>CAJQZP010000209.1:3840000-5300000 GCA_907164705.1 Parnassius apollo
CTTCTCTTTCTTTCCTCCTCTCCAATTCTCCTTCTCTTTCAATTTGTAAAAACTATCAATGATTCAGTATTAGTCTTCTTATCTTAACACAACACTTTGATGTATCCTCATACTAATATATATACATAGATATAAGTTCAATGTACAAATATATAATAAGTGCCTTAAATAAAGCGTATGAAGTCGGTTTCCTTACAATTGTTGCAATTCGGCAGGTCTGCCATCACACGTCCTGAAGTTAAACGTCGTAAAAATTACAATATTGATAATTTTAAACTCACCCAGTAAGTGCACAATAATTTTATCAAATAAATTAAAAGGCAATGGGATTATTGCAAAAAAATTGTATTATTATTAAAATTGTATTATATTTTTTGCCATTATCCCCACTGGGCCTAAATTTAGACAGCTTGCGTACATTCCACGTATTCTGATGATCTATAGACCTACCTTTTAAGTGGCTTTAATTCTCTGTTAAACTATCGTTTGCTTTCAGAATAAATAATTTTTAGAGACAAAGTTTATCGCTAGTGGACATCGGCCTGAGAAAGCAGTGCTCTTTTCATGGACAATTATATGTTGATTTGTCTCGAGTAGGAACTTCTGAAAATCAATATATTCTGATACCAATATTACAGCAAATAAGCGATATAATAGAGTGCACAAGGAAGCTAATAGGTAATTTAAGATTTTATAAACATACTAAGTATGTATGATATTTTTTAATGTTATACATAAGCTTTGCTTTTGACCACTATCTCACTTGATGGTAAGCGATGATGAGGTCAACGATGGAGCGCGCTGCAAGCTCAGCTAAAACAAACAATTTAAAAATAGCGAATCAGCTCGTAGTCTATATTTTGAAAAAAAAAATGATGAGAGCACATTTTATTACAGTTCGTTGTAAAAGCTTATACATTCTACGTAAATATATTACTGTTTTTTTTTTTTGTATTACAAACTCGTGTGTGTTTCTAGTACTATACATAAGTTAATCTTTTAGCGTAATAGAGAAGCCCAAAGGACGAGTAAGCTAAATTGGCGATGGGATGGATGGCTCAAAGGATCGACAACCGTTGGGGAAGAAAAGTTCTCAAGTAGTAACCTCGTACTGATAAGTCTAGTGTTGGCAGCCCCCACTAGATGGAGTGATAATTTGATAAGAGATGTCGATAAATGCAAATGGCTTGGGACCGTGCCTTTTGGCATTTCTTTTCCTTTTGATGGGTTGTAATTATAATAAATTGTTTGAATGAGGAAGTGTTTTCTCTACGAACATTGACATAATTGAAAGAAATTTTGTTACATGGTAGATCCATGCTGCAGTTATATTAGTTGTATAGTTGTAGCACGAATAGATCGGGGAAGGACCACGTTCTCACAGAATACCAACGTGAAATGGTAGCTTAATGCTGCTGTGTTTCGTATGGTGAGTGTAGAGAACCGAAGACCAATTTTACTGGAAACAAGATATTCCATCTTAGTCCTCACGGGTGACAATGCATCTGCATTTTGATTCGTATACGACGATAGATGTAGATGTCTATGGGCCACAGCAACCACTTACCATCAGTTGAACTGTGTGCTCGTTTGTCACCCTATCCTATAAAAAATAACTTAATTAAATCATTAATTGTTTTTTATAACGAGACTTACTGGCAACTAAATTTCTTATAGTATAGCAAATTTATGTTAATATAGAAATTGACGAGTACTCGTAAACCATCAAACTATAAACAGTTACAAGATAGCGGGTAAAATTAATTGAAAATCAGCTTTGTGATTTCCCGTAAGTCATGCTGAATTTTTTTTGGCGCGCTTTCGATGTAGTTAGCCAAATTTATTCAATTTACGTATTTTTGTACGTGTAAATTTATTGAGTTGTGTACGTGGGTAGTCTGTGCCAAAAAAAGTATTTATTTCTTTTATTGACTTTCTGAAAAACTGCTTACATTTGAAGCAATAAATTTCTTTTATGATACTTTTCCATAACGAATATTCAAGTGATTCTAAACATTCCTTTTATTACTGGCTTAGAGGACTTTAGTGTTTAACCATAGTAAGGGAATTACCTCCATTTATTCACAAGTTTAATAACAGCAAATATATGGCATTATGACCATTTTATACGGCAGCTTTATAGTTCCCAAATCAACATCGACAAGTAGTGCCAAAAGTTTAAAACTTTTGGTAAAATGATAACAATTTAACTTGTCAAGCGTTACTGCAATTCGACTCTAATATGAAGAAAGCTAGCACAGTCTGCAGAGTATATCGTTTTGGAGAACTCAAGAATTAAATATACGTATAGTAAGTTAAGGATTGGTGATTTTATACGTTATAGAAGTATGCTACTTACAGCTGTGTAGCATGAATGGGTCGGCTTTATCGGAAAAGGATCACACTCTCACAGTATGCTAACGTGAAATAGCAGCTTAATTCAGTGTTTCGTATAATAATTGTAGATAACCAGAGGCTTTTAACTATATGCAAGGGATTCCATCTCATTCCTCAGGGGTGATAACGCATTCTGCATTTTAATTCTTAGTGATAGATAGATATAGATGTCTAAAGGACGCAACATCCACTTACTGTCAGGTGGAATGTTTGTACATTTGCCACGCTTATTCTAGTTTCAAAAATGTGTAATTGATTTTATTTAACATTTTTACAATGTTCTTGTCTAAGATTCTAAATAAAATAGTGAATTAACATTTGTGTCGCAGTAAGCACTTACAAGCACAAATAAAAATTGAAAAATCAGAAGCATACAAATCCCCTGAGTGCGACGGTTTGCACGTTCCACACGCTCCACATACCACGTAAACAATGGAGATTATTTAACAATATATCTAAATACAATCTAAATACACATTTCATACGTTTGAACATGGTTTTGCTTTATAGAAAAAAACAAAAAGACCTATACGTAGAGCCGCAAACAATTTCGTCTTTAAGTGCCAAAGTTATTAAATTCTAGCTTTTCTAATCCTAACGTTCAACTTATCCATCCACAAAAAATAAAAATATCATAAATCCTGCAAGATAAGTGGGGTTCTTAATACGAATATCCATTTCAAAATGTTGAAACTCAATCCCAGAAATAGGTGATGGGAATCACTAATACCAGCGCAAGGGTTAATTCCTTTTTAAAAATGGTTTTCTCCACATTGGGATTTTCTGATGTACTGTGGGGGTACTTTACATTCATATATTGCTCAAGGATAATTATCTACACCCGAAACAATTATTTGTAGGCCGTACATACCTATTTCTGTGTAATCGCTACCTGCAGCGTCAAATCTGAGTTTTTAGCCACGTTCTACTGAATCGTCAAAGAGCTATATATATATATATATATATATATATATATATATATATATATCTGCGCTTATCAGCCCGCTTGCCAAGCCAAGCCGTTAGTATAGCAAACCTTTCATGTAATGTAACCATTGGTTTAAAAATCAGTATTTAAAAAACCCTGTTTGTATAGTGATGTTCTAAAGAATAATGCATTGCTCTCTTATCGTATACTGTTTATAGTGTATTTTTCACGTACAGTGAAGATTTGTACTACAGTAACTACTAGATAAGTAAAAGGCTAGATAGCCCAGTCGCTAAGCGTTTGGTTGCGCTACTGCAAGGACACGGCTATAAACCACGCACAGATTAAATATCTATATTACGGCCTACAAATAATTGTCCCGGATCTAAATGCTTTTCCAAGTGCAATTTATGTATGTGAAAAGAGACGAAACACTTTACAGGAGTAAATCATACTATGGGGGTCCAACTTTAATAGTCGTCAATAACAATAATGTCCTCCAGACCGAATTTCGGTCACGGCGGCCAGCCTCAACGGAGGCTAGCCATCGGCGCAGGATAGGATTATAGTGCCCAAGTGTATGCGCAAGCACAGGTGCACTCCATATTCCCTCACTCTCATAATCCGATGGGACGGTAAACCGACACGACCGAAGAGAGATCAGGCGCAGGAACAACGGCTTTACGTGCTTTCCGTGGCACGGGGGTCAGACACCGTCAACTTCATGACTCCGTGCAGCTACTGAGAATTCTTGACAGAAAAACTCAATAATTGCACCTCATAATCAGCAGTCGCAATATTACAACCACTAGGCCAACGAGGCAGTCGTCAATAAAACTTATATAATGGTATATTAGTTACTATTTAGACGACAGTCTAATAGTACATGATTCACGTAATATTACTATTGTTGAACAATATGGTTTTGTATAGGTGAAAAAAATATATATTTTAATTATTTTCAATTTTTTACTTAAGAGTTTATATTCAAAAAGACATTAAGTATAGATATTCTCTATAAAGATTTCATTGTGTTTTCATTTTTGTACGTTTTAACAAGGTATTTATCATACAAATAAAATGTTTGGGAAACTAAGCTTGAATATGAAACCTTTATAATGTTTCCATGTCGAGTTTAATCTTAATATATATAAATTACGCGTCACTTTGTTTGTCCGCGATGGACTCCTAAACTACTTGACTGATTTTAATCAAACCCACCATTGTTTTTGCGAATTTAAAGATTTTTAATCGGACATGACAAAGGGTCGAACAACGTCTGCCTGGCAAGCTAGTGTTTTATAAAACATGTGACCTCGTAGTATCTGGGTCTGAAATGATTACTGCTTTTATGATATTGTGCATACTATTGCGGTACTATATCTAGGCGTAGTTGATATTTTCCGGATTTAATGGGATTTGTCGTCGCACTCGGTACTGGCAAGGTAGCAACCATGGTTAGTATGCAGCACACAATGTAAATGCACAGGGATATTATTAACTTACCCAACAAAAAAATTCTACACATTAAAAATTTCCATATTTTATAGGTTTATCATCATGTAAATCATTAGATATAGACTTGAAATAAGATATATAACAACATATATCACAATTATTTTTACATTCAATATCAACAACATTACATAAAATTTGCTTTAACGCACGCAAAAACAAAGACCATTAGCAAAGAACTGGTTAATTTAAAAATTGTATTTATTGAAAACTACATATTAATTATATGAAATACAAATTATATATAATTCAGTATTATGCCCTATAAAATATTTAAATTAAATTTCACAATATGATGGTCAGGCCGATAATTTACAACCAAGAGTAATATTTACATTAACATTTCACCGTTATCTATCACGAAAGTAGCGCCTGTTATACTAGCAGCGCGATCACTTGCAAGATATAAAATTAGGTCAGCGACCTCTTCACTTTTCGCCATTTTACGAAGCGGATAATTTTGTTCTCGTGTTTCATATAATTTTTCCATTTGTTGTTTACTAAATCCTGCAGTTTCTACAAAACTGGTCTTTGTACCCCCTGGATTCACTGAGTTTACTCGAACACCATCTCGTCCTAATTCTAACGCAACACATCTAGTGAACTGATCGAGTGCGGCTTTTGACATACAATATGGCAAAAATGCTACATCTTTTATAGGTTTAAAGGCGGCAACACTTGACACGTTAACGATATTCCCCTTAGATTGGACGAGGTAAGGCGTCGCTAGACTAGTCAACAAATAGGCAGGACGAACATTAGTTGCCATAGCGCGGTCAAATATCTCTACACCATCGCGAATACCGCCACAAAATCCAACACCGGCATTATTCACAAGGACATCTATACGCCCAAAGTGTTCAATCGTTTTATCAACAATTTTTTTCACGTCTTCGTCGTCAGTAAGTTCTGCTCTGACAGTTAGGGGCTCAAAACCTTTAGCATCCTCGCATTTCTTTGCAATATTTAATAACGTCGTCTCATTTCTTCCAACTAATACAACTTTAGCAGATTGTTTTGCAAATAAAACAGCTGCAGCAGACCCAATACCGGCGCTGGCGCCCGTTATTATGACAACTTTGTTATTGAAGTCCATCGCCGGCGATATCACAATAACAACTGTCAGGAGTCGACTAAGTAGATTGTGAAACGAGGTCGAACTTGCTCATTGCGAAGGACTGGTTTTTATAATGATTTATTTATAAAGTACAGATAGCACGATGAAAAAACAATAATATTAAGACTGGTAGTATTATTATGGTTGTTTTTATTTAAAAAAAATACCGGTACTTCTTCAATATACTTTTAAATATTTTTGGCAGTAGCAGTATATCTTATATTTTAATTCATAAACTTAAACAAAAAAAGAAACTTCTGTGTTTTCTGATAAAAAAATCAAGGATTTTTATAGTCCACCTCTTGGTCATTAATCTCTAATAGTAAGAGCCAAGGTATCCCAGGGATTAAGTGCAAATTTCATGGTACGCTGATAACTTGGGTTTATTCTCCACTGTCACCTATCAAATTGTTGATTGCAATTCAAAAAAAATATTGTTGAATAAAAATTGCAAGGATCACTACTTTAAATGAAGTCGTTATTTGCCTCGTCTTCGGCAGTCAAGAAAAATATCTCTGCTTGTTTGGGGAAGGTAAATTCGGCCAATACTATCCATGAACCTTTCAGAAATAAGGGAGTCCTATAACATATATGACATTTTTAAGCTGTAACTTTAAATATACAACTTCGAAGTATGACCAGATGAAGGAAAAGGAGAAGGAAAAACTCAATTCTATTTATGTGATTCTTTGAAATCATATAAAATTTAGTTGTAATAGGTACTCGTAATACTATCTTGCTAAAAGTGCTCTTATTTTCTTGAATATAAGATGTAAGTGCAAGTGTAAGTTTTAATACAAATTCACATAATCGAAACAAGTTGTTTAAAAATCATCGATACTTAGATATTTAACATATTCCTTTTTATTATATTACGATTTAATTAACTTTTTATAATGAGAAACAGAACTACTGGCGTTTTTAATTATGTTTGAGAAAAACACCCATTTCTACTAGTACTGTTATTTTGTGATTAGCGTAATCGTAATGGTTATACGGTTATCTATTGGAAAATATAACATTTACTAAAGACCTCCGATAGTTCCAACAATAATAGGTAATGGTTTTTTTGACTTAAAATTGAATTTAATCCTTATTTGGTTTTTTACCCATTATAAACGACAAAATTCAAACCGAAACACTATTGCGTGAAAATTACAGCCATGTGCAGTTTATGGTGGATTTATATTACGCGTATGTTAACATGGTGTCTGTAATGTCTCGTCCATTTCAATATTCTTGGGCAGACTGTTTGTGTGATTACATCGTACATTGTTGTTTATTTAGTACACGGATATATTTGCAGCAAGCAAAATAAAGAGTTACGGCCCGGGTGCAAGAACTATATTACTAAAGCTCAGACTGAGCTGTTTATGAGTGTTCCTATTTTCCTTGCTCTTTCATTCTCACGTTGTTGTTCATGTTGTTTTTAATATTTTAATTAATAAGCTAAAACACCATTAATAATCAATCAATAAAATGTCAGTTGTGTAACACAGATAATTTTATTTCACCATAAAATATGAATATCAAAAAAAAGTACAGGAGCTTAAATCGTAATTGTGTTTAAAATCAATTTTATTATGAATCTATCTCTGTACACTATATTTCATTGAATTTCGTATTTCAAATGCATTAAAAAAGATTATTTTACATTAAGTTTTCGCCATAATCAATAACAAAAATAGCACCTGTGATACTAGAGGCGCGGTCGCTTGCAAGGTATAGAATAAGGTCTGCAACCTCTTTAATTTTCACTACTTTTCGAAGTGGAATACATGTAACACGGTATTTGTACAATTCTTCTACTTTTTCCTTAGTAAAACCAGCAGATTCCAGAAAACTAGTCTATGTACAACCAGGACTAACGGAATTAACACGAACACCTTCTCTGCCCAGTTCCAAAGCAACGCATCTTGTGAATTGATCTAGGGCAGCTTTTGACATACAATACTGTAAGAATTCAATATCTTTGATTGGTTTAAAGGCTGCAATACTAGAAACGTTGACAACATTTCCTTTAGATTGTACAAGATATGGAGTAGCAAGACTGGTTAACAGATATACTGCACGAACATTAGTGGCTATGACACGATCATACAAATCAACACTATCACGAATACCACCCTTAAACCCAACACCAGCATTATTCACGAGAACATCAATATGAACAAACTTTTCAATAGTCTTTGTAACAATATTTTTCACATCATTATCGTTAATTAATTCTGCTTTGACAATAAGTGGTATAATGCCTTTAGCCTCTCCGCATTTTTTTGCCACACTGATTAAAGCGTCTTCATTTCTTCCAACTAGGACAACCTTAGCTGACTGTTGAGCAAACAAAATGGCGGTTTCAGCACCAATACCAGCGCTTGCACCTGTTACTACGACTACTTTATTTTCAAACCACATCTTTACGTGACAATGACGCAAAACTAACTGTGAAACTTCACAGGCATGCTTGTGTTTTAAATCTGTATAACACATACTTGAATGACGTTAATAATGTTACATTAATGCCGCAATTATAAGGATTACGTGAAGTTTATGATTATTTAATAATCATAAACTTCATTAGCTTCATTAGCAGCAATCAATTAATATTTTAATCTAAAAATAAAATTATCTCAATAGTCTCATCTTTTACGAAAACAAAAACGCTTTTACGAAAACTTCTATCGGCTACACTACATATTTTTATGTATTATGCTCTCGGTAGTGGCGTAAAAGACCCCATGGCCCAATTCCGTCCCGAGAGTGTCGAGACGACTATCAGGAGCAAGGTCAAAATGCATAGATTTAGTATAAACTCCGCAAAATGCAAGATAATTTTTAATCATTTACTAATTACAGCATATCAAAACTGAACAACACAACTATTTATCATAGTTGCCATGTTTAACTGACAGGTTAGCCCAGTTTTTTTTAAATATTTGGAACTTTTGTCAGA
This sequence comes from Parnassius apollo, assembly GCA_907164705.1. Classification (NCBI taxonomy): domain Eukaryota; kingdom Metazoa; phylum Arthropoda; class Insecta; order Lepidoptera; family Papilionidae; genus Parnassius; species Parnassius apollo. The sequence goes on from CAJQZP010000209.1 coordinate 3,848,911, forward strand.
TAGGTACTACTGCTCTTCTATTTCATTTTCTTCTGTCGAATCTTACGACACCTACGGAAGGTATAGGATTCTCTTAAGTCTACAACTACAACACGGCACATTCCAAAGAAATGTAGGTCTACTACTAATTACAAAAATGAGTTCGTAATGGTTAACAAACAACTTATAATAAAATACTATGGATATAGTGAAAACTACCATATTATTTACATTAAATAATATTAAAAAAACTAGTATTTAAAATATTGAAGGGCACTTAAAATATTTTTTACAGAATTAGTATCATTTATTATTGCTGAGTAATCAAGAGAAATCTCTTCCTTCGGACAGTAGACAAATTCAATAATTTTAACACAAAATTTCCATATATATATTTACTAGAAAGGTTGTTTCAAACACTAATTATATTATAATACACACATTATTTATCAATTTAATTTCAAGTTATTTCAATATCCATAATAAGTTAATTATCTGTCTTTTATTGTTTTGTTAACAACATTAAATACACCCTCTTACTTACTAACAACTTTAAAGTAGACAAGGATAATAATATCAAATCGAAAAACCTATTTGATATTGTAAAACAAATCTATGTTGTGTAAGTTTTTAAAATATTTTAAATTTGTCCTAAATCAACGTCAAAGTAGGTAATTAAATTCAATGAAAAGGTAAAGAATTGCTTCACCATAACTTGTTGAATTCTTATAGCTTTGAACTATATTTTAGGTACCTACTTTATTACATGTTCATAGCAGTTTAAATAAGTTATTTTTATCTCTTTCGCGTTAAAAATAACACTAAAACGCTCAAGAGAATGTAATAGAGACGTGACTAGATATCTTCCCATGAGTGCCGCGAGGCAATATTATGTAACCATATCGTATTTTCCAAATGTAAAATATTCAGACCAAGAACGGAAAGCAATGTCTAAGGTGCGAGACGTTAAGTAATATGATAGTATATACTGTTTACGTGATAATAAATAAGATGAATATATTCAAATATATATATATATATATATATATATATATATATATATATATATATATCAACCTCGTAACCTTAGAAATATACATCACTCCTATCAAAAAGAAGCAGAAAAGTGATAGTACTGGCTTTAATAACTATATTTAAAATGGACGCGTAATGTATATTATATTTATAAAATAAAATAGAAACAGTAGATCTAATCGCGTCACGATTTTTAGATTTTTTTTAAAATAAAATAGGGTGACGAACGAACACATATTTTACCTGATAGTAGAAGAATGCTGGGGCCCACAGACAATTACATCTATCCTTGATTAAGACTCAAAATGCAGATGCATTGTCATCCCCTAAGGAATAAGATGGATTTTTTATAGTATAGGGTGACAAACGAGCACACAGTCCACCTGATAATGAATGGATACTGTGCACCATAGAAATCTCCATTTATTCTCGATTAAGAATGCCTCGTTACCTGTATATAAGGTCTCCGGTTCTCTGCACTCACCATATGAAACACAGCAGCATAGAGCTGCTAAGCTGCCGCTCGACCCGGCCCCTAAAATTTTAAAAGCTAATGTCACAGAATTTATACGTCCCACCACTGGGCACATGCCTCCTCTAATTTCTGAAAAGGTTATCGAGCAATTAGTGTTGGCAGATTTCACATGTCCTCGAAGTATTTTTAACGATGTTTCATTTATCCCATGAGGAACAACGGCTCTTCATTTTTACAAAGAATTAATTTTTTAATCAAAAAGTCTGCATTAAATTAGGTGTTGCAGAGTCGAAAATTAAGGAAAAAGGTTATTTTAAATCAGTTTTAATGAAAACATAGGCCTACGAGTGATAAAAAGCGTTCAAGGAGGGCCAAGAGATCGTCGAAGTCAACCCTCGTTCCGAACAACCCTCAACCTTTACAACAGAAGAAAATATCGAAAAAATGATGAAAAATTTGCTCAATAATCTCTGTTCTAGCTTAATAGAGTTGGTAAGTGACCTTGAGATCTATTACAATCGAATAAAAAAATCATATCGAATTTGGTGAATTAATTGATGAGTTGCTTCACCACTCGACTTGTTCTGAAAAAGCTGAATTCCTTGATTATTTTTTTTTCAATTTATTTTTATCAAAAACAAACCTTTTTGCACATAATATATCGTGTCAATTCTGATTCCACGTTTATGGAGCGCATCAAAACTGGGAATGAAATATAGGCCTACGAATTTTATGTGCAAACAAGTCAAATGTCGGTAGAATGGAGGGGAAAAATAAGCGATAAGTGAAAAAAAAACTTTGTTAAATTCACTCAGAAATTTGCCGTATTGAAAAGTTTTTGTAAGAAAAACGTCAGAAATAGGAAAAACTATAGAACAAGTCGTGAATTTTTCAAAAAAATTATACAACATCGCATAAAGCAGATGTAAAACCTAATATAAGGCCAAAACGCCATAAATATCATTGCTCCATCATCCACCCTATAAAACAGTTGGCTCAGGTAGACATTTTATTTACTAAATTGCCACTCCGTGTTATATATTCAAGTCAATAGACTGTAATAAACAAAATTGATTGTGTTAAAAGCGAAAAGCGCCTATAAAAATTATTTCAAAGACTGGAAACAACGTAAACGGCATATGATGTGTGTTGTATTCAATAAGGCTCATATAAAAAGGAGACAAAATAAGTAATAATGGGTTAAACAAAACTGTTGTAAGTAATTTTTTGACTGAGGAGTTTATTAAGTAAGTAGCAGTATATAAATAATTCGGCTAAGGCACGAAAATCAACATCGTAATCGCTTCGATGATTCTAGCGACTTTATGATTTATATGGGCTATAATCCAAATAAATACAATAACCTATTAATATATTAAATATATATATATATATATATATATATATATATATATATATATATATATATATATATAAGAGTTAGGGCCGATTAGCCGCCGACTAATCGTTGAAGCCGAAATCGGCCTATTTGTAGTCACCGCTTAGTCGGCGATTAATCGGCTAAAACGCATCAGCTAAAGAAAAAAAAAAGATTTATATGAAAGTAAATCAAATAAATAATAAAATAAGTAGGTTCATACATAACTTTTACTGAAAAATCAGTCTCACGTGTTTTAATGTTAATTATTCTGCACATAGTAACTTTGGTATAAAAGAATCTGAGGTAGCTATTTAAATCTAAACAAAAACCTAAGTAATTACTATTTTAATTCTATGTTTTAACTTTTTCTAATCGTAATGCAGAGTAGTGACACAACAACATAAAATATTAATAATATTATTCCTAATAAACTTTTAAGTCTCTCCCTTTGCATAAATAACAAATGCAAACTTAATTCTTGAATTAAATTTGCTAAACTACACGCATGTAGATTTTTAAAAGACAAATAGAACATATTTGTTTCTGTACTTAAAACTAAATTGTTATTGTTTTTGTACTAAAAATTAAATCAAATTGTTATTTTTATGTACTTAAAATTGCAATAAATTGTTTTTCCTGTAATGTTATTAAATAAAGAATCTATAATCATTTAATAATTTGTTAAAAAGTAATACTCAATTTGAAAAGTATTGAAGGCTTTTTAGAAAATATTATATTTATTTGTTATTTTTAACCAGTGGCAAATTGTGATGCAAAAGGCCAAAATGTCAGCATTTTCCGGTTGAAGTCGATTTCTTTTTGTTTCGTAGATATTAGATATTCCCTGCCTCAAAAAAAATTCTCACGATACACAGAACTGACGGGGGGGGGGGGAAGCTTTGACTAAACGGGACATTTCTGAATATCTGAAAGAAATTTTTTTCCATCATTTGAATTTATCATCGGCTGGGCTAATCGGCTAATCGGCCCAAGTCTAATATATATATATATATATATATATATATATATATATATATATATATATATACGGTGTACATAAAGAAACGTAATAAACGTTGTATAAATAAAACAATTGTTGCATCTAGCAAAGCGAACTTTCTATTCGTTGATAATAATTTGTAATAATTCGATAATTTTTTTCACATTATTTATTTGTTGAAGTAAGGCTAAGAAAGCAAAGCCATCATGCGTGACCACTTTCTGAACCAGTGGCAGTCACTAACAAAGTTTTTTTCTTGTTTTAGCATTGGGTGATAAAAGAGCACACATTCCATCTGATAATAAGTGGATGCTGTGGCCCATAGACATAATCATCAACTAAGGATCAAAATGCAAATGCGTTGTTATCCCTGAGGACTAAGATGGAATGCCTCAATTCTAGTAAAAAGATTTCCGGTTTAGAGAACCGGAAATCTTTTTACTGGGTGTAGACACTCACCATACGAAACAGCAACATTAAGCTGGTATTCTGTGAGAGCATGTTCTTGCCCCAATCGAGCCAACCCATTCCTGCTACAACTATAATATAGCTGCAGCGTAGCCAAACCACGTGAAAAATGAAATTTTATCGATGTTCTTAACGGCAGTAATATTTACGGCATGAAGTATAATGGATTTACCATTATTGAGATCAATTAGGAACCTTTCTGTAGTTTCTAGGTGATATACCTATGAGTAAATAATCTAAACCAGAACGAACATATTCGCAAAATTGCTAAGTATTGATTTTTGATTCTGTATATATTTTAGTAGCATCCATGTTACCATTTAATAAGAGATATACCTACAAATAGCGTCACATTAAACAAGGTTACTATGGAATCATGTTCATAGAATGTCATTAGCAACATAAGCTATAATTGTCCTGTGTTGAATACGAACTCGCACTGAACTGCGTCGTAATGCGCTCCTGAGCCGTCAAACCAAGCAACCCAAGGGTTGGTTAATTAGTAACAATTAGTAATTTATTAACAAATTTATTTACGAAAAACTTTAAAATTTGTACTTATTATACAACTAAATTCAAAATCATGACTTCATTTACAGGAGATTATTATGTTTAACATTTTCTAAAAACAAATTTATTACAAGATATACATATCTCACATCATTGGGGGAATTGAAGAATTGAAATAAGGTAAAATCTTTAGACTTATCTTAAATAAATCGCAATCAGTAAACGTTTAAAATATGAATCATAGAATCATTAAAAACCCAGTAATTAAGACCCTGCGTGACGTTTATAGGTTGTGTCAACTATAAGATAAGTTTGAAAACAGATTCATTCACTGATCGGAGATTTTTACGAAAACATTATTAACGGGCCAGTAGCTCGCCACGGGAGTCCAAAAATCAAGTCTTGTCCCAGCAGGTGGTGTAAGAAACATGTCATATCGCTCCGTAAATCTTCGTGGAATTGGTATGTAGGTACATTACTTTTATTGATTCACCCTTATAAGCTGGATTTGAAATTCATACCTATGTAGATTTTTTATAATACATAAAGATTGTTTAGGCAGTAACTTATTCCCTTCGTTTTTGGCTCGGGCTCGTCAAAACGAGATCCCTATTAGCAAAATTGCTGTGTTCGTCCTTCATCTGAAAATTTCCTATGTCGTTACAAAGATTGGATCTATGCCTGATTAAATTCGAAGGAAAATACAATGTAGGTACTTACTTAGTTTTACCTTGAAATAAATGTGTTAATAAGTGTCATTTTGTTATAAATATTGTGTAAAAATTAATCAACATTCTCTATTATTTTTTATTTTATTTATCTCTATGTTTTCTTTAAAGTGGACTAATATAAAGGCAATAAAAATGTGCTTAAGTAACCACATAACGGTCGTGGCGCCTGTTATTTCTCAAGGGAAATACCTAGATATAGGCGTTTCCGCCATCGCCTTGTATTGGCGGTATGCGGGAAAATTCCTCGGAAATCTCTCGTCGCTTACCAACATCGAATAAACTTTTATTCTACTGCGAAGTGTGTTATCGTGTAAGCATCTGATCTACTTACTCGATAAAAGAACTTCTTCGCTTCTTTACGAGCCGAAGTTTTATGAATAAAAACCATTTCAACCAAATCACGGCTTCTTTCAGAATTAAATTGTTCCTATATTTTTTTAAACTAATATTATAAATAAAAATATATTTGAAAGATATAAATTATTTGCTCAAAAACAATTAAATACGCATGAATACAATTTTTAAAGAAAAAAGCAAAATTAGAAACATTTTTGTAATAACAACTCATATTAGTAAAACACTGCCCACCTACCAAGCTTGATAACTACGGCAGATAACCCTCTTAGGAGACAATTTATTATATATATATTTAAGGCATACACCTATGTCCAGCAGTGGTCTTTTGATAGACCGTAATGAATTAAGATGCCGTAATGAATAAAACATACTCGTATATTTTAGAACAGTTTTATATTAAAATCCACAGTATACTATATTTAAGGAATTTAGTTATACTTTGAAGTATAATTTTTTTTTCATTTAACTTACGCGCTACTACGAGTAACTTACTCCTGCGCTACTGCCACATTAACGTCGACTCCGTAATATTATTAATTTAAAAAATAATAAATGTGTTTTATTTTTGGTGTTTCATAGTTACGTGATTTATAATTATGTAAATAAAAAATACAAATGTTATCCAGTAAAAGTGATCAGTGCGAACGGAATTAGTTTGAATTTTGTGTTACAAATTTGGTATTAGCAAAAAAGTGCATCAAAACCACATACTAATTGGACACTATAAGAATTGCAGGAAAGTAGCTATTAATTAAGGTTATAATTTTAATTAAATTCAAATTAATTAAAAATCGTTACAATCTTTATTTAAGAAATATTTGGTTATTCTTCCTTCAGTAAACAAAAATATGAATCTTAGTTATTAAGGAAACAATTTACTTCTTCAATAAGTCTATAATTTAAAAAAACGTGTGATAAATTTACTTAATGATAATCACTGACTAGTACATAACTGTTATATATAAATCCATAGCTCCATCTAACTTGAATTAGGCTAAAACAACGCATACGAATCGATTGCCTTGGACTTATATATAGATTAAAATAGATGGTACTTATTTAGAGTTTTAAAGTTAAGTTATTGAACTAAATATTTGTTGAAAGTAGTGCCATATAATGGGCATTGAAGAATAAACGACATCTATGTACTTGATCAGTAGAATGGACCTCTTAAACACAACAAGATGGCATCAGTAACATTAAAGTGTGGTGGCTGCTTCCAAATTATAACAAACAGGCAATATTTAACATGTTCTAAATGCAATGAAAGTTTTGACCTAGATTGTGCAAATGTTAGTTCTAAACTTTTTTATAATATTATGTCTCTTGAGCGCAAAAAGAAATGGATTTATCAAACTTGCCTATAAATATATAGATATATAGTTACATTTATTCCCTAAAAGCCTTTTTAAAAATTATTAGGAATTATATTATAATAAATTAAGTATACTTTTGAAATCATTGCATAAATAGGTTTTTTGTTTTTGTTTCAACGCATTAGTCTTTCTGAAAATCTACGTGTATTTTTCACGAATTATAAATTAATATAGCATACTCCTTTAATATTAGGAAAGCAATGCAGCGGTATGACACGTCATCCATCAGATCCTCAAGGCCTATGACAAGAAGGCTTACTGCCCTCATGAATATTTATCGCACTGTTATTCCCAAGACCAAGTTGCTTCAGAAAAAGTATTATGTCTGTTTTATTTATTTTACTGTAGTTATATAATATGCGTGTAATATAATATGCGGGTCGTATAGCCAAAAGCACTTGCATTTTTTTTAATACACATCTATTATATTTCAATTTTGCAATTGATGTGTACCTTTTTACCGAATTCAGGAATACCTCCTGTATTCAATTCGACTGTATGTTTTTTTTGTGTTACATACGAACTTTTCTCTGGGTGAACCGATTTTGATGATTCTTTTTCTTATCAGAAAAACGTGTTTATTACCTACTTTTCGTAAAGTCCCATAAAAATTTAATCAAGATCTGACTAGTAGTTTTAGTAATGCGTATTTAATTGACCGTTGTTCTCATTTTAATTATATTGAAGTCGGTACCACAAAAGTTTTAATTTTACCATTTATTGTGTAAACAAAGACCCTTAGGGAGCCCTATCTTATTACACAGTAAAATTTGACGACTTTTATTTCCCCAGAGCTGCAGGTTTCTTCACGACGTTTACCTTCACCTCCAAGCACGTGCACTAAATATTTCAATTAATAATGTCACTGGTGTCGGCGGGAATCAAACCCGAGATGCTTGCCTACTATAACCCGAGAGAGCGGTTATCCCTTGAGCACATCTATTCACTACTTCGCTACCAAAATGTTATAAATTATTTTACTTTTTGATTGAAATTTGTTATGAAAGCAAACATTTTATGTCGATAATCGGTATTAAATAAGTGCCCTTGTTGCCGTCAAATTAAAACTTGTTCAAGTATACTTTTCGAACGGCGAAAGAGAGTGACGTCGTTTCAAACACTGCCTTTGTTTTGTCCAACTTCTTTTGATCAATCAAGACAAATTGTATTTTGTTCTAAAAGTAACCGTCACATTGTTTGACAGGTGTTTACCAAAGTTTTGTTTTGTGGCCGTAAAGAAGGAATTTTGTATTCTTAATTAAATTCTAAATCTCCTTCAAATAGTCAATACCTTTTTTAGTCATTTTTAGGTATTTATTATTAATTTATTCTTATTATACATTTAAGTGACGACTACCTAGCTAAAGAGCTACGTGTTTGATCGCGACGCTGCAGTGCTGCTAGTTCAAATCCCGCACGGAGCAAGTGTTTGTGTGGTCTACAAATAATTGTTCCGGTTTTGGATCTTTGTGCGTTTTATGTTAATTTATATTTTTTAGTAGTAGTTGTATTTATAGTTTTATGCGTGCAGCCTGCACGATACAGTGTAAAAATACCACTGCAGGGCTAACTTTTTTAATTCTTTCAGAATTATTTGAGTGCAAGCAATCAAAAAGATGTATTCACTTACAAATATTATTTAAAATACTTACCTAAAACTAAAACCTAATAATGAGGTATAAAAGGTGTAAATAAATATAATTTAAAATAAATACTATGATTATCGTGTGTCAATATGAACATTTGACCACAATGTAATAACAACATACAATTACGTGAATATAATTTTTTCTTATTCACATAATGCATGTGTTACGGCGGCGTAAAAAAGACCATCACCCTATTTCGTTCGTGTGTTTAGTAAGAGGTGATTAATAAATGTTGAAATACGAGTATATATAAAGTTAGAGTGATGTAATGTTTTCGTTTACGCTAGGCGTAAAAAACTCAAGCTGGTGATGGGAATGGCAACAAAATTCTACCATCAATCTACCTACCAAGCAGCCTTCACCGTAATAATCTCTGCCAACTAGCTCTATTGTATAAAATAGCCGAATCCAGCAGTGGAATTTTATGGTCGTGAAGAAAGGAAGAAAATAAATTAAGGTAGCAATTATTTCTTTATTGTTTCTCATAATCTGTTCGAAAATAATTTAAATATAATGGAAACGATAAAACCCATATAGGACATGCATTGACACAGGACATTATATTATTATTACATTATACGTGGTAGAGCCACGCTGCTATTATATTATGGATGTAGCACGAAAGGGTCGGCTCTACCGGAGAAGGACCACGCTCTCACAGAATACCAGCGTAAAATAGCAGCTTGATGCTGCTGTGTTTCGTATGGTGAGTGTAGGGAGCCAGAGATCCGTTTTACTGGAATTTAGGCATTCCATCTGATTCCTCAGGGGTGACTTCACCTTAGTACTCAATAGTGAGAAAGCATGTGCATTCTTAATCGGGGTTTAATGTAGATTTCCATGGACCACAGGAGCCACTTAGCATTAGGTGGACTGTGTGACACACGGACATTTGTCGCCCTAATTCTATAAAAAAACATTTTGGCATAACAGCATCATTTGCTTAAAATTTTTTGTTAAAAAAATTCAGTTCGTTCATAAACCACGTGATAACTAAAGAACGTTCTTCAAGATGGATAGCACGTACGTTCTTCTCAAACAGCTTGTGTTCCAGATAATGGATGCGCGGCATGTTCGAGATGCAATCCCACATTTCCAAAGCTGATTTTCTGGTAAATACAAATAAGTATCCGACTCGCCGCATAATGGTGGTATAGAATCCGTTACCCCATGTAATCCCATGCATGTCGTAACAAGCACATAGGAACATGTAACAAGATATGGGCAGCAACATCTTTTTGACATCAACTCAAAGTAATAAAAAACCGTAGTTGCTAATCCGCCCAGTGTGCCAGTTATGGCAAATATGCCTCTTATGATGTATTCTATGGGAAGGCCTATTTTTTGCAGTGGCAGGTTTAGCCCTCTGAGCTAGTAGCAAATTAATTTTAAGCAAAAGTAAAATAAGAATAGGCTCTCAAATAAAAGGAATGTTTTTATTTACCTTTAATTTAATTAGACCGCTAGCGCTATTCCTTTAAAAATGTTTTATCGATGTTTACTTGTTTATAATACCAACTTCCAATATTATTATTAAGGATTATTATTCGAAAAGGTTAATATTAACTTTTATTAAGAGATCATCTTAAACCAAAATCACAGTGAGGTTGTGTTGTGGTATGTTTAGTAAAATTATATCTATAAAAGAGATCATCCTCTTTTATAGATATAATTTTACTAAACAAATATATATGAAATTGTTTAACTCAAAATCTAATTGATCAATGACTATGAAAATTGGTATATATATGAAGTTTTCAATAGAGAAGGTTTACATTTATTAATTAAAAATAATTGAATAAAAATTAGAAAGAAACACAATTTAATAGTTTTGATTTTTTTTTTCAATTAAACGCGGCAATTATTAAATTTAATTGCATGCGCTTAAATATAAAACGTTGCCTAACAAAATATTAACTGGCAAGATAAAGTATGCCGGGCTTCTCTCTCTAGTCGGTCCCTCATGACTGAGGATCGTGATCGCCATCAAGGAGAGTAAGTTTATTGTTTATGATCTCTCTCCACCGGGTCCTATCGCTGGTCATACGGAGAGCGTCGTAGAAATTTCGCGCACCGACTTCTTTGACTTGGTCGGACCACCGGGTTGGAGATCTACCTCTGGGCCTTCTTCCCTCTACGTTTCCAACAACTATCAATTTCTCAATACTTTCGACCCCGCGGCGACAGATATGACCAAAATGCCGGGCTTAGCCAGTATCATATAAAAAGTAATATAAAGATATATAGATAAAATAATCTATAGTTCAAAATACTTTCAAGATCAAATAAATATCAATAGGTGTTAATTTCATACTTGTAAATGTAATATTTTGTTTATGAGAGTACTTTAAATTATAATTTGATATGATATATTAAATTTACAATTTAATTTTTACAAATAAAAACTCGAGATTTTACTTATATTATACTAGTAATAAAGGGTTCATAAAGCCCAGGACATAATGAAATAACTTCAAAATTCTTCGAATTGTACCAGTACTATCGCGTTATTACTATGTCTTGCCCTTTTTCAAGTTTCACAATATTTCATGTCGGCTTCCATAAACGGCGAATGCCTTGGAGGCCGTCTAAAAATATGGAGAGCAATAAAAATGTCAAGTCAGGTCATCAGAATGGAAAGCCCGAAGCGTTTTGTCGCCAGATGTGGCACGGAATCAATGAAAAACTGCTTTCTTTCGTGTCCCACATTGGTGATATATCAGGATGCGCTGAGACTTGAGGGTGGAAACTTTGCACAACTATAAAAATAATCGTTACTGGGTGGTTGATATTATTTGTTTTACAATTTAGTGCAATATAACAATTAGATACTTATTTTGCATTTAGACAAAATAAATATATTAGGTCTTTACATTAAATTGCTGTATATATTCATATTTTTATGAAATAATAAAGGGACTTTTTTTCTATATTTTTTTACTTCTATTAATTAAAGTAATCACACATGTTATCGATGCATCTTTACCAACGCAGTTGCTGTTTATTGATGCGCTTCTTCAATAAAACATCCAGACGGGAGGCAACAAATTCTTTACTACTGCCTCTCGAGTATTGAATTTTTCTCCCCCCAAAAAATTATCCGAATTCTTAAAAAATTAGAAATCTGTAGGCGCACAATCTAGTGAGTATGGTGGATGACGGAAAACTTCCAAAGCCAGCTCTCGTAACTTGAAGACCATCTGTTGTGCAGTATGATGTCACGCGTTGTCGTGCAGGAGCAGCGAGGACGAGCGATTGACCAAAGCTGGTTGGAGACGCGCGGGCTTCTCCATCATTATGTTCACTTCTTCACATTACACATCTGCAGTAATGCTCATACTGTTAGGTAAGAAGCTGTGATGGATCACACCGGCGCTAGACCAGCAAACGATGACCGTCAATTTTCTAGGGATAAGTTTTCGTTTAGGGCATTGTTTAGGTGCTGAACCAGGATCCAGTCAACTTGTTGAGCACTTATGATTGTCACACAGAATCCATTTTCTGGGGGTTAAAATTCCTTCATTCTTTCTCGTTGGTTAAAATTCGATACGTACTTCGAGCTGGCGTGTCATTGACTTCGTGGGGCACTCATCAAGCGTTTTTACATTGCCAATGTGACGTAACTGGACCGATATTAATAAATTAAGTATCACCAGCCTCCACTATCGCCTTTAAATCGTCTTTGTTGACCAAAGTTTTCGGATGACCACGGGGTTCATTTAACAGGTGGCGTGTGCCGCTTGTGCTGAGTTGCTGCTACGATGGTATTCATATTCCACAATTACTCCAATTTTTAAGTATCCATATACAAATGACTGATTTTGAAAAAAATAATTACATGTTTTTAAAATAAAATATATTTGTAATGAGAATTCTTAGCTGAACAAAAGTTATTTTAATTTGATTTGAAATGGCCAGTACTGCAGAACGGCAATTTTAAAGGTAAAGATCTATTAGAATCAGGTGCTAGATTTTAGCTCACTAAAAAGAATGAAATGCAGACGCGTTGTCACCCCCAAACACTAAATTTGAATATCTTAGTTTCAGTAAAAAGCTTCTCCGGTTTTCTGCACTTACTAAACGTAACACAGCAGCATTAAGCTGCTTCATATCGTTGGTATTCCATGACAGCGCAGTTCTTCCCCAAAAAAGTAGCATTTTTTTAACGTGAACACGTTGCACCATGTTGTGAAAATCTAAATATTACGTTATTAATATTTAGCTTTTCACAACATAAACAAAATAAACTTTTAATATCGCCGGTCATAGTTAACTTGACTCACTAGCACGCCTCTCATCGTCCTACGTGTCTGTCGAGTCACGCTATTTAGAGATTTGTAGTAGTCTGAGAATAAAATTTTTAATTCTTAAGACTTAGCTCTACATTATATCTCCCAACGTTTTTATAAAATGAATTCAATACATTAAACTTTATTCAAGAGTAAATATTTTAATACATTACCTTATTACCTTTACAGCATATTAAAGTCCACTGCTGGACATAGGCCTCTCCCATAGATTTCCTCATAGGGGGGATATTTGCCATAGTTGCCACGCTTGGCAAGCGGTTTGGCAACCACATTTTTTTATTTTAGTCGTTATAAGGAAGACGCTGCTGTCTATCTCCTGATTTTTTCCCTCTTTCTCTTACGACACCCACGGGATGATCTGGTGTTGCGGATATTCTTACACCGCCACTACATAGGATGGATACTTGAAGAGAGTTTTAATTAAAGGTACTCAATTTCCCTTTTTATTATTGCATGGTTATGTTTAACTCTCACAATACGAGTACGTGAACATATGATCGCCAATCGACAGACGCCTTTAGCTGCGCACAATATTTTAAAGAGATGTGGGAAGTTGGAAGTAACAACGAATTCAAAGCAGTTTTCATGTCGGAAGTGGCATTACACTCAACATTAGCCTCTACGATAAGGCGCCAACACAAATTATTGTGAACACGCAAGCACAATAATCGTTTGAAGAAAACGTTATGACTTTATGAACCAATTCAAAACAATTTATAATATGATTCAATATCAACACATATCGTTATGAAATAATAATAATTATACTGCTGTTTTATTTACATTTGATATTTCTTTCGGAATATTTATATATTTTTTAAATGCGAAAAGATAAAGTGTAAACAGGGTTAGTTTTCAAAGAGTAGCCAAATTTTAAACTTAAGTTCAAACATTCAAATAGTACCGTATACCGTTATTGCAATTTTTGAAAATACTAGTAAATAAGGCTGCTACTTTTATTTGAAATTATCCCAACTTAAATGATATTTATGGCTAACAACGTTTTTGCCTACCGATCGACCCTTACGAATGTTTGCGTGCGCAGTAAACTTTGAAGATGCCACATTGTCCGTACAGAACGGCCCAAATAAAGTCTACTAAAATTGGTAGACTCGCTTCTCACCTACGTTAGTGTCATTTGAATCACTTAGGGATAACGTGCTCACGGAAAATAATTAATTATGCCGGTTTGTGTTATTAAATTGTGACGCAATTATGTCAGAAAACCGTGTAATAACACCAAGATCACTTCTCATCAATAAGTTTTGTTATTTAACCACTATTGTTGTATAAAAACACGATTTTTTAATTAATTACTATGTAAGTTAGTATGATCGGCCGGTGTTGTCAGTTTATTACTAGGGAGTTTTGACGAAACTATGGGAGACAAAATACAAATGTTATCACATCATCTTTCTATCTGGAGAACATTATTACTTTAAAAATTACTTTAGTTATTTGATCAGTAAATGATAACTTACCTACACAAAATAAATAAAACCCACGACGTCATGCACTAAATAGTATTTTTGTTAGTTCTTGCAAATATTTTTATATTTTTAAATAAAATAAAAAAACTAAATAATAATTACTTTATTAAACCTATTTTGTTTAACTTTCATCTGATAAAACAAGTATATGATCAAAGCCTCCGCCGTTTGGTCTTCCCTAGCGAGGTCTCCCATCTGGTTGGATTTTATTTATTAATGTATTTTATTTTATTGATATGTATGTGTATTTATCATTTTCATTTATATATTTATAAAACAATAATTAAAACTACATAAATACCAAAACTAACTATATAAATACCGATAAACATGGTACATTAAAGATGACAAATAGTCCACATGTTTACCATATTTAACATAATATATCAAATCATTATTTTTATAAGTAAGCAAGTCAATATATAAATAATTTATATCAAATTAAATAAAATTAATTAAAAGTACAATTGTCATATGAAGCGTTATTATTTTATAACTAGACAAATCAATATAATTATATATAAAAAAATTAAAATGTCAAATGAGTACTTAATCTAATGGGAAATGTTCAAGAGCTGGTATCACTCAGCTCGTCCCCGATTGACGCAGCGCGCTTGTTAAACAATAGTAGTTACGTATACTTGTGTGCGTATTAGGCACACAAGTGCTTGAAATCGGATCCGTTGTTTTTGTTGCGATTGTAGCGCAACACTCTATCTTGACAGGTTTATAATCAAAGGCAGTAAAATAAGTTAAAATAATAATGCATTACCACGCAATTTAAAAGATAAAGAGGACAGAACTTTTGAGATTTTTTTAATTAAATTTTTCTATATAATTTCCCTATACTTATTCTGAACGTTCTCCGCAAATTTGGCAGGGTTTTGCAAAATAACCTTGAATAATATATTGTTAATTATTATATTATTATCAAACAAAATCTCGTTATTAAAAAATACAACGTTTATATTATACGTGGTAGAACCATCCTGCAGGTATATTAGTAGTATAGTTGTAGCAAGAATGAGTCGGCTCGGCCGGGGGAGGACTACGCTCTCACAGAATACCAGCGTAAAATAGTAGCTTAATGCTGCTGTGTTTCGTATGGTGAGTATAGAGAACCGGAGACCCTTTTTACTGGAAACAAGGCAAACCATTTTAGTCCTCACGGGTGACAACGCATCTGCATTTTGATTCGTAATCGAGGATAGATGTAGATGTCTATGGGCCGCAGCAACCACTTACCATCAGGTGGACTGTGTGCTCGTTTGTCACCCTATCCTATAAAAAAATTTGGTTTTATTTGTTACTTGTTTACAGCACGTATTTTATTGAACTGGAGACTACATAAAATATAATATTTAATTTAATTTAGGAAAACAACATTATTTAGTACAATTTTAACCTTATAATGTAGTCTAAAGCTACGAATTTGCCACTCCTGCAGTTTAGTATAGCTTTATCGTTGCTTTTGTTTATAAATTGTCTTAAGAGATAATCTTCGTAATATTACGTGTAGTGGTGGTGTAAGAGACTCTTTATCTGTATATAATACATGACGTGTATTTATACTGCAATAATACTATATTATATATTTACGTGGTAGAGACATGCTGCAGCTATATAATAATTGTAGTACGAATGGGTCGGCTCGACCAGGGCAGGACCACGCTCTCACAGAATACCAGCATCATGCTTACTGTGTATCAAATGGTGAGTGTAGAGAACCGGTGACCCGTTTTACTGGAATCGAGACCTTTCACAACGCATTTGCATTTTGATTCTGGATAAATGTGGATGTCTATGAGCCACAGCATCCACTTACCATCAGGTGGATTGTATGCTCGTTCGTCACGCAATGTTATTGAAAAAAAACTAGCCTTTACCCGCTGTATCGCTCACGTGGGGTCCGGATAACGACATCATTTAAAAAAAAATCACAGTCCATGTGTTATTCAAAAACCTAAAAAGGCATAAAGATGTAATTACAGAATTACGCTCCAGCTTAATCCCATACTAATTGTACATTTCACCGGGATAAAAAGAAGCATAAATTACACTCTGAACCTCAAATTACCTCAATGTTAAGGCTAGGTATTTCGCAGAGACCGCGCTTTTGAGTTTTCTTAAACCATCTGAGGCATAGAAATTAGTGTTTTAAATTCTGATAAAAATATATACTATTAGTTAAGGATCTAGTCTAGTCAAAATCGCATTCAGTTACAAAATCTAAAGAACTTCACTCGATAGAAAAAAATCCCGAAGTGACCCCTTTTTGTATTGTTTTTTTTTATAATAAAAAAGTTTGATCATAAAAAATGCATTTGTAAAGTCAAATAAAAAAGTCATCCCACTGCTTATTTCTAAACTGTGTTGCTGGTTGGGTCATGCAAGTTCACTGCCTTGGAGTCCGCGCGAAATTATTCGTGCGCGGCCGGGAGTAGTCTCATTTATAATATTAACACCAGGTACTATTCAGCGTAACTATTATGAGGTGTAATACAGTCAAAAGTGTTTGTAGAGATACGTCAGTGACGATAATCTTAGTACAAAAGACAACTGTTAAAAGAATAGCTACTAAGAGGTAGTAGATAGTTTACTAGGTTGTAAAGCGGGCTTCCAACAGAAGTGCAAGCAGAGCTGTGATCGGAGGGGTATTAGAGCCAGTACAAGCTCTTAGGCATTTTATCGTAATTTTTATGGATGACAATACGCTTCTGGTATTTTTTAAGTATGTTACATGTTTTTGTGAGTTGCATTCGCCACTTACCTACAGGTAGACTGTTACATCGATGGCTACTTAAAGAAAATACTTCTTTTCTAGTTAGAAGAGTGAAATTATGAGATTTCTGTATTTCATTTAAGCTTACTTTTTATAGAATAGAAGTGACAACACACAGTCCACTTTATGGAAAGTGGATGATTTGGCCCACGGACAGATACATTTATTCTCGATTAATAATCAAAATGCAGATGCGTTCTCACCCCTGAGAACTAAGATGGAATACCTCGTTTATAAAAAAGGGTCTCAAAAGGGTCAAAAAATCTGAACTCACCACAGGAATCACAGCAGCATTAAGCTGCTATTATAGGCTGGGTATTCTCCAAGAGCGTAGTACTACCCCGGTCGAGCCGAACAATTCATGCTCCAACGAAAATAAAGCTGCATCGTGGCTCTACGATTTCATTGACAGACATAAAAAGTTAAAACAAACATTTCAAAGGATATCGATTTCATACTTCACTGGTTTAGGCTTACAAAACCGCAGACGCTCGCGATTTACCGCTGCGAACTCGATTTCCCTAATGCTATTTTTGTAAAAGGAACTTATTTCTCTAAATAATATGCTTATTGGTTAATATCATTATAATTTAAAAATTGATAGCAACTCCTTATACATCTCGGGAACAAATAGTCGATGTATTTTTTTTTTGCCTCAGTCCCGGTACTGTGTCACGTTTGAATTGTGATTGGTTAATGATGTTTTTGTTTTATGAAATTGATGTAATATACGAACTTACACTTGTCCACCTGATGGTAAGTGGCCGC
Source organism: Parnassius apollo (assembly GCA_907164705.1). NCBI lineage: Eukaryota > Metazoa > Arthropoda > Insecta > Lepidoptera > Papilionidae > Parnassius > Parnassius apollo. The sequence continues at coordinate 3,867,222 of CAJQZP010000209.1, forward strand.
TGCAGCTCATGGAGACCTGCAACCAATTTCAAACAGGAACAGACGCATTGCGTTGACGCAATAGATAAATACACCAGACCTGCCTGTTTTTATGAAAGACTTAAGAATCATCCAGACAGCTTGGTGAGTGCAGACTCAAATCATCTTGATACCAATCACTTGAAATCTCCTAGTCGATAAAAATCCTTTTTTGCCCAGGAGTTCATCTGGGTAGATAGCGCCCTCTTACATATTTCTTTCGCCAAATAACAGTGCATGCACTGCTGTGTTCCAGTCTGAAAAGTATAGAGGAGGATCCTCAGAGGTGACAACGCATCTGCATTTTCATTATTAATCAAATATATATGGTGGTGTACATGGTTCACGGCATCCTCTTATCATCAAGCGGACTGTGTTATATTTCGTCAACCTTCTATTCGCTACAGCCTATAAAAGTCCATTGCTGGGGATATTGCTACGGCTGCCAAGCCTGCCAAATGCGTTGGTAACCGCATCTTATTATTGTTTTAAGTTATCAGGAAGTTGTCACTTTTACTTGTATAAAAAGGCCTTCACATTACTATAAAGGCTCATGCCCAGCAGAAGTAGCAAAATACTTTTGATATTACAATCGAAATTTTAATAACTAACAAAGTCGAAAAAGGTATATATTTCAATCAAGTTATGTTCTCATAACTTGAATGTAAAATAAGCTACTGATCTGTAAAAACGAACTTAAAATAAAGTAAAAGCTAGAAAAAATGTGATAAAATTTATTCATTTCTTTGTCACTGGCATGTTTCACACACATGTAGAATATCTACTAATAAATTTGAAAATGAAACACTTATGAATTATTCCTAATATGTATTTTTTTTGCAAGATGCTTTATTCGAGATAATCCGGCGGGAATTCACTCACAGTATGAAGCTCACACGACGTTATTTACAAGCTGATTTATTACTCGTAAGTATATAAGAAAGTCTTAAGCCCCAAGATTGTTTTAAATATTTTGCTACTACTTTTGATGAGTCTGCTTGTTCACAAACCATTGTTTCGAATTATTTCCTTAAAAAAGAACGAGAAAGCTTTGACGATGAAATAAAGTCAGGTAAGTCCGCCAACCGCAGTCGTAATATTGTATTCGCAACAATGCAAAGATCAATATTTATGGGAAGATATTTGCCATAGTTGACTCACATGACTGGCGAGTTCCCAACTATACAACAACAATACTATCAACTTTTTCTTCATAGACGTTGTTCGAGATGGGTGTCATGAGTGCCGCAAGCTTACCATAATATGTAAATGAGAACATAGACCGGATTATCACAAATTTATAGCAAAGAAATTTGTTACATACCGGCGAAAAAATACATTTACCACTGACTGACGATGAAACGTGGCTATATACTCGGAACTATTATCCTTAAACTCCAACGTAATATCGATGCAACGTAATAGCAATTGATAAAGTCAATCTTGAGGAACAAAGAACGCTTTCATGGTTTGCTTGTCCCAAAACTAAGAATGGCTAGGCTATTTTAGCCTCTAATTTACTACTAATTTCCAGAAATAAGGTATACGATTGTGTAACAACGCAAATGCAATCTTTTATGTTTTAAGCTACGCTTTCGTTTTGTTTTTTTATTGTGGTTGTAGCATAGATGGGTCAGCTCGACAGAGGAAGGTCCGTGCTCTCACTAAATACCAGCGTAAAATAGCAACTTAATGCTGCTGTAATTCATATGGTAAGCGTAATGAACCAGAGAAAAAAAAAAGAAAAAGAAAAAGTTCTCAGGGGTGACAACGCATGTGAATTTTGATTCTTAATTGAGGACAATTGTAGATTTCTATGGGCCACTGCATCCACTTACAATCAGGTGGTCTGTGTGCTCGTTTATCACCCTTATTCAATAAAAAAATTGCAGGTAGTTATCAGGCAATATTTATGTAAATACTCGTATGTCTGTCAGTAAATCAAGGTTCATGTTTAAAACTGACTAGAAGTACATCTTTTCTGATGTAAATTTGCAGATTTTTTATATCTTCAATTTGTACAATAAAAATGTGTTTTCTTGACCTTGTAATACTTTACTTTATTGTACTAAAGAAATCTATATAAGTAAAACGATCAAGGATAAAAAACCGATGTTTGGAAAAACGATACAAATTCCCTCCGGCATGTAAATTTCCTCGACAAGCATTGAATAGGACGCCGTTATTCAAAGCCCTCTTGTGAGGTTGCGCTATAAATTAAGGACGGGGTGGACAAATCCATTGAGCGGTTCGATCTCCAACTACAATTGCAATGAGACTGCACGCGGTAGTGTACCCTCGAACTTACAGTAAATTATACTCTATTGTTACACGAGACTAGGCAAAAAAGATACTAGAAATCGTGTACGTAAATTGATTTCAGTATTCTGTTGCGAGTTTAAAAAGTCAAATAGTTTTGCTACGATCGATGAAATTCCTCTTAAAAACAGAAAAAAATATATTAATTTACACATTATATGTAATACACAAACACAAAAATGGAAATTTACGTATGCCCCCAAAGAACTTTTTCGCTCTATCCAAATTTTGATAGGACTTTTAATCAGGTGGACAATAAGTTCGTCGTTTAGTTTTGAAAAGTTCGTTTGCAAATTCTATTCAAAAAACAACAGGCAGACATAGGACTGCACGGCAGAACTCTTAAGTTTTTATGAAATATTTTTGGTCTACGTATTAATATTGTAATAAAATTTCCACTTGTTGCGCTTTTTTGCAAGAAAAAAAAATGATTATTATCTATATCATACAAACAAATCTATAAATACATATTTTATAAAATTTAATCAAGTGGATTTTCAACCTCACTTTCATCAATTTTATAAAAAGTAAAAAATGCCTAAAGTAGTTTTCACTTCAAAAATATTCTATTCAGATACTAAGCTTTTGTAACATCAATGGAGAGTACATTACTCACCTTCGATTTGCTCACGACATAGTCCTTATGGCAGAATCGCTGAAGGACCTAAGCACTGTGCTCAATAATGACATCAAAAGTGTCTCCCAATGGATGGGTCTTAAAATAAACATGGATAAAAGAAAGGTTACACATAACCTTTCTTTTATCCATGCGAATTACCTATGCCAGTAGCTTTTGGAAGCACTACGCTCGAAGCTCCGACTAGGAAAGTGCAACTTCAACCGAGTGGTAATTTGATGAATTCTAGTCGGCTGGGCAGAGTTCGAGAGATTACGACACATTTTTTCGTCAGGTACACCTCAAAACTTGAAAACGAGATTTTGTACAACCAGTGCGTGTTGCCAGTGATGAATAATGGATCATGCTATATTAATGTAGATTATCTTAAATAGCCAACGACCATATTGGCTAACAAGTTACTTAAGGCGCGCTTAGATTAAAATAAGAAATCAAATGCAACGATTGTATTATTTTCACGCATTACCCATTTCTTCATGTTCTTTTTTGTCAGCTCTAATAGCCACGCTTAGTAAACAGATTAGTGGCCGAAATACTAGACCTCTCGCAACTTTGTTTATTACTTTCATAGCCTAATGTGACGGACTGAAGCCATATATTTTTGAAAAAAAACAACCGTTCGGGTGAAATATAACCTACATTTTAAAGAGTCCCTTAGAGAAAAATTTAAAGAAATAAACATATTAAATTTGTCATCGCAATATATTTATAGTAATGGAATGTATGTACATTTACACGTGGTAGAGCCATGCTGCAGTTATATTGGTAGTATAGTTGTAGCACGAATGAGTCGGCTCGAACGCCGAAGGACCACGCTCTCACAGAATACCAACGTTAAAAATAGTAGCTTAATGCTGCTGTGTTTCTTATGGTGAGTGTAGAGATCCGGAGACCCTTTTTATCGTACTGGAAACGAGGCATTCCATCTTAGTCCTCACGGGTGACAACGCATCTGCATTTTGAATCGTAATCGAAGATATAATATGTAAATGTTATAATCAAGTGAACTACGTGCTAGTTTGTCACCCTATCCTATAAAAAACCATATATTATAACTTTAATAAGAATAAAGATATTCATACTTCAAACACTAGGAATTCATATATGTAGCAATGTAAACGATTTAAAAAATCCTAGATAATGTACAAAAATGGTCAATAAACAAGTTTAAATATTTTATTAAGGAAACATTTTACAAAAAGAGTAATTATAATATTAAAGAATACCTAAATCAAAATTACCCCTCGGAATGATGTGATCGCCACGGTGCTGGTTCTGTTATAATTCATTAAAAAATTGTACAAACAAAATTATTGTAGAGTGTAATTTGTTTAAAAAAAGTCCCAATGGGTCTCTTGCTGGTTTTCCCAGGACAGAGGTATTTTCAGAACCAGTTGTAAAAAAATGACTTTCAGTATGTATTATGTAATAATCCATATTGAATAAAAATCATTCATTTCATTTGATGCTGCTTCCAGTCGCTAGTCTGGGTATTCTGGGGTCGGCTCGACCGGGGAAGGACCACGCTCTCACAGAATACCGGCGTCAAATAGCAGCTTACTGCTGCTGTGCTTCGTATGGTGAGTGTAGAGAACCGGAGACCCTCTTTACTGGAAAAGAGGCATTCCATCTTAGTCCTCAAGGCTGACAACGCATCTGCATTTTGATTTGCAATCGAAGATAAATGTAGATGTCTATGGGCCAGAGCAACCACTTACCATCAGGTGGACTGTGTGCTCGCTTGTCACCCTTTTCCTATAAATAAAAAAATGTAACAAGTTGATCTAAAATAATGATAAAAAAATACACTTATTAAAGAGATCTACTTAAATGAGTAATCAGAAAGTATATATTTTAGTTTTAGGAACACAAGTGTTAGGGTGTGTAACGATATCTTAAGGATGAAACTACGCGGGTATCTGTATAAAGTTATTAGAGTAAGTATTAAAGTTAAAAAAATAAACAAATTAACAGAATCTAGGGATACCTTAATTCTAAATTAAATACGACCTTATAGTTTAAAATCTTTTAAGTTTCCATAAAAAGTTTATATACAGATTAAATCCTCTTTAGTTTTATTTTCAAAATTTAAAAATGTAATAAAAAAAACAAAATACGGCTACAAAAATGCGTTACGTCAAGGAAAATTAAAAAAATTATACTGTTATTAATTAATGAAAAGGAATTAGATTGTTTTTCTTTTTCAATTTAACGTGCCGCGCCCGAGTCATGTCACGCTGGCATTCGAGTCGAGATGAAATGTTACGAGCCGTGGGCATGTTAGAAAATAGTGCTATTCAACGCGTCGTTGCTGAGGCCCTACACACCAGCCAAAACGTGATATCAAGGTTGTGGTCACGTTATCGCAGTACTGGGGATGTGGCTGAACAGCACACGGGTAGATATCATGTTACTATGCAGAGACAACCCAATATCACAGCGATACAACTACTACAAAAGCTCCAGGAGGGTCACCAGTTGCTGGTAAGTGATCAAACCGTGCGAAGGAGGTTGCATGAAGTAGGTCTTTATACTCGTAGATCGCAACGTGTTCCAGTATTGCGACGTAGTAATCGTGGTTGGTGGCTTTCGTGGACTCGGGAGCATTTACCATGGAGTTACGAACAATGGTCTTTGGTGCTGTTAACCGATGAGTTCCGGTTTGGGTTTCATCTGGATTCACGAAAAGTTAAGAGTTAGCTGTCTACGGTACCCCCAGGAGGTCCCCTCATACCAAGGCGGGACAATCATGGTATGGGCAGGAATTCGTCCTGGCGAACGAACCCAGCTCGTTTGGATCCAAGGCAGCATGACTGCACAAAAATGCCAAGAGGAGGTAGTAGAGCCTGTTACAGTCCCAAACAGAATTAAAATGGGCCAGGAATTTCTATTCAAGCACGATAATGCTCCTTAGCGTACGTTTCGGCTGGTATCGGCCGCTCTCCTAAACCACGATATTCAAGTTTTGGATTGCCCTGCACAGTCCGCCCGACTTAAATCCTATCGAGCATGCCTGAGACATGTTACAAAGAAATGCTTTAAGAGATTTTTATTTTTATTTATTATTTTTATATAAATCAAATTATTTAATTTTGATTTATTAAAAGCTAGTCTGTAGGCGCAACGCCGATTTTAAGTGTAGCCTACGGTTTTACAAGTTAATTTAATTTTACATAAATTTCCACTAGCAGTTGGTCTCAAACCTATTTCGGCAATCTGAAGGGTGCCTATTATGCAATTGATGTTGGCTTTTAAGGTAAAGGGTGGCATATTTCCCATTGTTATTGTTTAATTTTAGTGTCAGTGAAATGACGAACGTGGTAACTCAAACGAAAATAAACTTAACTTTCCTTGTAACTCGCTAACTCAAATAAAAGATTTTTGGCTGGAATATTTATTTCCACAGCAAATCTTTTAAGTGTAATTCCTCGTACCAAAGGGAGTAATTACACGTTCAAACCATTGTTGCATTTAATATGAATGTTGACTTATAAAAACCTTTTTTTCAGATCACAACGGTAAGGTTAAACTGCTGAAACGCTAGCATTTGTATTACATTCCCCTGAGAAATACAAGCCCAATAGCGCTCCAGGCTTATTCTGTCTTTTATCTGAAAGCAATCAAACAAATGCTACGACAATGATGTTAGAAGTAACGTCGCAGCTTTTCTTACTTTTGCTGATGTTAATATTATATTACGGCGCCCAATAGGGCTTTTGTTCGATGGAATAATGAGCGTCATAAAAGCTTGGGTCAGTTCTCGATGGTTGTATTTGCTTTCTTCAAAATATAAGAGCCCTGTTTAAGTCACTTACACATCCATGAATATTTCCCTTTCCTTTCCAAAAAAAGAATCTATTAATTTCGTTGTATGACGTTATTTTAGATATAAATATGCTATTGCAAATATTTTGCTTTTTTAAGTATTACATATCATATGAAGTAAATATTATATTTAAGTTAAAAACAAATATTTTAAATATATTATACAATAATTGATAGAATCAGGCGTTACTTTGCGGAAATACATTATAATAAATGATATTAATAGTTATTTTGCAACCATCCGCTAAATTAAATAAAATTATGTGTTTTACCTCAATTGCGTGCACTAATGCCGTCATCACCAATCCCAGCACCACTACTCCCAACACCACTATTCTAGGAAAGACACACCATCGACGATAATACGACAAGTGTTTAGCCTCTACACGAGGCATCTTCAGGTGATGTTGACTCTACGGCGGCTGACCGCTAAGCTTAGAGATGCCCCGTGTAGAGACGAAACATGTGTCGTATTATCGTCGATGGTGTGTCTTTCCTAGAATAGTGGTGTTGGGAGTAGTGGTGCTGGGATTGGTGGTGACGGGATTAGTGCACGCAATTGAGTGAGGGCGGGAGGTGCTCTTGAAACTAGGTAAGACTCCTCATTTTATTTAATTTAGCGGATGGTTGCAAAATAACTATTAATATCATTTAATATAAAGGGTGTCTCAGCGCTGATTTTAAACTTTAAATACCAATTTCTCGGCAACCGGCGGGGTTAGCGGGAGGGAAGAGGTAGCATTCGGTAGGTGATTAGTGCGGGCTTTTTAGTCGCTATGTCCCAGTGGTCTGGCGCGCACCGCGCGTACGCAGTAGAGGCGTATTTTTGCAACGAGTTTTCGCTGAGGGAAGCACAGCGCAAGTTTTGTAATCGCTATGAAATCCGCCGTTTAAGTGATGCCCCGAGTATTCAGTTAATTAAGTCGTGGGTAAAAAAGTTCAGAGCGACAGGATATTTAATGAAACATTCAATTGGCCCTCGAATTAGACCTGTTCGATCGATTGAAAACATCGACCGCGTCGCCGCTGCGGTCGCGGAGCATCCACGACGATCAGTTAGAAAACATGCTGCCACTTTGAATCTTCATCGTTCAAGTATTCAACGAATTTTGGCCTTAGACTTAAAATTACATCCCTATAAAATCCAAATAGTTCAAAAAATCAAACCAGAAGACTATAAGAAGCGAAAAATTTTCCGTCAGAAGATGTTAGGGATTTTTTCAGAGGAAAATGGGATGTCCAATGTTTATTTTAGCGATGAGTCACACTTTCACCTCGAAGGGTACGTCAATCGCCAAAATTGCCGTTACTGGTCACCCAGCAATCCAAAACAAAAACATCAGAAGGCATTACACAGCCCCAAAGTTACTGTATGGTGCGCAATATCGGCGAAGAAAATCATCGGGCCATTTTTCTTCGAGAATGATCGAGGTGCAACGGTTACAGTGACGAGCGAGCGGTATATCGACATGATTAATAACTTTTTTTGTACCGCAGCTGCAAGAAGAGGATATTGATGAGTCCGGTGTATGGTTTCAGCAAGATGGGGCCACAGCCCACACAGCTAGGGTCTCCATGGACACACTAAAAGCGTTGTTTCCGGGAAAAATCATAAGCCGCTTTGGAGACATATTGTGGCCACCCAGATCTCCCGACTTAACCCCAGCTGACTTTTTTTTATGGGGTTATCTTAAAGCAAGAGTTTTTAATACCCCTCTTATGAATTTAGAGCAGCTGAAGACTAAAATAACGACAGAAGTGAGGGCCATATCAATTGACGTTCTGCAGCGTGTTTCTGCAAATTCGTTAGTCCGCTTTGAAGAGTGCATTCGTCGTGATGGAAGACATCTTGACGGTGTAATATTCCGTACATAAAATTCGCACTAATGTACTATAATTTACTACAATTAAAATATTATAAACACAATTGTTTTTTTTTTATATAAATATTCAAAGTTTAAAATCGGCGCTGAGACACCCTTTATTATACAGTCTTGATGATTGTTAAGATTTTTGCATTTGCTTAGGAGTCCGTCCGGGTAGATAATATTCTCTTACCCATATGTCGCCAAAAAGTAATGCTTGCATGGCTGTGTTCCAGTCTGGAGGTCATTGACAAGCTGTACGGCATTCCATCTTGTATATAGATGTGACAATGTATCTGTTTGCTCCCTTTGTTTGAAGTTGACTAATGGTGTTCATGAACTGCAGTAGCCACTTACCACCAGGTGGATTGTGAATTCGTTTGTCACATCTTTTTTTTTAAGTATATAGCAATTTTACTAAAATAAGGAACAAAATAATTTACCACATAGTTAAATACTCGTAGCCTTTAAAAGTGTTTAAGAAATCATTGTCATTTGAAGAATAAGATATTTTACAATTTTTTTTGCTTTTACATTAAAACATATGAAATCGATCTATCAATAAATACTACCAACTAGGTGCGTATTATTTTAATTTCGACAGTTTTTAATCCACATATTTATTGAGTTCAAAATTATATGTAAAAAATCACATGCCACTGACTGACGGATCACTATATCACTAAAAGTAAACATCCGATTGACTTATAGTATAGTTCCTCATTTCGCAATACAGATGCTCACTAAAAAAAGCAAAAAAAAGATAACCAAAATAATTAATCAGTTTTTAGTGAGTTATATATTACAAAATACTGTAACAGCTCAAATACATCTCACAGTTCCTCGCGGTAAAGGATTAAAAAAGAGTTATCCGAGCTACTCTAATGCATGTTGGCAAAACTCACGAGATGTCCACCTTTTTTTTTGTCTCAACCTCAGGATGTTTTCGGTTACCGTCGAAATAATTTAAACGTAACGGAACAGGGTTTGATCAAGGGGTTTGTTTGGGAAACCTTGTATCGGAAAGCAAAATGAAATGTGGTCCACTAGATGGAGTGATGAACTGGTTATACATGTAAGAAGTTGATGGGTTCAAGTGTTCATCAGTATCATCAGGACCGTGTTTTTTTTTTCATGGGGAACTTATGTTCAACAGTAGACGTGTGACAGATGACTGATGTATTGAAATAGCACGTTCATATGAATATTAAAATTTTCAACAATGTAAAAAACGGATACTCTCATCTTTTTGTATTGATGCCATTATGGTTGTTGATTTACTTTGGCTACTTAAGCCTTTCTTAATTGAGGTGGAGGGCTAAGTGCTCCTCCACTTGGATTGAAATTTGTAACTCTTGACTTCGATTCAAATTTCGTGATTTTTGGACGTAAAAGCTGTATTATTTTACTGCATTGAGTAAAAAGTTCAATTTGCTAAATGGTGGTTGAGTTTTAGACCTCCGTAATGGAAAGTGATAAAATATTACTAATTTACTTTACTTCGGAGTGGGTTGCTTGAAAATTGCTCCATTCTGTAAAAAGCTCCTTTCTGGCCTACTTTAGAACCAGAATCAGACCTCTGTCACTCTTGCTACCTGCGTGAAATAATAACCTACAATCGCGAGTCACCCAAGGTGAAACACGCAGGGGCTAGCGCGTTGTAGGCGATTGAATGTTAAAGATTTTTTGCGCTGTTTACATATATAATTTTTTGTAAATACTTGTTTAAATAGTTTTTGTTTATTCTTTAGTATATTTGATTGTAAGAAAAAAATAGTTAAAAAGTTTTAATGTATTTTAAAAATGTTGTATATATAATATATATTACCCATCTCTTTGGTAAATATTAATGGCAAAACGTCGTTCCTACTATAATTGTTGTGTGGATAGACGCTAAATGACCACACCAGAGACGAAAAATGTTCCAGATATATCATTCTTTAAGTTACCGAAGGATTTTAGTTGGAAGTTATGAAACATGAATTTATTTAATTGCTATTGTTAGATACTTAGGTGCTTATAGCAAAAAAGAATTAAGTAATTATTTATCTAATACCTACGATCTTTATCACAAAATTTAGTTGAAATTCACTTCACTATCCAAGTATCTACTCATCAATACTTGTCTTTTGTAATCACAAAATTTTAAATTATATTAATATAAAATACCCAAGTTAAAACTTTGTTTACTTACAAAATTTTTAACTAAGCAGAAAACGATCACATTTCTGTTAGGAATCGTATTTCTGGTTTATTTGTTGTTACATGATCTACTTATTTTTTTCCGAACCAAGCATCGTGATTCCCGACGGATGACCTTGCAAGTTGAATGTGTTGGGTATCGCAGAACTCACATAGGTGCGAAAATATGGTCAGTCGATCATAGTCACAATAGGTATTTCACGTAAGTAACTTAATTAACATTTTGCAATGCATTTTGTTACTCTTAATGGACATTCCTTAGTAACAACGGAAAGTCCGCCGTAACGTAGGAAGCGGAAAAGATTCAAAGTAATACGGACACTTTCGCGCAGCGATAAGGTTTTATTTAGCTTGCAAGAGCAAATTATGTAATTAATAATAATTATGTAGACTATTAAATGTCAGCAAGCAGTCAGCATCAAAGGACTGCAACTTCTTACGTAGTACTATTATTTATTCTGTGCCAGAATATACAACAATTAATGCTTATATTAAAAAATATTACAAGCTATGCATTAGTCAATTATAGTTCATCATATCAAATTATAAAAATTTTAAATTATGCACAACAATAATTTATATTTTATATACGCATTATTCAAACTTTTAGATTTAATAAACAACAGTGTAACTAAATATCAAATATATTATAGTATTTTTTTTCGACGTTAAACTAAAATATCACCGTTAGAGATTGACATTCCAATAATCATACATACTACATATTATTTTATAACTCCTTAACTAACGTTTTACAACAATTTAATTATTAGCACTTTATAAAATATATTACACTAGTAATTTATTTTAGTCAATGGTAAAAGCGCGTTCTTTATCTTAAAAAGGCAAATAAACGTTAACAAAAGTGATACAAAAGGCCTCTTTTCTTTCCCTTGTCTTGTTACATTGACCGTCAGACCGATGTCCGTCCTTCTATATTTCATCTTTTCAATGTTTTATCACACTCCATGAACGACGAAACGCGGACAATCAAGTAAACTATTGTTAATATACATAAAAACCGGTTCAAAAGGAGTAAATCGGACCCGCCATGTCAAGAGCTCTGAAAAAAAAAGATAAAAAATAAAAGCACGTACATTTTATTTTTGTGTTATGAATTATGATTAACAACGTTTATATCATTCAATGCTTAAATAGTTGCTTTTTTCACAATATAATAAAATATAGGTAATTTCGATGACCATGGTTAAAATTTGGGAATCTAATCTCGAGTATATACCTATTTTAACGTGGTAGAGCTATGCTGCTTAAACTAATAAAATACTGCAGTTATGTCAAGGTTGCATTACGATTGACCGGGAACGGGCCAACATAGAGTCCCTACAAATCTCTACAAAAATTCCTTTTCACAACTTAGGTTTAGTAGACGTGCTTCCAAAAGGTTTCATAGTGTTAGTGCTTTAGGTTTTAACCGAGTCTGCAGGAATAAGTTTTCAGTTTAATTTTTATATAGCCTAGACTAACAAAAGACACTAGTAGAATTGATGTATAAAACTATCTATAAGCGTGGTCTATAATCGATAAAGCTATAAGCTTTCCATTTTTTATATGAGATACACTAATTTCTCTGCAATCACTGTTGCACTTGCCGTACTTTTTGGATTTGTAAGCTAAGGTTGCTATGGGCCGGACATACATCTTAGAGAACCAACAACCTAGACGTGACGACCTGGTGAATATATGTGTGGTGGATATATGTGTGTTTCATCAAGTTTCAAATCATAAGGATTCTGTAGAAGTTTTACTTCAAAAATTATTTTTGTTTTTATGTTCCTGTTCGTCTCATGAGAAATTAGTCTGCCTTATTGAATACTCTTAATATTCAATAAATCGGATTATTTTTCAGAACCTTAATTGAATGAACTAAACTATATGCTCTAAAAAATTATAAATGTTGCGTAATTGCTAGGTTTAAGCCATAATCCAGAAAATTATAGAAGAGAAATAATATCTCCAATTATGTTATTAGCCACACTTTGAATTGAGGTTGATTATCGTTACTATCAAAATTACACACGTATATTGAATCCCAGTTTATGAATTTCTGATACAATATCATTAAAATAATTTCGTGGTCTAGCCGTTTGAAGTGGAAAAGCCGCAATGTAATAAACATAAATTAACCTAAAGTACACTAAACTACAATTGTATAATAACTCATCACTAAAATTATCTCTGTTTATTTATAATTTTATATAACTGGCATTTGTATTACTATATTTTTTTAACTTTTTACCATACTGCTACAGAAGGAGGTCAACGTTTTTCCAAAGTATGTGTGTATATACTATATTTTTCACTCTCTATAGGTGTTGCCTACACGGCTTAATTTTAACATATTATAAGGAGTCATCAGATACGTCTTAATTGTGCAAGTGGCATAGGGTATAAATTTTTTATCCTGTCAGGTTTCTTTAATTACTGTTTTAATTACGGTCTTGTTAAAATAGTGTTGGTATATTATTTTATTTTTAATAATCTAAAATATTTAATAATCTTACAATACTTTTAAAAATATTGCTGGCATCTTTTAATTTCTTAAAATGCTTCTGTTTTGTTGTCTAACCCTTAAAATTTCCCACAGCATGTCAAATGTATTTAATATACTCTTAAACTTGTGTACATATACGTACGTATACGTAAGTGCACCGTGAGCAGCATTTTTCCCGGGTTTTCTACACGGTTACCTCTCGTGTGCGAGGCACTCAATGATATACATGAATAGAGTGTCCGGCGTAGGGCCTTTCATCGTTTATCGTATGGCACGGACGAGGGAGCTAGCACAATCGCCCCAAGGATTGAATACGTTGCCAGGTAAATGCCTAGATTTTGTAAATACACGCGTCAGTGCTTCACGATAAAATGCTCCTACTATAAAATTTAAATGAAGACAAATGTCTACGTCCGTCGACGTGTGTCCACGGGCTCTTCACAAAGGATTATAATGAACTTTTTGAATAAAAGAACTACGTCGACTACAAAAGCTTACCATATATTAAGAGATTTGCTATAGCGTATAGTTTCTTGTATGTGAGCGTACTGCAATAGATAACAAGCAAATCACGATTTTCTTAATGGTTTAAGACACAATCCTAGTTAAGAATTTTACTATGGTAGATTTATTCGAGGTCAATAACATTTCCTATCCTATGTAAACTAGTGCCCGGTTACTACTTGAAAGTTCTCACTTATGCAAGTTATAATAAAAAAACAATATAACTTACTTTAGTTACTTCGCTTAGCTTTTTTAATTTTTCCTCGTGAATCACTAAGAGTTATGACAAGGTTTCAAAGCATGGACCAGTTGCTGTACATTCACCAAACTCACAACAGTTAAATTTTCCAAGGAAAAAAAAAACAAGATAGACTTGTTTAATAGAATGAGGATGACAAACGAGCACATAGTCCACCTGATGATAAGTGGATACTGAGTTCTGTAGACGTTTGCATTAATTATCGATTAAGAATCAAAATGCAGATGCGTTTCACCCCCTTTTTTTTTGCGGATGGAAAATCATATAATGACGCCTTTCGCTCTGGGTGGATCGTAAGGGAGTGTCAGACTTTTACTGACTAAAAACCATCCGTGTTCCTTCAGTGCCCTTACGTTCCGGAGCCGCGGTATCTCTTTCGAACAGCCCGCAGCCCCGGCAGGCGTCGGCCCTTGCGGGCCCCTTCACGCTGCTGACAGCTCTTTGAGGCGTTTCACCCCTGCAGACTACGATGGAATACCTTTCCAGTGAAAAGCGTCCCCAGTTCTCTATACTTACCATACGTAACATAGCAGCTGTAAGCTGCTATATTTTCAATAATTCATCGATGGATTTTTTAATGTTTAAAAAAGTTTTTACACTCCCATCTCCTTGTCGTTTTCATATACGAATGCATTTGCGTTTTAAACGACTTACAGTATTCTGATAACTGGCAGCAGCTCATGAACACAATATCATATTCTATTAAAAAGACTACATGTGTGTAGTCAACTCTGAGGACTAAGAGTGAAGACCTCATCAGGCTATGAGTGCAATCACACAGCGTGCATACGCACGCGCACACGCGCGCGCGCGCTTGTGTGTGTGTAGCTGTATATTTAACATCCTCTCTGCTGTTCAATATTCTTCTTGTGTATAGATTTTGACATTATTATGAATTCTGATAAAGCTTCAATTGTAAAGATTTCTTATATTTATGAAAATACTACACATCGATTAAAACTACTATTAGGGATTTTGTGGCGTTTAATTTATATGTTTTTTAATATCCGACATTTTGGGTATTTTCCAGCCCCATGGTCGCGGGGAACTGAGGTGACTGACATCGGGATGAACATGTAAATTTATTGCGATAAAATCCGTAAAAGTAGTTTTAATCCATGTTTATCGTTCGCGTAACTATAAAAAATCATTACAATAATAAAATCCGTAATAGTAGTTTTAATCAAAGTCTAAATAGAAAAAATTACCCTTAGTTTGACTTTGAATTTGACTACTTCATAATTCATTTTCATACATTTTCATTCACATTCATTACGTAACGTCCCATGCTGAATATTGACCTTACCCGTTAGAGGATTTGTTTAAAATGAAACGTTATGGTGTACCCGCTTAATCACAGTATCTAATGTCTCATTTTGTCGCTGCTCCCCATCACCGATCTATCTAGATCCTACTGGTGTAAACGTAATGGTTGCATACCGACATCTATCGGAAGCCATGAAATCTTTCTGGGGTATTGACTAAGGGTCAGCGCACACCAAGAGCAGAGCAGAGCATAGCATTTTCTGAAAACACTTAAATATTAATTTTATGACTATTGACAGACAGTGCAAAATTATATACACGTCCAAACTTGATACTCGACCATGCTCGAGCGTTCGAGCATGCGCGAACGCGCTCGCACTGCCGCCACCGCAGCGCAAAAACTGTTTTGACGTGTGTTTAGTTTATACATATAAGCGCGTCACATAACGGCACCTCTACACGTTGGCCAACACAGTAGCGAATGTAGTGGCCAATAGCATTGGCCAACGTGTAGACGGGGTGTTTGGGCTTCATTGGTATGTATTGGAACGATGTCCCGCAAGTTGGCGCGAGATCTGTGTGGTGTCGGTTTTTACAAAAGATCAAAGGATTGTTGGCAGAGTTAGGTCGCCGCGTCCACACATTGGCCGCGAGTTTAGTTTGCTATAAGCTTCCAGAGTGATTACACGCATCTGATTAAAATTTTATATTCACGCTTTGTAGGGTAGATGACCCAATTACCAGTCTTTTAGTGCCAATTTCAACTTTAAACATTCCTACTACGAGGGTGGATTGAAAAGTACTCGGCCTAACCAAGAAAATAAACACATACTAAATCAGTTATATTTTTATTTTTCTACATAATCACCGTCAAGTTCAATACACTTTTGCCACCTCCTCTTCCAAGCATTTAGACCGTTGAAAAAAAATGATTCTTCCTTAGAGTCAAAATATGCGTCTACAGCTGCTTTGATCTCGTCGTTTGTCGAAAATCTTTGACCTCCCAAGTGCTTTTTTAGGTTAAGGAACAGAAAGAAGTCTGATGGTGCTAGATCAGGTGAATACGGCGGATGCGGTAACAGTTCAAAGCCACAGTTGTGAATTTCAACCATTGACTGTACTGACGTGTGAACACGGGCGTTATCTTGATGAAACAGGACTTTTCTTCTGAGCATTCCTCGACGTTTTTCTTTTATTTCCTCTCGTAAACGACGTAGTAAGGTGCAGTAGTAATCAGAGTTTATAGTCTGACCCCTTTCAAGATAATCAATCATAATCACACCTTTCGAGTCCCAGAATACTGAAGCCATCACCTTATTTGCCGACAAAATCGACTTAGCCTTTTTAGGGGGTGGTGAACCAGGTCTTCTCCACTGTTTTGATTGTTGTTTTGTTTCCGGTGTACAGTAATGAACCCATGTTTCGTCCATAGTAACAAAACGATTCAAAAAAATCATCTGCATCGGTTTCAAATAACTCCAAACAGTCGTGGGAAAAAGTCAATCGCGTCCTTTTTTTGTTCAACTGAAAGCAGTCGCGGAACCCACCTCGCAGACACCTTGTGGAAACCCAACTCGTTGACAATGATGTTTTGAGTTCGTTCATAAGAGATGCCTATAATCTCGGCTATCTCTCTAATTTTTAATCTGCGGTCTCCCATTATTAAATCAAGTACTTTTTTAATATTTTTGTCAGTAGTTGACGTCGAAGGCCTTCCAGAGCGGGGTTCATCTTTCACACTCTCTCTACCACGCTTAAATTCTGCTATCCGTTTTTTGACGGATGAATATGACAGAGCACAATCGCCTAATGTACTGATCATGTCATCATGGATGGCTTTTGATGATAGGCCCTTCTTATGGAGGTACTTAATGACGGCACGCTGCTCGATTTGCTCCATTCGCGGAAATTATGTCCGATTACTTTGTTAATAAATTTATAAAATCACAACTAATTATCGCACACGTTTCGAACTTCACACAATGAACTAGTCTGAACTGAACTTAATAATGTGGGTAGATTTGATTTTTAGAATTGAATGGATCTGTGTTAGGCCGAGTACTTTTCAATCCACCATCGTACTTTAATTAGCGCGATTTAATTATTTTTAAACATTTGTTTTAATCGATAAGCTATTTATAAAAAAAATAATGAACATTTATTTACAATCAGATTATAACGAGAACAATTTTAAAATGAAAAAAAAAATGAAACACGTCGTTTATACGTGTTAGAACCATGCAGTTATATTAGAAGTATAGTTGTAGCACGAATGGGTCGGTTCGACCGGGGAAGGACCACGCTCTCATAGAATATCAATTAAAATAGTAGCTTAATGATGCTGTATTTCGTATAGTGAGTGTAGAGAACCAGAGACACTTTTTAAAGGAAACGAGGCATTTCATCTTAGTCCTCACGGGTGACAACGCATCTGCATTTTGATTCGTAATCGAGGATAGATGTAGATGTCTGTGGGCCACAGCAACCACTTACCATCAGGTGAACTGTGTGCTCGTTTGTCACCCTATCCTTACATCAAATGTCTGATAGAAATGCAAGTACATGTTTTGCTAAACTTTAAAAACAAAACCCAATTTTAAAACATAGACTAGTCGATTATAACTCCTTTAACTTTAAAATAAGTTAAGTTCTAATTAATGGTATTTATTCCAGATTCTGATGCATGTAAAGAATAAATAAAGCTAATCGTATATCGTATATCTATTTACAGGCCCCATTAATATTCACCATTCTTTTATAATTATTTTATAAAAACGTTACCCCCCCACACTTGGATTTTCTCCTGTAACGCGGAGGCAACTTACAAACATAAATTGCACAAGGACACACATCCAGACCCGAAACAATTATTTGTAGGATATACAAATACTTGTTCCGTACGGGATTCAAACCCGCGGTCCCTGGGACAGCCACTCATTGCCAAGCCACTGCGCCACGGAGCCGTCGTCTAAAATAAAATAAATTCGTCCGCACGTTGGCCCGAACCGAAGTAAACTGAACGACCTTTCAACGTGTGGACGCCGTCACCAACTCTCGGCCAATATATTCGCCACTACATTCGCCACTGTGTTGGCCAACGTAGAGGCGACATAAGTCGGAATCATGGACGAAGAAAAGTTGATAAGTTTGGTGCAGCGTTTTGAGTGTCTGTGGAATATATCAAGTCCAACACACAGCGATTGTATGTTAAAAGCCAATGCTTTGTAAAGAATCTCCACGTTTCTTCTACCAATACTGTTCTTCTAATTTTCTGACGTTTGATTTCATTAATATGTTCATGTTCCTCTTCCTCTGCCAAAAGGGCGATAATCACCAAGTCTCAATCGATCATATTGAACACGTCTATCAACGTCGGATTTTGGCATCAAATTGTTCATGCACGCCCTAAGGGGGGGGGGGTCCATGCAAAGTAAACAAACACAAATGAGTATATTTATACAAATTATTAAATAAAAAATATTTGTCAATTTGCAACTAATGTAAATTAAATATATCCTAATCTTAATTTTATAAAAAACCAAATCCATTTAAAATAATCACTTCAAATTTATAAATTAATTACATTGATTGAAAATATTAATGTTACTAATATAATACATACCTATTAAAATTTTAACCAAATATTACGAAAATAATTATCATAATCAAAATTACGACATTAATTAACTCAATCAAATTCATTCAATAATATAGAAATAAATTAATGTATTAAAATTTAAAATCTAAAAAAATGAAATAAATTTATGTACTAAAAACTAAAAAAAAAATCATAATTTATATTTTCTTTATAAAATGCAAATTACGTTGCAAAAAAGTTATATTGTAAAACCTATTTAGCATGGAATAAAAGGCTTTTTTTTATTTTATTTATTTATTTATTTATATTACTTGTGTCAGGATCTTGATGTGATGTGGAAACTTTGAAAGGTGAAGAATATGAGTTAAGAATGGGCGAGTTAATCGTCAAAAGTCTTTTGTACTCCGATGATCGTCATATTTGCGTTACAGCTCAACTCGGTTGCCGAGTTGCAAATGATAGTTACATTAATGGACTGGTCATTAAATGAAAGAGGAACCTGTCGTTCATTTTCATATAAACACAAGTAAGACGAAAGTATTGGTTTTTAAAACAGAAAAAAGTAAAACGTTATGTGAAATAAGAATAGATGGGGAGTTGATTGAGCAAGTGGATGATTTCGCGTATTTGGGGTGTGTATTTAGCAGGGACGGTAGATATGATATGAATATAAAACGACGAGTGAATGCAGGAAATAGAGTGAATGGGGTTCAGAGTGGGTCAAAAGAGACAGGTATAGTAATTCATAACGCTGTATTAATCTCTAATTATAATGTATCATAGTGAAAGTTGGGTGTGGCAGAAGAAGCACGAAAGTAGAATAAATGCTGTAGAAATGCGGTCTCTAAGGAGTATGCTAGGGCTGAATCTGAATCATAGGGTGAGAAATTATGTGATAAAAGAAAAATGTGGTGTGCAAGATGATATTGAGGATTAATAAAGGAATGTTTCGTTGGTTTAGTCATGTAGAAATAATGAACGAGGAAAGAGAGACAAAGAAAATTTATATTGCACATATAAAGGGCAGAGTCGGGAAGGGATACCCTTAACCGACGATCGTGTATGCTTAGATATTTGGACATAAAGGAGGCTAGAGAGATTTGTCAGGATCATGCCAAATGAAAGTCCATAGTCTCTGCCTACCCCTCTGAATAAAAGACGTGAGTGCTTATTTTTAATATGTTTATACATGTTTTAATATATTTTATCATATGAATATAAATAAAATTTTAATATGGTCTATTTATAACAGATGGCACTGAGCGTTGTGTAAGTGTTGTTGAACGGTTATAGTTAGTAATTTTTGAACAGTCATTTAATTTTGGGATTTTGTTTTTTAATGTTTTTAACAAAATGGTAAAACTGCACTTAATTTTTGTCCACATAACACTTCAGCACAAGTGAACATTACTTTAATTAGTGTTTAGCCTGTATTTGCGAGAAAAAGTCCACAAACAGAAATCACTGACAATTGTTTTTGCACTATAGATAGTTTTGATTTTCAATTGTTTGTTGATAGTTATGTCACTTAACTCCAATATATAATATTTATGCCAAAGTTTTGTATCACTTAACACTTTAACACATTAAAAAAAACACTGTTTTATATTTATGCGGGAAATAGAGTAAATGGGGCCCTGCACTCTATTGTGAAGAGTCAAAATGTGTCGAAAAAGGCACGTATGGCAATTCACAATGCTGTGTTGGTCCCTAATTTAACGTATGGTAGTGAAAGTTGGGTGTGGCAGAAGAAGCACGAGAGTAGAATGAACGCAGTAGAAATGCGGTCGTTAAGGAGTATGTTAGGGCTGAACCTGAATGACAGGGTAAGAAATTGTGTAATAAGAGAAGAGTGTGGTTTGCAAGATGATGTTGTGACCAGGATTAAGAAAGGAATGCTTCGGTGGTTTGGTCATGTGGAAAGAATGAATGGGGAAAGAGTGACAAAGAAAATGTATGTTGCAGAAGTGAATGGCAGAGTCGGAAAGGGCTTGCAAAATTTATCGACCAAATTGACGATTTATTGAAAACGGGCCAAATTAGGAGTACCCTTAACCGACGAGCATGTATGCGTAGGTGTATGGATGTGAAGGAGGCGAGAGAGGTGTGTCAGGATCGTGCCAAATGGAAGTCTGTAGTCTCTGCCTACCCCTCTGGGCGACAGGCGTGAGTGTTTATATATGTATGTATGTATGTATGTTTTATATTTTTAACTTGATTTCTTTTACAGAGTCGATGTATACCATGACACAGTAGCGCCCTCCTCTCCCTCTCACACAAGCAATATAAAGAGACCTTAATGCCTGTATCAAGCCAGCGCTAAAACCAAATGAGTTCAGTGTTTGCCATAACGCAGTCCCGTCCACTCTATCATTAACCTTTTCCAAGTCCGTGAACCTACTTGGAGAAGGTGGCCGTGGCCAAAAGCTTCTTGACAATAATTTTTAATAATACACATATTATTTTATACAGTTTCCATACATAATTATTAAGATATTGCCATTTTAATGACACTTGCCAGATAGGCAATAAATCACTCGTTTGGGGTTGGACAGTATGCGCCAAAGCGGCCATTTTGGTCGGGACAGTTAAGAGGATAACTTCATCTACACTTATCTCCCAACCCCTTTCTACTTCTTTCGTAATTTATAGTTCATTTAATTCAGACTACTCTTCACTCATAAACACGCTTTCAAGGTATTCCTTCCATCTCCTTAAACTCGAAACTTTGTGACTCAGAATACATCCGTTTTTGACTCGTATAGCATTCATTCTAGGCAGCTTTGAATTTCCCCTGGCAGTTCTTACGAGTTCAAAAACTATCAGCAAAAAAAAAAAAAAAAAAAAATATTTACAAGCACAATATTTAATACAGCATAGCACATCGGTCATTCATCGAGTACTGGGACTCGTAGAATGAAAGTTTTGTGATCTTGTCGTATTAGGAACAACCAACAGTTGTGTTAGGTATGTCAAAAAGGATCACACCTCAGTGATAATTTGTGAGATACTAGATCACTACTTTTCATTCGGGACCTTAATTGAATACTCAAGCAGCCGGACATAGGTAGAAAAATTCACTTAAAGTAATCAAAAGAAAAATAAATGATAAGAATGTTTTAGGAAAATTAAAACAATCCAGGAAATAAAAGATTCATTAAAACACAAAAAGAAGACTTACGGACTTACTCGTAAGAATCGACGTCAATTTAACAAAAGCTTCAAGCTGCTCTCTCGTTTCACTAAATCGCAATAGAAAGAGAAGAGTAAAGTGATAATTAAAACATAAGTATGCGATAATCATCGGTTAAAATTAAGGCCGTATATCATTATAATACTGACAAGTAGTATGTACGGTACGGATTACATGTATAAACATAAAATGATGGTGTAATAATGTTCATACAGTTCCTCTACGTCGACTCGGTATTCACAGCTCATCGATATGCTAATACTATCGCTGCGGCACTCTATGTAACGTGATATTCGCTCTACCTGCGCGACAAGCAATTTGCAAGCAAAATGCACGGCAACATGATCCACGCTTCTCTGTCCACATACATTCTGCAATACACTGAGAGACCATAATTCTATTTGAGATAGAAGTGAGGCCAGCATTTATGTAGGTACAACGTTTATATTTTTTGCAGCATTGAACATTTGCAATACTAATGTATTTATTAAAAATACTCTGAGCCGTTGTAACTCTGAACAGGTGAGCGCTCGCTGTAATTTTCACAGTACGCGAGCAACCCGGGTTTAATCCCCGCCGGCACCAATAAAATTGTTAATTGCAATTTTAAGTGCTGATTTACCACGTGATCGGCGGTGAAGAAAAACATTGTGAGGAAACCTGCATATTTTTTATTTTATAGAATAAGCGTGACAAACGAGCACACAGTCCTGTGGTAAGTAGATGCTGTGGCCTATAGCAATCTACATTTATCCTCGATTAAATATCAAAACGCAGGTACGTATTCCTGAGACCTAAGATGGAATGCCTGGTTTCCAGTAAAAAAGGGTCTCCGGATCTCTACACTTACTATACGAAACACAGCAGTATTAGGCTGCTATTTTACGCTGGTATTCTGTGAGAGCGTGGTCCTTCTCCGGTCGAGTCGACCCATTCATGCTATAACCATAATATAGCTGCAGCGTGGCTCTACCACATAGAAAATGCATGAAATGCATGTAATGAGAAATATAAAAAAAATATTTCGAAGACGTGAAGTTCGCCAATACGCTTTGGGGCAGCGCGGCGGACACTTCCTTGCCCTAAAAACTCTATCAGAAATTAAAGGAGACCTGTGCCCAGCAGTGGAACGTATATAGGCTGTAACTTTAACTCTTTTTTGTTAGTTTTAAACAATTTACGTTTTCATCAAAATGCTTAATTAGATCTATATATTTCCTTCTTCTTCCTTAGCCTGTAAGTTCACTGCTTTATATGGGCTTCTCTAGTATTATAGATGATTTCCCTTAACCGTCACTCTTGGCAGATGAATTGACGACCGTAAAACCAGACATCTCGCACCTTATATGGTGCTGTCCGTCAGTGGTCTGGATATTTTACGTCTGGCGTAAGCTATATGGTTATACCGCCATCTATGGGAAGTCATAAGATTTTTCGGACATTGTTCAGTGTCCCCTTTCACGCCACCCACGGTTCCAAAAATGGGGGATTTTTTAACGCCGCCATCACAAGACAATCTTTTTAAATGTTGACATTAAAATATTTTTAAAGTTATGAAGGCACTATCGAGAGAGATATCTCTTACCAAATTCATAAAACTTTGTTGTCTTTTTTATCAATTCACATAATATTATATTTTTAAAATCGCTTAAGAACGTTTCACAATAATTTTTATTACTTCAAATTTGTAATAATTTTAAAATGTTATGTTACCTTATATAATGCTTCGATAATTAAGAATGGAAACATATAATTTTACCTGAAAAAGAAATGGAAGGTTTAATAAAATATAAAATATCAGTCCATCTTAAATACTTAATCTGTAGAGATGTGAATTAAATTTATATAAATAAAAAAATATTACAACGAAATCACACTGCTTGTACAAACACCTAAAACTGTTTTTGATAGGAGATAATATATCAGAACTTACTCTAACAAGTTACACGTTAGGAATACCAAATGTATGTACTATTGTATAAAAAGGATCCTTATAACAGACTAGGGAGTTGTAGATCATTTTAATAATTGATCCGAAAAAATATTCATGAACATCCAGCTGTGAGTGTAAAAACGGATGAAAAATGTTTCAACCTCTTTGAATATCGCCTGCACGAGTGACCGGCTCAGCTCTCTTTAATATACATATATCATAATGCAAGATACGACGTTTTGTAGACAAAAAAGCACGTAGCAATTTTAATTATTTATATAGAGTATATCATTAGCGTCGTTCAAGTACTAATTTTTCTGTATAATTTAAGTCTTATCTTATCGTAATCAAAGGTATAAAACTTTCGACAATGACAAGATAATAAGAAAGTTATACAGATTATCTCTTAAATCTTAGTTTATTGTACATATATTCATGTAAAAATTTTATATTAAATATTTTGTTGTATGTTATTCAAAATAAAAATGATCTGTTATTATAAAAAAATTATTTCAAAACAATGCGTAAAAACTGCAAATTGTAAGTTTCGAATAATGTTTTGTCTTGAAATAGCACATAAAACAAATTAAGCCATTTAAAAATATACAACAATTATCTCCAAACATTTCTTTTATAAGCCCGACGTATGAACAACTGCAAACATAAAGAGGATGCGATGAATAATGTGCCAGTTCTCATTTTTTATCTCCTTTAAAAAAATCCGTCAATTGCTTTTATATGGAAGAATACGTGTCCGGGAATGAAATTCTGAAGAATGAGGTCAAAATTTTCTCGCTAAACATACTATAAGAAGTACAGTTACAACACCGCCTCTTAGTTCATAGAAATTTATGTAGGCCCCTTTTGTTGTTCCGAAAATGTGCCGAAATAAAAAGTCAAAAATATCATTGCGATGTTAAAAATTGCTTACTTAACCGCGATCTCTTTATAAGCGACGAATAATTCAAAAGAATAAGAATGACCTCAATGAATTGTTAATTTACAATTTGAATAACAATGGTTAGCAAAATAAAAGAGGATACCTAAATAGCTATACCACGGGTTTTTTCTAGTGTTATTATGCACAGTATTAGAAAATACACGATGGTTGTAAGCATATGTATGCGAGTGAAAACAGATTTTAAATTTTCCGTGCGTGATACAAAATGAAGGAAAAAAAGCGGAAACCATACAAAGTTAGTATGTTTTCTATGTATATGTAACTAAATATTTTGTTGGTACAGCTATTAGCCACAAGCCTAAACGATCGACCGAAAGCTTCCGTCCGAAGAACGTCAATTTTTTTAACCGTATACCTGTATGTAAAACGTGATCGCAAACGTATCGATAACGGAATGTTTTATAGGTGGAATAGCGATGCTGTAGCTATATTAGTTGTATAGTTGTAGCACGAATGGGTCGACTCGACCGGGGAAGGACCTACTTCTCACAGAGTATTAGCGTAAAATAAAAGCTTAATACTCCTGTGTTTCGTATGGTGGGTGTAGAGAACTGGATACTTTTATTACTGGAAACGAGGCATTCCATCTTAGTACTCAAGGGTGACAATGCATCCGCATTTTGATTCGTAATTGACGATAGATGTAGATGTTTGTGGAACACACCAACCACTTACCACCTATCTCACCTACCCTATCCTATAAACAAAAAGAAGATATGTCAGAAATGTTTCTGAAGAGTTACGACAAAGGGGTTGCTTTTAGTGGTAAACTCGCAAACTTGTGTCTTCAGAACTAGATTTATTTGGCCTATACCGAAACTTAGTTTAATAATGTCTAGACTTTAAAGACAAGTTTGTACCAGTACTCGGCGACGTTTTCTCGTGAATTGGCACGGCCAGTTTATATAGCATCATCAGTACTGTCGTCCGCATAGCAATGAATTTTACCGGTTTGCAACAAGTGACGGTTTGTGCAAGTGAAGGTGTTGTAGCTACCACGGGAGTTGTTATTCCATCCCCAAGTTTGAGGTCGTCCAGCATTTTCTTCATGTCAGCCATTACTTTGTTCAATTGGTCAATTTGGGTCTCAGTTTCCGACAGACGTTTGTCATACTGAGCAACCTTATCCTTCAACCCCCTAATCTCTTTCCCGAAGTTAGCGTGAATGTCCTTCACGAGGAGCATCTGCTCTTCCTGTCGGCGAGCTTGTTCCTCCTGTCGGCGAGCCTGCTCCTGCAGCATCATTATCAGAGCACCTAAGTTAGGTTCCGCATATGTAGGAGCTACTGACGAGCTGGCCTCCGTGGCCGGCAGCTGGCTTTCCGACGTCTGCGGCGTTGCACCACCAAATCGTCTCTGGTCCGTCTCCTGCTGGCGTTGACTTTGGCTATGGACACCCTACGTTTCCTCCTTAGGTAAAATCGACATGATTTTATCCCACTTCTGACACCAATTGTTACGAGCTTAGGGTTCGTGACAGTAAAAACTGCCGATTGAATCACCAAAATTGACACTTTAATTACTAAACACCAATTAAAACTTAAATCACACTGATAATTAATCACACTTAACACTTTAGTTCACTTTATTTCGCTCCAAAAGCTTCGCTCCTATCACCAAGCCAATGCTGCCCCGGTTGCGCCCTTAACAGCTTTATATAAGCATTTTTTCACCGAAACATCCAGAATGTTCCAGCGAATACCAGTCCCGACCGAAAAGATGTAGACAATTCGAGTGTGGACTTTTCTAGAAAGCTTAATTAGCTATTAGATACTAGATAGCGCTGTTGGTGGAAAGTTCAGGCATGGAATTTTCTAAAACGCTCTCCTCGCTCTGATCCCCGACACTAGATGGCGCCAGCATTACCAGGTATCAACTGTGGCGCGCAACAATATCATTGATATGTAGGAGAAACAGCGTTGGTGATAGCATGCGGCCTTGTGGAACACCAGCGTTAATAGGCTTGTAATCTGAGCATGTACCGTCTACTAAGACCTTGGTGCTCCGATATGCAAGGAAACTGGTGACCCAATTGCAAAATTCTCAGGAAACCCATACGAAGGAAGCTTCGAACTAAGCGCTTTGTGTTAAACCCAATCAAAGTTTGATTTGTCCGAAGTAACGCCCAACGCCTTCCCTCGCTTTCGCTAATTTACTTTGTGTTTTAAATGGTAAAAGCAAGAATACGGTTGCTATTAGCCAATGCTATTAGTGGATACTATGAGCAGTGATTGCCTCGGTCACCAATGTACAATAGCAACAACAGATTAATTGCAGGTACATAGTTAGCCTATAAAGATTCCCTTGGAAGTTCATAAGTCATACTCTAATCAAATCATCCTATTTCAAAACAATCGAAGTGCGTTAACTTTTGAAAAATCTTTATCTTTCTTTCCACTTTAAGTGAAATACGGAATTTTGTCGCAATTGTGACGGTAAAACAATATTTTACGATAAATTTAATAAATTAACTGCTCAAAGCACTCCTTTTGGTATACCAGTATATGGTATGATAAAAATGCATAGGGTTGCAACATCATAACGTAATTCTTATAGATGGACGTATCCTTCTCTTTTTTTACTTTTTATCTCTATTATTTAGATATGAGATATCAGTGATTTTTTTGTAAATTGAATGGACAAATGAACTTACAGTCTACGTGACGGTATGGGGCACAGAAATCGTAATAATAAGACAATAGAAAAGAATTAGCGCTCGATTACTTCCAAAACCGATGTCGCCACATCTTACCGTATTATCATCATCATATCATCATTACAGCCCTTCGCAAGTCCACTGCTGAACATAGGCCTCCCCCAAGGTATGCCACAAAGCACGGTTCTGAGCCACCTGCATCCATCGACTTCCTGCATGTCTTACCAGGTCGTCACTCCATCTAGTGGGGGTCGCCCTACACTTCGCCTACCGGTACGAGGCTGCCACTCGAGAACCTTTTTTCCAACGGTTGTCAGTTCTTCGAGCTATATGTCCGACCCATTGCCACTTCAGCTTACTAATCCGTTGTGCTATGTCGGTCACTCTGGTTCTATTGCGGATATCCTCATTTCTAAGTTTATCACGCAGAGAAACCCCGAGCATAGCCCTCTCCATAGCTTGCTGAGGGACTTTGAGCGTCCTCATATGGCCCAGCAGTGAAGGACCACGTCTCGGTTCCGTGGGTCATCACTCACAACACGCACTGGTGCCGTGTAGTGGCGGTTGAGAATATCCACTACCCCATATCTTCCCCTGGGTGTCGTAAGAGGCGACAGAGGGAGACAGACCTAATAACCACAATAATATAATAAAAAACTACGGTTGCCAACGCGCTCTCCAAGAGTGGCAATTATTGCAAATATTCCCCCATGAGCAACGACGCAAACAAACGGCCCCCAGTCCCCGGCGGCCCCGCTATTCCTGGCTACGGTGGCGACCATGGTAACGGCGGGACAGGGGGTGCTATGAATCTCCGGTGGAGGTTCAGTTGCCAGCTACGACCAGTACCGTATTATAAACATACGCAATGCACATACGCAATGCACAATGATATCTAATGTTTCACATTACATTGCTTGGCGAGTTTGTTAACGTCGCGTGTGTCGCGTATTACGGTAGAACAAAAGCAGCAATGGTAATTGTACAATACGAAAAGTAATAAATGAGTTTGCAAAGGTAAATGTCATAGTAAAGTATTCATCTAGATGTAAATTAATTAAAACAATGATAATTAGTAAATAATCAACTTACTGATGAAATATTATGCCTTTATTAGTTTAATTACACATCCTTGATGAGTTTTTACAACTGATTATGCTGCAGTGCACCATTATAAAATTATAATAACAAAAATTCACGTACGACGTCCCCGCACAACTAAATCACAAAATGGTGAATCATGTTAGTCAACCCATATAAGCGGCGACAATGTCACGCGTCTATGCGACTTCTATTGTCTTATTATTACGATTTCTGTGGTAAGTGGCTATTGCAGCCAGTGGACGCCCTCAAATAACTTCAAATAAAAAAGCTTACAGAGGCTTTGTCTCCCCTTAAGACAATTATGGAATGCTTTACAGCCTGTTATATTTGTCGTTATAGACTCTATTTGCCGAAAGAAATAGAGGATGGTACCTTCTCAGACGGACTTCTAAGCAGAAAAGGAGTCCTATTACCAAGAAAAATTATTGTGAGGTCAGTTTTGTGCTACACCTATCAGTATGACGCTGCCACTGCAGCATATGGTCGGATCATTGGCACATAAGCTTACTGATTCATTTGCCTATATCAGTTACTCTGTTTCTAGAGTGAATACTCTCATAACGAAGCTCGCAACATAGTTCGCTGAATGACCTTGAGTTTCCTCATACGGCAATCAGTGAAGAACCACGTCTCAAATTCATAAATCATTATTGGCAACACGCACTAGTTATCTTGTTTTAAAGCTTAGAGGCTTATGTTCAGCAGTGGAATTGCGATAATGATGATGAAAGCTTAGAGGTATCTTGAACGCTGCAAGGCTAAGCTCAATCCGCCGATTGACCTATTTTACTACATGTTCTTATTTAAACATATTATTAGTTTTTCCAAGTTCAAATTTATATTTCAGTTATTTTTTAAATCATAATTTTTTCTACATCGGATCTTACATAAATATTTTTTTAAATTTATTGTACGCAGTTAAAAAGTGAATATTCATTTCATCTACATTTAATTTTAAATGAGAGACCTAAAAACACATATGTGTTTAGTTACGAAGACCCCTGAACATATAAATATTGTCCAAGGGAACAAAAGCCGAGTTCAATAAAATATATTATATTACTTGAATTTTATATATATATATATATATATATATATATATATATATATATATATATATATATATATAAATTAAGACTAACATAGTATGAGAATGATTTAAAAAGTCACAGAAACGTCGGTAAGCCGTTTGCTAAGCGTGGCACTTATGTCAAATCCTTTCACAATGGAAAACGTCCTTGTCCTAGAATAGATCATTATGGACTTCTTAAGAAGAAGCAGATTTCTTCTACTATTTTCAAACTGATCTCAATGAACGGAATTTAAGATAATTCATATCATCTGACCAGTTTCTCGCATTTTACGAGGTAATAAACGCACTTTCCCGTGATTTAAGTACCAAATAGTATCGCTTAAATAGCAGAGTTCTATACAGATTATGAGCAAGGCGTTTTCTCAATAGTGGATATTTTTATCTAACTTTCACTTTATTTCATTCTTTTATATGCGGATACTTAAATACGTGGTAGAAATCACTCTTTGTAGGCCTCTTCTGTGTTCCGGTTCAATAAAGAGAAAAGCAACGAAAACTACAGGCTGTAAAACATTTCATCTTCATGTGCGTGAATGTTTATGTATCTGTGACCTTTATTTGTAATAGATTGAAAGTCTGCTTGAACTATGGTAGCCCCCCACTATCAGATGGTTTAATAAGTTTGGCTGTCACTCTCTCCTCCAGGGCAGGAAGAAATTCTCCCAAGATATTTGGGGTCAGCTTAAATCGTCTACCTCTCCATTCTTCTCTATTAGCCGTCATCAATATTTTCTTAGGCATATCATTTCTAACACAATCCATCCATCTTTGCTTAGGCCTCCCTTCACTCTTATATCCATCCACTTTCAAGCAAAAAATCTTGTTGTCACATGGTTTACTTCCCTTCGCATACTTTTCATTAGTGTACTCTGATAAAATACAATAAAATATTTGTGTGTTTGCGTCGAGATGACGCTATGCGCTAATGAAAACAAACGAAATGAAATGAAATATAAAATGAAATATTTATTTATTTGCGTTTGGTTAAGGTACACTGAACATGGTCATATGATGCAACTTCCTTACGAAGCGCGAGTGAGTCGACGATTAAACCGCTTTGCGCTAGATGCGATAAAGTGGAAGGAGCTGGAACTAGGGTGATCCGACCCAGAAATGAGAACAGTATTCCATGTGAAGCTGAACTTGCGCTTTCTAAAATTGCAAGTGATGTGCCGGCATGAAATACTGTCTCGCTCTGCTGAGCACTTTTTTGGGCGTCATTTGGCCTATCCTTCCAAGTGAAAAAGGCACTGCGCACAATTCGATATGTTGACACCGAGGATTCTGATGCCAGCTAAGGCGACAAAGGGAGTGCCTTGAAACTGAGGAGATACGTTAAGAGGGGTTCTTTTTAGCGGTAAACGCGCAAATAGGGTATTTTACACTATGTAAAATAAAATCAAAAATATATATTTATGATAGATTTTGTATAAAGTAAACGAGAAATATTGATTTCTGTTTATAAAATTGTATTATAAATTTTATATTGCAATTTTAAGAATAATTTTTTTCGTCTGTACCTTAAAACTGTCAAACGGTGTCCGCCATATTAGCCATGTTGTGACGTCACTGATCCAGCCTAAGGATATTAGTGTTCTGTATCACTGATTAAGAGAACTAGCATCGTGCTGTTTTATTTCGAAAATTTTCAAGGTATCGATTCGAATTACGATTATTGAGTTTTATTACAGATTTTATTGTAAAGGCATCATGGAAGATGAATTCGCAAAAGCAGAAAGTACTACTCAACCCAGGATAAATAAACTGATGGTGGCAAAATTTTTTGCATGCAATCGCAATTTTTGTTCTGCTGAGTTGAGGAATGTTAAAACATAAACGTACTTACGTTGATGTTTTAACATTACCTGTTATCAACTTTTGTTTACACAAAAACTCAATACCAGGTGAGTGTATTTTGATAAAACAGAGCTTAGTAGCTATCGTAGTTTAGTTTAAATATAATTATAATCATTAGTAATCATTAGTTATAATATCTAAGTTAACGTAATTTATTACAAAATTTGACTTGCGATACTCTTCACCTCATAATGCTTTGTTTTGTATTAAACGATAGTTAATGTCATACTCACATCAAAATGATCTTCACAGAAGAATAGTCTGGTTTATGTAGACAATGTGTTCGGGTATCTTCTTGCCAGTTTTAGCCAAATACTCGTATTCCTTATATTTAAATCAGTTAACACTTGAATCCATAACTTTCCCGGTGTTCTTATGCTCGTATTTTTGCATTCAGGCACAAAAAACAATGATTTAGATGATAACTCATTATTAAACATTAAAAAGTATCTTATTTCTTTGCAAAATCGGCAGAACCAACGACTGTGACGTCACGAGTTAAACAACATGGCGGCTAGCGTTTTCACACGAAAATTTAAAACGATAGGTTAAAAGTAATTTTTGGCACTATTCGGTTTAAAAAAAATTATATAAAAATTATAGTGGTTCATTATCATTCTAGGATTCATTTAAAATAATTTTTTAAAATGGATAAAATACCTTATTTGTGTCTTATGGGTTCAGGAGATTGAACTGGACTAGATTTAGTCGCCCCCAATCCGAGACTTTGTTCAGCAAAGACTCGGATTCAGACACAAACCCGGTACTTGACGACGTTTTCCAGAGAAATATTAGCACGGCCGGTGTATAAGGCATCACCAGTGCTGTCGTAAGCATAGCAATGAATGTTACCCGTTTGGAACATATCATTGATATGCAGAATAAACAGCGTTAATGGTAGCACGCAGCTTTGTGGAAAACCAGCGCTAATAGGCTTGTAATCAGAGCATGCATCGTATACTACGACTTTGATGCTCTGTGATCAGAGTGCAATTAGATTGCATCGGCCAGAAAACTGGTGATCTAATTGCACAATTTCTCAGGAAGCACATAGGAAGGGAGCTTCGAAAGAAGGACTTTATGCCAGGCCTGATCGAATGCCTTCGCTATGTCCAAACTAACGGCAAATGGTTTCTTCTTGAACTCTACTGCCTCCGCTCTACCGATTTATAAGTCAGATCAAAAGATCAGCAGCTGATTAACCACGACGATAACCGCGAAACCAGCGAAGCGAGCGGGTATCATATAGTATAATATAATATCCACTAGACTTGATTAAACCGATGATCAAAAACAATCCTTTATCATCCATCTATTACAGCCCATGAAAGTCCACTGCATTTTACTGTTTTTTTTTATTATTATTTTGTGTTGTTATCAAGATGATGCTACTGGCTCATGTGTCATTTTCCTGCTGTTGTCTCTTACGACAGCCATGGGACGATTTGCGGTAGTGGATATTCTTACACTACCGTTAAACGGTTAGTTTATCTGAAACAATATCTGCTATAAAATTCTTTTAGTCTATAACGAAACAAACGGGGTAGACTTAAACCTTTTTTCGAATTGAAGTAAATAATGTCATTACTGAAATATACTGCCTCTTTAATAAAGGCCTTTACTCACGAATAGCCTATCAAATATGTAGTCAATCGTACAAGTGTATATCTTCAAAGGGTTATAATTCAAGTTTATTGAGATTTGAAACTTATTTGAGTGCTTGAGTTAAGCATGGAAAGCTGAAACGTGTTATAAGAATCTCCTGCTCTTCCATATTACTGTAAAACCAATTGTTAAGAACCATTTGAAAAATAAATGTTTTAAAATGCTTCAATTTTTATTTTTGTTATTTAGTTTGAAACACAAATTAAACTTATCACTGATAAGTTTTGGCCTTTGATAGGGTGCAATGAAGTAACATTGCACCCTATCAAAGGTCCCTAGCAGAACATAGGTTATATGGCGATTTTGCCATAATTGCTACGTTTGGTAGGCAGGATGGCAGCCGTAGTTTTTATTATGTTTTGTTATTGAATTGATATCGTTTCTCGTTTGGAATTCATAAAATAACAAAAATAGCAGCAAAGAGTAGCAGCACCCTTAGTGCGTACTTTGCTTACGTTGAATCACTATAAAATTGTTCACTTACTTGGCGCAGTCATGTTGAGGAAGTTAGCCGTAAAGTTTGTACTACGTTGAGACAATTGTACAGATATAAAAATATCTTACCGCCTTGTACGAAGAAACTTCTAATTCAATCGCTTATTCTTCCTATGTTTTGATTATGCTGATGTGTGTTACTTAGATGCAGACTTGGTCAATAAATTGGATCGCCTTCTCAACAACTGTATCCGTTTCATTTACGGTCTACGAAAGTATGAACACGTCTCTTTCTATCGTTCTAAACTTAAATGGTTAAATATCCCACAACGCAGGGCCTTAGAATTCTTAGCACTCTGTTCTCTATTCTTAACGATCCATGGGCCCCAGAGTATTTGAAATGTAAGTTTCAATACCTGGGTTCTTCCCATGATTGCAATCTTCGCTCTCCTAACACAATTAGACAAGACCAAGACCCTGAGACAAGATGAAGCTGTAAGAGTCGCATAGACTAACAGCACTAACATCAAGATAATAGAGTCTCCTAACAATCTCGTGCACCATACTCCCTCTCACCGTACTTGGTTTCCTCTCAAACTCTTTCGCTGTTACAGCTGTAAGACTCTGGAATGCGCTTCCTCCCCTAGCAATAATAAAATCCCCTAACAAGTGGATTTTTAAAACAAAAGTATAGGAACATTATTTGGGTTCATCTGACACATAAATATATAAATAATCTATTACATTTAATCTATTAGATCCTTATATAAATTTAATTAAGTTTGAGCTACGAGTATGTATGTGTGTGTGTGTGTGTGTGTGTGTGTTTGTGTGTGTGTTGTGTTTTTTGTTGTTTTGTGTGGGTGTTGTGTGTGTGGGGGGGGGGGGTATGTGTATGTGAAATTTATCAATTTTTCATCTTAGCCCACTGCAGTACACACATCTCCTACTAACTTTCCGGTTGGCTGGTAGAAAATGCCATATGGCATTAAGTCCGCCGTTTGTACCTTTAGTACAATAAAGTGTAAATAAATAAATAAATAAAATAAAAACCATAGAATACAATAATACGTATATAATAGAACCGGGGAGTGGGCGGAGAACATCCTATAAATATCAACACAATTAATTGTTTCCAATTTTCGTGTCAAGCGTCGCTGCATGTAAATTATTAAAAAAATGGTAAATTGTGCAATAATTACATGTTGAAAGAACAGCGGGAATTGGAATTTAAATAAAGGAGACTTATAACCAGTAAGTCGAAACGATTTATATTTTGTGAATATTAGAAACAAAAACAAAGAAATATTTATGTGTTAAAAACATTAATCAAAAGTCTAAAATGTGTAAATTCGCTCAGTCTGTCAACACAGCGAATGTGGTTTAGGTTTAGGTTTAGGTAGTGATAATTGATAATATGACGCAATTGCTTGGATGTGTGCTCCCAGCGATACTCGTACAAAATAAAGTTGACAGCCATTCTATGGTAAAATCACTATATAATATACCTGCAATACGGACTCATCATAATATGTACTATACCTAACTAGCCATGTCAGCCTTTGTTTAAATCCTTGAACATTTTGACTCTTCCTTGTCTATATATTTTTGAACAATATTTGTTATTTCACACAAGTCAAAGACTTCTACAAACGAGGCACTAGAAATAGGAATAAGTTGGTTTTCACTATAATTCCCAAGAGTACGAGATTCCATAAAATCTGCTATGGGATGTGTATGACACTACATAATAAGATATCACAAGTAATGCAAGACCTACCTCTCATTAAATTTAAAAGAGAATTATACAACTGGCTCAGTGAAAAGGCTTTTGACATTGTACAGGAATATTTAAACTATCATAGGTAATAGCAACTTGACTGATACAAATTTATTGGACTAATTGTGAAATCTTTATTAATTATTTACCTATTTATTAATTACTTGTTGACGTTTTGTTATTATAGACATTTTACTCATAAATATTATTATCTCGGTATTTTATAGTTGCAAGATTTGCATGCCAATAGTTATGGTGGATGTTTAATTAATATGACCATCTTCAGTGTACCTTAGACAAACGCAAATAAATGAATATATAATTTCAAATTTCATTTCAATATTTCATTTTAATATTTCATTTCATTTGTTTTCATTAGCGCATGGCATCACTTCGAGATAAACACACAAATATTTTATGTTATTTTATCAGAGTACACCAATGAAAAGTAAGCGAAGTGATGTAAACCACGTGACCAAGATTTTTTGCTTGAAAGTGAATGGATATAAATGCCCAAGAAAATATTGTTGACGACTCTATGGAATTCTTAACCACCGGCGATTTTTCCGGACCGATACGACTAAGGGAGCTTACCCCTTTCTATAAGGCCGGCAATACACCTGCAATTCCGCTGGTGTTGCGGTTGTTCATGGGTGATGATAGTCACTTATCATCAGGTGAGTCACATGATCATTTACTCACTCTTCTATAAAAAATCTACATCTAAAATATCAAGAAATTGTTTTTGATGGGACTATCCTTTCTTAGTGAGCGTTTATATGGTGTAAAGTTTTAGAGATCGTGATGTGTCAGTCTAGTATATATATATAAAAAAAAAAATATATATATATATATATATATATAGCACCGTTTGGCTTTTTATAGGATAACTGTGTGACAAACGAGCACACAGTCTACGTGATGGTAAGTGGATAAGTGGATGCTGAGACCCATAGACATCTACATTCAATTAAGAATCAAAATGCAGATGCGTTGTCACCCCTGAGGACTAAGATAGAATGCCTCGATCCCAGTAAAATAGGTCTTCGGTTTTCTACACTCACCATACGAAACACAGCAGCATTAAGCTGCTATTTGACGCTGGTTTTTTGTGAGAGCGTGGTCCTTCCCCCGGTTGATAATATAGCTGCAGCGTGGCTTTACGACGCAAAATACTACCATGCCTGCTGTAGTGCCGCTGCCTGAATGATATTCAGTCGACGTGTCTAATGCAACATTGCACCTATCTTAATATCAGCGACAGTAGGTTAAGGTGCTGCTGGTATGGCCTACCCTAAAGCCGCATACATTTATCTAATATAGTACATACTGCATAATTAGGTACAGGCATGGTATTGTCACCTTATTAGATAAACGGCGCCGTTTAGTAAAACGACTAGATTGTAAACTAAAGGTCTAATTAAATTAGTTTGCTGCAATATATACATAGAATATATTTTAAGTATCGGTGCTTTATTTTGATTAATAATACTAAATGATAACCTCGCATTAAAGCGAGGTAAGACATTATCATTTTTAAATAGCTCACCTTTAACGTCCTTCAGGAACTTGCTTTGCGCAAATAGATTTTTTATTATAAAATAATTTTCAAAGAAAGCCCTTGTTGTATAAAAAAGCTACTCGTTTTTCCACTTTGCCAGGCTAAATTCCCAATTTGCCTTTATCCCGAGGAATCAACGGAGTGGCACAAAATGAGTAGGTACATCAAAGTAACGTTCACTATTTCTGTACATGTGTAAGTTTTATAAAAGGGATTCGTCGAACATAAAACGCAGTCGACTTAGAAGCGATAGCTGGTAGAGGCTCTCATGCGCTACCATAAAGAAGACCCGTGCCCACTAAATCATATAATGAATTATTGAGCATGAAATATTCAAAATGTCTCGACGTATTATAGGGGTGTAAAAAAGTGGGAAAATATGACCTAACTGTTTTAAGCAACTCACTGCATTTATTGTATTATCACTTTTATAAGCTCACAGTTCTACTGAGTTTATACATCTTTAATTGATTGAACGGTATTGGATATTATTTGTGTACTGGTATAAGCACTAGATGCTAATTATAACTGTTAATATTGATTGTACCTATACGTTCGATTCTCATTTGATTAATGTAATTAAGTAATTGATTCTATGTTGCCAACTGAAATTGCTAGTGCCACTATAATAATGATATGACGTGCTCTAGGCTCTGCAGCTGGCGGATAGCTAGCTTCGGATTTTGTGTTATTATGTATATGTGTTCGTACAACAACATCATCATAACAGTTCCACATGAGACCAAGCAAGCTTGCGCCCTCTTTTCTGCTGCGCCCTCCTTTCTGCCAAGGAGGGTCGCGTTCGTATACGGCTTAGAGATCTCTAGTCAGATCGTTAAGCCAATTCCTAAAAGGCGGTGTTTAGTGGGTAAAAGTCTCCACATAACCACGCAGCCGGCTGCGTGGTATGCTATGAGCATTCACCGCCTCCCCACCCCGCTTTCCGGAGGGTTGCCCATATTTGCTTCGGGCGCAAAAAAAAAAACAAGCAAGCTTGCGGCATATCTTAACAGAAACATCACTCTGTTTCATGGGGCCACCCAATACTACGCTTGCCGGTACAATACTTCCACCCAAATAATCTTTCTCGAATTTCTTATCTCTTGAGAGTTCCGAAAGCTATATGACCGGCCCATTGCTACCTCAGCTTAGAGACTTAGTTGGTTACTCAAGAACTGATGCGGTTACTTTCGTTCATTATAGGGTACGGGTAAATATTTTCCCCGGTAGATCTTTAAGTCATCACTAGCAACATGCACTGGTTGTACAACCTTGTTATTAAGTTTTGAGGTGTACCTGACCCGAATATGTCTCGTAATCTCCCGAACGCTGTCTAGCCAAACTGAAACCGTTGATTGACCTCTCGGTCAAAGTTGGACTTACCTAGTTGGAATATTTGTCCCAGGTAAACATACTCGTCAAGAACTCCGAGCTTAGTGCTCTCAACAACTACCGGCATAGGTGTGACATGGATGTTACACATGATCTTATTTTTGTCCATGTTTATCTTAAGACTTATCCGTTGGTACGTACTATTAAGGTCATTGAGCACAATTCCTAGGTCCTCCAGAAATTCTGACAGAAAGACTATATTATCGGCAAATCAAAGGTGGGTTATGTATTCCCCATTGATATTAATACCGTATCCTTTTCAGTCCAGTAGCTTGAAAACGTCTTACAATGGAGCGGTAAAGAGTTTAGGGGTTATAATATCACTATGTTTTACTCTTCTCT
This sequence comes from Parnassius apollo, assembly GCA_907164705.1. Classification (NCBI taxonomy): domain Eukaryota; kingdom Metazoa; phylum Arthropoda; class Insecta; order Lepidoptera; family Papilionidae; genus Parnassius; species Parnassius apollo. The sequence goes on from CAJQZP010000209.1 coordinate 3,906,199, forward strand.
GCAATCGAATAGGCACCATAGGTACTCTGGCTCTGTACTCGGATAGCCGTTGTAGCGCAACCACCGCTGAGGAGCTCCATCACCGCCCAAATTTCCCAAATTAAAGGCTTTAATGGCTGTAGTGAATGAAAAATGTAAAATATATCATAGTTTGCCATGCCGACGTACTTTATATAAATTGTTTCAGAATACGAACAGTTGATTTTTCCTATTTGATTTCGACCTCAGCGATTACTTTAGAATGAATGCTTTCTGGATTTATCAACTGCGACGGATATATTATTATAGTTCCGGAACAATCAAGTGGTGTGTTATTAATTATTATTTAAAATAAATATATTAAATAAACTAAAAATAATAAAATGATTTCCACTTATCTTAAGTCGATGCTAAGTCATAGTATATTGAAAAAGTTAAGGTCTTAAAAAGGACCTCAGGAGCGATTATATATAATGTAGAATAGAATTATTTCATTGTTTTACGGTTTTTGATTCAGATTTTTTATTTTTTATTAAATGTCTATTTTTACACTTTTAAGTGGCTTCGGAATGCCATGAGTTTAATGTAACATAATATAGAATATCGTATAAGTTATATTAAAATATTCTTCGCTTATTTTTCCACTCTTTTCTTATCTTTTATTAAAATCGGTTGAAACTTTTCTGAGAAATGAGTGAACATGCATAAAGAAAACATACGAGTTGAATAATATAGATTATAGAACCTTTTACTTTTTGAACTTGTTAGTAAAAGCCGTCTGTTGGCAACTTAAGACATTATCATCAGTTATAAAACCTAATAAACAACTCTGGGAAATGCAAAAAAAAAGGCTTCGGAGAGATATTGGTATATTTATGTCTTTTTTATGGAAGATGTAGGCATCTTCTTTTAAAATTAGTACACTCTTTTCTTGAAGGTCACTATCGGATAGCATCGTTCCGGAAAGCCGCTGGTGATATTAAATTCCACAGTGTGGTTCGTGCGAAGCAGAAAATTCTGCGGAAATTTCAAGATACTCAACCGCCAACCATCGAATGATGTAGATACTATGGCCGTCAATCGTGGAACCAAACGTGGTGACAAAAAAAATTACCCTATATCAAGAGAACTCCACATCCAGCAACAGATTTTAAGTCCTATAAAGGAGAAAAAGATTTTCAAAAAAATTTTTTTTTGAAAATCAAATGACGAGGCCACTGATAACCACAAATTATGGCCCTTAGCTAACTGCATTCATATATTCGCAGCACATTTTCACTATAATTGACTTCTAGTCATGATTTTTTCTTATTTAATATCAACTTGAAGGAAATGTTTTAGCTATTAGAGTTCTACTGGAGACGCAACAAAATACCCTAAATCTGACAACTTTCAATAGTTATTAGAAATCGCACTCGAACGAAGTAAATAATAAAGACTAGTAAAAACAAAACGATATAGGAATTTAACGCTTTAAATATCCATTAGCTGATAACCTGATAAGGTTATTATCGAGTTAAATTCTTCAATATCGTAATCGCCGATCATAAATCGATTAGTCAATTGCCCACGGGAGCATAAAATGAATTTTAATTCTTGATTTTAACATATATAAGCTTCGAGCTTAAAGGATTTACAAAACGAAGCTTTTAATTAATTTGTTAATCGTTCCACGGCGCATAGCAGCTTTATACTTATTTCGTTATGATGTCTGTCCGAAGTATTTTTAAGATAAAAAACTGATTAAGATACATTAATTTCAATAAGTTTTAGTCGATTGGATTAATATATTATAATATTTGGTTCACTAAGTACATTCTAAGTGAGCCTCCTGTTATACCATGGTTTCATAAAGTTAAAATTACAAATAGCCAAGTAATATTAGCTCATATACTGAAGTCGCATACACCGTTAAATAAAATAGCATAATCTGTGTGGAACTACAGATGATGTTTACCACTTGTTAATGGAATGTGTCCAGAAAAATATAAAAGGAAATGCTTCAATCTAAGGTCTTAAATTAAATGTGCTGAATAATGGCGTCTTCCAAAATATACTGGCATCTCCATTATCCAAAGAAGGAAAAATGCTTTATGAGCTGACGTATCGTAGAAAAAAGTTTGTATAGAACATAATTATATGTGTATAATATTATGTATGTATATAACGGTTAAGGAAATGATAGGACTGGCATAACTACAACTTTTTTTATTAGGTTTAAAAGCTCTTGTATAAATATAAGACAAAAATATATTATTTATTATTATATTTAAATATATTATTATTTGTGACAGCCTGTACAACGCCAATGTAACCCGCAGAAATAGACAGGTTAACTGATTCCTTAATATTATTGTCTTCTAAAATATCAATAAATGAATCAATTCAAGGAATTTAAAAAAATAGTACTCAGTAATGGCGACTTGTAATAAGTTTATAGTTAAGGAGCAACATTAAGAGAATGTTCGTTACCGTAGCAAAATAATAATTCAATGATAGAAAGAATGAAAGAATACGTAAAAAATTTTGATTTTAATAAAAACACATTTTTATAGGATAGGGTAACAAACTAGCACACAGTCCACCTGATGATAAGTGGTTGCTTTGGACCATACATCTATCCTCGATTACAAATCAAAATACAGATGCGTTGCCACCCGTGAGGGCTAAGATGGAATGCCTCGTTTCCAGTGAAAAAGGTCTACCTTTAATAGATAGCTCGACAACTAAAATTTTATGGCTTAATACTATTGTAATAACTACTAATTTTAATACTATTCGTTCTTGTTGTTTCGTTCATGTACTATCACTTTCGTTCTTGTTTAAACAAGAACGAAAGTGATAGTATATATTCCTTATTACACATAATATTCGGTACCTTGCACTTCAACAGGGCGGCAGATTAAAGATTTTTTTTAAATTATATTAACAAAATCTTCTCTTTAAAGAGGCGAAGTAGAAGATGTAATGGATCACTTAGTAGACCTTATCTTAAAACGTTGATTTTTTTTTGTTGTCTTCAACAAATACATTTTATGTTAAAGATAATAGAGTATGTAATTATATATTTTTGTATTATGTCCTTCAAAATTTCATCTCAATTAGCAAAATCTCATTTTACGAAAACGTTTCGTCTGTACGGCTATATTTTTAATTTGTCGAGCTTCGAGAGAGCGCTACGATTCGAAAGGCAGGCGGGTTGAGGAAGGAGGTTTCTGCGAGGCAATAAGTGCCCCCTTTTATTTCACCGGCACTTTAACTCGGGAGTACTGATTTGATAACGCCGTTTGTTTCAAGGGCCACTCGCGACCATCATTTTAAGACCTTTTTTTGTGTAATAGAATCCATTACAATTTGAAAACGTTTTAATTAATAAAATAGAAGGGACATAATTAGGAGCAACATAATTTTGTGGAAGAACGATAAACGTTTTCAGTTACTTTGTTCTATAGTATCTTTGTTGAAAGAAAACGATATATGTATACGAAATGTGTTGCAGTGGTTCATGGGTTTGACTTCCGTTCCGACTTCTTTCTGATCGGCTCGATTCACTGGCATTGCGAATGGATGTTGCATGTCTATGCATTTCCTTTCGCACCTACCACGGGGGTGCTCTGAGGAATTGTTTGGATTAATTTTATGAACGCACATCGCTACAAAACTCACGATACCACAAACACCATCTGTATGCTTGGTATTCCACCACTGTGATTGTTTTACTGGGATTTTATTAGGAGTTTTCTTCTTTACACAACCTCTGGAATCGTTTACCACCGGAAATTTTTCGGGACCGATACGACTTAGGGACCTTCAAGAAAATAGCTTACTCCTTTCTAAAAGGGTGGCAATACACCTACAATACTTTTGGTGTTGTGGTTGTTCATAAGAGGTGGTAATCACTTACCGTACGCATACTCGTTTGTCCCTCTACTATAGAAAACATTAAAAATTATAAAAAGTCACTACAACTATGAATTTAACTAGATAGAATAGAATTATTACGTATTTATTAGTTCCTTTTGTGTGGGAGAATTGGAATTAAAGTTTCTACAAACACAACTAATTAATCAAATTATTTGCTAATAGAGCCGTGTACTACGTTGTTTATTGCAATTTTGAGTGCTGATTTACCACGTGCTCGGCGGTAAAAGAAAACATCAAGAGGAAACCTGCATGTCTGAGAAATAAGAAAAAAATAATTCGAAGACAAGTGAAGTTCTCCAACACGCGTTAGGGCAGCGCGGCGGACGTGACACAGCGTCCTCCTCACACGACTACACACCTCGGTCGAGCCGACCCATTCTTGCTACAACCACAATATAGCTACGGCTTGTCTCTACGTTAAAAAAAAACTCGCCACCCGAGAAGTTTTATCGCTACGATTTCTAGCTATGCGGTCAAATTATTGACAGTTTTCCTTTATAGGACGACGGCCGCTGAGGTCGAGTCCACATTTGATCATGTAAACCAGACCAGATCAGGCATATTGTATCCAACCGTATTGAATAGGTACTTAGTTACAATTGTCTTTGTATGGACGCCCATTTCAAGCATATTGTATCACTAGCACAACAGTGTCAAAAAACATATCTACTTAGCTGTGATACTTTTGCTTTTAACTTCCTTAGGCGAGCATGTACTACTATTGTACGAGTATACTTTTCACATTTCCAAATACAGCGGTTTAGTTGGTAGGGGAACCCTCCCCTGGGGGACACACACGACTCTAATGAAAAATACCACTTTAAAGCTAAACATTTTGTAAATGGACCCCTGAATCGAAAAATGTTGTTACAAACCCCTATGTTACACACGATAGAATGTATAGGTAAAATACAATCATCCTCCCTTTACCTGTATAGGAGGTACCCAAAATAAAGATGTTTTTAAGAATTTACTTCACAGTTTTGTAGGCGTAATCAATATCTTTAACTATGTCAAATTAGTAGCACCTGGGTTCTCTGAGTAATAACCCGGATGGACGGACGGTCGGACATGGCGAAATTTTAGGGGTTCCTTATTGTTTAACTACGAAACCCTGAAACATAAAAACAACAGAAAAAACAGTAACTTATATTAAATTATTTAAAATTTAAAAAATTTTAAATTATAATGACATGTATAAAACTAATTGACTTGGACGTGGCGTGAATGATTAGATGTAGATTGAATTATTTTCAAATTCGAAAAGTTTTTTTGATCACATTTGGATACCACTTCCTATAAGTCTGTTTGGAAATTAGTTCTTCAGTTGCCATCGCCTTAATTGGGCCCATTTTTATTCGTTATATTGGTAAAACTGCAAACTCACTCAACATGCTTAATATCAAGGAAACCCCTTTTAACACTCCATTACGCGCGCCCCTGTTTGGGACGCGAGTGCTCGCGCGCTCTACATATGTAGAACTATTTTGTGTAAAGATTTTGCAGGAACAATAAACAAATATAAAAATACTTCAATATCATGTGAAAACAAACTTTAATAAGAAACTAAAATAGACGAAACATAACTGTTACCATTTATTAGGCACTTAATATCAGACTTCTTGTGAATTTTGAGAAAAATCAATGATTTTTTGGCATCAAACCTTCACAGTCACCTTTTTTTACTCGCTCATATCTTCCACATAGTCTTTATCATTTTTACAACAGTCAAGGCATTGAAGAACTTGATGTTGAGGACGAATCCACTTTTTACAGGTGTCACATTATTTTCTAGTGGACTTATTGCGCGCTCTGCCACAAAAGGAACATTTCCCGACTCGACCAGTGTTGGGGAGTTGTGCTGGGCATGGTTGTAATTCCAATGGCTCTTTCATGCCCAAAAGCATTTTCCCTTTCATTTTTAATGATTTTGCAATACTTTCAATATTTATTCTGCGTTGTATGTATGGCGCGACTAGGTGAAAACCAAGTTCATATAAAAATCCTTCCTGGCCTTATTTCTGTAATCCTTGTTTATTGTATGTACAATATAACCGTTTATAGCACTTATATTCATTAAATTAAAAAAAATGGTAAGTGGCCATCGCCTAGAGTTTTTGTAGACGTCATAAATACTACAAATTTTGTCTACAATGTCCACGCCATATTTGGTATTGTTGTAAAAAGTTATTATTTCCGGCTTACGTTTCTCTGCTGTTTGTAAATCGATATGATCATCATAGTGCATAGTTGAATATATAAGCACCACTTTCTTTGATTTTGGCATGTAAGATACTAAAGTACCTTGTTTTTGAAAGCCAAAAATTGAACTCGTTTCGCTTCTGTTTCTTGTGATTTTGAATTCTTTGGGAATTTGTGGCTTATTTTTCTTCACAGTGCCTACGACAGTAATTTTGCTACCTAAGAGTTCTCAAGCATTGAGGTATATTCGTGAACCAATTGTGCATTGTGATGTTATAACCTAAACCATCCAATGGGGTAAGCATTCGTAGCACAATGTCCACAACTTTATTTGATTGTGCATAAGGACCATCTGGCTGAGCACCTGCGTATATTTCCACATGGTAGGCATAAGGTACCTTTGTATCCGTTAGTAAAAATATGTTTATCCCATACTTTGCTGGTTGCTTCATCAGTAATAACTTCTTCCAACCATCTCAAAATATGTGCCATCATTGTGCGAAATATAGTTACTTCGGTTAAAAATAATATTATCAAACAAAAAAAAATTCATAATAACAATATTTATACATAATATAAACACTTACATAAAATAAAAACGATAGGTAAACTTCCGACAAAAATGACACGCGAGTGCTCGCGCGCTCTACTATTGTAGAATTTTAGTTTTAGTGCGAAATTTCTAACAAAGGCGATCGCGCAGTTTGCCGAAAGGGTACTAATTGTGATCACCAGCTAGTAATAGAGGAATACTATGAGTGTGTGCGTTAGACACCCACAATTAATGTTAAAATCCCACGAAATGCATGCCTGTTCTACAATAGTAGAACGCGCGACTAATGAAGTGTTAAGTTCACGTATTATGGCAACTACGCAACCCTACCTCCACAATGTGCGTGGCCTGACACGCACTTGGTAAGTTTTTATACTTGAGTTCAGTTCTGCAACTATCTATTTTTAGAAATAAATTATTTTTTGTGCTATATGGACCTACCTGCACCCTCCTGTTTCATGTGAATGTGCCAAGTGTTTTATTCTTTCGATTTTTTTTTCTGCCATAACAACACCAGTATTAATATGAAATCCTTCAATAAATAAATAATAGTTTTGTTGCTGATGCTATTGACTTCACAATCACCATTTACGCCTAAAGTGAGAGAGTATCGACAAATCTTCTTAATAACCCATGCTTAAAAATATTCCTAAGAATTATTTCTAAAAAGAGCTGGATAAGATATTAACTGAGAGGAGGCTTTTAATCATGGTTATTGGTCAAATCCAAAACGAACTACTATATCTCAAACGTACTTTCCGCTTCCTTCAAATGTGAACCTACCTAATGAGGTATTTCTAGAGAAACAAAATTGCGCCGCGGTTTCTGAATGTTTGTTTTAGGTCAAATCCAATTTTCAGGTGAACACGCCCGCGTACGCTGAGTACTAAACGTGTAGTTTGCGCTAGTGTGGATGGACTGTCGGTTAGTTTTTCGTTTGTTTACTGGACACTTCTGTGTTCGTATAGCATGAAATTTACAGTACGCAAAATGTTTTTTTATGTAAAAAAGCTTTATATAGATTGAGGTATATTCGGCACACCTCAAATATCTATTTCTATTAAAGAATTTCTGATAACATCCGATATTCCGGTAATAATAAGGTTAACATTGTTTATGTTAAATCTATACATATAAATAAAGTTGAAGTATCAGTCGGTAACATCGAAATAACTGTTTCGTTTATTGAATGTATTTTTTTTTATTCTCGCTTAAGTTAGTATAGTATTAACTATTATCGAAAAATATATGTTTAATAGTTTATACTTTCTCTTTATATATTTTAAATGGGTCGAAGTTATCCAAATTTGGGCTTTTTTAAAAATTGATAACTCCGAAAATATTAACTTTATCGTAAAAAGTCATGGGACCATTTTTATTCGTACTATATTAAATATTGTGAAAAAAATATCCTGTTTAAATATTGTAATTACAAAGTTACAGCCTATATACGTCCCACTGCTGAGCACAGACCTCCCCTCATTTGTGAGAGGGTTTTAGGGCGGGGAAGTGTCCGCTGCGCTGCCCCAATGCGTGTTGGCGAACTTCACATGTCTTAGAAATATTGTTTATCTTATTCCTCAGACATGCAGGTTTCCTCATGATGTTTTCCTTCACCGCCGAGCACGTGATAATCAGCACTTAAAATTGCAATTAACAATTTCATTGGTGCCGGCGGGGATCGAACCCGGGTTACTCGCGTTCTGTTATATTACATCGAGCGTTAACCATCTGAGCTACTACGGGCTTGTTGTAATTACAATTCCTTGAAATTAAAAAATCGGTCTAAACAATAGGACACCGAGTTGCCCCACGGCAAAATGCTTTTATATCATCAGTAGGACAATTTGAGAATCGTATAAAAAATTGAGGTGGAATAGTTTTCGGTACTCATGCGCCGAGTTATCCTGGACTAAAATGGTCTTTGATGACAATTTTAAATCTAAATAATGCCATAATAATTGATTCTGATGAGGCAAAGCCGGGGAAGTTATGAATAAGCCCATTGCGCAGTCATCTTATCATTTTATTTCAACATTAATATAATATTAAATGTTTGAACCCTTACCCCCATTCCTTTCCTGAACCCATCTCATGTATTACAACTACAAAATAAAATATGTACTCGTAGTGTGTCGTAGTTTTTATGCACAATACTAATACAAATAGTGTATTATTATCACTACCTAAAGTTAAAACTGATATTGTTAGGCCAATAAAAGTAAATACCGATTTTCAAACGAACAAGAGCACCCGCGAGCTTCCTTGCGTGTCACTAATTGTTGGTCAGAGCGAGTCCGTCTACCTAGTTGGTTGTTTATTAGCCTTTTGAAACAAGCAATGTATATGATAATTATGCAGTTGTTTGTTTCATTCCTTTTAACGTGTAAATGACAGGGAACAACAAATACAATAAATATAATATCATATGTTAGGACGCATGATATATTATTTTAAGTGGATTTTTAACTATAATAATATAAGAAGATGTTTATAAAAACAAAAATATTTTCTTAAGTTATTATTAAATATAATATTGTAGAATTTTACAGACTTAACCTATTGTTTCGTATTTTACGATTATATTTATTACCAGCCATTTTAAAACCACTGCATTATTTACGCCTTTATTTTACACTGTTAGAGATTTAGACAACCATTATTTTGAAGACTTGATTATCACGATGTATTTGTGTTATTGATAATGCTGATTCGGAGAAACTTGTGTTCTTCAATAAGCTTCGTTCATCTTTCAGCGGGAGGTCCTGCGTCCACCCAAAAATGGTATTTGTGTAAAAAATGTATATATTCCAAATACACTAATCTATTAACTTTTGACTTAGTTTAAAACTTGTCGTATGATACGAAGATCTCGTCAAAATTTGTATAATATTATCACTATAACATGCATATTAATTTACTCAATGTACTAGTGACCATGGGTGAATAAAATGTTAAGTGTAAAATAAGTAAAACGCGACAATATCCGTAAAATTACTTTTAATTAATGTGTAATTTTCGTAGTAATATAAGATAACCCTTTTAGTTAGATCTAATTTCATTCTACTTTTTAACAGTATTGATTACAAGACATTCAGATATTATAAACAAACCTTAGTCCCCAAAGTACGCTTTACCTTAAACATAAGGTCAATCATTCTAAACATATTTGATATTATAAAATAAAGAGTCATAGACAATTTAATATCAATCTCACAAATATCAGTGAGTATAAAAAGTAATAAAGGGGTCCAATAAAAGTTTCCACGTATTTTTTTTCTTCAAAAACCTACATTTAATTTATTGAAAAATAAAAAATCCAGTATCACCGATGTTATTTCTGATTTGCTACTAATTTTATATTATACATGTTTAAGGTTTATTATCGAGAAAAACACCTGATTCTGTGAAACAAATGTCCCTCATCTAAGATGTTATGATGCCAGTTAGAGAAATGTTTTGGCACAAATAGCTCTTTATACCTTTTTCCTCCTTGCGTGTTAAACACTTTTGAAATAATAGCCAACATTGCAGCCTTCGCCTATTTGTACTGTCGTGGCTAAATTAAATTGTCTCTTATGACTGCAATGCAGCTGTTATTGTTCCGCGTAGCTTGTGACTTATTAAAATTAGAAAAAATCTTTAGAAGCAGTACTAGCTTCAAAGATGTCACAATGTCATTTGCTTCTGTTAAAAGGTGTATTAGTATAGGAAGCTAAAATAATGTAAGGTGCGAGTATCTTCGATATCAACTCAAAACCAAATGGTTTAAAGAAATTTTATTGTCTCAAAAATCTAAAACTTTTATCTAACGTGTCAGCTATATAGGATTCAACATCTGTTATGGACTTAGGTAAATTATTATACAATTTATCTTTCTCCATTTTGGGTTCTGTAAATATGTATGCCATCAAAAACATAACTTGTAAAAAAACAAAGTCTCGCAACCTAGTTCTTCTATCGTAAAAAGTTGTGAGATCCATGTAACACCAAGTCGGTTGATTTATTCAGTCCCTGAAATCATGAAAATATAATGTATCTCCAAAGTAATACATATTATATTAAATAAGATGTTTAATGCGATGGCCAAGTCAATATAATCATTTAGAACATTAAAGATTTTTAATATTGATATGGTCACTATAAGATGTTGTTAGGTTAGCTAATTATGTAATAACTTAAGACAGAAGGACCCTTAAAAAGGGACTGAATAAATAAACCGACTTGGTGTTTCATGGATTTCACAACTTTTTACGATAGAAGAACTATGTTGCGAGACTTGGTTTTTTTTACAAGTTATGTTTTTGATGGCATCTCATTTCTTTTTGTAGATAGTTCTACTTTTTTCCTTTCCGGTACCTTCTACTGCTTGAATACCAACAACGGCTTTTTTTCAAAGCCCACTATCTGACTTATGAGCTTTTCTAATTTTTGTAGGTAGTCTTCCTCTTCTTTTACGGCACTACTGCTTGAGCTTCAGCTACAGTTTTTCTCAAAGCCCACTCCCTGTCTCTACGGGTTTTCTTCGGAGGTTTTAATGTTACTATTTTAACAAGTCTGGGCGGTAAATGCTTCTTAGTCTATTTTATTCACAAATTGATGATTCATGCACTTTAATACTTCTAAAGTCGACATTAATTAAATGTAATCCGCCCAGACTTGTAACTCTCGAAAGTGCCACGTAAGCTTGACCGGATGTGAATACTGAAGAACCGATATCCATCAGCGCATTATTTAGACTTAGGCCCTGAATTTTGTGTATAGTTATAGCATAGGAAATATATATGGGAAACTGTTCGCGATGAACATAAGCTCTATTAATAATTTTAAATTTAGTTTTGACAGGATCAAGATCGTAAACATGTTCTTTATGATATTTAATGTATATTTTATATACTTTTTGGGTAGTCACACCTAATCTTAATCTATTTAGCATTTCAACAAAGTCTGAATCATTGAGATGTCGCATGTTAATTGTTAGTTCATCGTATATGAACAGATCAATCCATATATTCGGCGTACTTAGGGAACCTAAAGAACTATCTGGTGGGCACGAACTTAGTTTTCCTAACGATACTTTAAATTTATCCTTTAATTTATCAACAGTTTTATTAAAGTTTCCTAACATTTGCTGCCTGTTATGAACTGCCCATTTAATTAGTTGCTCCGATTCTAATCTGTTCTTAATTTTATTGGTTCGCGCTTGAGTAATTTTTTAGTCGAAATTGTAGTTTTTGATCTTTTCCTTTGAACAGATTTAAGATCTAGCTCAGGGTGTAAGTCTTTATAACGTGCCACAGCATCACGGTTAACTTCAGGATGATAAGTAGTATAACGACTCACTGCTTCTCGGTGAATTTCGGGATGAGACGCAGTGTAACGCGCTACAGCTGCTCTGTGAACTTCCGGACATGAAGAACTGTAATGAATTAATGTCTGCTTACGTTTTTCGGGTTTGTTCTTGCGATAACGAGCCGCTGCTTCTTTGATTTGTTGAGAACGGGATAGTGCCGAAGTTTTAGGTCTTCCTTTATTAACCTCTTTAGGTGTTCCGCCCGTTTTAAGTAAGTTTTTATTATTTTTATTCGAATTATCATCATTTGGAGGCACTTGTGGAAGGAACACTTCATAATGGCCACCTACGAAACTTCCAGAAAATCGTTAACGTTTCGCCGGATTACCAGAATCACCACCGAATGATCCTCTCAAAAGGCCATTTTCGTAAACCTCGAAAGCATACGGATACAAAGCGGCGGCCGCCATAAGTTCATACGTTGAACCATAGGTAGTTGTTTTTACCATTGCTGTCATGTACAAATCAGTATTAATGTAGGGGTTTCCACGCTCGTCACAAGTAATAATATATATATATATATATATATATATATTTATATATATATATATATATATATATATATATATATATATATATATACTTATATCGATAGGTTACCTAAAATTCAGGCTTCTAGTTTTATCCACAACAAAGTTATAGGGGGGCGAAAATGGCCTGAATTGCTCCGAGAAAAGAATGGTACTACCGTGCCGCTTTTTTGGTCGAATTGGCGGTGGCACTGCCGTGCCCCCAGATTTCGTATTCGAATATTTTCGGTAAAAGTTATTTTAGAATGTATTTGAATATGTATTTATTTTTCATCTGTTTTGTGTCGTAAGAACCTTCCTCTTGTAAATATAATATTTCTTTTACTATAAAGCTATATATACATACTACTCGCCACAACGTTTATTTATTATGAAATTCTATGAAGAACATTTTAGTTATTTTATTTAAGTAAGCCTATTGCGGAAAATTGATCTTTTTATTATATTAAATTGTCTAGGTTTCCCTTTATATTCTGATAAACAAATAACAGTAAGAAGATTATATTTATAATTTTATATTTACAATGGAGTAAATTGAATAGAAAGTTTGTAGAATCATTACAGGGTTTTTGAATTTTGAATAGTGATCTAAAGATGGATTCAAGCATGTTGTTGACACGGACGTGGTATTATGTGCGAAATAAAACGAAATATAGTTTTCAAATGTATTTTGTTTTTTCAAATTTACTGGTGTTTTATGATAAATGACCGGAGAAGTAAAACCGAAATAAATTTCGCAGGTATCCATTATTGTAATTTTTTTCTAAATATTACAATAGCATTAAATATTGTACAGAATGGGAGATTTAAAAAAAATATTTTATCTAATATATTTAAATACAATGAAACATGGTGGAAACAAGGGTTTATCGGGAGTCCAACGTAATGACGGACCATTACTTGGTCTTATTCCGATTTTCGAGTTAATGGTCTATTCAGAAGTTGGCGGCATCGCACATCTGTGTCTACCATTGCGTTACAGCGTAAAAGAACAGAAAGATTACAAGATGAAGGTGTTAGAAACAAGTCCAAATGTAGACTGAGAGAAAATATTACGGGTTTGGATAAATTGTGTGTGAATGACTTAGACTTGGAGAATGTGTAGTATAATATTAAGAAAGGTTTGGTGGAGCTACTGAAGTAGGTTGTGTTAGTAAGAGAATGAATGAACGGAAAATATATAATAGTAGGATGATAAGGTACATATGGAAGTTGAAGTAAAGACTAACTGGCTAGTATTACTAGCAACCAGGGCTGTTAATATTGGCAGTACGAATAATGATATTAAAAAAACAAAAGGCAGTCCTTAGACGTCTAAATAACAGAGTAAAAGAAGTAGTTCAAAGAAAAAAGCAAGAAAAATGATAGAAGAATATCGGATAACTTCCAGGCAAATATTAAAATGTTCTATATACTCGTAAGAACTACCAAGAGATATTCAAAATAGCCTAGATTGAATACTATACGAGACGAAAATGGCTATATTCTGAATTATGAGGTTTTGAGTTTAAAGTGATGGAAGGAATATTTTGAAAACGTGATTATAAGTGAGGAGACGTGCGAACTAAATGAAATAGAAATTCCGAAGGAAGATGAAAGACATAAGACGATTAGTATAGATGAAATAATGAAAGAAATGAAAAGCATGAAAGCCTGTAAGGCAGCTGGATATGATAGCGTACCACTCGAAATGCTAAGGGCTGTAGAAGAAGTGGTGGCAGGCCTGCTGTACACCTTGTTTAAATTTATGTTGGGAACTGAAGCGGGTACCGGAAGACTGGTGTAAATCCATAATAGTCCCAATATATAAAGAAAAAGGGTCGCAGCTGGACTGTAAAAACTACCATGATATCAGCTTCTTAGCGTTGTGGGCTAATTGAAAGAGTTATGAAAAAAAAAACTGATCAAAAATTTGGGATGTGCAAGCGGGATTTATAAAGGGAATGGGTTGTACAGATCAAGTCTTTTCCATGCGCATAATTGCGGAGAAGTTTTTGACCAAAAATCCAAAAAGCTTTTTATGCGATCGTGGACTTCCAAAAGGCTTATGACACAGTTGACAAGGATGTGTTATGGCAAACGCTGAACTCATTTGGGTTGAGCGCTGGGTTGGTACGCGCATTTAAGTATTTTTATAGTGACCCTAGTGCCTGTATTGGGATCAACGGAGACTACTCGGACTGGTTTGGCATCCATAAAGGTGTCAGTCAGAGCTGTGTGGCTTCACCATGGCTGTTCAACCTATTTATGGACAGTTGTTTGGAAAATTTGAAAGGTAAAGAATACTGGTTAAGAATGTATGATTTAACCCTCAAATGCCTTTTCTACGCCGATATAGACATATTTGCGTCGTCAGCGGCTGAGTTGCAAAAAATGATTACATTAATGAACAGGTCATTTAAAAGGAGGAATGAAAGTTAATGCAAGTAAGACGAAAGTTATAGTTTTTGAACGAGAAGAAATTAAAACGATATGTGAAATAAGAATTGAAGGGGAGTTGGTTAAGCAAGTAAATGAGTTTGTATATTTGGGATGTATATTGTTACGAGCTTGGGGTCCGTGACTGGTTGCGCGGAAAACCATTCGCGTTTTTTTTATTTTTGACGGTAGGAACTTGTCGAATCATTATTCCCTTCCGAAACAATATCATTCGTACCCTCCTATCGACACATCGGGGTGGTGGGGTGGGAGGGGAAAGAAGACGATTCTAGAACATCGCGTAATCATCGGACCCGAGGATATATAAGACACGCGCGACCGACGCGCGCTCTCTTCTCCCGCCGCAGTCGTCGTTGAACTACAACCTCCTCTTCCCGCGCGCTCGTTTGGAAACACCTCACTAGTGGAAACCGCTTTGGCCTGGAAGCAGTCGAGCTCCAGGAACCCGCCTCACCTCGTGTGAGATATCGTCGCGCACCGCCTCTCTCCGGAGTGTTCCGGAAGTCGCCGCTATAGTGATCGACAGGAAGAAGAAACCCCGGTGAGTCAATATTCCTTAATTATACCTGCTTGCTAATAGTTTAACCCGCTCCTATCTGTGTTTTTTTCCTAGTCAAGCAGGATTCCTTTCATCGATTCGACAAGTAATAGTTTAGTTTAGGGAAGAGCGAGTGCATTGTACCGCATGCTATAGTAGTCGCTTCACATAAGCATAGAAGCAATCGCATATACAGTCCACTTTAGTTAATATCTCGCGTAATAGGTTTGAGGTTTGACCGGGGAACTAGATTTTCGGCAGCCTTAAACACGTGGCTCCACCATTTTATGGTCACTTCGGCAGGATCTGGATTGGTGTTTAGTGGTTATCCAACCATTTTCTGGTCGAATTATTAAATTAATTGTTTAGATAACGCACTCTAACTTATGGAATAGACTTAAATAGTGTTCGTTTAAATTAAAATTTTGATTTGTTACTCGCAAACAGAATTATTCATTTAATAGCGCTCGTATTTGGTTAAATTTAAAGCTTATTAAATAATTGAAACGGCGTGATAGCAACCGTTTGATACGCTTACCCCACAATTTTATAAAATTATTAGGTTTAGCAAACGACGCGTAGCCTTGACTGCATCGGGCGCTCGATCTGATTACGTAATACAGCACGCCGAGTATTCATCCTACGTCGTTTATGCGTGTGAGATTAATTGTGATTAATATAACTTTATTATAATAATTTAAAATGGCAGTTAGTGGAAGTGAAATCAAAATTAAAACGCTTTATGCCAAGAGGGACATACTCTTTTCGCGTGTGCAAAATATAAGTGATTATATAAAGAACATTCATATAGAGGCAGTACGGGAGGCCTTTTTAAATGAAATCGAAACGATAGATAATTTGCGGACAGATTACGAAAGAATATTAGACCAAATTAATCATTCGGAACTACAAACCGACCCGAAATACATAGTGAACTACCAACCGCTGCTGGCATTCGAAGATATGTTGTGTCGCGTAAAAAGAACTGCAAAACTCCTACAATCTCAAAGCGAAGCAAAGCCGGAAATACAGGTACGCCCTCGTGACTCAATTAGGTTACCGCCAATAGATATTCCGGTATTCAATGGTGATATTAAGACGTGGCCCTTCTTCTTCAGTAGTTTTCAAAACAATATACACAACAACCCATCGTTATCGGACGCTGAAAAATTATATTACTTAATTAGTAAACTTAGTGGCAGAGCACAATCGATATGCTCGGGTTTTACACCTACAGCAAACAATTACGTATTAATATTTGAAACGCTTAAAACTAAATATGAAGATAGGAGAATGTTAGCTTCCGAATATTTGAACCAGATATTCGATCTTAAACCTATATCATCCGCGAACATCAACGGCTTAGAGCAGTTTCTCGATAAATTTGTGGCATCGGTGGCTGCACTTAAGAATTTGAAGTTTGATGACCTTATGGACGTGGTGTTTCTCCATATAGCATTAAAGAAATTAGACTCCGACACCGTGCGTGCGTTTGAAATGGAGCATCGTAGCTCGGAGATGCCTTCCTTTCATTCATTAGCATCGTTCGTGCGAGATCAAATAAAGGTGATGCAGCGCTCACCGAACGTTAAACAGGAGATTAAAAGGTGCGCCGACCGTAGACAGACTCAACCATCTAAAATAGCAGGGTCGTTAACTTACGTAACCGCTACGCCGACATCACTCCAGCATACTTGTATAGTATGTAAAGATAAACACGGTAACTTATATAACTGTGCGACTTTTCGTAAATATTCACCAAGCGAACGTTATAAGTTAGTAAAAACAAACAACCTATGTTTGAACTGCTTAAGCGATAAGCATTTAGTTGCAAAATGCAATTCGAGTTCCGTATGTAGCAAGTGCGCCAGGAAACATCACACGCTATTACATTTTGAAAATAGCAACATAGCGGCGTCAAGTAAGGCGAATAAGGAATTCACCCCTACTAAGGTCAACGATTCTAGCGGTCGACCTGGTGATGTCGCTCTGTGCTCATTGGCAAATATGGGAGCACAACCTCCTTCAACCGTGTTACTGGGTACGGCGCGTATTTTGGTTAGGGATTCGCGTGGAAACAAACAAAGCGTCCGTGCACTGCTGGACAGCGGAGCCCAAAATAGCTTTATAACACGACAATGTTGTCAGCGCTTAGGCTTAGTAATAAATAGGTCACTTTCATGTCCTGTAGTTAAAGGCATCGGAGGTACTAGTAAAGCGACACAGGGATATATAAATTTAAAATTTTATTCTCGGATAGATCGTAACGTTAACTTTGATATAAATGCACTAGTAGTAGATAGGGTCACTGAACGGTTGCCAACCGTTTCGGTTGACACCTCGGCAATGATTGAATTTAAAAATTTGACTCTAGCAGACGACACTTACGCCGTTCCTGGAAACATAGACATGCTCATTGGGGCATCGCTTTTCCCTCATCTTTTGTTAAACAATAAGGTCAGGGGCAACTCCTCGCATACCGCGCCTTACGCACTGGAAACCGTATTGGGCTATGTGATCCTTGGCTCCGCCCCCATCCTAGATAGTATTTCGGCAGCCTCTTATTGTGGTATGGCTGTCGAACCGCTCGAGTCGTTAGTCCGCAAATTTTGGGAGATGGAGGAGGTGAACGTCCCACCCATAGCTAGTCCAGCTGACAGGATATGCGAGGAAATTTACGTCCGCACGACCGTTCGTGATCGCGACGGTAGATATAGTGTAGCGCTACCCTTTAAGGGAGATGTTTTATCTCTCGGCGATTCGCGTCAAATGGCGGAAAAACGTTTCTACAGCTTGGAGCGTAGGATGCTCGCTTCGCCCCAGTTAAAGGAAGCTTACGACGGCGTCATTAACGAATATATAAGAGAAGGTTACATATCACTTGTGGCTTCGAAATTAGATAACTACGAAGACACACCGTCGTATTTTATACCACACCACGGAGTCATTAGAGAGGACAAACTTACATCTAAATTACGTGTAGTGCTCGACGCTAGTGCTAAAACTAGCACTCACCTGTCGCTTAACGATATCCTCTATAGTGGGCAAAATTTACAGGGCAGTTTATTTGATATAATAGTCAATTTTCGTTTGTTTAGTATAGCACTATCCGCCGATATTCGCCAAATGTTTCTTTGCATAGGGGTCCGTGAATGCGACCGTAGATTCCAGCGCATTTTATATCGTTTCAACCCAAAGGAACCTCTAATGGTGTTTGAATTTAACCGCGTTTGTTTTGGTTTAAAGTCGAGCCCATTTCATGCGTTACGCACGGTGAGACAGCTCGCTCACGATGAAGGTCCCTCTTATCCTAAAGCTAAGAGGGCAATTGAGAGCGGATTATATATGGATGATTTTGTGTATTCGGTCGATAGCGTGGAGGAGGCCACCCTAACCACCGCCGAGGTTATAAGGCTCATGAAATCGGGTCAATTCGATCTTGTGAAGTGGACTAGTAATTCGCGTCCGGTTTTAGATACAATCCCACTATCACACCGTCTTTCGGCGATAAAGGAATTCGACGATTCCGATACACACAAGGTGCTCGGTCTGTGTTGGTCACCAGAGTCCGACGTGTTTAGCCTTAAGGTAAATCCGCCCGTAGAGAAATGCACAAAGCGCACAATACTGTCATGCGTTGCTAGATTATGGGACGTCATGGGTTTCGTAGCTCCGGTGGTATTATACGCTAAGCTTTTGATTAAACAACTTTGGTTATTTGAATGCGATTGGGATGACTCGCCGCCTGACAGCATTGTTCGATTGTGGCAGCGCTTTAGAGAGGAACTTCCTTTACTAAGAGAAATTAAAATACCGCGTCATATAAATGTCGATAGAAATAGCAGCATAACGGTTGTTGGATTTGCAGACGCCAGCGAGAAGGCTTACGGGGGGCGTTGTATATTTCCATGTCCAGAATAATGGTAGAAATTCGATTAGCCTCATTAGTTCTAAGTCGAGAGTCTCCCCCCCGTAAGGTTGTCTCTCTGGCGCGCTTAGAGCTTTGCGCAATATTAGTACTCACCAAGCTTATTACCACAGTTATCGGCGCATGTAGGGATAGAGTTCACATAGAAAGAATATTTGCCTTTTCCGACTCCACCGTCGCCTTATGTTGGGTTCATTCTTCACCCCACCGTTGGGATACGTTTGTCGCGAACCGAGTGGCCAAGATCCAAGACGAGTTAGAAACGCGGAACTTTTATCACGTGTCCGGTAAGGAAAACCCTGCCGATTGTCTATCCCGGGGACTCACCCCGATGCAAATAATGGACCACCCGCTTTGGTTCCATGGACCTTCTTGGGTTCACTTGGATCCCTCACAATGGCCAATAACCGATTTCGAACCTTCGTCAGTGTCACAACCGCCGGAAGAGAAGAGACACGCTCTAGTGGCGAACGTTTCGAGCGAGGTTTCTCCAATCATTGCTCTGGCGAACCGCTTGTCCTCTTGGTCGAAATTATTGCGTAGCGTAATTTACGTTTGTCGATTCGCGAAGCTTTTACCGCGACGTCCGTATGTCTTAGCATCCGATTACAACTATGCCGAGTCGCTAGTATTACGTGAACTTCAACGTGCGCACTTCTCTGAAGAAATTACAAGATTACAATCGAATAGAGCTTGTAGTCGCGCCTTTCAACGCCTTAAGCCATTTTTACAGGATGGGATTGTAAGGGTAGGTGGACGCTTGTCCAACTCGCAGTTGAGTTTCGACCAACGGCACCCTATAGTTTTACCGCGTAAAGACCATATCATGAACTTATTAGTCGATTATCATCATAAATTGAACTCGCACGCTGGCCCCGATTTATTGATGTCGATCTTGCGTCAGAATTATTGGATTCTTTCTGCACGTAGTTTAATACGCAATCGGGTGCACAGATGTATAGCTTGCTTTCGGGCACGCCCCAAGCCGTCATTTCCGGAAATGGCGGAACTTAGATCTTGTAGAGTGATACAATCGGTAAAGCCCTTCACGCACACCGGGTCTGATTTTGCTGGTCCGTTTAAGGTCACGCTCACTCGCGGGCGTGGTATAAGATCCACAAAGGCTTACGTCTGCATTTTCGTATGTCTAACTACTCGAGCAGTGCATATAGAACTCGTTGGTGATCTAAGCACAGCAGGCTTTATGGGTGCATTTAAAAGATTTCTATCGCGCAGAGGCCCTGTAAGTAGATTATATTCGGATAACGGTACGAACTACGTCGGTGCAAAACGTATTCTATCGGAACTACATGAGCTCTTAGCTAGCAAGTATTATAATTCGGAGTTCGCTCACATTCTAGCCGAGAACCGCATTGAATGGTCTCTGAACGTCCCAGCCGCGAGTCATTTTGGGGGCAATTGGGAGACTAATATTAAAAGTCTAAAGAGCCACTTATACCGAGTAATAGGAGATCAAATTTTGTCCTTCGAAGAGCTAAGTACGGTGCTCGCTCAAATTGAATGCGTAATGAATAGCCGCCCACTTTGTCGGACGTTATCTAGTGACCCCTCGGAACCGCTGGCTCTAACTCCAGCACATTTTTTGACTTTAACGCCTCTAAGGTATCTGCCCGCCGCGGATATGGATGAGAACAGACTTAACATTTCCACACGCCACAAATTATTAGATCGGTTAGTGCAATCGTTTTGGAAACGATGGAGGATGGAATACTTGCATACTTTGCAGTCTCGGCAAAAATGGAACACAGCGACAGAGCCTTTAGCTGTAGGAACCGTAGTTGTGCTCACTAAGGAGAATACGCCGCCTCTCCACTGGCCGTTAGGAATCGTCGAGGAGGTCTTTCCCGGTTCCGACGGAGTAATTAGGATAGCTCGCGTTAAGACCACGGTTGGGTCTTACCTACGTCCGGTTATCCGTTTGTGCCCCTTGCCTCTTCCATAATTTAAATTAGCTTTTTAGACTGAAATTGTAGTTTAATTTAGGTAATCTTAGCGTTAGTTAGTTATTTGTTAGTCGATCTTAGCTCTAGTTGTTTAGTTATTTTTTTTGAAGGAAATCCTTCAAGGGCGGGGGGAGATGGTTGCGCGGAAAACCATTCGCGTTTTTTTTATTTTTGACGGTAGGAACTTGTCGAATCATTATTCCCTTCCGAAACAATATCATTCGTACCCTCCTATCGACACATCGGGGTGGTGGGGTGGGAGGGGAAAGAAGACGATTCTAGAACATCGCGTAATCATCGGACCCGAGGATATATAAGACACGCGCGACCGACGCGCGCTCTCTTCTCCCGCCGCAGTCGTCGTTGAACTACAACCTCCTCTTCCCGCGCGCTCGTTTGGAAACACCTCACTAGTGGAAACCGCTTTGGCCTGGAAGCAGTCGAGCTCCAGGAACCCGCCTCACCTCGTGTGAGATATCGTCGCGCACCGCCTCTCTCCGGAGTGTTCCGGAAGTCGCCGCTATAGTGATCGACAGGAAGAAGAAACCCCGGTGAGTCAATATTCCTTAATTATACCTGCTTGCTAATAGTTTAACCCGCTCCTATCTGTGTTTTTTTCCTAGTCAAGCAGGATTCCTTTCATCGATTCGACAAGTAATAGTTTAGTTTAGGGAAGAGCGAGTGCATTGTACCGCATGCTATAGTAGTCGCTTCACGTAAGCATAGAAGCAATCGCATATACAGTCCACTTTAGTTAATATCTCGCGTAATAGGTTTGAGGTTTGACCGGGGAACTAGATTTTCGGCAGCCTTAAACACGTGGCTCCACCAGTGACAATGAAAACTGCCGATTGAATTACCAAAATTGACACTTTAATTACCGACCACCAATAGCAACCTAAAACACACTAATAATTGGTCACAATGATCACTTTAGTTCGCAGTTAAATCGCTTCGAATTATTTGCTTCAATCGCCAACTCAATAGTCACTCGGTCGCAGTACTTACTAGCCTTATATAGGCCGTTTTCTACTGAAACATCTAGAACGTGCGAGTACATACCAGTCCGACTGACTAGGTGTAAAAAGTTCTAGTATGGAATTTTCTAAAAAGCTCTCCTAGTTCTACTACTCGATTCTAGACGGCGCTAGTGGCAAATTATGGCCCGAAACAGTATTCAGCAGGGATAAGAGATATGATAAGGAACGGCGAAAGAACGCAGGAAATACAGTAAATCTCTACACTCTATTGTGGAAAGTCATGTCAAAAAGGCACGTATGGCAATTCATAGCGCTGTGTTAGTCCCTACTTTAAAGTATGGTAGTGAAAGTTGGGAGTGGCAGAAGAAGCACGAGAGTATAATAAACGCAGTAAAATGCGGTCGTTAAGGAGTATTTAGGACTGAATCTGAGCGATAGTGTGAGAAATTGTGTGATTTTGTGACCAGGATCTAAAAAGGAATGCTTTGGTGGTTTGATCATTTCGAAAGAATGAATGAGGAAAGAGTGACAAAACAAATTTATTTTGCAGAAATGAACGGCAGAGTCGTAAAGGGACGTCCTAGGCGAAAGTTCATTGACCAAATTGGTGATATATTGAAAATGGGCCAAATTAAGAGTACCCTTAACCGACGAGCATGTATGGATGTGGAGGAGGCGAGATAGGTGTGCTAGGCTCGTGCCAAATGGAAGTCTGTCGTCTCTGCTTATACTATGGGTAATAGGCGTGAGTGTTTATGTATGTATTGTGTATTATGCAATACATAGAACTTAATAGAGACGAATAAATCTCTTGAGTTTTGTACTTCTTTTATATCCGATATTTTCATTCCTTTTAAACAATAAAGTAGTAAAATAAATATCTATACTACTAATTTCTAACTACGTTATATTTTCCAAATTAGATTTCTTTATTTATATCTATCTTAAAAATAAAATTTAAATTACAGATTCATTTTTATAAATTTCGTTTCTTTTTCCTTTAACAAACCTGCGCCTCGGGCACAATTAGGACAGTTTAAAGCAGGTAACGAAATTTATACCTTACTTTTTAAATAAAATAAAATTTCACTATCAATTTCCATTTATTTTGTAAACCATACTAACGTAGGTCTTGAATAACCTTTATGAACATATCATACAATAAGTGAATGAATTTAATCACTTGCTTAAAGGTGATCCTACAATTTTATTTATTTAAGTTTTTGTAGAGACAGTTACTCTCCTACTTATTTTAGTCATGAAATTTTCGAAAGAAAAATCTATATCGTAAACAGTTATTAACCAACCAACTTTGCTTTTTTGACGTTATACGATACATGACTTGAGCGCCGCGTGCGGACTTTTTCAAATAATACTTGTCTTTATTGATGTCATTACAGTTACCAATTTTTTCACTCTATCTAAGAAAATTATTAACCATAATTAACAATATTTGTTTGAATAAGAAAGCTGACCCAAAGCAACCCATAAGATAGACTTGACTTTATCCTGATGTCTAATGTGGTAAACTTTATTCTGTGGCTACTGTGTGGTAAACTTTATTCTGTGTCTACCTGATTTATTTCGATCAATTTCACGTATCTTTGAAAACCATTAATCGCAATTTCATTTAATACGCCGTGAAGAAAAATAATGTAAGGATTTTTTGAAGAGTTGAAGTCTACTAATTCACACCGCAGCGCGTAATTGTAAACTATAAATTTTTAACTCCAATATGCACTTGCAATATTATCATTACAATCATTACCCTGCAAAAGTAATCTATATTTAACCGATTCTAATTAGTTTTAGTCAATTATACTGTATTCCTACGCGGCAAAGAATACTACTAAATACTAAAATGGCTGGGAAAAGCTGCCACAGTAAATGCAATTCTATTATCATGTTTAAAAAGAACTCTTTTTTAATATTCAAATGCAAGGTTGCATTAAGTTTACAAATTTTATATAATAAAATTTATCTATTATGATATTTATTTTGAATGATTTATAAAACTATTAAGAAACATATCTATTGATAATAGTATTTAGTTCACGTTCTGTAAAAATCGTACTAATACTTAATTGAGGTTAATATAAATTTAATAAGTATATTAACAATATAGCATTACGAGTAGAGTGGCTTACAAGTACTTGTAGGAAGAAAAACTATCATAACCTAAGCAACGTACAGCGAATAAAACTATTTTTTTAAAAGAATATTAACAATGCTATAAGCATTACTAATATTCCCATTAACCACTCGTGGTAAGCTTAAATCGCTTGTGTTACGAGTGATTCACGCCAGTAGTCGAATGGCGGATTCGAACCCACGACCTTTTTGAGTTCGCGGTCCGCGCCCTGCCATTAGGCTACTGTCGCTTATAAAAAAATTATAATTTAGTAGCTAATTAAATGCGATAGAATCCGTAAATTTAGTTTTATTCAATGTGTAGTGTTCGCGTAAATTTTAAGAAATCATAAACATACAGCGACCTAACAAAAAAAACAATAGTATATTAAATTTGTATTACCTATATAAGATACAATTTTACCTATATATTTACCACGTGCTCGGCGGTGAAAGAAAACATCGTGAGGAAACCTGCATGTCTGAGGAATAAGAAAAAAAATATTTCGAAGACATGTGAAGTTCGTCAACACGCATTTGGGCAGCGCGACGGACACTTCCTTGCCCTAAACCCTCTCAGAAATGAGGGGAGGCCTGAGCCCAGCAGTGGGACTTATATAGGCTGTAACTTTACTTTTACTTATATAAGATACAATACTAGCAATAAATACAAGCAATAGTTTTGTTAAATGGGTAGTCTAATGATAAATGGGTATTCAGTGCCCCCAAGAAAAAGTCGTCAATTTAAATTAGTATCAATATAGCGCTGATAGTTTCAAAAGAAATTGCTATTTTTTTTTTTTGGTTAAAAGTACCAGGAGAAAATTAGTAGTCAGGTTATATTAATCTAGGAAAGTTATGATCTCCTTATTATTACTTATGCAAATTTATAACCTAATAAAATGCTTAGGTAAGTGGTTGCTCGAGTAATTTATTAATAAATTTCAAGACCAGCAACATCAGTCACAATGGTTTGAAAATGTAGGTACTCGTAAACCTATAATAACAATGTTTAGTATTTTTTTATTATAAGAATTAATAGTCAAACACTTGCAGCCACACTTGAGTTTAATTATTAAGTATGTGCGTACATATTTATTAAAATAGATAATGAAAGAAATATCTATTATATATAAATAATAGAAACAAAAGAAACTTTGAATTAAATAAAATATAAATCCTAAAAATTAAGTGAAAATAGTATACTAAATGGAATTAACCTACTGTTTTTTATTATATATCCTCTTATGTTGAATTTTTATTTTTGTTTCTGCGTGATAGAATTCGTAATGAAGATCTGCAAAAGTTCCAGTGTAACTAACATAGCCAGACGGATCAGTAAGCTGAAATGGCTTAGGGCCGGCCACATAAGTCAAAGAACCGACAACCGATGGGGAAGAAAGGCCCTTAAGGCTCAGGCTCATTTGTAAATTGTATTTACTTTTTAACTATCTTGCCTTTTAAATAAATTAAATTTAAATTTAAGAGCTAATCCTCACTGGACAGTGTTTTGCAAGTTGGTTAATTCCCGTTAAAAAAGGCTTGATCCTGGAACTCGAAAATTTTTTTACAGCACAAATCACCTAATCATCGCTGTCGAATTTTATACCACGCTAGTGCTTTTTCAGATAAATAAATAAAAAATATAAAATGAATAAAAAGTAAAAATCATTTGTAGCTAGGTTTGGAGAATATGGTGGATGCTGCATCAACTGAAACTCAGCAGTTCGGATGGCAGCGCCTGCAACATCGGATTGATGGTCAGGGGCATTATCATTATGAAATAGCACTCAAGCACACAATTTTCCTTGTCGCTTATTCCTTAGTTATTTGCGTACTTTTTGATCTATGATGCGTAATAATCTCCAGTTATTGTCTCTCTTTTGCTTAAATAGTCAATCATTATTACTTATACCATCCGCATCCCAGAAGACAGAGACTATAATTTATTAATCCAGCGTGCGGCCACCTTTTGTATTTTAAGTTTTGACTTAGAATAAACCGAATTGTCCCCAATTAAAGCTTTAGAATCTCATCCAAATAACGGATACTCACACGTCAATCTACCTTAACAATTTCTTCGATTTTTTAACTTTTTCTTGTGTAACGGCCGTTGTTGGCGTCAATGCAGGCGGTTCCGCCACGTTTAAATTCAGCGCACCGGTACAACACAGTAAACACAGTGAGTACAACACAGCAGTTCACAGAAAACACTTTTCGATGAAAAATTCTTAGGCAGAAATATTTAATATCTGCAGATTCTCCATTTTGCATACGAATCAAATACCCGATATTCCGAAAACTTATTGATAAACCTAGTATAATGATTTAAATAGTGTATAAAAACAAGGACGAATATGACTCTACTGACGCCGTACCCATTAAAAAGTTTTACAATGTGTTTACATTATAAAATTAAAACGAAAATTCAAAAAAAAAACCGAGGACGCGTAAAAAGTGAACTTTAAAAAGAATGGAAACAAGATGACCGATTTCTAATACCAATCCCGTACCCCGTAACGACACCCTGATCTTTTGAAAAAAAAAAATACAAAAAAAATTGAAAGCTACTTAATATCGAATGTACTTAAAATGTAATGTTTTATTTTCACACATTACAGAGGTTGACTATTAAACTTAGTGGATGATTTAGGTACCCATTCAATTATGATGAACGGATGGCCCGTACGTGCTTTCCCAGAAACCGATATTTCTGAGCTAGTAAGCGACGGAGTATCTATTTGTTCTCAATGCAAGGACCTTTTAATATGGGTATTCTTAAAAATGTCCCTTCCAGCGGTAGAATAAAAATAAGCTAACGTTACAATACAACAATTGCAATTTTTATTAATAATACTACCCTTTCAAAAACACCTTATTAAAATTGCATATAATTTTTTGCTAGTCAAGTATTTTTCGATCAATAACTAGATACCTAGTAACTTTTAAGACTTAAATTCCACTTTACACTCCATTTTATCGATATCGTCATGGTGCTATTTCAAAAAATATTTAACTTGTGATTGCAAAAGTTCTGTACAGTTGATTTTCAACACGAGGTTTTCCGAGTTGATTTATTGCAGTAAAACAAAAGCAGCTCTGATAATACTTCCGCTGGGAAATTGACAATTTACCAACAACAGAATATTAAGCTTAATCATTCTTGAATTCAAAAATGTGAAGCTAGCTTACAAAAATGTTTTTAAGTTACTCAGTTAAATGTAATACTCTCTTTCCTTTTTCATATTCCAACTTTACGAAGTATTAATATAGATATATTATGAATTTATGAAGAATTAATTTTCTTTGTATTATTTATGACATCATAAAACAGACAAAATATCAAACGAGAAAGATGTATGTAATATTATTTTCCTTTTTAATTCTTGGTAGGTGCTCGGAATATTATACAAAATCAAATTCCACGTCATATTATAATATATATACTTTTTATACTTTATTTTTTACTTAATTTTATAAATCACTTTTGTCCAGATATTCGAATCTTATTTCAAAATTTTAACTTGCTTTTACGAATACTATAAAAATAATTATATTAATAACAACTACTCCAATTCTGTTCATAGATCATTTTGTGTCAAAACATGTTGAATGGGGAAGTTTAGTTCAGTGTGTAGCGTGTGGGTGACGACCTTGGGTATTGAGTAAAAATTCGATGTACACAAGATTTTGCTTTGTGTACGATGGGATAATTATTAATCACTAGCTGTTCCCCGCGACGTCATCCGCGTACAGTTTAGTTTTCAATTTTGTTGCGCGGAACCCTAATTATTTTCGTAAAATAAAAGTAGTCTACGTTACTTCTTATAATATCAGTGAGAGTCCTGTCAAAATCAGTCCAGCCATTTCGCGGAGATTAGCCGGAGTATCAAGTGTCAAGACAAATGACAAAAGACAAGAGTTTTAAAAATTATGTTTTTGTTATAAGTAACGTATATTATTTCATAATTATGCATTTAGTAAAAGGTGTTATTTTGACATTACAAACAGACACTTAATTTTTTTTTTGTATAGATGGGCTGGTTATGATATTGATGAATACAATTTTCTTTTAAAGAGATTTATCTGTCGCTAAAAATGTCTCAGCTGAATATTATGTAACGGAATTGGTTCGGAGCCGAGTAGTGTAAAGCAAAGTTTAAGGTGAATTATAACTACGAGGAGCTTAACAAAATTATAAAATTATAATTATAAGATTATAATCATTATATTTTTTAATTACTCGAACAAGGTGAAAATATTTTTGTCATGCAAATGTGCCTACTGAAAATCAATAAACCTTGTTTACCGGAAAATTTTAAATCTTTCGCCCCCAAATTCAGTTTTAATCCTTATTGAGTTGATAAAATGTATGCTCGGGAATTCTTTATGTATTTATCTTGTGAGATGCGATGGCCCACATTCCGCGTAGCGGCGTGTTTTCATTTCGGATTTACTCGAAGTTCGCGCCAAATCCGCACAGCTGCGCTATTCCACCTAGAGGATATTTTCTTTTCCTCTTTCGACATGCGATCTTGACGACTGGCTTTTGTGATTTAAAAAGATTTGTCGATGAAAAACCGCTTACCTTTACATCTATGTACGACGTGTTTTGTCGATAAACGGAAACGATCCTGTTTGGCTCCACCTTGGTTAACCTCCAAAAAAAGATTAAAACTATCTTAGTAATCGTCTCTGATATATAATCATTACGTTTTATGTCTATTTATTAAGCGATTCACTGTAATAGCTTGACATTGAGCTTAAGTTTAGGAACATTGTGAGCAACCTACTCACTTACTTTCTGTAATTACTTATTCGATACAAGAGTTACTATAAAAAAATCGAACAACGGTTTGTATGGCTAATGTTCTAATATTTATGTTTATCTCAATGTTTCATTCATTTTACACGTAATATATCCTTAGATTGTATATATATTTACTTGCCATATTTTCGACCGTACATCGTGAATCAGTCTGTTTTTACCGCTTCACGCTACTGTATCTAGTTCGAAGGGAAACAGAGATGTGTTCTTCTGTGTTTGAAGTTAGTTGCAGGTAACCCATGAGCTATAGAAGCTACTAATCATATGGTGAACTGTTAGAACGTCTAATATTATATTCTTTAATGAAACTAACATTTGCTTGTTTGTGGAAGTATCATACTCAAAACTATCAAATTAAATCATCAATTAAGATAAAAAATACTAGTAGTTTCAATATGATTAAAAATTCTCTTTTATTCGTAGGATGTGAATTTAGTTATAAAAAAAATTTACTATTTACCGTGTGGGGACGGAGTTAAAGAATTCATCAACTCATTTCGTTTCGTGTTTAGTACAGTTTAGTTTCTGATAGATTGTGGTATAAACATCTCGTTTACGCCAGACGTAAAATACCTAATAGACAGGCAGCGGGTTCAAAGGTGCGAAACGACTACCACTGAGATCGTCAATCATTCTGCCAAGTGTACGATAAAAGCAAATATTCCTTACAATGGAAGAGGCCCATGTGCAGTAGTAGTATTTTACGAGCAGATGATCATGATGATAAAATGAGGTTAATTAGTTTTTATGAAAAAAAAACGAAAATATCTGCAGAAGAAGACTATAGACGAATAACTGACCTAGCTAAGCGGTGAGCTAAAGTTACAATGAAAGCACAAAGAACTGAAAACTGACGGGGAAGATAGGATGTCAATTCGTAGCTTCGTACTCGCAAGCGCAGTGTTGGTTGGCCCCCACTAGGTGGAGTGACGACTTGATGAAACGCGCAGGCAGTTGTTGGATGCAGGTAACTCAAGACCGGACTTTGTGGCAACCTATGGGAGAAGCCAATGTTCTGGGACTTATTGCAGGCTGTAGTAATAGTGATAGCGAAAATAAAAAAAAAATCGAACAAAATATGAATATAGATCATTACCAATCCTTCGTGGCAGCTCTTAATGTTCTTTGGTTTTAAACCTTATGTCGTGAACAAGCTGTAACATTCTTCAAGATTGTAACTGTATTAGGAATTAATTCGCCACGTCTTCGCTTTATATAGGTATAACCTTAATTAATGAGCTCAGCACGGCACGTTACAAATGGTGGCTGGTACGTTGGCACAACTATTAATGGTATCCAAATAGGGGCTATTGAATACAAGCAATTTAAATATATATAACCGAATATCGTTGTTGCTAAGAAAAAGATTTATTACGTGATCGAGTCCGCCGCAGCCTATGGCTGCTGTACGAATATATCTGTTCAACTGGGGAAGGGACACATTCGCACAGTATTCCAGTGTATGATAGCCGAATAATACTGTTGTGTATCGTATATTAAGTGACGGCAATCAGTGACCATTTTTAACAAGTAAATATTATACACGGCAGTGCCATGCAGCAGCTATATTATAGTTGTCACGAACGGGTCGGTTCAACCGGGGAATGACCACGCCCTCACAGAATACCAGCGTAGAATAGCAGCTAAATGCTACAGTGTTTCTGGAAAAGAGGCATTCCATTTAGTCCTCAGAGGTGACAACGCATCTGTGTTTTAATTCTCAATCGAGGATAGATGTAGATGTCTGTGGGCCACGGCATCCACATACCATCAGGTGGAGTGTGTACTTGTTGGTCACCCTTATTCTATAAATAGCAGTAATGGTATTTGAAGTAACAAGCACCCTATGGACGACACACATGGTCAACTTATCTGATCTTCTTCTTACAACTGATCTGTTCAAACTAGGAATATTAATATTTTATAAAATGTCGGATATATTGATAATTACAAATATATCAATAACGGAGTTTTTTTATATAAGTTTATTTATCGATATATTGAAAAACCGATAAAAATAAAAAATATCAACAATTCTAGTTTGAATTGATCAGTTGGAATGATCAGTTGAACCGACCATGTGTGTGTCGTCCATAATAGGAACTGCTTTGCTGTGGACACAAATATCTTTATAGTTAAGGAATTAAAACGGCGATACGTTGGCCCGGATGTTGAGCCGGATTAATATGGGAGTTTTTTCGTTGTTTCCAATAAAATGATTGTATATTTTTAGTAAATTAATTACTTTTAATCAATTCATAGCGCCATTGAACATAACTTTATCGTTAACATTGTTTTGTTAACGTTAAATATAAATTAAGTAATAATAATAAACAGATGTGATAACGTCATAATTGGCCGAATTTCATGACATTAGTTGTAGATAATATCTTATTATTTATTATGGTGTTGCAAAATTAAATCAGGATAAAAATAAATTTGCATTACTGCAATAGTCATACTACCAGCTTAACGGGTGAACAGGGTTTACGTAGATTATACTAGCGACATATTTGAAGCCATTGCAGTTTAATCGGATATGTTTTTGTTTATGTACACTCTTAGATGGAATTATCTCTTTTTAAGAATATTATTTAGAAAGGAACACTACTGATATTTCACGTTCAAACTAATTCAATGTTTCGTATGGCGTAAGTGATCGTAAATCTCTACGGTTTGTAGACGTAGCATCAGGAAAATAACAAAAAAGTCAAATACTTAATTGACTCTTGAATGAACCTGTACGAAAATTGATATGAAGCCCTTACCTTTATTGATATGGCTCATTATATTTCAATTGAATCAACTGCACTTAGTTTAAATACAATCCACTTAAGTAGTCAAA
The DNA here is from genome assembly GCA_907164705.1 of Parnassius apollo. Lineage (NCBI taxonomy): Eukaryota > Metazoa > Arthropoda > Insecta > Lepidoptera > Papilionidae > Parnassius > Parnassius apollo. The sequence continues at coordinate 3,938,392 of CAJQZP010000209.1, forward strand.
AAGTAACTGAAATAAAACACTATACGTTTTCACATTGTTTATTACCACCGGTGTTTATTAAATTTATTTATTTATATACATTTAAGCATAGTAATCGAAACGTAAATAGCAACGGGGCACTTTGCAACCAAACTCGTGTGTTATAACGCGTCTATCTCCCGTGAAGCAATAGACAGTATGAAAGGTTGTTGGATTCTGGACGTGGTCTTAATGAAGGTTTTTGATATTGTGGCGCTGAGGGCGCGAGCGCGACGTCCCGCAGCAACGGTGCGACTTCGACTGGCCGGGCGGGGACACCCCTGCGCGCCGCCCGCCCTGACGTACTAGGACGCTGATACAAAATTAATACTTGTTTTGCTAAGAGCGATTTCGATTTGTCGGCTTCCAAATTTGCAAAGTTTGATCTTGTTAGCAATTAAAGTTTTCTTAATATAGTTCAGAGTTTCTTCTAACTTGACAAAGCCTGGAGCAACTTCTGTGAGCGCTCATTCCTAATTTTGAAGCAATTAAAGTTTAATTCTGACCTCGAAATTTTGTTCATAAGAGAAAATTTTAATATAAAATAATTTCGTATAAGTTATCATAAATATTACAAAGTTAGTCGTTAATTGACATTTAAAACTAGAAAATTTTTCACGTTTACCAAAACTAGGAAAGGATGCAGGTGGTTGGAAGCATGCAAGGAGTTTATGACTGATAGTATTTCATGATAACATGTTAAAATACTATTAAGATGGTATTTTGTATTTAAAAACTTTATTTTATAGAAGTTAGGTCTTCGGTTGTGGAGCTTCAAACCGGAATAATTATTTGTAAGTCAACTCGATGTAGTAATTAAATTTTAGATGCGCAATGGGCAATATCACAGTTAAATGCTCCGCCCCTGCATTTGTGCCCAAGATTTGTGTTTTATATCGCTAGAAAAGCTCTGGCCTATGAATAACCATGGAATGAAAAAATATTTTAAAAGTGGGCTCACAGCTCAATTTTATTAAACTGGAACAAGCCCAATGTTTCGCAAACTTTTACGGGAAGTGAGAGAAAGTTCCATTTCCTTCGTTTAGGGATAGAGATGGACGCAAGGATCACTCGTTTGCATAGCATTTACATAAATATATTTGCCTCTTTTGTGGGATTGTTATAAACTAATATTGTTTATGTCTCACTTAGGCGTCAACTACATAGCAAGTTTATGACTAATTAAAAAATCTATTTTTGTTTATTAATAATAATATAATTTGAAAACTCTCGACAAGTATGCTTTGATCATGAGCTGTGATGATCGTAGAGATAATACCAGGTCATTATTTATAAAAAACGATGTGAAAAACAAAGTTAGTCACCCTGATGGTAAGTGGCTAATACATTACATGGAGATCTGTAAAATATTTACCACCTTGGGGTACGCCAGAAATCAGGCTAACGTATTGTGAAGTCATTTGCTCCACGTGGACAGACTGTTCACGTACGTGAAAAAAAGGTGAGAACCACTCCAGGACTGATGGTACAAACATAAAATAAGAAAGGAAAGTAAGAAGGATATCATAGTCCACTGTGTGAAAAGCGTTAGAAAAGTCAACAAGCACCACAGCTGTAACTTTATTGTTTTCCATTCCTTCTCTAATATTTACATTCACAATTATGCCCAAACCCAGGAAAAGGATACAATGTTAAATATAAAGACGATTTCAAGCAAGGTTCTGAAACTAAGATAACATTCATATTTTTATTAGAGAATGATGCCTCTAGCTCAGAAAAGTGTCTGGGAATACTTTGTGCATTAATATGGCAAACGTTTAACGTTTTTCCACAAGAGTGAAAATGCTATTTAATTGGATATTTAAAGAGGGCACACTATAATTTATCTTATCATGAAAGGATACAACGGATCTCTCTGAATCAATAGAATAAAAAAGAGTAAGAGTTAGATATGATTAGTTAATTGTATAATATACCCAGTATAAGAATAAATAAATTTCAAATATTTATATCAAAATACAATTAAAATAAATATATTTATCGATAGTTTATAAAAAATATTTCCAAAACAAAGGAAAAAAATGACTTAAATATTAACAAATCATGAAACATCACTGAACTATCAATTAAAGCAAAAAAGAATTATATAAAAAAAACATAAACGAAATAACTAAATAGCAGTGATTCCAATTATAAGCAAATATTAAAATAAATAACTAAAGTATATATTTTTAGTTTAAAAATAAGTAGTGAAACTAATTTAATTTCCAATGCCAGAACTACTGAAAGCATTAATTTTAACATGCTTTTTGGTGAACGAAATATCCTGAAAAAAAAACGTATGTATATATAAGCCCAAAAGGACCATGCTTTTATTGTTAAATTGTTTTTTTAATTATAAGAGATTTACACCAGAATGTGAATCTATAATATAAGGAGTGTAAAAAACTGACTTAGCTTAACCTGTATGTATGAATTTTATGGAATTTTGTAATTCAGTTTTTGCTCACTTACACATCTCAAAATAATCTAATATTTTGCAGACGTTCTAAGGCTGACCTTAATAGGTCACAGGCCTCTCGCCTAGGTGTCCGTCTAGTTAGGTACTACCCTGTCAACTATTTTTTATCGCCAAACATCACCTTGCGTGCACTGCTGTGTTCCGGTGAAGCTGTGAGATATTCCATCTGCAAAAGTAACTTTCCATCTGTAAAAGTATAATCAGTAAAGACACCTAAACATCTAAACAGAAGGGCACTACAGTGTGAATATAAGCTAAAAAATAGCAATTAAATATCAACATAACTCACTCACTCCACACTTGTGAGTGTTGTGTGTCTCAAGATGTTGAGAACAAATTACCTACATAAAACATAAGGAAAATTTAAATCTACACGAGTACAAAATTTGACCGTGTGGCAAAAAGATCTGTGCCCATGTTACCATAACTGTGTTGACAGTAACATCAATTGTCAATAGTCAATAGTCTTGGCCATGTCTTTTCCACTCTATCTATGTCGGTCTATGTCTAGCTCTAACGTCTACGGACTACAGTAACAATCTTGCTACATATTTATGTATCTATGGTAACAATTTAACAACTTTACACAATAAAAATCACAAACACAAACTAATTTACTAGTTTACAAGTCCAATTAAAGTTTACTACAATATTAAAAATCATATAATAAAATAACGCTCGCTGTAAATATAACAGAATGCAAGTAACCCGGATTCGATCCCCGCCGGCAACAATAAAATCGATGATTGCAATTTTAAATGCTGATTTACCACGTGCTCGGCGGTGAAGAAAAACACCGTGAGGAAACCTGTATATCTGAGGAATAAGGGTAAAAATATTTCGAAGACATGTGAAGTTCGCCAACGCGCATTGGGGCAGCGCGGCGGACACTTCCTTGCCCTAAAACCCTCTCAGAAATTAAGGGAGGCCTATACCCTGCAGTGGGACGTATATAGGCTGTAAATTTATATAATAAAATTAGTTTATAAGCAACATGAAACTATTAGAATATGAATAACAGGAAAACTAAAAACAAGATATATCAATAATTTACATAGATTTGGAATACGATCGATTTATACCTCACAGTCAAATGCTGACGGTTTATAAAACAAAAAATAGTTATTATTTTATCAGATAAAATAAACTGTAAGAGAACGAAAAATATACGAAAGGAGATGAAAATAACCAATAATATGATAGTAAAAATAACAAGGATACTTTGGAAATTTAAAAGCAAAGTAGGAATTACTTCTTGCCTACCAGTCGTCTGGATCTCTTTACATTTTCAAAGTGAGTTACCGCTAAAGTTTGAGTGCAATGTGCTGCATCATGTTTTCGATTCCAAAAGCTCTTCTGCGTTGGAGTGACCTTTATATTGGGGGCCTTGTTTGAACTTGAGCCATCCTTATGGCTCCCGTGAGAGTACTTATTATTAGACATTCCAATTCCTCTTCAGTGGAAATCTTCGTTCGGCTTCCCGAATGCTTCACATAGATTGCCTCATCAACAGTCCAGGCAATTTTAATTCCGAAATGCTTACAGTCGTTCTTATGTGTGGACCGACGAAATTTAGTGAGGAATTCACACATTGAAATGGCAGATCCTTTAAGATTTGATTATAAATTTCAAATCTCAGACTTAGTGCGATCATCATTAAAGTACACAAGAATTGGCCTTGGACGGGTTCTGGATTGAACACCAAGTCTGTGGCATGTCCTGAGGGAGTCACCTGTAATATGAGTTAGACCTAGATACTTGTGCAATAGTTATAGAATTTGCTGGTTTAGGTCAACTTCACATGCCGCAGCTATTCCACGAAGAAGCTGAACTTTTCTCCGGTGATACATACTGATTGCATCGACACATTTGTTGCATTCCTGAATTGACTGTTGCAGTAGGCTAAACATGGAACTAACAAGTACCTTGAATGAATCGAACTCTTCCCGAAGCTATTAAACTGTTGGGTTAGTTGGAGTAGATCCAGCCTTCAGACGTTTCTCAAACTCGACACATCTTCCGAGTCAAGCTCCTTTTGGACTCCAATTCCTTTTGGATATTCACAACATCATAGACATTTACCATTGTAGTAAAGTGAATTAACCGAGGAGAGATAGTAAAATAGTAATGTTTATTTAGTGTGACAGATGTGGGAAGATGGATATATATTTTTTTTAATAATTTAAACGCAAATTTCTATAAGTGAAAATAATGCTAAAACTTATTTTTAGAACCTGAAGCTAAAAATTAAATAGTAAAGTTAATTATACTTATTTTAAAATGAAAATAAAATACTAGAGATAATTTTAGCTGTTATCTGTTTTGCACCTACCCTAGAAAAATCTTTTTGGTATTTATTGGAGTAAACCTATGTTCAGCAGAAGACTTGAGATAGGCTGTAATTACGATGATGAAGATATATAATAGCTTTTACCACGTTTGTCTGAAAGGCGTACTAAATTAATAATTCTTTATTTAGAACAGACATCGAACAACTTTTGCGCATAGCTCAGAGAAAATTAGTAAAATTAAATGTCAGACGTAAAGTTAAGAGCTATGATTTATAATAAGCATTTAGGTTTTTAATAACTATATAATGTAGCTATTAAACTGTTACAAATTAAACACGATACAATCCGTACAATTAGTTTTATTCAATGCTTTAAAACTAGTTCACCTTTTCATGTGAAAATTTTCATGTTTGTCTCCGTATTATTTATGATATAATATTGAACTAAATCCGTCCTAAATATTCTAAGGTTTAATTAAAAGAATCAGTTTAAATGTAAAGAAAAATGGAAAGAATTTTTTGTAATTTAAAAAGTTATTTAAATTTCCCCGGACGGAAGCAGATTAAAAGGTATATGAGGGCGCGAATGACCTGTTGTGTAACTGAAATCCCCAGTAGTAGTTCAGGCAAGACAAATATTGTGACAAAAGCTTGCCAGACACGGGCAAGTTTTGAAGCGGACAGGGCAGAGCAAACAGACAGAAAGGGTCCCGAGTACGTATTACATTACGAAGGACAGACGGATATTACTTTATTCTTGAAATGGTACCTCTTTGAATGCTTAAAGCTAAACTAATAAAATAATTTACATTTCTTATAAGTTATTTCGAGAATTAAGAAATACTTTATAATTATGTTCGAATTCAAAATCAAGATTTAAGATCGTAGTACTATTAACTAGTGTAGTCTAGCGAGGATTTATAATGATTTCTTATATTTACGCGAACACTATACATTGATTCAAACTACTTTTACGGATTTTGTCGTGTTTATTTATGTTATGTTTAATACCCGACGTTTCGGGTGCTTTCCAGCACCCATGGTCACGGGGGACTGACGTCAGTCACCTCAGTCCCCCGTGAATAACGCCGAACGTCAAACGTGAATAACGTCGAGTATTAAAAATAACATAAATAAACGCGATAAAATCCGTAAAGGTAGTTTGAATCAATAGAGGATTTATTTTCTACTTGTCGCATAACACAGTTAATTTTTTTTAACATGTAATAATATTACATATAGAATATACTTTGATTACCTATGAGCCTAATCCTTTTCATTTTTATTTCGAATATTATTGTAATTTTTTTGACTGCCTCGCTGGTCTAATGGTCGCAAAACGCGATTGCTGATCATGAGGTTGCAGGTTTGGTTTTTTTTTGTCAAATAATTATCAATAGTAGTTGTCTGGAGTCAGGAATTTGTTGCTGTTTCATTCACGGGCGTGCCTCGGGAAGCACCTTAAACTGTTGGTCCTGCGCCTGATCTCTCTCCAGTCGTGTTGAATTAACCTTCCATCAACCCATGAGAGTGAGCGAATAGAAAGTGCACAAAAAATGACAAAAAGTTTCCTATGGTTCTTTGCAGTTGTTTTTTCTGCGGATGGTGGAACCTAGATAATCTAAATCGGTTGCAGATTATAAAACAAGTTGACGTTTGAAAAATCTTAACATCAAAATGTTACATAAAAAATAAAGAGTCAAAAATCAAAATCTTACCTAAAAGACACACACACACACACACTCACACACACACACACACACACACACACACACACACACACACACACACACACACACACACACACACACACGCACACACGCACGCACGCACGCACGCCGCACCACGCACGCACGCACGCACGCACGCACGCACCGCACGCACGCACGCACGCACGCACGCACACGCAACCCACACACACACACACACACGCATGCCCGCAAGTGCAGTACTAAGCAGTGCTACAGTAATAAGCAGCTGCCTGTGCCTACGAGAAAGACGTAATATATAGGTTGTAACTAAATAGATTAGAAAGATATATTTAACAAAACAGTCTGATTGGTAGTGCGATAACTTTATTTCGTGAACAGAATTTCGGTCTAAAGAAGTGATAAGCACATAATATAGCTGTCCGTATTATATTTGCTTTTGTCTATTTAATCGACATTCTAATAACTTACATCAATGGATAACCGACTATACAATCTATACACTAGATGAGTGGCTCTTTATTTTCCAGATAATCTAAATATTTTAGACAAGGATATTTTATTTATTTATTTTTCCAAATAGCAGTGCATCTTTTACCTGATATGTCCATGTTGCGGACAAAAATGGGCGTATCAATTTCATTAAATTTATTCATTAATAATTTAAATTAAACACTATTTTGAGGCCTGAAAAAAATTTGACATATATTTTAATACACATCAAAATCTTATTATTTAAATTTAATAATATACCTAATATATAATTGATTTTGTATCAGTTCAAACTACGTCGTATATCCGTGTTAGTTTCATTAATATCGGACAATTAATTTCAGAGTTAATTTCAGAGGAGACAGCAATAAAAATGCATCTAAGGCTTCGCTTCACTACGCTCTAATGATATTTTTGTATGAATGATATGGAGAGCCAATTCATTCGTACAAAAATATAATTGGAGCGACACCAAAAGAGTTACAGGCTCTGAAACATTCGTAAGGCCTTACACCTTAGAGTTGACACCGCTCCATGAAAATTGACTGTAGGTATACTGCTAGGTGATTTATTACTTAATGTTATAAAACCAAGAAGTAGGTATAATAATTCTAATGTAAACCGGGAGTGTAAACATTTGGCTGCGGTGCTGATTTCGAATTCCATATGGAAAAAGATTTTTTCAGATCTGGCTACGTTTAATTTATGCATTTAAATACATCCAATAGTTTAGTGAATACATAAAAAATGTAATAAGTATCTACAAATAAAACGTTGAACTGTTGTAACTCCAACACTATAGCCCTGAAATATTCGGTTTGCTAAAGGTCATCGTCTAAATATTACTAAAGTAAACACAGGAAGAACAGAAACGTGACATCGATTTTGCGCTACCTAACCACATGCGTGATGAAATATTACGGTACGGTACGGTTTCTTTACTCATGTGACCTAAAACTTTATACATTAAAGTATTGTAAATAAAATGCTCAATAATGACCAAAGCGTTTCATCAAACAGCCGAGTTGACCTGATTCGTTCACTTCGAGGCAATATGACCAGCCAATATAACGCAAACACAACCGCTGTCTGCTGCTACTGCCCGCACGATTTGTTTTTCAACTGGCTGTAGTCATTTTATAAGTTTTCATATTAATATTGCTACGTCCCCTTATCACATTTTTAACAACAAAAAAAACTATAAATAATCTGTGTAAATTTGATTATTAGTTTATTTTATACTGGTGCCATTTGCTGTAGAGACTATCGGTCCTTGGGATCCACGTGCGGTAAAGTACCTAAAGATACTTTATCCGCGACTAGTCATCGCTGCTGGTTTTTTATAGGATAGGATAGGCAAACGAGCACACAGTCCATCTGATGGTAAGTGGTTGCTGCGACCTATAGACATCTATATCTATCCTCGATTGCAAATCAAAATGCAGATGCGTTGTCAGCATTAAGGATTAAGATGGAGTGCCTCGTTTCCAGTAAAAAGGGTCTCCGGTTCTCTACACTCACCATACGAAACACAGCAGCATTAAGCTACTATTTTACTCTGTTATTCTGTGAAAGCGTGGGCCTTCCCCGGTCGAGCCGACCCATTCTTGCTACAACTATGCTACTAATATAACTGCAGCATTGCTCTACCACGTATAAAAATATGATGAAATGGTGATAAGAGGGCAGGTTCTTTTTTCACTCAAATGCCAAACATAGCCATTCAGCGAGGAAATTCAGTCAGCATTCCTGGGAGAGTAGGTAACAATTTAAGTTTTCAGTTTTGGTTTTTTCATTGTGTTTTTTTTTAAATATTGCATATATTTGAATTTTATGTAAATAAATGATTATATTTAAAATTAAATATATTAATATATTTCCAAGATAAATATTCTACAAAAAATTTGGATTGCTTTTCCAAAACCTCATGCTATATTTTGGTGAAATTAAAACGTATAAAAATACCGCCTTACCCGACTGCAGCGGTATCCCAAAATATGTTTTATATTTCTGGAATGTATGTTATACATGCACGTTATATTTCTTTGTACTACCGTCCTAAATAACCTCTAACCTATCGAATTTTGAATATCCCAATAGATTTATTATAATTTATTATAATTTACAAAAACCTACGATATTTATAAGCAATAATGCATATTATGTATGACGTCACAAGTTTTAAAGTACAGTTACCAAGGTGTTAGTTTTGGGTTCATAAAGGAACAGTATTTTTTCTAAAGGCATTATAAAAACGTAAACTATCACGGTTTTTCGTGTATAAAATAAAATAAATTTAATATCAATCGCACTTAGTAACATAAAATCAATTATAAATACTAAAACCAGTAAACTTTGAGTATCAAACTAATTAAATAAACTAATTTTTAACACAACCCTCTATTTGACAAACTAAACAAGCGAATAAATAGAAACGAAAGCACTAAATCCAGCACAGGCTGCACAAATCCCATTTCAACGCAATTTCGTTTGTGATTAGTGGCCGTTTGCAAATAGCGTTGACGTTAAATTGAAGTGATACGCATAAGCCATACATCTGGGTAGGAAGCGCCAGAACAAAATCATGTTGTTCCAGAAGTGTAATAAAGCCTTCACATTTGCCGGCGGCCAATGAGCTGACCCAATCGCTCTACGTCAACTCAATATGACGTCACCAATAATGCGGACGGTTCCGCCTCCATACACGATAACATTTTTAACGTTTCCTCACGCGTCACGCCACTAAAGCTTCAAGGCTTTATATACACTGGAACTGGGGCAGTTTTGCTAGATATACTTATTAGGGATCCTTTTCATATTAAACATAAAAATAGTTCTAATATTAATGTTGAGTGGAAGGAAGAATTATGCCATAATATAATAAGTAATGCATATTACACAGATGTTACTTTAAAATTTTATTTTTTAACTTTAACCAGCCGTTCCCCGCGACTTCGCCCACGTGTAATTTATTACGATTGGATTTCATGGGTTTTAGTTTTTTGCGCGGAACCCTAATTTTTTTTTCTAAAATAAAATTAGTCTAAGTTACCCCTTATAACATCAGCTATCTGATAGTGAAAATTCCGACAAAATCGCCATTTTAAACAAACAGACAGACGGACAACAATTTAAAAAATGTGTTTTTGTTTTAAGTACCGTATATTCATATAAGTACCGTGTACATAGTATACCGTGTATACCGAATACATATTATGCACTTAGTAAAAAACAGTTATTATGATATTAAAAACAGACACTTCAATTCTATTTTATTTGAATAGATTTCAAACAATTGATGATATATAGCATTTTCGGGTTTTGGTGTTTTTTTGCGCAAATTAAGGTAATATGTCGATACAAAATGACTAACCTTAGGTCCATTGATTTAAGGCACATTTTGAAAATAGAATATTAATAAAGGTGTTATCTTAAGTTCAGTTTCGAAATGGCACTGGATGGAAGCGGTATGAGCACATATCATGATAAATAAAATAAAAACTTTGTTTTCTATCGTGGAAGAAATTGATATGTACGGACATACAGCTTACGATGGTCGAATGACGCAATGTCACTTTTCAGATAACGATGTGGCATACACATCACCTTCGTTCATTCACGACATTCAGTTGTTTTGATTTTTATTCTGTCACATTCTCGCACGCTTTCTAATAGTGTGGCTTGTGTATGAAGAAAAATATTATTTAAAATACTTAATTGATATTGGTAATGTGAAAAAGCAATGGAAAGGGCCAAATCAAGAGCAAAATTGTTGTTGGAAACTGCTGGTGGTCACTCGGTAATAGAAAAAACTCGGCAAAATGATGTTTACAAAGGTCGTAACCTCAAAAATATTGAAATTAAGTGTTATTTTCATCACTTGATAATTTTTTGTTATTACGGTACATACCTACACATATTATTATATCGATAGTTTATTCGCTTACAGCGTTGCCTTTTACTGTTTTGTATGGAGTGATGACGCATATTTTGGGTTTCGTACCCAAAGAGTGAAAACGGAACTCACTTACTCAGCCTAGGATGCCTGTCTATCTATCTGTCCTTCTGTCCATCCGTCCGTCCGTCTATCATAGTGGATTTTCTGTGCCGTTTGAAGTGATCAATACAGTTGACGTGTATTGATGAAACATGCGTTATAGTGTCCTCTACCACGACAAAATTAAAAACTTTGAAAATTTGATCCTGATTGATGACCCACGCGATACTACAAATTCTACTACATCTCCCTGCGAAATAAAAAGCTGTACACCGTCTTGCAGAATGTATCCCGTCTTGTCCAAAATGGCAAAGTCTTCTCTTCGGATATATCTCTCTTCGGATCTTCGGATGATATTTTCATTCCGGAAAGCCCCTCAAGCTCTAGTTCCTGTAGCATAAGTGAGCATGTTGACATTACAAAGCAAAATACCGTATTATTTCCACTCCTAGTAACCAACACAAACTTGAAGATTTGAAACAAGATAATATTCCAAAAAACGTAAGATATCCCCACCCAAAGAAAACAAATCGAAGAAACGCCTTAGAAATGTAGAATCTTGGAAGAAAAAGTCTGCAGCAATTGCTGGAGCAAAAGGAGAGGAATTGACGTTACTCAAAGTATTAAAGCACACATTTCGAATTCTCCTGCTGATCAGTCACATTACTCCCGAAAAAAAATGTACAAACTTTATTTGTCACCGCTGCTGAATTTGACTAAGATGCATAATATTTACCTGGAAATGTCGTAAAATGAGGGATTAACTGATAAATACCGTGTCATCGTGTAGTTTAATTTTTTTTTGGCTACCCAAAGAGTGAAACGTAAATTAAATTGTTATATTGTTGTTGAAGCTATGAAAATTGACGGAAAACCCAACCCAGGATGGAGATATTGAATTTAAACTTACCAACTACAACTTCAAGCTCTACGTACGCCAACTGTGGTTTTACAATTTGGGTATTCATTAATGATGAAGGTAAGGAAAAAGCCGTCTGTTGTACGTGAACAGAAGATGTAGCTAATCGCGGAAGTGTTGAGGTCGGAAGTGCACTTCTAAGATTTGTGGAGGTAGATCGGAGTTGCTAAAACAAAGATCACTTACTGACAGATTCATGTGCCGGACAAAGCAAAAACTTTTACATTAATATTTTGTCTTAAAAGGATATTTAGAGTAAGATGTATAAAGCCACCCTAATTTTAAGCATGCAATAAATAATCGTGAAAAGCTATTATTATTATGCAAAATAAAACAGTCGTAAAATGATCTATTTACGGACTAAAATAATTAAATATGCACAATTTATGTTTCTAAAATGATACTGCGTCGCACAGGAAATCTTCTATGTATTTATTTTTAGAGAAATAGAAAGTGGAGACTTATAACATACACCTCCTAGTTATTTGTAACAGGCACAATTTTCATCAGAAGTGTGAATGGATCAGCACAAACGCAGAAACGGGCTCTTACAGAATACCAGCGGAAAAAACATAATGCAGCTATTTTGTATGTGACAAGAACAGGTGACCCTTTTTAGTGGACTCTTGACTAAGGGGTTGACAGCGCATTACATTTCAATTTTTATTTAAGGATGTTTCGGTAGGTCTCAACACTTTTTTATCACCACGTGGATATGACCTTGTTTGTCACCTTTAGTTAAACAGTCAAAATTTACAGCATTAGACTACGTTTAACCTTATTTCTTTTAATTTTAGCAAACTTCTTTTAACTCAAATCGTGTAATTTTATCACTTCTTAAAAATTTTATATAATATTCTCGACGCTAATTATAGTAAATAAATGGTCCACAATTACAATATGTACAAATATGGTGTAGTAGGTCGAACGGAATAAAAGCTTTTGGCGCTAATATTTTACTTTTTTTCCGTCTACATTAACATATTATGGAATTGATCTATCTATAAATAGTACTAACTTGAAATAATATGTACCCGTTTTAATATTATATTGCATTAGAATATTAAAATCCACGAAAAGAAATATCCATCATAAGGTTTCTTACAAGGTATACAGTGTTAAATATTCGATATGATGGATGGCCGTTTGGGTAGGTACAAATTTGTATTTAATAACATAACGGGTGTATGCCTAATTTAATGGTACATCGTCGCAGGACAATCGAAGGTACATTAGCATAACGAGCGACGTCCCGGCTTGCCCTAATGAATAGGCTTGCAAGTGAAACGGTAGTGGGTTAGCGCCAACTCCTTCGTCTCTTTATGTAAATATGATGGCAGTATAGAACAAGATTCTACCTTGTTTCAATATTACTTGATTTTATTAAGTATTTATTAATTATGGATGAACAATTTATATTTAATACTATGTTAAGTATATGTTTATATGTATGTTAAGTATGTATTTATATGTATGTTAAAGTAAATCGTTTGTTGAACAGACTACTTTGAACTGCTATGTTTATAGCATGACTTTAAATTCCTTTTTTTATTTATCGCTATATTTCTAAAAATGCTTGGCATCATAACTACTTAAAGCTATGCTAATTAGTGATGTAGTATATAAACATATTGTTGTATGCCATCATATACAGTAGTTAAACGCCGGCTTGAAACGGTTAAAAATATTAACTCTTATAAATTCCTGTTATTTACAACAATGCCCAAAGTCTAAAATACAGCACACAGAAAAAACGCGTCTTAAACAACACGCAGTATGAATGATATATCGGGTTTCCCAGAAAGAATGGATAATCTGGACAAAGTTATTTTTAATTTTCTACAAAATCATCAGCCAAATTTAATGGAGGAGGTGCCTGAGGAGGTTAAACAATCCCACTGGCTACAAAGTGATGGTTGTCCGGCACATTATGCTGCTTAAGTTCGTGTGTATTTAAATGCCACGTATCTTAATAAATGGATTGGTCACTTAGGTCCCGTTTTGTGACCTCCGCGATTTCTGGACTTAAATCCACTAGATTTTTTCCAGGGGCTGTTCAAAAGAATAGGTATACTTCAAGCCTATTTCAAGTTTGGAGGAAATGTGCAGTCATGTGCAGGAGGCCGCTTCAAAAATAACTGAACGGCGCTAAGCACGACTTCTTAGGAGAGTATTTATTAGATGTCAAGCTTATATCAGAGTCGGTGGCAGAAAATTCGAACACCTGTTACGAAATTAAGATTGATTTATGTACAACTTAACGCTTTTTTATGACAATTTAAGACAAGCTTATTTTTTTCTTTCTTCCGTCGAATTTATTCGTTTTGTTTCTTAACGCTAAATAAAATTATGTACTATACCATTTTATAAACTGTATTCACTGTGCATATTTTCTAAATAATTATCCACTTAGGTCTTCATTCTGTATATACCTAGCACTACTAATGAACGAACTACGCCTTATTGGTTCAATCGCATTTCATTCGCGAAATGATGTTGACCTTAAAAGTTGATAATGATAAACTGAAGACAGTAGTGTCGAAAATTAATAGCTAGAACATTTCCGACAAATCGATTAAATAAAGACAATCAGAGAACTCACAGCCTCTGCTCAACACACTATGCCCACCCGCATTCAAACATGCATTATATTGCTGAATCGGCATTGAAAAGAAGCTATTTAAAGTCAAATTATTACATTCAATGAGAATTGGATCCTAAATTATAATTGATAGAATATAATTGATACATCATGCTATAAGCAGGAGTGCTACCAAGCCTGGGCTGACGCATCAGCGTCCAGGGATGTAAACACCAGCGCTCTAAAAAAGAAGTATAATTCCGCCTCTAGGTCCTTCAAAAGAGTCATTGCCAAGGCAAAGTCAGAGCACATAGGCAGAATTGGCGAGAGACTAGTTCGTCTTCCTTCTGGAACCCGTGCATTCTGGTCTCTCGCCAAGGCTGTCCAGGGGAATTTCTGTCAGCCATCTCTTCCATCTCTGCACAGGGAGGACGACTCACTGGCCCACACCGCAAAGGAGAAAGCCGATCTTCTAGGCTCTTTCTTTGCGTCTAACTCGACTCTCGATGACGGGGGAGTACGCCGCCGACCATCCCGCGGTGTGAGTGCTCCATGCCGGAAGTGCACTTCACTCAGCGCTCGGTTCGCAAAGCACTCCTCTCCCTGGACATCCATAAGTCGAGTGGGCCTGATGGAATCCCCCCAATTGTGCTGAGGACGTGTGCTCCAGAGTTGGCACCGGTTTTAACGCGTCTTTTCCGGTACTCCTACTCCCTAGGCGTAGTCCCAAAATCATGGAAGACGGCTTTCGTCCACCCGATCCCTAAAAAAGGCGACCGCTCAGACCCGTCTAACTACCGGCCTATCGCCATCACCTCCTTGTTCTCCAAAACAATGGAGTCCATTGTAAACTGCCAGCTCATGAGGTACCTTGAGGATCACCAGCTGATTAGTGACCGCCAATACGGTTTTCGCCGTGGTAGGTCAGCTGGTGATCTTCTGGTCTACCTAACTCACAGATGGGCGGAGGCAGTAGAGTCCAAGGGGGAGGCATTGGCCGTTAGTTTGGACATTGCGAAGGCCTTCGATCGGGTTTGGCACAAAGCGCTTCTTTCGAAGCTCCCTTCCTATGGGCTTCCCGAGAAATTGTGCGATTGGATCACCAGTTTTCTTGCAGATCGGAGCATCAAGGTCGTTGTAGACGGTGCAAGCTCCGATTGCAAGCTTATTAATGCTGGTGTTCCACAGGGCTGCGTGCTATCGCCAACGCTGTTTCTTCTGCATATCAATGATATGTTGCAAACCCGTAGCATTCATTGCTATGCAGATGACAGCACTGGTGATGCTCTTTACACCGGCCGAGCAAATATTTCTCGGGAAAACGTCTCTGAGTGCCGGGACAAACTTGTGTCTGAAGTCGAGTCTCTGCTGGACAGAGTCTCGGATTGGGGGCGACTAAATCTAGTCCAGTTTAACCCCCAGAAGACACAAGTTTGCGCGTTAACCGCTAAAAAGAACCCCTTTGTCGTATCCCCTCAGTTTCAAGGCACTCCCCCTTGTTGCCTCAGCCAGTATCGGAATCCTCGGCGTCGACATATCGAGTGACGTGCAGTTTCGTGGTCACTTGGAAGGGAAGGCCAAATTGGCCTCTAAAAAGCTTGGCGTGCTCAGCAGAGCGGGACAGTATTTCATGCCGGCACACCGCCTGCAACTTTACAAGGCGCAGGTTCGGCCGCTCATGGAATACTGTTCCCATCTCTGGGCTGGGGCTCCCCAGTACCAGCTCCTTCCACTTGACCGCATCCAACGCAGAGCGGCTCGAATCGTCGACGACCGAGTGCTTTCCGATCGGCTCGATTCACTGGCGCTGCGAAGAGATGTTGCATCTCTTTGCGTATTTTATCGCATCTATCACGGGGAGTGCTCTGAGGAATTGTTCGGATTAATCCCAGCCGCCAAATTTCGTGAACGCACTACACGGCAAACGTCCCGATACCATCCACACCATCTGGATGCTTGGCGGTCCACCACTGTACGTTTCAAAAGGAGTTTTCTTCCGCGTACAACCTCTATGTGGAATAATTTACCACCGGTGATTTTTCCGGACCGATACGACCTGGGGACCTTCAAGAAAAGAGCTTACTCCTTTCTAAAGGGCCGGCAACGCACCTGCAATTCCCCTGGTGTTGCGGTTGATCATGGGCGGCGGTAGTCACTTAACATCAGGTGAGCCACATGCTCGTTTGCCCCCTCTTCTATAAAAAAAAAAAAAAAAAAAAAAAAAAAAATCAGGCGTTACTTTGCGGAAATCCATTATAATAAAAATATAAATTACTTTGCAACCTTCCGCTAACTAAATACAACGATACCAAAAGCCTCCCCCCCTCAATCATGCACTAACTCCGTCACCACTAGTCCCAGCACCACTACTCCCAACACCACTACTGCCGGCACCACTACTTCCAACAGCACTATTCCAGGTAAGACCATCGACGATAATACGACACGTGTTTCGCTTCTACACGAGGCATCCTCAGGTGATCCTCAGGGTGAGCGCTAAGCCACTTACTCACTTAGCTCATTTAGCGGTCAGCCGCCGTAGAGTCTACATCACCTGAAGATGCCTCGTGTAGAGGCGAAACACGTGTCGTATTATCGTCGATAGTGTGTCTTACCTGGAATAGTGGTGTTGGAAGTAGCGGTGCCGGGAGTAGTGGTGTTGGGAGTAGTGATGTTGGGAGTAGTGGTGACGGAGTTAGTGCATGCAATTGAGGGAGGGCGGGAGGTGCTCTTCAATCCAGGTAAGACACATCATTGTATTTAGTTAGCGGAAGGTTGCAAAGTAATTTATATTTTTATTAGGATCCTAAACGACAATCGCAAACGTTTATTACAGTGCAGTGGTAAGATTCAATTGGCCAAGCCTTCTTCTTCGACTTCGAAACGAAAGATTAGCCAGAAAATGATGAAAGTTTGGTAGTCTATTTATAGTACACAGTTAATACAGAACCTTACTGTCAAGAATCGCAAGTGATTATAGAAAAGCTGGCACACAAACAACCCAGATTGGTGAACTGTTCTTCGCCATTGCTTCTGCATGACAACGACCGGGCACATTCTGCACAAGATACGTTAACAAAATTAGCAAAGCTAAAGCTGAAGAACCTTCTTCTTTCCAGCTTTTCAAAGTTTTGATAACTTTTGATAGCAGAAAATTTAAATTCTGAAGGAGTTTAAAGAGTAAGTATAAAACCACCGGTAAAGAATTCATCAATTCTTATGCAACATATTTTTATAGCTAAGGCACCATTGGCCATAAAATTTTCACAGGCATTATACAAATATATACTTTCTTAGTTAAATTAGATATAGTTGCGTATATACTTTCTCAAAGTTATAATTATTATATTTGCATTTACACTTCTTCAAATTAAAGTCATCAAAAGTATCTCCCGAGCTTAAGATATTAGTTAGAAGTTATTACTTTCATCCCTTTCATGTTAAAATTTGTTCTTAGCTCTCGAATAGTGTCATTAAAACACAAAAGCGTCTTTCTCGTTTGTTTATGATAATCGAGTTGACATGTTGCAAAGCTTTGATTTTGCAGGAGCAGACCCACGTTCGCCACGCCCTAGTTTACTTTAGGAAGTTGACTACTCCACTCAAAATTCGAAGTTAGGTACTCCTAAAATCCGCTATCAACTTTAATCTGATTTTATTATATTTATGCTATGCCTATTTAAATATCTAATATGACACACTAGTTATTTTAATTAGTTAGCCGTTTATATGCTTATAAGTAAGGTAAAATTTCACCCTTTATTTTACACCACATTACCGGGTACAGAAATCAGAAATGAGAGGGGGCCTCTTATTTATGAGAGGGGTATCCATTTAAAAAACCAATTGGGCACTTTTCCATTCGCCATCACGACACCAGCACGGCGCCGGCACAGCACAAATTAATGTATTAAATACATGGCATGTGTTTCCACTTACCGGTGTGACGGCGTTGTCGTCGCGCCGCAAGCGAAACACACTGAAACCTAAATCACGCTATCAAAATTCTAAATCATAAATATTATATATAGAACATCTCCGAAGTATCACACGGAGTGTTGGCCGCTCCTCGGGCAGAACACCTTGCCCGGCGGGAGATCTCTCCTTTTCCTTCCACGGCCACACCGACGACGTACCAGTAAGCACAACATTTAAGTAGAACGTGAGATAAAAGTAAAACAACAAAAACAACATAACAAGCAAAAATAAAATTTTGCGAGAATAATGAAATGTCACTTCGCTCATGCGAAAACAGTTACAAAAAAATTGGGGTCCATTTTTGTATAGAGTATAATATGTTCCTTCTAAGTAACTTTTAAGATGTATGAATCCAAAATTTGATTCCTCTGCGTTGATTACATTTTATGTTAAATGTTAGAAATATAACAAATAAATACGACGACTTGACGACTCCATTTTTAGACCGACACCGACACCGGTCCAGTGGAAAAACGGTGTCCCGGCACCAGTGCCGTGCCAATTCAGTGGTGGCGAGTGGAAAACCGCCCATCAGTAAGTTGCAATATATGTTGGCGGTCTTTACAATATTTTAATAAAATTATGACCTTACAATCCCTCAGACATACAGGTTTTCCAACGATATTTTCCTTTACCATTAAGAACACGGAGTATCAGCACGTAAAATTTGAATACTCATTTTCATTGGTGCTGGCGGAAAACAAAACCCGGTAGGATGTATTATTTTGTCCTTCTAAATTTTTTATATCATAAAATAATTATTAGCCTCAAATAAAAAAAAACAAACACACAAACAAACAACAATAAACTTTTTAAGTGATAGAAATACACGTATATTCTTTTTATTTTGTTGATGGTATTAACGTTATGATCAGGACAATGCTTCCACGCGAATTGAATTTCCTCCAAATTTTCAAACGAATATTACTCTCCGAAATAATAAACATACGTTAGTGATGTGTGAACGCTGCGTTTCCGGCATCATACACTCCAATTTCGTCCCTCGCATTTTATTTAGGCTATATTTTTCGGTTTGGTATTATTGAAGAAGTTTTATTAAATTCTCAAAAGTAATAACTTTCTCATACCTTAATTTAGCTTTACCATCATCGGCTGCTTCGCCACTTACCATCAGGTATGATGGTAGTCAAGAACTGACTATTAAAAATATTAATTATTAAAAATATTTTTTTTTTCAATTGCCCAAAAGACAATTCACTTGTTGTTACAAATTTCAAATATTCTTGGATTTATTTCCGTAAATTTTGTTAAATCGTTACTGCTACTGTTATCAGGTATTATTCGCTATGGATGCCTATAGAAAACGTACTTGCTATGCTATATACATTTTATCAAAGAGAAGGTTCACCCGCTGAACCCCTAGTAGTAAATCTTGCCTTTACGGCCTCACCTGTCGAAGGAATAATTTACTGCCGGCTTAAAACTTCCTCTCTAAGAGGAAATCCCAAACACTTCTCAAGAAATAACTGAATAAGAAATTTTCGATTGTACACGCGACGCCACCCACCCGCTTTCTGCTTGACAGCGGGGAAATTAAAACTTAAACCATCCCTAGGGGTTGAATAAAATATAAATTTTTATTCTTATATAAATTAAGGTTAAATTTTAAAATATTCTAATCATTCTAATCAATATATTTTGAAACTGAAAAGAAATAAGTAGAAAAAAAAGGTAGAACTTGAAACACCTATTGCTTTATGCAGTATAAAGTTTGCTAGATTACCTTATTGGTCTAGTCCCGAGTTCGATTCCCGGGTCGGGCCAAATTCCATTATTGGAATTTCACCTCAAGATATTTTCAGCAAAGAGAACATAATCACTATGTAGTTCAGTGATCGTGACGGTGAAAACTGACAGCAGTCACCGAATGGTGAGAGGCAGACACAATGAACCTAAACGTTAAGTTGGAGAGGTCACGCTCCGTACCCCTCGTGCTCTGTGCCATAGTCCCGCAAAATTTACTACTAACGTCTACGTGCTGTTTTAGAAAGTCATTACAAATCGTGTCGCACGTAGACTCGGCGACTTTCAGCCCCCAGAACAAACTGGTTTCCGAATAAGCTTTAGTACCATAGACCACACACATACCCTTAGACAAATTGTAAAGAAGACCGAAGAGTACAATTTGTCACTTTACCTTTCGTATGTGGATTATGATAAAGCCTGTGAGTCCTTGGATTTTTGGGCGGTGCTACAGTCCCTTCAGCGGTGCCCAATTGACTGTAGGTATATCTGAAGTATATCTAAGTGCTGAAGTGTTTGTACGCTTGCTATCCTATCCGAGTACAGAACCAGACCCTATCCAACTGCAGAGAGTTGTACGACAGAGTAATATCCCCGGAACTCTACACCGCAGCATTGAAAGACGTTTTTAAGCTTCTGGACTGGAAATAGTATATCATTCACTTTTGATTTGCTGACGATATAGTTCTTATGGCGGAATTACTAGAGGACCAGAGCACTATGCTCAATGATCTCAAAAGTGTCTCCTAACGGTAACTCGTAGGTCTTAAGATATTGACAAAACAAACGTCACATGTAACATCCATGTCACACTCATGCTGGTAGTTGTTGGGAGCACTAAGCTCGAAGTTGTTAACGAGTATGCTTACCTGGGATAAATAGTCTGGCTAGGTAAGTCTAACTTCGACCGAGAGGTCAATCGAAGGATTCAACTTGGATGGGCAGCGTTCAAGGGATTACAAAACATCTTCCAGTCAGGCATACCTCAAAACTTCAAAACTGAATTATACTACCAGTGAGTGTTGAACTATATTGAACTACACTATGGTAAACTACAGTGACGAACTATGGTTCTGAGACGTGGCCAATCACTACTGGCCATATGAGGAAGCTTATTGTATTCGCTCGCTGAGATATAGAGAGGGCTATACTCGGGGTTTCTCTGCGTGATAGACTTATGTTCTCCCGCTGGTAAGACATTTAGTATAGAGTGACGACCTGGTAAGACATGCAGGAAGGCAGTGGAAGAAGGTGGCTCAGGACCGTGCTTTGTGACATTCCTTGGGAGAGGCTAATGTTCAGCAGTAGACTTGTAATGGACTGTACTGATAATGATGTTGGTGGTTATGTTGACACAAGAAGAGACTATTTTTTTAGTAGTGGTTATTTATTGTATTTATTCCTTGATGTAAGATTGTATTCCTTGGCCTATTTTCAGCAGTGGACTTGTGAAGGGGTGTAATGATGATGATGATGTATTCACAGTAGCAGTCTAAAGTCAGGAAGTTGGCGATGATGAGGAAATTACGTAAAGCTGTAGGTGCTGAGCCTGATTTCTCCCCGTCGTATCGGATAGCTGTCCCATCGAACTATGAGTGTGAAAGAGTAAAGAGTGCACCTCTGTTTGTGCATACATCCATGTACTACAATTCTATCCTACGCAGATGGCTACAACAAGCAAAGAAGAGTATTCTGCGGTAAGGCTGACAGTGTATATTGTGATAAGAAGTGTTGCAGTTGGTTGGTATTCTTAAACTCTTATGGTGTTAGCATGTAGTGACGTACTCGTACATTACGTTACATTACATGTTGTGTTATAGTTACCGGCATGCATTTTGTTATGGTCGAATTTGAATTGCGTTACGCTAAATGTGTAATGTGTTACCTAATTTCATATCTATTAATGATTAATTGCGTAAGGACATATCACTCACACTATATTATATTTAACAATGACATCTTGACGCGCTCCTTACAATATTTAATACAATATTGTACCTGCGTGTAGGTAAAACCTAAACGCAAATCGTCCGCTTCCATTGGAATTGGAATTCAATTTTAAGCTAAACGATATTTAACATTATGTTATCGACAAAGCCAGAATATAACTAAAATTTTTGTGATGTGGCCGTGGAAGGAAAAGAGGAGATCTCCCGCCGGGCAAGGTGTTCTGCCCGGGGAGCAGCCGACACTCCATGTGATAGTTCGGAGATGTTCTATATATACTGTTTATGATTCGGATTTTTGATAGCGTGATTTAGGCTTCGATGTGTTTCGCTTGTGGCGCAACAACAGCGCCGCCACAGTGAAATTTTTCTTCCAAGTATTATATCCACTAGTGTTTTATTATCATTAGACATATTAGAAAGTAAACATTAGTGTTCAAAAACAAATGAAACAGTAATTTTTGTTTTGATTACACCGTTGTATCTTTTAAACAATCATTGCGTTTTTTCAGTAATGACTAACAAAACCGAAATGTGGTTCTCCATTCATGGCTATATGAGGAAGCTCAAAGTCGCTCATCGAGCGATGGAGAGGTCTTTTCTCGGAATTTCTGTATGTGGTAAAATCTGTGACAAACATATTCGCAGAAAAACAAGAGTAACTGGCAGCCCAGAATATCATTAGACTGAAATAGAAATGGGCCAGCCATATAGCTAGAAGAATCGACTATCGATCGGGAAGAAAAGTTCTCGAATGCGAGCCTCGTACTAGCAAGCGCAGAGTTTGGTGACCCTCTACTCATCTAGTGACATGATGACGACCTGGTAAAACTTGCTAGAAATCAATGGATGGAGGTGGCCTTGGACCAAACTCTGTGACTCATAATTTTATGAGGGAGACTTTCGTTTAGCAGTGGACTTATGATGGACTGTGGTGATATTATGATATTTTTTTACCATCGTTATACTATTGTTAACGTTGATACTTGAAGTCAAACTTCTTCATCTCTGTAAGACAGAAAATGAAACACAGTTTTAGGGTAATGTACTTTGATTATATAGACAGGTATATAATCAAAGTTAATGTATTAACATTTTAAAACCGAAGAGAGGGAAGATGGTTATAATTTATACTTCTAAAAGACTTTTAATATTATGACGTGATTTGATTACGTGCTAAAATTTAAAATTACTCCAAGGCATTAAAAATACTACAAAAAACAACTTTCGCACCTTTATCAAAAACTAAAACTAAAAAATCAACCAACAATTTGTCATAGGTATAAAAACCATGTAATAAATCACGTACTGCATGAACAATCACCTCCAAGAATGGTAAGTATTTCAGTTTAGTAGATTATCTTGGTCTAGGCTAAGCCGCTCATGCAGTAGGCACCATTCCAACTGGCACAGAGTAACCTGAGTTAGCAAACAATTCATTACTACATCGGATTTGTTGCAGTGGAAATTTATTTAGTACGTTGTATTTTATTTCAGTGTTTCTCTTTTTAATTGTTTTAAAATTTTCATTAAATTTTTAATCGGATCTTAACTCATTCGACTTTAAACATAATGAATTTGGTGGCCACAAAAATAGATGGAGTAAAATAGCTACATCATAAAATCTGTATGATGTTAAGTGGTATCTTTATGCATTATAAAGTGGAAACATACGATGAATGTTTGTGATGAATGAACGATACAATGTGATACATAAAATAATATCAACATCATGGTACTGTAAATAAAATAAGTAATTAATTTACTTTTAGCATAACAATTTTTTAAAAGAAAGTTAAAAAAAATTAGCTACTGTAAAATGAACACTACCACCAATTAAAAGAGCGTCGAAGCCCGCCACAAGATGAAGTGATGACCTAGTAAGTGATACAGGAAGTCGATAGATGCAGGCATCTCAGGACCGTACTTTGTGACATTCCTTGTGGGAGGCCTATATTCAGCAGTGGACTTACAATGGGATGTAATGATAGTGATGATAGTGATTATGATGACTCGAGAAATCATTACTTGATAGTCGTTATTTATAGTATTTATAAACATTACGTTGATAATAATTAACCAATTATATATATTATACCAATTAAAAGAGCGTCGAAGCCCGCTACAAGATGAAGTGATGACCTAATAAGAGATACAGGAAGTCCATGGATGCAGGCGTCTCAGGACCGTACTTTGTGATATTCTTTGTGGGAGGTCTATGTTCAGCAGTGGACTTACAATGGGCTGTAATGATAATGATGATAGTGATTATGATGACTCGAGAAATAATTTTTTGGTAGTCGTCATTTATAGTATTATAAACAGTACGTTAATGATTATACCTATCTTACTTTTTTCAACATTATTTTAATATACTTTTTATCGCGACTTTACCTTAGAGACAATAAGTAAAATAAAGACTTAATAAAAACCTCACGCCCATAGTATTTTATAAGATTATATTGCATACTAAAAGTTTAATAATCTCATTCCTCACGTTATAACTACTGTAGTACATGTCACAGTATTAAATAAGTAATTGTTTGCTATATACGAATGGCGATTATATTTGATGGCATTCCCACATTGGACACAATAGAAACAGTTTTTAATAAAACATCTTTTATTCTAAATAAATATTAGGGATACACTTAGATCGTAAATCGCTGTCACAGAATGTAAATAGGTTACCCGACACTTTGTTATTGTGGAAGCAAGGTTTTCATAACAATTTAGCGTCCGCCTAAACATAGCACCGTTCGTCACGCAAAGTTCGCATGTGTAAACACATTTTTGCTTTATAGTACATCGTGTATAAGATAATGTAATTATTATTTTACACGTCAGGTTTAATTAAAAGCCTTTGTTATTGATAACTTTGAATCTAGACTAATTAAACATACATTTACGATTATTGATAATATTGTAGATAAATAATATAAAATTTTCACATATCATAAGAACTCTTTTTTTTTAAATAATGTTATTAAAGTAAATATACAACATTTATAGTTTTCTTTGGCTTTTACTTTGCTTTATCAAAAATATATTTTATTGAATCCAAATACTGATAAAATAACAATGAAAAATGGGTATTTCAGCATAAAATATGTCAACCGATCGTTCTGGAGGGCGGAGTACCTGGCTGCTACTTTACTACATAGTAGTACTACTCCTCGTATTCCGTTTGGGTAGGTATCACCCTCTTACTTTTCATAAAAAATAGGGTAACAAATGAGCAACACAGTCCACCTATTTATGGGATAATGGTGACAAACGAGCACACAGTCCACCTGATGGTAAATGATTGATGTGGCCCATAGACATCTACATCTATCCTCGATTACGAATCAAAATACAGACGCGTTGTCACCCATGAGGACTAATATGGAATTCCTCCTTTCCAGTAAAATGGTCACCGGTTATCTACACTCATCATACGAAACACAGAAGCGTCAAGCTGCTATTTTACGCTGGGACTCTGTGAAAGTGTGATCCTTCCCCGGTTGAGCCGATCCATTCGTGCTACAACCGTAACATAGCCGCAGCATTGCTCTACCTATTTCTGGCACCAAGTAGCAGGGCATGCACTGCCAAGTTCGGGTATGATGGGTATAGGGTGCCAGTACTCTCACAGGCTGTGAGGCATTCCAACTTAGTCCTAAATCTCTTAGTATTCAGGTTTCTTTTGTTTTAAGTTGGTTGCAAATGTCTATGGGATACAGTAGCATTTTTCCATCAGGTGGACTGTAAGTTCCTACGGCTTTTTCATAAAAAAAATTACACTCAAACATAACCAAGCCGGATCTACTACTTCAATTCATCATATTAAATTAGTAAGCGTTACTTCTGATAGAAGTGGGCATTTAAACATGAACATGATTATTTTCTATAACACACCTATGCTGCCAACAACTTATCATCTCCTATGTTTTCAGTTGTAGTAACGCACCTGTGGTTTTTCTTTTTTGAAAATGGTTGCAGATCGCCATTGACTGTCTTGCTACTTACCATCAGTTAGACAATGATATCGTTTCTCATTTTATTATAAAAGGTACTTAGTTGAATATAAAATGCTCTTGTTTTTGCATACACTCACGATACTAATTCAGATAGAAATACCACACGAGGAGGATCAAATATTATAATCTTAAGTATCGTGAATGGCGTGAAATACAACATCTTCAAGGACAAATCACAGCTCAGCACATAAATGAAAATCAATATCTTCCAAGAACTAAGATACAATTGTTTTTGTTTTTCCAGAAAACGAAGGAACGCTCACGAAAAATCTGTATAACAATAAATGAAACGACGGTACTTAAAGTAAATCGTCTATTATAAATGAGCGGAAATAGGGGAAATCTGAGGAAGACATCTGGCACACTTTAATTTGTTTGCTGCCATTGTTATGCGAAATTAATATTCCAATTTATTCCATTTCTGTATCGAGGGCTGTAAATCAATATTTGGTGCCATCTCTTTCGCGACGGAAGGGAGTCTTAAGCACACTGCCTATCTACTCCGATAACGGGAACTTCACGCTCCAATTATTACATAGATTTACGATTAATGATTTCTGTCATTCAAACACAATACAGCGAAAAAAAAATTACGCTATAATATTGCTATTACGACTATACTCAGGTTACGAATGTAAAATTCTATGTTAAAAAATAAAAGCAATAAATAGTGTATCTTAATCTTAAAAAAAATTTAATGTTGCTTAAAAAATATTTTTCCATGTTGGCCCAGTGTCATGGGATAGTGACGTATGCGAAAAAAAACATTTTTCATAAGGGGCGAATATAAACTCTAACAATACTAACTATAAAAAATACTGACTATAAAATGTCAAAAAGATCTTATGTTCTCCGGAAGGTGGCCTTATACTGTCTCGCATATGCCCAATAAAAAAAGGATT
This sequence comes from Parnassius apollo, assembly GCA_907164705.1. Lineage (NCBI taxonomy): Eukaryota > Metazoa > Arthropoda > Insecta > Lepidoptera > Papilionidae > Parnassius > Parnassius apollo. The sequence continues at coordinate 3,965,492 of CAJQZP010000209.1, forward strand.
ATATTGTCCAAGGTCCATTAACGGACTGTAACGGGCTGATGATGGTGATAGATAATATTAAAGTGCCTAACACACTCCCAAAATTTGTCAAAAAACTCAGTACGTTGCTTCGGATTCGATGATAGATCTATTTAAAATATGTCCTTTAAAAGATGCTTATATCATCAGCTATCAAATGTAGTGTTTTAGCCAGTTCAAAAATGAGTTTCCTTCCACAGTATTCTATCTGATCGCGATATTTGACATAAATATTCGGACAAATGCGTTAAATACGATAGAAATATTTATATGCACAACTGCTTGAGAAGACGTGTTTGAGAGCAAATTTCGCCTAAAAAAACGTAACTCGTAACTGTACCGTTTTTAGGTGGTATTGGTCTACCTATAGACTGCAGATAGTTATTGTGGTTGCTGCATGAATAGGTTGGCTCGACCAGGAAAGGCTCTCACAAAGTATCAACGTGAAATAGCAGCTTAATGTTGCCCTATTTCGTATGGTGAGTGTAGAGAACCGGGGATCTTTAAATGAGGCATTCCATCTTAGTCCTGAGGCGTCACAAGGCATATGCATTGTAACTATTAATCAAGGATAGATGTAAATGTCTATAGGCCACAGTAAATGCTGCAGCTGTATTAGTAGTATAGTTGTAGCACGAATGGGTCAGCTCGACCGAGGAAAGACCACGCTCTCATGATATACCAGCGTAAAATAGCACCTTAGTGCTGCTGTGTTTCTTATGGTGAGTGTAGAGAACCGGAGACGCTTCTTACTGGAAAGGAGGCATTCCATCTTAGTCTTCACGGGTGACAACGCATCTGCATTTTGAATTGTATCTGAGGATAGATATCTTGGAAATCTGCAAATTAATTAAAGAATACCCAGAATTTTATATAAAATGAGGAGAAAGTAATACCATATACCAATAACGCCATAACGAAAAACTGAGTATACCCATATCTCGCCCTTCCTCATCAGGTCCCTTCGCCTTGTCTATCAAAATTTTTAAAAAACTCCCAAACTCAATAAAAAAAAATAGAAAAAAACACTAATTTTATAAATAAACTAAAGGAATTTTTAATTTGTAAACACTACTAGATACTATAATAAGGGAAGGGGGATAAGTCGCTCTCGTCCGTAGGCTTTGACCACCTAATCCTAGGCTCACCCTACATGTGTCCCCCGGGTGGTGCTAAATGAGCGACAATCCGATAGCACAAACACGGCTCCTCGCCGTGGTAGCGGCGTAAAATATACTACCCCATATTTCGTACCATGAGGAAGCAAACAAAAGAAATGGCCCCGAGTTCCCGGCGCCCCTTTAATGGGGCAGGGGTGCGAAGAATCTCCGGGAGGAAAACCCACCCATCATGTTCTGTCTACCGGAGGGGCGAAAAGTGGATTGTAGAGGCCCGTCTGGCTACGTTGAATGTATGAAATAAAATGGATGAAGTATGCGATATGATGTATGATAGAGGAATAGATGTGTTATGTGTAAATGAGACGAAAAGGAAGGGGAAGGATGTCATTACACATGGCATGTATACCGCATACTGGACTGGTGTAGACGAGATTGAGCGGGCATGCCAGGGAGTAGGTATCATCCTTTCAGAAAGAATGGGCCTATGTGTGAAAGAGTACGAATGTGTAAGCCCAAGACTGCTATGGATACGAATGAAAGTGGGCTTAAAGAAGTTGTTTGTGCTAAGGGTCTACGCCCCAGACATGTCTAAGCCCACTTATATCCGAGAGCAGTTTTGGGAAATGGTAAGGATGGTGTTAATGAAATGTGAGTGAAATGAAAATATTATTATGCTAGGAGATTTTAATGGAAGGGTTGGGGTGCGGAGACTTGGTTATGAAAGGACATTGGGAACATTTGGTGATGAAAGTAAAAATGAGAATGGTGAAAGCCTCCTCACCGTATGTATGGAAAAGAATATTTTTGTGACGAACACTTCCTTTCGCCACAAGAGGATTCACACGTATACTTGGGAAAGAGGTGATGATAGAAGCATGATATATTTCGTAATTGTGGATGAAAGAATGAGGGACGCAGTGGTATATACAAAGGTTTACCGGGGGTCTAACGTAGGAACGGATCATTTTGCCGCATATGCCGAATTAATGGTCTATTCAGGCGTTGGCGCCATCGGTCATCTGTGTCTACCACTGCGTTACAGCGTATTACAACTGAAAGGTTACAGGAGGAAGGTGAGAAAAGTTCAAATGTAGATTGAAAGAAAATATAAGTGGTTTGGACGAATTATGTATGAATGAGTTAGACTTGGAGAATGTATGGCAAAATGTTAAGAAAGGTTTAGTGAGTTTAGTAGAAAGAATGAAAGGAAAAATAATACGTTATGGTGGGACGATGAGATACGTATGGAAGTTGAAGCAAAGAAGAGAGCATGGCTAGATTTACTAGCAACAAAGGCTGGTTATTCTAGCGGTACGAATGATAATATTGAAAAAAAAGGCAGTCTTTAGACATCTAAATAAGAGAGTAAAAGAAGTAGTTGAAAGGAAAAAGCAAGAAAGAACGGATAAGAATGATAGAAGAATATCGGATAACTTCCAGGCAAATATTAAAATGTTCTGGAAACTCGTAAGAACTGCCAGGGGACATTCAAAACAGCCTATAATGAATGTGAAAAGGAAACGCAGCTTATTCAAACATTCAACTAAGAAACAGAAGGGAGGAATCGAGGCTTCTCTCGATCCGGCCTCCTATAATGCCTACGTTGGGTTCGGGAACAACGTATGTGATCTCCGCAACGGAGTAACACACAAGGGCGATAACCTCTTCCTTTTCAGCGAGTAGGTTCAGACGGGGATTACGGGTCTTCCGAAGTCGTCCCGGTCCCAACGCCTTAATTCTTCGATGTGGACTGTATAATTTTGAGGGATGAATTTCTTGGGAATAAAACAGCAATTATCTTCAAACCGTTCCGTGAGAGAGTAATTACTTTTCCCTATCACTTCCCTACACTTTTTCTTTCTTCTTATTGACTGCTGGTCTTGCACTTTTCCCGAAGTTTCTCCGAACTTCCCCGAACTATCTCGAAGGATTCCCGAACGAATTGCAATAAAACCCGTTCACTAAGCTACCCCAGAGCTATACGCGAAAGTGAGCCGCGCCATTCGCGCGCTTGCGCAACTCAATTACATGAATTTGTTCTATTACTCTCTCACGTTTTACTTAATTACTTTATTTGCATAAGTCATACATCAATACAATTTATCTGTATAGATAGCACAAAACAATATCTACACTACGATATACATTACATTTTCATATCACGAAAAACCTTTTATTTATTAAATGAAATATGCCTATTTTACTCACAAGTTCGAAGTCGAAATTTCTTAAATATTTAACACAGAAAGTTAAAACAATATTTTCCACTTGAAATTATACATATGTTAACTAATACAATAGTTTAATTTACATTTTCTCTATTTATTTCACTATTTAAAACACTTTTAAATTTCTTATACAAAACTATCATTATTTCACTTATACACAGGAATTTTCACATAAAAATAACACAGAATTCACCTTTTTAGCACGTACAATCAACCTGAAATGTTTTACAAGTCATTTTTACATAAATTGCTGAAATTACAAACATTTTGAATTTTTACATATTCGGCCTCCTAAGGGCGTGGCTTAGCGTGCGTCTATGAACTCACACTATTTGAATAACTAACTTTTGCACGGCTCTCGGCTATCAGAAAAAATGGAAGTCTGATATACACCAATTTTAACAATATTGGGTGAATAAATGCATCTACACAATTTTCAAACTGTAGGAAACTATCTTTAATCAGATTTTTATCAGTTATCATGTTTCTTATCAGATAATATAAGTGAATGTTTTCATAAATCAATCATAACAAATAGGCATTTGTTTTCGTACAAAACATATCAAACTCATATAAAACAATACTTATGCAATTAATTTCCGTTAATTCTGTTTATGCACAGAGTGATTATCTCGACCGGGGCACAGATCCGATCTCTAACTTTTTTGGAACAAATCCGGTAACATAATTTATATCATAAAATTCCCTATATGAATTTATTGAAAGATATTACTTAGAAAAACAGTAAACTAGTCCGGCCTGGGAGTCGAACCCAAGACCTTCATATCATTAGCTCGACATTTCTTTAAGATTTAACTAAGCATTTTCTTATCAGAACATTATTATTGGACAACGAGTCTTTGAGAAGTTATTCGTCATCGGTTGACTTAATAAACTGAAATACTCTTATAGGCGCGTCGCCAACAGAATGATATAAGAGATGAGAATGGCTATATTCAGAATGATGAAGTTTTGAGTTTAAAGAGATGGAAGGAATATTTTGAAAGCGTTATACGAGTGAGGAGACAACGTATAAAATAAATGAAGTAGAAACTCCGAAAGAAGAGGAAAGAGGTAGCGAGATAAGTATAGATGAAATAATGAAAGCAATGAAAAGCATGAAAGCAGGTAAGGCTGCCGGATATGATAGAGTTTCAAACGAAATGCTAAGGGCTGGAGAGGAAGTGGTGGCAGGCCTGCTGCACACCTTGTTTAATTTATGCTGGGAACTGAAGCGGGTACCGGTAGACTGGTGCAAAGCCGTAATAGTCCCAGTATATAAAGGAAAAGGGTCGCAGCAGGACTGTAAAAACTACCGTGGTATCAGCCTTCTTAGCATTGTTTTTTTTTGTCTCTGTCCTCCCCTAAGTTTTGGTTCTATAGGGTGGCAAAGCTTAAGCTGACCATATTACCCTCACGTGCCTTATGAATAATTATGTGCAGCAGAAAGAATCATTGATAGCTATGTGCGTGCATTTTGTATCGCATCCTACTTTTAACGGTTGAATAAGCCACTACGATATCTATTATACATTTTGAGAGCATAGATCCAGGAAAACTGTATACTAAGGTACTGATTGAAAGGGTCATGAAAGAAACTGATAAAAAAATTTGAGATGTGCAAGCGGGATTTAGAAAGGGAGTGGGATATACAGATCAAGTCTTTTCCATGCGCATGATCGCGGAAAAGTTTTTGGCCAAAAACCAAAAGGCTTTTTGTGTGTTCATGGACTTGGAAAAGGCCTATGACAGAGTGGATAGGGATGTGCTATGGCAAATACTGAATTTATTTGGGTTGAACGCTGGCTTGATACAGGCATTGGAGTCGCTTTATAGGGATTCTAGTGCTTGTGTTAGGATCAACGGGGTCTACTCGGACTGGTTTGGCATCCATAAAGGTGTCAGACAGGGCTGTGTGGCTTCCCCGTGGCTGTTCAACCTATTTATGGACAATTGTTTGCAAAATTTGAAAGTTAGAGAATGCGGATTAAGAATGGGTGAGTTAACCGTCAAATGCCTTTTGTACGCCGATGATCAAGTTATTCTTGCGTCGTCGGTGGCCGAGCTGCAAATGATGGTTACATTAATGAGCAGATCATTAAAATAAAGGGTTATGAAAATGAACGCAAGTAAGACGAAAGTTATGGTTTTTGAAAGAGAAGAAAGTAAGACGATATGTGAAATAAGAAAAGAAGGGAAGTTGATCGAGCAAGTAGATGAGTTTGTATATCTGGGTTGTGTATTTAGCAGGGATGGGAGATGTGATAAGGATATAGAACGACGAGCGAATGCAGGAAATAGAATAAATGGGGCCCTACACTCTATTGTGAAGAAACAAAATGTGTCGAAAAAGGCACGTATGGCAATTCACAATGCTGTGTTGGTCCCTACTTTAACATATGGTAGTGAAAGTTGGGTGTGGCAGAAGAAGCACGAGAGTAGAATGAACGCAGTAGAAATGCGGTCGTTAAGGAGTATGTTAGGGCTGAATTTGAATGACAGCGTAAGAAATTGTGTAATAAGAGAAGAGTGTGGTTTGCAAGATGATGTTGTGACCAGGATTAAGAAAGGAATGCTTCGGTGGTTTGGTCATGTGGAAAGAATGAATGAGGAAAGAGTGACAAAAAAATTTATGTTGCAGAAGTGAATGGCAGAGTCGGAAAGGGACGTCATAGGGGAAAATTTATCGACCAAATTAGCGATTTATTGAAAACGGGCCAAATTAGGAGTACCCTTAACCGACGAGCATGTATGCGTAGGTGTATGGATGTGAAGGAGACGAGAGAGGTGTGTCAGGATCGTGCCAAATGGAAGTCTGTAGTCTCTGCCTACCCCTCTGGGTGACAGACGTGAGTGTTTATGTATATGTATGTACTACACATTAAACGAATACCTAAATGATAAACTTAAAATATCTGCCTAGAATACCTATAGTTGCTATTCTGTATAGTGCATTCATCATTATTGTTTCATTAAAATGGCCCTCCTCTCTCTTAATTGCCGTGCTCTGCAGGGCCCATAATGATCTCATAGTTTTAATTTTAAGTTAAAACTTAAAATGTTCTCAACACCTTAACTGTAACATTATGGATGCAATAAATAATATTGTTAAGAGCTTAGGGTTCGTGACAATAAAAACTGTCGATTGAATTACCAAAATTAACACTTTAATTTACTTTACACTGATTAAAACTTAAAAGACACTAATACAAGTAATTAATCACATTGATTCACTTTATTTCGCTCCGAAGCTTCGCTTGTCTCACCAAATTCAATACTGGCCCGACCGCGTCTTGCAGCGCCTTTAAATGCACATTTTTCACCGAAACGTCTAGAATATTCAAGTAAATACGTGCGCCAACCGACCAGGCGCAGAAAGTTCGAGTGTGGGGCTTCCAGAAAGCTTAATTCTTCTGTTCGATACTAGATGGCGCTGTTGGTCGAAAGTCAATTCTAGGAAGCTCTCCTCACTTTGGTCCCCGACACTAGATGGCGCTAGTGCCGGGTACATGACGTCAACTCAGGCGCGTAACAATATGAATATGAATATGAATAGATGAAGATGTCTATGGGCCGCAGTAACCACTTACCATAAGGTGGACTGTGTGCTCGTTTGTCACCCTTATTCTATAAAAAAAAACCACTTAACATCGGGCGGACTTTTTGCTCGTTTGTCGCTATTATACTACAAAAAAAAACCTGTGGTACCCCGATGAAGGCTATATTTATACACAAATGTTTTGTTGTTGCACAGATTCTAATCACGTACTTTTTGGATGTATAAAACTATGGTCACAGTGCCTCGCAGCCGCATAATATTTACGATAATTTATAAAACCTTAACCTAATTGATAGAACCAGGCGTTACTTTACGGAAATCCATTATAATAAAGATATTGTTCCTCTTCAATCACAAACACTCTTAAAGTTGAAAAAATCATTTTAAAAACCTTACGGCTATGAAAAATTAACCTTCAAGTAATATTTTTGAAAAAAAGTACAGTGTTATAACAAAGTTAATTATGTAAATTCAATTTCTTTCACACTGTGGAAACTTTTGTTCAATTGAATAAAAAGTTATTTTATAATACAGTGTTTAAATATGTTACGTAATTTTTGTGATATTTTAAATACCTGATTTTGAATGTTTATTTTGGTGGCACTCATCAAAAGTAGATTTCCACAATAAGATAGGTTATTGTGAGAAATGACAATGCAATTCTTGTGGTTGGCCTATAACTCTGGTTTATATTACGTATATCAACTGTTTCTTTAAATCTTTGTACGGTACCACAGAATAAGTAAAATTAAATTTATTTATTTTTTTAATGTGTGTTTCGGACATTGGATCTATCGAAAGGTTTAAGAAATATTTTCGCTTGGACCATAACAGCGAAATAATTTCGATTAATATTCGATTTTTCCTTAATATAATTTTTTACTTAAATATTACTTTAAAATAAATGTTATTTTATGGTAATCAGAAGAATTTGTGTGATGCCAGGATACATTATAGGATAGGATATTTAAAATAGATAGGATACAGGATATTTAAAATAATTTATCTTACATTAAAAAATAACGAAGCTTTTTTTTGAACATTTTTCACAGAGTTTCTGTAACTTCCTGTAACTGTGATAGTAGAACAATAAGTGAATATTTAAATGTAATAATTAAATTCATAATATAATTCTAAGAGTAATAACGCTGTTCAGATATTATGGTAGCTGAATAACGAAAAGCTATTAACACTTTTTAAATTACTACAACTATATGCGCAAAAATTGAATAAAAATGAGTTTTACAGTAACTCATTTATATGATGAGATCGTAGGTAGGTTAGGATGCAGTTTCCGGGACATGGGCAACTCAATAAACCAGACCCAACAAAACCAGTTTGAGTTTGATATTGGCTCTTTAGACAGGTGTTCTGAGCTGACTCGTGGTCTTTAAATGATATATTACGATAAAATTTTTTAAGTAACAAATAAATAACTTAAGGCCAAATACTCAAACGATACTTCTCCTTAAGTCGCGCGGTGTCGCAGTCACTTTGGAATAAAGTGATAGAGACAGCACGAGACTTAACGGTGTCCTAAAATGGATTACTGTTTGAGTATTCGGTCATTATTATCATAAATTAATGGACATTTATTACTTAAGAAAATTGAAAGTAAATATTGTTCATACTAAAGTTTGGCATTCCGTTTAAGAGAAAAATATGTAAAAGAAACATTAATATAATTTTTTGTGCTAATGTGTGACTAAACGATAGTCCATTAGTGAAACGAATAACTAAATATTAATATCATGTGAAGCTTTTACGAAAAGTAAAGTTTATTGTAATGTGATTTTAAAAATTTAGTTTAATTCATAAAAATGATAGTTTATAACTATAAAATATTTAAAAAAACTACATACATTGTTCTCAAAAAAAAAAGTGCCTTTATGAGCTTATTTATACATACAAATAAATAAAATTGCGGTGTCTGTTTATAATATCAAAATAACGGCTTATACTAAATGCAAATGTAAGTATATACGGTACTTATAACAAAACAACAATTAAAGATATTAATAGTTAATTCGCAACCATCCGCTTAATTAAATACAATGATGCGTCTTACCTGGATTGAAGATAGGCGTGTAGAGGCGAAACACGTGTCGTATTGTCGTCGATGGTGTGTCTTTCCTGGAATAGTGGTGTTGGGAGTAGTGGTGTCGGGAGTAGTGATGTTGGGAGTAGTGGTGCTGGGATTAGTGGTGACAGGATTAGTGCACGCAATTGAGGGGGGGGCGGGAGTTGCTTTTCAATTCAGGTAATAAGCATCATTGTATTTAATTAAGCGGATGGTTGCGAATTAACTATTAGTATCTCTATTATAATGGATTTTCGCAAAGTAACGCCTGATTCTATCAATTAAAAAAACAATTTTTAAAATATTGCTTTGTTTGTCTTTGTCTGTCGGTTTGTTCCAGCTAATCTACTAGATAGCCGGACCGATTCTGACTGAACTGTCACTGCCAAATAACTCATGTTATAAGGAGTAAATTAAACTACTTTATTTTAGAAAAATAATTAGGGTTCCGCGCAAAAAATTAAAGCTCATGAAATATAATTGATTACACGCGACGAAGTCACGAGGAACAGTAAGTTTTAAATAAAAACAGCAGGCGCATAAATACAAATAAAGAATACACTGATCACAAATCTTAGTCAGTGTTCGAAATCGATTTTAATATAGACGTTTTTATATTTTTTTTATTAAAAATTAGTAAGATTAAAAAAAATTATAATGTAATTTCTTTAAATGATCCGTTTCTTAAAATAATACACCTCCGCTTCAGAATCTAAAAACCGAATATTAGCTATTAGAAAACATTATATATTCATATATTTCCATTGCCACACGTAATTAGATTTACATCTGGCGACCGCCGTCTGTCCGCGGGCGTTAAAAGAAATCATAATTAATCGTTCTATTCCACGCCCCCTCGTCTTAATAGAGAGCTTTCTTTAATGTTTTCTTAGCGACGTAATAAATTAATCTCCATTCCTAGTTTTCCCTGAAGTCTTAAGAAAAGAATGAAACAAACAAAAGAACAGAAGACTTAACTTTGCTCTATTACTAATTTCTTGCTTTACGTAAGTCATTTGTTCCAAACCTTTCAGTTTTTATTGCAACCTTACGAGCTTGGTGGATTATTTCGGATAGCACAAAATCTACGTAATACTCATTTCAGCAAAGCAACTAATGACAAAAAATATTAATAGTTGCAAGCCACTGTAGTGAATAATAGACGCGTATATTTAAGTTAATATTTTTTTAGTCTTGTTAAGGTAAAGACTGCGTGATTAATAATTAATTTTCGGGCTAATGAAGAAGAGTTTTGCGCAAGAAATTAACCGAAATGACGTCACTGTCAGATGTTATTACCATACCATTACAACATATCAAAAGTCCACTACTGAATATAGATCTTTTTTTATATAGGATAGGGTAACAAACGAGCACACAGTCCACCTAATGGTAAGTGATTGCTGTGGCCCATAGACATATCCATATCTATCCTCGATTACGAATCAAAATGTAGTTGCGTTGTCACCCATGAGAACTTCGATGTAATGCCTCGTTTCCAGAAAAAGGGTCTCTGGTCACCATAGTGAGTGTAGAGGACCGGATCGAAACACAGCAACATTAAGCTACTATTTTACGCTGGTATTCTGTGAGAGCGTGATCCTTCCCCGGTTGAGCCGACCCGTTCGTGCTACAACTACACTACTAATATAACTACAGCATGGCTCTACCACGTATAAAATCCCCCAATAGATGACCTTAACCTTTCAGAAATGATGGAAGGCCTGTGCCCAGCAGTAGGACGTAGTGGCGGTTAAGAATATCCACTACCCCATATCTTCCCGTGGTTGTCCTAAAAAGCGGCAGAGGGAAACAGGCTGCAGATAGACCGCAGCATCTTCCTGATAACAGCAACGGTACAATAAAAACTACGGTTGCCAACCCGCTCGCCAAGTGTGGCAACTATGACAATATAACTCCCATGAACAACGACACATATAGACGGCCCCCAGTCCCCGGCGCCCCCGCTATTTCTGACTATGGTGGCGACCATGGTAACGGCGGGGCAGGGGGTGCTAAGGATCTCCGGTGGAGGTTCGGTGACCAAAAACAACTCGACCTGGTAACATACAACGCACGTTACCCTGAGGACTGACAAAAAGATCCTGGAGCTGAAAGAAGAGATAGACAAATTGCGATAGAATATTATAGGATTATCCGTGGTACGAAGAAAGGGGGAGGACACGGCGATTCTCGAATCTGGATCACCGAGGGATGGGTGGGTCCACAAGTCTCTCGTTAACAACGTTGTAAATATTGTGGTGTGTGTCGACGAGGGTTGTGTATCTTATACTCAGATTCGCCAAACGGTATTCGCTGAAGGTCATACATGTTTATGCATCAACGTCGGCACATCCCGATGAGGAGGTGAAGGAAATGTATGAGGATATTTATAGAGCCATGTATTCCTCCCAATCCCACTATACGTTATTGATGGCAGACTTCAACCCAAATCTAGGCACAATAAAGAACGGTTGCCTGAATGTAGGGAATTTGCAATAGGGCAACGGAACCCAAAGGCCCAGCAGCTGACCGACTTCATGGAGAAAGAAGGACCATTTATGTTGAACTCTTCCTTCCAAAAGCGGCCGCATAGAAAATGGACCTGGTCGAGCCCCGAAGGTGACAAAAAATGAGGTTGACTTCATTATGACGACTAGACGACAACTGTTTAGTAACGTCTCAGTGATCGCAAGAGTGAAAACTGATAGCGATCACCGAATGGTTGGAGGAACATTGAACCTAAACGTTAAGATGGAGAGGTCTCGTCTAATGAAGTCAACGCTCCGTCCCTCTCTTGCTCTAATTCAAAGTCCTGAAACCTTTTAGCTCGAGTTACAAAATCGTTTTCAGTGCCTAGAATATTGCAAGACAGTAGAAGATATGAATGACGAGCTTGTGGAAACTCTCCATGGGGTCGGAGCTAAATTCTGCAAGACCCGCCGCAGAAGAACACATAAACTCTCCGATCACATTCTTAATCTCATGGCTGTTAGACAGGAAATGAAGCTGCAACCTTCAACAGATTTGACAACATACAGGTAACTGAACAGACAGATCTCCAAGTGTTTGCGGCCGGACTTACGCAACTTACTTACGCTTGATCGCTTCTTAGATACTGCTCGTATCGAAGAAGCGATCAAGCGGAACTAGGGCTTCAAATTCTTTGGCAGAGATTTGTCTGCCAGAAAGAGCCAACTGTCAAAGTCGAAGACTGAGTGTGGCAGCATCGTTTTCAGAACACCTGAGATTTTGAGATTGAGAGGTTCTATGGGTAGCTGTACACATCATCCTTGGAGCCACACGTTTGTGTGAGTAACGATCAAAGAGCAAGTCTTATCAAAGGTCAGTCTGAGCGAGATAAGAATGACTCTCTAGTCCTTAAAAACGAAAAGGCCCCAGGCAAGGATGGAGTTACAGCGGAGCTTCCAAAAGCGTTCGGAACACCGGTACTTAATGTCCTTCAGAAACTCTTCAATTCCGTCCTCCATGGTAGCACTACTCCGTAGGCGTGGAGCAGATGTGCGATAATCTTGTTTTTCAAGAAAGGTGACAACGCTCTCTTGAAGAACTACAGACCGATTTCCCTTCTAAACTGCGTCTACGTGCTGTTTTCGAGAGTCATTACAAATGATCTCGCACTCAGACTTGACGACTTCCAGCCTCCCGAACAAGGCAGTTTCCGAAAAGGCTTCAGTGCCATACATATCCTGCGACAGATTGTACAGAAGACCGAAGAATACAATCTGCCACTCTACATGTCGTATGTGGACTATGAGAAAGCCTTCGATTCCATCGAAATTTGGGCGGTGCTACAATCCCTTTGGCGGTGCAAAGTAAACTTTCGGTATATCGAAGTGCTGAAGTGTTTGTAAAGTAAGGATACGATGATTATCCGAGTATAGAACCACAGTACGAATAATTAAATACGGATTCAACACACCTTCTCGTCAGGTATACCTCAAAACCTGAAAACTAGATTGTACAACCTGTGCGTGTTGCCAATGATGACTTACGGATCGGAGTCGTGGTCCTTCACTGCTGGCCATGTGAGAACCCTAAAGGTCGGTCAGCAAGCCATGAAGAGGGCTATGCTCTGACTTTCTCCGCATGATAAACTTAGAAATGAGGATATCCGCAGTAGAACCAGAGTGACCAACATATCCCAACGGATTAGTAAGCTGAAGTGGCAATGGGCCGACCATATAGCTCGAAGAACCGACAACCGATAGGGAAAAAGATTCTTGAGTGGCAGCCTCGTACCGGTAGACGTGGCGTAGGACGATCCCCACTAGATGGAGTGAGGTCCTGGAAAGACATGTAGGAAGTCGATGGATGCGGGTGACTCAGGACCGTGCTTTGTGGTATTCCTTCAGGGAGGCCTATGTTCAGCAGTGGATTTACAATGGGCTCCACAAGCACAAGTCACTTGTGAAGGGCTGTAGTGATAATAATGATGATGAATGGGGGGGAGCTGTGGTAGCTCAAAGGGTTAACGCTTGCTGTATAATATCACAGGACCCGAGTAACCCGGATTCAATTCCCGTCGGCACCATTGAAATTGTTAATTGCAATTTTAAGTGCTAATTTACCACGTGCTCGGTGGTGAAGGAAAACATCATTAGCAAATCTGCATATCTGAAGAATAAGGAAACAATACGCCAGCACGTATTGGGGAAGCACGGCGGATAGCTTGCTCTATAACCCTCTCAGAAATGAGAGGGAGACTGCCCGGCAGTGCGACACACACACACACATATATATATATATATATATATATATATATATATATATATATATATATATATATAGGCAAATTTTACTCAGTAACGACTTTATGTTAGAAAACATTCATGGAACATTGTATTTAGAAGTAATTATAATATTTGTGTTGGGTGGGGCTACAAAAAAAGAAATAAGGAGTTAAAAGAGGCCAATGAAGTTTTTTCAAAATACTTTAAATCATTCAGATTTGCTACAAATAAGCTTCATTGAATATGCAAACTGCTGCCGGACGGGAAATTTCGTCATGTGTTATAAATTACTATTAAAATACCCAAGATAAAATGAAAATACACACAAGATAAAGTTGGACTCATAGGAGAAATGAACTTAAAGGACATTGAATTGACTCTACACACTGTAAAAGAACGGCATTCACAACAAAATGGCTAAATACAACCACAATCAACATAAAAAATACTTGGAGACCACGACACCGATTCTCTTTAAGTAACCGATACAAGCTCGTGTCTTGCACTGTACTTTATACTGATCCAACGAGAGGGAGTTTAAGTTCTACCCGTTAGATCACATAATCGAAATTCCTCAACAATATATACCTAATGTACCAAGATAATGCAGTACAAAGTACATATATAGTGAAGATTGTTGAGGATTTTTATGGCGATCGCCAATCCATTATCCGATAATCGCCAATAATCGCCTATATTTCGTTGTTAACTATATATAGCTGTTACTTGTTCAACTGTTAACGTGCTGATGAAAAAAGGTACTCATAACAACTAGATAGTAAAACAATGCTGCAGCTATTTTACGGTTGTAGTACGAATGGGTCGGCTCGACCTGAGAAGGACCATACTCTTACATATTACTGTTCCATACGAAAGCAGCAGTACAGCAGCACAGTGGCTCAATGCTGCTGCGTTTTGTATGGTGAGTGTAGAGAACCGAAAACACTTTTTATTGGAAACGAGGCATTCCACCTTATTTCTGAAAGGGGTGGTAACGCATCTTCATTTAGATTGTTAATTGAGGATAGATGTAGATATATATAGGTCACAACATCTACTTACCATCAGGTAGACTAGGTACTAGTTTGTTACCCTTATTCTTTAAAACAAACGATTAAAATTTCACCACTAAAAATGCTCATTCATTTGTTAATTACATATATACTTATATATATTAATTTTGACATATTTGATTATCTAATATTAACAAGTATTGGTACCAATAAATGGTATGGTAAGTACATAGTACCTTATCGAAATATAAGAAAATAATAATACCTATATTCCGCTATATTAGTTCTGAAAGGGGTGGTAACGCATCTTCATTTAGATTGTTAATTGAGGATAGATGTAGATATATATAGGTCACAACATCTACTTACCATCAGGTAGACTAGGTACTAGTTTGTTACCCTTATTCTATAAAACAAACGATTAAAATGTCACCACTAAAAATGCTCATTCATTTGTTAATTACATATATACTTATATATATTAATTTTGACATATTTGATTATCTAATATTAACAAGTATTGGTACCAATAAATGGTATGGTAAGTACATAGTACCTTATCGAAATATAAGAAAATAATAATACCTATATTCCGCCTTCGCGAAACCTTCTCGACTTAAGTACACATAGTGTTGACGTTGACATACGTTAGTGGGCTCGTACCTCCACAAAATAATAAATAGAGTTGGAAAGGAATCCTTCTGGTAAGGCAATTCTTTTGTATAATACACCAAGTGCTGTCATATCAAAAGAAAAATGATTCAGTATTGTTACTTTCATATTATGAACAGAGTTTGCAAGGTCGCAGTAAATCAGTTGGAGTAGAGCAGTAACTTTTTAATAGGTCGCGTATAAATAAACTACTTGACTTTGATATCGATCACATTGGAGTATATAATTTTAATTTTATTGACTTCCAATGTATTTGGGAGTGAAAAGCAATGAGAAGAATACCATTAAATGCAGGTTGCATTCAACGCTGTAGTGTGAAAGCCACCAGAACACTAAAACGACACGACACACATTCATTTTACGTCGTGGAGCCTGCTGCGGTTATATTAGTAGTATAGTTGTAGCACGAATGAGTCGGCTCAACCAGGGAAGGACCAAGCTCTCACAGAATACCAGCGTAAAATAGTAACTTAATGCTGCTATGTTTCGTTTGGTAAGTGTAGAGACCCTGAGACCCTTTTAACTGGAAACGAGGCATTCCATCTCAGTCCTCAGGGCTGGCAACGCATCTGCATTTTGATTTTTAATTGAAGATAAATGTAGATGTCTATGAGCCGCAGCATCCACTTAACATCAGGTGGACTGTGTGCCCGTTTGTCACCCTTATGCTATTAAATAACAACACAGAATAATATGAAACTGCGGTATTCAACCCGCTATCCAAGCGTGACGACTAGGTATGTTTAAATATGATTCCCAGGGCAAGCTGTTTGGGATATTTTATTTATTGATGATAGTGACAGTTATTGGAGTAGTGGAGCATTGGGCTTGCATACTTTTGTAACTCAAACAACTACAGTGGTCTGGCTTACGTTGATGTTACCGATTTTGCGTCAAGATTTAATTTTTCGGATAGTTTCTTTATGAGGTCACTAGACTACCACATAAGCAACAAGCTCTCCTACGTCCAGTAGTGAGTCAAATCGATTCACCAACTTACAGATTGACACAACACTTAGATAAATACTCTCACCGCTTAGGGAACACAAGGGAACGCACAAAGGACTCACGAATAAGTAAATACTGGTTACATTCAAGTATTTTTATGGCCTACAAGTAATAGTTCTAGGTTTGGATGTTTATCCTTGTCCAATTTATGTATGTAAATTGCCAGCCTGCCTAACGGGAAAAATACTAGTATAGGGTTAGCGTTTTTTTTTAATAAAAAATAAAAGTAATTTTTTACAATTTAATCAGTCAACAGCTGGACATAGACTTCTTTTACAGTTAGAAGAAATGTCCATAATTTAGGAAAATGAAATAAAAAATGACATTTGTATCTTTTTCGCTGCCCTCTATCTCCGGTCCGGATAATTTTCATTAATTTGGCATATAAGCAGCACTACTTCACGTCTCTCGGGAATGCACCCTCCGAAATGAAAGCTAGCACGGTCACTTCTTATGGAAAAGGATAAATGTTTAGCTAACTGGTTAACGTTAAATCGAAAAGCTAACGCTATTTCTGATTTCTAAAATTCTCTGTAAAAACACTACGTCAACAATGTATTAAATGCATGTAATTAGTAACCTAAAAGCTAGTGGAAGACTGTGTGAACAGTTTAAACATCCTGGAGTGCAACATTTTGTGGTGAGTTCCGGGTCTTGCAGGTTTTGTAGGCAATGAACAAGGCGGCAAACTCGCATGTGAGGGGTTAAGTTAGTAGACAATTTGGATAAAAGATAAAAGATATTCTATTTTGCAAATGTGGGTACAGTACAGTACATGGTAATATAGGTAGTGAGATCAGCTATATTTTACCAGTAGGCATGCAAAATATACAGAAATATAAACTAATCACCTAAACTATAATAAAATAAAGAAATAACGCAGAAACAAACATAATTCAGGTTTTTAACATTATACAGTCTTAATCTCTAAATAAAAAAATTCTGTCAAGAATTCTGTCACGCTGTAGTATGCTTTGACTGTCAAGAACCTTCGAAGCCTTTTTTAAATATCGATAGCGGCAATTCTTTACAACTTTTAGGTATTTTATCATATATGACTGGAGCCATGCAGTATATACTTTTGTGCCTTAGTGCTGTCTTAGTGGATTGATGACATAAAAGGTAATTATCGCGTCTATTATGTGTAACTACTTGGTCAAGGCGTTTAAAAACGTTTTGGATGCAGCTACTTCTAGTACGTATGAGTATAAACAAGGTCAGTGTCACTCATGCTAGGAGAATCCGTTGACTGAAGTATATAACTTTTGATTTATTTAAGTTTACACCGTATTGTCACGGTGGTATGTGGTGTATTAATTTGATTAATTTTAGTTATTTCTATTCTATTCTTTAAGTACGATTCAATTAGATTAAAAACATTGCCTCTAATGTCATAGGCTTCAAGTTTTTCTTAAAGAGTAGAGTAATGTACATAACCAAATGCCTTGGTTATATCGCAAAATATGCCACAGACATGTCGACGTTTATCGATATTGTTAATAATATTTAATGTTTTTCTAAAAAAAATTAAAACATAAATATTTTTAATTAACATAATAGACAAGTTAAAGGAAAATAGTATTTTACAAAATTATACAGCATAAAAAGCTTAATTTAAGTAAAAATATACTTGCTAAATCGCCGCCGTCAGTTGGTAGTGTGCCCATAAGACTGACTGAGTTGCCTAGCTGTATTGCGAGGCTGATCCGATGACCAAAATATCTTCTAGCTTTTTGGTCACCAGATATGTTGACAAGGCGTGATGAGATATCCCTGTACAAACGTCTTGCATAAGGACCCCACGGCCCCAGCGGTTCTACACCAAACGGCACAAACATGTATCCCTCTCCGAGGGCTACACATTTGCGCCGCTTGTTAGACTCAGCAACAGCAGCAGCAGCGCCTGCCTTCTGTGCAGTCGCCGCAAGATGTGATGGCGCTAATGTGTCAACACAAGTTGCATCCCATACTAAGGAGCACCCATTTTTCCGTGGAATAAGCGTCATTCCATCAGGCCTCTTGCCATCGTCCCGCAATATACCGTTTGGCTCAAAAATTGCAGGTACGTTTGCACTGATTAAGGCTCGTCGAATGACGTCATTAATGGCTGCATGTCAAGGGATGCGACCAGCACTCCGCTGGCATGCCAGGCCGTGGTGGCCAAGAATGTCGACCTCTTTACCACAGCGGCAGCGATGGAGCTCATTAGTTTTAAACCCAATCTCAGGCTGATAGAAAGTGAGAAAGTAGTACTGTCCAAGAGTGTACCGATATTCGATGAGGGCAGCGCAGTCAACCAATAGCCCGACTCCTTCCCCGTAGATGCTAAAAGACGAGCTCGCTTTGTAGGGTTTGCACAGTTTTCTAATAGGTTTTTTTGAACCTGGATACAGAGTGGCTCAACCCAATGCCTCTGCGAAGCTGGGTTTGTCGGAAAAACTTGGTCCGGCCCGGTCTTATTGATCCAGGCTTCCTTGGCCTCAGCCAAGCACGAGACCTCTACATCACCGAGTGATGGGTTAATAACTGTTCCAATAAAGTCTGACGTGCTATGAACTGAAGACAAGAAAGCCGACAGTGCTACGCTGGAAACTCTTCTGATGCCTAGACCACCAAGTCTAATCGGAAGAGTGGCCTGAACCCAGGAATTTTCGTTTAATGGACAATTTAGAATTTCTATCATAGTTTTCCTTATAATATCATCAAGGCGATTTAAAAATGGGACGTGCATCCAAAGAGTTGAACATCGCAGCACGTACATAAAATTTAGCACAAAAAGACAGAATTTTAATATGGCATATGCCATGTATGGGCTAATTTCTTTTAGACGACTTGACTGCTCAAATTTTAAAATCTGTTTACTCACAAAGCATTGAAAGGAGTCATACGGAATAGGAGCACCTAGAAGGCGAAGCGATTTGGTGTAAAATATTTGAATATTTGGGGCTAGGGAGTTAAATTTGCTAACAATTTGATCTTTTTCGGGGGGTGGGTAAATTCTCATTAACAAAAAAGTTCGCATTTTAAAAAATTCAATTTGAGGCCAATAGAACTGAAAATAGCAATAAGGCTGGTTAAATCGTCAAGCACTGAGTTCGCTTCGCCTCCCAGTGTTCCATCATCTAAAT
This sequence comes from Parnassius apollo, assembly GCA_907164705.1. Classification (NCBI taxonomy): domain Eukaryota; kingdom Metazoa; phylum Arthropoda; class Insecta; order Lepidoptera; family Papilionidae; genus Parnassius; species Parnassius apollo. The sequence continues at coordinate 3,985,073 of CAJQZP010000209.1, forward strand.
ACCAGATATTGAATTTTGATTTGAAACCAGATATAAATGGATGAATTGCCAGACTAAAAATTGCCGGACCAAGCGGGTCACTCTGCTGGCAACCAACAGCGGATAAAATTTGGTGTTTTTTGTACATGAGTGAAGATGGTGAACTGTAACATTGCCAAAAGTATATGGATGGAATATTTTGTTTTACCTGTGTCAGCAGGGCTCCTCGGTCTACTGAGTTAAACGCATTTTCAAAATCCACCTTCAGCAACACCTCACCGCCGCCGTGTTTCAGAAAGGTGCGTGCCGCATGAACAGCCCCTTCACATCCGCCTTTTATCCCGGCACCTAGCTGCACAAGCTGGAATATGGCCGCGAGGTCTGGCTGGATATGTTTGCAGCAAACCTTTGAAACAACGCGGCGAATTGTGTTACCAACTGCTATGGGCCGTATAGTTGCATCCTTTTTTTAAGGGCGCACAGGTTTGCCCTATAAAGTACCTGTGTTATGTTTGGGCAAACTTTTCCGGAAAGCATTAAATTTACAAGTTGTGTCAAGACATTTAGAAGGTCTCGGCCAGTGTTTACCCTAGCACCTGATAGAAGATCTTTCAAATATTTAGGTGAAAGACCATCAAGAGCACTGGCCGATCCATTACTAAAGGAATCGATCGCAGCCTGTACCTCCTCAGCAGTGGCTTCCGGTGTACGCTCAGAGGGGCCAGGAGCATCTGGTAACTTTGAGGGAGCCGATGAAAGTGGATGTTTAGCCCTCAGGGAAAACAAAGCGTCCGGAGTATCAGGGGCCACCGCATTACTCGAGAAAAGGAGGCGAGCTGCACCTCTCAAATCGCCATCGTTCAACTTTGATTCAGTTTTTTTTTAATTATATTGTTACTAATTTTACTTATAAATTCATTCTGTGTGTTACTATTGTCGACCGAGTTTACTGAGCTAAAGCAATTATCTTTTATTCTTTGTGTGAGAGAGATGCTATTGCCTTCACCATCCTTAGCAACGTGTAGTGTACGATATGAAAAAAGTAAGTAATTTTTTTCCAACTTTCTGAATCATTTTTATTTACTATGTCACTGATGCATGACGACAATGAGAGGGCTACACTATTTCTTGCACCCCTTGGTATTCTTTTTATGACTCGACAATTGAACTTTAAATAGCTTAATTTTAAGGAAATGTTTTCGTTCGATGGGCAATCTATTTTGGGGGGGGGGGACAATTTTGGACTTGTAATGATTGTGTGGGTTCTGGTTTTATGAATATTTAGGCCTCTTTGCCTTTTGAAAAAGCGTGGTTGTGAACAATCTGTACACTGTACGAGGTGTTGTGATGCGGTCACCGCTGACCTCTTCATTGAGGAAAGCCTATCAGCCAGAGACATGCAAATTATTTACATTAAATGTATAGATATGTACAAAAATAACAAAAAATGTAGAAAAGTAATAAAATCTATTCTTACAGAACAAGAGCATAAAAAAAGAAATATTGTATTTACAGCACCAACACAATTATTTACATTTATATATGAACACGGAATTAGAATAAATTAATCATTTAAAGAAAAAGGAAATGTCTTTAAATATATGTCATATAAAAATTCCCTTCGATTGGAAAGCGCAGGCGTGACCAATAAACAGAACTTGTTTCTAAATTGCCAACCTATAGGAATCACGGCCATTGATTGTCGCCTTGGCAACAGCTGCTTTTTCTCGACGATGGCTCTTTGGCGCAGCGATTTCAAAAACTTGCGAAACAAAAAAGATGTCTCCACGCAAACTGTATCACTCAGCTGTATTAATATCCGCAGTCCTCCGCTCAAACAGTAGTAAACTAGGACTGATTCTAAAGCCAAAGTTGGGGTTATTTAAAATTTTAAAATTTTAAAATTTTATTATTTAAGACAAGCGTAATTTATCAAACACGTCACAATTGACATCTTTTCACTCCATATATATTAATAATATTGTATATAAAGTCATATATGGCCATATTGATTGTCCTATGTGGTCTAAATCCTTTCTGTTCCTCACACAAAATGTTATAATTTTAAATAAATTTATATATTTCCTTATGTATATATATATTTCTCAAATATTTTTGAAATTACTGGAATAAGTGAGATGGGCCAATAATATTCCATTAGTTCTCTATTTTCCTTGTTGAACAGTGGCTTTATAATCGATGTTTTTAAGGCATGTGGGTAAATATCCGCACTTATACTAAGGTTGATTAGATGACTTAGATGTTCGCATGTTTCCATTGACATGTGTTTTAATATTTTTGTAGCAATACCATCGTATCCCACGCTACTAGTATTATTTAACAACATTATTATTTTGTGAATATCTAATGGAAAACTAGGCAGAGATTTATTGTCGGTGTTTATTTTACAAGACTTAGGTTTGTTAGTGACATCTATGTTTGAATGAATATGTAGCCGTAGAAGGAAAAGGGGAGATCTCCCGCCGCGCAGGGTGTTCTGCCCGGGAAGCGGCCGACACTCCGTGCGATAGTTCGGAGATGTTCTATATATACTGCTTATGATTCGTAATGTTTATAGCGTAATTTAGGCTTCTGTGTGTTTCGTTTGCGGCGCGCGACGACAGCGCCGCCACATCACCCACCTGTTTAGACCGGAGGTCGATAGTGCAGCCTCGTTGCCAACGAATGTGCAAGTGCCAGTGGATTACCTTGTAGTCTGCGGTGAGTCGAGAAGAAGGCAAGTAATCTGCGAGAGTGCCGTGAAGCAGAGGCGAGCAGTAAGGCTCAGAGCCGTGCCGAACACTGTATAGCGCAGAGAGTAGCTTGAAGTAACAGGAAGCATTATTATTCCAGTTCTGCGATGAACCTTGTGAAGCTAGATGGCTTGCAGGATATGAAGACTGCAGACGATATCTGCTCGAGAGCAAATGGGTGGGGTATTCTATGACGATGATGAAGCTTGGAGTTTCCGAAGGTTGTTGGTTGCATGTTGAGATCACGTCGCGTGGTCACCACTGTGGCCGTGGTAGGAAAAAGGAAGATCTCCCGTCGGGCAAGGTGTTCTGTCCGGGGAGCGGCCGACACTCCGTGTGATATTTCGGAGATGTTCTATATATACTGCTTATGATTCGGAATGTTGATAGCGTGATTTAGGCTTCGGTGTGTTTCGCTTGTGGCGCGCGACGACAGCGCTGCCACAAATATTATCGATAAAATAGTTGTTAAATGCTTCAGCGATGCATTGAGGATTTGAGAGAATTTGATCAGTTACCTCAATTTTTTTTAATACTGTGTGTATGTAAGTTGTATTTTGTTCGATTAATAACTTGCTAAGTTGTTTTAGACTTATTTTTAGACGCTTTTATGTTTTGGTTATTTTTTTGCCTTATGTGTCAACTGAATAATTTTTTTTTATGTAACTGTAAATTATTTGAAAATAGAATTTTGTTCTTACTCTTAGGATTTAATCTTATCTGCTACAGAAGTTTTCTTTTATTTAGACTGCATAATTTAAATCCTTTGAATTTTTTATATATACTTTATTCAATTTAATTGGAAAACATGGATCGTAAACAAGTCCAAATGTATCGATAAATTTATTATATGCTGCGTTTGGATCATCTGTATCGTATATCTCCGAAAAAGAGATACTTTTTATGTAATCTTTAAATTTCGTTGTATTTTCCATATTATAATCCCTTCTAGGCGTATACCAATAGTTTATAGCATATTTTTTTGCACTGGATAGTCAAGCAGCTGTGCATCATCATGATCGGATCAGCATGATCGGAAAGCGCATACTCAAAGACATCAGCCTTAAATGATTTATTAAAATTATGCACAAAATTGTCTAAACATGTTAGCCATGCAAGTCGGTTGTTTTTGATCGTCGTTTTCGTCAGTGAATTCAATTTTTGATTGTATTTGTTTTTGATCTGAGCCATTTTGTGGAACCTCAACAACCCTGGCCTGACTGGCCCTTAAAACTCATTATCATAAAAGACATCATAAAACTCTTAATCACAAAAGTCAGTGCAAGATGAGTGCCGCGAATGCTCACAGCGCTTCAAACGCAAGCGCGGGTGGACTGTTGTAGAAAGTTTATAGAACTGTGTGGTGACGACTTAACAACGGTTTTCGATAGGATAGTTACAGCTGATGAAACTTGTGTTCATCGCTATGATCCTGAGAGTAAACAGTTGTATATGCAATGGCAGAAAAGAGTATAAACCCCCTCTCCCAAGAAGTTCAAAGTCACATCGGCCGGTAAAATAGTGGCCACAATGTTTTAGGATTTCAAAGGAATCCTATAGACTGAGTACGCAAAAATTATTTTCTATTATTTCACCTATTTTTGCAACGCATTACAACACAGCCATTTTACACCGTTTGAGAGAAGCACTGAAAGAAAAAAAAGGAGAGGAAAGCTGACCAATGGACAGCGGCTTCTTCATCTCACGGATTTACACGGCACGTCTATCCTAGGCTCTCTCTCTGTACTGGACTGTGAGCTTGAGGAAATTAAACACCTACCATACAGCCCAGATCTAGCCCCTAATGACTACTTCTTATTACCAAACATAAAAGACCTTCGGGGAAAGCGATTTGCTGAAGATAATGAGCCAAAGTTTGCTGTAAATGAGCGTTTTTCAGGCAAAGACGAAGAATGTTTTTTCAAGGGAATAGAAAAGCTTTATTGACGAACAAGTATTGTAAGTATTGATGTCATGAGAGACTATATTATAAAATAAATTTTTTTATATAGTTTCTCTTTTTGTCTTTTTTCTAACATCACTCCTGCCAAGAATACATTGAATGCCCCTCGTACGTACTTATCCCAAAATAAGTTCAAATATTTACAGCTAAGCAATTTCTTCAAAGAAGAACTATATATAAAAACACATATTTGTAGTATATAATATAATCAGTTGTATATCATTGGCAAATTAATCACTTCGAACTTATTCGTTACATAGAATAAAAAGTTAAAGGTCTCCAAAAATAATTTCGTTCACTTAGCTAACAAAAGGGAGACTGTTGAAAAAAGTCCCTGTTGGACTTTGGCCCATCTCTGGCAATTAATCAAGAAAAGAAAAGGAATTTTAAGTCGAAATAGGCGCAACTCCACACAAAAAGTTAATACATTGGAAAATTAAAAAAAAATAAACATTTCAGCCATAAAGTTTAACGACAGCTTTCAATGTTACTTACTTAGAACTAAACAGTCATAAATCAATAATGATAAAATAATTTACTTACCACCTATAAGCTGTTTATATGTTCATTTTTCAGCCTATTTTGAGAGTATTTGATTATTACGAATGACTATAACTAGCCAGTAATTATTTATTAATTACGAATGACGATACATGTGTAAAATAGCAGCATGGTGAATGACGACAACTGTAATCAACCTATTTGTACTGATAACAAGGCAGTCCTCAGGATGACAACGTATTTGCATTTGGATTCTCACTTGAGGTTAGATAAAAGTATCTGTGGGTCAGAGCATCCACTGGCAAGATATATGCTCATTTGTCACACCTCTAAAAATAAAGAAATTATAACTAGCTAATTTATAATTATTTATTGTAATTCTTCACAACAAGATAATATATCCCATTCACGATTATGTTAGTAGATAGTTTGGTATTCCATAAATTCTAAGAGGACTCTAAAAGCCCTTTTGTTGGCCTCTTGCTTCCATATATTAATTTTTGCTGATTTCAAACGATTAGTCTATTCTCATTTCGCTGAAGTAATGAGTTGATGAACGCAGAAACAGTGTTCTCGCAATGCTAAAGTTACAAAAATAATACACAAACAACTCAAACCAATTTCAACTTTCAAATACGAGGGTAGCATTTTCATCATTCACTGTCTAGTTGTTTTAAGCTACTTTTTGATGCAGGAACGTTTGCTTTGGTCAAAATCTCTCGCGTTTACTGCTCATTCCTTCATCCACATGGCTATACCATTGGGTATACATTTCTTATATTCGCTATCTATATTCTATACACTTTTCTATATTCTGCCTCTCTTTATATTTTTGACGAATTTTATTTTTGCTTGAGCCAAAATTACGGACATTATTTGCCAACACTGCCCTAAAGGTAATAAATATAAAAATTTATAAGATTACTTTCTATTACATTGTCTTGAAACAAACATCCCATATTAAGGTCAGATTATACTCCTAGATAAAGGAATAGCGATTTATTACAAATTTTATTGACCATTATGAAACTCTTGTTCTTTTTATTTTAAATTATTATTTGTCTGATCTTTCCTTTTTGATTCTCCTATTGCACCTTAATGAGCCGAGAATGTAAAAATACATTCTGTGAAATGATTAATTGGCGCTTTTTAAAAATTTGCTATGAATGAAAGTCAAACAAACGAAGTAAGGCTTGCATTATGCAATAGAAAAAAGGTCAAGTGCAAGCTTTGCTTAATTATGTATGTATAGAGCTCTGTGCAATTAGACCTCAATCTAATTTATCATATTGCTAACATTAGACATTTATAAAATATCTTTCATGGATAAGGATAAAGGACAGTAATTAAAAAAATCCTGAGTGTATAATTTATTACTGAAACTATTTTGATAATATTTTAATCCCTTTACAACTTATTATCTATGTCTTTTACAGATTTTTTTTCAATAACATCTTCGGAGATATGAAAAGATATCTTAAGCTTTTTTTCGGAAAAATATAAATTAAAATTGAATATGAAATAATAAATTACACAATTTGGTAATAATGCCTTGCCTAGATGATAGTTTTTAAAACATAGAGTGCCGTTAGTCATTTTTTAAATGCGGTACTCCATACAAAGTGAACTGGCACGGCAGCACGATTGGAATTCCGCACTATGACCTTAAAATATTCTCAAATTTTAATTACACTGTGCATTTCTGATTTAATTGCTTTAGTTGTGGAAACATTAACTTCAAAAAAGAAACACGTGAAAGACCAGACACTAAGTTAAATAACAATCAATTAATTATAAGTACTAAAAATTGATCAATTGCTAATTGTAATATTTACAACCAGTGATTTGCACGTACTTTTATATATACTATAGTTCATTATATATACGGGTGCTGACAGAATAACAGCGTTGTAGATTCTCTACAACACATGCTGAGTCAGTGCCCTTTCATTGTCTCTGTATCATTAATATTTTTGTATCTATTAGTTTAACTTTTTATACGGTTTGCTACTTTTGGTTAATGAATAAATATTATTATTATTTTTATTTTGGGGTATTCATAGAGTATTCTCATTGTCTTATTATTATGGGGTATTTATCAAGTATTCTCATCTGGTTGGACTGAATATATATTAAAAGAAATGATAAATTTACATAAATATATATTTAATATACTAGCAAAATTGAATAAATATTACAAAAATAAATAAAGGCCTAACTAGATGGAAGCCCATGGCAGGGAAGACCAAAGGTTACGTAACCTTTGGTCATCAACCGAGGGTTAGGAAGAAAGGAAAAAACCGACAGATGATGAGTGTGGTATCGAGGAGCACCGCTTTCTACATTTGAGTCCGGAGCGGTCCGTCACAGAGTCCCAGTTGCCTCAGGTGACCTAAGAGGCGACATGGCAAAGTTTTCCGGCACCCATGGTCTCCACGGGGGCTGAACTGATTCACGTCTTGAAATCAATGTTAGCCCATAGTACTTTCAGCTTTTTTATTATTACTTATGGACCAATCTACGCAAAATGAACTTCCTGCGTCCTGCAGTTTTGCAGTGTTATGTTTGGGTTCAGTTTTAATTTTATTAATTACAGAATCCCAAGCAGGTGGTAGTACCCGGCCTCCTTCTCTATTGAAATTAGGATGTTTTTTAATTTCAATAGCCTCACATATCGCCCTTGGTAAAAATCGATGTTCTTTTTGCGAGGATTTGTGGTCAATCAAATCTGATGTTATGGCAGGGGCCGTCTTGGATATGATCACAAACTGCAGACTTCCCGGTACGTTGGTGCTTCACGTCAGCTATATGTTCTATTACGACGGTTCTAATTGATCTTTTTGTTTTTGTTTGTGTGAAGGATGATGATGAGATTCATCTTTAAAACATTTTTATGAGTCTTTTTTATATACACAGTGTGACCTATAGTATTGTTAGTATTTCGAATGACTAACACATCTAGGAAGGCTAAGGAATTCTTTGCCGCTAACTCCATAGTAAATTGAATTTTAGAGTTTATGGTACGAGTATTAAGATGTTCTAAAAATGTAGTTACTTTGTCTAATGGTAAAATTGTGAAAGGATCGTCTACATACCCCTTGAAGAACCTTGGGATAACAGGTGCAGTAAGGAAGGCTTTCTCCTCAAAGTCTTTCATGAATATATCGGCGACAATGGGAGATACAGGTGAGCCCATCGCAACACCATCTACTTGCTTGTAAAACTCTTCCTTCCACAATAGATAGCCAGATGTAAGGCAATATCTGAGTAGTACTGCATATTTTGCTGACATGTTATTTTCCTCTAGTTTCCTAGTTATGATTGGTATGCAGTATCCAACAGGTAGGCAAGTAAGTATCTGAACATCAAAACTGACTATGGTTTCATTGTCAGTAAGGGGTAGGTCTTTCACCTCACAGACAAAATGGTATGAAGTGTGTGATCGTTACTATTCTCTGTAAGTTGGCAAACCGATCTGACTCATTATTGGGCGTAATGGCGCGTTTGGTTTGTGTATTTTTGGTAACCCATACGACCTCGGTGGCTTGACGAAATAACATCTAGATTCAATTTCTCGGAGTCGCTAGGTGTTTTAAGCGTAGTTGTAGCGTCTGTTTTGACCTTTCTTCCGATCGTCGCTGGGGTATATAATGTCGAAAGGTAACACACCCTCTTTGGTCTGGATTTCAAGCTAAACTATTGCCCAATCTGCTAGCTATAGACAGGGAAATGACCAAGCGTCCCGTCAGAGGGTCGCAGGTGAGAGATATGGGGGCTGTTGTAAAAAACCTTCAGAGATACCACAAAATTCAAATGTGGTATTCTTATCCCTGATGCTCAAGTTACATGGAAGGACTCACACAACATTGGTCGAGTGCTTGCATACCAGTAACATCAGGGATTGGCTGCTACTCAAAGCAGAAAAACAAACGAACGGATGGTTCCTCATTGTGTCGGTGCCATAGGATCATATCCCGACTCTGATAAAAGTCGGGCGCCGTCCCACATGTGGATGTGGGATGGTACGCGTTAGATTCCAGGGTCGTGGAGACAAATTCTTTGATTCTTAACTAAGCAACGATGCAGAAAAGAACCCGGAAGTCATGGATACCGGGCCTATAGTTACCGGGATGCTAAGTTCACTGAAAAAACAGCCTGCGCAACCGAGCCCGACCGAGAGCCCGAGAGCCAACACCCAGTGGAAACTGTACTCAGGGACAGTTCACTGAGTGACAAAGAGGACTGCATTTTGCATTTTTATCCAATTCTGACACGGTGGCTGACGATAATACCTGAGATCTGCTGGTTGGCTTATTTTTGGGCGGGGACGGGGAGGATACGATTAATTATAGCGTGCTCTTCGTCCAGAACTAGCCTAGTGCAGGCCAACCTCCACCATAGTGAAACTATGTCGGCTCAATTACGCAAGTTGTTGCAGGCACAAAGGACGGCCATATCCCTAGTCCGGAAGCCATGGGTTGGGGCTTTTAAAATTAAATACCTGAACAACCTAAAAGGTTTTTCTACAACAATACAAATGTGAGAGGGCCGGGCTAGAGGTTGTGATCGAGACGGACTCCAACGCGCATCATCGCTTTTGGCCAAGGGAAAAACTCAATGAACTATGTAAAGTGCTAGTTGAATATTTATCTAGCACTAACCTGACCATTTTAAACACTGGTTCTATGCCAGCTTTTATAAATAAACGTTGTCGCAGAATAATCAACCTCACACTTGCAACAGAAGGAGCAGCAAAACTAATAACGAGATTGCATGTTGTGTGTCGAAAGAGGACTCATGCTCAGACTACGGATGGATCTGCTGCATACTACAGGTTGATATCCCCGCTATGCCACCATGGAGAAATCCTCGCAAGAAGAATAAAACAAAATACCTTAATAGGCTGACGTCTTCGCTCGTGGATGTTGAGGGAACAAATACCATAACAGATTAATCGCTCCTAGTAGAACAGGTAGCAGTTGTTACTAAAGCCATTATCGATAGCTACGATGAATCATGTCCAGTAATCACTCCATCAAGACATGCTCAGGTAAAGCAACCGTGATGGGGTAATGAACTGGATAGTAAACGTTTCGTTTCTTGCCTTCTTAAGGTAAGAAAAGCCTGGGGCCATGAATACCTCAATGGACAAAGACTGGCTACTATACAAGAAAGCTAAGTCTGAATACAAAAAATGTATCAGGTATCGACGCTCAATAATAATAATAAAGCCCTTTATTCCTATCTAATAGCATTTAACATTAAAACTTAAGATAAAAGAGTCTACTAACTATAAAATGTCTCTTAGTTTGGCGTGCCTATTGGCAAAGGCCTCCTCCAACGATTTCCATTGTTGTCTATCTTGAGCAACCCTTCTCCAGTTTGGTCCTGTTGTAAGTTTTATTTCGTCTTCCCACCTTGCATGCTGCCTTCCTCGTCTTCTTTTGCTGTCCCTTGGATACCATTCTGTTACTCTCCTGCTCCATTTTCACATCTTGTCACGCATCATATGTCCTGACCATCTTCACTTCTGTTGATCGATTCGTTTGAGTATGTCAGTAAGTTTCGTTAAATTCCTAAGGTCAATATTTCTGATCTTATCCTATCTTTTATAGCCGGTCATACTCCTCTCCATTGCTCTTTTTGCCACTGCAATTTTTTCTCTCAATACCTTTGTGAGTGTCCAGGTTTCGCATCCGTATATTAGATAAGGTAAAATGCAAGTATTAAATGCTTTCCTTCTTATTGACATACTTAAGTCTTTGGACTTCATGATCTCTTTTAATGAACAGTATTTCTTCCAAGCTGTTGCGATCCTAAAGTTAATTTTTTCATCATTTGATCTTCTATGGAAATTACTTGACCCAGATATATGTAGTCTTTTACATATTCTAGAGTATCGCCGTTTATTGTGATGTTAAAATTTGTGCTGTTCGTCATTATTTTGGTCTTGTTAGGGTTCATTTTTAGTCCAACTTTTATGCTTTCTTCATTTAGATAATTTATCATATATTCGAGATTTTCGGGGCATTCTTCAATTAATACCAGGTCATCGGCTACAATGGTGTAGTTTTGACCCGTTGATGATGCCATACTTATCCCAGTGTAGGTTGCGGAAGATATTTTCTAACATAACAGAGAACAAGTTTGGGGATAAAGGATCTACCTGCCTCACACCTCTTTGTATGCTAAATTCATCTCCCAAAGTTTCCAACTGGATTCTGGCTTTACTGTCTGCGTAGATGTTGTTTATGATTTTAGTATACACGCTTGGTATTCCTTGTTGAATTAGACTTTCCCATATGTATTCATGGCTTAAGCTATCAAAGGCCTTGGTATAATCTATAAAAGCTGCATAAACTTTTTTTTATAGTAGTATTATGTGAGATTTAGGCCATTTTTTTTTTGGAATTTGGCTACTTGTTAAGATTTCGTTAAAAATCTTTGTAAGAATTGGAGTCAGTTCTTTTATATTTCCCCTCATAAGCTCGTTGGTAATTTTGTCTGGTCCCGGGGACTTCTCCATCTTTTGGCTCTTAATTGTCTTTTCAAACTTCACACAATAGGATATCTGGCACAGGCTCTGATTTCCCTTCATCATTTTGTTGAGTGAGCACTCTGCTGTGGTGACCTGTTGTTCTTTGGTGCTGGCTGGCATACAGTTGACGGTAGAAACTTGTGGCTAATCTTGTCGTGTCGTGGTAGTATTCGACCTATCTTTTAGTTTGGGTATCCATTCGTTGCCTACTTCTCGCAGTTCTTTCAGAGCTTTTTTCACACCGCCATTTTTTTGGATGTAGTGCTCGAATGTTTTCAATATCTTGACCTTGCGATCTTTGCGTATACTTTCTCTTATTTTTTTGCTTAAATCTGCAACTAACTTCATATTTTCTTTTTTTACTTGGCTAGCTATAAGCTTCTGTCTTTCCCCGATTAGTTGTAAGGTAAGCTCACTCAGTTGATACTTATTGGGTTCAGCATTATTTCTTGAGATATAGAAGCTTTGTAATTCCTTTTCTAGTATATCATATTTCAGTGTTGTATCTATTTCATCGCATGTTATATGTCTGTTTGTTTCTTTGAACAGATTGCACTTTATTAGGTAAGGTTGACCTGACAGTTTAATCACATTGTTTTTAATATGATTGCGAGATATTTTTGTTTGGAATTTTTTAAGTGAGTAACGATGGTTTGTACTAAAGTTCAAATTGCTTATAACAGTAGTGTCGGTGAAAGCTTTTGGGTAATTGCTCAATGTTTGTGATCTAATATTTTGTAAAGCTTTCAACGTCTTCGATAGATGGCGTTGGCGTCGAATTAGAAGTCGTTAGGGTTTGGCTTCCGCATTTTGGATAGGTCAATGTGAATTTATTTTTAATAAACGAGATCGAACAGGGGATCGACTCCGAGATCAGTAGCTTACAATTCAGGCCAACTCAATCTCCCCTAAATACCATCCCGGTACTTAACATTGGTCCTTCGAGGAGGATCGTTTGGACAGGCCTTTTGAGTTCAAAGCGGCCACCGCTGGCCTGCTTCTCCGTGTACTTGTAGTGGATCGCTACAGAGAGGTACACGAGTCCTCCGCACTAACGGCGACAGCTTCACCCGGCATAGGCGGTGAGCTGAGCCAACTTTCTTTGAGAGAACGCAGCAAGGTGACGCGGACGCAGCGATCACGCGACGTCACAGGGGACGTCACGCGCAGTACCGCTGGCAGCCACAGGAGGTGCCACTTGCATGTTCAAAGGTGTTTGGGTGAAGTGCAGTTTCGTGAGTAAATTTTGTTAAATTACATCGTCAACAAATCGAGTGAATTTGAACTCTATTCGAACGTCAATTTAAACTTTAAAAAGGAAAGAACTATCTTGGACTTGTAAAATTTTAAGGACAATTTTAGACTTAGTTTATTTTAGTATTTTTTTTCAATTTGTGTGTATGTTAGTATTAGGACTTAGAATAATTTATAGAAAACGGGGGAACGGGGAACCTATGCCCGATTTCTACCAGATTTTGTGTGTTTCCAAACACTTGTAAATTTTTCAAAGGTGTTTTGATACTTGCATTATTTCTAGAATTTTATTTTGTCAACATAGATTTGAAACACTTTGTTTTAAATAAAAACAAGTTTTATACCTAGTTTTATCAACTTTACATTGTTATTTACAAGGTTAAATCAATTTAGACACATTTTATTTATTTCCAAAATAAAATAAATAATAAAATGGAAGGATTAATTAATGTATTAAAAGATCAACAAAATGTTATAACAAAGGGATTAACTAATTTTAAAAAATGTGGTAAAGATAGGTTAAGCATAGAGTATATAGAAACCAGACAAGAATTATTAGAAAGAGATTGGGCATTGTTTAAAGAAAATAATACTAAGTTATACGAACGTTTCAAAGCAGAAGATATATCACAAAGGGTTGTTGATATTTATGATGCTACAGAGGACACTTATATTGTTTACAAAAGCTTAATGAAAACTACCCTCAACAAAATTCGGTCAGCTAAAGATTATTTAAATCAAGCCAATACTTCTAGCACCATAAATAAATCAAGTAGTTCTTTCGTAAAGTTGCCCAAAATATCCATTCCAACATTCTCAGGAAAATATGATGAATGGACAACATTCCACGATCTGTTTACCTCATTAGTACATAATAATGAATCTTTGGATAATGTACAAAGGCTTTATTACCTAAAGAGCCACCTTTCCGGTGAAGCAGAACAATTAATTCGCCACACACCTGTAATTGATGCCAATTATATTCAGTGCTGGAATCAATTACAGAAGCGTTATAACAATAAGAAATATTTAACAAATTGTATTCTTAAACGGTTGTTTAATCAAAAACGTATGCAGGTGGAATCATCTACAGCTCTGAAGGAGTTACTTGATACCACTTGTGATTGTCTTAATGCGTTGAACAATTTGGGTATTAACGGGAGCACATGGGATGTTATTATAATTCACATAGTTTCATTTAAATTAGATAACGAAACGCGTAAGCAATGGGAGCTTTGTGTTGGCAACAATGACTCCAGCAATGACTTACCAACTTTCAACCAATTTAAGTCTTTTATAGAAAATCGGTTTCGTGCGTTAGAATGTTTAGATCCTAAAAGGGTACCAGTTCACCAGGGCAACAGCATTAATAAAGCCTCATTTGCTCACTCTCCGAAGGCAATGTTGCATACGAGTTCATCAATTCAATGTGAGTTTTGCTCAGAAGGACACAAATTATGTTTCTGTAAGAAGTTCTCAAAACAGACGGTTGAAGCACGTCGTGATTTTGTGACAAAACATAAAATATGTTTCAACTGTTTAGGCGGCAATCACAGGGTTTCGGAATGTAGAAAGCCCACTTCATGTAAGGTTTGTCAAAGGCGCCATCATTCGCTACTACATATTATTAACCAGGAGTCGGACAAAAGGGATCAACCCTCGACGACATCGACTGTCGACAGTGTTAGTTCACCTAATGCTGGCCCGATTGTTTCATGTCTGTCAATAGGTAATAGTCCCAAGCCCCGACAGGTTTTATTAGCCACAGCGCTAATAAAAGCCGAGTCACGCTCTGGTGACTTTCAGATGGTCCGAGCCTTGCTCGATCAGGGTTCGCAGGCATGTTTTATTACAGAGGCCGTAGTTCAGCTGCTCAAACTGAAAAAAATCCCAATCCAAGGAACTATCTCAGGCCTTGGCGGCAATAGTTCAACCAAAGCAACGCACATGGTACATTTAAATATAAAATCGCGAGTAGATCCTGTATTCAGTCTTATTATTAACGCTTACGTACTTACCAAAATCACGTTATACTTACCTGAACACAAAGTACACACTACTTTAGATTGGTTAAGCGTTAATACGCTACAGCTTGCAGATCCAGAGTTCAACACGCCCAATAAGATAGACGTGTTGTTGGGCGCTGATGCTTACAGTTGTATTATTAAGGCAGGTATTGTAAAGAGCCCGTCCGGTACGCTGATTGCTCAAAGCACTACCTTAGGGTGGGTCCTGTCTGGTGCGGTTGGCAGGGAAAGTTCAACAAAAATTAATGTCTTGCATGCACAACTTAGTGATGACGAATTATTAAGACGATTTTGGGAAATTGAAGAGCAAAATAGTTCAAAGAAAATATTGACACATGAGGAGAAGAAGTGCGAAGAGCTGTATAATAAAACTACCGTAAGAGACATCAGTGGAAGATACGTAGTAAGATTACCTTTTCGCGAAGAAAATCCATCTTGTAAAGGTTGTGGCTCTCGTGCTATCGCTGAAAAGAGATTTAAATCTTTAGAAAAAAGGTTAGGAAGAGATGTAGATTTAAAGGAAAGATACAAGCAGGTAACAGAAGAGTATTTACAACTAGGACACATGAGGAAGATAGATAAAAGGGACAAGAATAGGGATGCAGCGGTATACTTACCTCACCATGCTGTAATCCGGGAGGACAAAACTACCTCGAAGGTACGTGTCGTGTTCAACGCCTCCGAAAGGAACAACAATGGAGTCTCATTCAATGACACGTTGATGGTGGGACCTACATTACAGTCTGATTTGAGACACACGGTTGTAAGATGGAGATTTCACCCTATTGCACTGGTAGCAGACATTGTAAAAATGTACCGCCAGGTTAGGATTTCGGATGAAGATGCAATGTTTCAGCGCGTTTTATGGCGAGACAGTTCTGAAACCGAAAGCGAGGACTACGAACTAGTGACCGTTACCTTTGGTACGGCATCAGCGCCATACCAAGCAGTCAGAACACTTCATCAAGTAGCCTACGATGAAGGCCACAATTATACAGTTGCTGCAGATAAGATTCTCAACTGCTTCTACATGGACGACTTGATGACCGGTTGTAACGACGTAGAAGAAGGCCTGGAAATACATCGTCAAATGACAGACTTATTAGAAAAGGGTGGATTTGCGCTTCAAAAAATGGAACAGTAATGATCAAGACATAGTGAACAAAATACAGGACATAGAAAGTAATATATTAAAAGGACAAATAGATCAAAACAGGACAAAGGATAACAAGGACAACACAAATAATTACAATATCATACAGGACATAAAATCCATCCAAGAGGGATACTACCTAGTTCAATACTAGAAAACAATTTATGGTTTACTGGACCACCGTTTCTTAAACCACAAAACGTAGTTTACAATAGGCCAAATCACAACAATTGTACTACAGATTTAGAAGAGTCAGCAAAGGTACATGTAGCGACAATTCCAAACGAATCGTTCTTTGATCGGTTTTCTCAGTTACGAAGATTAGTTAGGATTGTTGCATACTGTCGTAGATTTTTAAGGGAGAACAAAATATACAGAAAGGGATGTTTACAAAAGACAGAATTAGACGCTGCACTCGAAAGTTGTATAAGAAAAACACAGAGAGAACTATTTACAACAGAATATGAAGAATTAAAGAACAAAGGCTATATGCAATTAAATCAAGCCCATTAAGGTCACTCTGTCCTTACCTTGATGATAAGGACATTATGAGAGTTAGAGGGAGACTGGAGAAGTCAGAGCTCAGCGAACAGATGAAACATCCTATCGTCCTGCCTTACTCAAGTCACCTAACTAAGTTAATCATAGCTGACGCTCACCATAAAACTCTCCACGGGGGTCACCAGCTCATGTTAACTATTTGAGGACAGCCTACTGGATTATTGGGGTTAGAAATCTGGTCAAACATCATGTCATCAAATGTGTCATATGTGCCAGGCAAAAAGCCAATACAAAAAATCAATTTATGGGTTCACTACCAGCTGTTCGTTGCACCCCAGCTCGACCATTTCTTCACAGCGGGGTTGACTATGCTGGTCCAATTAGCATGAGGACAACATAAGGGCGTGGCCATCGGTCATACAAGGGCTATATATGCCTCTTTGTATGCATGGTAACTCGAGCGCTGCACTTAGAAGCAGTGAGTGACATGAGTTCAGACGCTTTGTTTCAAGGCGAGGTCATTGTGCCAAACTGTGGAGCGATAACGGCACTACATTCGTAGGTGCCTCCAGAGTTACAGCAGTTGATAGCTATTCAGTCATCAATAGCCGAACACCTCGAAACGAATGGTACAGAGTGGCATTTCATTCCTCCTCACAGTCCCAACTTTGGCGGACTTTGGGAGGCAGGAGTGAAGTCTACAAAATTCCATTTGAAGCGAGTGATCGGTGAAGCGACTCTCACCTTCGAAGAACTGACGACGCTCCTCAGTCAAATAGAGGCGTGTTTAAATTCGCGACCTATGAGCACAATTAACGTTGATGATCCTGGTGAACCACTACCATTAACTCCGGGACATTTTTTGATTGGAGAACCATTATTAAATGTACCTGATACTGACTACACAAATACTAATATAAGTTATTTATCTCGCTGGCAATTAATTCAACGCATTCTTCAGTCATTTTGGAAACGTTGGTCACATGAATATCTTGTAACATTGATGCATCGCTACAAATGGTCGTCCCAAGTTGCTGAGCCAAAGGTTGGTGATATTGTGCTTGTCAAAGAAGACGACTTACCGCCAAGTCGTTGGTTGTTAGGTAGGATCATTGAGAAACATCCTGGGGATGATAATGTCACCCGTGTCGTTACGTTCTAAATCCTCAACAATCAAAAGACCAACCTCCAAATTATGTATTTTACCCGTAAGTCAATAAATATTTGTTATTTTTATTTTATTTTACACATGTTGCTTTTATAACAAATTAACATTTATATGGTCAGAATCAACTTATACCAAAAATTTACTCTTGTTATTAATTTAAAACCAAATGTGCAAAATCAAATTATATATTTTATACATTAATTGTTAAGTTTATTTACGCTGTTTACACATTGTTAGTTTTAAGCTCACATTGGTTGTTTATATTTTTGCTAGTCTTAAGTTCAAATTGGGTTTACACTCTAGAATAGTTCATATTTAGCTTTAAAATATTGTAAATATTCGTTATATAATTAGTTCACAGTGTTTTCTTACAGAACAGATCAAATTATTCAATCTTTACAGGCCGAGTACTTATGTTTATGTACTTATGCAGTTCAAATGATTAATAGTAATTTAGTTCATAATTAGTTCATTTTAGAAGGACGTTCCTTCAGTAACGTCCTTGGTGGGCGGTATGTTTGTGATCTAATATTTTCAAATCAAATCAAATCAAATCAAACATTTATTAATTCATAAGCATGGGTATTACAGGATGTCACATATAAAATTATTATAAGATACAGCCATGTTTCACCTTAGAGGTATATGAACAAAATTGAAGTATATTTTTACATTTTGTCATCAAAAAATATTCTTATGTCATAGTACACTTTTTCAACAAGGAAGCCATTGAGCGCAGTTTTAAATCTTTTGATATCATTAATTAATCGTATATTTAACGGGATTTTATTATAGATTTTTGGTGCCATGCAATTTACACACATTCTTCGAAGAAGTGGTTTGCATTTGTGATTAACTTTCAATGTTCCTTCACGACGACTTCCGGCAGTATTCATTTCAAAATAAATTGGGTTATTTCGAACAAAGTTTGCAACCTCATATATATACATACACGGTAGAGTCAGAATTTTATATTTGCGAAAGTACGGTTCACATGAATCATCCTGATTTAGACCGAACATCGATCTAACACACTTTTTTTGCGCTTTGAGGACACTTTGTTTTTCAGTTGTGTTGGCCCAAAATATTATTCCATACCTTAAGTTTGATGCACAATACATATCCGTGATAGGCTGTTAGAAGAGTTTTAACACTGGAAACCTTCCTTAGTTTATAAAGGGCATAAGAGAATTGGTTTAGTTTTTTAATTAGATTATTAATATGAGGTTTCCATGTCAGCTTATTATCTATAGTCAAACCCAAAAATTTTGTAGTGTCTACCTCTTTAATTGAATTCCCAGAGTAGTTAATGTCAAAATTTAAAGGATAATTATTTCTTTGTTTAAAGTTTATTACATGTGTTTTTGTCAAATTAATTGTTAGGTTATTTAATGTCAGCCATTTGAATAAAGATGTCAATGTATTATTAATGTCAATATTTATATTATTCTCATTATCATGAGTAAATAAAACAGTACTATCGTCAGCAAAAATAGTCATATGATGGTCGATTACATTAGGAAAATCATTTATATAGATAATAAAAAGGAGAGGGCCCAGTACACTTCCCTGTGGTACTCCATAGTTTACTTGACGCTCTTTCGATCTGTATATTTTATTTTCACCGGTCTTAGAGTCAATTTTGGTTATATGTGTAATTTGTCTTCTATTACTTAAGTAACATTCGATTAGCTTAAGGGCGTTGCCTCTTATACCATACCTTTCTAGTTTGTTAAGTAATGTTTTATGATTAATGTTGTCAAATGCTTTGGTCATATCCATAAATAGTGCTAGTGTAGGCTTTCGGTTGTTAACGTTTTTTACGACTCTTTCCAAAAACTCGTATATAGCCATACTAATGGATTTATCTTTTCGAAAGCCGTATTGATGCTTCGAAAATAGATTATTGGTTTCAAAGTAATCGTTTATTTTTTTATATATAATGTGTTCTATTAACTTTGAAAATATTGAAATTAGTGAAATAGGACGATAGTTTTTTAACAGCTTGTTGTCATCCTTTTTGAATATTGGGATAGTAATTGCCAATTTCAATATATCTGGAAATATTCCCTGTTCTAAACATAAATTTATAATGTAGCACAAGATGTGAGCTATTATATTCCCTACTGTTTTAATAATCTTAGTGGAAACATTGTCAAAACCTACACTATTAGTATTTTTTAATAAATTAATAGATTTAACAACATCTAAGGGTATTATTGGGGTCAAAAAAATTGAGTTACGTTGACTATGTGGAATAGAAGTAGGTTCGGGCTTGTCCTTATCGACTGTTTCCAATGAGTTTGTAAAAAAGTCGTTAAAGGCGTTCGCAATTTCTGTCGGTTCAGTTACCTCTTTATCGTTACTTAATATACTGTTAAACTGTTCCTTAGGAAGGCTGCTATTATACTTATTAATTATCTTCCACGTTGCTTGGGATTTATTTTTTGACTGAGCTATATAATAGTCATTCTGTGCCTTTTGAGTAAGATTAATTATTCTCTTGTACCTTCTACTATAGTTAGTAAATATTAATTTATTTGTTGGTGACGGAGATAGTCGATATTTCCACAGGAGCTCACAACGTTTTTTACTACATAATTTAATGCCCTTTGAAATCCATTTCGGTTTGTTCAAAGTAGAGATTTTTATTTTGATTTCTGGAAAACATAAGTTGTAAAAAAAGTGTGAAAAGGTCATGAAATGAGTTGAAAGCTTTATTTGGACAACTTGTCTCATATGCTTCACGGAAACTTAGACTTTTGATGCAGTTCATAAACTTCCTTATATTATCGAGAGAAAAATCTCGGTGGTAAGTATACCAGTATTTTAGCCGACATGTTTTTTTGATAGGTATCTTCTTATTTTGTTTTCTTATTTTGTAAAGCTTTTAACGTCTTCGATAAATGGCGTTGGCGTCGAATTAGAAGTCGTTAGGGTTTGGCTTCCGCATTTTGGATAGGTCAATGTGAATTTATTTTTAATAAACGAGATCGAACAGGGGATCGACTCCGAGATCAGTACGCAGCTGTGGTCTTTTATTTAAAATTCCCGCTAGCTTACAATTCAGGTCAACTCAATCTCCCCTAAATACCATCCCGGTATTTAGCACTCAATATATAATCAATTTCATTTTTATAAGAGCCATCCGGGGAAATCCATGTTCATTTATTATTTTTCTTCTTGTTAAAGTTGATATTTAATGCTGATAGGTTATGCTCCATTAGAAATTCAACCAGTTTCTGCCCATTGCGACTTCTTTTTCCATATCCGAACTTGCCAAGTACGTACTCGTTATTGTTTTGTCTAGCTCCAATTTGTGCATTGAAATCCCCCATTAAGATTATATGTTTGTCGGTGTTGTTTTTATAGTTAAAGATATCTCATAATAGAAAGCTTCGAGCACTGATAGTTCGGATTTTTCAGTAGGGTGCATATGCCTGTATGATAGACCAAGGTTTCTTATATCCTGGTAGTTTCACATTAAGAATTGCTAATCTATCAGATATTCCTATCAATTCTTGTGTATACTCCCTCATTGACTTTTTTATTAAAAAACCAACTCCTCTGCAACCAGCAGTTTCTCCTTTGTGATACAGTATATAGCTGCCGTGATCTTCTATTTTTCACCCAGTCTTCACATTTCACTTATACCTAGTATGACGTATTTTGTATTTTCTAATGATTTTTCTAATTCTAGCAAACTTTCGTGAGTTCTATGGGTTCTCGTATTTAGTGTTGCGATATGAAGCACCTCACATCTTTTATTTGGAGGTTAGTGGTCTAGTACTCCCGCGGGGACCAACCGTGATGGGAGACTGTTAACTTGTTATTGTTTATTGTGTTGTAGTTGTCCGGCTTGTGGTGCCTGTATCCTCATTTGTGTATAAATGTTTGTCTGAAAGTGAGTGTGATCTCTCACGTAGGTACTGAAAGGCATCCCGTTTCCTAACTTTAGGATCATTATTTTTTATTTTGTCAACAGTGGATTTTGGGCTAGGGATTTCAGATCTCTTTCCTTTTTCATTTTCTTTCCTATCTATATTTCTTTTTTCCTTCTTTTTAAGCAGAGCGGCTTTTGACAGAACCTGTGTAATGTAGGTATTGGATTTCAATTTCTTCTTATTTTTGAAAATTTGAATCTTCTTTTGAAGGGTTGTTATAGCAAGTACTATTGGCCTGATTTTACCAACATCTGTATCGTGTTTTCCCAGTCTTGAATTCTATTTATTCGTTTCTTTTAGTACGACATCTATTTCCTTCATGGTAGTAAATACGAGCATTTTTAAGTCTTCTTGAGTCCCATTTTTTATTCTGGGAGCCCGTGAATTAAAATTTATTCCTTTTTTCATTTGTTTCCAGATTTTATATTTTCCTATTAAGTTTTCAATTTCGCTTTTCAATTTTTCGTTTTCTTCAATGATCGATTTCATTTTTTCATCAACTTTTTTAGTACTGTTGTTGTAATGTTTTCTGTTACCGTAAATGTTTGTAGATTAAGTTGCTCTTTAATTTTTTCTACCAACAGTGACATCTCTGATGATAGTTGAGTTGACATCTTGTGGTGAAACGGAACGTTAATATTTTCAATAAATAGACAAGAATGTATATTAGTTTTTGAACGCAACCTTAAGCGTAGTGAAAATGTACTCTTTTGTTTGTCTTTGCTGTTGTACTCAGAAGGGCTAGAACCCAGAGCCGTGAAGCCAGTTAAATAAAAATAAATAAAATTGCTCTTATGTTGGTATGTTGGTACTAACCACTTCGTTGTCAATTACATTTACCACGTAGACAGAGAAACCTATAGACAAATTGACGCCTTCTTTCGCATTCGCACACGAAAAAGATAGATTTATGCATAAGTCTTGTATAGAAATGAGACAGAGCGGTGTGATTTTTTGTCCCTTTCTCCGTGCGGGTTTTTTTGTTTAGCAAACTACACTTTGCTAAACAACTTTGACAGTTCATAGCGATCTAAGGAGTTTACAAGTTGGTTTAAGTGAGAAAAAAGTGTTTTGTGAGCTTAAGATTGGTAAATCTTGTTCAGTTCAGTTCTTAGAGCAATTAAATTTTTATCTAAATATGTTTAAAAGTCATAAAAATTATTGTATAACCTAAAACTACGTTATCATTCTTTCTCACTCAAGGCCAAGCTAATCATTAGTCTATAGGTTTCTCTGTCTACGGTTTTGTATAAACACGCTTGTCTATTATAACAGTTAACCTCACTCCCGCTTCTATTGTATTTTTGTACTTTGTCCAACGTTTCTTTTCGTGTTTCCAATGTATTTTGAAGCACAAACCAACAAAATAACTTTGAGTTCACTCTGGTTTCCTGAATAGTGATATATAACAGTGTTATTTCGTAAATTACGGGAGCGTTGCACAAATACGTCTAACATTTACAAGCACCGGAATCGGCGACGCTCAACAGGGTGGCGCTAATTTTGTGGTAATATAGAAACCTGTGAATATGCGAAACAGATAATGAAAATCCTAGCTAAACAAAATACGCCAGGACCAATCTTTTTAAAGAAACCCGACAGAATCTACTCAAAATCGCCAGATGAAACGCAACGCATTATAATTGAAACTCATTTCCCAAGTTGCTGTGTAGTTGAAAGGGTAAACCGGCATGCAGATGCACCGACACCAACAGAAGAAGACTGGAATTTAGCACAGAGAGTGGTGACGATGGATAAAATCCATTGGGCCATTCATAGTTTCCTCCTCTATAAGGCGGCAGGTCCTGACGGCATATTTCCGGCACGTCTACAGTGGGGGGAGGGAGGTAAAAAATATGACCTAACCGTTAATCCAAGCAAAACGGTTTTAGTAATGTTCACACAAAAACGAATGCTGAATAACTATCATCTCCTAAGTCTTTTCAGCACAAAACTCCAGCTATCCTCCGAGGTAAAATACTTAGGTCTTACCTTGCACAGCAGACTCAACCGGAATAAACACAGAAAACAAAATCAACAAAGCTAGTATAACTTTCTCGTAATGCAGAAACATGTTTGGCAAACGATGCGGTTTGACGTCAAAAATTATACTTTGGCTATACAAAACTACCCATGGTCACATACGGCTTTCTTGTATGGTTAACCAAAACTAATGAAGCCACCACTATAAAAAGCTTCAGCGTTACCAGAGATTGACATGTATGGCTGCCACAGGCTGCATAAGAACTAAACCAACAGCAGCTTTAGAGGCTATACTGGAGCTAACTCCGCTTCATCTATACATACAACAAGAAGCAACTTTAGCAGCCGTTAGAATCAAGAATCTTTTAAGTGAAAGTAGAGTCCCTCACACAGTTATAATTGATAGAATTTACTCAAAAATCCTATCTTACAAGCCATGTACGATAAGATCCCAAAACTGTTTGTATTTGATAAGAATAATAAGATACGATTAAATGAAACCGAAAAGCCGGAGGGATTAATTCCAAAAGAGCTTAGAGTTTTCACGGATGGTGCTAAAACGAATGAAGGTGTAGGATCTGAAATTTTCTCTGAAGACCTTAATACCCACATTTTTACACCGCTGGGTACCCATAATACTGTCTTTGAGGCGGAATGTATAAGTATAATCCAAGCGGCCATAGCAATAGATGCGAGTTGTAATGTGGTGAAATCGGGCCTAATACATAAATGCCATCAACGATTAAATGAGGTATGTAAGCACAACAATGTAACTCTGCAATGGATTAAGGGACACACTGAATCCTATGATTCATCGACATGATGCAGTAGATGAAAGGAGATCGGCTCTGGCCACTATAGGGCCGGAATCAATAATATCAATCCCCTTTGTTTACGTTTGCTCACAGGTACGTAGAAACTTTAATAAGCTACACGTTTAGATGTCTAACAGACTGTAGATAAGCTAGGGAGGTCCTGCCTGAAATAAACAGTCGTCTAACCAAGGTTCTAATGAGACTAAACAGCCACAGATTAGGATAGTAACAAATGTTATCACAGGACATGGCTCGTGGAACAAAAATTTATTTACCATATGAGTTACAGATAGTGCCTCGTGCAAGGCATGCATGAGGGAAGAACAAACGGCGGCTCACGTGTTGCTGACATGTCCGGAGGTTGCTTTGTACAGGGCTAAACATCCCGGCATGCCGGGATCGCTCCCCGAAGCTGCTTGCAACATCAAAGGAGTGTTGAACTTCTTTGGGGAGATTTCATAGCTCGAAAAATCAGATTATTCCTGCCCACACGCAAAATACGCGCTTATACGTGGAATTGCGGAAAACAGTCCATCGTAAACTAAACTAAACTACATTGACATTGATGTTGGACATTTTATTTAGTTGTTAATTTGTGGTATTTATCATAATATATATATATATATATATATATATATATATATATATATATATATATATATATATATATATATATATATATATATATATATTTGGATCAATTGTGTTTCGTTTTTTCGCTTTTATCTTAAGTTGCAATGCAATTCTTATAATCACGTGTCGATAAGACTGTCTTTAATTCACTGAAAGAATTGTCTGTGGTTTTTTTTCTGAAACATGGATCGGTACGTTTTTGCTGAATCACAGTTATTAACAACTTTTTACTAGCCTGAGTTAAGATCTTAGCGCTTCCTCAAGTATCTTTTTAGTAGATACCTTGACACACATTGGAATGAGATTATGGTCTCTGCATCTCTTCAAGAAATTTAAAGCTGTTATGTATCTTGCGCGCTTAGTCTTGATATTTTCTGATTAGCGTATTTTATTTACTATTTTCTAATAGAATAGGAGTGACAAACCAGCACACAGTCCACTTGATGGTAAGTGGATGTTGTGGCCCATAGACATCTACATTTATTCTCGATTAAGGATCAAAACGCAGACGCGTTGTTACCCCTGAAGACTAAGACATTCCGCTACAACTTTAGAAAACTGCAGTATAGCTGCATACGCGTGGTACTCTACCAGAGCTAGGCGGATGAACGCGCTACAATATTTCCAGCGTCGCTCCACGCTGATTTACATTATGATTTATTATATTTACGGGAACACTACATATTGATTAAAACTACTTTTACGGATATTATCGCGTTTAATTAACGCGAAACGTCGGGAATTAAAAATCAAGTAAGTCAAGGAAGTCTGCAGTCTGTGAACACGTACAAGATCGCCCCCGTTCACAACATCAGATTTGATATACCACAAATCCTCGCTAAAAAAACACAGATTCCTTCGAAGGATGATTCATGAATTAAAAAAAAACATCCTACTTTCAATAGAAAGATGTCTGGGTACTGTAAAGTGCTCGAAACGTCGGAAATATAAGTTAATATAGGTACGCGATATAAATCGTAAAAACTAGTTTTATTTAAATGGGTGCTTCATGAATTAACTGATGTGCATAGAAAAACAATCATAGAATCATAGAAACTTGCCTTGTTTTGATGAGTAGGTAAGGAAATGAGGATATTTTAGAGAAAATTGTAATGTTTAAAGAAATGTAGATTGTGTATATCTTCAGTGAAAAACGCAATGGCTGAACCTAGGTCAAATATCATAACAATGTCCTAAAGCGAAGCTCACCCATAGAAAATAATTGTAAATGTTTGTACGTCACTTCATAATGTAATTAAAAAAAATATTAGACTCTCAATTTGACAGATTACACTTATGTATTATATCAATTTTAAATTACAAAATTACATTTCAAAGTACTTAGCGTTAACACAATGGCCTTTTGAGATCCAAAATATCAATTACAGTAGATAACTATCGCGAAGAACTTCGTACTTCGTACAATTATTATAGCAGATATTGCTAAGAAACACGCTAAGAAATATATTTTTACTGTCAAAATATCCAAAATAATATAATCCGTGTAGTGGCGGTGGCGAATTTCCACTATTCCATGTTGTTCAGTAGATGTCGTAAGAGAGACAGAGGAAAAAAAAACAATGAGATGGGCAGCAGCGTCTTTCTGATATCAGCTAGTAAATAAACTGGAGTTGCCAATCCGCCTGCCAAGCGTGGCAACTATTGTACCTCTTGTAAGGCAATATATATAATAGCCCCCCGACTATTTTCGGCAGTAGGCAGTAATAGTAACGGCGACTCCCAAATAAAACTCTGTTTGTAGCTGCCTGTAAGTCGATTTAAAACACGTTTCCTGTGTAGATTAAGCTTTTGTGCTCCTATAAAAACTAATTTTACGCACACAACAAAATCATTCAAAAGTTTCAAAAATTATATTTTTTTTTATGTCAGTCAACAAATTATACAACACGTAACAATATTTTGATAATAATATCAAATGGCTAATCCATTTTTTATATGATAGGGTGACAAACGAGCACACAGTCCACCTGATGGTAAGTGGTCGCTGTGGCCCGTAGACATCGAATCCTAAATATCCCAGAAAGTCAGAAGTCTAAACAACAGCAGCATTAAGCTACTATTTTACGCTGGTATTCTGTGAGAGCGTGGTCCTTCCCCGGTCGAGCCGACCCATTCGTGTTACAACTATACTTCTAATATAACTGCAGCATGGCTCTACCACGTATAAAATAATTATTTCAATACATGGAACAATCACATTTAACTTTAAGTAAAGAAATTTTTTGTTAGTTTACTTTCGATAATTCGATCGACTTTATTCAGTGTTAACGGAATCGTAGCTCGTTCTCAATTACACATAGAATGGCCTTGATTGCGAACGGCTGGTGACCTTTTCAGAATGCTGTTTAATGAATGCACAGCCTCACTTCAACGCCTTTAGACATAACTTAATAGGCATACGATAGTTTGTAATTACCAAAGTAGTCGTGATTGCACCGACAGTCCCAATAAAGCAAAAACGACATAGCAGGTAAGACGCATCAGGAAGAAATTTTTAAATAATGTATTTTTTATGAAAAATTTATTCTTGATTTTTCTTTTGTAACTTAGGAGATTCTAATAGGTTAAATAATTTACAGCCTCATATTATTTTCCTTCTTTTTTACTTTGTGTGACGTGTTACCTGATTAAGTTTCTCTGTTTAGCTCAAAGTTGACTGGTAAAGAATACCTAAAGACATTAACTTCACCAATCGTAAACTTTGTGTGCAATAAAGATTTTTAATTAAAAAAAGTGTCAATTGATTCTTTATACAATGACAAATGAATACACAGTCCATCTGATTTCGATTGAACGCTATTATCTACAACTTATACCTGGTAATATAAAATTTACTTAATATGCTACTTCTTATATACTTATTCTCGATTACCGTATACAGTATCTTATATACGTCGCTGCTATTTAAAGCTATGAACCAAAATTATAAAATTAGTTAGAATAATACTAAATCAGAATATTAGTAATAATAACCAGAAATAATAAGTTAAAAATATATGTCTTATCCATAGATTTACGCATTATATTAGTATATTTTTTCGATAATCAATAATAGTACTGTTACCATTACGTTTACATTTGACAGACATCAAAAGTCCACTACAACATAGATTATGGGGGGAATATTTGTTGTAGTTGCCACGATTGGTGGGTTAGGTTTTTGCTTATAATTCTACTTTTACTTACATTGTATATTTACTTGTTCCCGAAACGAATATTATCTGTTCCTCTTTTTTCTTATAATAAAGGTGATAAACAAGGTCAGATTCCGCCTGACAATTAATAGATACCGTGCCTCATAGACACCTTAATAATATAGGTTATATTCGATTATTAATCAAAATGCAGATGCTTTGTAATCCCTTAGGACTAACATAGAATACCTAGTTTCCAGTGTGAATTGAATAGAAAAAATCAGCATTATGCTGCTATTTTAAGCTATTATTCTATAAGAGGGGAGTCCTGTCCCGGAAAAGCTGGCCTAATCGTCTAGCAGACGTTATTCAGCCGTAACGTGTTTGTTACCATACACAAAGAATGCTTACTTTTTTGTGTATGGTAACAAATACGTAACGGCTGAATTTCTTATAATATGATTTAAATCTTTCCTATACTGGGTATGACCTATGTATATCCACAACCTCACAGAAGACCACCGTGAAGTAGAAACTTTGCTTCTGCATTTCGTCTAGTGACCGGAGTTAAATATAACACTACCCCAGGAAGGTACCAACACCCCCGGTGACGAAGAATCCCTCGTTGAGCATCCATGCCCAAGCTACACTACTTTTCCTGAGCGTGAGTACTCAGGCTGCCCCACGTATTTTGGGAGGGGGGGGGGGGTTAGGCGAAATTACGCTCGAGACTAAACCTGCTCGGGGCAAACGGAGCAATTAGTCAAATACACCTGCCACATTATCCGTGAATACCTACAGCATCAAGGGACTTCATTCAAACCTTCACTACAGAATAAATAATAGTACCATGTACAGAAGTTGCACTCCCTTGATGTTGACTCCTTGCCGACGTTTAATAGCTTACATAATTATTATTAATTAATTAGATCGCGCACGCAAGCTAAATATAATTTTATCAATGCGCGGGAGTGTCCCTATAACTTTGCATATTTTCTCCTTCCAGGGTCACGGCGAACTTTCAGTGGTTACGAAGGGCTGTCATTATAGAGTAAAAAAATACATCGCGAAATGATAATTAAATTATTTAGGTGAAGTACCTATTCTGACTACGATCGACTGACTACATTTTCGTTACTGTGAGTTCTGTGATGCCCAACACATGCAACTTGCAAGGCCATTCGTCGGTAATGGCGATGCTTGGTTCGGAAGAAATAGGTAGATATTGTCAGCAACAAATAAACCTGAAAAACGATTCCTGACAAAAATATGATCGTTTTCTACTTAGTTAAAGTCTTGTTAGTAAACAAAGTTTTGATTTCAGTATTTGTGTTATTATAACTTAAAATATTTTAATTACTGAAGACAAATATAGTTATGTAAGTAGATACATACCTACTAGGATAGTGAAGCAAATTTAAACTAAGTTTTTTAATAAAGTACTTAGGTATTACGTTTGTAGTTAAATTATTACTTAATTATTTTTTGCAATAAAATATGAAATAAATTCACCTTTCATAACTTCCTACTAAATCCTTCAGTAACTTAAAAAATGATATATCTGAAACCTTTTGTTGGTCATTTAGCATCAATCCACTCAACAATTATAGTAGGAACGATATTTTGCCATTATAATTTAACAAATAAGTAATACACATACATTATTTATATAACTTTTAAATTACATTATAATTTTTCAACTATTTTATCCTACAATTTAAATACTAAACACTAAACAAAAACTATTTCAACAAGTATTTACAAAAAACTATTTACTGATAAAAAATCTTTAACATTAAAACGCCTAGAACACGCTAGACCCGACTGCGTATGTAACCCTGGGTGCATCGCGATTGTAGATAATTATTTCACGCAGGTAGCAGGAGTGTCAGAGGGCTGCCTTAACGCCGTCCACTACCATCTGCAAATGACGAAGTCGGCGTTGCTGTTTCTAACCGAGACACAGGTGTCCTCCCCGGCTGATACTTCGTATCTCTCCTACCCGGAGTACAAATTAGGACACTCCTTTATGCCCCGGGCTGGAGTTTGCGTGTACGTCAGAGTATACATCTGTTTTCAGCACCTCGGCAGCCTTGAAGGTACGGATATGTCCATCTAATGGCTGCGCGTAGACAGCAACGACCATCCCGACACAAACCGACTGATTGACCACTTCAGATGGCTGCAGACTCCGTGTTACAACGGGTCCCATGCGCAGAGATCATGATACTTGATGATTTTAACGCCCACCACGCTGAATGACTTGGTTCTCGTTTAACCGATAATGCGGTTAAATCTGTTTGACTTTGCTTTGGCATATGATCTTACACAAACGGTTACCTCGCCTACGTGGATCCTATATGTGAAATATCATGTATCTTTCCTGTCAGATCTTCTGCTGACCTCTCCTTTTGCCGGCTATTAGGTCTTTGTCAAGGTTCCTCGAACCATTGTCTAATCCAGAGTACGGTGCCACTCACGCTCCTATCGTGGTTGTGTACTGCAGGTTGTGGCCGTGTTTGGCATTAAAGGTCAGCCGATTGGGACAGGATCATACCCTTGGAGGCGGATTTGCTTCTCGCCGGATGATCCGAGCGTTGTTGCTAATTCTGTCGCTGATGTGGTGCTACCAGGAATGGAACTTTTTATTCCATCGTCTTTGGTACATACGAAGGCAGAACCCAGCCTTGGTTTGGTCGCTCCTACAAAATTGCATTACGTCATTAGCAAGTGCTACCAGGCCTTACCCTAGGGGTTAGCCTATGGGAAGCATGCGTCTTTTCCGCCTGTTGAGGACTAAGATATCCTTTACCAGCGCTCTTAACCCCCGCCTTACATTTCACTTTACCGCTCCCATCTCCCTTCCCTTTACCCCTGGATGACACCACGGAGGCTGCCGGACTGAGGCAAGATCAGCGCCTTGGGTCTTCGTCACTCTCACTGATGGCTTTCCAGTCTCACCCCGAGAGGAGAATTGCTGAAGGGATTGTAGTTAGGGCGATTTAGTCTCAATTGCCGCGTATGAGCCTTCCCTGACTCCAAAAGTTATCATCTTAAAGCCAAGAACGACTCTGCCACCCACCTGCCGCAGAGCTTAAGTCGATGGGTCATTCAGAGAAAAGGTTACTAGGAACCCATTCTCCTCGTCCCTACGGTGGAGGATTCTTCAGAGCTCAGTATGGAGAGGTAATGCCCAGCTGAGGCATTACCTATCTGCCTCGGGTATTATCGAGAGCTCTGCTTCCAGCCAGGGTTTCAGTTTTCCATTTTCACCCACAATCCAGTCCTGGCTTGCCTTATTCAGGTACGTTACCAGAAACCAACTTGGCTTGTGAGTGAAAGCCGAAAACTTTGATCCCATTCCCGGCTGTGACCGCCAGGTCGTCTTACCAGTGGCCTGTGTTAGTGCTCGTTGGACCAGCCGCATTTGCTTCACACTCATAGGATTCGAATTGCGAATTACTACACACGCGGAGCCAGCTTTGGCACTGAAGCTGAGCCTCTTCTCCGCCGTGGCCAGCTTTACAGACTTCCTCGGTTGGTTTTTGGGAGACTCTTCATCAGACCGAATGCGTTTTTTCGCTTTCGGAACTGGAGGAGGTTTGGGCATAGGAATTTCGTCCCAGAGCTTCTGGCATAGAGGAGGGCCTCTTCGGATCTTATTTCAGCTGCTATCAGCCTTCGGTACCTTTTCCTTGCTGTCTCTCTAATTATAAGGCCTAGCGAACTTTTTATTTTCCCCGTCCCTGGTTCGTTTCCGATTGTGGTTCGGCTGCAGACGTGCCCACTCATGGCTTATCCTAAGTTGGGGCGTAGTGTAGAAGGGGGTTGGTGAGGCTAAAAAAGTCTCTTCCAAGCCAACAGATCGTTCCATTAACGGTTATTTTTCAATATTGTGTGAAAAATATCGTTTTTGTCCATTCTGGTCCCACGATTAGCTAGGGAAATATTCAGTCACCCCCGGCAGAGCAGCTCGCCAAGAAAAGAGCTAAAAAACTACCCGACTCCCCCTAGTCTCGGGTAGGCACCATTTTTAGTGCATAGTAGGCATCATTTTCACGACTGGACGCCCTCCAGCCACGCATTCATCGGCACGGTACGCTTGACACCTTGGATTAGGTTAGTATAGGAAAAAGGGGTGGGACTAAAGAATAGAAAAAGGAGGATCGTCTGAGTGTTTCTGTTCTGTATGTTTCCTATTGAACCAGATCAAATAACCGGCGACGGCGGGTTCAACACGACCTGCGCTCTCTCCCAAAACCATTTGCCCAACTGCTTGCTAGACAGGAGAGCAGAATAGGTGTTAAATCTAGTCCTACTGATAATGTCAAAAAGTTAAAAGTAGACTAAACCCCGCCCCGCGGTAACCACTTACTGCTTAACGCGGGGCGGGGGTTAGTCTACTTATGCTCGTTTGCCCCCTCTCCTATTAAAACAAAAATATGCAGTCAGAATAATAATAACTTATGCTAAAAAATTCAAAAACATTGGAAGTGTCTACATTTTTTTAACTTTATTACCATTATGTTTTTAAACTATTTTCCGTTTTAGTGATGTACTTTGAAGTTAACGGAACCCTTGAAACTATCGAGTTGCTCCAAACTGTGGGTTGCAACAAGCTTTCCAAATATGTTATAAGGACAAATTTGTCATAGCCAATAGATTCAATTTTTTTTAAATTATTAGGGGATCATCAATCATGAAAATACTCAATCTAAGTACATAGTACGTCGATCAGACGCTTCTTATAAACGTTCTAAATAGGTGTAGGATAAAGTGACAAGAAAAGATATATTTTTACGATATTTTAACAAAATGCGTAAAAGCATTTATACAAACAATATTCTACAACAATCCGCTTAAGTCCGAATATTATATCTTCTAAAACGACCGCATCTGCCTTTGGTTTACTGAAATGAAAGGGTTTCTTTGTGGAATTAAACTGTATTTCAAAGCAAAAGGCTTTTTAATAGATTTAAAGGAGACTATTGTTTAGCTAAAGTTAGAAAGGATTCTAAACAAAATATCCGCTGGTTACCATTGGTAAAGTTTAAAATTCCATTGATATTTTGTTTTGAAATGAATTTTAACATAATGAAGAACTGCTATGTACACTACGGCAATGACCCGCTTAAATATTTGCATCAGTTGCCACACGAAGTTAGTTAGATTAAACCAGTGCATGTTTAATAAGTTTTACGACCAGGTTATAACCGCGAGTACGTAACAAGGTCGATGTCCACGTGCTGGTATGAAGCTTGACTCATGACGGTCCACCGATAGTGGATTGCAAGAAATTACTTCTAGACTTGTTTAATTAAAACGCAACTATTTCAAAAGATTAAGACGTTGTTGACGTAAGCTGATAGAATTTACATAGAAAATCTGTGGTACGGGCACAAATTCACTCGAACTTGAATATTGTTTTAATCTTAAACGATGAAAAATTAAAGTAAATTAGGGAATGAAAGAAATAAAGACAGGCTTATTTTATAAAAATAGCAGGGATCTTTTTTACTTATTCTTAAAAAGAAAGTACATACTTATTTATTTATTCATTTATATTTTATTGGACCTTAATAAAAAGGATGACAAAGGGCAGACTTAATAGGCATTCTCTCCCAGTCAACTAGGTACCATAAGGTAGACTCTTTGTTTATTTGTTACCCTTATTTTTATAAAACAAAAAAAATTAACTTTCACACACCACTGACTCTTACCTACGGTATCAACTCTGGATGAATGAAAAAAGTTTGATAAGTTAGAGATCTTCAGAAGACTTTTCCCGGGTAGTGACGGCGTAAGAGAAACCACTACATATTAATATCATCCTTTGGGTGTCGTAACAGGCGACAAAGGGGAACTAAAACAGGATTTTTTATAAGATAGGGTGACAAACGAGCACACAGTCCACCTGATGGTAAGTGGTTGCTGTGGCTCATCTATACTCGATTACAAATCAATCAAAAAGCAGATGCGTTGTCACCCGTGAGGACTAAGATGGAATGCCTCGTTTCCAGTAAAAAGGGTCTCCGGTTCTCTACACTCACCATACGAAACACAGCAGCATTAAGCTACTATTTTACGCTGGTATTCTGTGAGAGCGTGGTCCTTCCCCGGTCGAGCCGACCCATTCGTGCTACAACTATATTACTAATATAACTGCAGCATGGCTCTACCACGTATAAAGAAGATGAATGATTAGCTGCATTTTCCTGATAACACCTCAAAGTAATTAAAATCTTTGATTGCCAAATTGCCTGCCAAGCGCGGTATGGCAAATTGCCTATTCAATTAATAGGGGAAGCTTATGGTCAGCGCTGAACTTTGTTAGATTGTTATGATGATGATAATGGTGATGACGATATGAAAATAGGTATTCATTAAGTATTTTGTAAAATACATTTATTACTTATTAGTGTAATTTAATAACATCACAAAAGTTACTACGGTTTTCTTTAATGTTTTATAACTATTAAAAGTTTACAGCATACATTGTCCTCAGAAAAATATTCCATTTATACATAACAGCGTATCCCACCTGCTAAACCCTGAACCCATGGTATGAGACATTCTATATGCCTCATTTGGCGGATATATAACATAGTTGCTTAACAGGCGTTTGGCAACTACTTCTGTTTATTACTTTCAGTTATTATCAGAATGATGTTGCTGCCCGTCTCCTGTTTTAAGTCCTGTTCAAAAACAAGGCATTTATTGGGCTCACACCCCACGCTGCATTTATTGGTGGGAGTCTGATTATCTGAAAGTTTTCTTCCGTAGAGTTTATCGGTTCTTCGAGCTGTATGGCAAACCCACTCCTAATGCGGATATCATCGCAACGAAGTTTTTAGACATACCTCTCGATAGTTTACTCATCGGCGACGAGCTTCTTCATACGATGGACTGTGAAGGGCCACGTCTAGAATCCTTTTATCGTCAGAGAATGTTTCCTTTCTCTGGTACTTTTGCAGTTTTTTAGGTATACTGGATAAAGGATTTTTTTGCATTGTTCCCAAAATATTTATTTAATACACCTTCGACAAAACCATTTTTTTTTCAGATTACCGCTTGATGCGCCCGTGACCAATTCTGCTGCAAAGTACCTGAAAAGTTGTGAATTTTAGCGAAAATAAAAGCAATACGATCTGCACACGATCTCACTCACTTAGCTACTTTAAGAAAGGACGTTAGAAAATCCATCACCCCATTTCGTCCCTCGGGTGTTAAAAGAGGTTATGTTTTCAGATGTATGCCGGTATACTTTCAGCCTATCCCTCTGGGTAACTGGCGAAAAAAAGTTTTTGCGTTTTAGTATGTGATTTCATTAATATCTCGTTTACTCACTCAAAAAAATTATAATAAAGACAATGTAACAGTGTGTGTTTAGCTTGCAAATATAATAAATATTATACCGATATGGGTAAATCTTATACCGGATATAGTTTGTTAAGTACCAATGCTAGGTCTATTTTTTTTAATTTCGTTCATTGCTAGAACTTAATCGTTCTAAATTATGAATACTATTTAGTTCGTAACTTGTTACTTAACAAAAAATAATTTAATAAATGGCTGAAGTTTATTACTTACGAAATATTTAATAGCGTCCTTCAACTAAATTTCCACGCGATACGAAAAAGGCTAGAACTAACAAATGCTGTACAAAAAAAAAGCTAGATTTAAAACTAGTTTACTTTTACTTACTTAAGACTAAAATAACGTTGCGAGGCAATAATATTATGTTATAATAATTCATAAGCCGTTGTAGACTACGGGCCGGGCGCACATTAAATTCATATAACGTTGGCAACCCGAGTCCAAACTCCGATATAGGCTTTGATAAAATTATGATTTGTAATATTTGGTTCTGATTTATAATTGTACTAATGTCTCGGGATAATTTTGATAGGAAAAAAAACTAAGTCAATCTATACTGAGCCAGCATGGTGTTTGATACTTCAAAAACAACGACAGAAGGGATATAACCGAATTTTTTTATCTTGTAGGTATTAAATATCTAACGCGAATGAGACCAAAAGTCACGCCACATTTAAAGATATTTTCTATTATATGATTGCATGTTTGCTTCTTTTTGTGTAGGTAAATACCACCTGGAATTCTCATTCAGATTATTGTGACTTTAAGTTTTATAGTTTCGTATTCTGTGTTTCTCACAATTTTATACGTAGCAAAGCCATGCTGCAGTTATATTAGTCGTATAGTTGTAGCACGAATGGGTTGGCTCGATCGGGGAAGGACCACGCTCTCCCAGAATACCAGCGTGAAATAGTATCTTAATGCTGCTGTGTTTCGTATGGTGAGTGTAGAGAACCGGAGACCCTTTTTACTGGAAACGAGGCATTCCATCTTAGTCCTCACGGGTGACAAAGCATCTGCATTTTGATTTGTAATTGAGGATAGATGTAGATGTCTATGGGCCGCAGCAACCACTTACCATCAGGTGGACTGTGTGCTCGTTTGTCAGCCTATCCTATAAAAAAATGATGTTCATTTTCTGTTCGTCTTAATTAATCACGATGACAACTTTCAGAACTTTCACCAACAGTTTTCAGAAGAAAAAATATCTTTTATGGTATCAATGCTAAATGCTGGATGCGTATATGTAACTATTTAAACAACTTTCTAGTTTTTACCTTGTGATTTTCTCTGTGATAGTCTACCCAAAAAGGAAAAATAAACATGATAAAAATGTAAAAACAGGTATCAAAATTTAAAAATAAAACAAGATTTCTACATTATAACTTCTAAAGTCGTGGCTTTAATTTTAGACACCAATGTCTGTATTATTTTACCCTTTTAGTTTTTGATGTCCTTTGTATTATTAAAGGTTTAATAACAAGTCCATTAACTTTGACAAATTTCTGACAAGTGTTGGAATGTTTGATTATAGATAAATAAGAATGGAACTCGGAATTCCTTTTCTTTAAATAATTTTAAGCAGCATCAAGTATTTCTTATTCTTGGATCAATTGTTAAACATGATATAAGTTTTTGTAGGAAGGATTTTCTTGTTGTAGAAATTTAAGCTAAGCGTGGCAGGCAAATTAGCCACCACTGTCCCTCATCTGCAGTTTTACTAATTGTCTCCAATCTGTCAAACGGTGATGACAATCTTTCGATTCTTTAGATTATCATCATCGTTTTCCGCCACTGAGCAATTTACTGCTTGACATGGGCCTCCATAGAGTAAGAATTTTTTGCTGTTTACAAAAACGGCCGTACTTGATACCGCATTTAGTTCATATTGTTACATGACTCACTTATTCCTATTATTGTATTTTAACACATGCGTTATTTAATTTCAAACTAAGAATAATAAGAGACTTAAATATTATTTCATGTATCATTCATTTATTCGTGATTGCCCATCAAAAGTCCATTGTAAAACACAGGCCACAAGCATACTTATTGAGATATTATCATGAAGATGCTTAAATTGCACTTGGTTGCCTCTTCCAACAATCGCAGAATAATATGGGGTAGTGGATTTTCTTACAAAACCACTCGACAGTAAATCGGTATTCTATCTAATTAAATATTATTATTAATATGTATTTTTATTGCTCATATATAAATTGACCTAGTATGTTGAATCATGAGAACATCTTAATCCATTACGGCATTGCTTTATTTAAACAATGCAATGAAAATTCATATCGGATTAGTTCATTTAGCACAGTTACTTTGTCTCTACTTTTTAAACTAGAGCTATGTATTCATCGTTCTACATTACACAATACGTTGCTGCTCTGTTATTTAATTCAATTACTTTGCAAGTGCAATAAAATTATTTTGTTTTTTACTTAAAATTTAAGAGTGTAAGTGAGCATAATGTAACTAAATATTACAAAACAATATTAATAGCAAGGGAAGGCATTCTTATAATAATAAACTAGACTATAAACTAGAGATACAAAATCATTCAAGTACCGTAGTAAATAATTCAAGCACAAGCATTTTCAGCTTTATTAAAGTGAATACTATATATACTATATTGTTAAAAAATTACTAAAAAATTTTTTTATTTAAATTTATATTTTAATAATGCTACAGATATTATATTTTATTTATAACCCTTATTAATTATTTCAGTGTTAGCTATATACTTTTTTACTTACATAGCTGTAAGATCATGGCATTTCCATTTCCCATAGTTGACACTTATTATGATACCCAAGGAGCGAAATGGTTTGGGAATTTTCTTAAACCGCCACCACACCACAAATTAAAATTAAATTGAACGCTTAATTAATTACAATATATACGTTCACTTTACAATGAAATTGAAGGTCCCTCACTTTATTTTCTCGTGTTACTAACAACGCAAATGTAGAGATGTTGCCGTCACTTCCTTGACGCATCCATTAAGTCAACGGAAACACGTTGTGAACAAGACCATATTATAGGTTCATACAAGATTTTCGCGGTCGCACCCAGTAGCCCTTCCAATAAACGTCAAGGCCTTCACTATTCGTATAAAACGTGATCAGCCGCCCGAAACAACACACTTTGTGACTTTCACGCGAGCAGTGCACATTTGGACAAAATGTATAGGCTCATGGTATTTGCGTTTGTGATTGGGGCAGTGGTGTGTCAACAACAAGAAGGTGGACGAAGGGTTCCTAAATATGCTGGAGATCCAAAAACGGCTGCCATTATACAAGAAGCGCGTTATTTAAGTGGAAATGGAGCATTCGGGGCCGCATATCAACAAGAAGATGGCATTGATTTTAAAGAGGAGACAGACGCCGAGGGCAACCGACGTGGCAGCTATTCATACATTGACCCCTCTGGACAAAGGAAAACTGTGAGCTACGTTGCCGGTAAAAACGGATTTATGGCCACTGGTGATCACATTCCGACTGCACCACTACCAGTGGCACCTACTCCAGGCTACGAGCCTGACCCTCGTTACAATTCTCCGAACTACAAAGCACCTCAATACAGTGCTTCACAGCAGTACAGTGCTCCAGCGGCGCCTAGGAATTACGGAGGCAAACCTAATGGAGATGATGGCCAATACTACCCTGAGCTCTACGAACAAGAAAACGACGTCGCACCCCAACCTCAGTACCAAGCTCAGCCTCAATACCAGGCACCACAGCCTCAGTATCAGTCACCACAGTTGCAATATCAAGCTCCTCAGCAGCAACAGCCACAATCTCAGTTCCAGGCTAACACCATCTACCCAGGTGTTCAGCAAGCTCAATATAGCGGATTATCGTCACAGCAATACTCCGCACCACACCAAGCTCAAAATATTCAGCAGTACTATGAACCTACAACACCGCAACCAACACGCTTTTTCCCTCCTGGCAAGTTCAGCCTAAACAGAGCGCCTGATGGTTATACATACTCTTTCCACAAAGTATAAATAAATTATTTATGAAGAGGATGTCTCGGCGATTCGTGAAGTTTGTAATAGTAAAAAACATGAATCAATTACTAAATCGTCGAATCATCAGGGGTCGATCGCGCGGGCTGGGCCACGACTGCTACATAAGCATTTCTAAATGTTGTTTTGCTGTGATATTGTAAGTTAATGGACAGTTATAAATATGTTGTTCGTTTTTGTTTATTGTAAAAAATGCCCTGCCGATAGAAATGCATGTCATCTGGTAAATGACAAAAAATTGTAAATAAATATAAAGTAAATGTCTACACTTAATCACAAGAATTTGAATACCCGTATTAATTAATCATTATTTGTTCCTAACATATATTCCTCGAATACATCCATTAAGTTTACTACACATAAAATCACACTGTAATAAAAGAGTAAAAAGTATAAAGTAAGTATACTTCCTTACTTTCAAGGTCTTAGCAACAAGGTGTGGGCTGTGTCCGCATTCTGCAGTTGCTCGAAGCGGAGGCAAGTAGATCACCTTAAAGCATTACAAACGTATTATTATGGTACTGAACTGGTCTCGTTCGCCACGCCTCACTTTCATTTTTAACTAACTGTGTTGCTATTTGCTCACATTTACACACATAAATCTTTGATATCTACTGTTCAAAAATAACTTTTTTATTTGCTCTTATAATATTGTAAAACAATTTTAAAATTGGCGGTAAAGAAAAACATCGTTAGGAAACTTGCATATTTATAAATCAAAATTATTTCGAAGACATGTGTAGTCCGCCAATAAGCTTATACGTGGTAGAGCCATGCTGCAGTTACATTAGTAGTATAGTTGCAGCAAGAATGGGTCGGCTCGACCGTGGAAGGACCACGCTCTAACAGAATACCGGCGTGAAATAGTAGCTTAATCCTGCTGTGTTTCGTATGGTGAGTATAGAGAACCGGAGACCCTTTTTACTGGAAACGAGGCATTCCATCTCAGTCCTCACGGGTGACAAAGCATCTTTATATTGATTCGAAATCGAAGATAGATGTAGATGTCTATGAACCGCAGCAACTACTTACCATCAGGTGGACTGTGTGCTCCTTTGTCACCCTATCCTATAGAAAAGGCTTAAAGCTTGGTGGACAATTCTTTGTCCTTAAAACGACTCAGAAATGAGAGGTGGCCTTTGTTCAAGATTCGCACGTAAACGGACTGTAACTATACATTTTTGATTACTATACAATAAAATGAGACCAATAAGTTTCATGTAATGACTCCAACAACCTTTTTAGTCCCCGACTGGTAGGATTCCAGCAGCTGACGTTCATTATTTGGAAAATTTGCTTCAGTACTTTGTGCGGTCATGCTGACGAAAGCGCAGGTAAGATGATATTCTTGCACTGCACTGTCCCAAATTGTCAGTCTTAAATTTGAGTTCTGCATTTTTTGATAGATTCCCGCCATTAGTCAATACAAAGAATAATTTATCAACTCATATTACTATAACTAATAAATTATTTTTGTTATTTGAATCAATACATACCTCACTATTATTTATTTTTATTTATTATTTATAATCGTTGCCCTACAGCCTATCAAAAGTTCAATGATGACCATAAGCCTCCACCATAGATTGACATTTGTCATAATTGCCATGCTTGGCGGGTGGATTAGCAATTGGATAGGACACATTACTGCTAAATAGTCGCAGCACGACTGCATTTGCGTCTACCAATATAATATAAGAATACAAATTGAGTTGTCGATTGATGTTATTCGACTGATTAATCAAAAAGCCGACGATGTGTTGTTTGATTTTTGTCGAGCAGCTATCGATAGCTTTCACTGAACATAGGCCTCCCCCATAGATTGCCTCATAGGGGGAGATTTTACTACAGTTGACACTAAACCAAAGTTGTTAAAAATTAATTCGCACACATCCGCT
This sequence comes from Parnassius apollo, assembly GCA_907164705.1. Taxonomy (NCBI): domain Eukaryota; kingdom Metazoa; phylum Arthropoda; class Insecta; order Lepidoptera; family Papilionidae; genus Parnassius; species Parnassius apollo. The sequence goes on from CAJQZP010000209.1 coordinate 4,026,754, forward strand.
CAATAAAACAAAATGCTGTGTCTTACCTAGTTTGAAGAAATACAAGAGATAGAAATAGAAGATCCCATTGCATTTTCTTTCGCATTTTGATACCAGGAGATGGGCAGCATCGTTTGATGCTGCCCCTCTCCTAGTATCAAACCTCTGTCGCCTCTTAAGATGCCCAAGAGACAATATGGGGCAGTGCATATTCTTATACTGCCACTACACAGATGATTGCTTTTCGTATGAACTATAAGATCAGTTAGAAGTTGATTTTAAAAATTCTACATACGTTCGATAAGTGATTAAAATTAAAATAAGCTCTTGAAATTAATAAATAAAAACAGTTTAATCAATCGTAATCCTTAACGACCAAAAATTTCATCCCCGCTATTGACGTATTTTATTTTCATTTAATTTCTATTTACCTATTTAACAGTAAGTAATTTATAAATTTACTATATTTGTTGAATTAATGTTTTTAATGATGCTGCAAACATTTGACACGAATAATTATTTAACGATTAATTTAATTAATCAAAATAATAAAATTAAATTTTATTAATGAAACACACAATCATTTTAATTCTCTTTCACAGATTCGTTTATTAATTTGTCTGAAATTATATGCGGTGCAATGATTCACGCAAAATTGTTTTTGTTGAAAGTTATTTCTCAATAACATGTTATTCACAGAAATTTAGGTTGATTTGTAAAATTGCCGCTTCGACAATCATATTGGCAAACAGTTAACAAGCAGTAAAAACAATAGCAATTTGAAACGCCTGACGTAGTTATTTCAAAATGATTTACCATATAGACAACTACTATAAATGTTACTGTTCATAACCGTATAGGTAGTTTTGAGTAAAATATGTATGAACAAGCAAATTTAGTACTATTATTTAAAAAAAAACTTGAATAACGTAAAAAATTACGAATGATAACTATTATACGATATAATATTTATTATTAGTATTTTGGAGAACTTTTTCACAGCTATATTAAAAGTTATGAAAATTTAAGCGAGAAGTCGCGAACCTAAATAGTTATTTAAAATAAAATATGACTCCTAAACCTAAATATGATTTACAATGAGCTAATCAATAATACCCCCTCCCCCTGACGTAGTTCTTAGACTTTAATTTTTTTTCTAATTTATTATGGCGACAACAAGACGAAAAAAATATTAATGAAAAAATATGAAAAAAAAATGTTTTTTTTTTTGATAAATTTCTTTAGCGACACTTACACGATTAAGACAAATCGATTGACGTAAGAATCATAAAAATCGGTCCACGCGTTTGATCTCTAGAGCGCCACAATATTTACGTGGTAGAGCCTCGCTGCAGCTGTATTGTAGCACGAATAGGTTAGCTCTACCGGGGTAGGACCACACTTTCACAGAATACCAGCGTAAAATAGTAGCTTAATGCTGCTGTGTTTCGTATGGTGAGTGTAGAGAACCGGAGACCCTTTTTACTGGAAACATGGCATTCCATCTCAGTCCTCACAGGTGACAAAGCATCTTTATTTTGAGTCGTAATCGAAGATAAATGTAGATGTCTACAAGCTGCAGCATCCACTTACCATCAGGTGGGCTGTGTGCTCGTTTGGCACTTTAATTCTATAAAAAAGAACAAACATACATACTTACATACATTCTAACAAAAACAATTATTGGGTGTGAATTGATTGCGCTACAATCACTTGGTTAAAAAATGCGGAACTCTACAAGATTTTGCTCGTTATTCTTGCGCAGATGTTATGCTTTTATGTCGCAGAGCCGTATGGCTCTAATATGCAGCTAATATAGCTCGTTTTCATAATGATTTATTAAAATTATACGAACACTACATATTAAATAAAACTGTATATAACGGATTTTATCTCGTTTAATTAACTTATATTAACTTATTTTTAATTCCCGACGTTTCGGGTGTTTTACAGCACCCATGCTCACGGAGAGACAGAGATGCTTGAGGTCTGGGGCTTTTTATTATACGCAGTGTAACCAATAGTGTGATCAAGATTTCAGATTTCACTATTCCCGGTACCTAACTGAAGGATGATGGTGAGATTCAGCATTGTGAGTAAATTTTTGTTTCAGAGTGCACAAGGGATCTGTGACTAAAATGCCAGATATTTTAGTCCGCCGAGCTTTTGCACGTCAAGCAAGTATTGCAAGACAACAAGCTTCGGGTCCCGTGCCTACGTCACAGTGAACGAGTGAAGTTGGCCACAGTCGAGCGGGTGCCTACTGCACTACCGTATGTCAGAGGAGTCACAGACATGGTTGGACACATCTTGAAGCGAGCTATTAAAACATATTTCAAGCCGCCGAAGAAGATTATATAGTCAATTTTTACCATCCAACAAATATAATATTCCGCTACAAGATCTAGGAGTGTAAAAGCTAGAAATAGAATGTGGTGTCTCTTACATTGGTAAAACAAAAAGATCTATAAAAACACGTGTGAAAGAACACATAGCTGAAGTGAAGCACCGTCGCTCCAGGAACTCTGCAGTCTGTGAACACCATTACATCAGATTTGATAAACCACAAATCCTCTCAAAATAACATCGATTCCTACCAAGGATGATACGCGAGACTATTGAAATTAAAAAACATCCTAATTTCAATAGAGAAGGTGGATGGGTGCTGACATCTGTTTGAGATCCTATAATTATTATAATTAGTAAAATAGAACCCAAACTCAAGCACGCCACTGCAATAATTCAAGATACTTAAGTTCATTCTGCGCACATCGGACTAAAAGTTAATATACGATAACTGAAGGTAATTATGCTCGGGCTGACTATGACATTTGGACGTCAAATATATCATAACCCCCCCCCCCGCCTCGCCCCGCCCGTGACCATGGGTGCACTAAAGCACCCGAAACGCCGGAAATTATAAATATGTTAATACCTATAAGTAAATTAAAAGTGATAAAATCCGTTATATATATAGTTTTATTCAATATCTGGTTGTAGCACGAATAGATCGGATAATCTTTTTGCTGAAAACGAGGCATTCCCTCTTAGTCCATCTAGTGACAACAAATGCAGATGATTTGATTCTTAAGGGGGGATTAAATGTAGATATTTATCGTCTACAGTATTTACCTACCATCAGATGGACTGTGTGCCCGTTTGTCACACTTATTCTATAAAAAAATACTAAGCATTCATATATAGTTTTTTATTTTTTTATGTTTTTTTTACAAAATTACTTATTTAAAAAATGTTAAAGTAATTTTACGATGTATATACGTCCCACAGCTGGGCACAGGCCGCTTCTCATTTCTAAGAGGGTTTTAGGGCTAGGTAATTTCCCCACTAAATTAACTCTGTTGCCCCAATGCGTTGTGGCGGACTTCACATGTCTTCAAAATATTTTTTTCAATTTCTCAAGCATGCAGGTTTCCTCACAATATTTAGTTTTATCGTGAAAAATGCTGCCGAGGACTCAGGAGCTAAGCACTCGTCGTAAAAACGAAATTTTCCGATACAACAAATTTTATATTTGCCAAGAGCCACATAGTCTCATAGTATTATTATCTCATAGAATACCGGTGTAAAATTGACAAATAGCAAGGAGTCAGAAGTGACAACGCATCGGTTATTGATTCTTAATTGAGCATAAATAAGTAAACGTCTTTGTACTACTTTATTACTCTTAAATCGGCCACATACATACGGAATTCCGATTCGGGAAGTCAAGCAATAAAATCAAGGACCCGTCACACACGTAGGTACGGTAGTTTTCCATTCAAAATTGTGCGAGCAAACGGGATTCCGTATGTGTTGGACCGACCCGTTCGAAAGTCCGAAACGGAATCCCGACACAGAATTTCGTATCTTTGTGGCCAGCTTTGCTTATATGAAAAAATATTGCAATAGAGAAGAGGAAGAAAATTGAGTGCCGTAGTATGACTAATATCACGTGCTAATATACCCGGTGCTTTATAATAAGGCATTAAGATGCCTTTCACCGTAATCTTAAATACGTAATACAGGAGCATTAAAACAATTTTAAGTCCATTATTTATAGTGCTAATAATCCGTTTCGTAATTTAGCTTGTAACCTAGAAGTAACTATCCTTTACATTAACTCTTAGTAAAATAATCCGGCTAGAAAATTGTGCAGGTGCGTCAGCGCTTTCAATTGCTGTAAACTGAAATAGACCTTTAAGTCCAGCAGACTAACGATAGACACGGGCTGATAATTATAACAGATGATGATGATGTTGAACCCTAGATTTTTACTAGAGTATAAAGTTTTCACTTTTTTATTAATAAACTCTCATAGGCATTTCAGATCATATGATAAAATTTCAAACATTTAATCTCAAAAGAAAATTAGAATAAAAAAGAATAATCCATTATACAGAACATTATTATGCGAGCAAGTATTCAAAACAAAATAAAAAAGAGGAAAATAATTTTATTAAGATTTATTTCCATCACAAAGTGGTAACATTATATTGTTTCGAAATAGAAATATTTGCGTAATTAAGTCACTGTTGACAAAGCGTGCTCATTATAAAGAGTGCAATTATTTAAATACCTTACAGTTTAATTTAATTATATTTTTGCATCACATTGTTTTATAATAATGATTATAATTTCGGACAGTGTTATTTTAGACTCATTGTACCGAACCGTGGTTGCGCACAGGTTAAGAGTTCACTATAAATTTCGCAGTACGCTAGCAACCTGGGTTCATGTCCGCCCGCATATATGAAATTTTGATTGAAATTTTAAGTAAAAAAACCTGCATGGCAGAGAATATATAAAATGAAGTTGGCCATTACGCGGATACAGCGAGCGCTACAAACAAATTGCTCTCTGCTGCTGCTGGTAAATTTACTTTTCCAATATTTTCTTACCTTACACCGAAAATTAGGCGACAGACACAAATTTTGTGTCTAAAAATACATTAATCTTAATAGTATTCAAATTACCGCCTGAGCTTAATATCAAAGCCAGTAATTTTGATCTTACAGATAGACGCTTCAATCTATTTATAGTTAGATAACAGTAATTGTATGTTAATATCACATTAGTATGTGATTTACTTTAACATTTCAAATATAATTATTCAATCGTGGGACTCAACTGCAAGACATTCATCATCATCTTCATTGCATATAAACTAATTATAAACGCTTCCCTGCCGATGCCACAAGTTAATAAAACCAATTTACCGAGCTCTACTAAATACTCTTATAAGGATTTTATTATAGGAGGAAATAGCAATTTAAATGCACTCACTAAGAAATAAAAAGCAAGAACCAACCTGAATATCAACGGAAAAGAATGTAGGTCAATCTATAAACTAATATTTCATCGCTAAAAGTAAGTGAGTATTGATAAACGGATTATTGTTGAACTTTGAACGTCGTTTTTATTAGAGATGCTAACCTGATATATTAAAATATGTTTGCGTTATTAGTGTCGACGTGACTGTGAAAATGGACTCTACTTTCGTATAATATACCGTACTTATATACTTTTATGTCAAGCATAGTTCATGAATGTTCACCATAATAATTAAGCCATAATTTATATCTTTTCAGCTACCGAAAGCGATGTCTCTCCAACATTGCACCGTACATCGTCTGTAGACCCCAAAAGTCTTGCAAAACTTTTACGAATTATCTTGCAAAAATCCCTATTAAACAGTAACCTGTAAGCAATAAGAACTTATTTATTTACATACACAACTAATATACGATTGGCTATAGTTAATCCCGGCTACTATGGATAATTTATTACTTACTTAACCGCTATGGTAATGTATTAGGATGGCTTCCTACGATCCGTAATATTGCGGACGAACGCGATGCGTCGCGTACTTACATCCGTAGCGGTGCGTCGGATTAACGGTAACTTCAAAGGTACGGTGCGCGATTGTGTAGGAGGTCATTCAAGTAGGCAGTCATAACCTTCATTTTAGTAGACCACTATGGACGCGTATAATTTGCGAATGCGATGACGCGTACTGCAATTTTCTTCTTTTATTTATATAAAAATGAAGTGAATAAAATATTAATTTTTATCTATAACATAATGAGACAACATAAATTATATATTACATATAATTTAACGACATCCAATAGCGTCGTTTTTTTCTACAATTAGTTTTTATAATTTAAGGTTGCAATGGGATCACTAGTTTCCTTGCTGATCGGATCATCAAAGTCATAGTAGACGGTGCATGCTCCGATTACAATCCTTATTAACGCTGGTGTTCCACAGGGCTGAGTGCTATCATCAACTCAGTATCTTTTGCAACATATCAGTGACGTGTTGCAATTCTGTTACATTCAATGCTGTGCGGACGAAAGAACTGGTGATGTTTTATACACCGGTCGCCGAGTATCGGAATAAACTTGTGTCTGAAGTCGAGAATTTCAATCACCAGAAGGCATAAGTTTGCGCGTTTACTGCTAAAAAGAACTTGTTACCTCAGCTAGCATCGGAATCCTCGGCGTTGACACAACGAATGATGTACAATTTCGTGTTCACTTGTGGCTTAACAAAGCAGGACAATATTTCATGCCGGCACATCGCTTGCAAATTTACAAGACGCAAGTTCCGCCTCACATGCACAATACTGTTCACATCTCTGAGCCGAAGTACCCCTGTGCTAGCTTCTTTTACTTATCCGCATCCAGTGCACAGCAGCTCGAATCATCGTATAACCGAGTTCTTTCTAATTGGCTCAATTTATTGGTGCTGCAAAGAGATGTTGCGTCTACCACGGGGAGTGCTCTGAGGAATTGTTCGGATTAATTCCAGCAGCCAAATTTAACGATTGCATATCACGTCAAAACTCACGATACCATCCACACCATCTGGAGTTTTCTTTCTCGTACAACCTATTTGTGGAATCGTTAACCACCGGAGATTTTCTTGAACCGATATGACTTAGAGACCTTCAAGAAAAAGCTTACTCCTTTCTTAAAGGTGGACAACACACCTGTAATTTTCCTGGTATTGCAGTTGTTCATGGGCGGTGGTAGTCACTTACCAACAGGTGAGTCGCATGTTCGTCTTCTATAAAAAATAAAGTAAAAAATAATGGTTAAATTCATCAAAAGATAGAACTGCAGCTACAGCGTTATGTTCTCTTCCACTTGGCATTTTAAAATGACGAGAAGTGATTTAGAAATGGCTTTGAATCTCGGACCTACATATGTAGATCGACAATCAACGTTGGAAGAGAGTCAGTAGGTACAATGCGTAACTACGCACGATTACGAATAGTTGTCCACCGTACGCGGATTATCAATGACACGTACATTCTAACGGCCTTGATAAGCCACCCTGGCTTAGTACAAAAGTACAAAAAACAACTTCATAAATTATTATTATTAAGCCTAGTTAATAAACTTACGGCTACATTCAATCCTATTGTGTAATCATTACCTTGGAAATTATAAGATACGAAGAATCAAAACTTAGACGCTCACAACTGCATACATATGTGAGTGTCTAAGTTTTGATTCTTTAATAGAAAAAGTGGAAAGACTCATCTAAAGGTAAGTGATCAATAAACTGCTAGAATTGCGAGTGAGTTGCTGAACTTTCTAAAAGACGTTGACTTTTGTAGTTCCCTCAATCATATCGCTTCGGGTCACTGCTATCGACAGCAGATTTCACAAAAATTATTATAAAAATGATGATTCCGAAAGAAATGATAGGCTCACAAGGGCTAGAACCCAGAGACGTAAAGCCAGTTAAATAAAAAAAAATGTAATTTGTCCTTGTTTTATTTTCTGGGGTAAGCCTTTAATAGCCACCGGTCACTGGTACATTGCTACGAATGAGAATGTATTGTAATTATTGGTCTTACTTTCATACAATGTAAACTAAACTACAAGAGCTGCGTTACTGGTTAATATGATTGTACATTCCATGTCAACACGGGTCATAAAGAATTTATTTCCACTATTACTTTCTTGTCTCTTGTATTATTTTTTATAGAATAAGGGTGAAAAGCGAGCGCACAGTCCACCGGATGATAAGTGGTTGCTGTGGCCCATAGACATCTACATCTATCCTCGTTTGCAAATCAAAATGCAGATGCGTTGTCAGCCGCGTGGACTAAAATGGAATGCCTCTTTTCCAGTAAAAAGTGGCTTCGGTTCTCTACACTCACCACACGAAACACAGCAGCATTAAGCTGTATTATTGTCTTGCCATGTATCATATAAAATGACTTTTATTCAATAAAGATTACAAGAATATGTATTGAAAGTCATTTAAACTTTACCACTAGTTCGGAAGCAAGTAGTAAAATAAAATAAAATGTATATCAACATCAATATAATTAAAATGTATCATCATTAATGTAGTCTAAGTCAATTAAAAACGTATTATTAAGGATAACTCAAAAACTACTAGTCACATTTTATTGGACCTCAAGTGGTCAAGCCCAAGATTTTAAATAAAAAAATCATCAAAATCGGTTCTCCTAGAAAAAAGTTCTGAGGTAACTTTTTTCTAGGAGATTTAAAAATACAGTCGAAATGATAACCTCCTCCCTCTTATGAAGTCGGTTGAAACACTATGTCCTTTAAATAACTATCAAGAAATTCAGCAGGACTTTTTTTAAACCTTATTTTACTATATAATATACCTTTAATATACAATTACAGTTATTAACAGAATCTACTACTCCATATCATCCTGTGATTTTCTCAAGATTTGACAAGGGTGACAGAAACAGGATATGGACAGCTGTATTTTTCTGATACCAAATCAAAATAATGAAAAATTGCAGCGACTAACCCACTTTTTAAACATTACAACTGTGGGGAAATCTTCTAGGCAATTTTTGATAGGGGATTGTATTAAGTCAAGAAATATCCAGTTTCAATGATTTGAAGACCGAATACTAACTGATTAAAATACCATTTATTAAAAAACACAATAATAAATTATCGGTAAATTTTAAGAGCCATGAACTGAAAAACTTTGACTTGAGATATACTTAAACTGTTATTTTTTAATATTATTAGTTATTTCCCAAGTTCCACCTACATTCGTACAGTGATTTTTTATAACACTAACGAACAGGCATACAAACTTTAACATTTATTATATTAATGACAATATGATATTTTATCGTAACAACGACATAATGTTCTGCCGGAAGGGTTAACAAATTTTATCGAAAATAAATCTATTTTACTATCAATTTGGTGCCACACGTTATTTTAAAACAACGGTATATCAAAATGCAGTGACATGCAAGGCATTGCAAATTGGATCCAATTTAAAAATCCAATTATTTCACACTATATTTTGTATATTTTTAAGTTTTTTAAAGAATAAAATAATTGATGATTAAAATAACAATCGAATATAAAAGGCAGTAAAAATGATTTAACTTTATCGCGACGTTGGCACATGGGCTAGCAATGGCAGAAACACGCTTTTTGCACAGTACACAGATCCCCATTGCCGTACGATGTATTTTAGATTTTGCAAGACGCAAGATGTTTACATACAGTTCTATAATTTTTTATAGAATAAGGGTGATAAACTATCTTTAAGTTTACCAGATGGATAAAAGTAGATGTTCTAGCCTGTAAACACTATCATCTATCATCGATTAAGAATAAAAATGCATAAAATACGATGTCCTCCTAGGACTAAGATAGAATGCATGCAACACTCACGGCTATCATGACATACCTCTTTCGCCTCCTTTACATCCAAATATCTACGCATACATGCTCGTCGGTTAAGGGTACTTCTAATGTGGCCCATTTTCAAAATATAAATTTGCTTTGTCACTCATTCCTCATTCATTCTTTCTACATGACCAAATGTGAATGATATCCATATCTCTACACTTATCATATTAAACAGCGTTAACCTGCTACATTACGCTGGTATTCTGTAAAAGCGTTGTTCTAACTCGCGTTATTAATCATCACAACCAACCATGGAACCTACGAAGTGTCGATGGCAATTTTCTTATGTGTGTTATATATATTTAATCTATGCTAAATATGTTAAAATATTTTGTGTCTACCGTAACATAGTTCGGGAAAATAAACTTATTTTAAGTTCAGTTTTATCTATACTCTGTTTTTGTCTATACGAACTGTGTTTAGGTTATTCCGAAAGCTCACGTAGTATAATAACGCAGGCTCATAGTTCTGTGGTCAGGGTTCATCTTATAAAGCTATCTTGTATTCCAGCGCCGCGTCCCATGAGATTGTGCCTACGGATGCAAAGAAGAATTTATTCTAGAGGAAGCAAAGTTGCGACGCTCTGAACATTAAAATTTAGTTTTACTTTAGTATTTTTGACATTTTAATTTTCTATGTATTTTAAGGTATATTAATAATTACTATCTATATAATAACATTAGGTGTTTCCCTTTTTAACCTACTAGAAATGTTTACTGACCAGTTATGCCTACAATATTTTTTCACAAGCACTTTCAAAACAATGGTATTACTTTATTGATTCATTAATAGCAGGTCTCTATCACTCTTGCTACTTACGTGAAATAATTACCTAAAATCGCGACGCGCCCGGGCGAAATAACGCAGTCAGGGCTAGCGCGTTGGAGGCGATTGAATGTTAAAGTTTTTAACACTGTTTACGTATATAACTTTTAGTATATATTGTTGAAATAGTTTTTGTTTAGTGTTTAGTATATTTAATTATAGGAAAAAAATATTTCAAAACTTTTAATGTAATTTAAGAACTATATATTATGTATATTACCCATTATTTAATAAATTTTAATATGGCAAAACGTCGTTCCTACTTTAATTTTTGCGTGGATAGACGCTAAATGACCAACAAAATATTTCAGATATACCATTCTTTATAACCGAAGGATTTTAGTAGGAAGTTATGAAACGTAAATTTATTTAATTTTTATTGTTAGATAGGTACTTATAGCAAAAAAAGAATTAAGTAATAATTTATTTAATATCTACGAACTTTATTACAAAATTTAGTGGAAATTTACTTCACTATCCAAGTATCTACTTACGTACATATACTTGCCTTTTGTATTAAAATATTTTAAGCTGTTATTTTAGCTTAAAATATTTTAAGCTAAAATAACACAAAACACTGAAATCAAAACTTTATTTACCAACAAAATTTTTAACTAAGTAGAATACGATTACATTTCTGTTAGGAATCGTATTTCAAGTTTATTTGTTGTTTACACTACCTTTTCCTTCCGAGCCAAGCGTCGCGATTCCCGACGAATGGCCTTGCAAGTTGCATGCGTTAGGCATTGCAGAACTCACGTAGGTACGAAAATATGGTCTGTCGATCATAGTCAGAATATTTATTTCACCTAAGTAACCTAATTAATATTTCGCAATGTATTTTGTTACTCTTTATTGACATCCCTCCACAACAACGGAAAGTCCACCGTAACGTAGGAAGAGGAAAATGTGCAAAGTAATACGAACACTCTCGCGCAGCAATAAAGTTTTATTTGGCTTGCGAGCGCGATTTCTCTAATTAATAATAATTATGTAGGCTAGCAGTCAACATTAAAACTTTTGTACGTAGTACTATTATTTATTCTGTGTTAATAGTAATACAAGCACAAAAAGCTCTCTCTTCATTCTTTCCTTAAGAATGTCACGATTACAATAATGAAGGTGATGGTGTGACCGGTACTTTAGCAAAAACATTACATGTATAAGTTATTTACTATTTTAAATGAAAATCATATTCTATTAAAATATTATTTTTAAAGATAACCATTAATTGATTTAAAATACAATTGGCTATATTACCTACACAAAAATTTTATAGTTAATTAATAAATTTATATAACTTAATATATTTATTTACAATATAACGTCGTTCTATTTACAATGCAACAACAACACAAGTTATATTGTAAATATAATGTGTTTGTAGTAGCAATAAGTACATATGATCGTAAATTATTCGTTTGTAGCTGTGTAATTGTAGTTTGTAAAAATAGTTGTCTGTATTATCGCATTAGGTGATAAACCTGTAAAGACAATTTGTATAGTGGGCAATAAATAAATAAATAAGATTAAAATTTTATAAAACCTCTAACTTGGTTAAGTGTTAATCGTTTGTAAACATAAAATATATAAGAAAAATATATAAACACCATCATCACTACGTAAGTGAATATTGGGCATTGTGACAAGCCTGATATATTTATACGGATAATCGCTTATTTTTCAATTACTTTTACGTTACTAACGTTTAGTTTAACATATTTTACTTATTTTTAATTGCATTAATCTCTCAAATCATCTTTGATAGTAATCGCTGTTCTGTTGCAAGGGTATGAGGTTCGATAAATCTAATATAACGGTGGGGACAATATTGAAAATGTCTACAGACTGCACTGGCTTCTCAGAGAACGTCGGTGTTTGACATAAGCTATGTTCTTTACTGTGAGTTTTTATCGATCTTTTTGTTTGTTCTATGTAAGTAGGACAACATTCACAATCAAGCTTGTACTCCTGCATCGTGTAGAGGGATATTATTACACTTGACGGATAGTTGACTAATCTTGTAGCTTGTAGTACGTTTTTATGGAAGCTCGCCGCTATCTATCATGTCTACATCTAGTCTATCTTGTCTGTGTCTCCTCTGAAATATGGTAATTCTGCAGGCACGCGCTCGACTGTAGCTGACTTCACTTGGTCACTGTGACAAAGGCGCGAATCCCAAAACTTGTTCTCATGCAGTATTTGATTCGTGTTCTGGAGCTCGGCGGTCAGCGCCTAATATCACTGATATCTTGTGTCTTCTGAAACAAGATTTTCCCATGGTAGCTTAATGTGATGAGTGATAGTGAGGTTCACCATTTAAATATGGCCCAGTATAGAATTTCCGAAATCGGGTGTTATCAGGATTTCGTATGTCTAGGACATGTACAAAAGCAAAAGAGTTTTTGCCTCTAACTCCATTGTGATTGTCTCATTACAATTAAGATGCAATTCTTTGACGACTGCAGATCAGTTTTAACTAGGAAGTTAGATTAAAAAAACCTACCTGCAGAATATGCAGCGTTACTCAAACACTGACTCACATCTGGCTATCTATTGTGGAAGGAAGAGTTCAAAAACAAGTAGATTAAGTGGCGATAGATTCACCTCTATAAGCTATAGACACCCGGTTATATTTAACGAGGACTTCGAAGAAAAAGCTATTCTTTCTTCTGCTGTAAATCCAAGATTCAAAAATACGTTCATAATTTTACCGTTATACAAAATAAATGCATTTCCAGTCCACTAATTCTATGAAAAAATTCACAATGGAGTTAGAAGCAGATAATTCCTTTGGTTCTTAAGATGATTTAGTCATCATACATTAAGACTGGGGAGAATTCCGGTCCAATTCTAACATCATATTGTTTTAATACTCAATCTCTTACAACCTATTTATCTGTATTCTGTGTAATACATTGTATTTAACCTTACTACTGCCTCATTGGTCTAGTAGTTAAAGTAGTGCGACTGCCGATCATGAGGTCCTGGGTTCGAATCCTGGGTCGGGCCAAAAAATCAATTGTTGAGTTTTTCTGTCAAGAAATTCTCAGTAGCTTCCCGGAGTCAGGAAGTTGGCGATGTTTCACCCTCGTACCTCGAAAAACACGTAAAGCCGTTGGTCCTGCGCCTGATTTCTAACCCGTTCGTGTTGGTTTACCGTCCCATCGGATTACGAGAGTGAGGGAATAGACAGTGCACCTGTGCTTACGCATACACTTGGGCACTATAATTCTGTCCTGCGGCGATGGCTAGCCTCCGTTGAGGCAAGCCGCCGTGGCCGAAATTCGGTCTGGAGGACATTATTATTATTATGGGTATCTGTATAGTTTTCTCATCTGGTTGGTTTCTATAAATATATAATTATAAATTAAAATGAAAAGATAAATATACATAAATATCAATAAAATAAAATAAATACAAAAAATACACAAATAAATAAAGATCCAACCAGATGGAAGCCCTCGGCAGAGGAGACCAAACGGCCGAGGGTTAGAAGGAAAGGGAAAGAAACCGACGGACGATGCGGTCGGTATCAAGTACCACTGCCTTCTGCATTCGAGCCCGGAGCGGTCCGTCACGGAGTCCCAGTCGCCTCAGATGACCCGAGAGGCTGACTGGGATTAGAACATTCGCAGAGACGACTACAGGAATAATTTCGGTCGGCCGACCTCCCCACACGTCGGTCACCTCGTTAGCCAGGTCCAGATATTTTGTTTGCTTATCTGTTTCGGCTTTCACGAGGTTCTCGTCACACGGAATGGTAATGTCGACCAAAAATATCCTTGACTGTGCCCGGTCCATCAGCACAATATCAGGCTTATTCGCAAGAATAGTCCTGTCTGTGATAATGGACCGGTCCCAGTAGAGCCTGGCGCGGTCATTTTCGAGCACGGCTTCCGGCAAGTACTTGTAATACGGCACTTTCAGGTCCACGAGACCGTATTTCAGAGCGAGCCCTGTACATAAAACCCCCTCATGTATATACCCCCTGTAACCCTTTATAATAATAGAATGGATCATCTGATCTCGCCAATAAGTATTGACGGAGACTGCACATTCGCGATTATGCATGGTGAGCGCGCTCAGAAAGCCACGCCCACCATGCTTTCGCGGCAAGTACAGCCTCATTACCGACGATCTCGGATGATGCATCCTATGGGACGTCATGGTAGTGCGGACTTTTCTATCCAGGGCGTTAAGCTCAGTCTGAGTCCACCTGAGTATGCCAAAGGTATACATGAGGACAGGCATGACCAAGCAGTTATATGCGTGTGACTTATTCACACCGGACAAAAGGCTGTTAAGCACTTTGGTCAAGCATGCATAAAACACGTCGCAAACTGACTGTTTCATACCAGCCTCATCGATACCGATGTTCTGTGACATACCCAGGTATCGGTATGTTTCAGCCTCGGAAAGGGTCCTTAAGTTGACGGGCATAGACAAGTCTATGCCCTTAAAGTTAGCAACCCTTCCCCCTTCAACATGGAGGACCGCACACTTATCCGTCCCCAGCTCCATTCCAATGGAACTGCTAAATTCACAAGTGATGTTTAGTAGTTTCATAAGATGGGAGCGACTGGGGGCGAATAACTTGAGATCATCCGTAAAGAAAAGGTGGGTCACTTTTGTCCCTCCTTTCCGTAGCTGAAATCCCCTCCCGGAGCCCTCCAGTAAGGTACTGAGAGGGTTCAGAGAGAGGCCGAACCAGATTGGACTCAGACAATTGCCCTGGAAGATACCCCTTCTTATCCTTATGTTGTTCTCCGTAGCCATCATCCGCTCGCCCAGATGACAAAGGATCGTTCTCCACTGCCCCATACACTGCTCGAGGAAGTCTCTAACTGTACAGTCAATCTTGTACAGCTCGAGGACCCTCTTTAGCCATGTATGGGGCACTGAGTCGAACGCCTTTCTGTAGTCTATCCAGGCGGCAGAGAAGTTCCGACGGTTGCGTTTCACCACTTTGCCTATGACCGCGTCAATGAGGAGTGGTTTCTTGGTTCCACGACCACCGCCCCGACATCCATTTTGAGCGCGTGACATCTCCTGGTTTAGCTCCAGGTGGCGAGTGATTCTCGCGCTCAAAATGGATGTCAGTGTCTTATATATGGTGGGTAGACACGTGATGGGGCGGTATTTGCTCGGGTCTGTGGTATCCTGATCTTTAGGAACCAAGTGAGTGATCCCAGTAGTGAAGAGGCTCGGGAGCGACTTCTGGTCGAGAGCTTCTTGAAACTGTCGGGCCAGCATAGCGTGACACACTATGAACCCCTTCAGCCAGCAATGATGCAGCCCGTCGAGCCCCGGACTTTTCCAGTTCGGGGTCCTACGGACCGCCTCAGCCACGTCTTCCGGCGTTATGGTGATGGGGTTCATAGGCGTAACACTCGCACCCTGGCTCGCCACAACTTCCATCCAGGGGCCCTCGCTGTGGTTTACGGGCTCTGACCATAGGCCACGCCAGAATACGATAATGTCAGCCTGATCCGGTCCTTGGCCCGCTTCACATACCCTTGGTCGCTCCAATGATTTATAGAGCCTCTTCTGATCACTCTGGAAGAGACAATTCTGGTTGAACCGCCTTGACCTCTCGGTAAATCGTCGAATCCGCTTCCCCCAAGCAGCGATCTTTTGCTTCAGGTCGTCTGTGCGCTCCGTTAGTTTCTGCGTGATATCCGGCTGGGACAAACTGATATTCGTCCCAGCAAACGCTATCCTAACGGTGCGCACAATCCTCGGTCTATTATTACCCGACCTGAAGCTTGTCAGTCTGCCGATAAGGGCCCTTGCCTTTGCGACACGGTCCTCGATTCTTTTTCTCCAGGCTGGGATGGCGCTACTTTGTGTAGTAGCGCGTCCAGCCATGGGAAGTTTGGCGCCAATAATACGGCCAACTGCCACTGCGGCGCCAAAGAGAATTGAGTCCGTCTTGCAAAGGTCCCGGCTGGCTTCCAAATAGGTCACCAGCATTGGGTTAAGAGCCCTCATGACAGCCCGATTCCGCTTGCTTAGGGGTATGCGGGGGAAGTCGCGGTCGATTTTCGAGAGGGGTGCTGCGCGTTTCCAAAATCGCCTCTTCCAATATACTCCTCATTTGCTCTAGTTCGTGGGAGACTATTTCATCGTCGTTCGAATCAACCACAACTGGAAGATCCATGGCGGCTTCCACGTGTGGATACTGGTCTGTCGAATGTGGAGCTGCATCTCCAGCCATAGCCGATTCATTCGACGACAGAATAGCCTCACGTCGTAGTCGTTCGAGTTCGGCATCATCAAATATTTTCGAGCGCATGATGTACCGAACTCGGTCTGCCAGGTTTTGTTCTGTTACGGGGATGGAAGGCTTCAGCTCAGCAAAAAAGCAATGCATCCGAGACCTCTACGCTATTCCCACAGTTTCTTCTCCTTTCGCCCTATAGTACGCCCGCAATGCGTTTTCGTTCATAGATTTTGTCCAACGCATGCGACGTGCTCCACCAGCGGCGGGTGCCGCTTGCTGAGTCCGAGAAGACCCAGCCGACACCAAGCCTTCTGGTGGGGATGATGGATGCGAGGGGCTGCTAGGTGATCGTGCAGCTCCTCGCGCTCGGCTGGGGGCCCGCATGCTGCCGCGTCCAGCGCCAGCTCCAGACGCGCCCCGGCGACCCCGCACGGCCCTGTGCGCGTGTCCTTTCTGTGTTTCTTCCATCATCCATTTTATGGGCGCCAAATAACGGGAGACGCCCAAGCCCGGCACCGTTTCGTGGTTGGGTCATATGCACAAACGGACCTTTGCACCTACAATTTTGCCTAGGCACGGCGCTCACACCTCTTGGCAGGATGCTGACTGACTGCGCCGACGTAGCAGTTTTGTCACATAACTGTTACGTCAGCGGACGATGGGGTCTTCACTTCTCTATGCCTTATTATTATTATTATTTAAGTGTTTTCACTTCTCAGCTCTAGGCTGGATTTCAACTACATTTACGGGCCAAAGCCAAAGCAAATGCAGCGTGTGGTGTGTAGTGTAGTTCACGTGATTTGATGAGGTCCTATTTCGTTTTCTTCTATCTGCATGAATTTCCTAACTATTCTGCATGTATTTAATATAGCTGCTTTTTGAAGTGTAATATATAGAGTTTCTTTTAGTTGTAATAATTTTAAGCTACGGAGGAGATGATTTGGGATGACACCTGTTGTGGAGAGGACTATAGGGACCACATATACTTTTTCTTGTTGCCAGATTCTAGTCACTTCATCTTTAAGTTCTGCGTACTTACAAATTTTTTCAGTTATCGTCTTCTGCAAGTTGTGTGTGTTGGGGACTGCAATGTCTATCAGGTAAGTAATATTATTTATTTTATCTTGTAGAATTATATCTGGTCGGTTATAGTGGATTGTCCTATCGGTGAGAATGCCGCGGTCGTAAAAAAGTTTATGTGTGGTGTTTTCTAGAGTATGTTATGGTGTATAATTGTAGTACGGAGTGTTGGCATCTGGAATGAGTGCGTGTTTGAGTGCTAGTTTTTGATGAATGACATTGGCCACCTGATTGTGTCTGTGAGTGTAGTCAGTCTGTGTGAGAGTTGTGCATGCGCCTGTGATGTGTTGAATGGTTTCTGGATGTGTGTGGCATTTGCGACATTTGTCATTATTTACTGTAGGATCTTTGATTATATATTTTCTGTAATTTTTTGTGTTTATGATCTGGTCTTGAATAGCTATTATAAATTCTTCTGTTTCTGGAAATAAGTTGCCTATTTTCAGCCACTTATTTGAAGCTAACTTATTTATGTGGGATTGCTCTAAGTCATGAGGGTGCCGACCGTGGAGAACTTTCTTCTTCCATTCGTCAATTTTGTATGTCTGTGGGTTATCACTAGTAGTGTTTTGGGATTCAATCTGATTGCTTAAGTTAAGTGGTGTGTAGTTAATATCATTCGTTACGATGGCTTTATGAATATTGCTAGTATGGGATTTTGTATAGAAGAATGATTTTAATCGACTAACTTGTTTCCGCCATAGGTGCTGGATATCCATTAGGCCTCTCCCTCCATGTTCTCGTTTTATTGTTAGTCTCTCTATGGCGGATTTAGGGTGTAGGTTATTGTGTTTCGTGAGTGTTGTACGTGTAGTTCGCTCTAATTGTTCTGCATCAGTTTTGGACCATTTTATAACTCCGAATGAGTACGTTAATATGGAGATGGCATAGGTGTTAATGGCTTTAATGAGATGTTTACTTCAAAGTTGAGTTTTACAAACGGCGTTAAGTCTTCTCTTGTATTCCGTAGTGAGAGAATTTTTAATTCGTACGTGGTCAAGACTTTTAAGTTGGACATACCCTAAATATTTGTATAAGTCAGTCGATTCCATTGCTGTAATAGCCTCCGTTTCATTTACCACATAGTCGCCGGGCCTTACTTTGCCTCTTACAATGTGAAGTGTTTTACATTTATCTAAACCAAAATGCATATTAATATCGCTACTGAATTCTGTTGTTATATCTATTAATTTCTTCATATCCTTGTCTGTTTTTGCATATAATTTGATGTCGTCCATGCATATAAGATGCGATATTGTTGTTTCGTCTGTATTAAGTTTGAGGCAATATCCGGCCCCGCAGCTCTGCAGCAAATGAGACAGAGGGTTTAGGGCGAGACAGAACCACAGTGGGCTCAGGGAGTCACCTTGGTAGATGCCTTTTGTGATTGAGATTTGTCGCGTGGTGACAGTATTTTGGTTACAATTTATTTGTAGTGTTGTTTTCCATTGTAACATTATTCGGCGTAAGAAATCGATTATTTTCGGATTTATTCTATAAATTTCTAATATTTTTAATAACCATGAATGAGGAACACCGTCAAACGCTTTTTTATAATCAATATAGGTGCAATGTAAATTTCTATTTTTAGAGGTGGCGTGTTTATGAATAGTGGAATCAATTATCAGCTGTTCTTTACATCCCATGTGGCCCTGTCTACATCCCTTCTGTTCTTCTGCTATTATATTGTGGTGTTCAATGTGCGACTGAATTTTCTTTGTGATTGCAGATGTCAATATTTTGTAAATTGTGGGTAGGCATGTAATTGGTCGGTATTGGGAAGGCTGAGGTGAATTTTTTGTTTTAGGTAGCATATAAGTAATTCCTGTTGCAATAAATTCGGGAGTGTTCTGTTGTCCTGTTATTATATCTGTTAAATTTCTTGCTAAAGGTTTGTGTAGAGACGTTAATTTTTTGTACCAAAAATTATGAATTTTGTCTATACCAGGTGATTTCCAATTATGTAACCTAGCTGTAATGAGTGTTATGTCTAACTATGTTACCTCTTCGAACTCCATTTCGTCAATATCTCTCCATTTTGCTTCCTCTTCAATTATCCAAGATGCTTTGTCGTTATGTTGTTTTTGCTCTTCCCAAATACTCGCCCAATATGCTTCTAGTTGTTCTTTTATAGGTAGGTTAGGTGTATGTGTGTTACGTTCATCGATTAAGTCTGTTTGTGGTTTGTGTAAGTTTCTATAAAACAATTTTTCGTTTGTGGCAAATCTGACGTTATCTTTTTTGCGCTGTTGTGCTTTTTTATACCTTTTGAGCCTATGAACTTTAAGTGCTAATTTTAGTTTTAACGTGTCTAAAAATTCTTCAGGTCTTGTGTTACTTTTTTCGTGTCTGGTATGCGTAGCATTATTCCTAAATATGACCTCTACTTTTTTGACTAGTTTATTAGATCTACAACCGTTAATATACTGAGTGAGTCTACCTATGTTTGCTCTTAATTTTTCAATGTCTTTTTCTAGTCTCTGTTGCCATGCTGGTTCTGTATTTTGTCTTGTTCTTGTATTTCTTGCATTGTCTGTGATTTTAAAGTTCAATTCTTCGGATATTACTATCGCTGTGCAGTATATAAGTAAATGTATGTCTATAAGTTGTGTGTCATCAGATATATATTGTGTGAGTATAGTTTCATTAAATAAATTAACCAGTCGAAACAGGTTAGGTGTGTACTTAAGTTTAGGTAATCTTAGTCGCGCTGCGGGATCCATCCCAGAGTATAAAGTTATTGTTGTTCTAAATTTCTCATTGATTTCTCGGATATATGTATCTGTTGTTAAGTGTTGATCTGGGACAACTATGGTCTCAATATCATTTTCTAGCGTTAGGATTACGGTTTCGGTTTGTGTGGATGTGTGTGATATTTGTGAATGGTCGCATGGCTGAGATTGTGTATAAATGAGTTGTGATTGACTGAGCAATTGTGGTTGTACTTGGCGATCATTTTCACTTGTGTTTTGTGTGATATTAGTTTCTACATAGCTGTTAGTCGCTTCTTCTTGAATTAATTGTGTTCGTACTTCTTCTTTTAATTGATCTATAACTTCTTGGGATAGAAGTTTATTCCTAACTATGGTTCTTCTTTGGTCTGAGATTCTTTGTTCTGAAACAGTAATTTCTGGATATTGTCGAGTGAAATGTGCGTGTAATTGTTGTCTGTACGTGGTCATATCGGTCTCTAATTTAGTAATGTATAGATAAATTCTCATGATAAATACATTTACTTCTTTACTCCATTTCATTCGAACTCTTGCTTTTCCAGCCTTGGTGGACGCGGGTAAGAAGGTAGATACCTCCCGCGCAGCACTCAAGGTCGGAGTAGGTGGAACTGTATTTAAACTAGTAATAGGGGGGTGATGGAGGTGTTGGTGACGATGGTATGGATGGTGATGTTGGCCTCGAGGGTGTGTATGATACTGTGCTTGGACTATATGGTTCTACAGGGGTGTCTGTCCTGTCCGTCAGTCTGTCACCATCGTCAATGAGTTCAGCTGTAGTATCTTTGTGGGTGGGAGCCCGCCTGTTCAACTCCTCACCGCTGACGGATCGCATGCTGTGACACCCAGCGTCAGCTCCAGGTGCACCCCGGCGGTCGCCCCCGGGTAGCGGCCCTATACGTTTACTTTTAGAACGAGTCTCCATTTTATTTATGGGTTTCCAGAGCCACGTTAGCCACGCCAGTAATTTCTCATTCGTGTGTCCGCCCCCCTCGTGATTAGATGGTCAATCAGGACGTGTGGTTGTTTAGGGGACTTATTATTATTATTATTATTATTATTTACGGTAAGTGTTTTCACTTCTCAGCTCTAGGCTGGATTTCAACTACATTTACGGGCCGAAGCCAAAGCAAATGCAGCGTGTGGTGTGTAGTGTAGTTCATGTGATTTGATGAGGTCCTATTTCGTTTTCTTCTATCTGCATGAATTTCCTAACTATTCTGCATGTATTTAATATAGCTGCTTTTTGAAGTGTAATATATAGAGTTTCTTTTAGTTGTAATAATTTTAAGCTACGGAGGAGATGATTTGGGATGACACCTGTTGTGGAGAGGACTATTGGGACCACATATACTTTTTCTTGTTGCCAGATTCTAGTCACTTCATCTTTAAGTTCTGCGTACTTACAAATTTTTTCAGTTATCGTCTTCTGCAAGTTGTGTGTGTTGGGGACTGCAATGTCTATCAGGTAAGTAATATTATTTATTTTATCTTGTAGAATTATATCTGGTCGGTTATAGTGGATTGTCCTATCGGTGAGAATGCCGCGGTCGTAAAAAAGTTTATGTGTGGTGTTTTCTAGAGTATGTTTTGGTCTATAATTGTAGTACGGAGTGTTGGCATCTGGAATGAGTGCGTGTTTGAGTGCTAGTTTTTGATGAATGACATTGGCCACCTGGTTGTGTCTGTGAGTGTAGTCAGTCTGTGTGAGAGTTGTGCATGCGCCTGTGATGTGTTGAATGGTTTCTGGATGTGTGTGGCATTTGCGACATTTGTCATTATTTACTGTAGGATCTTTGATTATATATTTTCTGTAATTTTTTGTGTTTATGATCTGGTCTTGAATAGCTATTATAAATCCTTCTGTTTCTGGAAATAAGTTGCCTATTTTCAGCCACTTATTTGAAGCTAACTTATTTATGTGGGATTGTTATTATTATTATTATTATTGTGGGGTATCTATATAGTTTTCTCATCTGGTTGGGTTCTATAAATATATAATTATAAATGAGAATGAAAAGATAAATATACATAAATATCAATAACATAAAATAAATATAAAAATACATAAATAAATAAAAGCCCAACCAGATGGAGGCCCTCGGCAGGGGAGACCAAACGGCCGAGGGTTAGGGGGAAAGGGAAAGAAACCGGCGGACGATGCGGGCGGTATCGAGGAGCACCGCCTTCTGCATTTGAGCCCGGAGCGGTCCGCCACGTAGTCCCAGTCGCCTCAGATGACCCGAGAGGCTGACTGGGATTAGCCCGTTTGCAGAGACGACTACAGGAATAATTTCGGTCGGCAGACCACCCCACATGTCGGTCACCTCGTGAGCCAGGTCCAGATATTTTGTTTG
The DNA here is from genome assembly GCA_907164705.1 of Parnassius apollo. NCBI lineage: Eukaryota > Metazoa > Arthropoda > Insecta > Lepidoptera > Papilionidae > Parnassius > Parnassius apollo. Next base: position 4,049,669 of record CAJQZP010000209.1, read on the forward strand.
CTTGTCTGTTTCGGCTTTCACGAGGTTCTCGTCATACGGAATGGTAATGTCGACCAAAAATATCCTTGACTGTGCCCGGTCCATCAGCACAATATCAGGCTTATTCGCAAGAATAGTCCTGTCTGTGATGATGGCCCGGTCCCAGTAGAGCCTGGCGCGATCATTTTCGAGCACGGCTTCCGGCAAGTACTTGTAATACGGCAATTTCCGGTCCACGAGACCGTATTTCAGAGCGAGCTCCTGGTGTAGAATTCTGGCTACTAGGTTGTGCCTGTGCAAGTACTCAGAGTTAGAAGCGCCGAGCGCCGAACAACCGGAGATGACATGCCTAAGTGACTCACCGGGATGGCGACAAGCTCGACAGACGTCCACGGTGCCATCCTTTAGGATGTATCTCCGATAGTTGTTGGTCTTAATAACCTGATCCTGTATTGCACAGACAAAACCCTCGGTTTCCCCGAAGAGGTCACCGAAACGTAGCCAGTTGAGGGAGGCGACTGTGTCTACGAAGGGCTCATGAAGAGCCCTGTAGTACCTCCCGTGGAGCTCCTTCTCCTTCCATACGGTCTCCCGTCGGAAATGCTAAGCACTGCTGGCTCTCGGTAGGGGTAAGCCCTTCACACCAACCTCCGAACACAGGCTAACTCGCAGCATACGCAAAACCACCACCATGCTCGCGGCAATACAGCCCCTCTCCTCCACGTCGTAGTGCGGACTTTTCTATTCTTATTATTATTATTCTTATTATTATTATTATTATTATTATTATTATTATTCAACCTTACTATTAATCCAATAATTTACGTTTTTGCTCTAAAATTTCCCCCTGGAGTTTACAGTCAGTATACTATTAGAAACAAAAGACATACAAAACTTAGATGACAAATTAGGAGATACCTTGAAAAGAGTTAAAATTAAATTTTCGTGCTTTTATAAAAAAAACTTTCCTTTTCAAAAATAAAATAATATATTTTTTAAGTATCAAATTAAAAACTCTGAAGAGAGTAATAAGATATTGTTAAAATACAAACTTTGCTTATAAATTTTAATGTAATTATATAAGACATTTTTTATATTTTGCTTGTTATGATATATTTCATTATAAGCCATAAAACATTTGTAGTCATTAGGATGTATGTATAGTAATAACGAGTCGTGTAAACGTATTTGAAGCGAATAGTTTATAATATAATAATAGTTGTAATTAAAGTTTTCAGTGCAATAATAGAAAGTGTAGTTTTATATAGGCAATTTAAATATTACAAACATATTTTTTCAACCCTTACCTTTTACAAGTTTGACAACTGTGAGTATATACTAATCTTATTGATTGATCTTGAGATGAATTTGTAAATCCCTCCGTACCATACATCCCTTAAAAGTTCACTGCCGAACATAAACCTCCCACTTAGATTGCTTTATAGAGGCGAGTTTGTCATAGTTGCCATGTTTGGCACCCGTGTTGGCAGCCGAAGTTGTTTTTATTATTTTGTTGTTAGTAGTTAGTATTGCAATTCATAATGCTGTGTTGGTCCCTACTTTAACGTATGGTAGTGAAAGTTGGGTGTGGCAGAAGAAGCACGAGAGTAGAATAAACGCAGTAGAAATGCGGTCGTTAAGGAGTATGTTAGGGCTGAATCTGAATGACAGGGTAAGAAATTGTGTAATAATAGAAGAGTGTGGTTTGCAAGATGATGTTGTGACCAGGATTAAGAAAGGAATGCTTCGGTGGTTTGGTCATGCGGAAAGAATTAATGAGGAAAGAGTGACAAAGAAAATTTATGGTGCAGAAGTGAATGGCAGAGTCGGAAAGGGACGTCCTAGGCGAAAATTTATCGACCAAATTGGCGATTTATTGAAAATGGGCCAAATTAGGAGTACCCTTAACCGACGAGCATGTATGCGTAAGTGTATGGATGTGAAGGAGGCAAGAGAGGTGTGTCAGGATCGTGCCAAATGGAAGTCTGTAGTCTCTGCCTACCCCTCTGGGTGACAGGCGTGAGTGTTTATGTATATGTAGTTAGTAGTAGTTATTATCAAGAAGCTGCAGAATATCTCCTGTTCCACATGTTCCACGACGACATGAGACGCTAAGGAGTAGTGGATATTCCAACACCACCCCTATTCGGTAAATCTTAAAGTTTTAACAAATCATTCATTACCTATACTTCAGCAATTAATAATTGACTGAGCTGTATACATTTTTTGATTTTGAAAACCTTAACATGTAGTAAAACTTGAGAGCTTAAATTTGCAATTTGGAAACTTATTACAAAACTTAATTATACATTCATCTCAATATTCTTAATGAGACCAAGTAATTTCGCGAACGACAAGTGGAAGAACTTTAAAGACGTTCAAAGTTAAATTCAACGCAATTAAAAGTTTCGTGCTGGAAAACTTATATAGTAATTATTTACATCGAATTTTTACATAAAATTTCTGATTTGTGTGGTATTTTATAACACTTCGCCTTCGAATTTATGATAGAACTTGATGGAGAATTTTTCAGCTTTTTTATAACATAATTTACAATATTATGTTTGTTCCAAGATTTGGCAAGCTATATAGGCAAAAATGTTTTAACTACGTTGACAAACGTTTGTTACAACTTCAAATTTTTTTCTTCCATACTATAATAATACTATAATTGACTTTATATTATCTCCATTTGGAAGATGTTTGAGAGCTTTTCGTCATTGGATCAGTTGCGAGTCGTGTGCATTTTAAAGCTTAAGAAAATAGTAATATAATCTTCTAATAGGGCTTAAATGGTTGAACTACAAAAAAAAACCTTGTTATTTATATTCCAGAAGTCAAACAAATAAATACAATTTTGCATGCCATTTTACAGAGGTGCACAGGGAGAAGATGAAAGCAAGTGGTTTAGAAGTGTGTGATTTGGCAGTTTTGGGGTAGGTCAATCTTTAGCAGGAGACTTTTGATTGCACTTTTTGACTTGGGCTGCAGTCATGATGATTAATTAGTTTTGTCATATCAAGCAATGAACATGGTCTTCACTAGTTTTCAATCAAAACTTTTGTTTGTTACTACAATACATTTATGCTCAAACATAGGTATAGTCGCTTTAAAACACGTCTCGTTCACTTATAACGAGATCAAGATGATCCAACAAAGGTTTAGGTACTAAAAATAGTTTTAATGACTTCTTGACTGAGGTCAAGGAGACAGTAGGTTAGATGGAAAATAAGGTCAGAATGTTGAATTAGAGAGCGCTTTTATGCACATAACTTAATATATATGACGAATACTGCGTGGAATTCATTATATAATATTCTTCAACTTTAAATTGTGGTTTTATAATGTTGTTTAACAGATGACACAATCATCGTAAATACAGTCCTACACAAGTCCATTGCTGAACTAAGTTCTCCTCCAAGAAATGTCACTAAACACGGCCATGGGCCACCTAGTAAATCTGACAGTAGTGGACCGCCAAACATTCAAGTGATGTGTATTGTAACGTGAGTTCTGTTACGATGTTCATTGTTAAAATTTGGCGCCTAGAATAATCCCAACACTTCCTCTGAGTACTCCCGTGGTAATTGATATAGAAAATGCAAAGCAATATAACATCTCCCCACAGCGCCAGTGAATCGAACCTATCAGAGAGAACTCAGTGCTCTGTGCTACTCGAGCTGCTCTGATGTCAAATGGAAAGAGCTGCACTGGGGGTTATTCCTGCTTGGTTGGCTTAGTGGTCATAAACGTGGATGGTGATCATGAAGTCATGGGTAAAAATCCCAGGTCAGACCAAAATACAAACAGTAATAGGGTTTATTCTGTAAAGAAATTTTCAGTAGAAGCCAGTAGTTAGAAAGTTAGCGATATTCCCTTTGTATCGGAAACAACAACACAACAAACGACAACTGTCCTGTCGGACTACGAGAGTAAGGGAGCAAAGAGTTTACCTGTACTTTCCTACGTACAATCGGGCACTATAACCCTGTCCTGCACTGATGGTTAGTTCCAATTAATAACGTCATGCTCGAGACTTTATAACACATGGACACAAAAATCATATACCTTATATACATTATCAGTATCTTCTTCATTCTTCTTATTAATTCTTTATACATTATGAAAGAAATTTTCTTTAAAAGTAAAATTCTGTAATAAATCTTTTTTATACAAATTACTAATAAAGAATAAGTAATATATATATATATATATATATATATATATATATAATACAACTATGTACTGGTGGTGTAAGAATATCTACTACCCCATTTCATCCCGTGGGTGTCATAAGAGGCAACAGAGGAAAACTAAAACAGAAGATGGTTAGCAGCATCTTCTTGATAACAACTCAAATCAAACGTGGCAAGTATGGCAATATCATTCTTGTGAGGCAATATATGGAAGAGAATTACGTTTAAAAGTGCAATTGTAGGCTGTAAGGAATGGAATGGAAATGATATAAAAAAACCAGGAAGTTTCACAAAAACTTTACTCAAATATTTCTTGGTAACGAAATAATGTGATTCTGAAGTTTTGAATAAAAAAGGCATGGTAACGGTAGGTCAGGGGTGCTAAACATCTCCGGTGGAGGTTCGTTTGCCACCTAAGATGACTCACTCGACCTGGCAACATATAACGCACGCACCCTGAGGATTGAAGAGATGTTACTGGACTGACTGACCCTCGCGAGCACTGAGTCAGACTGAAACTGTGTTTTGTATTGTGAGTGTAGAGATCCGAAGACCCTTTTTTACTGGAAACGAGGCATTCCATCTTAGACCTCAGGGGTGACAACGCACTGCATTTTGATTCTTAATCGAGTTTAAATGTAGATGTCTATGTCCTACGGCATCCGCTTACCATCAGGTAAACTGTGTGCTCGTTTGTCACCCTTATTCTATAAAAATGCACCATCAGTTGTTACAGAAACAATTTTTTTCAAATCAATTTCTTTCTCAGCAAGTGAATTTTTAACAGCTGTATAATATATGCGTAAATATTTTTTTTAGCCTTTTGTAGTTGTTAGCTGTGATGTTATCGCAATTAAATGCGTGATGGATGGTCCTTCTTAATGACGTTTCCTACCTAATATCGAGCAAAAACAGCTAAACGTGCAAATTTAGTGACGTCAGTGCTTTCGTTAATACGAATCTAATACGTTTAAACGAGCAATTCTTTTATATATATAATCGGAACCTCGGAAACGGCTCCAACAATTTTCATGAAATGTTGGTATCCGGGGGGTTTCGGGGGCAATAAATCGATCTAGCTAGGATTTATTTTTTGAAAATGTCGTTTTATCCGTGTTTTCAGACAGTAAAAAATTGCTACAACATCGTTAGAATAAGAAGGTTAATTTTGGTAGCGCGTTAACGATTATAATAGCTCAAATTGATATCGGGCGGTCCCGAAATCGTAGTAAGGTCACCTGGACCAAGTGTGTCATAAATTAATTAAAACTATAATCGACATTTAAATACATCTACTCTGTAAGTATAGTTACGAGCTTAGGGTTCGTGACACTAAAAACTGCTGATTGAATTACCAAAATTGACACTTTAATTACTGAAAACCAATTAAACTTAAATCCCACTAATAATTATTCACACATAGCACTTTAGTTCACTTTATTTCTTTTTTTTTTTATAGAAGAGGGGGCAAACGAGCATGTGGCTCACCTGATGTTAAGTGACTACCGCCGCCCATGATCAACCGCAAACCAGGGGAATTGCAGGTGCGTTGCCGGCCCTTTAGAAAGGAGCAAGCTCTTTTCTTGAAGGTCCCCAGGTCGTATCGGTCCGGAAAAATCACCGGTGGTAAATTATTCCACAGAGAGGTTGTACGCGGAAGAAAACTCCTTTTGAAACGTACAGTGGTGGACCGCCAAGCATCCAGATGGTGTGGATGGTATCGGGACGTTTGCCGTGTAGTGCGTTCACGAAATTTGGCGGCTGGGATTAATCCGAACAATTCCTCAGAGCACTCCCCGTGATAGATGCGATAAAATACGCAAAGAGATGCAACATCTCTTCGCAGCGCCAGTGAATCGAGCCGATCGGAAAGCACTCGGTCGTCGACGATTCGAGCCGCTCTGCGCTGGATGCGGTCAAGTGGAAGGAGCTGGTACTGGGGAGCCCCAGCCCAGAGATGGGAACAGTATTCCATGAGCGGCTGAACCTGCGCCTTGTAAAGTTGCAGTCGGTGTGCCGGCATGAAATACTGTCCTGCTCTGCTGAGCACGCCAAGCTTTTTAGAGGCCAATTTGGCCTTCCCTTCCAAGTGACCACGAAACTGTACGTCACTCGATATGTCGACGCCGAGGATTCCGATACTGGCTGAGGCAACAAGGGGAGTGCCTTGAAACTGAGGGGATACGACAAAGGGGTTCTTTTAGCGGTTAACGCGCAAACTTGTGTCTTCTGGGGGTTAAACTGGACTAGATTTAGTCGCCCCCAATCCGAGACTCTGTCCAGTAGAGACTCGACTTCAGACACAAGTTTGTCCCGGCACTCTGAGACGTTTTCCCGAGAAATATTGGCTCGGCCGGTGTAAAGAGCATCACCAGTGCTGTCATCTGCATAGCAATGAATGCTACGGGTTTGCAACATATCATTGATATGCAGAAGAAACAACGTTGGCGATAGCACGCAGCCCTGTGGAACACCAGCATTAATAAGCTTGCAATCGGAGCTTGCACCGTCTACAACGACCTTGATGCTCCGATCTGCAAGAAAACTGGTGATCCAATCGCACAATTTCTCGGGAAGCCCATAGGAAGGGAGCTTCGAAAGAAGCGCTTTGTGCCAAACCCGATCGAAGGCCTTCGCAATGTCCAAACTAACGGCCAATGCCTCCCCCTTGGACTCTACTGCCTCCGCCCATCTGTGAGTTAGGTAGACCAGAAGATCACCAGCTGACCTACCACGGTAAAAACCGTATTGGCGGTCACTAATCAGCTGGTGATCCTCAAGGTACCTCATGAGCTGGCAGTTTACAATGGACTTCATTGTTTTGGAGAACAAGGAGGTGATGGCGATAGGCCGGTAGTTGGACGGGTCTGAGCGGTCACCTTTTTTAGGGATCAGGTGGACGAAAGCCGTCTTCCATGATTTTGGGACTACGCCTAGAGAGTAGGAGTACCGGAAAAGACGCGTTAAAACCGGTGCCAACTCTGGAGCACACGTCCTCAGCACGATTGGGGGGATTCCATCAGGCCCACTCGACTTATGGATGTCCAGGGGAGAGGAGTGCTTTGCGAACCGAGCGCTTAGTGAACTGCACTTCCGGCATGGAGCACTCACACCGCGGGATGGTTGGCTGCGTACTCCCCCGTCATTGAGAGTAGAGTTAGACGCAAAGAAAGAGCCTAGAAGATCTTTCTCCTTTGCGGTGTGGGCCAGTGAGTCGTCCTCCCTGTGCAGAGATGGAAGAGATGGCTGACAGAAATTCCCCTGGACAGCCTTGGCGAGAGACCAGAATGCACGGGTTCCAGAAGGAAGACGAACTAGTCTCTCGCCAATTCTGCCTATGTGCTCTGACTTTGCCTTGGCAATGACTCTTTTGAAGGACCTAGAGGCGGAATTATACTTCTTTTTTAGAGCGCTGGTGTTTACATCCCTGGACGCTGATGCGTCAGCCCAGGCTCGGTAGCACTCCTGCTTATAGCATGATGCTATTTTACAGGAGCGACCAAACCATGGCTGAGATTTGCCTCCAATGGGCACCACAGAGGAAGGAATAAAAAGTTCCATACCCTGAAGTACCACATCAGTGACAGAATCCTCAACAACGTTGAGATCGTCCGGCGAGAAGCAAACCCGCCCCCAAGGGTAGGATGCAAAGAAAGACCGCATCCCATCCCAATCGGCTGACCTATAGTGCCAAACACGGCGGCAGCCTGCAGAATGCAACCGCGATTTCAGCGTGAGTGGCACCACACTCCGGACAAGACCATGTTCCGGGGAGCCTAAAGGGGCGTCGACGGAAATCTGATATCCGTCCGGGTGAGAGGTCAGCAGAAGGTCCAACAGGGAATGTGCATGATCCTCCACATCTGGAATCCGCGTAGGCGAAGTAACCAATTGTGTCAGACCATATGCCAAGGCAAAATCATGAACAGATCTCCCCGCATGATCGGTTAAACGTGAACCGAGCCATTCGGCGTGATGGGCGTTAAAGTCGCCGAGGATCACGATCTCTGCGGAGGGGATCTGCTGTAGCAAAGAATCTGCAGCCATTTGGACGTGGTCGAAGAGTCGGTCTGTTTCGGCACTACCGCTATGGGACCTATAGAGGCACCCGTAGACGCGCGGATGGTCGTCGCTGTCTACGCGTAGCCAAAGGATGGACAGGTCCGAACCTTCAAGTCTGCCGAGGCGTCGAGAACAGATGTCCTCTCTGACGTAAACGCAAACTCCAGCCCGAGGCACAAAGGAGTGTTCCAGTTTGTACCCCGGGCAGGAGAGATACGAGACATCAGCCGGAGAGGACACCTACGTCTCGGTCAGAAAGAGCAGAGCCGGCCTCGCCGTCTCGAGATGGTAGTGGACGGCGTTTAGGTTAGAGTGAGGTCCCCTGATATTGCAGAAATTCACGGACAGCGTGGCAGGGGGTCGCCTTGGTCTTGTTGCTCCGTTTGCCCCGAGCAGTTTTAGTCTTGAGCGGTAATTTGCCCCCCCCCCCAGAATACGCGCGGCAGCCTGAGCACCCACGCTCAGAAGTGGAGAAACATGGTCGTGGATGCTCAGCGAGGGATTCTCCAGAGATGCTGGTACCCTCTTGGGGTAGTCTATCATTTAATTCCGCTACCATGTTGATGGGGGGGGGGATTTGGGCCTCCGGCCACCTGCACTCACCAGACGAAACGCGGAAGCAGAGCTTCCACTTCACGCCGGTATTCTGTGAGGTCGTGGTACCACCCCGGTTTGAGCCGGCCCATACGTGCGACAGCAAAGCTGCCGCGTGGCTCTACCACTGTTGGCTTTCACTCCGAAAGCTTCGTTCGTATTGCTAATTCAATACTGCCCCGATCGCGGCTTGCAAGGGCTTTTTATAGGCCTTTTCCACCGAAACATCCAGAATATTCCAGCAAATACCAGCCCCGACCGACCAGGTGCAGAAAGTTCGAGTGTGGGGGCTTTCTAGAAAGCTTAGTTCTTCTATTCGATACTAGATGGCGCTGTTGGTGGAAAGTTCAGGAATGGCATTTTCTAGAAAGCCCTCCTCGCTCTGTTCCCCGACACTAGATGGCGCTAGTGCCAGGTACCAGACAACAACTTAAGCGCGCAACAGTATTTAATATAGATAATTCAGTTTCATAACATCAGTTATTAAGTGGTTGTATGTTTGATCAAGCATTTTAGTACCTACAAGTAGCATTTTGTAATTTGAGGGGATTAAAACTGATTGGGGTGGAAGACTGTCACAATTACCCATCAATGAAGCAAATGTGATAGTACGCTTCTTTTTGTAGTTACTTTATTATTATCTGTGGTTTTAAACAAAATTGATGAGACGATACTAACTTCGATATATTTTATGATCTATGGAAACGATTTGAACGTCCATTTTTGAGTAACCATGAATTTTCCCCAATATGGGGCAAGTGTGACTGTTTTTAACCGATATAGTGGCGTGCCTTTAAATAGATTTACTACACTAGCTCTGGATGTTTTGTAAGTATAATAAAAGCAATGCCAATTGTAAAATAAAATTTAATTCAGAACGTTAACAATTTATAATAATATAATCAAAATAAAGGTGACACTATCACACTTATCCCGATGTTAGGTATTCGGTGAGGTAAGTGTCAGTATCAGTATTTCAAAGAATAGTGAATTTCAGGTGGCAGAAACATATTATTCGGTAAGTGTGTATGCGCAAGCACAGGTGAACTCCCATAATCCAATGGAACTGTAAACCGACACGACCGGAGAGAGATCAGGTGTAGGACCAACGGCTTTACGTGCTTTCCGGGGCACGGGGGTGAGACACCGCCAACTTCCTGACTCCGGGCAATTACTGAGATTTTATTGACGGAAAAACTCAATAATTAACTTTTTGGTCCGACCCCGGATTCGAACCCGGGACCTCATGATCAGCAGTCGCACTACTACAACCACTAGACCAACGAGGCAGTCATATATATATCGTAGTAGAAGGTGAGTGATAAAGTCACTCACCTTGTATCTGGTTTAAAATAACTTCATGACATATCGAAACACTTATTAACTTCACCTCTTAAAATTGCGCTGTCTGTCGCCAATTGAATAGTTTTTAAAAATAACGTCTGTTGATAAAATAGTTCAAGCCTGTACTTAACTGTCAGTTTAGCCAATAGAGTAAAATTTCCCGTGTAGGTTAATAGATGGAGTTCAACCAAAAACCGTGTTTAGGACGAATAATTTGCATTTGTTACACTTGCCCCACTGTCACACATACCTCGGGTGACGCTATCCTGGTTCGAGTCCTGTCTCCGGTCCGGCTATTGTTCCTTTTTTTAAGTTCCCTTCTTTTTTAAGAAAATCTATGATATCCAGCCCTTTTTTAGTATTTTTTAAAAGTACGAAAATTTAAATGAAACTAATTGCACTCATGATTTTTTATTAAAATAACCAGTTCAGTTTTTTCTATTATATCGGTAAGATCAAAAAATATTATTCTTATTTCATCAGTATGTAATGTGTGTCTAAATATAATTTCCAAAACACACGATTTCAAAAAAAATCGGTCATCCAGTTACTAGATATAAAAGGAGTGGAGTTAAAGTCATTTTTTTTATCTGTTACATTTCCGGCCAGTTTTAAGATTCATTCTTTTATTGTGTTACTAGATAGAGAAGTATCATTGATACGCTGAATTATTTTATCTTTAATGAAATCGTCAAAAAGTGGGTGTGCACATGCCAACCAAGATTTTTTCAAAAACTCTCCATCTTGGAAAAGTTTACTATGCCGAGAAATAATATTTGCAGCCGAGTAATCTGCCGCGCTCGCATGAAAATTTTTACCAACATATTCAATCATAGACGTTGATAGTCACTTGCAATTAATTCGTTTTGCTCTGGTTTTACTCATTTGTGATTTGTTTCAAAATGCCGATTTACAGAGAATGTTCTACATACCACTGTTCCAGAACTTAAAACACACACTGCTTTGTTGTCTTTACGAATCATACCATTATTCTCAAACCACCTAGTTTGGAATCCTCTGTTACACCTACTGTCTGGCACTTTCGGTTTTTTGCTAAACAAGACATATTAAACAACAGTTAAACATAACATAAATAAACTTTAAAATACAGTAGTGTTAACGAAATTGATTTACGCGTATATGAATTATGAACTATGCCTCATTAGCAATAGTAGTCCAAAGTTTAGGAAATAGATAAAGCATTTTTTTATTTTAGAATTGTATTCCGCAACAGCTAAGTAAATTATATTTAAACAGTAATATATTCATACAGTGATCATGAATTTACATGGCTTGCCAAAATTTTAATGTTCTTGTTAAGTAGCCTTGAAAATGTTCAAGTAATACGTGAGATAATTTCAAGATGGGTAAACTTTGATTCGCGACCATTAAAAGTTGTAAGTTTTAATGAAAGTAATGAGTAAAAAAGTTAATGAGCTACAAATTTAAACGTTTACTTTAGCAATAATAAAATTTATAAACATAATTTTAATTTAAATAAAAAAAATGTAATAAAAAACAGTCATGTACTTTTCAAATTATAAGGAAAAAGAAATCTCAAAAACTGACATCTAGTTATGATCTTTTGAATCATGTGACTGCAAATAATAACTTTTCATTTAATTTTTTCAGTGATTTAGCTATGAATAATTACAGTTAAAATATTAAATTTCTGCCAGACATTGAATTCAAAATAATTATGTCAATCTACTTTAACCGACTGTACTGTAAAAAGATGTACTACACTATTAAGATGGCGCGTTTGGTCTGGATTCCAAAATAATATGACACTTACTAATTGCTACATTTTAATTGAAGAAAAACATTTTTTTAAACCGGATTTCATACAAGTTCGTTTGAAACGAAGAGTGATGTTATTTTGACAAGTGTGAGCGAGACAGATGGTAACGCTACTTTGTTAAGTGTAAGCGAGATAGATAGTGACGCTACTTTTATTTAAAAGCGAGAAGTATTGATACATCATTTCGTCTGTGTGATTGAAACAGAGAGAGATGCCACTCTGGCGAAACAAGGATGCATAGGCACATTGTGCAATACTGCAGTACGTTCCTTTACTGCACATCTTTCTGTATTTGTATTGACTTCGTACCAAAGATGTTTTATAGGTTCAGTTACCGTGTATGCGCGCCTAAAACGCTTCCATTTAAAAGACGCCAATTCTGGTGTATCGTTCGATCGTTCCCACATTACGCCAGCGACGTTCACTGCGAACATATTATGTCACGCACCAGTGTTTTTAATTTCGCAAAATGACTTTTTATGCTGTGAAATCATTTAAAATTACTCCCGGAAAAAATATGATAAGAACATCACTATTCATAACTAATTATACAATTTTTTGGTGTATTTCTTTATAAAAAAAACACTAAAGCGAAATGTCAATACAAGTATGCGCAATAATATTCAAGTGTTGTCTAGCCTATGAAATATTTTTACCATTTTTAATGTAATTTTTAACCGGAAAGTTTATCTGTTCTAAACGGTCCAATTTTACAGGTTTTATCCAACCTATAGAGTTAAATCATTTTAAGGCTTAGGGCATCGAACTATATTACTAGCGAAAATAGTAATACCTCAATGGCCTAGGGTTGAATTACATCTGGCAGCTCGGAATACGCACTTTCCTGTGTTTTTGTCCTTTTTGTCGCTCGGAACCGTCATTTACTAGAGCGAGAAAGAGGCATAAATATCTACTGTGCTTTTTTATTTATTTTGAACTACTCGCGGGACCAATATTTACGTCAATATGAATGAAATATAAAATATACCCCATTTTTGAGGAATTGATTCGCACTATTATTACCGCATTTAAACCACGCACATTGATGCAGGCATGGTACGTAAGATATGCGCGTCACGTGGTACTCAAGCACACATGAATCAAAGACTGACGTCACTATCAACAGTGCGGTGGATTAGCAATACGGTATCTGTACCTATAAAATATCTTTGCTTCGTACTAACAACTGAGTCTCTTTATCGGACTTGATTTGAATTGCGATTTAGATTTATTTGCACCGTTTCTGACGAGTCCCGACTTGTTTTAATCGTAATCCCATGTTTGTGTAGTTTGGAATAATGCCATTTCGATATACCACACAGGAATATGCATAAAAATTCGAAGAAGATGGAAGCCCTCGGGAAGGGAGACGTAACGGCCGAGGGTTAGGCAAAAAGAAAAAATCTCGGCGGATTTTTTTGAGCACGGAGCGGTATCACGGAGTCCCAGTCGGCTCAGATGAGTCAAGAGGCTGATCATAATTATCCCGTTCACATAAATGAATAGTTATTATATTATGTATATTTATACTTGCTAGTTTGTTATTATTAATGTTTAGGTTTCATTCGTTTCTGAAGTATTATAAATATACCCTTTTTTCGAGCTGTTAGGCAAAAGACATCGGTTAAATCTTTTTTTTTATTATATAGGATAGGGTGACAAACGAGCACTCAGTCCACTTCATGGTAAGTGGTTGCTGTGTCCCATAGACATCTACATCCATCCTCGATTACGAATCAAAATACAGATGGGTTGTCACGCGTGAGAAAACGTGTCATTCCGCCTTAGTGATGGTATGCCTCGTTTCCAGTAAAAAAGGTCTCCGGTTCTCTACAGTCACCGTATTTTTGCATGCCATTTAATTCAAAATACGCATAAAATTTCCTTTTTCTGTTCAGATGTAAAATAATTTCATTCTAATGTTATATTTAGGTAGTGTCTAATTTTTTAAACACTAATTTTTAATTAGATACCTGAGATATTGCAAATACAAGCGGGATTTGTTTTTATATTGTTTTATTGATATTGTTCACGAATGCCACCAGACCGATGTAGACTAAGAGATTGTATGTAGCCTATCTTTGTCGCTCTAATATACGCGTGCACTATTTAAAGATTGGCAATGCAACTAAGTCTGTTGCATTGCCAATTTATTCTAACGTCTGCTTACACTAAATATATCAGAAAAACACTTTAATTTCTTTGGAATTAAAAACTACTCTTCGGAAAAAAATTATTTTGTAGATAAAACAACTTACTAGTGTATTTTTGTTTTTTTAAACAACTTCAATTTTTCATTAAAAATAACAACATCTTAAGTTACTGTAAAAATAAATAGTAACTGAAAAATAATTAATATCCTACAAAATTGCAAAATAATGTTAAAAAAATATTTTCTTAAGAATTAGCGAGGATGAAAATTTACTTACATCAGTTTCCCTTTATAGTCAAACATATGTTTATGCCACATATAGAACATTTATTTAGTGCTATATTTTTCAGAACGGGCTCGAAATCTGTAGTGACTCTGGTTTATTAGTCATGACAGGGATGTGGTCTGCTTTTGAAATTGGTCAAGTTAAATATAGGACAGCAACGATATCTACTAAACATTTTTTGCGTTTTCAACATTGGTTCGTCATCTGAGCATCCATCGATTTCTTAATCAGAGCTTACAGTGTTTTCCTCGACCATTTATTCTACCAACACTAACATAATTTAAAATATCCTAATGGATCCACTTCAACTGAGATCGTTACACTTTCGATGGCTTAGAATCGATAGTTGTACCGTGCCTTCATCACTGCCAAATCCAGCATACGTAATATGAACCTAATTGTCCATCTTTAGGTTCTTGCTATAGATGAACACACAGCAAACATGCGATCTACTAATTCAACATCTCCCATATAATTATTACCATTTTCCCCACCCTTACAAATTTTCTCACTTTTGTCGCTTTCATCACAGCTACTTGGAGATAAGGGTTGATGTTCAACATTTAATGGCGCTTTTTGTTTACTTTCAGATAGATGAAACGATTCATTAAGGAATCTAAAAATGTATTTGTCTATTACGCTGTCTAAAATTATCAAAATGAGGATACTATGAAGATAATATTAAGTAGACATCATTTGCGTGAGAACGTAGAAATGTACAAAAAAGTATCATAACTGAGAACGAATGATCTCCAATAAGGTCGTACACGCACATAGCAATTTTCAAAATATGTTTTCGGTATTATTATCAAAAATAATACCAGGTTTTTTTTATTAAAGATTGTTCTCTACACAACTGTAACAAATTAAATATATAAACAGTCCGTACGGATAAAGAATTGGATTAGAAATGGCGGCTCAACGAGCCCGTGTTGTCAACATGCACGGTAACAAACTCGAAAACCCGCTAATAATATACTTTTGCAGCGTTATATTATTCAGTTAATTGGAAATTTTCTATTAATGGGAAAATATTTGAAGAATTGTATACAAAATTAGGTGTGATAATTTTAAAATAACATTTATTACTTGCGATCCGCTCTAGCTTCTCGGGTGGAATCTTTTAAAGTGGTGCTATTGAGACTTAAGACCATTTATTTTATCTTATCAATATTTCTATTTTATAATATCTCTAAATTTATTTAATAAAATTTGGTCTAAATCACTACCTTGTATTACTTTCTGCTTGTTTGTGAAATTTTATTACAATTTGATCAGTCATTCCGCTTGCTTGGAATAAACGAAAATATTTAAAATGGTTAAACATGCCGTACATAAATATTTAATATTTGATATTGATAAAAAAATCAACAATAATTATGAAGAAAACTCTCAGAACACGTCGTACCTCGAAAATGAGTATAGCGAACTATTTTTTTTTTCAAAAATAAGTTGAACTAAAGTTATAGAATGTACCACTAAAGTTATAGAATGTACCGAAAAACGCATATCGCAACGTATTTTATTGCAGTCTTTACCGTCAGGTGCGAGTATAAATAGCGACAGTGTAGAGGTGACTAAATATGCGCCCTCCTTTCTGCCAAGGAGGGTTACGTTCGTATACGGCTTAGAGATCTCTCGTCAGATCGGTAAGCCAATCCATAAAGACGGTGTTTAGTGGGTAAAAGTCTCCACATAACCATATGCTATGAGCATTCACCGCCTCCCTCCCCCGCTTTCCGGAGAGTTGCCCATATTTGCTTCGGGCGCAAAAAAAGGTGACTAAAGGTGCGCCATTTGCAACTGCATTCGTTAGGTTAGGTTTTACATATAAGTTTTTGTATAACACTTACCCATTGTTGCGTCCTGGCCGCAAGAGCAAGATTTTATTGTAATCGCTGATTGAATTTACATATCTTTATTTTTTATTATTTTTTTTTCTGTCTCTATTATACTCGCTCGAGTACTCGACGGCTCTAGAGGCTATTAAAATATTTTGTAGGTACGCACACATGAAAAGTCATATGCCCAAAATTAATGTTCGATATCATCGTACTCTAAAAACTTGTGAAAAAATTGATAATCCGAAATTGAGATTAACAAAGTTAAATAAGTTTTTTTCACAGAAAAATGCGAATATAACATAATTAAATTTCTTATAATAATTTAAGCCTTTTCGAAAGAAAATTCAAAATTTACATTACACTATTTAAAATATTCATTTAATAATGTAATTTTTATATTTTATACTATTATTTTTTCATACTACTTATAATTTATATATATATATATATATATATATATATATATATATATATATATATATATATATATATATATATATATATATATATATATATATATATATATATATGTATATATATATATATATATATATATATATATATATATATATTATTTATTTTATACTATTTTAAATAAATACTTTATTACTATTTCAACTCGAAGCTATGTATTTACATTTATTTGGTTTTGAGCTGAAATACTAATAGTTAAGTCGCAAAAATGCGAAGGGTCGTGTATCATTATTATCATTATAGTCCTTTACAAATCCACTGCTACATAGTTTTCCCCAAGTAATGCTAAAAAGCATGGAGCTGAGCCACTATGAAGATATATAAGTCCTCAGCGAGCTATGAAGGGGGCTATTCTTGGCGTTTCTCTCCGTGATGCACCAACACTGACATAGCCGAACGGATTAGTAACCGGAAGTGTCAATGAGGCGGGCATATACCTCGAAGAACTGACAACCGATGGGGGAAGTAAGGTTCTCGGGTGGCAGCCTCGTACTGGTAATCGAAGTGTAGGACGTCTCCAACTTTTTTATAGAATAGAATAAGAGTGACAAACGAGCACACAGTCCCCATGTGTCCTTGATTAAGAATTAAAATGTAAATACATTGCTACTCTTGAGGACTAAGATGGAATGTCTCGTTTTCATATAAGGGTCTCCGGTTTTCTACACTCACCACACGAAACATTGTGCTGCTATATTATGCTGGTATTCTGTGAGAACGTGCTCTTACCCCCGTCGAACCGACCTATTCGTGCTACATCTATGATATAGCTGCAGCATGGCGGTTAATGGAGTGACGACCTAGTAAGATCATGCAGGAAGTTTATGGATGCAGGTGGCTCTGGGGCAAAGAATCGTATACTTCCCTTTAATATATATTTAATATGACCGATTGGAGCCATAACTAAGCATGCTTCGTACTTGTGAGGGTGCTGATCTGCTCGAGTTGGATGTGCTTCAGTTATTGATGAGACTGTTACTGTTTTCAGTATTGTATTATATTATTTTAGCGGCGTAAAAAAAGAAGAGACCTTCTGCCGGGCAAGGTGTCTAGCCCGGGTAGCGGTAATGCTCCGAGTAATAGATCGGAGCTATTTATTATATATACATTTCTTTATTTCGGAACTTTGATAGCGCGATTTAGACTTTGATGTTTCGCTTGTGGTGCGACGACAGTGCCGTCAGAAACAGAAACCGAAACTTTGTATTCAATATAGATTATAAATAATACTTAATGAAAGTCACTTTTTTCATTTATCACTGGTTCACACAAAAAAACCTCTGTCCTGAGAATAACCATCAAGAAACCCAGCGGGACTATTTAAAAAAAAGTGCTTACAATCATGCGTGTTACAATTAACAAGACAAAACAAATTAGAAATAGCTTGGTAGCGATCACCCTTCCCAGGGGTTATTATCATCCATGAACTTTTTAATATTATAATAACCCTTTTTTTAAACTTAGTTTAATAATGTTTTTGAACTTTATGTATGTGAAATTTTGTATATTTTCTGGGATTTTGTAATAAAAGCGTATACATCACACCAAGAATGAATTACTGACTCGGTGGAGTTGTACTCCAGGCTTGAGTCTGTTCCTAGTAGGTATTGACAGTATGAATATCACTTATTTTTGCAATACTACTTTTATTTTTGTGTACGTACATTACATATTCATAAATGAAATGAGAGACCAGAGTTAATATATTACTTTCCTTAAATTTTTGTCTCAGCGACTCTTTTGGTTTTAAATCACATATTGCTCTCACAACACACAATGTTATTTTAATATTACTATAACAATATTAAATAGTGGATATTTTTTGTGAATTATCTTTTTCTGTTTCTTCTGCAGTCGTAGAAAAAAAGATATTTGAAAGAGGTTTGAAAAAAAAGAGATATTTGAGAAATTTTCGTTACTTGTAAGAATTTTATATACTTTAATTTATTTCTTATTTATATTGATATGTTTACTACAGCATGACCATATTGAGCATTTTATTAATAAAATTATTTTAAACATTATACAGAGACCAAGAAATGAAATGAACGACAATTTGAAAACTTGAAATGGATCCAAACTTAAATTTGACGCAATTAAAACTTTCGCGGTAAAGGGAATTATGCGGTAATAACACTGTAATTGGTAAACGTTATTATACTATTGTTACGAGCTTGAGGTTCGTGACGATAAAACTTGCCGATAGAATTACCTAAATTAACACTAATTTTCTTTACACCAATTAAAACTTAAAACACTAATAATTAATAACAATGATTCACTTTATTTCGCTCCGAAGCTTCGCTTGTCTCGCCAAATTCAATACTTCCTCGATCGCACTTTCCAGCACCTATAAATACACATTAGCACCGAAACATCCAGAACATTCAAGTAAATACGTGCAAGGCGTCGAAAGTTCGAGTATCGGCTTCTAGAAGCTTAGTTCTTCGTTTCGACACTAGATGGCGCTGTCGGTTGAAAGATTAGTGATGTCATTTTCTGGAAAGTTCTCTCCTCGATCTGTTACCCGACACTAGATGGCGCTAGTGCCAGATGTCAACTTAGCCACGCAACACTGCCCCCTCCTAAGACATGCTCGTCCCGAGCATTATCGGTCCCATAATAACGCGCCAGGCGATCCACATAGACGATCTTAGGAATCCCTCTTGTGCCTTTCTGTATCCGGTAGGTTACATCGTTGATCCTGGTCACAATCCGGTACGGGCCATCCCATTTAGCTTGAAGCTTAGGAGATTTCCCTTTGCTGCGGACTGGATTGTGCAACCACAATAGCGAACCTTCGCCGAACCCTTTGTTGTTCATTTTGCGGTCATACCAGGTTTTCATCTTTTAAGACATTTGCTGGCCCGATTGTCTGACGTGCTCATAAATGTCATTCATTTTGTTCCGCAAGTCATTTGCATAATCGGTTATACTGCGTGGGACATCAGGTGGTATTCCGGTGAATAGGTATGCAGGCAGCCGTAATTCTCTTCCAAAGTTTGCGAAAGCTGGTGTCACTGCTGTACTTTCGTGAACAGCGCTTCGATATGACAACAAAAAAAGTTGTATGTGCTTGTACCAATCTCGTTGCCGATTGTCTACAACTTTTGCTAGGTATCTCTCCAATGTCTGATTAAATCGTTCTACCATTCCATCAGATTGCGGGTGATAAGAAGTCGTTCTTGTTTTATGAGTACCCATAACTCGGCAAGTTTCCTGGAATATTTGAGACTCAAAATTCCTTCCTTGATCTCTGTGAATCTCTAAAGGTACTCCAAAACGACAGAAGACTTCATGAACTAGCTTATCCGCAACTGTTGAAGCTTCTTGATTTGGAATGGCGAAAAGTTCTGGCCACTTATGAAGATGACATGAAATACTAGTTACCGCTTTCACTTTCCGGAAATGGTCCCGCCACGTCAATGGCTATTCTCTCCCATGGTGCACCAACATTGTACAACTTCAATGCACCTCTACTACGAGTCTGAGGTCCCTTTACAGCCGCACAACTTGTACATTTGCGACACCAGTCCTCGACATCGCTTCGACAGTGGACCCAGTAAAACCGTTCTCGGATCTTCAGTAGAGTTCGTTTAACTCCCAGATAGCCTCCTGAACAATCATTATGGTACAGCTGTAGAACATCCGGTACTTTAGCTTTAGGGACATCCATTTGCAAATGACAGCTGTCTCCCCGAACATTTTCCCATTTACGGCACAGAACTCTGAGATCGCGCATCGCTGAGACGTCGCTCCACTTGGGCTTGGGAGTACTGGCCATCATCCATTCCCGAATCGGCTTGATGTCCGGATCTTCCTGCTGTGCATGTTGTAAGCTGTCCTTCCACTCGTTGCTGAGGTAGTCTGTCCTGAGCATCCTCACGGATACCACTTCCTTACTCTCCTGCCTAGTACAATGTTTGCAATCTTCAGGACAAGGTCTTCTTGACAATGCATCAGCGTTGCCATGAGATTTCCCGCTGCGATGTTCGATCTCAAAGTCGTATTCCTGCAGTAGTTCAATCCACCTCGCAACTTGTCCTTCTGGATTTTTAAACTGCAATAGCCATTTTAATGCAGCATGGTCAGTTCTTAAGTGATATTTTCGCCCCAGAAGATATTTGCTAAAATGCTGCAACGAGCAGCTAGCAATTCGCGTCTTGTGACACAATAGTTTCTTTCCGGTTTTGACAGCGACTTGATGAAATACGCTATCACGACCTCTTGGTCACCATTCCGTTGAGACAACACACCGCCAAGTCCTATATCACTTGCGTCTGTGTCAACTATAAATTCTTTGCTTACATCAGGGTATCCCAAAATAGGTGTTTTGCACAGACGGTCCTTGAGCTCCTGGAATGCGATATTGCAACTTTCATCCCAGCAGAAATGTCGCTTCTCCTCGGTTAGCTTATGCAGAGGTTTGGCTATATCTGCAAAGTTCTTTACAAATCGCCAGTAATAGGAGCACAAACCCAAAAATGCTCTAACCTGCGTCTTGTCTTTTGGGACCGGCCAATCCTTGACAACGGCAATTTTCTCTAGATCCGTGCGGATACCTTCTTCCGGTACTACAAACCCCAAAAAAATAAATTGCCGTTTGAATAGTGAACATTTCTTTGGACTCAACTTGAGGTTGGCACTCTGAATCTTCATGAGCACGCGTTCCAGGTTTAGAAAGGTGTTCCTCAAAAGTACGGCCTACGATGATGATGTCATCCAAGTAGACCAGACAGGCATCGCCAATTAGCCCGGTAAGTACAAGTTCTATCAGCCTTTCAAAAGTTGCTGGAGCATTGCAAAACCCAAACGGCAGTACTTTAAATTGCCACAGACCCTTTCCCGTCGAGAACGCAGTTTTCTCCTTGTCCTTAGGGTCACACCGTTTTCTCCTTGTCCTTAGGGTCAATTTCAACTTGCCAGTAGCCACTTTTTAGATCCAGCGTGCTAAACCACTTTACTCCTGTAAGCATGTCCAGCGTGTCATTAATTCTAGGCAAGGGATAGCTGTCTTTCTTCGTAACGTCATTCAGACGGCGGTAGTCAACACAAAACCGCATGCTGCTATTCTTCTTCTTTACCAGCACCACTGGTGAACACCATGGACTAGAGGAAGGTTCAATAACACCATCCTTCACCATTCCTTCAATAATGGTTTCCACTTCCTTTTCACTTGCTACCGGCAATCTTCTTGGCCGCTGACGGATAGGCAATTCTTCTTCTGTGTTTATTTTGTGGTTGAACTAAGCCAGTCTTTCCTATGTCAGCATCGTTTGATGAGAATACATCGGCGTACTTGAGTAACAACTTCTTCCTTGACCAATTCGTTCGGGGAGAGAACACTGCGACAGTCTTCAAAAAGTGTGGTCACTCTTGTTTGTGCATCCTTGCTGGGGGTCCCACTCGATATATATTGGCACCGACGTAACCAATCCACTTCCTCACAAGTACCAACCAGTGTACCTTTTTCTATAATCTGTTCCCGGTCACAAAGGTTCAGCACACGTACTCCTGAGATGTCAGTGGTCCTGACCAAGGTTCGAGCTACTTTCCATGGAAGGTCATTGTTTACCCTTTCCAAAAGTACACAAGGTGAGCTTGCCCACCGTTTCGAGGAAGACTAAACGGAACAATCGTTTCCGATCTCGGCGGAAGAACAATCTTCTTAATGCTGTACACGTTCCCTGGTAACGCACCTTCCATAAAAAGTTCATCCTGTCCACATTTCAAAACATCTTGCTTAACGTCGATCTCACAACAATTATTCTTCATGAAGTCTAGGCCTAGGATGCAGACGTCCATTTTTTTTATAATAATAATAATAATATTCTTTATTGACATAAAATTTTGTTACAATATTATTTAAGCCTCTGACTCCCGAGCTAGGTTGGAAAACCTGTGTTACGAGAGTCAGCGATCTCCCTAATATAATGACAGCTACTTATTTTATGTAAATAAAGCAATTTTAAAATCTGTATGTGCGTGTGTGCGTGTGTGCATGTGCGTGTGTGGGGGTGTGTGCTTGTGTACGTGCGTGTATGTGTGTGTGTGTGTGTGTGTGTGTGTGTGTGTGTGTGTGTGTGTGTGTGTGTGTGTGTGTGAGTGCGCGCGAGTGTGCGTGCGTTTGCGTGTGTTCGTGTGTGGATGAAATTTAAGATTTAAACAATTTTTTTATACTAATATCGATTCAGTTTGTTCATAATCTAATCCTAATAGCCAATTCTTAATTTTAATTTTCACTTTTCTACTAGTTAAGGGATATATATTTGTTAACTTATTAATTTTGTTGTATAAATATATAGCTTTATATGCATGTTGCCGTCTAGCAGAGGCTGTTCGACATGTTATTGGTAAACATACATTTTTTATAACCCGGTTTTTGTTATAATCAGTGGCATTATAAATGGTAATCATATGCCGTTTAGTAATTAACTTGAAAATGTACAGTTGCCTCACAGTTAATACTCGACATATCTCATACAATTCTTTAGTGGGAAATCTGTATGGCCTAAATGCCATGACTTTTAAGAGGGATCTTTGTGCCCTTTCCAGGCGGATTAGAAAGGTCTTACAGGCTCCTCCCCAGACGTTTATACAGTACCCTATTACAGACTGAACTAAAGCATAGTAAATTGAACGCAAGAGAGGTAAATCAGCAGTGTATCTTAACTTTTTAAACACCCAAATAAGTTTTCTAGTACGTTCAGTTGTAAGCTCTATGTGTGAGCGCCAGTTAAGTTTGTCGTCCAGTACTACACCAAGATATTTGACACTATTAGATTTAGTAATTGCAAGACATGAACATGAGGGGATAGTATTGAAAGGGTTAGTACACGAGTGGACCTTAAGATCAAGGTTTACGGATCCAGTGTTTCCCAAGGAGAACTGCATGTATGTAGTTTTCGAAATATTTAAAGTTAGGAGATTACCGCCGAGCCAATGGCCAACTCTGTGAAGCCCCAGCTGAGCGTTATGTCGAGCCTCATCCCAAGTCTTACCATGGAAGACTAAAGCTGTATCATCAGCATAGGTAAATATTTTGCCGTTTACTAAAGGTTGCTGACATAAATCATTTATATAGATAAGGAAGAGACTAGGTCCTAGTATACTTCCCTGTGGAACGCCACATACAATCGATTCCTCGGGGCTGACATATTCACCCACTTTAACCTGTTGTTTACGGTCACATAGGAAGTCCTTAAAAATCATGAGTGCATTGCCACGAATACCAACGCGTTCTAACTTGCTCACAAGGATAGGAATCGAGACCGTATCAAACGCCTTGGACAGGTCGAGGAAAATCCCCAAACATTTTTGCTTTGCATCAACCTTTGATGTTACAAATTCTGTCAATTGAATTACCGCGTCTTCAGTGGACTTCCCCGACCTAAATCCAAATTGTGAAGAAGATATTACTTTATTATGTTCTAAAAATTTTATAAGTCTATGATTTAATGATTTTTCCAAGATTTTAGAGATAGACGAGAGTACTGAAATAGGCCTGTAATTGGAAATTTCGTCTCGGGATCCATCCTTATGAACAGGAGTGATCAGCGATTTTTTTAAAACTTTTGGAAAGATTCCTTGCGCATAACAGAGCTCAATAAGTTTAGTCAAGGGTGGAACTACTAGATGTACTGATAATTTGAGAAGTTGCACAGGTATAGAGTCCCATCCAGTAGCAGAGTTATTTTTTAAGCTTCTGATAATCGATTCTACCTCTCCCTCATCTGGTGGAAGTAGCACAAAAGAGTTAGGAACCGATGGGATTGTGAAATTATATGGAGAGCTATTTTGATTTGAAATATTTGCAGCGTCAGCTAGTTTTTTACCAATATTAGAGAAGTATTTATTTATGTTTTCTACATCACGAACAGCATTTTCATTAGAACTCAAAAGGTTATCAGCACTCGTCTTTTGTTTCGTGTAATTTATTATAGTTTTAATTGCATTCCAGGTATCTTTATTAGTTTTCGCATTACGTAATAGTGACTTTTCGTAGTTTCGTTTAAGGTTTCTCAACAAAGAGTTACAATAATTTCGGTAGCGCTTATAAGTGATTTCAAGAATTTTATTTTCAGGACTTTTTTTAAGTTTACGATGAAGTTTGTCTCTGTGTCGAATACAACGTAAAAGACCAAGAGTTAGCCATGGTTTTAGCGTTCTTTGTTTATTAGGGACACGACGGGAATGGGAGTGAAGTGAAATTGCACTAGCCAACTTTTCTACAAGAGTTAATGCGGCTTCATTTGCATCAGATGAAGTGTTTATAAATGAAAAGTCCACTGTCTCTAAATATTTTAAACAAGCATCGTAGTTGATTCTAGTAAAAAGCTTTGGTTCTTTTGGTATTTGCTGGCCAGGGCAAATGCTGAGTAGGATTGAAGAATGGTCTGTTATAGTACTATTAATCACAAATACTGATGCTGCCAAACTAGTTTTGAGCATGACATGATCTAGACAGCTATGTAACCTAGTAGGATAAATGTGACCTGGAAGCAAACCTAGCTCCGCTGTTAGGTTTAAGTACACTTCACTTCTTCGATCGTTGTTATTAACTTTAATGTCAATATTAATATCACCAATTAGTATTATGTTTTTAGTTGAGTCGCAGTGGACGAACTATATTTTCTATGGAATTCAAAAAACTGTCAATACATTGAGTCGACGGAGATCTGTAAGAAGCTAAAATGAAAATGTCGGGATCAATAATTTTAATAGATATAAAATTAGCACCTAATGGCTCTGGTTCTTTTATTGTACATTTAATACCTGTTTTAACATATATCACTATACCGTCGTTTTGATTGTGACATTTGTGCGTATAGTACATATTGTAATTTTCAAATTGAGGGATTTGTTTACGGGCACTCAGCCAGCATTCAGTTAAGATAATGATGTCACATTCAAACTTAAAACGAGACAGTTGGACCAGTAAACTATCTGAGTTTTTGTATACGCTGCGAATATTTTGACAGAATATTTTCAGGGAATTAGACTTATTTTTAATTAGTGAGTTACATGTTTCAGTGTCGCACTCATAAGCCAATGCTACATCTATGTTGTCTAACTCTGTTGAGATATTTTTATTTGCATCAATTACCGCGAACAGGTTGATATATTGGCACTTATTATTGTTATACGTACTTGGTTTATATTATTATGGAATGCAAGTAAACAAGCTATTGATGTGATTTTTATGAGTATGAGTGAGGTTATAATTGAGTTTATGTGTTTGAATAGTTTTTCCACGATGATATTTGGGGTGAGTAAAGTGAAGATGTCCAGGTCAGTGTGAGTATAGTGATGAAGTGTATCCACAGTATCATAAATTGTTTTAAAAATTGTTCTTAAAATTAACTTACAAAATTTTCTATACATACGATTAAATTTACTGTAAAAAATGAGTGACAGAACATGTTTTGGAAGGCATATTCTAAATTTATATATACGTAATCTAATTCTGCTGACTAAATTTCTCCAAATCGCTCTGGAATGACATTTCTCGATTGGGTTCTGCATTCTCCATTTCAGTTGGCTTAGAGAGAAAAAAGTTATCAGAATCAATTCTAATAGACCTTTCACCAGTCAATTTTCGGATAAAAACTTGGCCATTAGTCGTCCAGCAATATTGGTATTTATTGTCTTTGGCGTACATTCTAGCTTTTCGAAATAGGGCTTTGGAGCTTGGTGGTAAATATTCTGAAATATATATTGGTATGCGCTTACCAGATAACCCAATGGATTCGGAGTTAAGTTTTTCTTCGGTCGGTTTCTTTTTATTTCTAGCCGCTGACAAAATATTATTTTTGCCGCGCACCGTTACAAATTCGGCCACGATAGTTTTATTCGTTCCAGGTTTACTCGGTAGACGGTAAACATCCCGCACTTCATCGTGTTTGATGGGAATATGCAGAGCATTACATACGCTGCTTACTATGGAAAGCACGTCATCGGTCGTCTCCCTTTCTTGCATAGGGATATTTCTAAATTCTATTGATGCCGTGCGGGACTTAACCTGTAGATCGAGTATTTTTCTTTCCATTTTCATTAAATTTTCAGTGTACTCGGAACGTTCTTTTTCTAATTTTGCTATCTTTTTTCTCATATCATCATATTCTGTGGAGGCAAATGCTATAAATTTGCGTATCTCCAAATTAGTCTCTTGTATAACGCTATTTTGCTGTTTCAAATCGGAAATTTCGGTTATCAATTTCGAAAATTTTAAGTCTTGTTCAGCTGCCCAGTTCTTAAACATCTGTTGAATATCTTTTTTCAGCCTAGAATATTCGTCTAATGGTGATCCATCAAGACGTGGGCGCTTTTTGCGTGTAGAAACGTTGGAGGTTTCAATTTCATCCTCGTAACGCATGGCACTCACCATATCGGGCTCGGATTGTACTTGTAGTAATCCACTCTCGGACACAGGTGGCGGAGTGCGTTGCACGAGTGACATTTTTTTTTAATACTTTTCAGCGATTAATACTTGTTTGCAGAAATAGCTATTATGCTAATAACGAGTGCGAGACAGAAGACTCCAGTGGAGGCGATCTTAATTACTGTAGGTTATTAGTTCTGTCGGCTGCCGGCTGTCGAGTTCATTTGTACGCTGTTGATTACAAATATATGAAAAACTTACGAGAACTCCGAAGAAGTAGTTTGGTAGAATTATTTTATTTTTATTGGTAGAATGTACACTTTTATATTATGGCAACATTTATGAATGAAGTGACTTGACGAGTTGACAGTGACAGCAATATCAATTATATACCCAGTGTCAACAGATTTTAATATGACGTAAATATAACTTTTGTATTCGTGGGTAGAAAATATTCAATTATTCGCCGAAAAGAATTTTTAGTTTTAGATACTGATTTTACACGGTTCACAGTTAGTTTCGATATTGAAAACACTAATGTGGAGACTTAGGCACTTTCACTGCAGAATAAGTTTATTTTAGAGCACAGAATCACAGGATTTGCACTTTACATAAATAAAATTTGCGGAGTGTGTGTGCTTCATTCAACGACTTGACAGGAGATGTGATGTCATTATATCAGCCACGATGACATTATGCAGGTAGATCACGTTGCCTAGCTTCAACTCTATCTCCTTCTCTCCACGGACGTGTATACGCTGCCCGGTGGCTGTTACCAAATTAATGCGTTCTCAGTTGTATGCGGAGTCCCCAAGGAACTGACTTATAAGTTGGGAACTAACAACCGTACGAGAGCCACCAGTGTCTATGGTCAGTTTACACGGTATTCCGTTGAACTCGCCCTTGATGATTAGACTGTTCCCATCATGGGTTTGTGAGATCGAGATCCTTGGGGCTCTTTTAACATCAGCCAGCACCCGCCTGCTGGGCGGTGCTGTTGGTCGCACTACCCTCTTGAGATCGTTCACCTTCCCCTTCTAGGGTTCGCTTAGGGCAGCTTGATCGAAGATGGCCCTTTTCCCCACAGCCATAGCACCTAGGGCTGTATCCTTTGTTGCGGTCGCGAACTGTAGCGACTGCAACCTCCCTGACGCGATTGGAATGATGATCCTGCCGCACGGCTTCCACCTGCAGTGCATGGGCCAAGGCGTCCTTAAGCGTCTCGTGGTGCCCGAGCCTCACAGTAGCTCTTACTTTCAGGTCGCGGATGCCATCGATGAATGTCTGCACCAGGTTCCCTTCAATGAGCGCAGGTACAGACCGGTATGCATTTCGCACCACCTTCTCTACCTCTAGTGCCCACTGCTGCAGGTTTTCGTTGATGCGCTGCACGCGATCTTTAAGCTGCGCACGAAAGACGTGTTCAAGGTGAGCGTCGCCATATCTCGCCTCCAATGCCTCAAGGAGTTGCTCATAAGTCACTTTCTCACTGAGAGCTTCCAGAACTGTTAAGGCCTGGTCGCGCAGGCCTAGTGTGAGAGCAGTCATGGCCTGACTTTTATTCCAGCTGTTAGCCTTCATAACAGCTTCGAACTGGATTTTGTAGGCCGACCAGGAAGAAGTCCCGTCGAACGGTGGCACCTTGAACCCACGTAGCGAAGGTGTTGCAGCTACTACGGGAGCTGTAATTCCATCCCCCAGTTTAAGGTCATCCAGCGTTTTCTTCACGTCAGCCATCACGTTGTTAACCCGATTGTTCACTTGGTCGATTCGGGTTTCAGCTTTCTCGATTCGGGTTTCAGCTTTCGCTTTTTGGGTTTCAGCTTCCGACAGGCGGTTATCATGCTGAGCAACCCTATCCTTCACCTCGTTTAGCCGAAGTTTAGTTTCCCGAAGGTAGCGTGAAGGTCCTTCATGAGGAGCATCTGCTCTTCCAACCGACGGTCCTGGTCTGGTCCGTCTCATGCTGGCGTTGACTTCGGGTACGGACACCCTCCGTTTCCTCCTTAGATAAAATCGGCATGATTCAATCCCACTTCTGACAACAATTGTTACGAGCTTGAGGTTCGTTACGATAAAAATTGCCGATAGAATTACCTAAATTAACACTTTAATTTTCTTTACACCAATTAAAACTTAAAACACTAATAATTAATCACACTGATTCACTTTATTTCGCTCCGAAGCTTCGCTTGTCTCGCCAAATTCAATATTTCCCCGATCGCACCTTGCAGCGCCTATAAATACACATTAGCACCGAAACATCCAGAACATTCAAGTAAATACGCGCAAGGCGTCGAAAGTCCGAGTGTCGGCTTCTAGAAGCTTAGTTCTTCGTTTCGACACTAGATGGCGCTGTCGGTTGAAAGATTAGTGATGTCGTTTTCTGGAAAGTTCTCTCCTCGCTCTGTTACCCGACACTAGATGGCGCTAGTGCCAGATGTCTACTTAGCCGCGCAACACTATTAGTTATTATGTTACGTTATTACGTTATGAATTAACTTTTACGTTAGAGCAAATGAGTTAGCTCAAAAAGTGATGCAGAATATAAATATTTATAATATATTGTGGTGGTAGCCATCTAACAACGATGATGTTCATGATAATGTTGCAATGGCTTAGCATTGAGTTGCGGAGCTGAAGGCTGTAGTTTTGAACTCCATCCGAAATATGTATTATTTGTACGACTTACAAATTATTGTTCTGGATCTGGATGTCTAATTTTGCAATTTAGGTGTGCCTTCATGTTACAGTAAAAAGTCCTGGTGAGTGGAAACGTTTTTTTTTTTAATATATCATACAGGCCTTCGCGTTTATAACAAATGATTTATGGTTCTGTATCTGACAGACATCGCTTTTGATAGCTGAACAGGCAAATGAGAGAACTAGATTTTACACTACATGCGTGACGAAAGGAGTTTACGGGAGATATATAATGAGTCGCCTTGATGTTTTCTATATTTCTTAGATAGTTTAAATAAATAGATAGAATAGATTTAAACGTGGAAGTGTCACGCTGCATCTTGATTATAATTGTAGCACAAATAGGTCGGTTTGACCGGGGTTGGACCACGTTATTACAGGATATCATTGTAAAACAGTAGCTTAAATGCTGCTGTGTTTCGTTTGGTGAGTGTAGAGACCCGGAGATTCTTTTTACTGGAAACGAGGTATTCATATCAGTTCTCAGAGAATAACAACACATCTGAATCTGATTGTTTATTGAGAATAAATGTAGATGTCTATGAGTCACAGCATCCACTTACTACCAGGTGGACTATGTGCTCGTTTTTCATCCCTATTCTATACAAAATAAAATAAGGCATCGTCGTAAAACATTCCACCCTCCACTGCTAACGCGTTTGCCGTTTATTACGTTCGTTTATCTGCTAGCTTCTCTTAGCATTGGTGTTCAATTTCAAAAGCAGCCCTGTTCCTCTTGGCGGTCTTTAAAGTGAAGAAATGGCATCCCAGCGCCTCTTTTTGCGTTCGCTAAAAATTGAAGTAATTTAAGTATTTTTTTATTATGTGCGAGCCGCTATGTAGGTCTAGGAAAAGAGACCAGTATCACTGCGATCTAAAAGATCTATTGTGATCGCTGCTATGGCTATAGTTCACTGCTAAGCCCTATGTCTTCAATGAATAGAAGGAGTTGCTTAGCCGTGAGTAATTTCACTTCTTCTAGGCGGAGTAGATAGTTTCCCAGATGAGTGTTACGTTTGCGCATTAAGGATCCGCGATCAGTTAGGAAGTGTTGTGTTGTTGAAGTTAGGGCTCTTGCGAGAATGCGCAATTTATTTTTACTTAATCCCAGAGCTTCTGAAGCAAATTTACGATCAAAAGCCCGGATCTAGTTTTTATAGTGTTTTAAGCCTGGTGTGTCAGACC
The DNA here is from genome assembly GCA_907164705.1 of Parnassius apollo. Lineage (NCBI taxonomy): Eukaryota > Metazoa > Arthropoda > Insecta > Lepidoptera > Papilionidae > Parnassius > Parnassius apollo. The sequence goes on from CAJQZP010000209.1 coordinate 4,080,670, forward strand.
AGATCTTAAGTGATTTATTGTGATAAAGAGTTTCAAGGGTCAATCGGGCTAGGCTTCTTGAGATTCCATAAAATGGTTCAGGTCCAAATTGTGTGCACTTTGAGCCCCACCGTGCAAGTTTGTCGGCAAATTCGTTACCTACAATACCCGCGTGACCCAGAACCCATCGTAAGACGACCCTGTTGTTACACCCTGGCGTTTGAAACGCAGTCTCCAACCTTTGTTTGGACCTCTTAGTTTGACCTCAGCGCTAGCATTGCTGCTTGACTATCAGAGTTTACATAAATATTTGTTTTGTAAGTTTTTATTTTGTTCATTTTAAAGTTATTAAGTTTTATGTCAGTTTTAGTCTAATGATGATTGATCATGTTATAGACTAGCAACCCGTCCCGGCTACATAGTCTATTAATGGGACGTTACTTAAATCTCAGATTATCAATATTTTGTTGAGGATTAGTCTGGACAGGCAGACACACAGATAATTTTAAAAATGATTGTTCATTTCTTAGTGGTATGCAAATAACCCCCTCTGCTGCTAAATATAATGGCAGTTATTTCGGTAGTACAGACAAAAATTCAATTCAATTTATATCTATAAATATGGGCCATATCATCGGAACTTATCAACTACGCAAAGGATATTAAAGTGCAAACTCAGTGGCACTAACTCGTATGTCTTAATAATCACCTAAAGCAAGTCATCCAAACATAAGTGATAATTAGTAAACAAAGTGATGTCTAGAGGTTTATTAGAACAAGCATTCTACATCTTTAAATATTAGACTTTAAGTTTAAGTTGAACGGTATTTTGTTTACGCGTTTATTTCCTATAACGCTATAGATATCAAATGCGGGTGAGATCTTACACAAACTTGCATCGCTCCCCAATAGTGGTGGTAGAGCCAGGCTGCAGCCATATTATGGTTGTAGCACGAATAGGTCGGCTAGACCGGGGAAGGACTATGCTCTCACAGAATACTAGCGTAAAATAGAAACTTAATGCTGCTGTGTTTCGTATGGTGAGTGTAGAGATCCGGAGACCGTTTTTTACTGGAAACGAGGCATTCCATCTTAGTCCTCAGGGGTGACAACGCATCTGCATTTTGATTCTTTTTGATAAATGTAGATGTCTATGGGTCACAGCATCTATTTACCATCAGGTGGACTGTGTGCTCGTTTTCAACCTTATTCTATTAAAAAAAATTAAAAAAGATTCTCCCATAGGGGGAATAATTCTCACAGTTGCCATACTTGAAAGGCAAGCTGGTTGCAACAACCGCAGTTTTTATGCTGCTACCTATCACTTACTTTATTAATTTACATCAGTCGTCTCTTACGATACCCACGGAATGGGGTTGGTGGTGAATTCTCTTACCCCGTCACGGCACTGCGCTACGACACACACTTGATCTATTCAGAATTAAAAATATTCTGACACAGTAGTTATCAGAAATGAGAAATGGAAAAAAATTCTTGAAAAGCTTGGTAGAAAGTAAATGAAACACAAAACATAAATAATTCAAAACATTCAATGTGATTTGTTTTGTCCTTTGCTAAGACGTCCTCTTGAGAAATTCAAAGACAACGCCTTTTGCTTACAAAATTAATACCAGAGAGAATTTCTCTCCCTACTATAATTCTCCAGGATGTAATATTATTTATTTTACATTTCTGAATCATCATAATCGAATGATTCGGTAATGATGATGGAATTAGCATCGCAAGCTACATTCTTACTGCACGTCTCATCTGTTTATCACTTCATGTATAGGAGCCCATTTGCGCGTGCCGATTCAAAGCTGCCTTAAAAACCTTTCTATCTATTGGTGTTTGGTTCTTCGAATTGGAACTGATCCGTTGGGATATTTTCTTTTTACATTTCCTTTAGGAGATATCTTCAGTTTGGAATGTATTGATTGCTTCTTAAGAACCTGCGACACATTTTTTGTTCATAGCTCCCTGAGCAATATTGAATAATATGACCAGCAGCAATTATTATAAATAGTTTTCTAATAGGAACATCAGAGCTTTCCGTTTACGTTCCCGATGTTAAATATCGAACAAATAACACCTATTCAAAACTTAGGTCTATATTTTTGAAGAACGGCGATTGTTAATTTGTAAGTTTAAAACATAGTTTCTTTTAATCATTTGACTTTAAATGATTATTTTCGAAATTGCTAAACAATGAAAGCAAAAATATGATTATTGTTTAATTTACTAGGCCTTAAAATCTAAGACAAATAACACCTAAATTCAGTCATCAAGGTAATTTTCCTTAAAACTTTACGTTACAATAAATAAATAAAACTACTCGGCAAACTGTCGCGTATTCTGACGAGGTGCTTACTCTCTGGAGAAATCTACAACAATGACTGTTATATGCACAATAACACAAATACATAAGCTGTAAACTATTGTCAAAGTTACAATAATTTCTTTTCTCTTTTAAAGTTTTTTTAGTTTTTATTGTATCACAATAAGTCAGAATATTTATATTTCTTTAGTGAGTACCAACTTTGGGAGGCATTTCAAAAATGTATAGGCGAAAAGGTTCTAAAAAGTAATAGATTTAAGTTATATGTAGACACCATCATCATTACAACCCTTGATAAATCCACTGCAGAACATAAACCTCATCCAAAATATGCCACAAAACACGGTCCTAAGCCTTATCTTGCCAGGTCGTCACTCTATATAGTGGGGGAATGCCCATTCGGTTACCAGTTTACCACAGGAGAACTTTTCTTCCCCATTGGTTGTCGGTTCTTCGAGTTACATGGCCAGCCCATTGCCACTTGAGTTTACTAATCCCTTGGACTATGTCGGTTACTTCAGTTTTACTGCGCATTTTCTAATTTCTAAGTCTATCAGGGGGAGAAATCCCGTGTATAGCCCTCTCCATAGCTTATCATAGCTTACATGGCTCCATGGCTACAAGTTACTTTTACGCCGGTGAAATTGCTAATTGCAATTTCAAGTATGTACTGATGTCTGAGGAGTAAAATATTTTAAATACCAGCGCCCTTGTGATCTATGAGCTGTATACGTTTACACTTTATGTATTTTATACATCTTTTCGAGTTCTGACAGGCGTAAATTTTATTAATTTACTCATTACTTATATATGTAACCGCATACATGCAGAGCGGCTCGAACGTCGACGACCAAGTGCTTTCCTATCATTGAACGCACTACGCGAAACAAACCTCCCGATACCATCCACACCATCTGGATGCTTGGCGGTCCACCACTGTACGTTTCACTAGGAGTGTTCCTCCGCGTACAACCTCTCTGTGGAATAGTTTACCACTGGCGATTTTCCCGGATTGATAAGACCTGGGGACCTTCAAGAAAAGAGCTTACTCCTTTCTAAAGGGCCGGCAACGCACCTGCAATTCCTCTGTTGTTGCGGTTGTTCATGGGCTGCTGTAGTCACTTAACATCAGGTGAACCGTATGCTCGTTTGCCCCCTCTTCTATAAAAAAAACATGTAACCTTTTTTTCTTTTTGCCACTTCTCACATATAAATTGTTGGGTATAGGCATTTTCGAGTTGCAGTAACTAAAAACTTACGAACTTATACGTGATAGAGCTACGTTGTATCGTTTTATGATCGCAGCACTAATCCTTCGGCTCTGCGGAAGAACCAGTAACACACCATTATACTGCTGCTTTAGTTGATAATAACCCAATAGGGGTTATTATCAACCAAAGCAGCAGTATAATGGTGCTTTTTAGGTGTTTTATAGGTAAAACTGTATGTCATTTAGTCCTAAAGGGTAATAACGAATCTGCATTTTGATTGGTATCAAGAAATCTGATGGTAAGTGATTACCGCCGCCCATGAACAACTACAACATCAGGGGAATCGCAGATGCGTTGCCGGCCTTTTAAAAAGGAATAGGCTTTTTTCTTGTAGGTCCCTAAGTCACTGGTTATTCTCTTTCCAATTCTCGTGAGCAATGATTAGTCTTCATTCGACAATATACCTACAACTAGAAAAAGATATTTAAGTAATTAAAACCGAAGATATTCAAACTGTCAGAGTTTTAACTGTATACGAGTATCTGTAAAATTCTTGATATAAATACATTTGAAGCCTTAACCTGTGAACTACTTATCCACTGTTACTTACTAAACTTTTTACTATAATACAAATCAACTTTTAAATTTTGTATAGTTAACTATGCTATCAATCAGAAAATATACATATATAATACTCAAAAGAAACGAAATCTCAGTGGATATAAGGAAATATAAAATAATACTTGAAATAGGGTTTGCGAAAAGATACTTCTTCCATCCATTTCAATTTAAACACTTGTTACCTGAGAATAAACTTAGTAAATTATTTGATTTAGGTAATTCATTTTTCGTGTATCAACTCCGGTTGGCATTTACGTGTTATTTCGTAATACTGTAATTTTGTTTCACTGTATTTTTATAAAATATTGCTTTACATGGGCATATTGTATTCAAATAATCGACATAGAATAAACACAACATCCCGTAGGTGTCGAAAGAAGTGACATAGTGAAAAGCATGGGATGAAATTGCAGTCGAACACATGCATGACTCTAAAAGTGAGGTATTAGAGACTAACTCTGTGTTTTCTTTTACTATTTTACCATTTGGACTATCTTCAATATATCGCCAATTTAAAGATCTACGACAAGTCCCACACAATTTGATCATGAACTTTTCTCCTTTTGAATTATTTAACCTATTCTATAATTATCTGTACTTATGTCAATAATGGTTATGTTTAAGTAGCTGACGGTGAAGGGACCACCACCGTACCGTTGATGCGGTGGTGGTGTGGTGCGGGAAGAGAGTGGTGTCGGTATTGCGAGAAGCTGCTCTCAGTACCATACGCGGCCATGTCTTGGTGGGCAGTGGAGCCATAAACCAAATCCGCCGCTGGGATCACGGAAGCTGGTGCTTCCGAGTACTAGTTTTTTCCTGGTCTCATGGCCTTCGCGTATCGAGCTCGGGGGGTATGCTTTGTGTTCATAGTGCGCCTTACCTGAGAAGAAAAAGCGGTAGGAGAAGTCCTCCCCAGAGGAGGGGCTGCCATGGGGCTTCCGGCTTGTCGGGCCGTGGATGTGTGCGAAAGCGTCCTCATGGCCCTCCCAATATGTGCCTAAAGTTGTACACCCTTTCTGTTTAGTCGGTGATTTAGTCGATGATTTCCCATGTAAAACACTACACTACAGGATACGTTGCCTGCAGAATAAATACAAACATTGCGCAACATTATCCTCGTGAAATAGTAAGGCGCCTTTGTTTCACCACGATAACGGCCCGAGCTGCCATTCGAGATACTGGCTTTGAAATACCCGAGCATTCTTCATATTAGCCAGATCTTTCATCTAGTGATGATGACCAATCTATATCTGAAATGAAATCAATATCTCAGAAGACAGAGATTTAAACGTGATGAAGTCGCTGTAAGTATTACAGAAATTTATAGGAAATTTTAAGCTAAAAATAATTAAATAATTTTTAATTAAAGTTATTTATCAACAGAAATTATTATAATAAAAAGGGAAATTAATAAAATACTGACTGAAATATTTATTAAAAAATAATTTCCGTTCAATTTCGAATAGGAAATTCACGAGAAGAAATTCGCAATATTTCATCAGATCAATATTAATTTAATATTTTCGTATGCGTGTGAGTTCATTGTTCGTAAGTAAAAATTTCCCGTAGGAATATTAACGGCTAGTAAAAAGTAATTGAAAGAAAAGGCGCAGAAGCTATAAACTAAAATGAAAAATTTGCAACTAGCCAAACTGAGCAAGTTCTATATTTTAACAGCGTTTTTCAAATAAAGTGAAGTGTAATTATTGTAAATTGTTTGATTCGACAGCTGGCTTAGATATCTTTTATGAAATGTGGTTGACAAACGAACACACAGTCCACGATGGTAAGATGTTGTGGCCCATAGACATTTATCCTCGATTAATAATCAAAATGCAGGTGCGTTATCACCTTTGAGGACTAAGATGGAATAGTTCGTTTCCAATAAAAACGGTCTCCGATTCTCCTTGCATATGAAACACAACAACATTAACCTCCTGTTTTATGCTAGTATTCTATAAAAGCGTGTTCCTACCCAGGTCGTGCCGACCCATTCGTAGTACAACCATAATATAGCTGCATAGTAGAACTACCACATAATATACGATATGATACGTAATTAAAAAAATGCAACGAACGTTTGCTTCCTTCAAACAACTTATTGTTTAACAACAAGCTGTTAGGTCTTAGAATTTATACAATCGATCGATTATTAAAGTGTGTGCATTCATGATCATTATTCAAGTCCATCACAAGTTTGAACATAGGCCCAAGGACGGTACTAGCCATCTGCGTCTATAAACCTAACGCATTTCTTACCTGGTCGTCACTCCATCTAGTAGAGATAGTCTGCCTCAGACACTAGCACTAAATCAATACATGGGATATGGGAAGTAAATTGGAAACCTTGGCCTTTACAAACATTTTATTATAAATTGCGCAGTTGATATAAATTTTAACAGAGTTTATATCCTGTACAAAATGACCAGGAAAGCAACTTCTTAAAAATACTGTTGTAAAAATCAAGAATACCGTGCTTGCTGTTTTACTTTGCTGTTGAAGACATAACGATATTACACGTAAACAGACCTCTGCCACTCTTGCTACCTGCGTGAAATTATTCCCTATAATCGTAACTCACCCTGGGTGAAATACGCAGTCAGGGCTAGCGTGACGTAGGCGATTGAATGTCAAAGTTTTTTAACGCTCTTTACGTAAATATTTTTTGTAAATACTGATTGAAATAGTTTTTATTTAGTATATTTAATAGTAAGATAAAATAGTTTTGTCTTTTAATGTAATTTAAAATCCCATCTATTTGATAAATTTTAATGCCAAAACGTTGTTCCTACCATAATTGTTGTATGGAAAGACGCTAATTGACCAACAAAATATTTCAGATATATCATACTTTAAGTTACCGCAGGATTTTATTAAGAAGTTGTGAAACGTGAATTTATTTAATTTTTATTGTAGATAGGTATTTATAGCAAAATAGAATTAAGTAAGAATTTATTTAATACCTACGAACTTTATTACAAAATTTAGTTTAAATTTGCTTCACTATCCAAGTATCTACTTTCATACCTATACCTACTTGTCTACTTGTATTTAAAATATTTTAAGTTGTAACAACACAAAACACTGAAATTAAAATTTTGTTTACTAACAAATTTTTTAACTAAGTAGAATACAATTACATTTCTGTTAGGAATCGTATTTCAAGTTTATTTGTTGTTTACACTGTCTACCTTTTTCTTCCGAGCCAAGCATCGCGATTCCCGACGAATGGCCTTACAAGTTGAATGCGTTATACATCGCAGAACTCACATAGGTGCGAAAATATAGTCAGTTCATCATCATCATCATCATCATTACAGCCCTTCACAAGTCCACTGCTGAACATAGGCCTCCCCCAAGTAATGCCACAAAGTACGGTCCTGAGCCACCTGCATCCATCGACTTCCTGCATGTCTTACCAGGTCGTCACTCTATCTAGTGGGGGGTCGCCCTACACTACGCCTACCGGTACGAGGCTGCCACTCGAGAACCTTTCTTCCCTATCGGTTATCGGTTCTTCGAGCTATATGGCCGGCCCATTGCCACTTCAGCTTACTAATCCGTTGGGCTATGTCGGTCACTCTGGTTTTATTGCGGATATCCTCATTTCTGAGTCTATCACGCAGAGAAACTCCGAGCATAGCCCTCTCCATAGCTCGCTGAGCGACCTTGAGCGTCCTCATACGGCCAGCAGTGAAGGACCACGTCTCTGATCCGGAAGTCATCACTGACAACACGCACTGGTTGTACACTTTAGTTTTCAGAGATTGAGGTATACCTGACGAGAAGATGTGTTGTAATTTCCCGAACGCTGCCCAGCCGAGTTGAATCCGTCGATTATCCTCTCGGTCGAAGTTGGACTTACCTAGTCGGACTATTTGTCCCAGGTAAACGTACTCGTCAACAACTTCAAGCATAGTGCTCCCCACAACTACCGGCATAGGTGTGACATGGACATTGAACGTAATCTTTGTTTTGTCCATGTTCATCTTAAGATCTATCCGTTGGGAGACACCATTGAGGTCATTAAGCATAGTGCTAAGATCCTCCAGCGATTCTGCCATAAGGACTATATCGTCGGCAAATCAAAGGTGAGTGATGTACTCGCCATTGATGTTAATACCGTATCCTTTCCAGTCCATTAGCTTGAAAACGTCTTCCAAAGCAGCAGTGAAGAGTTTCGGGGATATAACGTCACCCTGTCTTACACCTCTCTGCAGTTGGATAGGATACGAACTCTGGTTCTGTACTCGGATAGCCATCGTAGCCCTACTGTACAAACACTTCAGCACCTCGATATACCGACAGTCAACTTGGCACCGCTGAAGGGACTGTAGCACCGCCCAAATTTCGACGGAATCAAAGGCTTTCTCATAGTCCACATACGCCAGGCAAAGTGGCAGATTGTACTCTTCGGTCTTTTGTACAATCTGCCGCAGGGTATGTATGTGGTCTATGGTACTGAAACCTTTTCGGAAACTGGCTTGTTCGGGAGGCTAGAAGTCGTCGAGTCTGCGTGCGAGACGATTCGTAATGACTCTCGAAAACAGCATGTAGACGCGGCTCAGAAGGGAAATCGGTCTGTGGTTCTTCAAGAGACCGTTGTCGCCTTTCTTAAAGAACAAGACCACCGCACTGCTGTCTGTCTGCTCCACGCCTTCGGAGTAGTGCCACCATGGAGGACGAAATTGAAGAGCTTCTGAAGGACTTCAAGTACCGGTGTTCCACCCGCTTTCAGAAGCTCCGCTGTAATTTCGTCCTCGCCTGGGGCCCTGCCGTTTTTAAGGTGCTGGAGAGCCATTCTAAACTCGCTCAGACTGACGTCCGGGATATCATCGGAATAGTGTCGGGTAAGATAGTGTAGGTGTAAGTAGTGTTCTTGGATTGTTACTCACACTTGCGTGTGGCTCCAACGATGATAACGCATAGAACCTCTCAATCTCACTCAAAATCTCAGGTGTCCCGGAAACGATGCTTGCCACACTCAGTCTTCAGCCTTGACAGTTGGCTCTTTCTGGCAGACAGGTCTCTGGCAAAGACTTTGGAGCCCTAGTTCCGCTCGATCGCTTCTTTAATACGAGCAGTATTAAAGTTGCGTAAGTCTTAGTCGTAAGTCATCTGTCTGTTCAGTTGCCTGTATGCTGTCAAATCTGTTGACGATTGCAGCCTCATCTCCCGTCTAACAGCCATGAGGTTAAGAGTGTGATTGGAGATTTTTTGTGTTCTTCTATGGCGGGTCTTGCAGAACTTAGCTCCGACCGCATGGACAGTTTCCACGAGCTTGTCATTCATATCGTCCACTGCATCGCAATTTTCTAGGCACTGAAAGCGGTTACGTAACTCGAGCTGAAAAGTCTCGGGATTCTGGATTAGAGCACGAGGGGGACGGAGCGTTGACTTCATTAGACGAGACCTCTTCAACTTAACGTTTAGGTTCAGTGTGCCTCTAACCATTCGTTGATCGCTGCCGGTTTTTACCCTTGCGATCACAGAGACATCACTGAACAGTTGGCGTCTGGTCGTCATAATGAAGTCAATCTCATTTTTTGTCCAACCGTCGGGGCTCGACCAGGTCCACTTCCTGAAGGGCCGCTTCTGGAAGAAAGAGTTCATCATAAAGAGTCCCTTTTTCTCAATAAAGTCAGCCAGCTTGAAGTCTCCCATCAACACCGTGTAGTGGGTCCATTTCCTCCACCTCCTCATCGGGATGTGCCGAGGTTGGTGCGTAGACCTGAATGACCTTCAGCGAATACCGTTTGGTGATTCTGAGTATCAGGTACGCGACCCTCGTCGACACACTCCCAATCTTTACAACGTTGTTGACGAGAGACTTGTACTTGGACGATAAATCCGACACCTTCTTGGAGACAGATGGTCGCCCTCTCGATGATAGAACAGGTTGCCGTACTCGAGGATTACCGTGTCCCCCCCCCCTCTCTTCGGACCTCAGATAATCCAATAATATGCCAGCGCAACTTGTCTACCTCTTCTTCCAGCTCCAGTATCTTCTCGTCAGTCCTCAGGGTGCTTGCGTTATACTTTGCCAAGTCGAGTCATCGTAGGTGACAACCGAACCTCCACCGGAGATTTTTAGCACCCCCCGCCCCGCCGTTACAATGGTCGCCACCGTAGCCAGGAATAGCAGGGCCGCCGGGGACTGGGGGCCATTTATTTGTGTCGTTGCTCATGGGGGATATATGCCATAGTTGCCACGCTTGGCGAGCGGGTTGGCAACCACAGTTTTTTATTATGTTATTGTTGTTATTAGGAAGATGCTGCTGCCCATCTCCTTTCTGTGTCCCTCTGTCGCCTCTTACTATACCCACGGGAAGATATGGGGTAGTGGATATTCTCAACCGCCACTACTAGGCTAGTCAGTTGATCATAGTCAGAATTTGTATTTCACCTAAGTAACTTAATTAACATTTCGCAATTTATTTTTTTACTTTTTATTGGCATTCCTTAGTAAGCACGGAAAGTCCGCCGTGACTCAGGAAGGGGAAAAGATGCAAATTAATATAGATACTCGCAAGCAGCGATAAAGTTTTATATAGCTTGCGTGCGCGATTTATCAAATTAGCACCTCAACCGCCAAGTGTCCAAATTTGACCGCTTCGATATTCCGTCAAAATTCAAGAGGTCAATTTTGACCGCACCCACCTACAGCATTTTAACACATAAATACTGTTACGAGCTTAGGGTTCGTGACAATAAAAATTGCCGATTGAATTACCGAAACTAACACTTTAATTCACTTTACACCAATTAAACTTAAAACACTAATAAATAATCACACTGATTCACTTTATTCCGCTACGAAGCTTCGCTTGTCTCGCCAAATTCAATACCTCCCCGATCGCGTATTGCAGCGCCTTTATATAGGCTCTTCCACGAAAACATCCAGAATAGTCCAGAATATTCAAGTAAATACGCGCGCCAACCGACCAAGCGCAGAAAATTCGAGTGTGCGGCTTCCAGAAAGCCTAATTCTTCTGTTCGATACTAGATGGCGCTGCCTACTAAGATATGCTCGTCCGAGCATTATCGGCCCAATAATAACGCGCCAGGCGATCCACATGGACGATCTTGGGAGTCCCTCTTGCGCCTTTCTGTATCCGGTTGGTTACATCGTTAATCCTGGTCACAATCCAGTACGGGCCGTCCCATTTAGCTTGAAGCTTAGGAGATTTCCCTTTGCTGCGGACTGGATTGTGCAACCACACTAGTGAACCTTCGTCGAACCCTTTGTTGTTCATTTTGCGGTCATACCGGGTTTTCGTATTTTCAGACATTTGCTGGCCCGATTGTCTGACGTGCTCATAAATGTCATTCATTTTGTTCCGCAAGTCATTTGCTTAATCGGTTATACTTCGTGGGGCATCAGGTGGTTAATTCTAAAAGCTTAATTCTTCTGTTCGATACTAGATGGCGCTGTTGGTTGAAAGACTAGTCATGTTTTTTCTGGAAAGCTCTCCTAGCTGTTATCCGACACCAGATGGCGTAAGTGCCAGATGTCAGCTTAGCCGCGCAACAATACTTATGTTTAGAGACTACTTTTCTATGAAGAAGTTTGGCATTTTAGAATCAATATAAAATTTTATATCCTCTAGTGTAATAAAGAAAACAGTTAGTCTATAGATATTAATATATATTTTACGGTAATTACGTACGCCATTTTTATTTGGATTGATTGATTAATCTACATTTATTTCGTACGCCATTTTCGCGTGAATGTTATTGTGTTGATTATTGGATTTTTCTAGTGTTTTATTAGTGTTTTACTACAGTGTTTTATTATAAAATTGTTAGAAAAGTTTTTGTGTGAATATAATTTATCTTTTTACGTAAATAATTTGGAGTAATATATAGAAATAATTGTGATTTTCACGCTGCCGACATCCGCTTGGTATATTTTTTTTGTTATCAAAATGCAACAAAATCTTTTTGTAATGAAGTAAAACCTGACTTTTGTTTAGACCATAAGATAGAAAATTTTGTATAGATTTTATAATGCCAAATTTTTTCATGGAAAAATAGTATAATAAATATAAGTTTTAATAGCTTTAAGTGTTGTGGGTGGGTGCGTTCGCACGCGACCGATCGGGATTTGCCAGGCGCAAGAGACTGTATGGGAATTTTATGGGGATTGGGGGAACATCAAAAAAGTGTACCTTCTGTACGTAGAACTATTATTTATTCTGCCACGTAACATACTTGACATTCTAAATAACGGTGATGACGGCCTGCATTACTGTCTGTCTGTCTGTCACTGGAATTTCTGTCATTTCAATTCTTAAAAATATTTTTTTTAATATGACTGCATTTTAATAAGAATATAGGATGTTTCTATAATACACATTTATTACTTTTGTAAGATAAATTGCTACATTATATTATTATAAACATAATATGATGAACTTGGTTACATTATCTCGTACTTCCGTTTTAATAAATAATCCTACCGGTAAAGGATTCGGCCCTTTTAGTGAATAATGCCTTAGACATACTAAGGAGAACATGAGAAGGCTTGCCTTTATGTTAGCTAGGGATTACTGAATATTTCATGTGGATAGACAAGAAGTATAAGAACTATCGTACGTGTTTGTGAAATTCATTTTACTCTCCTTGTTGAAGATTTACTTACGTGGCCCTTAAAAGTAAGTTTTGTTCTTTTTTTAACATTTTATTGTTTTTGATGACAAACTCACATTCTCAAATACAGCATTCTATTTTTACCAGTCAAACAAAACCCTAAAACTACTAGTGAAATATATATATAATAGCGATTCAAGTTCGAGCACAATGCGCAATTGTAAAAAGGATCTCCAGTTCTCTACACTCACTATATGCAACTCATCAGCATTGAACTGCTATTTTACACTGGTATTCTGTGAAAGAGTGGACCTTACCCAGTCGAGCCGACCTATTCGTGCAACCCTAATAATTTCGATATAATAAACCTCATTGTATTTTGCATTGTGACCTATTGAGCTTGCGATCCAAAAATTACTGCAAGATTACATACTTATGTAATAAAGAGTTTGTATTATTTACATGAACATAGACCAATTTCATCGTGCATTTCTGTAACTACACTTATAGATGATAAAATACTAATATGTTTTTTTTAATACATGACTCCTAAAAAGGCTTTCTAGCTTAAGGCTCCTTTAGCAAAACTTATGAGAAAAGTATCTGTAATTGCTCGTATAAGGGAGCGTCGATAAAATAGAGCGGGTTTGCTGGCGGGATGTTAACTGGAGAGCATACAGTAGCAGTTAGATGAGCAATAAATAACACTTCTTGAGAGTTTCTTCTTATTTTATTTCTTGATTCCTTATTATTACATTGCCGGATTTTGAATATTTTACCACGAAAAAACGCCCCTTTTTTATAAGCGGCTGTAACCAATCATAATTAAGAAAAAATCGCACACGGCATTAGTGAATCTATTGACCAATCAGAGCACAGAATAACCCTTTCTAAGAGAGATTTACAATTTCCTTAATAAACGTGGTAAAAAAAGGTGGTTCCCTTCGAGTTTCCTTGGCATCAGGAGAGGTAAGTATTCTTTAATCCACCTTTTCCAGAAGTGGTCTGCGAGTCTCTGGGTGGTTCTCCAGCTTGCCTTTCCGATGAGCTCGGTGTCGCTGAACTCTCCCGGCGCCATAGCTCCGCATGATCTTCCCAGCAGAAAGTGGTTCGGTGTTAGGCTTTCCTCGTCTCCTGGGTTCATGCTGATCGGGGTGAGAGGTCTCGAGTTGACGATGTGTTCAACCTCAGTCATTAGCGTATGGAGTACTTCCTCGGGCGGGCTCTTCTCGTTGAGGACTACTGCTAGCGCCGTTTTGACTGTTCGTACGAGCCTCTCCCAGGCGCCTCCCATGTTTGGAGCTCCCGGGGGGATGAACTTCCACTGGATGCCCTTTTCCTGTGCGGCCTCTTCTAATTCCCTTTTCGCTCCGACGAAATTAGTTCCGTTGTCGCTATATGTGGTTTTCGGAGTTCCTCTTCTGGCTGCCATTCGTCGGAGTGCCATGATCATTGAGCTGGTGCTGAGAGAAGGTACCAGCTCTAAATGTACTGCTCTAGTTGTGAGACAGGTAAATAAGGCTCCCCAGCGCTTCTCGTTCCTCCTTCCGATGGTGACTTGCATCGGCCCGAAGTAGTCTACAGCTGTGCAGGAGAACGGAAATTGATGATGCTGCAATCTTTCACTCGGCAGATCTCCCGTTGGTGGTATCTCTGGTGAACTCTTCTTTGTCTTGCACCATTGACAGCTGTGTGCGACCGCTTTTAGAGTTGCTCTTAAACCCAAGATCCAGAACCTTTGACGAATTTCGTTCATTACTGTAGCGGTGTTTCCGTGAAGGAATTTCCTGTGATAGTGTTGTATTATTAGACGAGTTATTTTTTGTTTTCCGTCTAAAATGATAGGGTTCATTATTCTTCCGTTTTGATCGTGGAATTTCATTGTTCTGCTCCTTAATTTAATTATTCCGTCGTCTCCAATGTAAACGTCGATTTTCTTGAGTCGACTCGAATTTTCTAATGGCTTTTCTGACTTCAGTTTTCTTATGTCTGATGCAAAACTATCGCTCTGGCTTATTTTTATTAATATCTCTTCGGCCTTTTTTAGGTGTTCCGCTTCTACAGGTGAGTATAGGCGCTTATTTTCACTTCTGCTGGTCGACGGGATTGAGGTTTGTGCTTCTTTCTTCTGGATTTTTTGTGGTTTCCAGGACTCATCCTTCTGGCGTGCGGCGGTGGTGGTCGCTTTACGGCTCTTCTTTAGTAGGTGTGTAAAGGGGATCACTCTGGCTGTAGTGCGCAGCAGTCGCTCCCAGCTCGAGAACCTTTCTAGGTTTAGTAGAGTGTCTTCTGCTGCCATTGTTGCCAACACCTTTTGCTTGCTTTTTTCTTCTGGCATAACAATTTCTGGCTTGAAGTCGTGGAATGGCCATTCTTCTTCTGGTCGACGGAAAAATGACGGGCCTTTGAACCATCTGGCGTTGTGGTCGAATTCGATTGGGGTTCCCCTCGTGGCGTCGTCCGCTGGATTCTCCTTGGTTGGCATCCATCTCCAGTCTTCTGGCTTGGACCTTTCTTCGATCTCGGCGAGTCGGTTGGCCACAAAAGTTTTGAACTTCTTTGGTTCTGACTTTATCCACTGCAGTACTGTGCTGGAGTCGGTCCAGTAAACCTTCTTCGATATGTCGAGCTCTGATTCCTCTTCGATTGTGGCGGCTAGTCTGCTTCCGAGTAAGGCCGCTTGTAGCTCTAGCCTCGGAATTGACACAGGTTTCGTCGGCGTTACCCTTGCTTTGCCGGCGATCATGGAGACATGGATCTTTCCTCCGGGCTCTACTATTCGCCAGTAGACTACTGCTGCATAGGCTTCTTCACTCGCATCGGAGAACGTGTGTAGCTGTCCTTTTCTGCCTTTGGGTGAGACGCATCTCGGGATCTTCAGCCTTGTTAATGTTGAAACTTCTTCCAGGTATTTCATCCAGGCTTCTTTTTGATGTTCGTTGATTGGTTCATCCCGGTCTATTTTCTTTCGCCAGATGTCTTGGATTAGTTTCTTCCCTTGTATTAGAACTGGTGTAGCAAAACCCATTGGATCGAAGGTGGACATTACTGCGCTTGTGACTTCTCTTTTTGTTGGAGTCCTTCTGCCGTCTTGCAGGTCTTCCGGCGTGTTGCGTAGCCCGACGTTGAAGGCTAATGCATCTTCTTTCACCAGCCATCTTAGTCCCAGAGTCTTCTCTTCCTTGGTCAGTTGCAAGGAGTTTTCTTTGTTTGTGTCTTCTACCTCCGATATTACCCCCCGAGTTGTTGCTGGCCCATCCCTTCAGATGAAAGTTTGCTCTTGCGTAAATGTCTTTCACTTCTTTGGATATCTTCTTTGCTTCGGTTGTAGATGCGAAGCTCTGCAGATAGTCGTCCATGTAGTGATTTCTCTTAATTGTTTTCACTGCTTCAGGATGAGTGTTCTTAAATTCCTCTGCGTTCTTGTTCATTACGTATATTGCTGTTGCAGGTGATGACGCTGCTCCGAAGATGATTGAGGACATTCTATACTCTTCAGGCTTGCCGGTTCTTCGGTTTCCGCGCCACAGGAACCTGAGACTGTCTCGGTCGTCTTCTCTGACTTTTACTCGGAGAAACATGTCTTGTATATCTGCCATGACGGCTACTGGTCCCTCTCTGAAACGCAGCAGTACTCCGAATAGTGATTGTAGCAAGTCTAGGCCCGAGAGCAAGGCGTCGTTGAGGCTCTTTCCTTCGTACTTGGCAGCTGCGTCGAACACTATTCTTAGCTTCTTCTTGACTGGGTGTACAACAGCGAAGTGGGGTAGGTAGAATGTCCTTCCTTTGTTAGAGGTTTCTGGAGCCTTCTCTGCGTATCCTTTTTCGATTAGACTCAGGATCTGCTCCTCGTAGTGCTTTCTTGCTTCTTGATCACGATCCAATTTTTTCTCGATGCTGACCAGGCGTCGAACAGCTTGATTGTAGTTGTTGGGCAGGCGTTCATTTTCTTTTTTCCACAGGAGACCCGTTTCATATTGACCGCTTGGCAGTTTCTTGGTAGTTTTCTCGAGGGTTTCTAATGCTCTTCTGTCGCTGTCGTTAGATGGTGAACGATTTTGGATCCCTAGAGACTCTAGTTGGAAGTGTTCTCGGACGAGGTCTTCTATGTCTTCCTCGCCAGTGGTCGCTTTGCCATAATGAGTGAAGTGTACTGTGGCAGTTGTTCCTGATTCACATCCGTGTAACACCCACCCTAAGTTCGTGAGGGAAGCTACAGGATCTGATGGTTTGCCCTTCTTCAGTTTTCTTGTCACTATCAGTCCCCAATTGTCTTGGCCTATCAGTAGCTTGGGCCTCTCGGTGACGTAGAGGAGTTGATTTTCAATTGCCTTCAGGTGCTTACAGTTTCTCACGGTGTCCTTGTTTATGCATTGTTCAGACAGCTTCAGGTCGTCGATGGTCCTTGCTACGATAGTTCTCTTTTCTTTCCTATGAACCCCTTTTATTTTGAACTCGATCTTCTGTGAACTATCTTTTCTTAACACCTTTCCGCCGACGGTTTCAATCGTGAGTTTTTCTTTCTTTCCTTCGACTCCGATTTTCTCAGCGATTGATGCGTCTAGGAGTGTGACCGTTGACCCATCGTCTAGTAGTGCCAATACGCGAACTTGTCCTTTTGGGCCATAGAGGTTCACGGGGATCATCTTTAGGTAGGCCTTTTCTTCTCCTTTGGCGTTATGAATTGAGGCGACCTTTTCTTCTGAGGTGCTATTGGTGTCTTTTGCTTCTTTTTCTATCGACGCCGGTGGTTTGTCAGAATGTAAGATGGTATGATGCCATCTTTTGCACAGCTTGCAGACTGGTGCTTTACAGTTGATTCTTGAGTGTCTGAATCGAAGGCACTTGAAGCATATCTTTGCCTTCTTGGTCATATCCCATTTTTCATTCAGGTTGGCTTCTTTGAACCTTTTACATTCTAATACGAAGTGTTCTTTTCCACAGAACGGACACGACTTCTTATATTTCTCTTTTGACGCTTCTTGGACCAAATGAACAGGTTTTCTTATTCCTATTCTTTGTTCTGAGGATGCTTCGGGCGGGGCGAAGTCTCCACACATGTCGGCTTCTGTTTCTAGGAACGCTTCGATAAGTAATAGCTCCTGAATTTCCTCATCTCTTCTGCTTCTGTGGTAGGCGAACCAACGGAACTTCATTGACGTCGGCATCTTGTCTACTATAACTCTCAGCGTTTCAGGTGAACTGAGATACTGTGGTTTCTTCAGGGCTTTGATTGTCTCGACTGCGTTCTTTACTTTGCTTGCAAATATGCATATGTCGCTCGGGTTTTCGCCGACTCTTGGGAGGTTCTTCATTTTTTCTAGTTCTGCTAATGCTAGTGCTCCAGGTCTTCCGAATCTTGCTTCCAGTCCCTTAATTACTTCTCGTGGGTCTTCGGCGGTGAACAGCAGGCTTTGGACGGCTTCTCTAGCTCTTCCTTGGATCGCTATTCTAAGGCGCGCTAGGTTTTGATTGCTACTGAAAGAAGCGGCCGTATCCTCGTATGATCTTTTGAAGGCTAACCATTCTTCGCAGGCCCCGTTGAAGTGAGGGAGTTCGAGGTGCTTCGGTGAAACGGTGTCACGTGATTTTTCTGATAGCTTTAGTATGACTGAAGCTAGTTCCTGGATGTCACTTTTCTTTTCTTCTGCCTCTATTGGTTTGTGGTTCTTATTAGGCATGTCTCCGGTCTGGATGAACCAGCGTTCGACTTCTCGAGTTCGTTCGAACAGCTCTTCTCCGGCACCATCTTCCTCTTCTGATTCCGCGGTGAGAAGTTCTAATTCCGCTTGAGCAACTTTTGACCGCGCTTCTGCCAATTCTAGTTCCCTTAATGCCATTGTCATCTTTGCTTGCGCTTCTGCTCTCTTCCTATGCGATGAGCGAACGGAAAGCGTGTCTGGATCGCGGGTCGTCTTCTTAGGGTGAGGCTGCTGCAGAGTCTTCATTGCGACACTTCTTTCTTGAATCTGCGGCGTTGGATGACTTTCTTCTTGGTGAGGAACTGACGCTTCGACGGTGCGTGTCGGGGGGTGGTATGGGTTGCGTCCCCCGGTGTTGATTCTTTTCCGGCAATGTTCTTGTTAAGAAGTACGGGTTGTCTGTGTACGCTGCTGGGCGATGCTCTTGTAAGCGTCGATAGATCTGAAGTCGACGTGTTAGTAGCCGTCGTGTTTGTAGAATCACTCGGCGTATTCATGCTCCAATCCGTCGTACTGGTAGCCGTAGTGGCGTTACTTTCACTCGTAGTCTTCGACTGCACTGATTTTGATCTTGTATTTGAAGGCATCTTCCTAGTTTTCCTTAAACCCGATCCGGCTTCTCGAAGGACCAGTGTAATTGCTCGTATAAGGGAGCGTCGATAAAATAGAGCGGGTTTGCTGGCGGGATGTCAACTGGAGAGCATACAGTAGCAGTTAGATGAGCAATAAATAACACTTCTTGAGAGTTTCTTCTTATTTTATTTCTTGATTCCTTATTATTACATTGCCGGATTTGGAATATTTTACCACGAAAAAACGCCCCTTTTTATAAGCGGCTGTAACCAATCATAATTAAGAAAAAATCGCACACGGCATTAGTGAATCTATTGACCAATCAGAGCACAGAATAACCCTTTCTAAGAGAGATTTACAATTTCCTTAATAAACGTGGTAAAACATACCTTACAACATTTATATTTATTCCTAACGATAGATACAACTTATTTCTATTATTCTAAACCTAAATTATTCAATAAACCTTTATTTTACACTTATACTTCACGGTTTAGCTCCGAAGTAGGATAGTATTTTTTGCCGAACATACAAGTAGCGCCGCCAAGAGGTAGGAATGTACAACACTTTTTCTGGAATAATGCTTAAGAATCTATACAATATTTCTTCATAAAATTTAAATCTTTCTCATAATGAAATGACATTATATAGTGATTAATTGACATATTAATGTTTCTTTTGAATTACTTTAATCACCTATATGTTAATAGCTCTTAAAGTTATGATAAAAGAAATCTTACTAGAAAATAAGCTTATACTTGCGTCTAATGTTCTAATCAGACCTAAATAATATTAAATAGATTCATATAAGTTACTTTAAGATAAGAATAGAAGTGTTTAATTTACTTCCCTGTTTTCAGCACTAATCAGTATTTACACTTAGCTTTATTTTACGAATAGGAAACAATTAAGATTAAATACTATCACTTAGTTTTAAATCACTGATAAGGAATAATTAAGATTAAATGTTCGAATTCACTTTGTCGTCGCTAACAGTATCTTTATGTTGGGTACCAACATCTGAACTATTTCATTAGTGAAACCAGATATGTCGCATTTTTATTTCTGTCGCTGATGTGGGTATTTTAAATTTGGTTTAAATACCACCGCCATCTGCCAAAGGCTACAATATCTTGCGGGCATTTTATAAGTCGCCTCTTACAACACTTGCGTAACGTGATATGTTGATGGATTCTCTGACACCATCATCATCAGCCCGTCAGTATCCTGTTTCCAATATGGACATCACCCGTTGTAGGGCAGATTAGCGTTAATTGCCACGCTTAGCGGGCAGGTTGGCGATTGCCGTACCAAACACGTTACGCATATTCACGGGTGTAGACACGGGTCTGAAAAAAGCGTATCTGAAACTAATACTCATTGTTTGGTATATAAAATTAAATATTTCCAATGTCATAATAAAAGCATACCCTTAAGAGTATAAAACATCTCGTCAATAATTCATCGGAATTCATTTGCATACTATTCATGCATCATATGCATTCTACTAATGACCAATGGCGATCAATTGAATCATAAACATCTGCCGCCGTCACTAATAAAGCTTTACATTTACATTACGGTTGCACAGTAAGTTAGTACTTAGTATTTGATTAGTTAGTTCAGACTAGCGACGAGGGAACGAAAGATTTTCTTCCTTGCAAGACCAATGTCCATTAGTGAATTTTTAGGAGTTTATTAAGATATTGTTGAAGAAATGTTGTGTGATTAATCAACTATGTAAACCAGATTTAAACGAGACGATGTCCTTCTGATTGAAAACTCTAAGTAACTATTCGAAAGTTTCAAGTCCTTTTTGATATTCACATAACTTAAAGTGTGTGTTAAAATATTTGACTGGCAAACGACCGTTAACCAAACGTGTCCACCGGATGCTAAGCGATGCCATGCACACGCCATGCACCCATGCACACCTGCAAACAATTTAAAAAAAGGCCACAGTTTAGTTGCATTCAGGGTTAGGATAAAATACTTAAGGGTGTTTATTTCTACTACTGGTTACTCATGCGTGCGTGCGTGCGTGCGTGCGCGCGTGCGTGCGTGCGTGCGTGCGTGCGTGCGTGCTGTGCGTGCGTGCGTGCGTGTGTGCGTGCGTGTGCGTGCGTGTGTGCGTGCGTGTGTGCGTGTGTGCGTGTGTGCGTGCGTGTGTGCGTGCGCGTGTGTGTGTGTGTGTGCTGTGTGTGTGTGTGTGTGTGTGTGTGTGTGTGTGTGTGTGTATGTGTGTGTGTGTGTGTGTGTGTGTGTGTGTGTGTGTGTGTTGTGTGTGTGTATTATGTATACCTGGTGCTAAAAGGGCCAAAGTACGTTTTTTGAGAAGTGAGATTTTGAAGCAATATTACTTAAAAATATGATTTTTTTTTGTGCTAAAAGGGCGTAAGGGCTTTAAAAAGATACTAAAAGAAGGCTAATGTAATGTGTACTTCCATTCTGTTTAATAAAATAAAATATGTGCCACTGTACATTACTGTAATGTTTAATATTATATATATATTCGGATATGAGTATAGCATGAACTGCACCAGAAGAGAAAGTATCCAGGAACTCCGTATGATGCTGTGGAATACTTTGTGCATTTAAATGGCAAATATAAAACAGTTAAACAATTGTTGAGTTTCTTCGTATATTAACGTACGTAGCATGACATACTCATCCCAAGCATCATGCCATGCATCCCAGCAAGTGAAAGGGAATAGGAACTGTTGCAAGTTCAATAAAAAGATTCGTCATCTGACATTAAACAAAAATGTTTAAAATAATAAAATTATATTAAATATACTACAAACATCACCCTCCGGCTAACTGTTAACGATCTTAAAATAACACCAGGACAATAAAAGAAAACAAATGCCAAGCTATAACAAAATAGAAAAAAATCAATAAACGTGCAAAGCATTTAAAAGTAAACAATTAAAGAAAATATAATTAAAAAAAATTGGAAGTAATTAGGCTAGATTATTACATACAACTAAAATAAAACTGTATCACATGTAACTTGCGTACACGTTCTGTCAATAGCAATACAGTGAGTATGGCAGAAGATCATGTAACCAAAGCCAAAAACGGCTGTCAATTCATCTGACATCTGTGAATATTATGTCATGTATGTTACATATCTATTATATCAGTATGTTATTTATGGTTTTAGTTCTGCAAAATATTACATGTTATGTAGGTAAATAAAAGTTAATGTGTTACCATTACAGTATCATTGCAAATATGTCTAGTTGTTATCAATAATAATAGGACAAATAACAAATACACATAACAGCTTACAAATGAAATCCAACAATGAATGAACAACTGAGAATAAAGCGAAGTTAATGTGAGTTATTTGTTGCGAATTATGCGTTTAGGCCTCGGCGTCGACTTTGGTGCACTACCACTATTAACATTTAGTGAAACTCTCTTAGTCGTAGAATCAGATGGTCGATCCAATGCAACAGGCTGTTCATATTGTGCAATGAGCTCATCATGGTCCTTGGTGTCCGTCAGCCGATGGCGCTAACCACAAGGCAACTTGACGTGTATATTACCATTGAGTGACCAAACTTGTCTAATGCCAAGGTACTTACGTGTAGCAATGAATAAACCTTGACGCTGAAGACGAGTAAGAAACTCGGATAGCACATATGAAGTGCCTTTTGACAGAGTCTTTTTGGTCCAAATGATTGACTTAATGGACTGATCACTAAACTGAATCAGAACTGGTCTTGCATGAGCTTCCAATTTTGCACCTAGACGATGGCAAGCTACAATTTAGCGTGAAGAAAATTCCTGAGGTTGAAGCTTATTATGCAGGACAGTTATCACTTTTTGAGCCTTCCCGTGCAAGTTTGTCGGCAAACTTATTGCCTACAATACCCACGTGACCCGGAACCCATCTTAAAACGACCCTGTTGTTACATCCCAGGGTGTTTAAACGGTTCACACAGTCTCCAACTAGCTTCGAGATCACTAAGTTTGAATTCAGCGCTAGCAGTGCTGCTTAACTATCAGAGTTTATATAAATGTTATTGTTGACGTAGTGCTTTTGCAGATTAATTTCCGCACACTGAAGTATGGTGTAAATTTCTGCCTGAAAGATAGAAGTGAATCTACCTTAATTCATACTAAGTTTGAATTTGGGGCGTTCCCCATAAATTCCAAAGTCTATGTCGAGGCCCATTTTATTCCCTAGTTGTGCTAGTTGTGCCCTAGTTGTTCCCGACCAATTGACTGCACGTACCTAAAGTAATTTTTTCCTTATGGCATACGTTGCTAATGTGAGAGTTCCACGTCAGTTTTTTGCTCTTTGTATGATTAACGATAAAGTACTTTGGCAATTGCCCCTCGCAATTATCACAAGGTCATCAGCATAACCTAGTGTATCAATGCGAAGGTCTGCCATCTTGTATAATAATTGCTCCACCGCAAGAGTCCAAAGAAGGGTTGTCAAAACACCTCCTCGTGGGCAACCTTTTATAGTTGCAACCTCAATCGAAGTTTAAAAACAACGCTATTTTTGCTTTTCTGTTTGAGAGCATCGACTTCACCCACCTGATGGTTGTCGGGTTAACAGTTTTAGATGTCAGGCCCGCAATCAGCAGTAATGTGGGGGGCTACTGTCGTAGGCGCCCTCAATATCTAGAAAGGCACAAAGAGCTATTTCTTTAGCCTCCAGTGCTTTTTCGACCCTGTAGATAACACTGATCAGGGCTCTTTCATGCAATTTTTAAAATTTTCTGCATATAAAATTTAACCTTCTGTATGCATGGGATTAATATTGAATAAAACTAAATTTACAGATTTTATCGAGCGCAAAGATCTTAAATCAGGCAAGTAACGATAAAATCCGTAAATTTAGTTTTATTCAATGTGTAGTGTTCGCGTAAATTTAAGAAATCATTATGCATGGGATTATCTGTAAGCCACAAAAGTTCTTGAATCTGTGTGTTGGCACACTATACATGAAGATTTTTTCGGGAAAACTTGGCAGTAAAAGTGACCAAAAGAGTTCATCATCATCATCATCATTACAGCCCTTCACAAGTCCACTGCTGAACATAGGCCTCCCCCAAGTAATGCCACAAAGCACGGTCCATAGCCACCTGCATCCATCGACTTCCTGCATGTCTTACCAGGTCGTCACTCCATCTAGTGTATCTATCCGGTAGGCGTAGTATAGGGATATATAGATATATATCTATACTACGCCTACCGGTACGAGGCTGCCACTCGAGAACCTTTCTTTCCCATCGGTTAGCGGTTCTTCGAGCTATATGGCCGGCCTATTGCCACTTCAGCTTACTAATCCGTTGGGCTATGTCGGTCACTCTGGTTGTGACCAAAAGAGTTATTACTCAGTAATTATTATTATACAAAGTATGTTTTATACTTAACCGACGAGCGTGTATGGGTAGATACATATATGGACGTAAAGGAGTCATTTTATCACGTATGTTAGCAATGCCGCAAATGTCAACAGTGAGTGAAAAATTCAACATAACTTTTGCATTTTAATTCAGATGATCCAAACTCGAATATAGAGGGATGATGTAACGTAGCAAAGATTATGCATAAAATAAACGCTTATATAGATAATGATTTGATTTGTAAATGGCATAACAATAGCTTTAAAAGATCACACAGCTAGCTTAGCAGCAAGATAATTCATACTGATTTTAAGTTTACTAAAATGGTATCACACTTAGGAAAGAAACCAGAGTTAAAGAATTAGCGTCTGAAACTGGTTTTCGCTTATGATTCCTTATCAAGTAAATTCTTAAAACAATCATGCCTGATGAAATTATTACTGGATTTGTTATCTCAGTTTTATATTGATAATGAATTCCATGGGATACATTTTAAAGTTCGCAATTTTAATTTTTTTTTACCTTTTACCATTTACTGGGGATACGTTAAATTTCAACATGCTGTGAGTTGAGAGAATGAGTAGCCTTTTTATGTTCTTATGAGTTTTTTGATAAGTGTAACATGTACCAGTATCTAAGTGTATTGTGTGATTGACAAAGTTACTTGTTTGAACTGAATTAATGTGAGAAAAAGGATTTGTGTTGTGAAGGTGGTCGATTATTGTATGATTTAGGATGTTATAGTTCGGCCGTTCAGAGAATATGTTCCTGACACCTATCAGTTAGTCACGACTAGTGATGGGCACAACATAACACTGAGTTCGTTACCGTTCCTCCAAAATGAACCGCCGCGTTATTTTTAAGATTATTTTCGTTTTAAATTGGCGGAATCATTTAAAATTTATATTTTAGTAATTTAAGTGGAAACCAAAAAAAGGTAATATTAATATAATGAAATTGTTTTATTTATTCTTTGTTACAAAGTTACAATCTGCATTTCTATGCAATAAAGTTCATTGAATTGAATGTGCGTACAGAATATTAATCAGACTCTGATTCGCTTGAGGAGGTGGTGTCTTCATCATCATCTTCGCCTACATGTATAATTATATTATTATCAATAACAGAATCAATCCTGATATCTCGGTCAAAATGTTCCACAATCAGGTTTTTAGTCTTCTCAACAACCTTTGCCCAGTCATCTCCTGTGACTTCCCCGCAGGCTTCTTTTAATAGGGTCATCATCTTTTTCGTGCTAAATGGCGGGTAAGTATTGTGGCGGGCGGCGTAACCTCTTATTTGAGCCCAGATTAGCTCAATCGCGTTATATTGGCATTGATACGGTGGAATTCTTAGAACGCGATGACCGTACTCCAGAGCCAGTTCATCGATTTCGTATCGCATATTTGCCGCTTTATTTTCTTTAACTAATTTAATTAGCTCTGGTTTTAGCATCTGCACATTTGCGTCAATGCCTTTTGCTTGTAACCAAGCCACCATTTCTTCTTTTTTATTAGTTGGGTAGGTGGTTTCTGTATTTGAACCGAGTGATAGGAGGCATTATCCATGAATATTACAGAAGGCTCTGGTAGGCTGGGCAAAAGCACGTTCTGGAACCACTCTTTAAATGTAGTGGCATTCATTCCGTCGTGGTAGTCATTTGTGGTTTTTGATTGAAATGCCAGTAACGCGTTCTCCACAAAGCCGTATTTTGCAGAACCTGCGTGGCATATTATCAGACGGGCCCCCCTTACCCATTGGTACTTTCGACGTCGACGCTTGCGTATCATCCGTCCAAGAACGGGAAACCGGGTGATTGGCGTTTAGCCATGTCTCGTCAATGAACACGACATTATCCCAGTTATCAATATTTTTTGCTTCTCTCAAAATACTTATCCGTTTTAAAATTATGTCGTATCGTTCTAATAAAATTTTTCGTTTGTCTGTTTTTTTATACGAAAAACCAATATTTACTTACTTACTTATCTTCACGCACAATCCCTAACGGGGAAGCCAGAGAGAACAGATCGCCAAGTGTCACGATCCTTACATACCTCTTTCGCTTCTTTCAGGTTCATTAACTTCTTCATACATTCACGTCTAGGTATCCGAGTACTCTTGACCTTCCCGTCTTCGAGCAATTTGCTCACATGGTCTTCGAAAGTTAGTCTCGGTCTACCTCGACACCTTTTAATATTTACTTTCTCTCTATATATTTTCTTCACCATTCGGTCTTCACTCATTCGCTCAACGTGCCCAAACCATTGGAGTACGCCCCTATCAATTTTTGTGATAAGGTCATCTTTCAATCCTGCCATATTGCGAATCTCTTCGTTTCGCTTTCGATCGGCTATGGTAACGCCACACATTTTACGAAGAGATCGCATCTCCACTGCATTCAACTTGCTTTTATGCTTCTTCTGGCATACCCACGTTTCGCTGCCATATAACAAAGTCGGTACCAACACTGCGTTATGTATTGCAAGGCGTGCACTCTTCATCACGCCTTGCCTTTTGACTAATGCATTCAGGGGACCATTGACTTTGTTTCCGGCAGCGACACGCCTATCCACATCTAAATCACATCTTCCATCCCGGCTGAAAGCACTCCCCAAGTATAGATTTTCATTTACCTGTTCTAGACATTCCTGATTTACCCATATTTCACATTTCGTTCTCTCTTCGTCCTTTTCAAATACCAGAACCTTAGTTTTATTAGCATTCATACGGAGACCTTTAATTACACATTCCTCTTTCATACACGTGACTAATGCCTGCAGTTGTGCTTTGCATGCACTGCATCCAGCATACAGCAGACAATTTACTTTAATGTCACCCAATTTCACACACAAACAGCTATTTTTCAGCTTCTGTAAACAGATGTCGAGATACAGTATGAACAGCCAGGAAGACATGACACAACCCTGTTTTACGCCCGCTTGGACGCTAAACATGGGTGACAGGTCATACCCTACCTCACCAGGCTTTACAGTCATAGTAAAGTGACTGCACAGCCCTTAACAATCGACCATCCACACCATACCCGGCAACAGTTCCCACATTTTCTTCCTTATAACCTTATCAAATTTTTTTATTTTTATTTTTTACAAAAAACGTTACCCCTACACTAAGATTTTCTCTTGTATCATGGGGGCAGTTTACAAACATAAATTGCACAAGGACAAACATCCAAACCCGGAACAACTATATGTAGGCCATACAAATACATGTTCCGTGCGGGATTCGAACCCACGACCTTCAGTGCAGTTACTTATTGCTAAGCCACTGCGCCACGGAGTCGTCAATGCTTTCTCCAGATCCACAAAAGCACAGAAAATCCTCTGGTTAACACTCAGAAGCTTTTGCGTGATCATGCGGAGAGAAAACATTTGATCCGTGCATCCTCTTCCAGGTCTAAATCTGCATTGTGCCTCCCATAAGAATCTTTCCGATTTCTCTTGCATCCTACGTGTCAAAACCTTCGAGTAAACTTTACTTGCTAAACTGGTCAAGCTGATCGCCCGATAGCACCCGCAGTCAAAATGTGAACCTTTACCTTCATATAAAGGCGCAATGACCGCGGATCGCCAATCATCCGGGACATCTCCCGTCCGCCAGCACAAATTGCACAGCAGACAAAAGCTGTCCCAGACGCGAGGCCCACCGTACTTGACCATTTCAGCAGTAACTCTGTCTAGTCCCGCAGCCTTACCACATTTCAAACTTCGAATCGCACGTTTAATCTCTTTCATGCTGAAGACCCAGTCATCGAGGTCCGTGTCTGGCGTGCCAGTCACGGCGTCATCCCCGGATCCTTCACTAAGATCATGACACGCATACATTTCTCTGTAAAATTCACTCCATCTCTGCATGACGTCCGATTTTTCTGTGAGGATGTCATTGGTTCTCGAAAGCACTTTGTTCATTCTTAAGGCTGTCGCACCGCTCCGGGACCTTCCAACCTCTTTCCAGAAGAGTTTGGAGTTTTCCTGAAAGTTGTGCGATAACCTCTCGTCCGCTTCTATTCTACACCTTTCACGTACTTCCTCAATCAATGTTTTCGCATGAACTTTCTGCAGCTTATATCTTTCTTTCATCTTCTCTCTCATATGGTTATCGTTACTAGAGGCCAAGTAGTCTAACCATGCTTTTTTCTTCTTTTTTTACAGCTTCTCTCACTTCATCATTCCACCATGCATCTCTTCTTTTACCTACTACTTTACTTTACTTTACTTTACTACCTCTTTTTGTCGTTCCACATACTTCTTCCGCTGCACTTTCCATTCCATCACTAAGGTTCTGCCTTGTTCTCTCAAAACATTCTTTACTGCCATAGATGGTGTCAAGCTTTTCGGCTTCCCTCGTGTGATATTTGTCCCTAGTATCCGCTTCCTGAAGCTTCCAGCATCGGATGCGACAGACCGACTGTGGTTCTGTTACTGCCGTCCGTTAGCGCCAACCCGCGAACAAACCCCTAAATCTAGTAATTACTAGATAGTGATCAGTTCCCAGTTCAGCACCCCTGAACACTCGTGTATCCATCACCCGTTTTCGCAGTCGGTCATCCACCAGGAACAAATCAATCATAATTCGCTCATTCTTTCTTTCTCTAGTGTACATATGGATTTTACTGTGATTAAACATAGTGTTTGTCACAAAAAGACCCTTTTCCTTGCATACAGCCAGTATAAGCTTGCCAGCATCATTAACCCTTTTATCGCCAAACTTTCCAAGCACCGACTCGTATCCTGGTCGAGCGATACCTACCCATCCATTCAAATCACCACATACAACAGTTCTTTCGTTTCCCTTAACCAAATCTAGAACTTCTCTTACAATTTCCCAAAACTCCTCCAGCTCAGCCCTGGACGACGAAGCTACCGGCGCATAAACAGCCAAAAGGAATAACTTCGTCAGTCCCAGTTTAAAGCGAACCCAGAGAAGTCTTGAGTTCACAACCTTGTATTCAGTCATAAGATCGACCAACCGGGATGACAACAGCACCCCCACTCCCTGGCAGGCGTTCTCGCTTTCCGGGACTCCGGACCATATAGCTAACGTCCCGCCAGGGAGCTCTTCGGTACCACTGCCTTTCCGTTTGGTCTCCGACATACACACGACATCTAATTCTCTTTCTTTCATTATTTCGATCAACTCATTCGTCTTATCTCTCATGCCCCCTTTAACATTCCACGTGCCAACTCTGCACTCCGTCCTCCACCTTCCGCCAGTCGGGCTGCGTGACGGGTGGCGGTCCCCATCGCCGCTTCGCGCGCTGCATTCCACACCAACGGGGACGAGCTGGTGTGCGTCACCTTGGGGGGACGCCCTAACTCTCGTTTGTATGGGTGCGCAGCTGTGTAGAATTGCAGCCCTGAAAAGGGCTGGCAGGGGTCGCGACGAGCACGCTTCTACAATGACCCCTAAACAAAAACCAATATCTTTTAAGATTTTGGTTAAAGCCGTTTTATCCCCGCTAAACAGTCCAGCTTCTCTTAATGATGCCAAAAGCTTCTTCCTGTTGAGATATTCATTTCTGGAATAGTAACCATATATATGATTTCTGATTGCATCGGCGTCAAAGGTGTCAATATCTGTCACGGGTTTAGTTCTACGTTTCTTCTTCGGAGTACGTAAAATATTATCTTCCGTGCCAGTAGAGCCGAACTTTTCTTTATTAATATTTGTTATCGTTCGTTTGCTAACTCCAAGTGCTTGAGAAACGCGTTCTTGTACTTGTTCGACAGGTAACAGGGGTCCGCCATTTTGCCGCTCCCGCTCAAAATAATCTTGCAGCTTGATGATTAACTCACGGGCTCCACTTCTCAATGTTTGTCCACGTTTAGGCATTATTATGCACCAAAAGTAAAAAAGAACGCAATACAAAACACAATCGAAGTCCGATTTAGCGACGATGTCAGTTTGAAAAGCAGAAACAGTCCATTAAACGAAAGCCGGGTAATCAAATAAAAACAGATCGAAAAAACTTGAAGAACGTGGTCTATGCGCACGAAACGACAACAGACGACTGTTTTAGCGTCAAAAATGGCGGCCCATAACGCCATTTGGGGTTACCATTTTCAACCTAAATATAAAAATGCTAGTTTCTTTCGCGCGTTCGGTTTGGTCGTAGTTTTATTTTTATATTTAATAAAAGTTTTCTTATAGTCCATTATTTTCAAATTCTTAAAAAGAAAAATAAAACGTATTATTTTAAAAGTATAACTGTATAAGAACAGATTACGATACTGTTATTGCCTTTTATTGTTAGCACAGCACTACAAATATAAAGCGCTGACATAACCTTGTAACAGCGCAGTATAGATTTAGAAAAATATTGTTTACCAAGTTATTTGACACTCAGTTTGGCACAAAATTATAACATTCATTGATTATTGATATAATAATGTTGTTTTAATGCTCATCAATTGTTAAAACGGTAAACAACCAGCAAAAATATTTTTATCGTAACTGCAACGCCATTACAAAGTTACGTCGTCAGTTCAATCGCAACGTGTCAGGAACGCATTCTCTGAACGACCGAACTATAATATGTCTGCAAGAGAGTATGTGTTGTTAAAGCGTATATCTTCTATCGATGCTAATAGCGACGTGCAAACTGTACAAAGAGCTATGTGTATGTGTGTGCTAAGTGGAAAGAGTCAGTTGTCCGTTCCATCTTGTCATGAGATAATGGCTTGTTAAAAGGACACCTTAACTAGTGTTAGTTGGATGAGGTCAAACGTAATCGTCTTGTGTATGTGTGTGTGTGTGTAAATGTATAAATACAGTGACAGTGTACCTACTTACGCAGCGTCCTCTAGAGAAGTACCTAACATCGAGACGTCAAATGGGATAGTCACCTTTAAATTTAGACGATTGGATACAAATTCAAATTCAAAATATGTATTAATTTTAAGTCAAGTGTTATGATTTTACTCGTTGTTAGTTTATTACGGATTCTATGTATTCTAACTAATATACGATTTTAGTTGTATACTAACAATCCGACAGACCATAAATCAAAAAGTATAAAAGAAGTAGGAAGCAAAGTCATGTATCTACTAACATAATACGAGTAACAAGTAAATTGATGGGGCCTTTATTAGAAAAAAATACAAAATACTGTTGAAACACGCAACCTGTTGCCAAAATAAATTCGTTTTTGTTTGTATTACTATGCTATGGACATATTTTATTAAAAGCTAATTCGTTTTTGTTAAGATAAAGGAAAGTACTCTTGTTATGAATATGCAATCAAATATATTTCGTCTTTTACTAAACTATAAAGAAAATATAGTAGTAGACTTTTTCTAACCATACTTGAAAATTGAATAAAACTATTATTTACGGATTTTTTCGCGTTTAATTAATTTAATTATTTTTCATACTTGAAAATTTAATATACAAAGTAGTTGTAAAATTATATGTCAAATATGACAACCCCCGATACCTAAATTGGGAATAGAAAAGATCATAAAAAGGTAATATTACCAAATACTCTTTAACATTTTTAAGTATGTGTATGATAAATAAATCTAATATATAAAAATGTATGTTTTTGTTCGTATTTTATGCGCTGCCATATCGTTCATCAGATTGCGGTAAAATTTGTCATCTTATTGCTTACACTTGCACGAAGATTATAGGCATAGTACAATTAACATACAGTAGGTGGCGTGTATATCGTACTGACAAATTTATTTAAAACTTTTTTATCATCATTATTATCCCTCACAATAATTTAACACTTTCAAATTTAAAACGATATTTCCACAATTATCTACTCTGCGGCTGCGACGCGCACCAGCTAGAAATTTTTTAAACGATTTCATAATATTACTAGAACAAAACCGTGAATTGTTGTTATAATTGCCGACATAAGTCGTTAGCACAGTTTTTATTGGTCGATACGACGTTGACCACGCTGACGCTCAACGTGATTGGTTCATCAATCGATTCTTGTTGTCTATTGGGTTCGAACGTATCATTCGGCTTCCGTACACTTGAGAGCAATTTTAGTGATAACTTTTTTTTCGTTAATTGTTTTTGTTACCACGTTGTTAATTGTTATTTGTAATTAATAACAAGGAATACCCTTGTTATTAATTGTTTTTGTTATTTCTTATTTTTAATTATCTTTGTTGTTATAATTTAAATGTCCAGATTTTGGTCTAAATATGCAGAGAAGGAAGAATTTGGTGTTAAATAGACAATCCCGACAAATGGTCTATTCAGTGTTTAGTTACATGAAAAAATTAGGTACTGCGAAAAACATCATAGACGTATATAAAAAGACTGCTGAGGCGACTAATGTCACAGTAGCCACTGTACGGCGCACCGCAACACCAGGTTTTATGGAAGGCATATCACCTCTTCCTTCTTCTTAATAAAATATTCAATTCTAACCACCAGATATACATTAAATACTTTATAGTAGATAATAAAATAACGAATACGAATATCTGCAACATTACTGTATCAAAATAAAAGTTGATGTGTTCAAGTAAACATTTTCATAAAAGTTTCATAAAATATTCAATTACGGATTGAAATAATAAAGGTACCCAATAGTTTTGCTCGACAGTGTACCTACCTCCCACCACAGTTTATCTGACTGCTCACGACTCGTGTCGGCAACTATACATACCGCTTCTATACTTTATTCTCTATATTATATTTATGTATCTTTTTTCTTATATTATTTGAATAAATAATAAGATTAAATTTCTTTGGATTGTTCTTTGATGATTAATGAAAATCAGTGAAGATTGTTAAAAAAATGAATTGCTTACATTCTTTCATTTTTACTGATTTTAAAGAAGATAACCTGTCATTGGCTTTGATTGATATAAGATACTTAAAACTGTACCTATTTATATTGTAATCGCTGGTGGTTTTCTAAAAAAAAAACAATAAACAAATTTCATAATTACAAAGGAACTTTTCAAATGGACTCATATCACATTTGGTACATACGCTAGTCGGATTTTAAAAAATAATTGTGATCGCATTTTAAGGCATTTTACAAACCTTATAAATTGACGCGTCATGGGTGGGCGAGACAAAGCATCGGGTTTCATAGGTTTTTTTATGTGAAAACAAAAAAAAAAGAAAAAATATATTTAGAAAAAAAAACGGCCGGGTGGGGCCCCCCCCCCCCCCAACCACAACACGCGCCCCCCCCCCCCCCCCGCGGGGGTAAATATTTTTAACTTTAAATGTTGACTCGATTTTGGTGTCTTGTGAAATTTTCAGAGACGATAGCAGGAAACACGACGTTATGACTTTGGTCCCTTGGTATAAAAACAGAGCCCTAATGTGAGATCTTATGGTACCCACTGACGATACGTCCATTTATCCAAATGGAGTGGTAATCGTCCAAAATCGTTCCGTGAATGATGAAAACATATTCCGTTTGGATGGAATTCATCCAGCCCTGGATTTCCAAATGGATTGAAATCCATGCGTCCAGTTCAAATGGACGTAGTCCGCGGCCGTCCGTCAATGTCAAAAACGTGCGCCACGCCAAATGGAATCAGTCCGAATCGTCAGTGAATGGGCGAACCGGCGTCCATTTTTTGACGTTATTGCATCAGTTAATGTTTTGGTGTTGATGATAGTACATATGCTCTGTTTGTCAAGCATAAACTGTGTATTGGATTAAATATGTTTTTACTATGCAAACTATGAACTGTGTACTTGTTTGTCACACAACAAACGAGTACACAGTCCATATGATGTTAAGTTGATACTGTAACCCATAGACGTAGACTGAATCTGTCATCGAATAAGAATAAAAATGTAAATGCATTGTCACCCCCGTAGAACTATGTGGAGTGCCTCGTTTCCAATAAAAATATTATCCGGTTCTTTACACTCAGCATACGAAACGCAGCAGATTTAACTTTACTATTTTATGCTATTTTCTGATATTGTTCTTCGTTCGAGCCGACCCATTTGTGCTACATCCATAATATAGATGCAACGTTGTTCTACCACGTATAGTTATAATGAAAAACTACCTCTATATGTTGATTTCCTTAATTTCTACCTCAGTCAATGATATTGCTCCACCATAATATATACCATATCGAAAACTGGAGTGACAAACTAGCACACAGTCCACCTGATGGTGGGTGCTGTGCCCCATAGACATTTACATGTATCCTCAATTGAGAATCGAAATATAGATGCGTTGTCATCTTTGAAGACTACTATGGATTATCCCGTTTAGGTATTTTGTCTTTTTATTGAAATACACGCTACTGCTGCCGCCGGTAAAGTATTATTATCCATATTAATATTTATTTCTATTCCATACGACTGCTAAGTTTGAAGTGACGCTATGCGTCCAAATGGAAGTATCGTCAATGGTACCGTATCTGGATACATTTTTATTTGGAGTGCATCCATTTGGAAGTCTACTAAATGGACGTATCGTCAGTGGGTACCTTTACGTGCGTAGACACTTTGGCGAGGTCTCATCTCAAGGTCTTTTTTAGAGCAGAGGTAGGCATCAGGGGCTGGCAACCTTTCGCAAAGTGACAGCATCAGCAATTAAAAATAACTCAATATTAAACACTTTGAAGTCCGTAATATATAGACCTGATACATAGACCTGAGATATATATATATATATATATATATATATATATATATATATATATATATATATATATATATATTATATATATATTTTTACTGGTGGCCGTATGAGGAAAATTAAGGTTGCTATGCTAGTTATGGAGAAGCCTATGCTCGGAGTTTCTCCGTGTGATGAAATTTGTAATAGATACATCCGCAATAAAAGTAGAGTAACCGACGCATCCTAGGTATAGAATAAAAGAAAGCTGAAGGGGCAAGCGATAGGGAAGGATGGTTTCGAGTGGTAGCCTCGATCTGGTAAGAAAATTGTGGGACGACTCTCCATTAAATGGAGTGATGACCACATCTGCGGGAAGTCGATAGCTCCAGGTGGCTGAGGACCGTTATTTGTGTTTCTGCGGTTTTCTTATCTTTGAAGAAGGTCTACATTTAACAATAGACTTGTAATAAACTTCAATGTTGAAGACGATTTATTTTTACCATACATCATTAAAAGATTCTCTAAAGCCTAAATGAATCTAGATCAACATAGTCAATGTCGACAACTATTCATTACACACGCAATTGGAAATGAAAATTGAAAATTTTACCAAACTAATATTACTTAATAATAAACCAAAACAGTTTATATAATGCTCTAATTAACAATAAAGTACAGCTGAAACGTAAGCAATTACTCGCAACATAAATGACTTTAGACATTAAGATTGCAATGCCACACACTATACTATATAATATAGTACAGTAATAAAATATTACAATTATCGTATTATGGACTAAACAAGTTAAAATTTTTAATTACCTCATTAATGAAATAAAAAAATGTATTTAAAATATATAAATATCAGCTACTAAATATCATCCAGTGGATGTCAGAGGAAAATTTTTATACGGGATGGGCAGCAGCAACATTTGTAGCTTGTACTGGATGGATGGAAATATTAAAAAAATATATTGAATAAAATTGGTATAACAAACGAAAAGTGAGAACAAATATTCAAAGAGATATATTTCAGTCAATAAAAAAAATCAACTAATTAAAGATAATTTTTGAATAATAAATTCCTGGTTCTTAAAGAAATTTCTTCCTTTTTTATAGAATAATATATAATATTTATTGTTAATATATATATATATATATATATATATATATATATATATATATATATGTTCTAAGAATCTCCGGTGGAAGTTCGGTTGCCACCTACGACGACTCGACCTGGCAAAGTATAACGCACGCACCCTGAGGACTGACCTGACGAGAAGATACTGGAGCTGGAAGAAGAGGTAGACAAGTTGCACTGGCATATTATTGGATTATCTGAGGTCCGAAGAGAGGGAGGGAGTCCCGCAACGTGTTCTATCACCGGGAGGGCGACCATCTGTCCCAAGGAGGTGTCGGATTTATCATCCACAAGTCTCTCGTCAACAACGTTGTAAAGATTGGGAGTGTGTCGACAAGGGTCGCGTACCTGATACTCAGAATCAACAAACGGTATTTATTGAAGGTCAAACAGGTTTACGCACCAACCTCGGCACATCCCGATGAGGAGGTGGAGGAAATGTATGAGGATATTTCTAGAGGCATGAATTCCTCCAAAACCCACTACACGGTGTTGATGGGAGACTTCAACGCAAACTAGGCACAAGAGAAGGCGGTGAGCTGAAGTTAGGGAAATTTCAAATAGGGCAACGGAACCGTAAGGGCCCGCAGCTGGCTGACTTTATGGAGAAAGAGGGACTCTTTATGATGAACTCTTTCTTCCAGAAGCGGCCCCACAGGAAGTGGACCTGATCGAGCCCCGACGGTTCGACAAAAAATGAGATTGACTTCATTATGATGACCAGACGCCAACTGTTCAGTGATGTCTCAGTGATCGCAAGGGTGAAAACCGGCAGCGATCACTGAATGGTTAGAGACACACTGAACCTAAACGTTAAGTTGGAGAGGTCTTGTCTAATGAAGTCAACGCTCCGTCCCCCTCGTGCTCTGATCCAGAATCCCAAAACCTTTCAGCTCGAGTTACGAAACCGCTTTCAGTGCCCAGAAGATTGCAATGCAGTGGACGATATGAATGACAAGCTCATGGAAACTGTCCATGCAGTAAAACCAGAGTGACCGATATAGCCCAACGGATTAGTAAGCTGAAGTGGCAATGGGCCGGCCATATAGCTCGAAAAACCGATAACCAATGAGGAAGGAAGGTACTCGAGTGGCAGCCTCGTACCGGTAGGCGTAGTGTAGGGCGACCCCCCACTAGATGGAGTGACGACCTGGTAAGACATGCAGGAAGTCGATGGATGTAGGTGGCTCAGGACCGTGCTTTGTGGCGTTACTTGGGGGAGGCCTACGTTCAGCAGTGGACTTGTGTAGGGCTGTAATGATGGTGATGATGATATTATATATATATATATATATATATATATATATATATATATATATAACATGTAACATAATTAACGCACTTTGAGAAACTAGTTTGTTCAGAATCTTTTACTGAATCGATTCCTATTATTTTTAATATAGGTAATTTTTATCCCAAAAATAATTAAAACTACGTAAATTACAGTCACACTAAATCTGTGCAGACAAAACAAACTGAAACGGACCGTAAGTTAAGGCGATAAGACTTTTAAGAGTGCAGTTTTATTTGTATTACTACTAATTCAATAAAAATAAATAAAAATTAACTTTATTTCAAGGACGTTAAAGTCTTTGCGTTCGTGGATTTGTACTGTGACCACAACATTCTTCCGGAATTAGTATAACTAATTTGATAAATAATCAGTGCATAAGAATGTTTAACTAAAATTCAGTATACATATTATGATTATAACATAGGTAATATACCAATTGGGGTGTCTGAGGGTGTGCGTTAATTACGTTACATCTTGTATATATATATATATATATATATATATATATATATATATATATATATATATATATGTTCAGTAAAATTTTAAAATTTCAATTAGTGAAGCAATAAGATCAAACTCATCATATAAGATCACATAAAATAAGTGTCAAATAGCAACTTGATACAGCTGTGTTTCGTATAATGAGTGTAAATAAAAACCGGCCAAGAGCGTGTCGTGCCACGCTCAGTGTAGGTTTCCGTAGTTTCCCGTCCGTCACAGTAAGTGCTACCACTTATGAGTTTAAAGGTGGGTTCGTATCC
Organism: Parnassius apollo; assembly: GCA_907164705.1. Classification (NCBI taxonomy): domain Eukaryota; kingdom Metazoa; phylum Arthropoda; class Insecta; order Lepidoptera; family Papilionidae; genus Parnassius; species Parnassius apollo. The sequence goes on from CAJQZP010000209.1 coordinate 4,118,848, forward strand.
ATTATGTTCGCGCTCCAGCAGCGCTCCGCGCTCCTGTAACTGCTCCCGGTAGTGGGTACTGTTGTTTCCATCCAAGTTCAAAATGATTTTCCTGGAAAGTCCTTATAAAGTTCTACTTTTCAGAGTTTTTTCATATTTTCTAAACTTATGGTTCAAAAGTTAGAGGGGGGGTCACATTGTTTTTTACTTTTGGAGCGATTATTTTCGGAATTATTGACATTATCAAAAAATGATTGTTGTAAACCCCTATTCATTTTTAAATACCTTTCCAACAATATATCACACGTTAGGGTTGAAATTAAAAAAAAATCACTTCCCACATTACATATAGGGTGGCTATCTTAATAAAACATTTTTTCCAATTTTTATTTTATCACTTTGTCGGCGTGATTGATACACATATTGGTACCAAATTTCAGATTTCTAGTGCTAACGGTCACAGAGATTAAGCGAGGACGGACAGACGGACAGACAGACATGGCGAAACTATAAGGGTTCCTAGTTTTCTTCGGAATCCTAAAAACCGAAAACACTTACTACTGGTTATGAGACATTTCATCTTTTTCCTCAAAAAATAGATGTAGGCCAGAGCCTCCACTTTTTTACTTATAAGCCAGTGCTTAACCACAATCCCATTTAGTGGTAAGTGGTGATGTAGCTCTAGATGGTAATTAGTAAAATACAATATATATATATATATATATACGTTATATATATATATATATATATATATATTCTATTATATGTCTATTATATACAAAATTAACTGCATCTTATTGCGATACACCTTAAAGTTAATTCAAGGGTTCAATTTGATACGGTGTGATATTCATAAATTTCCATACCTTGAACTTGCCCGTGATTAACGACAACAAGCTTGTTGTCGTTACCGTGCAAAGCTTGTTTGAAGTGTTAGAGTTCAACCGCAGAGTGCTTTCTCTCACAGATTCGTAGTGGTCATTGTAACAAAGATATGCTCCTAGTAGCTTATATTAAAATAAGGTGATAAGATTCACAAATAAACATATTCACAGTATAACGTCCAACTAAGTGGAGACTTTGTCCTATACATACTTGATAAAGAATCAAAATACGGATGCGTGGTCACCTAGATAAATTAATGAAAGATAGATGGAATGCCACGTTACCAGTAAGAGTAGCCTCTTCTTCTTTTCACTTACCATACGAAATACTTCAGCGTTATGCAGCTATTTTACTCCAGAATATGGTGTTAAAATTTTCCATCCCCGGTCGTGATTCAGGTATAATACGACGCAGTGAAGCCTTTTAATGGAAATAGAATGTTTTTTGCTTGAGCTTTGTATGACACTTTTTCTACAATAGATAGCCAGATGTTACGCAATTTTTTGACAAATGCTGCATGGCCGTGCATCCTATATTAGGTTATAAAATAAGGCTCACGTATATGTTTTACGTGATAGAGACAACGTTGAAGCTACACATATCTGCTAAGTGGCTGTGCGAATATGCTCCTAATATACTCTCACAGAATAGCAGCGGGAAATAGCAGAATAATGCTGCTGTGTTTCGTAGGGTAGCTCTATCTACATCAACATCATCAAATGTAGATTATGTGGGTATCAAAACATCCACTTACCATCTGGTGGATGAGCCGTATTGTCACCCTTATTCTATCGAAAAAAATATAGTACTTTAGTTCAGCTTAACGAAATACAAACTTAAATTTTTAAAACATCAAACATTACAGCATTTTTATGCATTACTTTATCTACACCGTGATTTTACAGACATTTTTTTATTTTGTTTTTTTTTTTTTATATATAAAACGTTACCCCTACACTAGGATTTTCTCTTGTATCGTGGGGGCAGTTTACAAACATTAATTGCACAAGGACAAACATCCAGACCCGTGACTTTTATTTGTGGGCCATACAAATACTTGTTCCGTGCGGGATTCGAACCCGCGACCTCCAGCGCAGCCACTCATTGCTAAGCCACTGCGCCACGGAGTCGTCACATTGGGCAACTTATTCCTAAAAGGCATATCCCACCGTTACGTTAATTATATAAATTAAGGTAATATAAAATACGTCTTACCACTCTAATTTCTGACAGTCTGAGTCTGTTGCACTCTATTATTGTGCATGTACTTGAATCACATGATTTCTTTTGTCTATGAAGCGGGTTTAAATAAAAGTAGCGGTTATTTATTACATGGAAAACATTGGTAGTTATGTCACAGATTATACTGTACATTTTTGTAAACGGACTCAAAGAGAACAAAATACTAAAGTAACTCTACATATTTCCGGCCATATCATAAAGCGACGACAACACGTTTACGATCTATAAATCGCAAAACAACGCGTAAAATTTTATTAACCGTGGCTTCTTTTTGTAATTCTATCAAAACAAAACTGTAAATCTTGTTATATACATTTCTAAAACATAAGCAAGATAATTAAACATAAATTAATACGCATATCTATAGGTATATAACCCATAGCACTTTTTAGCTATTTTTGTTTAAGCGAATTTGTAGCCTGTCACCGTAATCATTTATTATCTTGTTGAAGTACATAATGTTACTTTTATATCTCTATCACTATCAGCATCCATCATAAGACCACCGTAAAACGTAGGCCTTGCCAATAGATCGCATTTACCTATTTACTATATACGTGTTTCTTCAGGTCGTCACTTTATCTACCAGGGTTTGCCCAGCACTGCGCTTGCCAGTAAGAGACTGCAGTTTTTAGCAAACGATTGGGTCGTCAAATAGTACACTTAAAACAAATAGTGACCTCATAAAAAAACACTCTGAAAAATTCAATTTGAACGTAAAATCGATAATATCTACCAAATCACCAAAGTTGAAAAATACACAAGCCCAATGCATAGAGCATACGCCCCATAGTGAGCAAAATCGACTCACTAACTTACATATTGGCTCAGCACTTAACGAAAATACTCTCACCGCTCAGGGGACATACAAGAGCATACATAAAGGATTCCTACCATTCTGTCAGCGAGATTAAAAGCCTACATCTGGCATACAATGAAACTATGGTCAGTTTTGACAGGCAGACCTTATTCACATGTTTACTTGTTGAAAACTGCATCTAAATTGTAGCTAGAAGGCTGGAAGAAAACAACATACCCTTAGAATATGCAGTATAACTCAGACACTGCCTTCACTACATCTGGCTGTGGAAAGAGGAGTTGTACAAGCAAGTAGATGGTGTGGTGATGGGTTAACCTGTGTCCCCCTCTGTCACAGACATATTCATGGTTCCACGGAAGACTTTGAGGAGAAGGCCCTGCTTACTTCTTCCATAAACCCAAGATTGTACAAGCAGTACGTAGACGACACTTTCACCATTCTGCCTTTAGACAAAGTGAAACAGAAAATTTACTTGCTAATAATAATTGCTCCTGTCCGAGAGTATTATGATTATGTGTGTATATTTGTACGTGTAAGTAAAATGTAAAATACTTTTTGTGCTTGTTATAACAAAATTCAAAGATATTTTATAGATAAAGATACCGAGTTGCTAACACATCGCACCGTTCACAGTGACGCCAGTCTTTGAGTCATGTGTGCGTGAGTACCACGTGACGCGCATAGCTTACGTACTATGCCTGCATTAGTGTACGTGACATCGGTAATAATAATGCGAATCGATTGCCCAAAAATTTGGGAGATTTTATATTTCATTCATATTGACATACCTGAGTGTAAAATGTGTGTGCAGGCGTGTGCGTGTGTGTATGGGGATATAGGGTAAAACACCCAGTAGTCAGCATTTTAGTGAGGACTAAAATTTGATTCAATTGTATTTTAAATATTAAACACTATGAACAAAAACAATTATTATTCTTAGAAAAGTTCTTTATTAAGTTTACTAAAGAAATTAACAAAAAATATATTTATAATAGAATTATATAAAATATCAGTAGTAAACAAATTATGGCACTTTTCACCAGTAGTCAGCCTCATTTCTCCACAAGTCAGCCTCTTACATAAAAATTGTTTATTATTATATATTTTCATATATTTCCCCAGCGAATTCAGTATAGTTCAAACGATACCATGCAAGGCAATTGTCACATCCAAGATTTTTTAAGTCTTTAATTTCTGTATCGCTAGTCAATTCCTCTTCACAGTTGTTGCATCTTATTCTGTTTATTGTACATGTATTTTTCTTCCTATTTTTACTATTTTTCGTAGTCATAGATTGTATTAATTGCTCTTCTTTGTATTGGTGGGTTGGTCTTTTTGACATTATGGAATTCTAAAACAAATGATATTCACGCTAAAATAACCGTGCATAAATTCAACCCAAACTAAAAGGCTTTAAGGTACTATTTTATGCAACAAGACTAACGGCTGAGTACTTGATTTGTAGACCCATTGGTCGGCCCCCGACATGCAATTACATTTGTACGCGGCCGACTACTGGTAAAATACACTTTTCGTCTCATAAGAGTTTAACCGAAAGTAATGGACAAAATTGGGACTATTCGCTTCGGTAATCTCATGAAATAAGAAAATCATGAAAAAACCAGTAGTCAGCCACTTATGGCTGAGTACTGAATCTACCTAAAAATTCGAAACCCGGTAGTCGGCCACCTAAATTACAACATATCAAACAAATGAAATGCATTTAATAGTTAACTTTATGACAAAATAATCATTTTAGTGTGAAACAGTACAACAATCTACCATAAATTACAGAAAATACACACAAAAACTTACCGAATACTCGAGCGCGTTTCCTTAAGAAAAAAATTGCAAAAGCGATGCGTCTAGTCGTGTCTTTGACAGCAGTGTAAATTAACAAGTATAACTCATCATCCTGATGAGCTATTGGTTCATAGCTGTGCATATTAGCCAATAAGGAGACATGGATTCAATTAAACGTTATTTTAAAGGTGTAGACAAATATCAGCACTATTTATATGGAAATAATGTCTGTAAAGGCTGAGTACTGGCACAGGGCTGACTACCGGGTGTTTTACCCTACACACAAGGGATATAGGTGGTTATGTGTGTTTTATGTAGGTACGAAAATAGCACTAAAATAGTGAAGATAGGTAATAAAACATATAATTAATGTAACAGTTAAAATAAATAAAAAATCACAGTAGATATTTATGTATCTAACATATATTGAACTAATCTATTATTATTGAATGTATATAGAGTACTACACTTTCGTACTGCAGAACCCAAAATATTGCCGCTTTTTACGAAGACATTAATTATTTTTTAATCTTAAGTAAAATGACGTACAAAACGTTTGGTTAAGTGTAAACTTCGGCCAAGAGATAGCAAATATTTTTTTTAATTCATGTATCGATCCAGTTTCATGACTAGATCAAATCATTGCGTGAAACAAATTAAATCCTGCCACTGGAAGAAGATAAAAGTTTGTGTGTTTAAAGGCTACTTTTATACTGTAAAAACTGTAAGTAAATAAATAAAAGAACATATAAAATCAATGTTGTTTGTGTATAAGTGTCCTTGACATGAAAGTGAATTGAACCTATACACGTCCTTTCTTTAGGCTTCCACCAGGATTCATTTCTAGCCCACCATATGATTTCGGTCAAACGACCATTTTATTACCGGATCAATTGGAAATCTACGGAGGGAATAAAAGCAATTTGAAATTTATAATATCAGTGTGGATTGTCAAGAATAACAGATTAACTTTTCAAACCAGTTGACAATCGGCTTTTTGAGTGTTAAATTACACACTCCTGTTCTTTCCCACTCTAGTAAATGACGGTTCTGAGTGACCAAAAAGGATAGATTTACAGGAAAGTGCGATTCCGTGCTGCCAGATCTATTTTGACCCTAAGCCTTAAAACGGTTTAACTCGGTTAAAACCTGTAAAATTAGACCGTTTAAAACCACTATACAGATAACCTTTCCGGTTGATCATGACTAAAGATGTGAAGGCGGTTATCAACGATTTCAACCAAGTGGATAACAATGGTAGTTTTCGTTTTTAACGGTCGACAACCGCTTTTGATGACTTGAAATCGATAAAAACATTTTTTTTTTGGTAATTATTAGTATTTAATATAATAAATAAGTTTTTTTCTCTTTGGTAATGAATAAACCACAGAAAGTCCTATAATATATTCTAATCATCAATTTTTCTGAGATATAATTAGTACATTTTCAAGAATAATAATTCGTGTGATCATCTTAGGTAGGTATTTACTTTTTTTAAATATTAATTACACAAATAATTATTATAATAATATAATTTAATGACCTAACTAAAGCCCTCATTAGTAATGTAATGGTGAAAGAATTTTCAAAGTCAGTTGAGTAATTTTCGACATTAGCCAAAAAAAACATATTCATAGAAAATAGCGCCATCTATAATAAGATACATCTCACATTAGACATCATAAGAAGAGTTTAGCTAAAAAAACATATTCGTTGATAGTAGTGCCCTCTATATTAAAATACATCCTACGTTTCACAGTCATAATAGCATTCTAATGGTGAAAGAATTTTTTAAATAGGTCAAGTAGTTTTTGTGCACCATTCTAAAAAGCGATTCAGCTTAGCCAACCGCACACACAGTAAAAATATAACCATCCTTTTTCGTCTGTAGTCGGATAAGCAACCGGTTCACAACCGTGCGTACCGGCTGCTTTGGATAAATATCCATTGTCAACAGTTGCTTTACATCTATTAATGATATTAAAATAGGGAAAAATAATTCATACGGTAGGCAACACTCGAATATTATTGCGCGGTATTATAACTTGTATTGACATTCAGCTTTCGTATTATTTTATAAAGAAATACACCAGAAAATTATATATTTACTTATGAAAAGTGATGTTCTTATCCTTATCTTTTTTCCAAACGTAATTTTTACATGATTTCACAGCACAGTCATTTTGCGAAATTAAAAACACTGGTGTGTGATGTAATATGTTCGCAGTGAACGTCGCTGGCGTAATGGCGGAACGATCGAACGAATACGCCAATATTGGCGCCTTTTAAATGGAAGCGTTTTAAGCGCGCGTACACGGTATCTGTACCTATAAAACATCTTTGAACAAAATTATTTTAAATAAACCCTTCAATTACTTTACTCTTGATACTCTGTATTCATCTTATTCTCTCGATCTCGACTTTCCTTTTCAAACATTCAAAGTTTACTTTCCTGAATCAAAAGTTTTTCAGTATTAACTTCTCCCGCATGCGAACTGTGACCTACGCCTTGCGATCGTTGACGAAATCAAAAATTAGAATTTACTTTAGAACAAAACGAAATACTGAAGTACAGAATCATAGAAGAGAGCGGTTCCCAATGGATCTCACAGATCACAGACTCACAGAGTACTGGAGCCCGAAATGATCCATTTTAAATGATCGATCTGAATGTACCGATACGTGTGACGATAAGTACTGAATGATGATGAATGATTTGATCAAAATGAATGAATTGATGGAAATGAATGAATGACACATGTCTAGTCTACCGTGAATGCGTGTTCCTTCTATGGTTGAACCAACCAAATTAGGCTCCCGTCAAAGTACCACCGTAACGTTGATCTCTCACGTAAAAAAATGTCAAATCTGCTTATACCAGATGCATTTTTCACTATAAATAATTTTAATTATTGCCTCCTTCTCTTTTCAACAGTCCTTTAAAATTTCATGACTAGAATTGGGTCCTTATCAAAATGCAAGATTTGCCGCTATTGTCACGTGATTGAGTATTAAATTATCTGGTTATATGTAATACCTGGTAGTACGACATGAGTATATTAGGGTCGATGCGCCGGTAAGCCGGCCGGGTCTAGATTTCGGACTTTGGCACGACCTGATGCAGTAAATTTGATTTAATAACAATTAGAATGCAGTTTAATGCATTTGTAAATAGTTTCACTATATCTGGTAGCATTAATTAATCAGGTAAACACAACACGCGATTTATAATAAATAGTTCAGTTTGACGCCGACACTGAACCTATCAAAACGGGTAAGATCGTGCAAAAAAAATAGTGGAGAGCGTTCCATTCAAAAGTAAGTTTCGTGCTGTATTTAATATAATTACTTAATATTGTGCTTATATTTCACTGTATAAATAACCTAATATAGTTATTTGACACTGATTATTATAATAATTTATTGATAAAGTTAATAAATTAAGTGGCCGAAAAGTGACACATAAAATTGTCCCATTATTTGGTTGTCGGCCATGCGGCCGAAAAGTAGCCTGAGTTTAGCCTAAATACTTTGTCTCTTTCGTTTATTTGGTTTCGTACTATAACTCATCTTTCTTACTTATATTGAATCGTAGCGTGCATAGACACTAACATTCAGTTTTCGGCCACCAAGTACTGCAATTTGAACAGTTAGTGATAAAACAAAATACCCATTTCAGTCGTGGCCGAAAACTGGATTGACTCTAAAATATATACAATTTAGTTTTCGGCCAACTTAAAATTGTACGAAAGAATACGGCGGCGGAAAATGGAATGCTGTCTTAGTTTACGTTTACGGCCATTTCATCTTATCATATCGAATATTTTATTCACATTGCGTTTTAGGAAAAAGATTCAATAAGAATTTTTTTTTCTTCAGATGGCTCCTCTTGGTTAGAGATGAGAATGGTTAGAAATGGTAACAGATTTTGTTAAACTAAAATACTTATGAGGAAGTACAAAATACTCGTAAATGAGAATATTTGATTGCTATATTTAAAAGATTTTATTATTAGATTAGATTATGATTCAAAAACACACCCAAAAAAGAAAAAAATAACGTCACGGTTAAAAAATCGCAATCACCGATTGAGAAAAATAAATACACCGATTTCCCAAACCGTTTTGCCATTTTCTGATTTTACAAAAACACTTTTAAGATTATAGTACCTCTTCTAATACAGTGGTCGAAAACTAAAATTCTTGTAGGCCGAAATCTAAAATTTGGGGCCGAAAACTAGCGTTTTGCATATTTTTCACATCAAAATTTATTATAAAAAATAGATTTCTTTTGTAGCATCAATGAGTTATCAAAATGAAAACTACATTATATAAGCTAAAAATTAACATTAACAACACCAGGTCAACATAATCGCTATTATTTTTTATAGTACCTAAAAGTTGACAACTCCACTAAAAGGCCGAAAACCAGCGCAACGACTACACTTTTTGTCACAGCCCACAAAAATATTTTCGAGCATTTCCTTAAGTCACTTCTTATGACGCCCACGGAATGAAATATAGTGATGGATTTCTATAAGACTCCGGTACTAGAAAAACTGTTAATTTAGTGAATTCATCGGTGAATAAATTACTAATTTATCGTCTACAATTACATTCAAATTCGCCTTCACGAACGATAAAATATGCAGGATTATTAATATTTTATAAAAATATATTAAAAAATTAATTAACAAGACCGTAATGCGGTATTACGGAAATGAATAATTAACCGTTATATTTTAAAATGAGAAGACTAACTTTCTAAGCGATTGAATGAACAGCTGAAGGTAAAGTCGTAAAACAGAAAAATGTTTCCCGTCACAAGTCATAAAATATAAAGGCGACAATACGTTTACGATCCATAAATCTTCAAATGAACCATAAAATTTAAGACAAAGGTTTGGGAGTTTTTACTGTACGCTCAAAATAAAATAGTATATGACATGAATATGAATATCGCCAAACAAAATAAATATGTTACTAAACAGGAATTTTTATATCAACTAACAGGCAAAATAGATGACGAAGTGCACATAGACCTGAAAATTGGTACAGACCTAAACAAACACAATTTTCTACCGAATTTTATACGATCCTCTACAAAAAAGTTTTATACATTTTATACATTGTTCCCGTAAACAATATTTCGTGATATATGGCGATATTGAAATCTGAGGATTCTAATGTTTAATATACCTAATTGCATATTTCAAAGTAATTAAAACCTTATATCTTCTACCTTCTTTTCTGTGTACCGTAGTAAAACATTTATTTATTTATTACTTATTGCATTCTTCATATACAAAAAAACAAAGGGCGGAATTAATACCTTGAGGAATTCTCTACCTCTATAATCCGTGGATTGGTGAAAATTAGATGTAACAAATTAAAAATGATAGTAAACTATGTAATAAATACATATGACTATTATATAAAATATAGAAATATCGATATAATTAGATATTAGTCTAATAAATAAACTATAGAAACGTCGATATAGTTGGGTATTTTTTTGTCTTTAAAGATTGCTTCATTCTCTATTCTATCTTTACACGAGATAGGAAAGCAAATGAGTACATGTAAAGAAAACCACTTCACTCATATGCGCGCGCTTTTCTTAAATTTGTATTTGCCGTATTATAGAAAATGTCAGTTGTGACATCTAGACATTTTCTATGACACGACATGATAAAAATATTAGAATAAATATTACTGCGAGTAAGATTAAGGTAATATTTTCTATACTTCTAAAGTATAAAAAGACCTAAAATAAAGACTGAAGTTATTACCTTCATTTTATAGGTGAATGAATTTATTTTAACTAATATCTAATTGTTTAATAGTTGTAAATATTATATTATACTTAAAAAATACGTGTGGCACTCGGGAACTGCCGCGGTAAAGCTATTGCATAGCATTTTTATCAACTTATGCAATTATAATTATTTATTTACTTTATTTATGCAGCATTTTTTTCTTTGATATTAATTCAAGTTACACTTTTTGAGAGTGGTGACCGATAAGAAAACAATTCTTTTTTCTTTTAATGAATAAATGAGAAGTTAATATTGTTTAAAATATTTTTGTTATCTTACGATACATGTGGGTGTAGTCGCACGCACAAAAACACCGTGCCGAAATCTGCCGAACTGAAACGACGTTAAACGATGCACGGCTTTCAACGCCGCACCTCTGTGCCGGTCGGAGTCGCGGGGGTTAGGTTTATTTTCGTTACGGAATTTCTTGATTCGGTCGCCGCGCTCTAAGCCCTCGATAAAAGCTATGCAATAGCTTAAATAAATCTTTTAATGTACAGAGAAACGCAATAATATTTATAGGTATAACAGAGTATAATAACAATATAAAACAACATTTTTTGCAAATGTTTCAAGAAACAAAGAAATGTTGAGGTTTGATTTTGTTATACTCAATGGCATACCACGGTTATCAATGTTTTTTAAATGTATTGTTAAGTTTATAAGACGACAGCGGGCGTGATAAAAATGTACACGGGTGTTCTCTACGACGCGCTGCGGACTGGGCCAGTCGGACTGGCGGGACCGTTTATTTGGCCCGCGCGCTATTTAATCCCACTAGATGTTGAATATTTCTTTTTAAAATGATATGTTAAGTAATAGTATAGTAAGTTTTTTATGAAAAAATAAACCCATAATTCACTCACGTATTTACTGGTGAACACATAGCCCGAATTTTATTGAAATTGATTTCACTACATTTGAATTAAACTGCTTTTTTACTTAGTCAACGTACCTAAAATTGTAGATTTTGAGAAAATTTTACAAAATGTATCATTCGTGTTCTGGCCACCATAATTTACTAAGAAAAATCTTCATATTTTGTAATGAATTTAAAAAATCTGTGAATTCACAGTTTTTAACGACAAAAAGTTGATTTTCTGCAATCTATAAAGCGTGAAAAATCTGCTTTTGGTGCCTACTTTACCTGAACATGATACCATACCAACAAACCTTACAGTTTATCATGTTTTTTACTGGAATAAATTATGAAAAAACAAATAATGTTGAATATATACCTAGTGCCTCAAATCAAACATTGGAAATACTGTTAGAGAAATCGCTTATAGTTATTTCTCTAACAGTATTTTCAAAACTTAAAAATTTGAGGAAAATTGCTAAATTTCATGACTGAGAGACTGGCAGAAACTCAAACGCTTACCAGTGGATTAAGATTAAAAAAAAAATGAGAACGTTTCCAAATCGACAAAGACGAAGAAAATTTAAATATTAAAACAATTTTTGGAATACACAAAAAATGTGTAATGTATGTACTATTTGTACAATAGAAAACTGCGTGCTAATGAAATTTTCAGTGGAATTGGAATGGAACAGTTGGAAGAAAATATTTTGTGACACTTTTGCGAATAAAGAATGGTCACCCATTAGATATACTCTTGCATTTAAATATCAAGAAGGTCCGTTTCTTAAGAAAATCAATTGATACTGGGACATTTATAGACCTTATAGCATTTGGCTTACCTAATTCTGTGGCTGATAAAATTAACAGAGAAATTATAGAAGAGATGGAAGATCTCTACAATATATAAGGGAGATTGGAATATATCGCTAGAAAGAATACGTATGACAAAAAAGTATTATATAATCTTATACTAAATCCAAAAAAATAAAGAAAAAACCATGCCAAATAGGTGTCAACGAGAAATATGGGAAATGTTACCACCCTGAAGATAATTGTGGGTTTAAAGGGAAATGTCAAAAAGCAGTTTTGTAAACTGTCAATAACTCAGAACTGGAAACTGGAAATGAACTGAATGAGAAAAATCTAAAAAACTAGATGTGCTACCATAACAGAAGCAAAGTTACGATTAAATGACAGTAACAGTTTCTGGAATTTATGATTCAGGTTCAGATGTGTCATTGACTAATTCAAAAATTATAGAAGATATAGCCATTAGCTATAGACTATGAATTAGTAATTTATTTAGAAAATACAACTTATATACAAATGGTTAACTTCATCATCATCATCATCATTACAGCCCTTCACAAGTCCACTGCTGAACATAGGCCTCCCCCAAGTAATGCCACTAAGCACGGTCCTGAGCCACCTGCATCCATCGACTTCCTGCATATCTTACCAGGTCGTCACTACATCTAGTAGGGGGTCGCCCTACACTACGCCTACCGGTACGAGGCTGCCACTCGAGAACCTTTCTTCCCCATCGGTTATCGGTTCTTCGAGCTATATGGCCGGCCCATTGCCCCTTCAGCTTACTAATCCGTTGGGCTATGTCGGTCACTCTGGTTTTACTGCGAATATCCTCATTTCTGAGTCTATCACGTAGAGAAACTCCGAGTATAGCCCTCTCCATAGCTCGCTGAGCGACCTTGAGTGTCCTCATACGGCCAGCAGTGAAGGAACACGTCTCAGATCCGTACGTCATCACTGGCAACACGCACTGGTTGTACAATCTAGTTTTGAAAACTATTAATGGTAAGAATAAAACAAAAGGTATGATAACACTGAAAATAAAAATTTATAATATAGAAAGAATAATGGATATTTTTACAGTAGATAGCTTAATTAAGATTTTCTAATAGTATCAAAAATTTTAAATTAATTCGAAATGAAACATAGAAGATACATATGCATATACAATAATCAAAAACTAAAGTTTAATAAATGTCGAAATTCCTGATGTAATAGGTGACAAAATGTAGAATTCCTTTTTAAAATCTGAGGTATTTTAAATAACAAATTATACAAATAAACAAATGTGAAATAAATTTCAATAAATATTTCTTTTTAAGATTTTAAATGTTAATAGACCATTTTGATTTATATCAAGAATCAGAAATTGACAAGTTAATAGAAAAATACAAACCAGTCTTCGCTAAGAATAAATATGACGTCAGTACTGTACGATGTTATAAAGCTTATATTGACTTGATGGTGGATTAATACCGTTACAAAAGTCCATACAGATGTATGGCTGAGATATGAGAAAAATAGAAACTCCAATATCAAAAGTTTAAAAAAATATATTAGTCTTATAATTAATTATTGAGGAATCTTAGTCCATTTGCTGGTCCAATAACCCCGGGCACATAAAAAAGAAGATGCTAAAAAATTTGAAAAAAATGTCGTCCTCTAAAAGATTATTTAAACGCTATTAAAAAAAATCAGTTCCAAAAATACGAAAAATATACGTCAATTCCTTTGGTAAATAAACTTTCATTATAAATTTGTACCACGCAGTGTAATTATCCTGGACCTGGTTATGTACGGATGTCAGAAATCGTTTGACAAAACAAAAGGATTGCTATATTCAGAACCAATTTTGAATATATTTAATCGTGAACTACCAATAATCATTTACACAGATGCTAGTATCAAGGAGGCGAGAGCTGTGTGCAGACTGTTTAAGCAGAAATGCAGTTCTAGAACCTTACAATAATACTGACGAATTTTAAAAGTAGTAAATTTAATAAACCTAGAAGATATAAAAAATGACCAACATACAAACCTAGACCTACTAAATGGAAAAGGAGACAATCGTGTTTGGGCGCTCTAGAAATTTGTTCTGCCATCCAACACAATTACTATTACTCAAATTAATAGGTAGTTATACATATATTTTTTGTTATGTTTTGACAATCTTCATAAAATAATATCATTCCAACGTTATAACGTAGGTCTCAATGTTATTAAATATTTAACAATCACAAAGAGAAAATAACACTTAATCAAAAGACTCAAGTCACTCGGGTTAATTAATGTATGGTTGCGCGCCACAGTTGATGAAACTAGCGCCATCTGATATCAAGTATCAGAAATAGGTGTGTAAACATACATTACCTACAAAATCATGTAAAATTAATCCAGTTTTTATAAGTACTCTTAAAGCAAACACATCACAAGCATATACGAGTACAGCACAAGAAAATTCTAATATTATGACAGACAACATAACTCTTAGAAAGCAATTTACTAGGGAAAATGAATACGAACCTATAATTAATGACGTAAAAGGTCACTCATTACTAGAAGAAAATAATAATTCTTTGGAGGATATTTCGTTATCTCCCAGAAGAAGCCTTCCTGATCTTTCTACTCGTGACTATGACGACGAATATATTCAATTAAAGCAAAAAATTGAGGCATTGAATAGTAAACTTGCCAGTGCACATACAGAAATAGAAAACTTGCACATGGAAAAGAATGTATTACAAAAAGAAGTCCATGAGCAAAAAAAATCGAATTCAGCACTTTACTGCCATATGTTCACGGAGTGTCAGAAAGCGCAAGTCAAAAATAAAAGGAGACTCAACATTTATGCGACAAAACAAATCCCTTGACGATTCCTCAATACAAACAAGCTACTGCCCTGATTTTGCAATACAAGCTAAAACTAAGGAAAGCGATAAGGATACGTCACTAGAAGATATCACGTCGCCTAAAACTGCTACTACGGCTAAAGAAACTTTAAATAAGATACACATATTTGAAGGGCAACAATGTGTAGGATTAGCTTCTTCACTGATTCGATCAAGACTCAACAGCAAATATGAAAAAATATTGTATTACAGCAGATACAAAACCACAAGCGCCTACAGAAGAAATTCTTAACGGATGCGAAAATATTGTTTTTAATAATAAAGATAAAATAGTAATTAATGTTGGTGAAAATGACTGTAACCCCACTAAAGTATTATTAGAACTATCTGAATTTTTGAAAAAAAAAAACAGAACTTAACTGTTATTGTAATAAGCGTACTAAAAAATGTTTTTTTGAATGAAAACCTGTTGAATAGGAACATTCGCCTTCTATGTAACAATTTCAATAATTGTCATTTCATTCACATTGACGATAAAACAAAACGCTTTGACATTTGTACAAAATAAATTTTTTAATAGATAGCCTCAACTACAACGAAAAATTCCTTAGCTTTAACAAACGTCATGATTTAATCCGTTTCCCCCATAAAAATGTCAATAAACAGAAAAGTAGAAAAATCACACAGAAAACTATCTTAGATTATTTTTGCTATGTAAACAATTATGCGAGGCACCGGAACGAAAATGCTAATATCGAAGTAACAGCTGAAGGGTCAAAACGTGACAATTTTTTTCGTCTGTAAAAACCAAATCCTTACAATTTTTCACCAAAACATAGCTGGACTTCTTAATAAAACTGATTTGTTGCAGATATACATAACTGATTTTCCTCGTGAAATAGGATGTGAATTAGATATTATATGCCTTTGTACAGGAACGGGAGGCAGGTGCTCTTCAATGAATTGATTTATTGAACGTTTGTTGGTTATATTTAAGTCGTCTTATTGCTAACAGTGTGTATCAGGTAATAATCAAAATTTAATACAGACAGATCTTATAACTAATTGCACGACGTGCTGTGATTGGTTGCTAACAATGACGAGCTCTGATTCGTAGCTAAAAGTTTGGTGTTCCGGTGCGTCGCTAGGCGGCGTTAGAAGTCGCGCCAACATGCCGGCCGCCTTGGAAGTTCCAGCTTCCAATGATGTATCTACGTTGCCGCTTGATTGGAGATACCGCAGGCTGCATTCATGTTGTCGTCCTCTGCTGATGATACAGGCAGAGGGCAGATTTTCGAGAACGCTCGTTGTACAGGACCTGTAGCAATTTGGATGGTGGCGACACGCGACACGCCGTCTTTTCCGGGGAAAATATGGGTAACTCTGCCCATACGCCATTTAAGGGGTGGTAAATTGTCCTCCTTAATAACGACAAGCGTGTTTAATGCTATGTCTTGACTGTTCGCCTTCCACTTCATTCTTGTCTGAAGTTCAGCAACATACTCTTGTGACCAGCGTTTCCAGAAGTGCTGTTTTATTTGTTCCACTCTTTGAAACCGTTTCAAGCTGTGAGTCCGTGCTTCGGTGAGGTCTCTGCAGGCTGGTGCAGTGAGTGGCCGGCCGATGAGGAAATGAGCTGGGCTTAGTGGACGAAGATCATGTGGATCTGAGGACATAGGACTTATAGGACGGGAGTTTAGGACTGCTTCGATCTGTGCCAACACAGTGCTGAACTCCTCGTATGTCAAGTTAGCGGTACCCACGACACGCTTAAGGTGGAACTTACATGATTTTACTCCTGCTTCCCACAATCCCCCAAAATGAGGAGCATAAGGGGGGAATAAATTTAAATTCAATATTGTCAGTTGATAATCTATCAATTATTTGCTTTGAATTTCGCTCTAACATTTTGTTAATCTCTTTCATGGCTCCAATGAAAGTTCTACCGTTATCTGAGAAAATTTGAGCTGGTTTACCTCGTCGTGAGATAAATCTTTTAAGTGCTAATATAAATTCTTGAGCAGCTAACGTACTGACAAGTTCTAGATGAATGGCCCGGGTAACAAAACAAACGAATATGCAAATATAGCCCTTTTCCAATTTAGCTCCCCTTCCTTTGCGATTCAGTACGTTTATGGGACCCGCATAATCCACTCCACATCGAATGAATGGGAAACCAGGTTCTATTCGTTCAGACGGAAGGTTGCCCATGATTGGTGTTAGGGTTTTACCTTTCATTCGAGTGCAGCGAACACATTGGTGGACAACCTTACTAGCTAGGTTTCTACCCCCTAACGGCCACCAATTCTCACGCACGGTGGCCAATAGCAGCTGGGGACCAGCATGAAGAAGCTCTTTGTGTTGATGTTGAAACAACAATTGTGTGAAGTTGTGTTTACTTGATAAAAGTATCGGGTGCTTCTTGTCGTAATGAAAGTCAGGCGAGTTACTAAGACGGCCACCTACTCTAATTATATCCCTTTCATCTAGAAATATATTAAGCCTAGAAATTGAACCTGAAGTTTTTAAAGGTAAGTTACGTTTTAACTTATCATATTCCATCGGAAACGATTCGCGTTGAGCAAGACGCGCTAACGACTGTAAGGAGTCATTCAATTCATCTACTGATAACGGCCCCTGTGTACGATCTTTCTTTGGTGTGCGTAAGTTATGTATGTATCGCAACAGGTAAGCGCCGGCGCGCACGATACGCTGATAAGAACGAAACCTTTCAAAATTAATAATTTTATTCTTTGTTACATCACAAACCATAACCGTTGTCGTTTGTGATTTTAGTTCTGGTAAGTCGGAGTGTGTAGTCGAAGATTGCTGTGACCATGCCGACTCAGAATTTTTTAAGAACTCAGGTCCGCTCCGCCACAGATTACTGTCAATGAGTACATCAAGACTAAGACCCCGCGAGACCAGATCCGCTGGGTTATTTTTGGTTCCTACATGTAACCATAACGCATTACTTGTTATTTCATTAATCTCCACTATTCTATTTTGAACGAATGTTTTTAACGAATGTGGTGACATACGTAGCCATCCAAGGATAATAGTTGAGTCTGTCCAAAAGTAAATTTTGTGGAAATTAACACGCAATGACTCGATAATTATCCTATATAATCGTGCGCCTATTAAAGCCCCGCACAGTTCTAATCGGGGTATGCTGACTGGTTTAACAACTTTACTCTTTGCACACAATAATCTAACAGTCACCGATGAGTCATCAGAGTAGGTGCGAACATATGCGCATGCACCATACGCACTCTGCGACGCGTCCGTGAATACGTGTAATTCTATAAACTGTGTGTGTGCGCTCATAACATGACGCGGAATACGTAGGTTATGCAAATATTGAAGTGTGTCAATAATTTTTTCCCAGGATAAAGCAACATCACTAGGAACGGGATCATCCCAATTTATCTTGCACAACCACACTTTTTGCATCAATATTTTAGCTACTACGACAGCCGGTGTTAAAATTCCTAGAGGATCGTATATTTGTGCGATTATCGACAACATTGTACGTTTATTTAGTAAATTCGGTCTAACTACTCGTGTGGTAAAATGAAGTTCATCACTTTTATTATACCAACCCACTTCTAAAGTCTTAGTTTGGGAATGTTCTCCTAATGACAAGTCTTTAGATATGTCGTGGTCACTGATATCAACGTTAAACAACCACTTACGCAACGGTAAACAAGCCGAGTTTAAAGTATTTCGTAACTTCTCACAGGTATCGAGTAAGCTATTTAAATTATTGTCACCTAGGATGACGTCATCAATGAAAAAATCCTCTCGGATTACTCTCGCAACCTGCTGATCCTTACATTCCAGCGCAAGCTGACGTAAACATCTCATACTAAGGTATGGCGCAGACGCAGTGCCATACGTCACGGTGTTTAGGCGATATACACGTATTGGGTCCGGCGGAAGTTTACGCCATAATATCAATTGTAAATCCCGTTGATCTGGATGCACAAGAAAATTCCGAAACATTTTCTCAACGTCCGCACAACCCACGTATTTATATTGCCTAAAGCGTAATAAAATGCTAAAAATGTCATTCTGAAGTGGTGGACCAATATGTTGAATATCGTTCAACGACTTACCGGACGACGTCGCTGCGCTTGCATCGAAAACAGTGCGCAGTTTAGTCGTACTGCTATTTTCGTTAATAACGCCGTGATGCGGCAAAAAATAGTGGGGTGACTCATAAGTGTCAACGCAACTCATATGACCGAGCCTTTCATATTCCCCCATAAAATCTACGTATTTTTCCCAAAATTGTGGCGAACGAGCGAATTTTCGTTCTAACGACAACAAACGTTTTTCAGCCGTTGTGTAACTGTTTCCGAGCACATCAGCTGATTCCTTTAAAGGAATGCGTACGGAAAACCTACCATCTTCCATACGTTTTGTCGTTTTGACAAAAATGTCTTCGTACGCACGTTCGTCAGCACTAAGGATGTTTTTATTAACGTTATTGTTTATCTCTTCGAGTTCCCAAAATAATTTCAACTGTGTGTCAATTGTTTGGGAGAAATTACATTGCACACTCTTAACGGGAAGTGGGTTATTACGTAAAGGTCCCGACATTATCCAACCCAATTTTGTATTTTGTAAATAAGGTCCTTTATTCAACTTAATTTTGCCATCACACAATAATTCCCAGAACTTATCCGCGCCTATCAGTATATCGATGTCTGACGGTGAGTGAAAGTTCGGATCCGCAAGTTGAATATTATCAGGTAAACTCATATTATTTACAGCGACACTAAATGTGGGTAATTGATTTGTAATGCACGGCAATACTAAACAATCAATGTTCATACAAAACGAATTTAACCTTGAACGTAATTTTATTTTACAAATGTGGGTGGACTGCGAAATTATTTGACCTACCCCAGCAACGTGATAAGTGGACTGTATTAACGGTGCATTTAATGTTTCACATAACGATTTCTTTATGAAACAATGTTGACTACCATTATCTAGCAGAATGCGTACAGTGTGATATTTGTTATTATAATCTGCTATGTCCACTAACGCTGTGGACAGCAAAACGTTGGGTAATAACGAATATTCCTGATTACTGTTTTGCGATTCTGAATGGTTAGCCGTAACGTGTAATGATGACGAGACAGTGGAGACGTTAGCGGTGACCGGCTGTGCTGATGCACTCGACCCGCTCACCTGTGATGCGCCGTCTACCTGCCCATCAATGTGAAGCAAACTGTTGTACCTTTTATCACACAACCTACATGGCCCAAACTTGCATTCGTTAAGTGGGTGGGTTGCGCGTAAACAATTGATGCACAGCTGATGCGTTTTAACTATCTTATTCCTTTCTTGGATAGACGAATTAAGAAACCTTGAACAGGAATAAATCGCGTGATTACCATGACACATCACACACACGCGGCTTTGTTTTAGTTTCGTATTACCCTTATTGTTATTGTTAGTAACGTTCGTAGCAACATGAGTATGTGTATATTGTTTCTTAGAGCGCGTTTGTTCGCCGCCTTTGTTCTCGTGGGATTTGTTATGGTTGACTTTTATCATTTCTAAAACGTCGGCGCGGTCCTTAAGAAATTTAAGTAAGTCATCCAGTTTCAAAGCTGACCTCGATTCAATTAACGAACTAGACGTACCTTGAAAATCTTCCCATTCGCGTTCAATGGCCTGATCTAATTTGAAAACGACCATGTAAATGATTAAAGTGTCCCATGAATCTGTTGGTTCACCTAACGTTTTAAGGGCACGCAAATTTCTCAAAACAATATCTATTAAGTTCCTAATCTGGGAAGCGGACTCTTTATTTAACGATGGAATTTTAAATAATGCCTTCACATGATTATGAACCAATAGTCGCGGATTATTAAATCTATTCTCTAATAGCTCCCATGCGTGATAGTAGTTGTTAGCCGTAAATTCTAATGCACCTATGACGTGTGCCGCGGTACCGGTTAATGACGACTTTAAATAATGAAATTTTTGAACAGGACCTAAATCATCGCGATCATGAATCATACTAACGTAAGAATTTTTAAACTCTAGCCAGCAATCGTATGAACCGTCAAAGGAAGGTATTTTAATATCGGGTAACTTTATGCCTATCGGCTTACATGTTGAAACACTAGACTTGTCAGCTACTTCCTTTCTCAATAAAAGTTTTGCAGAAGCTACAGCACAATAAAATTGATTTTCGAAACGATCTCTCTCTTCCAGCTGTTTTACAAGATCGAGATCTTCCGCTACCTCTTCTTCAATTTTAGTCTGTATTTCACTATACATCTCTATCAATCTCGAAGTACTCTCGACACGTAAATTTAATTCTAATGACTGTTGTTCAGTCAAGGGTAAAGTGAACTTTTTAACATAATTTTCAAACAGAGTTAATCGACCTTTTAAAACTCCTCTTTTCTTAATTAAATCTGACAATTTGGGCTCACTCATGTTGGGAAATTAAGGAAATCAAGAGTACTTACAGTTGCCAATTTGTAGATGCGTGCGAACCAAGGTGGGTGCCGTTGCGCAGGTAGGTACCGCCACTTGAGCACTGGAAATGTAATATCAGCACGAAATCAACACATATCGAAGGATGAGATGGGGAAACGGACGGGAAGTTCAAACCTGCCACTCCTGTCTGTCGATGCCTTAACGTTGCAGCTCTTCGCTCGATACGTGAATCTCCTCTTCGTATTTTGATGCGACGAATCTTCGGAGATTCCAAGCTTGAACTCCTTATTCGGCTCGATAGGACCACTTTATGTACAGGAACGGGAGGCAGGTGCTCTTCAATGAATTGATTTATTGAACGTTTGTTGGTTATATTTAAGTCGTCTTATTGCTAACAGTGTGTATCAGGTAATAATCAAAATTTAATACAGACAGATCTTATAACTAATTGCACGACGTGCTGTGATTGGTTGCTAACAATGACGAGCTCTGATTCGTAGCTAAAAGTTTGGTGTTCCGGTGCGTCGCTAGGCGGCGTTAGAAGTCGCGCCAACAGCCTTAGTGAAACATTTCTGAAAGCAGGAGAAGAAGTGTGTGTGCATTTGAATGGCTACACTATTGCAAATAGTTATTCAAGGCTTAACGTAAAACGAGGTGGTGTATGCATACTTTGTAAAAATAGTTTTAACTTTGTAGATCTTACAATAATTAATAAATAACAAGCAGAAAACACTTTTGAGGTATGTGGTATTATTTTGCCAGACCATCGCTGTTGTGTTATCTGCATCTATAGAATACCTAAGTGCAATGTAACAGACTTTTTAAATAAATTTCAAGACATGATTTATAATATTTGTGACAGATATAATAACTTTAAAATAATTATAGCCGGAGATTTTAATATAGACACACTTAAGTGCACACAAACTTCTGAATTCTACAAAGACATTTTACTAAATAATAACCTCACTCATCACATACAAAAGCCTACCAGACAGAAAACTTGTATAGATCATATTATAAGCAATGACCGAGAAGCCAAAGGTAAAATATATGAATTGGGGTTATCTAACCATAACACGGGTCAAACGCTTAGTATAAAACTTCCTTATAAATATAAAACTTACATAAATACATATTGGATACTTAGAAGAGACTATAGCACTGACAATAGGAGAAAATTTAAAGAAACAATGAAGCAACCGACATTTAATGACATATATGACGAATCAAACTTTGACCTAGCTTTTAGTAATTTTCATGACATAATCAGATTATTCTATGACTTATGCTTTCCCGTGATTAAAATTAAACGTCAGATAAAAACTTGTGGCCCTAAATGGATAACAGTAGGACTTAGAAAGTCTTGTAAAACAAAAAGGAAGTTGAGGTACATTTACTATACATCAAGACCTAATGAAAAAAATATCAAACAAGTCAAAATATTACCTTTATACTAACATTCTAAAAAAAGTTATAAGTAAATCCCAAAAAATTAGCAATTACAAGTATATCTCAAATAGTAAAAACAAATGCAAGGCAGCATGGAACATTATCCAAAACAAAACTGTAGCTAATAATGTCCCAAAAAGTATTAAAGAATTAAAAATAAATAATAAAGTTACTAGTGACAAAATACTAATGGCCGAGAATTTAAACAAACATTTTATTCATTCACCGAATAAAATGAAGCAAATTGATAAAACATTAACCAAACATAATATGAAAAGTATTTTTTTGCGTCCTTCAAATAAATATGAGATAAAAAAAGTAATACTTTCGTTGAAAAACACACTATCAGTTGGTTACGACAACATAGCAACTGGAATCCTTAAGATGTGTGCTGAAGAATTATCGCCAATTCTGTCACATTTGGTTAACATATCGTTTATAGAAGGATCCTTTCCAACAGCTCTCAAGTTTTTAATAGTAAAACCGCTACATAAAAAGGATGATAAATGCGACATAAATAATTATCGACCAATTACTTTAGTTCCTATACTGTCTAAAATCTTTGTAAAAACTATGTATTCTAGAATATACGATTATCTAACAAAAATTTGACATTGTAAAAGTAGAGCAAAATGGATTTCAAAGAAATAAATCGACCACATTAGCAGCCTATTCATTGGTTACCGAAATAATTTATTGTGTAGACAAAGATCACCTAGTATCTGCAGTATTTTTTGATATGAGTAAAGCTTTCGATGTAGTGTGTCATGATATCTTAATTGATAAGCTGTACTGCCATGGCATTCGGGGCCCAGCATTACAGTGGATAAAATCTTATCTAAGCGATAGAGAACAGTGTGTTGAAATAAATGATATAGACGTTAATAATGTAATGATATCGTACAGATCCAAATATAAACACAACCGTAGTGGAGTCCCACAAGGGAGTGTCCTGGGGTCTCTTCTCTTTTTGCTTTACGTTAATGACTTACCTGACTTTATCAATTGCAAGTCTGTACTTTTTGCTGACGACATTTCAATCATAATAAGTACTGACACTAAATCCAATTACAATGATAAAATAATGACAGCTGTTATAAGTGTCACAGATTGGCTATACAAGAATAGACTCAAAGTAAATTTAGGTAAAACCAAAATAATACACTTTAACCTAAGGAAATATAAAGAAACTATTGACATTAATATAAATGGACAAAAACGAGAGGAGGTTCAAAATACAAAGTTCTTGGGGATACATATTGATGATGGTTGTACTTGGCAAAGACATATTATAGAAGTATGTACAAAAATCAATACTGTGTGCTGGAGACAATACTGTGCCGAACTTTACTGTACACAGGACACACCTGCTCGTGTTAACAATAATTGGAATACTATGAATGACCCAGAACCTAGTATTTTAGACGCCGAAGTAGAACAAGCAATAAAGGCATTAAAAACCAACAAATCACCTGGTAAAGATAGCATTCCAGCAGAACTTTTAAAAGCCATGGGTCCAATAGGCCGGAAAATTATAGTAAACATCTGCAACTCGATTTGGAATACAGGCGTATGGCCTAGAGAATGGACTGAATCTGTTTTTGTGCCCCTGCATAAGAAAGGTTCCAAAAGTAATTGTACAAACTACAGGACAATCTCCTTAATTTCGCACGCCAGCAAAGTCATGCTGTATATAATAAATCAACGTCTTAAGAATTTCCTAAACAGGCAGATTCCCAACGAGCAAGCTGGCTTCGTAAAGGGCAAGGGCACAAGAGAACAAATTTTAAATATCAGGCAGATTATTGAAAAGAGTTGCGAGTTTGCCAATCCAGTGTTACTGTGCTTCATCGAATACAGTAAGGCATTTGACTGCGTCCGTTGGGATAAACTATGGTCAATATTGGTCGAAATGGGAGTACCAACACACCTAGTCAGCCTAATTGCCAACCTGTATGATAACAACCGATCTTATGTGAGACTCGATGGCAGTCTTTCCAAAGAGTTTATGACTACGAAAGGCGTGAGACAAGGTTGTATACTGTCTCCGTTGCTCTTTAATATATATGGGGAGTACATCATGCGGAAAACCATGGAAGGCTGGGATAAAGGGTTTCATATTGGGGGTAAAAGGGTGGCTAACTTGCGATATGCGGACGACACTGTGCTTTTTGCAACATCTTATGAGGACATGGAGGAGCTGCTGCATAAGCTAGAATTAGAAAGCGAAGAGCTAGGTCTGTTAATCAACAGGAATAAAACGAAACTCATGGTTATAGACCGGGCTAGCAAACTTTCCAACATTTGCAGCATTCAAGGGATCGACGTTGTGGAGAGTTATATATACCTGGGATCTCTGATCTCAAATGAGGGTACTTGCGTTCCTGAAATTAAGCGTAGAATAGCAATAGCTAAGGATGCGATGACCAGGCTGACAAACATCTGGAGAAACAGAAGCATAACAAATAATACTAAATTACGCCTAGTATATACTCTTATATTCCCAATTTTTCTCTATGGAGTGGAAACATGGACTATACGCGTCAGAGAAAGGGAGAGAATTCATGCGTTCGAAATGTGGTGCTGGCGGCGAATGCTGCGAATACCGTGGACTGCGAAGCGCACAAACGTGTCAATCCTATCGCAACTCAAGATCAAGACGCGTCTTTCCACCACATGTCTTCAGCGCATCCACAGCTATTTTGGTCATATCTCTCGCCGCGGGGACGAAAGTATCGAAAAATTGATAGTTGTTGGAAACGTAGAGGGAAGAAGGCCCAGAGGTAGATTTCCAATCCGGTGGTCCGACCAAGTCAAAGAAGTCGGTGCGCGAAATTTCTACGACGCTCTCCGTATGGCCAGCGATAGGACCCGGTGGAGAGAGATTATAAACAATAAATTTACTCTCCGTGATGTTGATCACGATCCTCAGTCATGAGGGACCGACTAGAGAGAGAGACAAAAATCAATAAGTTCATTTACCCATTATGAAGATTGTCAAGGACCTCATCTTAAAAAATTGCTTTACTCGCCTATCATGGCTATATAGATTCCGTTTTGAGATATGGCGTAATACTCTGGCGAAATGGATCTACAGTGAACAAAGCTTTTATTGCTCAAAAAAAAGCGTGTAAAATCTGCAGGATTGTTCCATTATATTCTTGTAGAGAACTTTTTCCAACCCTAAAAATTCTAACACTTCCTAGCATTTATATTTTCGAGTTGGGTGTCTTGGTCAAAAAACATAAACAGTTTTTTTACACAAAATAGTGATGTTGTTAGTTTTAATACAAGGTATAAGAATAAACTAGTTCTTCCATTTAGAAAGAAGGCAACCTCTCATAAGAGCTGTTACTCGATGGCAATAAAGGTGTTTAACAAACTGCCTAGCGACATAAATTCATTGCCTCTTAGTAAATTTAAAGGCAAACTTTTTATGTGGTTGGTGGACAGGGCTTTCTATAATATTAAGGAGTTTTTTAATTACAAATAAATTCACTTGACCATGAATATAATGTTTGTAATGTATTTTGATTTTAAATATGACTACTATAATAATAAAAATAATTGTACTGTTTAAATAATAACTAATTTTAATTCAATTTAATTCAATTCAATCCGTTTGTAATGAATCATGATTTTAAATATGAATACTATAATAATAATAATTGTACTGTTTAAATAATAACTAATTTAAATTCAATTGATCATATACTTAAATATTTGCACGTCCTAACAGGACAAAACATGTTGATCTTTTATTTGATGTAACAACTTATTTACCGTGTTTTATGCAAATAAATGATTCTTGATTCTTGATTCTTGAAGATCTTTCTGGAACTCCCCCAACAGCGCCATCTAGTAAAGAAAAGAAGAATTAAGCTTTATAGAAAAGTCCACTCTCGAACTTTCTGCACTTAGTCGCTCGGGACCGGTATTTCCTGGAACATTCTGGATGTTTCGGTGAAAAAGGCGTATTTATAGCCACTGAAAGCCGCAACTGGGGCAGTATTGATTGGTGATACGAGCGAAGCTTTCGGAGTGAAATACAGTGAACTAACGTGTTAAGTGTGAATAATTATTTGTGTGATTTTAAGTTTTAATTGCCGATCAGTAATTAAAGTGTCTATTTTGGTAATTCAATCAGCAGTTTTTATTGTCACGAACCCTAAGCTCGTAACAGTATGTATGTACGTTTATTCGTGGTAGAGTCACAAAGCCCGTGGCCTAAAAGCCCGTTTCCTGAAAGGCCGCGGACCCTGAGTCCTACGAAGTTGTGAGAACCGCATAAGCTAGCAGCATTAAAATCATAGAAACCAGTCACGTGGTAGAGCCATGCTGCAATTATAGTAGCACTATAGTTGTAGCACGAATGGGTCGGCTCCACCGGGGAAAGACTATGCTCTCACAGAATACCAGCGTAAAGTAGTAGTAGCCTAATGCTGCTGTGTTTCGTATGGTGGGTGTATAGAACTGGAGACCCTTTTTACTAGAAATGAGGCATTCCATCTTAATCCTCACGCGTCACAACGCATCTGCATTTTAATTCATAATCGAGGATACATGTAGGTGCCTATGGGCCACAGCAACCACTTACCATCAGGTGGAATGTGTGGTCGTTTGTCACCCTATCCTATAAAAAATCTGAGATACGAAGTAACAAAAATAATCAGCAATGATAGTACAACCACGATATTATAAATCAAACTAAAAATACAGTTTGATTTATAATATCGTGTATCGTGGTATACAAAGGATAGTGCGATATTGTTATGTTATGAGTCATTTGTTTTCCATTATTACTCCCGCGCCTAATACATTTATTAGTGACACAATGGCTACTCCTTTTTTGTACCAAAACGGCAGAATTTATTCAAAATAATATTTTGCCTGTTTGCACCAGCACAAGCACGTGTTGTTATCAACAATGTTTTAAAATTTTCACTGAAATAAAAATATCCTGAAAGTTACAGAGTGTTAATTTCTGCCGTTCTCGTGAACTTGCTGCGGCGATATGTGTTGTGACTGTTAGAGCGGTCGACAAAATTAAAAAACAATGTACCTATAAAGGGAGAAGGAAGAAATTAGCTTTCCGCGAGAAAGTGTTTGTCGGCCTTAACTGCATTAGACGACTTTGAAAAAAATGTAATTAAACAAATAGTGTCACCGTTTTATCGCGACGGTGAATATCCTTCCACGGCTGAAATTTTAAGTTACAGCAAAAGAAATAATTGACGGATTCTGGTGGTCTATTTCTTCTATATGTGTAAAATACTAATACACACACAAGCTTCAGATGGTCGTTAACAATTGTTGGGAAGGACTGACATCGTTTGTTCGCGGCTACAATTCCTGAGAAAACTCAAGACCCTGAGAGATAGTGAAGACACTCGACCAAGAATTTATTTAGTTGAGACTTGGGTGAGCCAAAATCACAGCCACAAACGAATTTGGCTAGACAAGGATAGACAAGGCGGGAAAGTGGAGCAGACAGAAATATTCTTTCATTTTTTATGTAAAAAATACGACTTCATAATAATTTACTACAAAATATGATATTCATCTAATTATGTTGTTTCAGTTTGTCATGCAGGCTGCGCAAAATATGGTTTTATACCCGAAGCTATTCAGAAATGAATGCCGAAGGTTTCAAAGACTGGTTAACAAAGCTGCTGCAGAGTCTTGAAGAACTATCAGAAAATAAACGAAAAAAAATCGTACTATCAGGCGAACTTAACAAAAGTTTAATAAAAGATACTTACTGCAATATTGAGAGAACCCAGATGAAAATTCAATAACACCATCCTACATAGCAAAGAATATCATCGCAAACATTAGTAGAAGTTTATCCACCCAAAAGTGGGGCCACACCACACACGAATGCCGTACGCAACAATTTTTGCTGCTTTATTACTTCATCCAAATTATATTATTAGAAGTCTCTAGAAGTTGTGATTTTCTTAAAATGGACTTTAGTAATTACAATAACTTTATGTTTTAGAAGAGCATCCGTTGTAGTTCATTGTAATTGCAGAATATAACATATCAGGCGCTAATGATAGTCATAAATTATATAAATAATAATTAAATGAATCGAGATAAACTTTCGTTAAGCTTGGATGAAATAATTATATAATGAACAGTAACATTAAAAAAAAAGTGGACTTCTTATAATTACATGTGTGTATCATTTCACAAAATCACGAAAATTAATGATTGTTTTTCAGTACCTAATGATTTATTGAAATCCATCATTATTTTCGACTAATAATTCATAGTTTATTTAAAAGGAAAATAAAAATTGATAAACAATAATTATATTACATATACTTATAATATATTTTAACAGAAATAGATATTGTTTATACTTTAAACGTACGTATTTACTTATTCTTACAAAAGAAATGCATATGTTATTAGGTAAGATTGGAAATGAATATCAATTGTTGAATTCCCTTTTTTCAGATAATATTTTACCGCAAGTTGTACGAAATAACGATTTACCATAAAAATATTCATAATTCATAAGATTAATTTACATATATTAAACTTTTTGTACAAGGTGGGGCACGATCTGCCTTTGTAATCAATGTGAAACTTGTATAAAAAGCAAATCAAGGAAGAAAACAAAATAGGGCTTAATGTCACATTTAGGTCCAGCAATAAGCCCTTTTGAAATTATGCTCATATCAAGTTCACATCAAGAAAAAAGGTCAAGTCACATCAAGTTCACATCAAGAAAACAATGCTCAAGTGATTTTATTAAACTATTAAAAATATGACACAAAGTTGCAATATTGATATGTTATTAACGGACCAGTAACCTGGTATGAATTCCAAAGAATTTAAGGAATTTCTGAAGAAAGAAAACATGAAAATAAAATACAAAACATGAAAACATGAAAATAATTTTTAGTACTGTGGATGCACTATTTTTAAAGGGCCTAATGGAAAGGCTAAATCAAACTTTAGTACATAAGATCAGATGTAAAATAAATTAAAGTGATAAAAAAACAGCATGAACTACTATTGTACAGAAATGTGTAGCAAAATATAACGAAACAGAACACACCATCACAAGGTTTGGTCCGAAATACCTTTTGGAAGGTGAGAATGTGAATACACATGAATTTAAATCAAGATGTACAAAAGAAAACCTAATAATAAAAATAATAAAAAGAGAAAATCTGAAATTAGCACTTCGAAACAATAAAATCTCAAAATTATTATTAAAACGTATTAAAATTCTTCCCTTTGCAGGTCTATTGCAAAGGGAAGAATTTAAGGAAAGAGTCTAAGTAGAAAACGAAAATCGACTTAAAAGAAAGAAAATGGATAAATTCAGGATTGGACCATACAAAATTCTGAAGAAAATTTCTAATTCAATCTATGAAGTTGATATCTGACACAAGAAAACGGAATCAAATCTCTACCACATTACAAAACTATCTCCAGGGTTTGTTAGTAAATGAACAATTACATACATTGTCTTTTGCAATTGTTTCTTTCTAAGGGGGGAGGGGGAAGATGTAAAGAAAACCACTTCACTCATATACGAGTGCTTTTCCTAAGTTTGTATTTGCCGTGTTAAATAAAATGTCTAGATGTCACAACAGGCAGGTGTAATATGGAATAAAATATAAGAATAGTTTATTATTGTGAGCAATACACTTTTCTTAAAGATAATATTTTCATTATTTGTAAGATATAAAAAGACCTAAAATAATGGCTTTCAATGATATTTGTTTTATTTTACATGTGAATGAAATTATTTTTTACTAATATGTAATTGTTTAATAGTTGTAAATATTATATTATACCTATTTAAACATTTTGTTTTGCAGAGAAACGCAATTACGTCTTTATTTTATTATTCCCAGTTATACAAGAGTATAATATAATTATATACATAGTTCAATCTTTGTAGTAAGTGAATCCTTTGATCAAGACTAGGTGGAATGAAATACCTTGGTACCGTTAACAATGCTATTTGGTTTACATCATCAATTAAGCGAAACAAAGCAGTATTTTATGCTACTATTTGAGACTAGTGGGTATTAATCGATATACCTACATCAGCCCTTATTCAGCAACACGGCTATAATACATGAAAATTGAACCTCATCGTTTTAAATAATAATAAAAATAGATAATACTTAATCGACAACTGCCTTTGATGATTCGGCATAGGCGAATATTTGACATACGTTGCTACGTAAGTCTCAACTTTAAACTTTTTATCTTTATTTACCTTTAAACAAACAATTATTTGCAATTTTACCGGTTTTATGGCGATGTAACCTGTTTTGCAACACGTGCGATAAAAATCGATGTATAACTTTCTCCTTTTACAAATAGCGTAGCCAATAAATCACATTAAGATATTATACATCTTTCTGCACAAAAGAAAGGAACAGATTTAGTTTTATATTTCCCAAACTAATAGTATAGATAAAAAAGTACAAATGCAAGATTTTAGTGAAAGTAATATTGTTTGAAAAGTAATATTGTTTTTTTGTTTGTTTTTATAATTAGTTTACCGTAAAACGTTATTCGAAAATTATAAAATAAATAAAAAAACTAACACATTTTATTTATATAATATAAATCATCAAAATTTTATATTAAATCTAACATCTATATTCTTGTTTCATAAATTAAATGTTATCTACATATTATATTCCGTGTTTTGTATGTTTTCAACTAACCTTGTAACTTTGAGAAATTAGTAATGAAATTACGTGAAATCGCAAAAGATTAAATAAGGATCTACGGGCCTGTACCTATATCCCTAACACCGAAAAAGTATTTGTACGGCCTACAAGTAATTTTATTTTCTAATTCGAGATATTGTTTGTCCATGTGCTATTTTTGGCGTGACTGCTCCGTGGACTGAGTTTCGTTTATCAAAGTGCAAAGTGCCAACAATTGGACATCACGCTTCAAATTACCAAAATGTGGCTACGATCTTGCATAGTAGAACTAAGTTTTTACTTGTCAACTGTCACAATATCGCGTACAGAAGAGTAGCTTTTCAGTTCGGTGGGTGGATAAAACTGAGCAAGGGATAAAAATATTATCCTCTTCCCGTGGATATATTGTCTCTTGCCCATGCTAGCCCGGCTAGTGGTAAGTGGTGATGCAGCATTAGATGGTAAATCGCACTGTCTTAGCGTAACGAAAACCTATTGGCTCTTGCTTTGAAGACGCCCAGATTGTATATCGTGATGATATGTGAATATCGACAACAAAGGGGTGAAGACCCGCCGACCGCCTGGTCATCCGACGGTGTAAAAGTGAGGGAGGAATTAATGCATTCAATTCCTGCACACTCTCCGAAATGCATCCTATAGAATACCGAGAGGCTGGCTACTCTGCGCCTGTACTCAAGACTGACAAGGTTGGTTTCAATCAAGGCAAGGTCACCAATGAGCCTCCTAGCATGTCTCTCCAAGGAGTCTAAAGCTGCCACGTGGCATTTTGCGGCACCAGCCCACATGTGACAGCAGTACTCCATAAAAACCAAGTTTCTTTGCGGCTGCTTTGGCTCTGGACTCAATGAAACGCCCATAGTTGAGGTTTGGAGAAAATCAACCCCTAGCAACTGAAGGCGGTCAGTGTGCTCCCAGGATATATTTCAGAAAATAGTAGCCAGTGTGAGCGGGCTCGTTTTAACGGTGAAAAGATACGCTTTTGTTTTGGTGAATCTCACGAGAATCTTTTTACACCTAGCCGATCGGTTTCGGATGTTTCAGTAGAAAAGGTCCTATTATAAAGGCATTAAGGACCCGACCGAGGCAGTTCCGTTTGCGCTCCGCTCCCCACCGGTAGTGCATATAGTCCGCGTTCCATCCTAGTGCGGTAGTGCAACCTCTCGCCCGCGCGCCCCGCTCTATCCGGCTCACACCGGCCGAGCAGACGCTGTCGGTGAGTGCTTTTTGTGTCGCATCGTTCTTGCCCCCTCGCTTCGGCGGGGAGGTTCAAGCGCGCTTTGCTTTTATTGTTTTGTTTGTTGTTTTATTTTTAATTTTTCTGTTATTGTTTTATTGTTACTTTGTTGTTTGTTACTGTTCTTAGAAGATCGTTCCTGCTCTTCTCAGAGCGAGCCCTTGTTTTTGTCAGAAAATAGGGACCCCAGCTTCTGGGATAGAGCGTCAGTCCTCACCATCTGCCACCCAAGGCCCTGTTCTTCTCAGAGCAGGGACCTCTAGGTTCTTAGACTAAAATCGTCACTCACCTGTCCAAATCATGTCTATCAACATGTCTGCCTTAGACATGAGCAATTTCGAGAGCCAACTTATGGCCATGGTCGCTCAATTCGTCCAAGCCTCAGGCCTACCCATCCAAATCAACGAGATCGCTCTCGTTGAATAAAACTATTATTTACGGATTTTATCGCGTTTAATTACTTTAATTTATTTTTATTATTATCCCGACGTTTCGGGTGCTTTACAGCGCCCATGGTCACGGGGGGGAGTGAGATGTTTGACGTCCCAATGTCATAGTTAGTCCGGCTACCTTCAGTTTTTTAATATTAGTTTTAGGTCCGATTTACGCAAAACGAGCTTATAGTATCATGAAGTCTTGCAGTGGTATGCTTGGGTTTGGGTTTAATTTTGTTAATTATAGGATCCCAAGCAGATGGTAGCACCCAACTATCTTCTCTATTGAAATTTGGATGTTTTTTAATTTCAATAGCCTCGCGTATCATCCTTGGTAGGAATCGGTGTTCTTTTGCGAGAATTTGTGGTTTATCAAATCTAATGTAATGGTGGGGACGATCTTGAACATGTTCGCAGACTGCAGACTTCCCGGAGCGTCGGTGCTTCACATCAGCTATATGTTCCTTCACGCGGGTTTTTATAGATCTCTTTGTTTGACCTATGTAAGAGAGACCACATTCACAATCTAGCTTGTACACACCTGCATCTTGTAGAGGAATATTACATTTGATGGATGGTAAAAATTGACTAATCTTCTTCAGCGGCTTGTTGTATGTCTTAACGGACGCTCGCTTCAAGATGTAGCCAATCTTGTCCGTGACTCCTCTAACATATGGTAGTAGAGCAGGCGCGCGCTCGACTGTGGCCGGCTTCACTCGTTCACTGTGACGTAGGCGCGGGACCCGAAGCTTGTTGTCTTGCAATACTTGCTTGACGTGCTGAAGCTCCGCGGCCAGATCGCTCTCGTCAACGCCTTTTCTCCCATTGCCCCTAAGGCATGTGTCCCCCCGCCCGCTGTCGCGGCTTTCCCCGCGACCCAAGCGGCTGCCCAGCAGACTGACTCGCCCGCGTCCCCCGATTCCGATATGAAGCCCTCGGACACCACGTCCGTTACCTCCTACTCCCGGAAGAGGACCGCCCACAGCTCCACCGGCTCCTTGGAGTCATCCGACTCCGAAGGAACGGTCACCGATTCAGCCCAATTCACGCTAGTTAAATCCAAGCGCGACCCAAAGCGCGCCGCGACTTTCCGCACTCCCCCCGCCCTGGCGGCCGCGGCCGCCGTCCGCGCATCCCCCGCCGCTGCCTCAACCTCCGCAGCCCCCATCGTTGCCCCTACCTCCGCAGCCCCAAACGCTGCCCCCCTCTCAGTCGAAGACACTACCGCCAAGCCAGCAACCCGCTGCGCTCCCAAACTGGCCAAAAGCCCAGTCCCGCCCCCTTTCTTTCTCAGAGACAAGGCGAAATTCACCAAACTGTCGAAAACCCTCTACGAAAAGGGTTTCAAATATGACCAAGCCACCAATGTCGGCGAGGCCATCAAAATTATGCCAGCGTCTATAGAAGACTTCCTGAACATCACTCGGAACATTCACGGCCGAGCGCGTGTCCTATCACACATACGCTATCGCCGAGGAAAGAAAAATAAAAGCAGTCCTCCGCGGAGTTCCTCACGAACTCGCAAACGAGGACATCTTAGATGATTTAAAGTCCCAGGGCTTCCCTGTCGAGGCTGTGCCCAAGATGCACAGCAGCAGGGGCGAGAGGTTCAACCTCGCCCTACTCGTACTCTTAAACGTGCTGGAGGCGAAGGCCATCTTCCGCGAGATACGCACTGTGTGCGGCCTGTCGCGTATAAGGGTCGAAGCCCCACACCGGCGCGGTTACCCAGCGCAGTGCCACCGCTGCCAACTTTATTGGGCACGCGGCAGCCAACTGCTCAGCCCCACCCAGTTGCGTTAAGTGCCTAGAACCCCATCACTCGAAAGAGTGCCCTCGGCCCAAAAATGCCGAATCCCCACCCGCATGTGTCCTATGCGGACAAACAGGCCACCTGGCTAATTTTAGAGGCTGCCCTCGCGCTTCCTCGCCCACTTCTGAGCAACAAAACTCCACCTCAGGTCAATGACCGAACTTTCCCGGCTCTTGGAAGCCGCATGCCCCGCCAGGGCCTGTCCCTACCACAGCCCCCTCAGGGCTCATCCCAGCCCACACAAGGCATCTATTGGCCCCCTGAGGACCCCTATCGGCCACCTCGGGGCCCTCCTCGGCCCCTTATGACCCTTCCGCTCTCCCAGCCTGCGCCGCTCCCAATAAACCCTTGGTTTCCAAAGGCAACAAATATCCCGCGGCTCTCTGCCGCCCCACAAAAACAGGCAGACCCTATAGTAGATGATCTAAGCCTAGTGTCTAACACTATGAGTAAGATCCACATAGGGGAAATCTCTATCCTTGCGCGTAAACTGCGCGCTGATCAGTCCCCTCAGGACCGTCTCCTTGCTCTTGCTGAGCACATCGATCTACTAAGGTCGTTGTAAAAACACTATGCCGGAGCCCCCTGCTCCCGCAATATCGCACGGTCGTATCAAACCAAAGGGTTTGGCTTGTTTCGTTCAATATCCGCGGTTTGCGAAATAACTTCCCAGAGCTTAGGCACTTTCTTCGAGATCGCGAAGCCGACCTCCTCCTCTTTCAGGAGACCCACCTCAGCCCTAAGGTCCCTAAAGGCCTCTCTATCAAAAGTTATTCACTTCTTCGTAATGACAGACCTGACCGCAAAGGCGGCGGTACTGCCATTTATTACAAGAAGTCCCTTCATAGCTCCCACATCCCCACTCCGACGCTTACCAGTATGGAAGCCACTATCACTAGATTAGCCATGACTGGACACCAGTCTATCATAATAGCCTTTTGCTATATCCCTAGCGGAAACCTCCCCGTTACGAGTGATTTCGAGGCCATCCTTGCACTAGGCGACTCAGTCATTATGTTTGGAGATTTTAACTCCAAGCATACTGAATGGACCTGCCGCACTACTACTAGTAGTGGCAGGATGCTGCTCAATATCACTCAGTCTCTCGACCTGACTGTCTACAGCCCCCTCGCTGTCACCCACTATCCCTACTTTTTTTTCTGTGAGGATAGGTGAACTGAGTAGTACACATTTTAGACATCTTAGATTTAAATATATTTAAAAAAATAGTTACAGTTTGAATTTCATGTTTATTATTTATATGTAATAAATTACTACCTACCAGCTCTTATTTCCAAGTATTTTCTCTAACATCACTGCACTTTACAACTACTTTCACCATGGAAGCACTGAAAGGTTCACTTATGGAGATGTCAAAGTCATTCCAAAGTCAAATGGATAACTTTCAGCGGGAACTGCAACAATCTAGTTCTGCTGCCACAACTTCATCTTCCCTACCAGGTGATTTTAATGCTTTCAGAAAATTCATCTTGGCTGCTTTAACATCTTTGCATAACCAAGTAGATCTTTTGGGAAGATAACTGGATCGTAGTGAAATGCGTCGCCGCAGAAAGATGATCCTATTCCATGGAGTTCCTGAATAAAAATCTGAGGATACTACCGCCGTCATAAGTACACTTATCAGCACTAAACTCCCAGTCCCAGGTTTCAGTAAAACATTCATAAGCCGTTGTCATTGTCTGGGACGCCCTTCCGATAAATCTTCCAGGCCTGTGGTTGTCAAATTCAGCGATATTGTGATGCGAGACAAGGTTTGGTACTCACAACGTACCTGTGCTCTAACCAAACTTAAGAGCACAGGTATAACCCAGTCTGAGTTTTAACAAGGAGGCGCCACAGTGTTTTTCTAGAAGCTAGGCGAAGGTATGGCATCACCAAATGTTGTACCAGGGATGGAGTTATCAATATTTTTACTCCAGATGGCACAAGGCACCAACTTGAGACTTTGTCTGAGCTTGACGCATTAGGCAACGGGTCAACTTCTGCTTCACCCGTTTATCCTATTGTGGTTGAGGCAAATAAGGCCCCCAAAGATAAAGGTGCACCACAGCGTACTAAGAGGGCCGGTAAAAAATGAACTTTTTCTTAAATAATTTTATTTTATATTTTATTAATTTTTGTAATTCTGTTATAACTTTTCTCACGACTTCATATTTTAGTTTTCTTTTTATCATCATATCTTCATTACTTTTCCTTGTAAATTGTAGATTAGATAGTAAAATGTAATGATTAATAATCTCTCTTTGGAATGTTATTATTTAGTATTATAATTTTTCTTGTATGTTGGTAATTGTTATTGTAATCTTTCTTTGAAATGTTTAGTATTAGTGATAAAAGTATATTGTAAGGTAGATAATTGCTAGTTAACGTATTGTAACTTTGACACTTTGACTCATCTGATATTAACCTCTCACTTTTGTGTCTATGGTATGTTAGCGTTCCGTTTCTTCACTTATTGTTAAGTGAATTAAACATTTCTTTCCATAGTGCTGGCAGGTAGTTTACTGATGACTTATTTATTTTTGAATTATTTATTTTATAATTATACATATATTAATACATACATATAATAATACATATTTACTTAGTTTTACATACAATCAGATATAATTTAATATGATTTCTTCAGATGATAGTGTTCGGAGTTCCAATTCCTTCGCCTTTGATTCTGCCTCTGATGGATTAAGCAGTATTGACAGCTTTGAAAGTATTACACACTTAAATATTATGTTAGATTCAATTTTTTCTGAATTTAACAAAAACTTTAACGCTATTCACACAAATGCTCAAAGTATTCCTGCTCATTACCCCGACATGTTGTCAAGTTTTAATAGCAAAAACATACACGCTATCCTTGTTTCGGAGTCGTGGTTAAAACCATGTCTTCCGTCAACTTCATACTCGCTTCCAGGTTTTCATTTGATTCGTAACGACCGTACCTACCGATCGGGACGGTGGTGGTGTTGCTATTTTTCCGCGCTCTCATATACCTTTTTCAGTAATTCAAGTTTCAAATGGTTCGCAGACTGGAAGCGAAGCTGAATTTCTCTTTATCGAAGTTCTTCTTGGTCATACAAAATTACTTCTCAGAACTCTGAAAAACTTCTTACAGTCCCTCTCTCACTGTCGACTACTTCACCACGTTAGAAAATATTCTTGACAATCTTACACCTATCGATTGTCACAGTATTATTATGGGTGATTTTAATACTTGTCTTTTAAAAAACAACGCTAGATCAATAAAACTTAAATCTATTATTGAAGCAGCAAATTTAAAACTTCTTCCTACTTCTGCCACACACTTTTTACCGAACTGTACCCCTTCTCTTCTCGACATAATGTTTGTGTCTTTACCCGACCATGTTCTTAAATTTGGGCAACATGCTGCTGATTCTTTTTCCTATCACGACCTTTTATACGTGTCATACAAAATCTGTCCCCCCTAGAGCTAAGTCAAGGATACTACTTCAGCGTAACTTTAGTGACTTGGATTTGGAGCAGCTATTAATGACGCTGTAAAGATTGATTGGAGTGTAGTCGTCAATGCGTCTACTATTGATGAACAGGTGCTTTGTTCAACTCTCTGTTAATTCAGATTTACGACGTTCATGCTCCTGTTCGTCCAGTGCGTGTAAAGCGTCCTCCCTCTCCTTGGCTGACCGA
This sequence comes from Parnassius apollo, assembly GCA_907164705.1. NCBI lineage: Eukaryota > Metazoa > Arthropoda > Insecta > Lepidoptera > Papilionidae > Parnassius > Parnassius apollo. Next base: position 4,157,715 of record CAJQZP010000209.1, read on the forward strand.
TGATATAAAAAAATCATCCACATTATTGTGCCAAAGCTAAATACAAGTCACTTCCTAGCGATTTGAATAGAGAGAAGTATAGATTAGTACGGAATCGTTGCAACAATCTGTGTAGAAAAGTACAACGACGCCATATCCATGAATCAGTACAAGATCCTGACCCTGCTAGGGTCTGGAAATTTCTTAAGTCCTTAGGAGTTGGGAAATTACGACAAAATCTCACACACCATAAATTTGATCTCAATCAACTTATTTGCATTTCTCATCTTCGTCTTGCATTAACGATAAAGCAAATCATAATACTTTGGATTCTCTTTCAAAAGCTCCCACTCCTGACACCTCTGCTTTTAATTTTAGCGAATTTAACAGTTGTGATGTTAAGAGAGCCATAATGTCCATCCATTCAAATTCGATTGGTAGTGACTGCATTAGTCGGAAAATTGTCATCCCTCTCATTGATCTCCTTTTACCTATAATCACGTCTATCCTGAATAATTCACTGAATTCTGCTTTTTTCCCTTCAGCTTGGAAAGACGCATTTGTAGTTACTCTTCCGAAAAAGTCAAATCCCTGTAAATTTTCTGATTATAGACCTACTTCTATTTTGCCTTTTTTTTCCAAAGTTCTCGAACGTCTTGAGCACAATCAATTAAGCACCTATTTTTTAAAACACAATCTTTTAAATCCCTTGCAATCCGGTTTCCGTCCTGGTCATAGTACGACTACTGCACTTTTACAAATCACTGATGATATTCGGTATGGTATGGAGAAACAAAAGCTTACCATTCTCACGTTGCTTGATTTTAGTAACGCATTTAATACTGTAGATTTTGATATCTTGTTAAACATCCTACGCTCTCTCAACATATCTCCAACTGTAGTTGACTGGTTTTGAATTTACTTGTTTGGTCGCCGACAGCGAATTCAGGTGCAAGAGGTTTTTCCACCTGGACTACTACAGCTGCTGGTGCACCACAAGGTGGCGTGTTGTCTCCTCTCCTTTTTGCGATTTTCATTAACTCTCTAAGTCATAATTTGTCCTATTCCTACCACTTGTATGCTGATGTCCTCTCTTGAAGATCTATCTAAAGCAGTTGACACTATTAACGCTGATCTGACTTGTATTTCGAATTGGAGTAAATGTTATGGTTTAACAATTAATCCTAAGAAAACTCAGGTCATTGTCATCGGTAGTTCTCGATTAATTGGTAAAATTGACTGGTCTTCCCTACCCCCTATTATACTAGACTGCACTCTTATCCCTTACAGTAACAAGGTTAAAAACCTGGGGTTGTATCTTGACTCCTGTATGTCTTGGATCGATCACAGGTCAGTGAGGTCAGTAGAAAAATGTTTGCTGCGTTAAGCACTTTGCGTAGAATACGTAATTTCCTTCCCACTGCAATTAAAGTTACGCTCGCCCAGTCTCTACTTCTGCCTATCCTTGACTATGCTGATATTTGCTATCTTGACATTACCGAGGAGCAGCTTAATAAGCTTGAGCGCATTCATAATTTATGCATTAGGTTTATATTTGGGCTTCGCAAATATGATCATATCTCCGAATTTAGCAAACAGCTCAAATGGCTCCCGATCCGCCTTCGCAGGAATACTCACATTCTCTCCACGTTGTATAGTGTGCTGTTTAATCCTTCTACTCCTCTTTATTTAAAAAACCGTTTCCAGTATCTTTCTCTTACCCATAATCGGTTCCCTCGACCCTCCGTCAATCTTTCTCTCTCTACACCTTTGCACTCTTCTTCCTTTTTCAAGAAATCCTTCACCGTAACCGCTGTGCGATTGTGGAACTCCTTACCTCTCTATATTCGTCGTGCTAAATCTCTTCACTCTTTCAAAAGTCTTGTTAAATCGTATTATTTAGAACGCTATTAGATAAATTACTTTACCTTTCTCGTACTCTTTTCATTTAATCTATTATATGATATTTTATATATAACTTTCACTTATTTTTATTTGTATGATATTTATTATTATTTTGTATGCCCCCCCTCTATTTGTAACTTTTGTTTGCATCATTCCTCTACGCAAAGGTTGTCTGGAAGAAATCACTTTCAGAGTGATAAGACCGCCTATTGTACATACTTTAATTAGTTTTAACTATATTTGTGTTTGTGTATTGTGGTGTACAAAAAACAATAAATAAATATCCCGACAACGTTAACTACGCTCCTGACGTGCTAGACTTTGCTCTAGTTAAAGGAGTCTCCCTCAACCTTAGAGCAATCGAGTCTCTAGATGATCTAGGATCCGACCACCGTCCTGTATCCCTCCTCCTTGGCCATCAGCCACCTCCAACTCCCACTTCCAAAACCTACACCAACTGGAAGGTCTTCAAGAAGTCTCTAGCCTCGGTTAGGGACTCTCCGGACCCTCTCATAACACTCTCTTCCAACGTCCTCGACAGTACGGGGAAAATAGACACCGCGGTCGAAAATCTCACCTCTCTTATAACATCCTCTCTTAAAGAGAATGAAAAGGTTGTCCCGGTTGCTAAAACTTACCCTACATATTAGCAACCTGCTCAAAGCCAAAAAAGCTGCCCTCCGTAGAGCCGCACGCTATCCCAGTCCCGAGTATAGACTCGCGGCCCACCGCCTTCAACGCAAACTCCGTTACCGCCTCAAAGACTTCAGAGACCTCGAAAGGAGCATTCTCATGGAGAAAATCTGTCCCTCTCACACAGCGTACTACCAGATGGCGAGAGCCCTCCGGATAGACGCTATCACGCATACTCCCCCTCTATCTCGTCCCGACGGCTCTATTACCTTTGAGGACGAAGAAAAGGCTGAGTGCTTCGCCGACAACGTACCCGCTCAATGCTCTCCTAGCTCACAACCCTCTGACCCCCTACATATCCAACTAGTGGAGGAAGAGGTTCGTCGCCGGAACTCGCCCTCCACCGCCTCTGACCCTATCACTGTGTCCAAAGATGAGATTTCATCTACCATCAAAGGACTTAAGCCCAAAAAAGCACCGGGCGCAGATGTCATCTCCAACCAAGCCCTCAAACACTTTCCGGAGCAGGTGATCGCCTTATTGTCCATAATCTTCAACGCCTGCTTAGAATTCAGCTATTTTCCCACCTCTTGGATAGAGGCAACCGTCATTAGTATTCCCAAGCCAGGAAAACCTCACCACCTCCCCTCCAGTCACCGCTCCATCAGCCTCTTCAAGGCCATGGGCAAACTCTTCGAACGTAGTTCTCGTGTGCATGAGACGCCATTTGTTTCCCACAGACGGCGACCCTCTTGTCATTCCGCAACAATTCGGGTTTCGTGCCAAACACTCGTGTCCCCAGCAATTTCACCGCATAGTGGAATATATCCTCAGCGGTTTTTATCCTCGTCTTTAAAAGACCATCGCTGTCTTTTTCGACATTGCCAAAGCATTCGACATAGTCTGGAATGAGGGCCTTATCTACAAATTGTACGACTTAGGCCTCCCTGTCACCCTTGACGCAAGGCTCACTTTCGAGCCCCATATCAAGAAGGTAACTCGCACCGCGCGATTTTACATGGGTAGGCTCAACAGCATGTTGGGCAGACACAGTAACATGTCTCTCCGCAACAAACGAACCCTATATAAGGTCTGTATACGACCTGTTATGACCTACGCGGCCCCCATTTTCGCACATGCTAAACCCAAAGTTATAAATGAACTTCAAATAGTTCAAAATCTATTCTGTCGTAGGGCCACTAACTCGCCCTATTATATCCTTAATGCCGACCTACACCGAGACTTAGAGCTCCCAACAATCCAGCAGTTCCTTAAATCACTCTCTGAGAGATTTTTCAAAGCCTCAGAGTCCCACCCAAATCATCTCATTCGTGAGACAGCTACCTATGCAGCCCCTATCCACACTCGCTATAGTGTGCGCAGACCGAGAAACTCTCTCTCGGACCCCCCAAACAAGCTTTCGGCTGACCTGAACTGCCTCCTGACGGCTCAGGCCGAGCCTAGATAACACATCCCTTAATATGCCTTAGTTAGGCACCCTTCTAAGCGGCTTTTCGCTGCTTGCGCCCTCCTTTCTGCCAAGAGGGTCGCGTTCGTATACGGCTTAGAGATCTCTCGTCAGATCGGTAAGCCAATCCATAAAGGCGGTGTTCAGTGGGTAAAAGTCTCCACATAACCACGCAGACGGCTGCGTGGTATGCTATGAGCATTCACCGCCTCCCTCTCCCGCTTTCCGGAGGGTTGCCCATAATTGCTTCGGGCGCAAAAAAAACCGACCGAGGCAGTATTGAATTGGCGATGCAAGCGAAATAAAGTGAACTAAAGTGTTAAGGGTGATTAATTATTAGTGTGCTTCAATTTTTAATTGGTTTTCGGTAATTAAAGTGTCAATTTTGGTAATTCAATCGGTAGTTTTTATTTTCACGAATTCTAAGGTTGTAACAATATTATACGAGTACCTTTACCAATGTTATGTGGGTGGGGTGTTGTATTTGGAATTGATAGAGTGTGGAATTTATAGTGTTCATGTTTTAAATTTCTAGTTGAGTACTTATTTAATTTAATTATGTAATAGGATATAAGAGTGCATTTATTCGCCAACAAACTGTCTTTACAGTTTGGCGAAATTATGAACTTAAATGTCATTAAATAAATAAAATAAATAAATTATTATTTGGCTTTTAAAGAAAACTTCTTTTAGATTGAATAAAAAATGAATTAAGGATGTTTCAAAGCACCCATGGTTGCGGGGGGAGGGGTTGAGATATTTGACGTCCCACCCGAAACGTTGGGAATTAAAAATAAGTTAATTAAACGCGACAAAATCCGTAAAAACAGTTTTATTCAATGTGTAGTGTTCACGTAAAGTAAATTAAAGTAAAGTTACAGCCTATATGTCCCACCGCTGAGCACAGGCCTCCCCTCATTTCTGAGAGGGTTCACGTAAATATAAGAAATTATTATATGAATTATGGGTCTTCGTTACTCTCCAACATAACCAAATATCAGTAATTTAATTTCAATGTAAATATAAATGTCGTATTTAAATATAAATTTTCTGCTCTCTAAAGATATATACCTCGATAGTGCAACCTAGTAGTAAAATAGGCCAAGAAAACTGCACTTATTCTGAAATGGATATTGTATTTTATTACTTTTCCATTTCCGCTCTGGTTTCAATTTCCGTTCTGATAATTAATAGTCCTTCTTGTCGTTGACATTTTCAATTCATCGAGAACAGAAAATTTAATACTTAATTTACAAGTTATTAATACCTTACGTATAATTCAAATGTTATTCAAAAGATTTCAAAAATAATGAACAGAAACAAAAACTGACTAGTGTCAGTTTTTTTTCAAATCTCCCATTATTTTTTTCTCAATATGGAAAATGAAAGTTAGAATAGTTTTTTACACTTCTTAGCTTAAAACTTAAGCAGGACGCAGGCCTCTTAATTTTTGAAAGGATGTTTTGGATCAGTGAAGATGCCGCCACATTACTCGAGTTTATGCTGGTTATTTTACATACCCTCGAAATATTTTTTGTGTCCTTAATCTTTTTGTATATAGTGGACAAACTTACGCCCTTACTGTGGGTGAAATTTAAAAATTTTCAGATTAGCAGTTTTTTAATAGTGATTTTTTTTTTGTAAAACATATCCTTTTCGCCATTCCTTGATAAGTTTGTTTTGTGTGTAGTGGCTAGCTAGACCGTAAACGCTAGTTCAAAAAAAAATGAAATTGTCGTTCACTTTAATAATTATGAATACATTGATTTATATCCGTTTTGCTTTTTTTTTCTTCTCTTTACTTTATTTCGTGTCCAACCTGTTTTATTCTATATTTGATAGAACATTGTTATCTCTGCACGTTGTTAATTTAACATATTCGATTTAGTATAGTAATAAGGTCCACTTTTTGATTAACCTATTTTAATTATTAGGTACTCTGATCACGTTTCGATCGCCGATGTAATTTTTTTCCTTCTTTTTCAATTTCTGATAACAAAATATAGTTGCATTAGGCTCGAGACATCTTTTTTGTATTGAAATGGTTTGAAGATAAACTTAAACCCACTTCCATGAATGAGCATAAAATTATCCCTTTCAAATGTCAAAAAGGGATAATTTTTTCTCTTTGCTTCAGCCCCATGCTACGTACGTGGAGATATATGTCTACTCGTTATGTCAAACGGGAATATACTATAATATAATATAATCGGGGGATATCATTTTTGTCTCCTGATCACGCTCGAAGGGTGGATAAAACTGAGCAAGGGATAAAAAATCTCCTCCCGTGGATATACTGTCTCTTGCCCGTGCTAGCTCGGCTGGTGGTAAGTGGTGATGCAGCCTTAGATGGTAAATCGCACTATCTTAGCGTAACGAAAGCCTATTCACTCTCGCTTTAAAGACGCCCAGATTGCATTCAGACGAAAAGATACGCATTAAAAAAAGTTGAAGCAAACCGTTTGGTTCTAATGCTTGAAATATCGACAACAAAGGAGTGAAGACCCGCCGACCGCCTGGTCGTCCCATGGTGGAAAAGTGAGGAAGGAATTAATAGTACATACAATTCCTGCGCACACTCTCCGAAATGCATCCTATAGAATACCGAGAGGCTGGCTGGTAGCATTTTGCAGCACCAGCCCACATGTGACAGCAGTGCTCCATGAACACCAAGTTTCTATGCGGCTGCTTTGGCTCCGTGCTCAACGAAACGCCCATAGTTAAGGTTCGACCCCTAACAACTGAAGGCGGTCAGTGTGCTCCCAGGATATATTTCGGAAAATAGTAGCCAGTGTGAGCGGGCTCCTTTTAACGGTGAAAAGACACGCTTTTGTTTTGGAGGCGTTGAATCTCACGAGATTGGCATCACCCCATTCGGAGACTGCCTGTAGTGAGAGATTCATACGCTCAACCATAGCCTCTCTTTCGTACTTATCAAATAAATATACTAAAAGATGTTTTTGCGAAATTAATATTTTTTTATTTTGTTTCGTAAGGAGTATCTCCCTAAAACAATTAAGTTACTTAACAGAAAATATTACATGATCGTAAACGTATCAAGTGTCCTTTATGACGATATACATAAAACATGAGTTCAAGATCATCTCTAATTTACAAAATTAACTAATGATTTATAATTTTATAAATTTATTATTATTTTGTAATTTAATTGTAATTTCAAAATATTAATTTATGCTTACCGTTACCGCTACCGTTATAGCCTAACAAAAATCCACTGCTGAACATGGGCCTCCCCACATCAGGCAATCTATGGGGATGGCCTATGTTAATGTTGATGATTGCCTAAGTGTGGCAAATATGGCAAATATTAAATTTAACTCAATTTACCAATATTATTAATAACGATGAAGGTAATAGTCATAACTTCTGAACATTAGGGGAAAATAACACAAAACTTTTAAAATTCAATATCATATAAATGGCCACCGTTTCGACTTTTGCACTTTTCTAAGCGAGTACCAAAATAAAAAGACTGCGAGATTGCCGACATTCCTTTGCTGATTTTTTCTTTTAGTTGACTTAGTGTATTTGGTTTATGGATGTAGATACGACATTTTAAATACCCTCATAAAAAGAAGTCTGCTGGGGACAGATCTGGGCTCCTGGGTGGCCATGGGATGTCGCCTCGTCTGGAAATCAGCTTTTCCGGAAACATTTCTTTGACCACCGGCAGGGACTCGTTGGATGTATGACAAGTGGCCCCATCTTGTTGAAACCATGTGCTACGGTTGTAGCCAGCAAATTTCAGTAGCATCAGTGTTAAGAACTCCCGTAACATTTTCACATACTCAGCAGAATTAACAGTAACTAAACGGCCGCGAGAATCTTCAAAAAAGTAGGGTCCAATGATCCCTTTTGCAGAAATTGCAGCCCATACAGTTACTTTAGGAGAATGAAGTGGCCTCGTATGTTTAGTTTTAAGATTTTTACTACCCTAATTCAGCCGAACGTTTGTGTGTCGATAAATCTGGATCACGTTGAACAGAAGCAGAAACTTTCTGCACGTTCCCTTCACTCCAAGAAGTTCGTGGGCCGCCGGTTTGCGATATTTAGTGCAGATCCCGTCTCTTTGAACTTCTTCAACCATTTATTTATTAAAAGAGCACTCGGACACTGACTTCAGTCATGTAAATCGTATTCAACGCGAAATAAAACGTCTCACAGTAATGAGCAAATTGTTGTTTAAATAAAATTGTTTCACACAATAAGCGCGCTGCGGCCCCGTGAAGCGATCCATTGCGAGTAAATTTCCGAGAAACGAGCTAGTGGCAAGACCCTTCCCCGCGCCCAGCATGGCTTGTGTTTGCGCGGGGTGTTAAATTCAAATGTTAACGAATTCTTGGCCCAACCTGTATTATATTCTGGTAACAGTACATTCAATTTTGCATTCATATAGTTATAAGTATATAGAGAGCTTAGTAAAGACTATGAGGCATTCCATTTTAATCTTTAAAGGTGGGAACGTATCTGTAGCCTTCTTTCTTTCAAGTCATATGCAGTAACCAATTTACAAGTTACTGTTAGTTCCTTTCTCAATCTAATGTTACTGTAATATTGCCTAATTAAACTATAATGACATATTCTTTAAACAAAACTGGTCGTAAATGGAAAGGATTAATGGCAAAGTAATAAAAGAAACAAATCACAGGTGCAGCAATGTATATCTGTGGCCGAGCGCAGTGGAACAAACAAAATATTGTAGAAGCAAACTGAAGTACTGATAAACAGGGCATACGGCTGTCTCAGTAGATTACCTCTCTTGTTTATATATATATATATATATCTCTTCAACTCGGCTGGGCAGCGTTCGGGAAATTACGACATATCTTCTCGTCAGGTATACCTCAATCTCTGAAAACTAAAGTGTACAACCAGTGCGTGTTGCCAGTGATGACTTACGGATCAGAGACGTGGTCCTTCACTGCTGGCCGTATGAGGACGCTCAAGGTCGCTCAGCGAGCTATGGAGAGGGCTATGCTCGGAGTTTCTCTGCGTGATAGACTCAGAAATGAGGATATCCGCAGTAAAACCAGATTGACCGACATAGCCCAACGGATTAGTAAGCTGAAGTGGCAATGGGCCGGCCATATAGCTCGAAGAACCGATAACCGATGGGGAAGAAAGGTTCTCGAGTGGCAGCCTCGTACCGGTAGGCGTAGTGTAGGGCGACCCCCCACTAGATGGAGTGACGACCTGGTAAGATATGCAGGAAGTCGATGGATGCAGGTGGCTCAGGACCGTGCTTTGTGGCATTACTTGGGGGAGGCCTATGTTCAGCAGTGGACTTGTGAAGGGCTGTGATGATGATGATGATGATGATATATATATATATATATATATATATATATATATATATAATTTATATAAACATATATATATATATATATATATATATATATAATTTATATAAACATATATATATATATATATATATATATATATAATTTATAAAATTATACTATAAAAACGTGAAGGGTTTTTACTCACAGCAAACATTATAAAATGTAGCCTATATATAAAATGTAGAAAATATCCGGTAGTAAAACTAAAATCTAACGAAACCTTGCAGATCAAAGTTCAGTAAACAGTTTTCACTATAGAAGGTTATAGAGTAACAGACAGATATTATATACATATACAATAAATACTCGTGTATTTGAAATGACCTCCAGTGATGACTTATGGATCGGAGACGTGGTCCTTCACACTTGACCCTATGTTAAAGCTTAAGGTCACTCCGTGAGGTATGTATACGTGATAGAACTAACCAGAACCTTAAGTAGAACCAGAGTAACCGACACAGCTGAACGGATTAGTAAGATGAAGTTGCAATCAGCCGGCCATATAGCTCGAAGGAGTGACAACCGATGAGTAAGGAAGGTTTTCAAGTGGCGGTCTCGTACCGGTGGGCAAAATGTTGGTTGGTCTGTACTAGATGGATTGACAACTCAGCTCAGGGGCTCAGGACCGTGCTTTGTTGCATTTGTTGGGGGAGGCCTATTTTCAACAGTGTACTTTTGTTACTACTGACGCACGTCTAGATTAACTCTTAGCATAACTAAATGTACGTATGTCACATTTAGAACATAAATAGATATATAAAACTCCTAGTGTTTCCACCTCATTTTCGAGTCACAAGGTATACCAAGCATCTATTTTTAAACACCCAGCAATTGTAATTTTACAAATAATATTGCAGAACAATTTAACACGCATCATTTGTCTTTGCTTAATGTAGTAAAGTTAAAGGTGGCTATAAATCGCCACAACATAGCGTATATATTTTATTGGTAGTATAGCTACCTATACTACTAAAAATATATACTTTCTAGTGGCAATATAAAGTAAAGTAATTAATTCGTATACTGGCTTTTCTAACAGTGCATCTTTACGTAATTCAAGGTTTATTACAAAGAGATAACATGACAAAAAAGTGTAGGTATTTTTAAGAATTGAGTATATACTTTACATGGATTACCTTCCAATTGAAAAATTGTCACGTCTGAGATGAATATCGGCCAGGAAATTATGATAAAGAAAACAGTTTTTGTTACACTTTAACAATGACCTTAACTTTACATTTGTCTGGTACTTAACAGAAGTAATATAAAAGCGACTTTCTTAATCAGGAATAAGAAACCGTATTCGCAGTGACTGCAATGTACTTAAGCAGGAGCGTAGAGAAACCTTGTTTACTTTCAAAGATTATTTCCTTAAATAAACAGTATCACGTAACTTTGCACACAAATACAAATGAGAAATTCTGCAAAATTACTGAAATAACAGTCCTTTCCTGTAGAAGCAGTATATTACTACACTTTTATTTTGCATTTACTTTAAACGATAAAACTAAAGTGTAATGACACATAGCTACCATATTTACACCTAATATTGTTCCAAAGGTTTCATAAGAATGCTATGGGAAGTGTCAGAATAATCATTTTTTAGAATAATCTTTTTTGGGAATATTTAAACCATTGAATAAGAGCTTTGGGAAAAGTGAGGGAAACTAAAACAGGAGAAGGGCAGCAGCATCTTCCCGATGATAGCTCAACTTATTAATAGATTAGATTGTCAATCCTTTAAAGCGAGAGTGAATAGGCTTTCGTTACGCTAAGATAGTGCGATTTACCATCTAAGGCTGCATCACCACTTACCACCAGCCGAGCTAGCACGGGCAAGAGACATTATATCCACGGGAGGAGGATAAATTTTTTATCCCTTGCTCAGTTTTATCCACCCTCCGAGCATGATCAGGAGACAAAAATGATATACCCCGATTATATCCTCTGCCAAGTAACTAGTGCTGGTAACTATGGTAAATTCTTCTCTGTGTGTCAATCAATGAGAGATGCTGATTATAACTCCCTCTTTATGTATCGCTGATGGCTTTCATCTACGTTTTTTTTGTTAACACCAATTGAAATTGTGAAATGATAAAACTGCATACATATGACCTTTCGGTTTATTTCCTTCAACTTGAATGTTAACAATGAGCAATTTAAGTACACATTACTTTCTTTAGCACAGGTTTATACTAATTACAACACAAATTTTTTATGTTAGATGTGATCAATACTCAGACGCTAAGATGACACAATGACAATGCATATTACAAATCGCGTGAACAAAAAATATAAAATAAAGTGACGGTAGGTCGTAAACATACAGCCCACCAAGGACAAATTTTCAAAAATTTTCCTTAAGACAACTAACCGATCAAAACATGAATACTAACGAAAATCTTTACGAGAATTTAACATCAAACACAAAAAAAAATACAAAATAAAATATTACCACATTGCATGCTTTCTTACTAATACGTGCTAAAACGAACATATGAGGCTCGAGAGCCAACAAAAAAATCAACATTAGTTGGTAATTGGCAAAAAAACACAGTTTAGAAACAGGTCGTTTAATTACATTGGTTTTACATTTTAGACTGACAACTCGCGTAATTCCGTCCAATCCGGGATGTTTTTCAACTATAATACCATATAACCATCTTCCAGGTGGAAGATCATCCTCCACTACTAACACTAAATCTCCATTTGTAGGTTCAGGAACAATATTATTCCATTTATAACGATGGTAAAACTGAGTCAAATATTCATTTGACCAACGACGCCAAAAATCTTGTGTCATTTTTTGAGTCATTTGCCACCGTCTGAGATTTGTGATATTAGATGTTTCGTAATTGACATCAGGGGGTAAAACCAGAGGTTCTCCCACCAAAAAGTGCCCTGGTGTCAGTGGGATTGGATTGTCTGGATTCTCAGTAATTTTAGAAATAGGCCGAGAATTCAGACAAGATTCTATTTGACAAAGTAATGTTGTCATTTCTTCAAATGTCAAAGTTGAATTGCCAACAATGCGCCTTAAATGATGTTTCGTCGATTTTACCCCTGCCTCCCATAGTCCTCCAAAATTTGGGGAATGGGGAGGGATAAAATGCCATTCAGTCCCATTTGTAGCCAGTTGATCTGCAATTTCCTTCCCTATACTGGACCTCTCATGAGCATATAAAGATTTGAGTTCTCGTGCTGCACCCACAAAATTTGTCCCATTGTCGCTCCATACTTCAGCGCAATGACCACGGCGTGCTATAAAACGCTTAAACGCTGCTAGAAATCCCTGAGCTGTAAGGTCACTTACTGCTTCGAGATGGATAGCACGTGTGGCCATACAAATGAATAAACAAATATATCCTTTGAATGACCGATTACCTCTGCCTTTAGAGGTTCTTATATTAATAGGCCCTGCATAGTCTACTCCACTCTTTAAGAAAGGTCGACAAGCAGTAGATCTTTCAACCGGTAGTTGTCCCGTCAACTGGTGTCTTATACGAGCGGCATATCGTACACAACGGACGCATTTACGAACACACAGTCGTACTAAATCCTTCGCACCTATTATCCAGTATTTTGATTGCAAATAATTTTGCATCAATTGGGGACCGCCGTGAAATGTTCTCTCATGAGCATCCGCAATAATCAAAGTTGTAAACTGTGATTTGCGAGGAAGAATGATAGGATGTTTTCTCTCATCACTAAGGATTGCCTGCTGCAGTCTGCCACCTACTCGTAGGATACCGTCTTCGTCAACTGTTGGATTGAGTGAGGTAAGCTTACTTTTCTTATTTATTTCTTTTTTATTTCTTAAATCTGCAAGCTCTTCACCGAAATGTTTTTCTTGGCATCTTTTAACACATATTTTTAAACTTTCTCTAATTTCAAAACTTGTTATCCAATCCTTCTGATCCTCTACTTCCTTTTTTCTCATTCTTTTAATTAGTCTTTTACAGAGTGCAGTAACGCGGAGCAGTCTTCTCAAAGATGAAAACCGTGAGTATATTTCTTCTTCGGGATCTGCTTCATCACTGTGAGTATTAATTAAACAAATTTTTATTTTTCTTTCTTCTAGATCTGTATCTTCTATTTGACCTCTTGCAAAATTTATATCCTTTTCTTGCAGCCACTTCGGCCCTTCCTTCCAGAGTTGAACATCCCATTGCGTACTGCCGCGCGATGCACAATCTGCAGGATTATCCTTGGTAGATACGTGTTGCCATTGCTGCGGTTCCAGCGAAGTAATAATCTCCGACACACGGTTGGCGACAAAGGTTTTCCAACGACTAGGTTGTCCTTGAAGCCAAGCGAGCACAATTTGTGAGTCGGTCCACGCATGAATAGAACATTTCTCCATACCCATGGCTTGAGACACTTCAAGTAGCAGTCTTGTGAGTAGTACAGCTCCACAAAGCTCCAATCTCGGAATCGAAACTTGTTTAATGGGCGCTACCTTTGTTTTGGAAGCAATTAATGCAACATTAACTTCCCCATTGGAGTTAACCACTCGCAAGTACACAACTGCCGCAAATGCAACATTTGAAGCATCGCAGAAGCCATGCAATTCGCGAACTTTATCATCATTATTGATGTTGATCCAGCGTGGGATACTAAATTTGGTAAGTGAATCTAATTCACTTCTATACTTGAGCCAGTCCTTCAGTAATTGTGGAGGAAGTTCATCATCCCACTCAATTCCCGAGAGCCATAATTTCTGTATAAAGACTTTGGCTGTAATTATTACTGGCGCAAGCCAACCAACAGGATCAAATAATCGAGAAATTTCTGAAATAACCTTTCTTTTTGTTACAGGAGGAGAGAGCTGTGGAAGCTTTAATACGTATTCAAATTCATCGGTTCTTCTGTTCCAGGTAAGTCCTAAAATTTTCATGATTTCATCTATTTTTAGTTTCAGGTTTTCTGCTTGATCTTCAACATCTTCATTAATTTCTTTAAGTATTTCTTCGCTATTACTGCTCCATTTTTGCAAGACAAATCCACCTCCTTGTAGAAGTTGAGTTATTTCCTTATAAATTTGCTTACCTTCTTCCACAGAAAAGCAACCCGACATAAAATCGTCCATGTAAAATTCACGAAGTACCCTTTCAGCAGCCAGCGGATACTTCGTGCCATCGTCGTGTGCAACTTGCTGTAATGATTTCACAGCGAGATAAGGTGCTGAAGCCGTACCAAAGGTAACTCTTAAGAGGCGCAGATGCTGCAGTCTTTGATCTGGATCTTCGCGCCAAACAAAACGTTGAAAATTTGTATGTAATTCAGATATTTTCACCTGTCTGTACATTTTTATAATGTCAGCGACAAGACAAATTGGATATTGACGCCAACGCATTATAATGTGACGTAAGTCAGGTTGTAGTGATGGGCCTACCATAAGTTCGTCATTCAATGTGATGCCATTGGTTCCTGGACAAGAAGCGTTGAAGAAAACTCGGACCTTGGTAGTATCCTTATCCTCTCGGATCACTGCATGGTGAGGTAAGTATACAGCATCAGCCGAATCTTCTTCATGAGATGGCACAGTTTCCACGTGACCTAAATTTTTATATTCTTTTATGACAGCAGCATACTCAGCCTTAAGCTTGGTATTTTTTAATAAACTATTCTCAAACCGATTAAATTGTTTTATTGCAATAGCCTTTGAATTACCATATTTGCAATTTGGATCATCGGTTCGAAATGGTAAATGTACTATATAGCGTCCTGAACTATCTCTCCTAGTAGTTGATGTGTATATACTCTCACATTTAATTTCCTCCTCTGTAAGAAGTGATTTATCAGAGGCGAATTGATCCGATTCAAGCTCCCAAAACTTCTTCATAAGTTCGTATTCATCATTTTGATGAATATGATTGCACCAAATAGTGCTGGAGCTCGATCTGGACTGAATTGGACCCGATAGAATCCAACCCAGCTGTGTATTTTGTGTGATTAATGCACTGGGTGAATTCTTGATCAGACCTTCAAGCAAAATCTGACCATAAACATCTGCTCCAAGGAGCATGTCAATTTTATTTGGTGTTGCAAAGAAAGGATCTGCTAAAACTAATTTAGAAACTTCAGGATTAAGATTAACAACAGCATTCCTTTCCGGAAGTACTGAGGTGAGCTTATTGAGCACAAAAGCTTGGACGCAAATTTTAAAGTTGCAATGGCGTGATTTAATCTCAATTTCTACCCTCGCTTTAGAGGCAACAGAACTTGAGTGGTCACTACCCAAACCAATAATGGAGCTTTTGTGTGGAATCTTTCTTAGCCCAAGAAGTTGAACAGCGGCTTCAGTCAAAAATGAAGCCTGCGATCCTTGATCAATGAGACATCTTAACGTGATCAATGAGCCTGTGTGTGATCTGGCATTTACTAATGCGGTGGCAAGTAAAACTTGTCCACTGAAACGCGAAAAGCAGGCTCTGATATTATTAATAGTTTTTACCTGTGTTGATGTAGATGCTGTTGCTTCCTTAGCATCTGGTTCTGCCTCACTCATTTGAGGCCCCGACGGGAGCGATACATTTTTGGGATGTAATAAGGAATGATGTTTCTTCTTGCAAATACGACACCTGGAAGACTGGCGACACGAATATACATTGTGACCTGCACCAAGACAATTAAAACAAAGATTTTGTGATTGGACAAAATTTCGTCGAGTATCAGTCATTTCTCTTGAAAAACTTTTACAATTTCGCAAATGATGATCATCAGAACAATAAATACATTTTAAATTTGAAATATGAAACGCTTTCGGAGTAACATTAGTTCTATATTGTTGACTATTTTGTTTAGCTACCTTAGGATCAATAAATTCTAATGAACGTGAACGGATTTCTAAAAATTCTATAAATTCTTTATACGTTGGTAATAAATTACAATTTTTACTACTTTGCAGTTCCCACTGCTTACGGGACTCGGAATCTAATTTTAAACTTACAATATAAATAACAATAGTGTCCCAAGTACTTACATCTATTGACAAATTTTTAAGTGCAAACATACATTCATTAGTAGTATCTAATATTTCTCGTAACGCTGTAGCTGATTCAGTTGTTACAGTTTTTTGATTCATAAATTTCTTTAAGATACAATTGGCAAGATACTTTTTGTTGCTGTACCGATTCTCAAGCTGTTTCCAACATAAATTATAATTTTCTGCAGTTATTGGTATGTGTCGCAAGAACTGTTCCACTTCTCCAGTGAGTTGACATTTTAAATAATGTAAGCGTTGAACGTTATCCAATGTAGGGTTACTATGTACCAGTGACAAAAATAGGTCTCGAAAGCTCGTCCATTCTGCATATTTCCCGGAGAAATGTGGGATAGCAATCTTTGGTAATTTAAAACCTTGTTGATTCGAATCTGTAGCTGTGGTGCTGCCATCTGGCGCATGATGTACAGTGGTTGACTTAACAGTTAAATTAGCTCGAGCTTCCCGCAACTCATACTTATAATCGATATATTGTTCTTCGCAATTGCCATATGTATCAGCTTTGACATAAGTAGTAGCGTTCAATTTATCGCTTTCCGAAACTTGAATAATTTGCGTGTGAGTTTGCAAAAACTGAGACCAAAGTTCCTCAAGCGAATCCAATCTTGTCGATAAATACGCATCATTCGCTAAACGTTCTTTAGGCGATTTCTTAAAATTAGATCTAGCTTTTGTAATTCGATCATATATATTGTTTTGCACTTTAATATAAGCTTCCATCTTTTACAATAAACGAAATTAATATAAAAAAAAAACTTTATAAAAATCTCAACGTGAAATACCTATTTGAAATATGTAATCTAATAAATCAAATATATTTACTATAGAAAATCCGAAATAGATTTTATAAATTCAATGTTCATAAAGTGACACGTACTTATTCACAGATTATAATACTTAAGTACTTAATTATTTAACTATAATTGTTTTAAGATTCAGCTAAACACGTAACCTTGAACTATATAACAAGTTCACATTACATCAATCTTTAAAGTACAAATCAATTTATTTTGTAATAGCAATTAGCAAGTTTTATATACGATTTACACTTAAAGTCCCAATATATTAAAGTCCAATTATTACGATATCTCGAATGTACTCACGGTTTGTCCACTTATTTACTCACTCACAGCACTTATACACAAAATAACCTCCAGGTGCAGATGTGAAGACACGTAACACGATGATAGAACACCCAACTCGATGTCACGTATTAGTCGTAATCCACCAATAATTACTTCGACATTGTCATAACTCCAAAGCCAGTATTCTCCAGTATCGTTATATATTATATCCGGCAATCGTAAGG
Source organism: Parnassius apollo (assembly GCA_907164705.1). NCBI lineage: Eukaryota > Metazoa > Arthropoda > Insecta > Lepidoptera > Papilionidae > Parnassius > Parnassius apollo. Next base: position 4,175,378 of record CAJQZP010000209.1, read on the forward strand.
ACCATGATTATAACTCCCTCTTTATGTATCGCTGATGGCTTTCATCTACGTTTTTTTTGTTAACACCAATTGAAATTGTGAAATGATAAAACTGCATACATATGAACTTTCGGTTTATTTCCTTCAACTTGAATGTTAACAATGAGCAATTTAAGTACACATTACTTTCTTTAGCACAGGTTTATATTAATTACAACACAAATTTTTTATGTTAGATGTGATCAATACTCAGACGCTAAGATGACACAATGACAATGCATATTACAAATCGCGTGAACAAAAATATAAAATAAAGTGACGGTAGGTCGTAAACAGATGCCTATGTTCAGCAGTGGACTTTTACAGGATGTAATGGAATGGAATGAAATGTAAAAGCTCGATCTGTAATTCTAAAAATGTAAATCCTCTCTACAATGGATGAGGCAGTTTAGCAGTAAGCTGTTGCGGTCTAAAGGAACATAAGAATGTATGGCAACAGTAACAAACAACCTAATAGTTTAATATCATTTAAGTGGCTACTGCATCCAATAGATACTTAAAATAAAAGATACCACAGAAACATTGTCACAGGGGGAGGACACGGTAATCTTCGAATCCGGCAACTTGCTCTATCACCAGGAGGATGACTATCTGTCCCAAGTAGGCATCGAATTTATCGTCCACAAGTCTCTAGTCAACAACGATTTTAAGATGCGGAGTGTGTCGACGTACCTGATACACAGAATAATCAAACGGGATTCGCTGAAGTTCATACAGGTTTACGCACCAACCTCGGCACATCCCAATGAGGAGGTGAAGAAAATGTATGACGATTTATCTATAGCTATGCATTCTTCCATGAAGACCTATAGCCATGGAGACTTCAACGCAAAACTAGGCACAAGAGAAAGCGGTAAGCTGAAGGTAGGGAAATTTGGAATACGGCAACGGAACCCTAGTGTCCAGCCACTGGCCGACTTCATGGAGTAAGAGGGACTCTTCTTCATCATAATGAACTCTTTCTTCCAGAAGAGGCACCACAGAAATTGGACCTGGTCGAGCCCCAACGATTCGACAAAAAATTAGATTGACTTCATTATGATGACCAGACGCCAACTGTACAGTGATGTCTTAGTGATCACGAGGGCGATGACTGGCAGCGATCATTGAATGGTTGGAGGCACACTGTACCCAAATGTTAAGTTGCAGAGGTCTCGTCTAATAAAGTCAACGTTCCGCCGCCCTCATCCACTAATCCAGGGTCTCGAAAACTTCCGGCTCAAATTACAAAATTGTTTTCAGTACCAAGAAGACTGCAATACAGTGGACGTAATGAATGACAAACTTGTGGAAACTCCATGCGGTTGGAACTAAGATCTGTAAGACCCGTCGCGGAAGAAAAAAAATTTTCCGTTCACACTCTTAATCGCATGGCTGTTAGATAGGAAATGAAGCTGCGGTCTTCAGTACATTTAACAGCATACAGGCAACTGAACAGACAGATCTCTAAATACATGCGGCGGGACTTACGCAACTTCAATACAGCTCGTATAGAATAAGCGATTGATCTAACCCGACCAACCAGGGCTCCAAAGTCGTTGTCAGACATCTGTCTGCTAGAAAGATCCAACTGTCATAGCTGAAGACCGAGTGTGGCAGAATCATTTCTGGGACAACTGAGATTTTGATTAAAATTGAGAGTTTCTATGGGCAGCTGTATACGCCATTGTTGGAGCCACACGCAAGTGTGAGTAGCGATGCATGAGCAAGTCTTATTCGACACTATTTCATCCCATTAACAGCAAGCCTTATTTTAATTGTATTATTTATAATATTAAACGGTTTCAAGTACAACACGCCAAATTGAAAAGGTTTAATAGAATGGAATACAATAAAGAATCGAATATTTTTATTCAATATACATTACACGAATGCTTATTGATAGCCATTTTTTTAATTGGTAGGTTCTTAATTTACTATCTGGTGTATTTCTATGTAAGTATATATCCCCTTTAACTATTTTTAAACGATGATGGTATACTCCTTTATCCCTAAATATGTTCCGCCAAAGGGTTTATTAAATATACGTTCAATGTGTATCACCCATAAGCACGTAAGAATAATTTTGATGTGTAGTAAAATCGCTACTGTTCCAGAATTTCAGCCGCTGTTTAATAACTTCTTTTAAAACTTAAACTAATTTTCCCGTCTATGGAAGCAATACTTTTGGAGAAATAAGTATTTAATTTAAAATCAGTACCCGGTTGACCGAGCTTTGCTCGGTATTTTTCGTTCGGTTTTTTTTAATTCCTGTGTTTTGGAAATTATATTTAGATACAAATTGCATACTGATGAAATACGAATAATATTTTTTTATCTTAGCGACATAATAGAAAAAACTGAACTGGTTATTTGAATAAAAATCATGAGTGCAATTAGTTTAATTTAAATTTTCGTGTTTTTAAAAAATACAAAAAAGGGCTCGAAAAAATAGATTTTCTCAAAAAAGAAAGGAACTTGAAAAAAAAAATTAAAAAAAGTCGGCCGGTCGGTCAGTCTGGGCTCGAACCATGGTATTACGATTTTGTGACCGCCCAATATACCAATTAATCTATTTGTAATCATTAATAACCTGTCAAAATTTACCTTCTTATTCTAACGATATTGTAGCAATTTTTCATTGCCAAAAACACAGACAAAAAGACATTTTCTAAAAACAAATCCTAGCTGGATCGATTTATTGCCCCCGAAACTCCCTGCACACAAAATTTTATGAAAATCGTTGGAGCCGTTTCCGAGATTCCGATTATATATGTACATGAATAGCTCGTTTAAAGGTATAGGATGAATTGTTCTCATCACTAAGAAAACGTTTTTCATATTCGTAGCCTTTTTATAATATTCTGAGCACGAATTCTTAGGAATTGATATGTTTTGTTTCTTTCTTTCATATAAGTTAAAATTATAGTTTTTATATGTCCTTCTGCTAATTACGGGCCTTTTTTCATTTCTAAAAGTCTTTTAGGGCAAGGAAATGTTCGCCACACTGCCTCAGTGCGTGTGTGCGGCCTTAAAAGGCTTAGAATTTTTTTCTAAGGACATACGTGGTAAATCAACGCTTAAAAATACAAATAATAATTTTATTGATGCCGGCGTGTTGCTAGCATACTGTGATATATAACGGGCTCATAAAAGATATATACCAGGATTTACTTATTGGCCAGATATCCATCTTTCTTTTTGAGTAGCTGAGATGAAAAGCGATCAACTGCTATTTACTATTATTATTTATTCTGTGAGAATGTGATCTTTCCTCAGTCGGATCAAACCATGCTACAGCTATGATACAGCTCTGTACTGTACGTATGCTGTATGCTGTCTGTAGGGTTGGTAACCATTCGCTTGCCTATTTCTGCTGTCAAGCAGCACTAATAAATTCCGCAGTGTCAATTCGGCTCGGATCGAACCCAGTTTCCGCTTCGACATCGATCGCTTAGCCCCAAGTGCTTTATCTCGAACATGACATAATATTTCATTTTATAACGCATATTGAAAGTATATTCAAATTATATTCTAATTATAAAATTGTTAGGAAGATAGTACAGAATTTTATATAAGTTGTGAAACAATATCTACGGCTGTTGGAGACTTCCCTATTCCCTATTCCAAGCACGTCACAACAATGTTTACAAATTTCGAATGCAAACAATTAACAGGGCTTGCTTGTTTACTGTTTTCCGACGTAACTTTTTGTTTGAGCTTTTAAAACCTAAAAAAACTCCTAAAAAACTTGACTTCCGTATAAAATAATTCATGTAGAGTGACATGCAAAGACTACAATAGTATATTGGGTGAAATGTTAAAACGAGAATTGCTTGTCGCATTTTTTATAGATCCATCTAGTTTTTCTAGTTCTCATTAAGATTTTTGTAACTTTCCATGGATAAAATGTCGTTCAAAGTGTAGAAGTCAGCGAGGCCGCTCTAGTCGCCCTAACGTTCAACCGGAAAAAGTTTTAGAAGACTGTGGTCGCCTGTGCGTTTGAGTAGGTAAATAATGACTTGTGGTATTCTTTATGCATAAAACTGCACACAAAGTAACGTTTGATTTTGATCACATGATGGAACTTTTAATTTCATTGTAAACGAGTAACGCCGGTTTAATCATTTCCAGCAAATTGTTAATGGCTATTTCATGTGATAGTTAGCCACAGACTTGGCGGTGAAGGAAAACAAGGTTAGAGCGTGCCAACACGCATTTGGGCTGCACGGTGGACACTTTTTTGGCTTATAATGCCCTTTATAATCTGTCTGGAAGTCTGGAAAAAATAGGGTGTAACAGGTGAACGGAGTAAAAGCTCAGTGCCATACACTGATACTTTACAAAAAAAAATTTAAAAAAAAATTTAATTAAAAAAATAGTCAACTGAAATCTACCGAAACACAAATCATGTACGTGGCTGGCACGTGACAGTACGGACTCGTAAGCACGAGCCACAGCACGCACCCAACGACACTTGCTAAGTCGGAAAGATCGGGCCGAGTAGGGAACACCCACCGCCGCGCTCCGCAATCACCTTTGTTTGAGATTTTGTTGACTTTTAATGAAATTTTTTTTAGTTTCATTTTCTCTTATTGTAAAATAAATTAATATATGCGTTTGTTTAAGTAAATTAGCTTTTTTAATTTAATAGGTTATATTACTATATATAACAACGTATTTAACAACTTTTACAAATATATTCTTTGAAGGAAACTAAAAAATTATTAAAAAATATCATAGTTACTACACAACTTACTGAAAAAAAGACCCTGCAACAACATTAGCCCGCCCGAGTTCTTACTTTCGTTTTTACTATGGCTCCAGGCAATAAGATATTTTATTTAGGTAAGGTTAGCGAAGTCAAAAACAATCTCTATAATAAGTAACACCTCCGTGTTCTGTCTGTAGGATTTATTTAAGCTGACAAATGTGTAATTCAATACTTAATCTACGGTATCTAATTCTTTTTTATAAGTGTGAAAAATAAGTAATGTAAGTTAATCTACTTTCATTCAACATGGATACTAAATAATAGCTATTCTATAACAATATATTAATAATTATTATAATAAACTACTAATAGTATATAATAATACTAATAATGATATAATATAATAATAAGTTATTTATTTGTAAATTATAACTTAAAAATTGTGCCGAGTGGCTTGCTCCCATAACAGAGAATCCCGACAAAAGTTTGACGGTTTTGAGTAGATCGGCTCTACTAGGGGAAGACAACGCTCTACGGGATAGTAGAGAACCGGAAACCCTGTTTACTGAAAACAAAGCATTCCATCTCAGTCATCAAAGGTAACAACGCATCTGCATTTTGTTTCTTAATTGAGAACAGATCTAGATCTCTATGGGACGCAGGATCCACTTATCATCTAGTGACCGGTGTGCTCATTTGTTGCCTTTATATTATAAAAAAAGACATGTGATGTTCTCAAACACACGCCACTGCCCAAAGCAGCGCGTCGAATATTTCCTTGGCCTAAAAACCCTATCAGAAATGAGACGAGGCCTTTTGCCCAGCTGTGTAAGGTATATTATTATTTATTTAATTTCAAGTATCCAGGACTCATTTTTATATACATTACATTTTTTTTAAATTATAGTTATTAAAAAATATTAAAATCAAATAATCTAACAAAATATGATGAGACAAATATATTTAAACTATTAATTATTACTAAATGCTGTAATGCACATAAACAACAGTCAAATTAGCTGCTGGGCATATGCAGTCTACAACAATGTTGCAGATAGGGACAGTTCACGCTGTCACCTATCATTTTAAGAATGCCATTGGGGCTGGCCCTTACCCTACGCACCAGCGATGCAGCTCTTTTACGCAAATTTGCGTAAAAACAATCTACATGTGCTTGAGCAAACATCGCTGATGCGCTGCAGCGTCGGGACAGCCCCATCAGCACCCGGAACGCGTTGTTATATTGGATCCGGAGAGCTCCAGTTGGGCCCGTTGCGTGTAGTCCCTCCACAGGCTGCACGTGTAAAGAGATGTACAAAACGCTTTAAATAAAGTGAGTTTAACCTCCCTTGAACATCTCGCGAACCTACGTGCAATCATATTTGCACGAACCGACAGAGCCCTACGTTCCCTTTCTATGTCAGTAGTATCCTTGGGGTCGGACGTAACCATATGACCCAAATATTTGAAAGAGTCAACCCTAGTTAATGGTGTGCTATCAATTTAATAGGAGGCACATTACGCGTACGATCCCGTCAGGCCCCAAAGATCATATACTGACTTTTTTGTGCATTGTATTTCAGCCCATGTTCGACTGCAAATGTCTCACAAACACTAAGCAATTTTCTTAATCCACATATTGATGCACTCAGCAGCACCATGTCATCAGCGTAACTCAAGTTATTTACACAAATTCCATCTATATGACATCCGACATGCATGCTGCTAAGCGCCTCAATAAGTCTATTTACATAGAACTCTTGGACTTATTGAATATAAGAGACTATGTGAGCTTACCCCACCCTGTCTCACTCCGCACTCCAACCGGTATGGTTCAGACAAAACGTTAGCCCATCTAATGCAATTGACCTGTCCCCCATACCAATATTTTAAAATCTGTATCAGTTCACCTGGTAATTTAATATCCTCCCATTTTTCCCACAGTATATTGTAGGAGACCAGATCAAATTCCCTCGACAGGTCAAGGAAACAAGCGTAGACAGGTGTTTTCCTATCAACATAATGTTTGACAGTGTGCTTAAGGCAAAGTATCGCACTTTCTGTGAACAGTCCGGTACGAATTCCGAACTGATTGTCATGCAGTTTTAGATATTTATTGATCTGCGTATTAAGCACACTGACCAATATCTTTGCTATGATGGTTGCCAAGGATATTGTTCTATAATTACATTTATCTGACAAGTCACCCGTTTTATTTTTTACCACCGGTACTACTATGGTCTTCATTAGATCAGGGGGCAGATATGCATGCCGTATATATGTAGTATAGAACATAGCCAGTACCCGGTGTATATGTGGGGCAGCATACTGTAGATGCTCGATACTGAGACAATCATAACCTGGAGACTTGCCCCTAGACATAGATTTTATGACTTTTGCTACATCTTTCACACTTATTCTGTCCCCTACTCAATCAATGACTGTCCCAGCATCTTGCACCGATTCAATGACAATAACTAAAATAAAGAAACCTTAAACACGAGTGAAGCTTCTTGTATTATTCGTTCAGTTTTCTTAACGAAATCTCCTTCACTCCTGAGTACATTGTTAGTCAGCAGTTTTAACGAACTACAATTTTTAGCGATGCCGACAAGTTTTGAATTAGGCAGCTGTACAATATAAAATTTAGCTCCCAACTCATATTTATTTTATACGTAACAGAAGTCACATACATCATGCGTGAAAACTAAATCACTCGTTGAATGTCACCGTACATGAATTACCGAAATGTTTTTTCATGTATTCCAACATACCCGTGTAAAAGATTTTGTTGATACATACCGAACGGGCAGGAACCGTGACCGTTTACATTCGAATGTTGTAAACATTGCTGTGGCGCATTCGGATACCGCAAAGTGCTCTTAAATTTATTTTGTTATCTTTTATAAAACTACGCCTGCAGACTGTTACAATTTCATACTGAATAAATTTTAATTCGGGTTTTATTTTTAATTATCTGTAGCTTATTCCGAAAAAAAAAAATTCATTATCGTTCCTATTTTTGTACTGTCTTAAATTTTAATTACAAACAAAATCAATATACACAAATTAACGTATCTCCATGTGTCTGATACTGCATCTAAGCTGCTGAAAAATAAAACCTATCGTTAACAGAATAAACTAAGTATATCGTACATTCACTAAACTTAGATTTCGCTCAAAAATGACTACTAGCTTCATCAGCATCAATCAACTTTTCTGGGGTTTTGAGAATTGTTTGGATTTTAAGCTATTGCATAGCTTCTATCGCGGGCCTTGAGCCGACCAGGGCCTTGGACCGAATCCAGAAATTCCGTAACGAAAAAAAACCTCACGCTCCCCACTCCGACGGGCACGAAGGTGTGGCGTTGAAAGCCGTGCATCGTCTAACGTCGTTTCAGTTCGGCAGACTTCGGTACTCGGCAGATTTCGGCACGGTGTTTGTGTGCGTGAGACTAGACGTTTGCGTGTACACTAGCTGCTAACTCAATGATAAAAATTCCTGAATAACCTACATGCATTGTAAGATATTAAAAATATTTTAAACAATATTAACTTCTCATTTATTCAATAAGAGAAAATAAATTGTTTTCTTATCGGTCACCACGCTCAAAAAGTGTAACTTGATTTAATATCAAAGACTTAACTGCATAAATAAAATAAATAAATAATTATAATTGCATAAGTTGATAAAAAATGCTATGCAATAGCTTTACCGCGGCAGTCACCGAGTGTCACACATATTTTTTTTATTATTCGCACTTTACGTTTTGAGCATTCTTTTTTTCCCTTAATACTTTTATCTCCTCTCTAGTCATATCACACTATATAGACCGGTATGCAGAAATTATCTAAAATTTTAACTCTAAGCGCTCCTACGCACTAGCAGTTAGCCGCGCGGTTAGCCGCTTTTCCAGTTTTATGTGCAACCGCTTGAGATGTTACGCACTTAACCGCAACAAAATTTCAACCGCGGCAGTTGAACGAAGAGCCGCGGCCTGCTTCGTGGCTGGCCACTATTTTATTATACGCACTGGCAATTTAGTTTTCGGCGAGCCGCCGATGTGTTTGGTACGCGTTTCGAGTTTGAGTTGCGTAGCCAAGAACTTGGACACAGAGAAATTCATTGTTGAAATTCAACAACGAGAAGCTATTTGGAATTTTGAAGTACCATTATATAGGAATATAGATTTAAAACGGAAGCAATGTAAAGGATGTAGCCAGTATCTTTTTTAACTTTTTTTCATTCGTTTTTTCCGGGATTAAAACTAGTTAACACAAGCTACCTCAACGGAAATCATTTCGTTTATGGCCCAACAAGCCTATTGAGCGATATAACCACTTACCGCGGTTTCATCGCGGTTTAACCGCGGTTTTTATTTATTTTTATTTTATTCTTATTGGAAAACTTACAGCTAACATTAACAGTAAATAAGTGAATAACAACTAGAAGGCCATTTAAAAGTTTTCACCACTAGACAATATGAGCTTAAAAACAATAATTCCAGTCGGTAAAAGATAAACATCGATTAAGACAAATACAGTAAATTAACTAAATTACACAGAAAACATTCAACAAAAGAATTTTTTCGCTAAAATATTTTTGATTCGAGAAACACTGGTACTAAACAGATCCAAGTCAACGCTATTGGAAATGTCATTAAAAGTTCTGCATGCACGTATTATAAAAAGAATTTTGCCTGTATTTATTCCGGGTATGCGGCACGTGGAGTAAGCGAGGCTTTCTTAATAGGGTAGCTCTTGTTGTAAAGCCTAATTTACTCAGTAGCTCCGGACAGTCAATATGACCATTTGCCAATTTAAAAAGATAAATCATATCTGCTATGCGCCTACGTTCGTGCAGAGGCAAAATATGAAATTTTTTACATCGCGAAATGTAGTTATTAGTGTAAAATTGCGTCTTAAATTGCAGAAAACGTAGAAAACGTTTTTGTACTTGCTCAATCCTATCTATTTAAATGTTATAATTTGGATTCCACACTTCAGAGGCGTACTCTAAATGGCTGCGAACAAGAGCACAATAAAGTATCTTATATGTTTTAATATTATAAAAATCAGTGGAAAATATCAAAACGAATCCAAGTGCTCTATTGGCTTTTTTAATGATATTGTCAATATGTGCATCAAAAAGTAATTTAGAATCGAAAAATACACCAAGATCCTTTACTGACTGTAATCTCTCTATAGTAGTGTCTTGTAATTTGTAGTGAAAGACAGTGGGATTGGGTTTACGGGTAAAAGTAATGATAAAACACTTGGACACATTCAAGTCAAGTTTATTGCGTGAACAATATCGTTCAAGTTCATTGAGATCACGCTGCAGATCAAGGCAGTCAGAAGTATTTGTAATGGGACATAAAATTTTCATGTCATCAGCATAAAGGATTATTTTGGAGTAAGTGAAGCAGGAACCTATATCATTTATGAAAATCGCAAATAGCAAAGGACCTAATAGAGATCCCTGCGGTATACCTGAAGGGATTTGCACAGTTGCTGACGTATAACCATTGAGTACTACTGTCTGACAACGATTCTCAATATAAGATTTAAACCACCTAAACAGGTCGCCGCTGATACCTACCTCGAGTAGTTTTCTGAGAAGTATAACGTAATCTAAACGGTCAAACGCTTTACTGTAATCAGTGTAGACTACGTCAACTTGTAAGCGCTCAGACATGATGTTAGTTATATAGTCAGAACAGACAATAAGGTTCGAAACCGTGGATCTACCTTTTAAAAAGCCGTGTTGATAATCACTGAGTGTTTGTTTGATGCCATGGTATACAGACGAGTATACGATTTTTTCAAAGATTTTGTTGAATAAACAAAGCTTGGATATTGGCCTATAGTTTTCTACACGGTCCTTTGGACCATTTTTATGGATGGGGATAATAAATGCAGATTTCCAAATAAGAGGTACTATTCCTTCCTTGAGAGAACGTCTGTATATTATTGTTAACGGTATAATCATGCTTATAGCACACTTACATATAAGAATGGGTGGTATATTATCTGGGCCTGCAGATTTATTAAGGTCAATCGAGTTTAAAAGCTTAAAGACTTCAGTTTCGCTAACTTGTATCGAGTTTATACCCGACACAGTATGTGATCGCCATTTATCGGGCTCATATCGGGTGTTATAGTTATTGCGAACTTTGTGAAAATTACCATAGAAAAAATCGCTAAACATATTACAAATAGTATCCCCTTGGCCTGATGATATGTGTCCATACTTCATTATAGATGGACAAGCGTTTGACGCTTTTTTATATTTCACGAAAGACCAGAAGGTCCTTGGCGATTTATTTATGCTGAGTTCTATCTTTGCTATATAATTGTTGAACATTTCGGATTCTAATTGTTTGGCGCAATTACGTAATACTAAAAAAGACTCATGATCTGACAAATTGCCGTATTTTTTATATTTGGTATGATATTTAAACTTTTCCTTTAAAATTTTTATAAGAGGGGTTTTATACCAAGGGGGGATATTTAAAAGAAGATTTTACTACTTTTGTTGGTATGTAAGTGCCGCACAAGTTGTTTAGTCGAGTATATAATAGTGACAATGCATCGTCCACTGTGCCCTTAAAAAGATCGTGAGACCATGTAAAATTATCAAGCTCTCGTGATATATAGGAGAAATCAGCTAAATGGTACATAAACTTAGTCCTTGGCTGGACTGGTAAAGTGTGGTACTCGACAAAATCCGCTAGAACATTAAGAGCCACATGATGAGGGTCTTCAGGCACTAAAGGGTCGGTACATTTTGTTGCGGATAAGTGATTATTACAAAAAATTAAGTCGAGTATTCTGTTGTTAACATTGGCATGAGAGTTATATTGCTGCAGATTACACGTATTTAAGGTGTCAAAAAAGTCGAACTGAATGGACCCCTCAATATTTTCTGGACAAAGAGAGTACAAGTCATCGTCAAGAGTCCAAGTTATATTTGGTAGATTAAAATCTCCCAAAATAACGAAAGCATCAGTTAGATTGGTCGTTACTATGTCGTATAACTTTGTATAAAAACAAGCTAACTGTGCAGATAATGAGTTACCCAGATTTTGTCTGCATAAGTAAATCGTACAAATATGCAGTTTATATGTCATTTTCGGTTTGGAACGCCGAAGAGTTAACGATACCCATATGTCTTCGGCAGAAGAACGCCATTCGACCCGCTCCTCCACTGCAAGCTCACGCTTAACAGCAATAAGCACACCACCTCCCAACGTTTGATTTGTAACATTATAGTTTCTATCACGTCTCCAAACAACATAACGGTCATCAAAGAGCTCGTTATTACAAAAGTCATCGTTAAGCCACGTCTCCGTCAAGCATATAACATCATAATTGTTAATACATACATTTTACCACGTACATTTTGATAGTATATTTCAACAGCCATCATTAAAATCATACAAAAACACAGAAATAGCGCTGAAAATGACATACCATAACATAAAAAGAAGTGCGAATACGCACCTAAAGTGTGGTGGTAAATAAATAATATTAATAAAAAGTATATGGATGTGTTTAACTACAGCAAATAACAGCGCCAATTTGTTCATATTGTAGCAATCGTTAAAGAAATAAGACGCAAAATGTGTAGTATAAATATCAACGAAGAAGTATTGATCATTTACACAACAATAAAATACCGCAAGAAATAATTTAATATTTGTCAAACTAAACGCTATCTTAACTAATATCACATATGGTTTAAGGTACAAATAAAAAATGCACTGAGCAGCTATTAAACCAAGCGACAACAGAACAACAACGTGTACCGTCAGTGATAAGATAAATAAATAGAATAGACTTAACGTACCAGTGTTTCTCAAACTTGTTTCACAAATTGATATAGAAATGAACAAATTTATATTCAGAAAATCTTCTTTAAATCTGCTTCCGTTTTTATTGCATATGTAGGAGATGTCGCATTCTTTTTTCATTAGAATTTATTAAGAATTCATTTAGAATTGGTTGGCTGCCATAGCGGTCAGCCGCTATTCTAACCAACCGCTGGTCCGTAAGGGAGCTAACATAAGAATGTCAAAATGTAAGTATAGAGAACAATATTATAACTAGAGTAACATAACATACATATATATCTAGTTAATATGTTACCCAATTTTCGACCTTATCAAGCTTGAGCTTAAGCTTTCAGTTGTCTCTGACCTACTTTTTTTGGTCTAAGACTTCCCCCTATATAGTAGATGAATTTTATATATGTTCATAAATATTGTGATATCATACATAGAGAAACTCATAGCAGCAGCATCGCAGTCGAGCAATCAGCTGCCGAATCTTCAAAGTATTTTACGTAACTTTAGGTTATTTCAAACAAAATAAACATAACCGAAAACTGCGTGGTCACGAACGTCTCATAAATCGCGAACGTGCTCGAGGTACAATGCTCTATTAAATCGAAGCAAAAAATTTAATTGCTTTTCATAGTGTCTGAAATATGTACTTAAAATTAATCTTCTATATTTTACTTCTTTGTCTATGTTATATACGATCACCACATGGGAATTTAACAAGTGCTAGCTTTTCTTCTAATAGAAACGTGACCTAGTGCCTTCTCTCTCTCTCGCTCTCACACACTCTCTCCAATGTAGCTTATAGCCCACAGACTTATGATTATGATAAAAAACAAAAAGAAATTATAAGGAGCTAAGCCAGGGCTGTAGGGTGGGTGACTTTGAGTTTCAACACCAGATTCAATCAATAAATCCTTTTGTTCTAAGGGAGGTACGTGAAGAGGCGTTATCGTGATGCAGCATGATTCCCCGAAGCCCGGTCTTTGGTCTTCTCTCCCGCACAGCTTGAAAAGCTTTGGGCAATGCAACTTTAGTATACCATTCAGAGTTGTCTGACCTACAATTTTCCAACATTGACGTCGACAAATGTCTGCTGCGCGAAAAAAAACTAGCCACCATTTTTTTGCCGACGTTGCGAGGTCTTTGCAGTTTTGTCTGTAACTGTTATTCCGACTAGACCCATACCGAAGATTGCCTTTTATTTTCCGGATCCTATTGATATATCCACGTGTCGTCACCAGTAACGATTTCTGAATCACGCCTAGATGCCCCATTTTCAAAACGTAAACGCATTTCATTCAAAACTTAACGCCGTCCACAACCATCTGGAAACAGCGAAGCCGGCCTTGCTCTTTCTAACCGAGATACAGGTGTCCTCTCCGGCTGATACTTCGTATCTCTCCAATTCGGGGTACAAATTAGAACACTCCTTTGTTCCCCTTTCTGGAGTTTGCGTATTGCGTCAGAGAGGACATCTGTTTTCGACGCCTCGGTAGCCTTCAAGGTACCTGTCTATCTTATGGCTGCGCGTAGACAACGACTACCTTCCCCACGTCTACGGGTGCCTCTTTAGGTACCAGGTAATGCTGAAACAGACCGACTCGTCGACCACGTCCAAATGGCTACAGACTCCGTGCTACAACAGATCCCATCCGCAGAGATGGTGATTTTAACGCCCACCACGCTGAATGGCTTGGTTCTCGTTCAACCGATCATGCGGGTAGATCTGTTTATGACTTTGCTTTGGCATATGGTCAGACACAACTGGTTAACTCGCCTACGTGGATCCCAGATGTGGAAGACCATGTACCTTCCCTGTTAAACCTTCTGCTGACCTCTCATCCGGACGGATATCAGATCTCCGTCGATGCCCCTCTTGGCTCGTCGGACCATTGTCTAATCCGGAGTCTGGTGCCATTCACGCTCTCCTCGTGATTGCATACTGCAGCTTGCCGCCGTGTTTGGCATTATAAGTCAGCAGATTGAAACGGTATGCGATCTTTTTTTGCATTTTACCCTTCGTGTCTGGTTTGCTACCCAACGGAAGATCCTAGCATTGTTGCTGAATCTTTCGCTGATGTGGTGCTACAGGGAACGGACTTTTTATTCCATAATCTGTGGTATCAATTGGAGGCCGAACCCAGCCTTGGTTTGGTTGCTCCTGCAAAATAACACTACGTCATAAGCAAGAGTGCCACCAAGCCTGGGCTCGCGCATCGAAGTCTCGGGATGCAAATACCAGCGATCTTAAAAAGAGGTACAGTTCTGCCACCAGGTACTTCAAAAATGTCATTGTCAAGGCAAAGTCAGAGCACGTCGGCAGAATTGGCAAAAACTAGTTCGACTTCCTTCAGGAACACTTGCTTTCTGGTCTCTCACCAAGGCTGTCCAAGGGAACTTCTGTCAGCCATCTCTCCCATCTCTGCACAGGGATGACGACTCACTGGCCCATGCCGCAAAGGACAAAGTCTATCTGCTGGGCTCTCTCTTTGCGTCCAACTCGACACTTAATGACGAGGGGAACACACAGCCTACCATCCCGCGGAGTGAGTGTTCCATGCAGGATGTCTCAATGCGTAGAGCACTCCTCTCCCTGGACATCAACAAGTCGAGTGGGCCCGATGGCGTCCCTCCTATTGTGCTGAAGACGTGTGTTACGGAGTTGGCATCGCTTTATACGCGTCTTTTCCGGTACTCCTACTCCCTTGGCGTAGTCCCGAAATCATGAAACAGCCCTCGTGCACCCGATCCCTAAAAAAGTTAACCGCTCTGATCTATCCAACTATAGGGCCATCGCCATCATCTTCTTGTTCTCTAAAATAATGGAATCCATTTTTAACAGCCAGCTCATGCGGTAACTTGAAGATCAACAGCTGATTAGTGATTGCTAGTATGGTTTCCGTCGCAGTCGCTCGGCTGGTGATCTTCTGGGTTACCTAACTCATAAATGGGCAGATGCAGTAGAGTCCAAGGGTATGCGTTGGCCGTTAGTTTAGACATAGCAAAGGCCTTCCATCGGGTTTGGCATAAAGCGTTTCTTACGAAGCTTTCTTCCTATGGGATTCCCGAGAAGTTGTTCAATTGGACCAGCAGTTTTCTTTTTTTTATAGAAGAGGGGGCAAACTAGCATGCGGCTCACCTTATGTTAAGTGACTACCGTCGCCCATGATCAACCGCAACACTAGGGGAATTGCAGGTGCGTTGCCGGCCCTTTAGAAAGATCCGTTTAAATCGCCGGTGGTAATATATTCCACAGAGAGGTCATACGCGGAAGAAAACTCCTCGTGAAACGTAAAGCGGTGGACCGCCAAGCATCCAGATGGTGTGCATGGTATCGGGACGTTTGCCGCGTAGTGTGTTCACGAAATTTGGCGGCTGAGATTAATCCGAACAATTCCTCAGAGACAAACTTGTGTGTGAAGTCCAAACTTTGTGGAACAAAGTCTCGGACTGGGGGCGACTAAATCTAGTCTAGTTTAATCCCCAGAAGACACAGGTTTGTGCGTTTACGGCTAAAAAACCCATTTGTCGTATCTGCTCAGTTTAAAGGCACTCCCCCTTCTTGCCTCAGCCAGTATCGGAATCCTCCGCATCGACATATCGAGTGACTGTTGCTGTTGTTGCTGCTGTACTGCTCGTTCGTGCTAAGTTCGTGGTCACTTATAAGAGAAGGTCAAATTGGCCTAAAGTCTCTAATGTTTTGCATATTTGCATGTTTTGATTATTTTATGACCAACGCTAACTAGAGTTAGTGTTAAGAAGACTTTTAATTTATGCACATACAGGATGAGAAAAGCGGGATGGTGAAAAAGAATGTCGAATTAGTAAATAACAAAGTCTTTCATTTATTTTTAAAGACAAATATAAGAGGAGATAATACAAAATGCCGGCGGGTGTCGTGTAATCCGGCTGATGTACAAATGTGGGAATACGGAGTAAAAGCACATAGCGAGTCATAGAGTTTCCACCTGTAAGCCAAGCCATGCGCACTTTTGATCGTACAATACCTACCTACCTACGTCCGCCAAGCAGTGATCTAATTTGATCAGAATTATGTAAATGTGTGTACCTATGAAAAAACTATTTTTTCGTTTTAAACAAAACCAAAGACACTATGCAATAGATAATAGTATCAAAGACAAAGATATGCTCTTTTATTTTAAACCATAACCTGGCAATGTTTCTTAGAAAAAAAAAGAAATCACTCTGAACTTTCGGCGTTCCACGTGTCGTTTTGATGAAGGTGCTCCGTCTTTTTTATAGAATTTTATATTTGTGTCTGGACTAAAAACGAAAGCATTATACTTTTTTATATTCCTTGTAATATAGTTAACACATATATATAAAATTTGTGGTATAAAAAGTGAAAAGTAAATTGCCAAAAGTGCTTCAAAATCTGGAAGGCCCATTATGGCGGCTGGGTCATAAATGTGTTATTTTTCAAATTCTCATTTATGTTTAGTGTAAAATGTAAGTAAAAATAGTTTTCTTACATATTTCAAATAACTTGACGTTGTATTTATTTCAAATTCACACAAAACTATTTTAGAAATATTGTTCTAAATGTCACACAGATAAAATATTATTATTATTTTTTTTAATTTTTTAATATTTTAATATTTTGGTATGAGTAACGAACGGAAACACATAAAACATAAAAATATACATATTTCCAAACATTTTCATATAAATTTCTCTAAAAACAAAAGTGTAGAATTCAAATTAGTAGTAATTTTGTCACTAAAATTGAAGTATATACCACACCACTACTATGCTATACAGGGTAATTTACGTATTTTATTACAATTTCTAGCGACCAAAAATAATTTTATTCGATAGTTTATACATTCAACAAGAATTCCTGTAAGTTTTATCCATAAATATTGTCTCAAAGTGAAAATATAGCAAAATTTGCAATATAGCAAAAAATTTGCTAATTTTCAAATTTTCCCGCCATTACAGTCCCGAGCGAACGGGAGTATAACATGTCGCGCGCTCGCTTGGCGAACAGGTTAAAATAAATTCAATATAATGTGATATAGTAACTGTGAAGCTATAAATTAATTATGACTGTATTATCTATAGCCCTAAAAACCTCAAAACTTCACCTCGTAGTAAAAAAAGAATGAGTTATATATCCTACAATTAGACAGGTATCTTCTTATTTCTGAGGATTCAGTGCGCGAAATACGTTACTAATTTTCATTAAACGCTTTAACACATATTTAATAATTATGACAAGCTAAAGAAAATTCGTGAGATGCATGATAGCAAGTTAATCTTGAATTATTTTCTTGGGCTTATTATCCGATTGAGTCAATATTTGCTTGAAACCAAATCATTCTACATTTTACATTTTAAATTTAAAAAGTTGTATCTGTGTGCCGTCATTGCGGATATATTTGTACCAACTTATATCTGTTTAAATCTGCCGAGATTGGCATGCTGAGAAGATTTCTTTACGATCCCATTGTAGAGCAAACCTATGTAAGAAAAGTAACGAAAACAGGAAGTTAAATATACCTATAATATATTATGTCAGCAACTGTATTTCATAAAAGCATAGGGTTTCTTGCATTGAAAACTTACGAGTACGATACTTCGGTAACCGTATACTCGTAGTGGCGGTATAAACACATTCATCACCTCGTTACGTACGTAAAGTAAGGAGAGAGTATGAAAAACGCCTGAAGAATTGGTTATGTCAGAGTCAGAAGTAAATATATTCAGACTAGCTACGGGCAGCTACGTCAAAGGTGTGAGAAGTCTTGTACTGCATTCGTCAATTTGCATGCCCACCGTGACAAATGACAAATCACCCTTAAGAAAAATGATAAGAGTGATGTTGCAAATTATAGACCCATAGCACTCATACCGATATTCTCTAAAATTTTTGAAAAGGTAGTAAGTCAAAACCTTAATGATTTCTTCGAAAAATATAAAATCTTCACAGAGAAACAGGTCGGATTTCGGAAAAATAAAAATATAAATTTAGCTGTCTTTCAATTTCTACGTAATGTCAAGCCTTAATAATAATCACTTAGTATCTGCTCTATACATGGATTTAACTAAAGCTTTTGACTATGTTAATCACAGTATCCTCTTAAGTAAATTAGAAGCGTACGGGATCCGAGGAAATATCCTTAATCTCCTAAAAACTTACCTAATAAATCGGAAACAATGTACACAAATTACGCGCATATGCTCAAAAACGTATAGACAAATAGTGCATTCATCATCATATCGTGAAGTGACTCAAGAAGTACCCCAGGGAAGTATTCTTGGTCCATTATTATTCCTTGTTTATATAAACGATTTACCAAATTATATAAATCAAGATATGGTATTATATGCAGACGATAGTACAGTGATGTTTACAGGCACAAGCAAAAATAAAATGATATCTGACATAAATCAAACACTAGACATTATAATTCAATGGTTATCAAATAATAATTTATTAATTAATCTAAATAAAACAAATTTAATGACATTCAGAAACATAAAAAATAATTTAATTAATCTTAATATATGCTACAACGGACAAAAAATTAATGTAGTCGAAAATGCTAAATTTTTAGGCCTCAATCTCGATTCAAACTTAAAATGGAAATCTCAAGCAGAAGATATTTGTACTAAACTAAACCAGTTCTCTTATGCACTGCATAGACTTGGAACAATTGTGAATCAATCTGCGGTCATCACTGCGTACCACGGTTATGTATAATCAGTGTTAAGGTATGGTGTCATTTTTTGGGGTAACTCTGTAGACAATGGTATGATATTTAGAGCCCAAAAGAGATGTGTAAGGGCTATTGTGGAGTTAAAACAGACGGATAGTTGTAAACCATTTTTTATTAGTCTGAAGCTGTTAACACTTCCATGTCTTTATATATATGAGGTAGCCGTCTTTGTTATTACGCATATTTCTTTATTTGAGTGCCTACATAGTAAACGTAATAATCATAAAATATGTTTTCCATCAAACAAAACAGCCCAATTTAACAACAGCATATTTTGTATGGCCCCTCGAATTTATAACCATTTACCATTACACATTTTGAGATGTTCCTACATAGATAATTTTAATATACTATTGAATCAATTTCTTGTTAATAGGGCATACTACAGTGTGAAATAATATCTCGAAGATAAATATGAAATTCAATAATAGACTAATACATGACTCAGTACAACTAAATTGACTTGACTTATATAATATTATCTAAATTGACATATCGCTATTAATTTTGATTTTTAACTTCAATTATAACTAAAACATGTTTAAATAATTTAATATAAAACTAATAAAATGTAATGAATATTGCATGCCAAATGGCGGAATATAGCTGTACTAAGTGTTTGTTCTCTAAGTGATAAACTATGACAATACCAACTGTATCAACCTATATTCGCAATAAATGATTTGAATTTGAATTTGACCCTTACATTGTTTTGGGGTGGAAATGGGAGTGTAGCGGCACTGTCGTCGCCGCCACAAGCGAAAACACACCGAAGCCTAAATCACGCTATCAACATTCCGAATCATAAACAGCATATATAGAATCGTCTCCGAACTATCAATCGGAGTGTCGGCCGCTCCCCAGGCAGAATACCTTGCCTGGCGGGAGATCTCCCCTTTTCCTTCCACGGCCACAGTGGTAACTAACCGACGTGATCTGAACACGCAACCAAACAACCTTCGGAAACTTCAAGCTTCATCATCGTCATAGAATACCCCACCGTATCGATCCCGAGCAGATATCGTCTGCAGTCTTCATATCCTGCAAGCCATCTAGCTTCACAAGGTTCATCGCAGCATTGGAATAATAATGCTTCCTGTTCCTTCAAGCTACTCTCTGCGCTATAAAGTGTTCGGCACGGCTCTGAGCCTTACTGCTCGCCTCTGCTTCACGGCACTCTCGCAGATTACTTGCCTTCTTCTCGACTCACCGCAGACTACAAGGCAATCCACTGGCACTTGCACATTCGTCGGCAACAAGGCTGCACTAACGACCTCCGGTCTGAGCAGGGGGGGTGATGTAGCGGCGCTGTTGTCGCCACCACAAGCGAAAACACACCGAAGCCTAAATCACGCTATCAACATTCCGAATCATAAACTAGTAAATATCAGTTTAGTAGTAGAGATCTAGTAAAGATCAGTAACTAGTAAAAATCATAAAAAAAGTAATTATTTTAATTTTAAATTAAATTATTTATTGTATACAACTTTATAATAATTCTATCATTATGTAATGTGAACGCATCTTTTTTAAAAGGCAGATATTCTGACAATAAGCTCAAACTTTACAATATGAACTTTTGAGTCTAGAAATTAATATATTACAAACATTTTGGCAACGTCAAGTTTGAACAACTCGAGATAGTTTCTGAAATACCAGCCTACGTCTCTTGTATGTGCTACACAAAAATTGCCCGACCAGCAGAATCAAGGGTGTGAAAATCCCGGAGTTGCACCTGTCGTTTTTATGCGTAGCGATTACGACTAATCCTTTTTACAATGAGGGATTACTCGTATGTCCCGTTGTAATCGTTTAATAGGTCGCTGATAATGAAGAAAAATATTAACAATATAATCAATATAGACAATATTAATCATTAATTCGATTTCGAATTCAAATAATATTTATTTGAATTTCAGTAATGTTAATATATAGTTAGATAAAGTGGTAAGCCATTCACACACATGAAGTACTTTAGTGCGATCATGATTTATGCAATTTTGCGTAAATACCCCATTTTACTAACATTAAAGTGTTAGGTCTATACCTATAAAATCGTCGTTTTTATAAAGTAAATTTACGTAATTTTTATATATTTTAATTCATTTAATCAAAGTAATCACACATTTAATCGATGCATCTTTGCTAACGCAGTGGCAGTTTATTGATGATTTTTTTGAAGAAATCAGCAGGACGGAGGCCACAAATTCTTGTAAAAGAATTTTGTACTACCTCTCGGGTATTGAATTTTTTCCCGCCAAATAGTTACCCAAATTCTAGAAAAAGTAGAAGTCTGTATGTGATGGTGAGTACGGCGGATGACGGAGAGCTTTCGACCCCAGTTCTTGTAACTTGGAGACCGTCTATTGTGTAGTATGAGTATGAAATTGCGCGTTTTCATGCAGGAGCAGCGGGGACGAGCGATTGACCAAAGCTGGTTGGAGACTTGTGAGCTTCTCTATCATTGTGTATTCATATACTTCATCATTACTTAAATTTTCATTTTGATTTAAAGTTCCTGGGTCTGCAGAACGGCAATTCCATAGGTAAAGAGCTGTTGTATAACTTGACTACATACTGTAACGCCCCCCCCCTCTATATAAAAATAATATTATATTAAATGTAATTCATTCCCCTCATATTAAAAACTATATATGTGACCAAGATAAAAAAAAACATATCTTATGTTTCGATCTTTCTAAATGATCTTTCTAAAGGTTTAATCATAGGCCGTTTGTAATATTTTAGCGTAATCGGCTTAGTTAGGACCCTTATTTACGTTGTGTTTGTTTAGTAACTTAGTTCTTTTAGGTGTCTTATGGAAGAATGAATATTCACTAGAGCAATCGAAAGCTGTTGGTAGTGCCTTATAAGCTAAGTGAACCCCGTTCACGAAGACAGGGCTCGAGAAAGGTTAAGAACATAAAACGTCCCTATTCCACTTGTATCAGGTTTACATTATTAATTTATTATTAATTATCCCTTCCCGCTTGGAAAAGGCTCACAATATATTTATGCAAAATACCCGATACAAGGGCTTCGCTCTCCTACATTTATTTAAAAAAAATGTAGGGGAGACACACGCGGTGCGAGGTGAGCGCCAACCATTTTGATGCACTCCCCCAGAAGGGAACGCTAATTTTGGAACTGGACCATAGTCCACAGCAAAATAACTGGCGAACCAGTAAAAGAGACTTGGCCCCTTGTTAGTGCGTAAGCACAAACATCGACCGAAGTCGCGCATGTCAATGCGTGTAAACGCTATACAGAATACGAACGAATCCAGCCAGTGAATGTATGTCGCACGGTTTAGGCAAATAGGCACACTGGGTGTAAACCCCCCGCGAGCGCCACCACCTGCCAGACCGCCGCTCCTGCAGACGTGATGTAAGTGTATCGCATCACCACCAATTGCATGATCAGCACGGCTACTAGCCGCAGAGCGTGTCATGAGTCTAGCGCTCACCTCAAGGGAATGGGGTCCCACGTTGTGCGGCTTTCGGCCGCAGCTTTGAGAGTCTCCTCAGATCCTCCCGCCAGCTACCACCCGCATGAGGTCGACACATATGCTCCACCAACCAATACAACGGCAGATATAGCCAAAAGGCAGTTATAAGATAGGAGTAATAATTCGCCATCCGAAAGGGTTTGTGTCACTGACGTTGGGTAAATGCATTTTCGATCATATTTGCCTCAACCACCTACGAGTTGCCTTCAATCATTCAAAGGTGGGAAATTTACAGGGATATATTATTATGTTGTTACATAAAACATCGTGGAGGGCAGACAGTCTGCAGCCCCGTAATGAAGAGACCCGATTTGGGCAAAGTTACTTAGGTGTGAGTCAAACCAAGACGCAGAGAGCACCATTGAGAATAGCGTTCCACCAAACAACCATCGCAGAGAGGCAATGCTGCAGAACGCAACAAGCATCAATACGACTATCGTAAGGCTTACACCATCCCAAGGTCCCCCATACATCCCAGCAGACATCACCACCTGCATACCTCCATCGACCAGCACCACAAGAGAGCGTCGAATCACACCCACAGATCCATCACAAGACGCAATACCGCAAGTAGCAGTAATCATCATCATCATTATAGCCCTTCACAAGTCCACTGCTGAACATAGGCCGCCCCCAAACAATGCCACAAATCACGGTCCTGAGCCACCTGCATCCATCGACTTCTTGCATGTCTTACCAGGTCGTCACTCCATCTAGTGGGGGTCGCCCTACACTACGCCTACCGGTACGAGGCTGCCACTCGAGAACCTTTCTTCCCCATCGGTTATCGGTTCTTCGAGCTATATGGCCGTCCCATTGCCACTTCAGCTTACTAATCCGTTGGGCTATGTCGGTCACTCTGGTTTTACTGCGGATATCCTCATTTCTGAGTCTATCACGCAGAGAAACTCCTAGCATAGCCCTCTCCATAGCTCGCTAAGCTACCTTGAGCGTCCTCATACGGCCAGCAGTGAAGGACCACGTCTCTGATCCGTAAGTCATCACTGGCAACACGTACTGGTTGTACACTTTAGTTTTCAGAGATTGAGGTATACCTGACGAGAAGATGTGTCGTAATTTCCCGAACGCTGCCCAGCCGAGTTGAATCCGTCGATTGACCTCTCGATCGAAGTTGGACTTACCTAGTCGGACTATTTGTCCCAGGAAAACGTACTCGTCAACAACTTCGAGCGTAGTGCTCCCAACAACTACCGGCATAGGTGTGACATGGACATTAAAGATGATCTTGGTTTTGTCCATGTTCATCTTAAGACCTATCCGTTGGGAGATACCATTGAGGTCATTGAGCATAGTGCTAAGGTCGTTCAGGGATTCTGCCATAAGGACTATATCATCGGCAAATCGAAGGTGAGTGATGTACTCGCCATTGATTTTAATACCGTATCCTTTCCAGTCCAGTAGCTTGAAAACGTCTTCCAACGCAGCGCGGTGAAGAGTTTCGGGGATATAACGTCACCCTGTCTTACACCTCTCTGCAGTTGGATAGGATTCGAACTCTGGTTCTGTACTCGGATAGCCATCGTAGCCCTACTGTACAAACACTTCAGCACTTCGATATACCGACAGTCAACTTGACACCGCTGAAAGGACTGCAGCACCGCCCAAATTTCGACGGAATCAAAGGCTTTCTCATAGTTCACATACGCCAGGCAAAGTGGCAGATTGTACTCTTCGGTCTTCTGTACAATCTGCCGCAGGGTATGTATGTGGTCTATGGTACTGAAGCCTTTTCGGAAACCGGATTGTTCGGGAGGCTGGAAGTCGTCGAGTCTGCCTGCGAGACGATTCGTAATGACTCTCGAAAACAGCACGTAGACGCGGCTCAGAAGGGAAATCGGTCTGTAGTTCTTCAAGAGAGCGTTTTCGCCTTTCTTAAAAAACAAGACCACCACAAGAGCTTCTGAAGGACTTCAAGTACCGGTGTTCCACACGCTTTCAGAAGCTTCGCTGTAATTCCATCCTCGGCGTCTGGTCGTCATAATGAAGTCAATCTCATTTTTTGTCGCGCTGTCGGAGCTCGACCAGGTCCACTTCCTGTGGGGCTGCTTCTGGAAGAAAGAGTTCATCATAAAGAGTCCCTCTTTCTCCATAAAGTTAGCCAGCTGCTGGCCCTTACGGTTCCGTTGCCCTACTCCAAATTTCCCTAACTTCAGCTCACCGCCTTCTCTTGTGCCCAGTTTTGCGTCTCCCATCAACACCGTGTAGTGGGTTTTGGAGGAATGCATTGCTCTAGAAATATCCTCATACATTTTCTCCACCTCCTCATCGGGA
Source organism: Parnassius apollo (assembly GCA_907164705.1). NCBI lineage: Eukaryota > Metazoa > Arthropoda > Insecta > Lepidoptera > Papilionidae > Parnassius > Parnassius apollo. The sequence continues at coordinate 4,200,500 of CAJQZP010000209.1, forward strand.
TGTGACGAGGTTGGTGCGTAGACCTGTATGACCTTCAGCGAATACCGTTTGGTGATTCTGAGTATCAGGTACGCGACCCTCGTCGATACACTCCAAATCTTTACAACGTTGTTGACGAGAGACATGTGGACGATAAATCCGACACCTCCTTGGGACAGATGGTCGCCCTCCCGGTGATAGAACAAGTTGCCGGACTCGAGGATTACCGTGTCCTCCCCCCTCTCTTCGGACCTCATATAATCCAATAATATCCCAGCGCAACTTGTCTACCTCTTCTTCCAGCTCCAGTATCTTCTCGTCAGTCCTCAGGGTGCGTGCGTTATACGTTGCCAGGTCGAGTCGTCGTAGGTGGCAACCGAACCTCCACCGGAGATTCTTAGCACCCCCTACCCCGCCGTTACCATGGTTGCCACAGTAGCCAAGAATAGCGGGGCCGCTGGGGACTGGGGGCCGTTTATTTGCGTCGTTGCTCATGGGGGGATATTTGCCATAGTTGCCATGCTTGGCGAGCGGGTTAGCAACCACATTTTTTTATTATGTTATTGTTGTTATTAGGAAGATGCTGCTGCCCATCTCTTTTTTGTGTCCCTCTGTCGCCTCTTACGACACCCACGGGAAGATATGGGGTAGTGGATATTCTCAACCGCCACTACACGGCCAAGTAGCAGTAAGCATCAATGCAACTATCATACGGATGGCGCCCCCCTCACAACACACCTGTTGTGGGTATTTATTAATTGTATACCTCCATCGACCAGAACCACAAGAATGCGTCGAATCAGGCGCAACACACCCGCAGATTCTTCACAAGACGCAATACTGCAAGTAGCAGTAAGCATCAATGCAACTATCATACGGATGGCGCCCCCTCACAACACACCCACATGACCCCTATCGACTTTGGTAACAAAGTTTGTATTGTTGTTAACTAAAAAATATCACCAACGTATCATAGTAGCACGCTACTAAGACGCCAGTGAACAAAACTCCACGTATCATAGCGCTAATGCACCATTGAAGTAATATGTACTTACGTACTAGAACAGCTATCTCAAACAAAAAATATGCGCTACTCTGTGTTCGCGTGGTTGTCTATTTTATCATAGAATAAACATAGGTAGAATGATCCGTAGGTAATAGTAGATTGTATTGTTAGATAGGTTAATTATATCGAGAATAATATTTAAATTTTGTCATTTATTTTGTATATTTTATTTGCTTATTTATTATAATATTACATAATATTATATCACAATTACATTTTAAAGATATTTTATCCGAATATTTTAAAAGGCATCTATGTCAAAACATATCATTTAACATTTAAATTACAAATATATTTATTGAAATGAGAATAAGAGACGTTCATAAATGCTGGGCACGCGAGAGTTAAAAATGGACGAATTTATTCCACTCTGATTTTGAAGTGGAAACCTAAAAATAAAATGAAAGAATAATAAGCAGATTTAAACATGAAAAATTTAGCCTAATTATAATAACTTACATGTTTCTACAAAAAATATCTATTATAACATATTCGTCCTAAACTTAAGTACCCACAGAAATGTCGCATCTGAACATATTAATTTCATAATCTATATTTCATGACACGACATGGCGTCTTAGGAATAATTTGTTTTATTATTAATTTATAATACTTTTTTATTGATTAAGTATCTTATTAACCGATGAAAAGTAATTCCTTCGTTTTTACTAACATTTCTTGAGTTAATTGTGCAATATCTAAGTACACACGACGGCATATTTTTATCAAGAGATTTTTTTAAAATCAGCACTACACGTGACAGCTCTACAAGCGCCTAGCGAGTGACTGATTAAAGTGCGGTGTATGCACCGCAGTTGAGTGAAACAGTGTAACTGAATGCAGTGTCGCCTCTAGTACGTAGTACATAATAGCTCAATGTAATGCACTAAGACATGAAGTTAAGTATGCCTGTTACACTTAAAAGTGCTGCCAAACACACTCATCCCAATCCGAAAGATAGACGACGCATCGCTATGCTCTACGACGTCGCCCTCAAACGGTATGGGTGTGCGATGACCACGGGAAAGCCGTATTGCTACAACAAACCCGCTTACCACCAGCACTAAGATGATATGTCTAGGACACATCGGTTAGCGAGTCCAAGTTTACCTCGGACCAATTGCTCGTGAAGCAGCATACACGCCACCATAATATTCCTTTTCAAGTCCCTAATAAGTACTAGTCATTTTGCTACAGTACTAAAAGCTGTCGGTCACCCGACTACCCCATATAATTCTTATGCATCAAGGAGACCTTCTATAATATTGCTTTTGTATCATAGACCTTACTTTCATAAGTCATTCATATATAGGACTCGAACCCACTACCCTACTATTGTAATGTAAATTCATCATAGAGACCTTCTAATCTATAGTATTGCTTTTGTATCATAGACTTTACTTTTGTAAGTCATTAATATATAGGAGTTTAACCCACGACCCCACTATTGTAATGCAAATTCATCATAGAGACCTTCTATAGTATTGCTTTTGTATCATTGAGTTTATTATCATAAGTCCCTAATATAGGACTAGTCATTGTGCTACACGTACGTACAACTGCAGGATTGTATATCCGGCAGCTCCTCCATACAAGACATCTATACATGAACACCTTCCATAACTTTTTTAACAAATTTTCTAATTATCTTATAAATGTTATTTATCTTTATTTTTATAATATTTTCGACTTGTATTTCTATTGTTTATCATGTTTTAAATATTTTTACGTTTTTAAATAAATTTATTTATTATGAAAGACAATATTTTGCCTTTAATTTATTATAATATTGGGCCGTCACAATACGTTGGACATATTTTATCTAAAAAGGACATAACATAAATTCTTGTGACATCGCTTTTTAGTCAATAAAATATTCATGCCAATTTTATGGGCCTGTATGAGCATTGCCTACTGACCGTAATACTATACCCCAAATGTAAAGGCACGTACTGCAATTTATTTATTTGCACTTCTACTTGTAACGTAAACTTGTGGGGAGGTATTTGAACGAGGCAAATACCTCCCCACAAATGGGCTTAGTATTATAATATTTGACATAAAATAGTAAAAAGATTTCATATTCAATATGTTTTTACATTAATTTAATACAATGACCGTAAAGACTAGGCTCTAATGGTCTGACTATTTGTCCTTGATTTTTAGCTTACTGATCCATCAGTTTAATTGGTTACTCTGCTTCTGCTGCGGATATTCTCATTTCGAAGTACACCGTGTAAAGAAACTCCAAGCATAGCTATCTCTATAGCTCGCTGAGCTAGCTTCAGTATCCTCAGTGTGGGATCATGTCTTAGATCCATTTGTCATCATTAGCAACATGTACTCGTTATGCACTCTATTTTTCAAAGTTTTAGGTATATATGACGACTTATTTCAGGAAAGCTTCTCAACCGAGTTGGATCTGTCGTCTTTAGTATTTGGCAAAGTTATTTTTATATACTTATACCTTAATTCATCAAAGGTACTGTAACCGTTACGGCCTAATAACCACAGCTAAAAATGGGCCGCCCCTATAGATTGCCTCATAGGTTGGGATATTTTCCGTAGTTGCCACTCTTAGTAAGTAAGGGATGCGATTCAATACGAGGCAATGAAAGGCCGATCTAGTAATTTTTATAGGACGGTGATATACATAGATGGTATGGTATATTTTCAAGTACCTATTGTTATTTTAACTTTCAATTGTTATAAACAACGGGTCCTTTCTGTGTTTATTTAAAAGATAAAATCAGATTAAAATCAACAAACGAAGCAATATTAATACAAAAGATAAATTCAGTTGTGTGAAATCAAAATAAATATATTTTTGGGTTTGGAAAATATGAAATTAAAAGTAAAAATTGGGTTTTCCAAATAGTTCCAAACAGCAATAAAATGTTTTTTTGTTGTTGTATGCTTATTTTAAAACTTAAATTAAGGGTCGAGCAATATACACAAGAACAGAAATGTAAATTAATAGTTAAGGGATAATCATACTTGTATACACAATGTAAATTCGAAGGGCCGTGTAATCATCGCTCTACTGGAATCTCCATCTGCTGTCTCCCACGAATCTCAAAGCTTAATCCTGTCCGTAATCAAAATGAATCGCAGTGAAGTCCACTATACATTAAAATTATTTGATCTTTTCCAAGAAATGACGAATTATTTTATTATGTGTGGTGTAATTAAGTACATTTTTTGTTTGTTTAATACGTCGATCTGTTTTTAGTTAATAACCATTTTGTGTGAAAATATAAATAAATATTATTACTTAAATATACTTTCTACTACCATTCTTAGTATTCTTATATTTGATTGCACAAAACTAATGAGTAATATTGCCAATTTCGTTACCGTGCAAGGGGTTTGTTTAACTTTTTGTATTATAAAGCTATTCCGTATTTTCGAGACTCGAATAATCTACATATTTTTTCATGGTCTGAACTTAATTCGTAAAGACTTTTTTATCGACCACCTGTATATTTTATCAGGTCATAACTACATCTAGTTCTGGCTCATTGGTCTAGCGGTTGTAATAGTGACCCCTTTTTGTGAGGAAATCCTCATCCTATACCTTCTGCTGCGGAGGCAACATAAAAGTTGTACCGAACTCTTACCGGCCAAAACCACACGGTCGTTACCATCAGCGTATAAATAAGGGGTCCCGGGCGTTCGGAATGCAACCCGACCCTTCTCTCGCGTGCGTCCGGAGGGCAGTCCTTTCTGCCCTCAGCACCCTCGCAGTGTTATCAAGATGTCTCGAGACCACTCCCGAGACATCGTTCTCCTCAGGGTCTACATCGCTAGGTATTCGGGGGCCCCGCCTCAAGCATCTGCAACCCCAGAGGTCCCGCTTCTGGAAGGGGAACACCGTTTATAAGAGGAGGACTGTGACGAACGCCTTGGTGTTTAAAAAATCAGAATAAAGGAAAATATATACTCGTTTTGCTAATTCTATTCTCTCATCATCATTCTCTAAACCATTTCCCATTATCTGGGGTCGGCGCAGTAAATCTTCTTGTTCCATTCCTCTCTATCAGCCGTCATTTCCATACTTACTCCTTTCATTCTCATATCACTCTTCACACAATCGATCCATCTTTTATTCGGCCTTCCTCTGCCCGTGTGTCCCTCCACATTCATATTCAACACTCGTTTTGTGACATGACTTTCATCCCTCCGCATCACATGCCCAAACCATGCCAATCTGCTTCCTCTCACCTTTTCTACCACTGGCGCTACTTTCAGGCTTCCTCTTATATACTCATTCCTTATCTTATCCATCCTTGTCACACCACACATCCATCGTAACATTCTCATTTCATTAGCATGCAGTCTATTTTCATCCTTCTTCTTGACGGCCCAGCATTCACTTCCATACATGACGACAGGTCGGATGATCGATTTGTAAATTTTCCCCTTCAGCCTTATTGGCATTCGGGGATCGCACGTTGTGGCTGTGACCTGTCGCCATTTCATCCAACCTGCGTTAATCCTATGCTGCACAGCTCTATCTATTCCGCCGTCGCCTTGAATGAGGGAACCGAGGTACTTGAAATCTGAGCAGGTAGGCAGTATAGCGCCATCCAACGACATGGGTACAGGACTGGAAAGACCGCCGAAATCACAGCACAGATATTCGGTTTTGGATCTGCTGATCTTCAAGCCAACACTTTCCAGCCTCTGTTGCCACCCCGTCAGTCTGCTCTGTACCTCGATGCCTTCTTCCCCGACAAGCACGATGTCATCGGCAAAGAGCATGCACCAGGGTGCCTCATCCTGCAGGTCCGACGTCAAAGCGTCCATAATCAGTAGGAAGAGGTAAGGGCTCAATGCCGACCCTTGGTGCAGCCCTACCGCCACATCGATACTGCCCGTAGTTCCCGCGGCAGATCGTACACATATACGGGATGCTCTGTACATAGCACGGACTAACCTCACATACTTCCCAGGCATACCTTTCATCTTTAACGCCCACCACAAAACCTCACGGGGAACCCGATCGTACGCCTTTTTTAAGGTCGACAAAAACCATGTGCAGATTTTTATGCACGCGCTTGTACTTTTCGCACAATTGGCGTAATGCGAAAATGGCATCTGTCGTACCTCGACCGGGCATGAATCCGAACTGGTTTTGTGTTATCTCACACTCTTCTCTCGTTCTTTTCTCTATTATTCTCTCCCAGACTTTCATCGTATGTGACATGAGTTTTATTCCCCGGTAACTGCTGCAGTTTTGAACGTCTCCTTTGTTTTTAAAAATGGGGACCAGTATACTACTGCACCATTCCTCAGGTATTTGTTCTTCCTGCAACAATTTACCGAAAAATAAACTCAACCACTTCCATCCATCCGCACTCAGCAACTTCCACACTTCTACTGGTATTCCATCTGGGCCGACCGCCTTCCCATTCTTCATATTCCTAACAGCCATTTTTACTTCTTCCACACTAATTTCTCTCACTAAGCCCATATTCACTGGTGGGTTTTCAAGCATACCATTCCATTCATTCTCCTCATTCATCAATTTCTCAAAATACTCCTTCCATCGCTTCTTTATACTTTCATCGTCAGTCAAAATCCTTCCAGAATCATCTTTTATACATTTTACATGTGAAACATCTCTTCCATTCCTTTCTCTCGCTTTTACAATTTGAAAAAGTCGTATTTGACCTTCGGGGCTTTCAAGGGACCGATATAATTTATCTTGCGCCTCTGCCCTACAAATAGCAACTTCCTTCTTTGCTCTCTTCTTACATTCTTTATACGCCCCTCTCTTACTTTCTTTTATGGAATCATTCTGGTCTTCTACGCTCTGCCATTCTTTAAAGGCATTTTTCTTTTCTCTCAAAACTTCTCTAATACTTTCACTCCACCACCACCCATCCTTATCCATCATACGCTTCCCTTTTGTTTCTCCTAACACCTTCCTTGCCACACTTCGGATACAATCAGCCATTTCCTTCCAGCACTCATTCACACTCATTCCTTCCATATCACCCATCTCTATCATCTTGTTTACAACTAGCTCTCTAAATTCACTTGCATACTCCTCCTTATGCAACAAATGCCACTTTATTTTGGGTGGGGGACGATCCTTATGTTTATTGAGGCGAACAGTTAAGCAGATGTCAGCCAGCAGAATTCGGTGCTGGGATACTAAGTCTTCACCTGGAAGCACTTTGCAGTTTTTTACACTCTTGATTTGGTTCCGTCTTATCAGAAGATAGTCGATCTGTGTCGCGTGGTGGCCACTTTTATAAGTAACAAGATGCTGAACTCGTTTTTGGAACCACGTGTTTACTACAGCCAGGTCGAAAGCACATGCTGCTTGCAGAAGAACTTCCCCCTCACGGTTCCGCACTCCGTACCCCCATCCACCGTGTACTCTTTCATACCCGTCATTCACTCTCCCTACATGTCCATTAAAATCTCCTCCCATATAAACATCCTCACTCTCAGGTATTCCCATCATCATACAATCAAATTCCTCCCAAAACTTCTCTTTCACAGTCTCTTCACAGCCTGTTTGCGGAGCATACACACTTACAACATTCACTACTTTGTTTTCAATCATTAATTTAACAACTATCATTCTGTCATTTACTCTTTTCACATCTGTCACTCGTTCTTTCATTCCACTATCTAACACAACTCCTACTCCATTTCGCTTCCCATCACTTCCACAATAATAAAACTTGTATCCTTCCCCAATCTCTCTTGCTTTATTGCCCTTCCATTTTGTTTCCTGCAAACAGGCAACATTCACTCTTCGTCGTTTCAAAACATCTGCTAACTCTCTTCCTCTTCCAGTCATCGTACCTACATTCCAGCTTGCAAACCTCACTCTGACATTCTTCTCTCTCCGGGCTCGCCTCTTACGTCGCACCCGCTCCGTAAGGTGCGACAACCCTTGCCCACTTCCCACAGGAGCCGGGTGCTGCCCCTGCGCGTCGCCTGCGGGGTACGCCCTAGCCCTGTCATATATCCCACAACTCGTAGTATTCATAGGTTTACTGCATGGGATTTGGCAAAAGTTTTACAGTCGGCCGCCTGCCTGACACCAACCCTCTTTGGGTATGCTATTGTTGGTAGAGGAAGCTACCGTTTTGGGAAAAGGAAAAAGAAGGTTGGGGGTAGGAGCGCAGGTGTAAGGATACTGTTATCTCGGCAGGAAAGGTATGAGAATAACAGTAGCTCGGGGAGCCGGGGTCGCGTACCCGTATTCCATAACAGGATCACCGGAAAGGTAGACCAGCATGAAAACCCCCTGACTACATAGATGCTAATTCTATTCTCTATGATATCCATATTTTTATTAAAAAGAATAAAACATATATTTTATTAGCTATTTTGTTATATTTAAATCAGTCTTTAAAAAGTATTCCACTATTATTATCGAGTAGCATTACGTTAAACACTTCATCATTTACGGTATGAAAGCTCACTTTATATGCATTTTGTTCTCGGCGGTAGAGAGGCAAAGAGGCACACCTGGTGTTTACTACTTTAATTACATAACCCATTAATTCACGTCAAAAGCAGGGGGAGCAATTCCATCGACGAATAAAACGTATTTAGGTAACCTTTAAATTAATGGAACTTAGAAGTTTGTTAATTTTATAAATTTTTAACATTGAAAACGTGTTTACGACAAGGTAATTTATAAAATTTATAGTATATTAACGAATATTATATTAATTGATAAATTGAATTTTATTAAAAATATATTCATTTAAAAGGCCGTGACTGTTCGCTGACGGTGAAAGAATATTTATTACCCGCATGTCGTCGTAGGAGGTGACAGGATGAAACAAACCAAGAGATGGGTGGCCATCAGAATCACCATCGATCATAAAATCAGTTTAATGGCAGTTATGAAGATAGGGAGAGGATACGGTAGTCATTGAATTTAGTCAATTATTTATCAGCAGGAAGACGATTATCTATCCCAAGTAGGTTTTATCGTCCATAGAATTCTCATTAACAACATGGTCAAGATCGTAAGTGTGTCGACAATGGTTGCGTACTTAAGAATCACCATACGATATTCGTTGAAAGTCATTTAGGTTTACGCACCAGTAGAGGCAACTTAAATAGTAATTGGCGGTATACCATGTTCATTACTAAGCTGCACTAAAATTATCGGGAATGGAATATTTCCACTATTCCTGTCATATTAAAATCTTTTTAATTGAAAACTCCTTGGTTTTAAAAATCGAATACCATTTATTTATTTAAAAAAAATTCTCGGTCTTGTCACAAGGTTTTGTCAAACTTGTTTAGTCGTTGAGAAAATGGAATTGACTCTAGAAAATTCAAGAGCGATGATTTATTATGACTTTCGAAGTGATTTAACACAAAAATTGTGTTGACCGGATGATTTCTGCATTTGGTGATAAAGCCCCATACAAAACCACAATTTATCGCTGGTTTGCTGAATTTCAACGTGGACGTGTCAAGCTCAGTGGTGATCCCCGTCAAGGTCGTCCAAAAACTGCAGTCACCCAAGAAAACGTTGATGCTGTGCGTAAGCTGATTGAGGAAGATCGACATGTGACATACCACGAAATTCAGGCAACTTTAGACATTGGCACGAGTTAAATACAAATAATCTTGCATGAACAATTAGGTGTAAAAAAGTTGTTTTCCCGATGGATACCGCATTCGCTCTGTGAAGAGCAAAAAGCGGCTCATGTTACTTAGTGCGTCAGAACTCTCGAAAGATTCCACGCAGGATCCTCAAATGCTGTATACAACATCGTATCAGGTGACGAATACTGGATATACGCGTGCAAACTCGAAACAAAAAACCAGTCACGAATTTGGGTGTTCTAAAATGAGTTAAAGCCAACAAAAATTGTTCGTTCACGGACTGTTGCAAAAAAAATGGCGCCCACGTTTGTCTCGAAAACCGGCCATGTTACGACTATTCCTCTTGAGGGACAAAAAACGGTTAATTCAGAATGGTATGCTAGCATTTGTTTGCCACGGGTCGTTTCTAAACTCCGTAAAGAGAACTGCAACCGCCGCATCATCCATCACGACAATGCGAGTTCTCACACCGCACACAGAACAAAAGAGTTTTTAGAGCAAGAAAACATAGAATTATTAGACCATCCGCTGTACAGCCCCGACCCAAGCCCTAATGATTTCTATACTTTCCCTAAAATAAAGAATAAATTGCGTGGACATATATTTTCATCACCTCAAGAAGCTGTGGACGCCTACAAAACGGCCATTTTGGAGACCCCAACTTCCGAATGGAATGTTTGATTCAATGATTGATTCCATCGTATGGAAAAATGTGTCAAATTTCGCGGAGAATACTTCGAAAAGCAATAAATGCATTTTAAAATAGTAATGTTGTGTCACTTCCTTGATTCCCGAAATTTTCAGTGCCACCCTCGTATGCGACATATAAAATATCTCGACCTTTGACAGATATTAACGTCGAAGGTACGGACTCTGACATTGCGATTGCCAATTTGGCTGGAAAGCGTAAAGACTGAGGTACGCACAACAGAAAAAATAACAAATATAAAAAATCCTATAGCATATATCTGCAAATTAACATCTGATTCCGAAATTATGTCTTGATACCAGGAAATATGGCATGCGAAGAAAAATTTTAATATATATGTTAAAATTATTTTGAAAATTTTAAATACAATACCAAATACGGCTCGTTGTGTTGCATATAATTTAATATATTTATATACCTATGACCATTGAAGATTGTTTTATTTAATAAATAGGCTGTGGATTCAACAAGCGTATCCCTTTCACTTATTTTTAAAGTCTGTTACCGCGTTTATGATCAAATTACATCCGTTTACACTTACGTCGAGCATGAAAGTACCTTTGAATTTATTTTCACGTTGACATTTTTAGATCATTTAAAGGGAATTTTGCCTCCGATAACGAGACGACAGCTTACTCAAGCACAATTTTGCTTACTCAAGTTTATTTTTTTAAAACATTAGTAAGCTAAGTAAAGCGATATCATTTTAGCCATATTTAGCCTAAACCATTGGGAGCATCCCAATGGTTACGTATTGCGAATCTGAAAGAAATCACAGCAATGACCTCTAGCTGAATTGGCTATAAACCGTGACATGATGATTCGAATTTATTTTCGCCATTTTGACACTGATAGCAGAAGTGAGCGTCCAGGGAACTAATAATAAAGATAGGACAACTTCATGGCGCAGGGGCTTAGTAATGATTTGCAGGTTCAAATCCCACACGGAATGAGTATTTATATGGCCTACAAATAATTATTCCGGATTTGGATGTTTGTCTTTATGAAATTTATGTATGTAAACTGCTCCCACGAGACAGGAAAAAATCCTAGTGAATGTAACGTTTAAAAATAGAGATAGGACAGTATGACAAAATGTATCGATACAAATTCTATACCCAGGCCTATCATATTTATGTATCGTTTTTAATTTTTTATTATGTCTTAGATACAAGCTTCATACCTCATATAAAACAAAAATCGACAATGCGTTAATCTATATCTCTTAGTAAATATAGAACGGGTTTTGTTCCCGGTTGCACCATTAGGTATGTATGGTTTATTCGATGGAGTAAGTAACTACAAAATTTGGTAAAAAAATTTATAATTGTTTTTTATTGATCTATTCCTCGTAATAGAGAAAATCAATAAACTACCAAAATTTTATGCCTTAAAATTTGGCAAATTAATATCTATAGGTAAAATTGTAATTTTACTAACTTTAGAATAGATTGTAGAATACCATACCACAAATCATTGACGTCATTATTAATTTACTCCGGACGCCAATTCACAAGTTTCATGCTTTTTAGTAGTCACAGTTTTAGTGTAGAGTCAGTTAAAAACCTTCCAATTAATTAAAAATTTAAATCATCTGTTGTGAGTGACTTCAATTTTGGAAATAGATACAGGTAGGAAAAAAATTGACAAGTATTATCTACAAGGAAAAGTCGTCAACCCTATTGAACTTTATTGTTTATCAAAACTAGGTAATTTAAAGGCAAACGGCATAGTAACTCGGCGTTTTTAATATACAAGTTTCACAAACCATGTTTATGCTACAGTTGGAACTGTTTTCCTGTGCAAAGTACTTTTTACCGACGTAAAAATAGACGAGTCAAAAGTGTTAAGGTTGTTGGATAAATTGTGTATAAAATATTCGAACTTTTAGATTGTATGGTACAAAGTTATGAGAAGTTTATTGGATGCAGTAACCAAAGTATGTGTTATTAATAATAAAAAGAATGATAAAAATAGTAATACGTTATGGCGGGATAATAACAACAAATGGAAGTTACATTATGAAACATATTCCAAATCACATTTTCTCCTGTCTAACAATTTCTCACCCTTTCATTCAGTCGCATCTAACATAATTCACAATGACCGCACTACTACGGCGTTATTTTGAGTTTTAAAGATTTCACTACGTTACATTAGCGTACTAAGACAAGATTGCAAATTTCATACGTACGCTTTTCGACACATATGGTGTGAAGATTCACTCATAAAACGAAGACGGAGGGAAGGCCATCTTGATTTTTTATCCTTATCGTGTCTACCATCCCTGTTAAACACACCAAAAACACAATCTCATTGACGATTGTATGAAAAGGGTATTTATAATAAGGTACATGAGGGTATTATGAACATCTTAAGCTTTGCTGCCCTATAAAACCAAACCTAGAAGGAGGTTAGATACAAAAACACTAAGTCGTACTATACTATAACGTACTATCGTACGTCGTACTGTAACTAATATGTCAAGAAAAAAATAGCAAATAAGCTTTGGTAATAATTAGGAATACTTCTAAAATAAACTTAAAGTAACAGCTTATATACGTCCCACTGCTGAGCACAGGCCTTCTCTCATTTCTGAGAGGGTTTTAGGGCAAGGAAGTGTCCGCCGCGCTGCCCCAATGCGTGTTGGCGAACTTCATATGTCTTCGTAATATTTTTTTTTCTTATTCGTCAGACATGCAGGTTTCCTCACAATGTTTTCCTTCACCGCCGAGCACGTGGTTAATCAGCACTTAAAATTGCAATTAAACAATTTCATTGGTGGGATCGAACCCGGGTTATTCGCGTTCTGTTAATATTTACAGCGAGCGTTATCCATCTGAGCTACCACGGCTAAAAATCAACTTAATAAAAACTAACTACATTACGCCATTCTAAAATCGACTAAAATATTTACTATAATATCACTATTAAAATGGAGTCGATAAAGCTGCGTCCTTTTCACTCTTTATTGTTTGATTGCCTATGAAGAGCTATCGTATTATAAAGACTTCTATACAAATAAGGCTGTTATAGTTTTTGAGTTATAAGAAAGTGACTACGTTAACTGGATGACTATATTACCCTCACGTACTATATTAAGGAATTAAATAAAAATCTTTGGGGATGAGGTGAGCGCTACAAAGCAATTTCTAATATGATTTGTTAGTTGTGTAATATAATATATGCCATCAAAAACATAACTTTGAATAAAACTATTATTTACGGATTTTATCGCGTTTAATTACTTTAATTTATTTTTATTATTATCCCGACGTTTCGGGTGCTTTACAGCGCCCATGGTCACGGGGGGGACTGAGATGTTTGACGTCCCAATGTCATAGTTAGTCCGGCTACCTTCAGTTTTTTAATATTAATCGGACCAAAAATTAATATTAAAAAACTGAAGGTAGCCGGTGCGCCCTCCTTTCTTGCGCCCTCCTTTCTGCCAAGGAGGGTCGCGTTCGTATACGGCTTAGAGATCTCTAGTCAGATCGTTAAGCCAATTACCAAAAGGTTGAGTTTAGTGGGTAAAAGTCTCCACATAACCACGCAGCCGGCTGCGTGGTATGCTATGAGCATTCTCAACCTCCCTCCCCCGCTTTCCGGAGGGTTGCCCATATTTGCTTCGGGCGCAAAAAAAAAAAAAAATGTAAAGCACCCGAAACGTCGGGATAATAATAAAAATAAATTAAAGTAATTAAACGCGATAAAATCCGTAAATAATAGTTTTATTCAATGTGTAGTGTTCGCGTAAATTTAAGAAATCATTATAGAAAAATATAACTTGTAAAAAAACCAAGTCTCGCAACTCAGTTCTTCTACCGTAAAAAGTTGTGATATCCATGTAATACCAAGTCAATTAATTTTATCAATCCCTACTTAAGGGTCCTTCTGTTTTAAGTTATTACGTAATTAGCCAACTTAACAACATTTTATAGCGTCCATATCAATGTTAAAAATCTTTTTTGTTTCAAATAAATAGATTGACTTGGCCATCGCAAGAAAACACAATGTATTTCACAAGTAATACATATTATATTAAATTAGATTGCTTAGGGACTGAATAAATTAACCGACTTGGTATTACGTGGATCTCACAACTTTTTATGGTAGAAGAACTGAGTTGCGAGACTTTGTTTTTTTTACAAGTTATGTTTTTGATGGCATCTCATTTGTTTTTGTAGATAAGATAGTCTTACTGTTTTTTCCTTTCCTTTCCATCTACACCTATTATACATATACAAGTACACTGATTCATTCACTGCAAATGTAACTTTGTAATTTTATATAATTATATAGGATTACAAAGTTATTTATACAGTTGATGTATCTAGAAAGTTGGACCGAAATTATAAAATATTTTAGTTTTTTCCTGATATATACACTAAACACTAATTTTATTCTAAATTTGAAGCTTCTACGTCTGCTAGAAGTGCCTTAGAGTTTTGATGATCGGTCAGTCAGTGAGTGACAAAATTAAGAAACTTTGACTAGTTATATTTCATAAACTACTAGTTCAAATTAGATGAAATTTGAAATATACCATGTTTATACAATTTCTACTCGGTTACTGAAAATTCAGGCTTCTAATTTTATCCACTACGAAGTCATAGGGGGTCGAAAATGACCTGAATTGCCTCGAGAAACGTATGGTACGGCCGTGCCGCTTTTTTGCTCGACTTGGCGGGGGCACTGCCGTGCCCCCAAACGGGGGCACTACCGTACCCCCAGATCATTTTAAACTGTTCCTTAATTAGAAAAATGTCCCGTTAGCTTTGCTAATTCCTCCTAGGTCAGTTTTATACGTGGTAGAGCCATGCTTCAGCTATATTACGGTTGTAGCATGAATGGGTCGGCTCGACCGGGAAAGGATCGCATTCTCACAGAATACCATCGTAAAGCGGCAGCCTAATATTGATGTGTATGTACAGTTGGTTGACTAATTATAAGGACAGTCAATTTTTTTCTTGTTTTCTAGCTTTGGCTGCACTTGAGTACAGTTCAAGTGGAGATGAAATTTATTATATCGTTTGACCTGCTTCTTTCGCTAACATAATAAGTAGATTTTGAGATTTATGGGGTTTGTTTTATATTTTAAAAAATTTTGAATAGCGTGCGAGCCGCAATATGCTTAAGACGCGATAGAGTGAAAGACGGATTTGAAGATTTCAAACAAAGTAAGTTTTATATTTTTGCTTTTAAATTGTGTCAAAATGTATTTATTTATTATTATATAAATATTTTTTGTTGAATAATTTTGATAATTTTTATTTATTTCGTCTTCCAGCATGGGTAAGGGTGTGATTTGTCTCCTAGGAAAAAATCTGAAATTAAAACCCTTCTCGAGCACACCACTCATTCCCAAAGGAAGATAGCAGATATTGCTGGTGTTTCCAATTCAGTAGTTAATAGAATAAAAATTAATTTGGACAAAAAGCAGCCCCTGTCGGCTAAGAGAAAAGGCAACAGTGGGAGAAAGCGCGTCACAACACCACGTTCAGATATCTGTCTACAAAATCGATAAAAAGTGCTAGCCTGTTAACTCAGTTAGTCCAAGAATCTGGAATATCAGTTTCCAAGAGAACTGTGGAGCGCAGATTGGCAGAAGAAGGATTAACAGGCCATCGTCCTGTAAAAAACCTCGCTTGACTGAAGCAATGAAAAAAAGCTACTGGCTTGGACTCGGGAACATCAACAAATGACAATTGAGGACTGGAATAAGGTCAGTTTACCTTAAACATTATTCAACATTACTAATTTTTTTCAGGTGTGTTTCTCTGTTTGGCCGGCCGTACGGCGCCCAGGTGAAAAATATCACCCCGACTGTATTGTGGAGAGGGTGAAACACCCTGTCAAAATAATGGTGTGGTCAGTCATAAGTGCCAAGAGTGTTGGACGGCACTACATTGTCCAGGGGACCATGAGACAACACCAGAATATATAAGTGTTACAAAATCGATTGTTGCCAACACTCAGGGATTAGTTCCCTGATGGTGAGAACTTCACCTTTATGCATGACTCAGCACACTGCCACAAAGCAAGAAGTGTCACCAAGTTTCTAGAAGAGAATATTATTCCAGTCTTACCTTGGTCTGGCAATTCTCCTGATATGAATCCCATAGAAAATCTTTGGGAGATTACTAAAGCAGAAATTGCCAAAGAAATGATAACCACCAAGGTAAGACTGATTGAAAAGCTAATAGAGGTTTGGCATCACTATACTAAAATAAAAGAAAGTGCTAAAAAATGCATAGAAAGTATGGCCAGACGCATAGAAGCCCTAATTGCAGCCAAGGGAAATGTTACAAAATACTGACCAGTAAAATTCGACAACATCTTTTACATATTGAATTTAATTTTAATTATTTTTAATGCCTTTATAATATTTCTTATTACTTTTATGACATTATAGGATATTATCCTAATTATTAAAAACCTAATGTAACTACATTAAAAAGCCTTTCTTTTATTCATTAATTTAAGCCAAATAGTTGACAAATGCATTTTTTTTTCAACTGTCCCTAATAATTTGGCAACCCACTGTATGTGCACGATGAGTCTAGAGAACAGAACCCTGTTAGCTTGGATTTAATATATTAGAGAAAAAAAATCTTGTTTAAAATTTAAGAATATACACCAGCCCCAATGGTAAGAAAATAGAAGATGAGGTTTTTAATTTAAATAAAATAATTTGCTTGTAAAAGTTGCTAAAGTCGATGCTTTATTTCTTTTATAAACTATGTCTAAGCGCTGACTACTGTGTAGATTTTTTATTTTTTTTTATTTTTTGTATTCAGCTTTTACTTTTTGCTAAAAGTTACATTTATAACAATTTTTTCCAAAAATATAAGTTTTTTTCTAACCATATGTTTTTCCAATACTTAATATAATTGATAGAATCAGGCGTTACTTTGCGGAAATCCATTATAATAAAAAATAAAAATATAAATTTCTTTGCGACCTTCCGTTAAATAAATACAATGATGTGTCTTACCTGGATTGAAGAGCACCTCCCGCCCTCCCTCAATTGCATGCACTAACTCCGTCACCACTAGTCCCAGCACCACTACTCCCAACACCACTATTCCAGGTAAGACACACCATTGACGATAATACGACACGTGTTTCGCCTCTACACGAGGCATCTTCAGGTAATGTAGACTCTACGGCGGCTAAGCGGTCAGCCGCCGTAGAGTGACCGCTAAGCAGTCAGCGCGAAAAAAAGCGAAAAGTAAGACTTTTGAATAATGTCCACGTATATCACCAAACTTGATGTCATAATAAGCAAATTATCTATAAGTCGTAACAAAGATTTAAATTTTAATAGTACTAAATGCGACCTTTTTACTGGAAACGAGGCATTCCATCTTAGTTCTCACGGGTGACAACGCATCTGCATTTTGATTTGTAATCGAGGATGGATGTAGATGTCTATTGGCCGCAGCAACCACTTTTCATCAGGTGTACTGTGGGCTAGTTTGTCACCCTATTCTATAAAAAAAAAATGCGAAACAACCTATTTTCAATCTTTTAGAAAATTTGTAGACATTTTAGTTTTATAACATTCAGTATTAAAGGTAATAAAAAAACATGATAATGTATTTAAGCATGTATTATGTTGGTATTAAGTAACTTCGAAAGTAAGCGTATTGGATCACGTCAAACAACCTACTTTAAAACAAAGAGGATAAATGATTCAAGTATAAAATATTAAGTGTGTTTTAATTATCCTAATTACAAAATTATAGTAATCCCACAACAGTCCTTTATTACACATGTTTTGGATTTTGAAATCCTATTTGAAGTACAGTCTGCTTTAGTTTTTACCAACAAAGGCTAAGATAAAAATATATTTAATACGGCCGTATACTTTATCTTTAATTATATTATATTTCGTTTTATTGTAAAATATAAATATTAAAAAATATTCGAAGAGGTTCATTCACTATAAAGTTATAGTGAATGAACCTCTTTTCGAAAATGTTTTTAGCATTTACAATTTGAAAAAAAAAAACGTTTTTTTAACATAACTTCGAGATTTCGCAACATAATTTGAAGAAATTTTGAGCGCTTTTCATTTGAAATTAGCGGGAATTTACAGGGATGGCCTGCAGGGTCAACCAATTTTTTTGTCATTTCCCAAGGTATGGAAATTTTTCTTAACTTAATTTTGAGGTTATGTAACGATCTAAAATACGATTTAAAACAAGAATATCTATAATTATTTTGTATGTAATTTATTGCCTTATTTGCCTCGTGGTCGTAAACACTACAGCTGGTGTTTACGACCACGAGGCAAACAAGTCTCTGTCCCAGATAGAGCCAAAAAATTCTGTTAATCTGTTTTACTGTCAAGAAATTTTCAGCGGTAGCCCGGAGTCAGGAACCGTATCTCGTACATTGGTAAACACTTAAAGCCGTTGTTCCTGAATTTGATCTCTCTCCGGTTGTATAATTTTGCCACCTCGTCGGACTACGAGAGTGAGGAATAGAAAGTGCTCCCGTATTTGCACATACACTCGAGCACTATAATCCTGACCTGCGCACATAGCAAGTCCTAGACTAGCCGCCTTGACCGAAATTCGGTCTGAATGACGTTATACAAAATTTTACACAGATAATACGAGCAGCTCACCTTGGCTTCTTATTTTCGAGGTGAATTTTTAGAATACACTTACCACCATCAGTTGTAGTTTGTTGAGATTTCCTTCAATTAATGGGGTAATTTGGACTTTTTATTTATAACAAGGCCAAACCAGCTGCAAGATATTTTTTAGAACTAAAAACTTCTTTATTAGAAACTCAATGAAACGAAAATGTGACACTAAAATAAACAAACAAATACACCTACAGAATTTAACCTGCAAGAGAATGACATGGAGTACAGTATTTCCTATTACCTATTATATAATTTTAAGTACCCTAAGCAACTCCTATCGACTTTGAAATCTAACACTGTTGAAATTGAAAACGTGGAGTCTGGATAATATGTAATGTGTCTGATAAACGTAGAATAATATGTAAAATAATTTATAAACTTTACTAACTATTATAATAAATAAAACCTACAATTATCCTTCCCCCGATATTCTGCATTCGCCTCATTCTGTCGAAATTACACAGCTATTCACGCACTATTCCTTGGTGGCAGAAACTAAAATGGTGGTACCAAGAGGGACTCATTTTCCACAGAGGCACTTCCTAAAGTGTTTCTTTAAATTCGATTTTTATTTTTATTTTATTTTCAAGTAAGTACCTAACACTCATCTGTGTGTGAGTACGAGCTTGTAGCATACATACGTAGGTCAGTCAATAAGTTTTGAGATGCTCGAAATTTAAAAATGGAAGAAAAATAGAACTCCATAAGCCAATTGATCAATATTAAAAAAAAAGTTCTATTAATTTTCCTGCAACGCTTCCCACGTTTTTCATTTAAAACGAAGGATCTTAACCGTGAACATTTGCAAGCTATGATATATTATGATTTTAAATTTGGTTTAACTGGGCAATTAAATTTACAACGGTTACAATCAATATTACGGGAGTCTGAATTCAAAAGGGGTAAAATTAACCTTAAAGATGACCAAAGAACCGGGGCCCTGCAAACGGCAGTAACGGCTGAAAATGTATGGACTACTGAAATGTTGGTGCAAGAATTTCCACGAATCACATATACGGACATCGAAAAGATTGTAGGCAGGTTCGGGGAGCATTCATACCATCCTACAGCAACATTTTGGAGTGAGGAAGCTTTGTTATCGATGGATCACTCGTTTACTCTCCGAAAGCGAAAAACAGACTCGTGTTGATTGGTGCCATGATATTTTTTTATAGGAAAAGGGGCAAATGAGCATACGACTCACATGATGGTAAGTGATTACCGCCGCCCATGAAAACTGCAACGCCAGGGAAATTGCAGGTGCGTTGCCGGCCTTTTAAAAACGAGTTGGCTCTTTTCTTGAAGGTCCCTCAGTCGAATCAGTCCGGAAAAATCTCTAGTGGTAGTCGATTCCACAAGGAAATTGTGCCAGGAAGAAAACTTCTTTTAAATCGGTGGTGGACCGCCAGTCATCCAGATGGTATGGATGGTATTGTGTCGGAAAGAGACATAAGGCTCGCGAAAACACTACTTGAGTCTGATATTGTCACAATGGACGTCGTGTCTTTATTTTAAGCGTACATGTTTTCAATTTCCTTAACAACATTTTTCTGATGCTCCCTAAACTTACACTCTGTGCTGTCGAAGTTAACGTCCATCGAATGACCTTCATCATAACAAAACATATAACTGCGACAGTCACCCATTTGTAATGGCAGCTGCAACGTGTTGATAGTAATCACTAGACACCGTATTTTATGCATTTGCATATTTGCTTATGCACATGCATATAACTCTCTAATCACAGCGTTAATGCATATTTTAGCCTTTTTTCGCAATCGTACCTAGGTGATGAAGACGTATAGGGCGCAAGCACACTGACTAACTGAACTGTCCAAATTTCTGCACATTACCTGCTTAGCTCATCGGGTTTCACCGCCTTGCAGAAGAGATAAGGCAAGAGTATGGGAATGTTAACAAATAGATTTCCTTTACAAAAAAATTGTGTTTTTAAAAGCACCATCGCGTGTGCTCTCTTATAAAGAACAATTGCCAAATCTAACATTGCCGCCAAAATCTATAATAAGTCGATAGGGCACTAGCCCGCTAGTTCAGAAAGAACGTTTGCTCGCGACGCGAATGGCGGGAATTGCAAATTTTTGCTAACTTGCAAATTTTGCTATATTTTTACTTTGAGACAATATTTATGGATAAAACTTACAGGAATTCTTGTTGAATGTATAAACTATTGAATAAAATTATTTTTGGTTGCTAGAAATTGTAATAAAATTCATAAATTACCCTTTATAGCATAGTAGTAGTATGTACTTCACTTTTAGTGCCAAAATTACTACTAATTTGAATTCTACACTTTTGTTTTTGGAGAAATTTATACGAAAATGTTTGAAAATGTGTATATTTTTATGTTTTTCTATTCGTTACTCAGACCAAAATATTAAAAAAAAAATAATAATATTTATCTGTACGACAATTCGAACAATATTTCAAATATATTTCTGTGTTAATTTGAAATAAATACAACGTCAAGTTATTTGAAATATGTTATAAAACTATTTTTTAGTTAAATTTTACACTAAAAATAAATGAGAATTGGAAAAATAACACATTTTTGACCCAACCGCCAAAATGGGCCTTCTCGATTTCGAAATATTTTTGGCACTTACTTTTCACTTTTTATGCTACAAATTATATATCTACGTGTTTAATATATTACAAGGAATACAAAAAAGTATAATACTTTCGTTTTTAGTCCAGACACAAATATAAAATTCTATAAAAAATACGGAGCACCTTCTGCAATGCGACACGTGGAACGCCGAAAATTCAGAGTGATTTCTTTTTTTTTTTCTAAGAAACATTGCCAGGTTATGGTTTAAAATAAAAGAGCATATCTTTGTCTTTTACTATATTATTCATTGCATATTGTCTTTGGTTTCGTTTAAAACAAAAAAAAAATATTTTTTCATAGGGCAGTATTTGGTATCAAATTTGATACCTTCCTGAGCCAGCCGTAGGTAATTTTTGGGCCATAAAACAAGAGGGTTTTTTTAATTTAACAGTATGGAGGCCATTGTAATTATGTCAAGCAAGCTGGCATTTGAAGACGCATCCATTAAACAGAATAGCGCCCTCATCTCAACACATTTCCGCAAGTTACCAGATGCCATATAAAATTGGAAGCCAAAAACCTTCCTCTATTTAAATCAATAGAAATACTGGTAACAATGATCGGACTCGCCAACACTTTTTCCAATTCAATATCAGAAAAAATTCGCACAAAGTTGGACGTTATTTTGCGTAAAAACCTGAGCCGTAAAAACAAATACATTAATGCCTACATCAAAGCCACAGGTCGTACCCTGCCTAAACAGGTATCTCCAGAAATGGCGCCAAATTTTAAATTTTGTCCAATGTCGACAGTTGATGTGAGAGGTGGTTTTCGGCGTACAAGTTGATACAGGGAGACTGGCGTCACAAATCTGCGCTCAAAAATTTGGGAAAATACTTAATTGCAAATTGTTATAAAAACTATGCATAATTTTAAGAACATTTCGCTGTTTTGTACCGTCTTTAATTAAAATATATAAAAATAAAAATAGGTTTTTGATTTGGCATTGTGCATATTTTGGCATATCAACAGTTTTAAGTGCATATTTCAACCTTTTATATTTGCATGCATATTTTAGAACTTTGTTAGTGCATGTAATCCGATGTTTAGTAATTCCCGAAACGTTAGCGGCAGGTGCCGACAAGACTACATCCTCCGACTAATAGCAATTTTTTTTTACGTTGTTTGTTTATTCGTTGTATAACATTTTGTGCGTTGACTGCAAGTAGCCCAGTGGCATTAAAAATTAACAAAATCTACTCAGGCGATTAATTAACTATTTACTAGACAGATTAATCAAATACTGTGTATACAAATATTTTAAATTTTTATTAAAAAATTAAAAATATTTCATTTACCCACAAAACACAATTTTTCTATTCCTTTTGCATCGAATTATAAAAGCATTGATGATTGTTGTAAAAAAAAAATTCTGCGCAAGCGTAAATAAAAAGTAAATTTATAATACGATTCCAATATCTTATTATTCCACATTGTACAAGTTTTCTGATCCGTTTGTATCTAAAGGCGTCGATAGAATTTGTATCATTGTCCAAGTCTATGTTGTTACGAGCTTGAGGTTCGTGACAATAAAAACTGCCGATTGAATTACCAAAATTTACACTTTTATTACCGAACACCAGTTAAAAATTAAAACACTAATAATTAACCCACTGATTCACTTTATTTCGCTCCGAAGCTTCGCTTGTCTCGCCAAGTTCAATACTGCCCCGATCGCGTATTGCAGAGCCTTTAAATACACCTTTTTCACCGAAACATCCAGAATATTCAAGTAACTACGCGCGCCAACCGACCAGGCGCCGAAAGTTCGAGTGTAAGGCTTCTAGAAAGCTTAGTTCTTCAATTCGATACTAGATGGCGCTGTTGGTTGAAAGTCAAGATTGACATTTTCTAGGAAGCCCTCCTCGCTCTCGTCCCCGACACTAGATGGCGCTAATGCCGGGTACATGACGTCAACTTAGACGCAAAACACTGCCCCCTCCTAAGACATGCTGGTCCCGAGCATTATCGGCCCCATAATAACGCGCCAGGTAATCCACATGGACGATCTTAGGAGTCCCTCTTGCACCTTTCTGTAATGGCTCCGCAATGTCAAGGGCTGTCCTATCCTATGGTGCACCAACATTGTACAATTTCGATGCTCCTCTACTACGTGTCTGAGGTCCCCACATCCGCACAACTTGTACATGTGCGACACCAATCCTCGACATCGTCACGATAATGGACCCAGTAAAACTGTTCTCGGATCTTCAGTAGAGTTCGTTTAACTCCCAGCTGGACTCCTGAACAACCATTATGGTGCAGCTGTAGAACATTCGGCACTTTAGCTTTAGGGACAACCATTTGCAAACGACAGCTGTCTCCTCGACCATTGTCACATTTACGGCACAGGACTCCATCCTGAATCAGCAAGCTGTTCCATTGGGCCCAACAGCTTCTAGTGGTTGAACTCCTCGCTGAGACTTCGCTCCACTTAGGCTTGTTAGCACGGCCTTCATACATTCCAAAATCGGCTTGATATCCGGATCTTCCTGCTGTGCATGTCGTAGGCTGTCCTTCCACTCGTTGCTGAGGTGGTCTGTCCTGAGCATCCTCACGGATACCACTTCCTTACTCTCTTGCCTAGTACAATGTTCGCAATCTTCAGGACAAGGTCTTCTTGACAATTCATCTGCGTTGCCATGAGATTTCCCGCTGCGATGTCTGATAGTAAAGTCGTATTCCTGCTGCTGCTGGGCGGTGATGTTAGCCGCACTTCCCTTCTGAGATCGTTCACCTTCCCTTTCTAGGGTTCGCTTAGGGCAGCTGGATCGAAGATGGCCCCTTTTCCCACAGCCATAGCACCTATGGCTATATCTTTTATTGTGGGTGCGAACCGTAACTACTGCAATCTCCCTAGCGTGAGGAGAACGATGATCCTGCCGCCTGCAGGCGGTGCCGTTAGCTGCACTACCCTCTCGAGATCGATCAACTCCCTTTTCTACAGTTCGCTTAGGGCAGCTGCATCGAAGATGGCCCCTTTCCCCACACCCATAGCACTAGGGCTGTATCCTTTGTTGCGGTCGCAAACTGTAGCTGCTGCAACCTCCCTGACGCGACGGGAATGATGATCCTGCCGCACGGCTTCCACCTCCAGTTCATGGGCCAAGGCGTCCTTAAGCGTCTCGTGGTGCCCGAGCCTCACAGCAGCTCTGACTTCAAGGTCGCTTATGCTGTCGATGAATTTCTGCGCCAAGTTCCCTTCAATGAGCACAGGTACAGACCGGTATTCTTTTCGCACCAGCTTCTCCACCTCTAGAGCCCACTGCTGCAGGTTTTCGTTGATGCACTGCACGCGATCTTTAAGCTGCGCACGAAAGACGTGTTCCAGGTGAGCGTCGCCATATCTCGCCTCCAATGCCTCAAGGAGCTGCTCATAAGTCACTTCCTCACCGAGAGCTTATAGAATAGTTAAGGCCTGGTCACACAGGCCTAGCGTAGAGGCAGTCATGGCCTGACTTTTATTCCAGCCGTTCGCTTTCATGACAGCCTCGAACTGGATTTTGTAGGCCAACCAGGAAGAAGTCCCGTCGAACGGCGGCACTTTGAACCCACGTTGCCAAGGTTTTGTAGCTACTACGGGAACTGTGACTCCATCCTCCAGTTTGAGGTCGTTTTCTTCACGTCAACCATCACGTTGTCTACCCGATTGTTCACTTGGTCGAATTCGGGTTTCAGATTTCTCGATTAGGGTTTCAGCTTCGACAGGCGGTCGTCATGTTGAGCAACCTTATCCTTCACCTCCTTCATCTCCTTCCCGTAGGTAGCGTGAAGGTCCTTCATGAGGAGCATCTGCTCTTCCAACAGACGGGCCTGTTCCTTTTGTCCTCCCCGCAGCTGCTCTTCCAATCGGCGTGCCTGTTCCTCCTGTCAGGGGGCTGTTCCTCCTGCTGCTCTTTCAACCAACGGGCCTGCTCCTCCTGTCAGCGAGCCTGCTCTTGCAGCAAGTAAATCCGCGCGCCAACCGACCAGGCGCCGAAAGTTCGAGTGTAGGGCTTCTAGAAAGCTTAGTTCTTCAATTCGATGCTAGATGGCGCTGTTGGTTGAAAGTCAAGATTGACATTTTCTAGGAAGCCCTCCTCGCTCTCGTCCCCGACACTAGATGGCGCTAATGCCGGGTACATGACGTCAACTTAGGCGCGCAACAATATTAACAAACTCTTCACCGTGCAGCGTTTCTCTCTTTTTATCGGAAAGAGGAAGAAGAAGAAGAAAAAATACTTTATTTTGACAAAGACGCAACCAAACAACAATATACGAGTACAAAATAACTTAAAATTTGTAAATTTTATAAATTTGAATTTATACGTCAAAAGCATGGTAAGGAAAGTAGATTGTTTTATGGTTAAATCACGACTCTGATTTTCAGTTATAACCCAAAATAATAATAAAAAATAAAAATTATGCCATGTGCCGTTGAGTAAAAGTAAAAGTAAAAAAACACATACTTAATTAAAAATAATAGGCCTTATTTGACATAAATTTTCCCGATTTCATTATGGAACCCGCAAGTTATACGCACGTTTAAATAGCGGTTTAACGTAATTTTTATGATTTTTGCGTGTAGCTAATGGTAGTTTTTCTTATGTTTTGTAGTCATGGTGGTTCGCAACATGACGACAATAGCCATTAAAGACTACTAAGGCTGCAGTTGTCTCGTCGTTCGCAGTATCATTTATCTGTCAGTGCGCTAAGAGAGAAAAGAAATCGCTATGACTAAAAACACGAAAAATATTTCAAGGGTAGGTAAAAAAGCCAGCACGAACACGAGTAATGTGACGGCATTTTCTCTGATCCGAAAAATCCTTAAAAAATTTAGTGGTCTGCGTCCTGCTTAAGATTAAGCTAAGAATTATAAAAAATAGTCTGACTTCCATTTTCCATATTGAGAAAAATTTTTGGGAGATTTTTTAGTGTCCGTTTTTGTTTCTCCTTATTAATTTTTCGAAATCTTTTGAATAGCAATTAATTTATACATAAGGTATTAATAACTTGTAAATTAAATATTAATTTTTTTGTTCTAGATGAACTGAAAATGTCAACGACAAGAACGACTATTAATTATCGGAACAGAAATTAAAGCTAGAGTGGAAATGGAAAAGTAATAAAACACAATATTAATTTCTGAATAAGTTCAGTTTTCTTGGCCTATTTATTACTAGGTTGCACTATTGAGTTATTTAGTATTTTTAGAGAGCAGAAAATTTATATATAGTTACAACATCTATATTTACATTGAAATTAAAATGCTGATATTTTGTTTCTGTTGGAGAGTAACGAAGACCCTTAATTCATATAATGATTTCTTACATTTATGCGAACACTACACATTGAATAAAACTATTTTTACGAGTTTTATCGCGTTTAATTAACTTATTTTTAATTCCTAACATTTCGGGTGGAAATTAATAATAAGTTTAATTTAAATTAAACATTAACTTATTTAAATAAGTTAAGATTCAGTACCCCCGTGACCATGCGTACTGTAAAGTACCCTTAATTAATATTTTATTTAATCAAAAAAAAAGAGCCAAAGAAAGTACTCGTATTATATAATATGTTGATGGTAATTGAGAGCAGTCAAAGCGTTAAAAAACTTTATAGCAATTCTACCATTTAAGAAAAAAATATTTCTACTACTTAAAATAAGAGAGCTTTACAATTGAATATACGACAAAGTACTGAATAATTTTAAAAGAAAGACATAGTTTCTTGCCAAGTACACCGCTTTACAAGAACAACCAAGCTTAAGAAAATTGGATAAAGAATTTTAACCTTTTATGTTTATGCTTTTAGCTCTGTTTCAACCAATCTGCGATGGAGCCCAAAGGAGGGTAATATTTTTGTGTGTTATGTAAGAATGTTTGCACGAATGTCTCTAGCTCAAAGTACCCTAAAGTAGTGGCTTATTTTGACAAATAACTCAATTTCTCGTAATTGCGTGGGTAACATAGACAACACGACGTTGGCATTAAATAAATGCTACATAACATGGCATATTAAAGAAAAAGTATCATGATAGAATTCACATCATAAGGAATTAAAGGGTAAAGTAAAGTAAAGTTACAGCCTATATACGTCCCACTGCTGGGCACAGGCCTCCCCTCATTTCTGAGAGGGTTTCAGGGTAAGGAAGTATGCGCCGCGCTGTCCATATGTGTGTTGGCGAACTTCACATGTCTTCGTAATATTTTTTTCTTATTCCTCAGACATGTAGGTTTCCTCACGATGTTTTCCTTCACCGCCGAGCACGTGGTAAAATTGCAATTAACAATTTCATTGGTACTCGCGTTCTGTTATATTTACAGCGAGCGTTAACCATCTGAGCTACCACGGCTTGTTTGGAATTAAAGGGTATTTAAGAAGTATATTCGAAATATTTTTGTGCAAATATGGGCGACAAATAAGCAGACAGCCAGTTGCGTTTACTCTATCCGTCAGCATGCTTCAGACAGCGGTGCCTGCGGCTAATAGATTATTATTAGTTAAGATTTAAAGTGCAGATATATTGTCAACTACGAGGACTAAGATGGGATGACTCATAACCAAAAAAAGTATACAAAACACAGCAGCATTAGACTGGCATGGTGGTTTCTTGGTGAGACGACCCATTTATACTGCAGTCATAATGTAGCAGAAGCGTGGCTTTACACTATTTTTATATAAAATATTTCTTGTCTTAGTTACATTTTTGCAGTTCTGACAGCTGTCAGAAAAATGCAAGGGTTGTGTTTTTATTATAAAGACTGTTTGATCGTCTGGTGGTGGAGTTACAGAACTCCATCACTCCATTTCATCCCGTGAATGTCATAAGAGGAGAGAGATAGAGGTACGACGAGTGGATCGCCTCGTTCCACACAAACATCCCACAAACAGCCAGTTTAATTTTTATTTTAATTTTTATTTTAATGAACTAAATTTAAAATTTTATATTAACTAGCGATCAAACAATCGAAACGAGCACACAGTCCACCTGATGGTAAGTGTATGCAGTTGCCCATAAACATTTTGCATTATTTATTCTATTCTCGATTAAGAATAAAAACGCAGATGCGATCGACCCCCGAGAACTAAGATGGAATGCCTCGTTTACAGTAAAAAAGGGTCACCGGATCTCTACACTCACCATACCATACGAAACACAGCAGTATGAAGCTGCTATTTTACGCTGGTATTCTGTCAGAGCGTGGTTCCTGCCCGGTCGATTCGACCCACTCGTGCTACAACCATAATATAGCTGCAGCGTGGCTCCACCACGTATTATAGACTTCGCCTGAATTGGATCAATTGATGTATCATTATTTAGATTTAAGATATTTAAAGACCTTTTATTTTAGCTAATATCTAGTCACATTTTCAAAAAAATCACATGTTTTACTGGCATTGCTCTCTTTCAGTTTGTAAAATTTTATCTCAACTGGTTCACCAATTACGTAGATTGACGCGGGCAGGCAAACAGATAGACAAAACTAAAAAAATGTATATAGAGTTATATCTAAAGTATAATATGTACATCAGGCTATTTTATCACTCGGAAATAATCTCTCCCGGACAGCCTTTGCGTAGAGAACCGATGAAAATAACAGTTAAAGTAGAAGGGCGGCGTACAAAAAAAAGATACTATGAAATAATTATAAAATATATATAAATCCAAATGATATATGGAGGTTATGATAACGAAATTAAATTCAAATAGTACGAAAAAGGAAAAGTAATTTATCTAATAGCGTAAGTAATACGATTTACCCCGAACTTTTGAAAGAATAAACAGATTTAGCACGATGAATGTGGAGAGCTGAAGTATTCCATAAACACACCACCATAAAATAAGAGGAAGGGTGCAAAGGAGTAGAGAGAGAAAGATTGACAGAAGATGGTAAGTACCTATTATGGGTAAGAGAAAGATACTGAAAACGGTATTTTAAATAATGAGAAGTGAAAGTATTAAACAGCAAGCCATACAAAGCGGAGAGAATGTGAGTAGTCCTGTGAAAGCAAATCGGGAGCTATTTGAGCTATTTGCGAAAATGGAGATGTCATGATATTTGCGGAGCCTAAATAGTTATTTCAATATTACAAACAGACGCCTCAGTTTTATTTATATATATATATATGTATAAATTATCTGCTTACGAAAACTTACAAAAACTGACTTTAACGTACATAATATCACCGAGAATAAAAACTCGTCAATATCATTAATTTTGGTGTTTTGGTGAGCAAATTACTAACTATTTATTTTGCGTTGGCACTATAAAACAAAAGCGGATTATAAAAAGAAAAAAAAAAAATATATATATATATAAATATATATATATAACGTTTGTTTCTCTGTGTACTATGTTCCGGCAAAACATAGTGCACAGAGAAACAAACATGGTGTGGAGACTTTGTTTTAGAAGTATTGTTTGATCAGTGAATATACATCCCAAACACCATTACACTAATTCAAGAAATATTATTAAAGCCAAGATAACAAACGGATAATATGTATATTTATAATATTACCTACACACGCTAAACAGTACGAAAGAAATATTAAACTGGTTGTGTAAATATAAAATACACAAAGTAAAATGCCACTGCATATTATTTTATAATATAGGGTATATATATATATATATATATATATATATATATATATATATATATATATATATATATATATATATATATATATATATATATATTCTATTTATTTGTTAACAATTTTACAATATTTAGATTGGTATTTTACGGTATAAACATAAGCTATACAGCTTTACCGTATACCAATGCCTATAATAATTAATAATAATAATTAGAAAATTTGTTGAAAATTGTCTAAGTCATGGAAGGAGTTCATGTATAAAAGAAAATTTTCCTAAGTTGTTGAAGGAGTTCGTATATAAAAGAAATTTCCTAAGTTGTGGAAGGAGTTCACGTATAAAAGAAAAGTTTCCTAAGTTATGGAAGGTGTTCATATATAGATGTCTTGTATAGAGGAGCTGCCGGAGATACATACCTGCAGTCGTACATATATATATGGGGTGGTCGGGAGCCTGACTGCCTGAAGTACTGTAGCACAATGACTAGTCCTATATTAGGGACTTACGATAATAAACTCAATGATACAAAAGCAATACTATAACCACATATTTATGACTTTGAAAGTAAAGTCTATGATACAAAAGCAATACTATAGAAGGTCTCTATGATGAATATGCATTACAATAGTAGGGTCGTGGGTTGAACCCTATATATAATGACTTATGAAAGTAAGGAAAATATCTACATATTATTTGAACCCCATATATTAATGACTTATGAAAGTAAGTTCTATGATACAAAAGCAATATTATAGAAGGTCTCCTTGATGAATAAGCATTGTATGGAGTGGTCGGGTGACCGACTGCTCCTAGTACTGTAGCAAAATGACTAGTCCTTATTAGGGACTTGAAAAGGAATATTATGGTGGCGGGAGTGCTGCTTCACGAGCACTTGGTCCGAGGTAAACTTGGACTCGCTAACCGATGTGTCCTAGACATATCATCTTAGTGCTGGTGGTAAGCGTGTTTGTTGTAGCAATACGGCTTTCCCGTGGTCATCGCACACCCATACCGTTTGTGGGCGACGTCGTAGCGCATAGCGATGCGTCGTCTGTCTTTCGGATTGGGATGATGAGTGTGTTTGGTAGCACTTTTAAGTGTAACAGCCATACTCAACTTCATGTCGTAGTGCATTAGTGCTATGATACGTGGAGTTTTGTTCATTGGCGTCTTAGTAGCGTGCTACTATGATACGTTGATGATATTTTTTTATATAACAACAATACAAACTTTGTTACCAAAGTCGATAGGGATCATGTGGGTGTGTTGTGAGGGGGCGCCACCCGTATGATAGTTGCATTGATGCTTACTGCTACTTGCGGTATTGCGTCTTGTGATGGATTTGCGGGTGTGCTGCGCCTGATTCGACGCATTCCTGTGGTTCTGGTCGATGGAGGTATACAATTAGCATCTAAGTGCCGATGGTAAGCGGGTTTGTTGTAGCAATACGGCTTTCCCGTGGACATCGCACACCCATACCGTTTGTGGGCGACGTCGTAGCGCATAGCGATGCGTCGTCTGTCTTTCGGATTGGGATGATGAGTGTGTTTGGTAGCACTTTTAAGTGTAACAGCCATACTCAACTTCATGTCTTAGTGCATTAGTGCTATGATACGTGGAGTTTTGTTCATTGGCGTCTTAGTAGCGTGCTACTATGATACGTTGGTGATATTTTTTATATAACAACAATACAAACTTTGTTACCAAAGTCGATAGGGATCATGTGGGTGTGTTGTGAGGGGCGCCACCCGTATGATAGTTGCATTGATGCTTACTGCTACTTGCGGTATTGCGTCTTGTGATGGATTTGCGGGTGTGCTGCGTCTGATTCGACGCATTCCTGTGGTTCTGGTCGATGGAGGTATACAATTAACATCTAAGTGCCGATGGTAAGCGGGTTTGTTGTAGCAATACGGTTTTCCCGTGGATATTACACACCCATACCGTTTGTGGGCGACGTCGTAGCGTATAGTGATGCGTCGTCTATCTTTAGGATTGGGATGATGAGTGTGTTTGGTAGCACTTCTAAGTGTAACAGGCATACTCAACTTCATGTCTTAGTGCATTAGCGCTATGATACGTGGAGTTTTGTTCATTGGGGTCTTAGTAGCGTGCTACTATGATACGTTGGTGATATTTCTTTATATAACAACAATACAAAAACTTTGTTACCAAAGTCGATAGGGGTCATGTGGGTGTGTTGTGAGGGGGCGCCATCCGTATGATAGTTGCATTGATGCTTACTGCTACTTGCGGTATTGCGTCTTGTGATGGATCTGCGGGTGTGCTGCGCCTGATTCGACGCGTTCCTGTAGTTCTGGTCGATGGAGGTATACAATTAACATTTAAGTGCCGATGGTAAGCGGGTTTGTTGTAGCAATACGGCTTTCCCGTGGACATCGCACACCCATACCGTTTGTGGGCGACGTCGTAGCGCATAGCGATGCGTCGTCTGTCTTTCGGATTGGGATGATGAGTGTGTTTGGTAGCACTTTTAAGTGTAACAGACATACTCAACTTCATGTCTTAGTGCATTAGTGCTATGATACGTGGAGTTTTGTTCATTAGCGTCTTAGTAGCGTGCTACTATGATACGTTGGTGATATTTTTTATATAACAACAATACAAACTTTGTTACCAAAGTCGATAGGGATCATGTGGGTGTGTTGTGAGGGGCGCCACCCGTATGATAGTTGCATTGATGCTTACTGCTACTTGCGGTATTGCGTCTTGTGATGGATCTGCGGGTGTGCTGCGTCTGATTCGACGCATTCCTGTGGTTCTGGTCGATGGAGGTATACAATTAACATCTAAGTGCCGATGGTAAGCGGGTTTGTTGTAGCAATACGGTTTTCCCGCGGATATTGCACACCCATACCGTTTGTGGGCGACGTCGTAGCGCATAGTGATGCGTCGTCTATCTTTCGGATTGGAATGATGGGTGTGTTTGGTAGCACTTCTAAGTGTAACAGGCATACTCAACTTCATGTCTTAGTGCATTAGCGTTATGATACGTGGAATTTTGTTCATTGGGGTCTTAGTAGCGTGCTACTATGATACGTTGGTGATATTTTTATATAACAACAATAAAAACTTTGTTACCAAAATCGATAGGGGTCATGTGGGTGTGTTGTGAGGGGGCGCCATCCGTATGATAGTTGCATTGATGCTTACTGCTACTTGCGGTAATACATCTTGTGATGGATCTGCGGGGGTGCTGCGCCTGATTCGACGCATTCCTGTGGTTCTGGTCGATGGAGGTATGCGGGTGGTGATGTCTGCTAGGGGGATGTATGGGGGACCTTGGGATGGTGTAAGCCCGACGATAGTCGTATAGATGCTTGTTGCGTTCTGCAGCGTTGCGTCTTTGCGATGGTTGTTCGGTGGAACGCTATTCTCAATGGCGCTCTCTGCGTCTTGGTTTGACTCACGACAAGAAACGTACCTGACTTGACGCGTCGAGTTCGCATGTACAGAATGTTCACATAATTTGATACTAATTAATGATATTAAAGATAAACTTATTTTATATTATTAATAATTATTGTATATGTAACATTAGTTTGCAGAGTATTAATGGGTAACTTACAATATATAATTTTTATTTTTATTTTACAATACTTATTATAAGTTACATATGAAGTAATTCTTTAATATATTTTTGATGTTACGTTGATTAATTTGTTTTTTTAGTTGTGATGGAAGTTTGCTTATTATATTGGGTATTCGTTTTCCAATATTTATGTATTTTGGTAATACTTAATTAAGTTTCTTTGACTGTCGTGTGTTAAAATTGTATTGTATTGGAATTTGTATATTTTATTAAAGATTTTTTTAATAAGTAATATATACTTTACTTTATCACGCACAGGTAATATTTTACAGAATTCAAATATATTATGTTGTTGGTCTTTAAATTTATTTATAACACTATTTGGTACTAAAGTTTTTAAAATACGGAGTTGTAAGGTGTAAATTCGGTCTAGGTGTGTTTTATAGGTCCTACAATAGCTAGAAAGACCATACAATATTATGGATTCTGCTACATATATTGCTCAGTCGAACTGACGTAAATCCAAAAACTGATCGTAAGTTTGAAATCTTAAGTTGAAATTTTTAACTGATAGCACTCCACGGAGTTTTCCGGGCGCACCTTAATCCGCTGGCTTCAGTTCGTTTTAATTACTGGTAAGTACCTAATTTTTTAGAAGCTACTTACATTATTTCTATGCTATTTAGATTTTTTATTATTTTATACATTTAGAGAATTTCGTTTGACGGAGGATAAAGACTAAGGTGACTGTGATGATGTCACCTTCCTTATGACTCAGAAGATGAGTGAAGGATATAAGTGATGCTACTTAGAGCCATCGTATTTTTTTCAACTCATTTTCAAAAAAGGTTCATGAGGACCCAGATGACTGTTATGATATCACCTAGCTGATGGTGGACCCGAAGGTGGGTTTAAAAGATCTCAGTGACGTCACTTCGTAGAATCATTGTGTTTGGTTTCATTTGAAAGGCACTCATAAATACCTAGATGACTGTGATGATTTCACCATCCTTATGGTGGAATCCAAACGTAAGTTTAGGATCTCAATGTCGGCACTACATAGAACCACTGTGCTTGGACCCATTTGAAAGAGCTCATAAAGACCTAGGTAACTGAGATAATCTCACATTCCTGATGGCGGACTCAATATCTGTGTAAGGATTCTCGGTTATGCCACTACGTAGAACCATCGTTTTTAGACTCATTTAAATATCAAGATGCCTGTGATGATCTCACCAACCTTATGATGGTGGACTCCGAAGGTGAGTATAGGTTCTCAGTGACGGCATTAGATAGAATGATCATGTTTGACTTAAATTGAAAGGGAGGTGATAAAGGCCTTGGTGATAGTTATGATTTCACCTTTCTGATGGTGCAATCTGAAGGTGTGTATCCTGAGATCTTTCAGTGATGGCACAATTTTTATGTTTTATTTTTTTAATATATAGGAGTCACGTAATTTTATCTGTGATACATCTTAACCAAGAATTAAAATTTGGGCCCCCCCCCCCAGGGGGAGAAAACACAAGAAAAATAAAGAAAACTAAACTAAATAAAGTGTATGTGTTATGTAACTTAATACAATACGAAAAACTTATTATTTTATAAAACTCTACATATTTGATTATCAAACAAATCAATTAATTATTTTATTAATTCTAGACTTGTTTATTTTATCATTTTTGTACAATATTATGCTGGGGCCACACTAACGAGAAATGCCCTTAATTATCACGTTGATGAACGTTGAATGTAGGTGTGGCCACGACTTAACGCGTTTATTTGACAACGGCATTAACAATACCATTCCCCGAGTGGCGATAAGTCGAGTGACGGTACATCAAAAAGATTAACGCAAGGAATAACGCATTGAAGCGGCCACACCATGTTTGTCTTACTGTACACGATAAGCGCAACAGGATCGTATGTATGGCTATGATGAAGCGGAATAATAAAAAAGTTATTACGTTTCTTGAGATTCTGCGAACAGAGCCATGTTTGTGGGATCCCAGACCCAAAAGTTTTAAGAATCGTACACCGCAAAATGATGCTTTGCGACGAATTATCCACTTATTGTCTTTTAAAACAACTACCGAAGAATTAGAAAGACGAAGTAAAGCCTATATATAGAGACCTATATTTGTTAAAAATGTGTTTTAATAGTACTTACGCAACTTTAATACTGCTCGTATTAAAAAAGCGATCGAGCGGTACCAGAGCTCCAAAGTCTTTGCCAGAGATCTGTCTGCCACAAAGAGCCAACTGTCAAAGCTGAAGACTGAGTGTGGCAACATCGTTTCCAGGATACCTGAGATTCTGAGTGAGATTGATAGATTCTACGGGCAGCTGTATATATCATCGTTGGAGTCACACGCAAGTGTGAGTAACGATCCAAGAGCAAGTCTTATCCGACACTATTCCGATGATATCCCGGACGTCAGTCTGAGCGAAATTAGAATGGCTCTCCACCACCTTAAAAACGGCAAGGCCCCGGGCGAGGATGGAATTACAGCGGAGCTTCTGAAACCGGGTGGAACACCGGTACTTGAAGTCCTTCAGAAGCTCGTCAATTCCGTCCTCCATGGTGGCACTACTCCGGAGGCGTGGAGCAGAAGCGCGGTGGTCTTGTACTTTAATGAAAGGCGACAACGCTCTCTTGAAGAACTACAGACCGATTTCCCTTCTGAGCCGCGTCTACGTGCTGTTTTCGAGAGTCATTACGAATCGTATCGCACGCAGACTCGACGACTTCCAGCCTCCCGAACAAGCCGGTTTCCGAAAAGGCTTCAGTACCATAGACCACATACATACCCTGCGGCAGATTGTACAGAAGACCGAAGAGTACAATCTGCCGCTTTGCCTGGCATATATGGACTATGAGAAAGCCTTTGATTCCGTCGAAATTTGGGCGGTGCTACAGTCCTTTCAGCGGTGCCAAGTAGACTGTAAGTATGTCAAAGTGCTGAAGTGTTTGTATAGAAGGGCTACGATGGCTATGCGAGTACAGAACCAGAGTTCGAAACCTATCCAACTGCAGAGAGGTGAAAGACAGGGTGATGTTATATCCGCGAAAGTCTTCACCGCTGCGTTGGAAGACGTTTTGAAGCTACTGGACTGGAAAGGATACGGTATTAACATCAATGGCGAGTACATCACTCACCTTCGATTTGCCGACGATATAGTACTTATGGCAGAATCGCTGGAGGACCTTAGCACTCAATGACCTAAATGGTGTCTCCCAACGGATATGTCTTAAGATGAACATGGACAAAACAAAGATCATGTTTAATGTCCATGTCACACTTATGCCGGTAGTTGTTGGGAGCACTATGCTCGAAGTTGTTGACAAGTACGTTTACCTGGGACAAATAGTCCGAGTCGGTAAGTCCAACTTCGACCGAGAGGTCAATCGACGGATTCAACTCGGCTGGGCAGCGTTCGGGAAATTACGACACATCTTCTCGTAAAGTGTATAACCAGTGCGAGTTGCCAGTGATGACTTACGGATCTGAGACGTTGTCCTTTACTGCTGGCCGTATGAGGATGCTCAAAGTCGCTCAGCGAGCTATGGAGAGGGCTATGCTCGGAGTTTCTCTGCGTGATAGACTCAGAAATGAGGATATCCGCAGTAAAACCAGAGTAACCGACAGCCCAACGGATTAGTAAGCTGAAGTGGCAATGGGCCGGCCATATAGCTCGAAGAACCGATAACTGATGGGGAAGAAAGGTTCTCGAGTGGCAGCCTCGTACCGGTAGGCGTAGTGTAAGGCGACCCCCCACTAGATGGAGTGACGACCTGGTAAGACACGCAGGAAGTCGATGGATGCAGGTGGCTCAGGACCGTGCTTTGTGCGTGTTTGCACTACTTGGGGGAGGCCTACGTTCAGCAGTGGACTTGTGATGGGTTGTAATGATGATGATAATGATGAGGGTTTTAATAGAACCATTTTTAATAAATATAAAAAGTCTTCAAGTTACATTAATGCCAACTTTAACGCCGTTCAACCAACATAGACATCTACATCTATCCTCGATTACGAATCAAAATGCAGATGCGTTGTCATCCGTGAAGACTTAGATGGAATGCCTCATTTCCAGTGAAAAGGGTGTCCGGTTCTCTATACTCACCATATGAAACACAGCAGCATCAAGCTACAATTTGACGCTGGTATTCTGTGAGAGTGTGGTCCTTCCCCGATCGAGCCGACGACTTCGCGCTACAACTATACTACTAATATAACTGCAGCATGGCCCTACCTCGTAAAATATTGACATATTTATAATTACCGATATATCAAAAATACGATATTTTAAAAAATATCACAGTCCTAGTTTGAACTGATCGGTTGGAATGATCAGTTGAACGGACTGTGTGTGTGGAAATTTCTTAATATTTTGAAAAAAATTTCTTGGCGTGAATCCGTTTGAACTGATATCAATTCAACTGATAACTTTAACTGACCATGTGTGGAGTCTATAACCCTCTTTTCCTCCATCGCCAAGTTTGTGGGTAATTATAACATCAAATAGCAATTAGCAATTTGATGGTAAGGATTTAACCATGATTACTCGCTTATATGGAATTAACAGTTCCATCATGTGATCAAAATCAAACTTTAATTTGTATGCAGTTTCATGCATAAAGAATAATACAAATCATTGTTTACAACACTACTGGGCGTAATTAGCAAAACTACGGTAAAGTTTGCACTTGTGTATAAGTTTCCTGCGATTGTTGAAGCATATCACGACAAACTTTTCATCATTAGCGAGTGATTTACGTTACGTACGAATTGGTACGTAGTTATATTATATTATAAATGAGCAAGTGCTATGTAATACTTACATAAGCAAGCTTTATGTAACAAAGATGATACTCCCTATCTTAGATACGAGTTTATACAGTTAGCTCTACGTTTCATGAAATGTAAGTTTATAAATTGTTCAATTGATTAATACATTTTAAGTCCTTTCTCACGGTAAGACAGCTTTGAATTTGATCGGTGGACTTCGATCGTGTGTCATAATTAGTTTTGTGGTGTTGCTATTTAAGGGAGGGCTTGAGCACAGATACCGTCTTACATTAGGGCTTAGCACGTCCGTACACATATCATCCTATACCTTTAAACGAGCAATTCTTGTATATATATAATCGGGATCTCAGAAACGGCTCCAACGATTTTCATAAAATTTAGTGTCCAGGGAGTTTCGGGGGCAATAAATCGATCTAGCTAGGATTTATTTTTAAAAAATATCTTTTTGTCCGTGTTTCCAAGCCATTGCTTGCTTTTTCATTAAAAACTGCTACAATATAAGAAGGTTAATTTTGACACTGTGTTAATGATCGTAATAGCTCAAGTGGATATCCAGCGGTCGCGAAATCGTAATGCGTTGGTTCGCGTCCTGTCTTCGGTCCAACTTGTTTTCCTTTTTTTTCAAGTTCCTTTCTTTTGTAAGAAAATCTATTATTTCGAGCCCCTTTTTTAGTATTTTTTAAAAATACGAAAATTTTATATAAAAAACTCATGATTTTTATTAAAATAACCAGTTCAGTTTTTTTCTATTATGTCAATAAGATCAAAAAATATTATTCATGTTTCATCAGTATGTAATTTGTATCTAAATGTAATTTAAAAAAAAAAACGAGCAAAGCTCGGTCATCCAGGTACTATATCATTAAATTAACATCTCCATCAGCTCTTTAGCTAGTGCAGAAGGAGGACTTATTCATGGAAGGTAAAGAATTTTACCATTTACCATCATCGGCAGGCATATTAACAATCACAGTCCTCAGCATCTAGAAAATTTGACGCCGATAAAACGAAAACCGTCGATAATCATCCTCACCATATTTTACATCTGGCTTACATGAGATGGTCATACTGATGATAATCTATCGGTGCCAAGAGATATTACTGCTCTAGCCAATTCATACGCACTCCACCGATGTAAGAAAGTATTATCAAACTACATCGTACAGAAACAGAAACAGAAACACAAACTTTTTCTTCAATGTAGATTATAACAATACTTATTGAAAGTCACTTTTTTAATTTACCACTGGTTCGCAAAAAAAAACCTCTGTCCTGGAAAGAACCAGCAAGAAACCCAGCGGGTCTATTTTTTTCCAATAATAGCTTACAATCATGTTTACAATTAACAACACAAGACAAATTAGAAATAGCTTGGTAGCGATCACCCTTCCCAGGGGTTATTATTATCCATAAATTCCTTAATATTATAATAACCCTTTTTATACAAACTTAGTTTAATAACATTTTTGAACTTTGTGTATGACAAATTTTGTATATTTTCTGGGATTTTGTTGTAAAAACGTATACATCGCCCCAAGAATGAATTACTGACTCGGTGGAGTCGAGTAACTGGTACTACTAGCTTGTGTCTGCTCCTAGTATTTACAGAATGAATATCACTTATTTTCACAAAACTACTTTTATTTTTGTGTACGTACATTACATTTTCATAAATGTATTGAGAGGCCAGAGTTAATATATTGATTTCCTTAAATTTTTGTCTCAGTGACTCTTATGGTTTTAAATTATATATTACTCTAATGGCCCTCTTCTGCAAAATAAATTTCCTTTCCACAGCAACTAAAGTTACGCTCGCCCAGTCTCTTCTTCTGCCTATCCTTGACTATGCTGATATTTGCTATCTTGACATTACCGAGGAGCAGCTTAATAAGCTTGAGCGCATCAAAATGTATGCATTAGATTTATATTTGGGCTTCGCAAATATGATCATATCTCCGAATTTCGCAAACAGCTCAAATGGCTCCCGATCCGCCTTCGCAGGAATACTCACATTCTCTCCGCGTTGTATAGTGTGCTGTTTAATCCTTCTACTCCTCTTTATTTAAAAAACCGTTTCCAGTATCTTTCTCTTACCCATAATCGGTTCCTTCGATCCTCCATCAATCTTTCTCTCTCTATACCTTTGCACTCTTCTTCCTTTTTCAAGAAATCCTTCACCGTAACCGCTGTGCGATTGTGGAACTCCTTACTTCTCCATATTCGTCGTGCTAAATCTCTTCACTCTTTCAAAATTCTTGTTAAATCGTATTATTTAGAACGCTATTAGATAAATTACTTTACCTTTCTCTTACTCTTTTCATTTAATCTATTATATGATATTATAAAAAAAAAAAAAAAAAAAAAAAAAAAAAAAAAATATATAACTTTCACTTACTTTTATTTGTATGTATTATTGTATTTTTTTTATTATTTTGTATGCCCCCTCTATTTGTAACTTTTGTTTGCATCATTCCTTTACGCAAAGGTTGTCTGGAAGAAATCACTTTCAGTGATAAGACCGCCTATTGTACATACTTTAATTAGTTTTAACTATATTGATGTTTATGTATTGTGGTTGTACAAAAAAAGAATAAATAAATAAATAAAAAAAATATAATTTATGCAGCAAAACACCATACGACATAATGCTATGGAAATAACTAAAGTAAACTATTCTAGCTGTTTCAACACTGGTAAGAGTTCTAATCTTTTTTTACAGCATATGCTGCAGAACTAAGTCTGCTAGCTAGTTTTGATATATGGGGGAGCCATTGAAGCTTTGCGTCCAGTGTGATTCCAAGAAAAATGGTGGTGTCAACAATACTCAGTTCCTCTCTATTTAAAATTACATTAGTATTGACATATTTAACATTAGGAGTGACGAATTTCATACATTTAGTTTTAGTTCCAATCAAATGCAAATTATTAACATTAAATCAATTGACTAACTTAGCTATAGCATTATTTACTTCGTCGTAATTTAATAACTGTCGTTCAATTTGAAAATTAATG
This sequence comes from Parnassius apollo, assembly GCA_907164705.1. Taxonomy (NCBI): domain Eukaryota; kingdom Metazoa; phylum Arthropoda; class Insecta; order Lepidoptera; family Papilionidae; genus Parnassius; species Parnassius apollo. The sequence continues at coordinate 4,242,110 of CAJQZP010000209.1, forward strand.
AAGTATCATCAGCAAATAATACTATACCATGGTTATCCCCTACTATGTAAGGTAAGTCATTAGTATAAGAAGAAACAGAAAGGTGCCGAGAATTGAGCCCTGAGGCACGCCCATTTGTACAATCGACCCGGAAGATCACATACTATTGATGACAACTTTTTGCGTTCTGTCACTTAAATATGAAATAATTAATTTAAGAGCATCGCTTCTTACACCGTAGTGTTGAAGTTTCCTGATTTAATATTTCATGGTGAACACAATCGATGGCTTTGGATAGGTCACAGAACACACCCAAAGCATCCTGTGAATTCTCCCATGCATTGAAGATACATTTAATCAGCTCAACACCAGCATCAGTTGTCGCGCAACCCCTTGTAAACCCATATTGATATTTATGTATTAAATTATTTACATAAAAATATTTAACATTCATTCAAAAATATTTTTTTTCAAAAATTTTACTAAGTGTTGGCAGTACAGAAATAAGTCTAAAATTAGCGGGGTCCAATGTACTACCAGATTTAAATAAAGGTATTACTTTAATATGCTTCATTAAATCAGGAAACACACCAGATTCGATACTAGTATTAAAAATAATAGATAGTTGAGGTGTGATTATATCTATTATAGACGCAATAACTTTAACAGAAATCCCCCACAGATCGGCGCTTCTCTTAATATCAATAGTCTTAAAATATTTTACAATATTTTTGATGACACTTTATAAAATGTAAAATTCTTTGTATACACATTTACATTTTGTTTAAGTAATGATTCGGCGACGGCAGGAGAAGAATTCAGTGACTTAGTGGTTAAGATCGAAAAATCAGTAAAGTATTTCTCAAAAACCATTGCAACATCCTGATCTGATTTAGTTAATTTATTGTTAACACTTAACTGGTAGTTTGAATCGCGAGAGTTGACCTTACCAATTTTACTATTAATTATACTCCATGTCATTTTAATTTTATTAGAAGCAGTCTTTATGTTTGTTGCTCAAGTACAATGACTTGGCTAAGGAGCACACTCTTTTAAATATTTTGGAATATTTTTTTTACATATTCCCTAAATTCGACGCTCGGATTATATGACCTTTCATTGTAAAGTTCATATAACCTTTGTCTACTCTTATGGATTCCTACTGTCGCCCATTCATTAAATTACCTTGCGATTGTTCAAGGAGAATGTTTTAGAAGTAAAAGTATTATTAAAATTCATTGCAAATAAGCTTAAATAATGTTCCATAAAAAAAATTGTATAATTTTGGTATGAAAGTAATGGAAGTTTTTTTACTATGTTACTTCTAAACTCCATTCTCCAAGCGACGTGCATTTACTGGAACAAACACTACTTTTTTATCTACTTGCTTTTTGTCAACATAAGGTAACGAAACTAATTGTCCACAGTGATCAGAGCTCAATTTTTGAGTAATACATTTATTGAACGGCTTAACATTTGTAAACATGTTATCTATACATGTTGCACTAGATTCAGCAATACGTGTTGGCTCCAAAAATTAATTAAAAAGACCGTAATATTTAAACAATGAGCTAAATTTAATATTGGTGGAGGAAGCTTCTAGGAGATTGATATTAAAGTCTCCACATATTACAACAGTTTTATTCTGTTTATCAAGCTTAGCGAAAACCTCCTCCATAATTTTTTCAAAAGTATCATATAAAGAACATGGGGGTCTGTAAACGCTCACAGCAATGAGGTGTTCAAACTCAACACATGCCATTTCTACAGTTTGCTCAACAGAGAGGCTCACAATATCTTTACGTTCTTTACATGATAATAATTTACTAGCTAAAATTAAGGAGCCATATCTTAAAATCGTTTTTCTATTGAAAGAACTGACCACCTGGTGATTACTGAAGTTAAACATTAAATTATGAGCTTTTAACCAATGTTCAGTAATACATAAAATATGAATATTGTTGCTATTTAAGAACAATTCAATTTCTAGCTCTTTGCCTATCATGCCTTGTATATTCTGAAGCACCAGGTGTAAACAATTTTTATTATCATTTTGTGAAGTTATACAACTGCAACTATTAGGATTGTAAGCTACATTCTGAATTATTTAAACTATTATAACTGCTAGAGATTACATTTATTGTCTCATTTTCCGAAGATCCGAACTATTATGTACTATTATGTATTCTGTGCTACTACCACACAGTTCGCTTTACATAATTACCTTAAGAATATTAAGCTGAGTAAAGCTCGGTTACCCCGGTACAAATTAATTAAATTATCTTAAAGCTGTCCGAAAGAGATTAAAATTTAGTGTGATATAATTACAATATGAGTCTCATCAATTCAAAATAATGATGTATGTATGTAGGTGGTAAGACACTTTTTTGCCTAGGAGTCCGTTTGGTTAGGTACCAACTTCTTACCTATTTCTGTCACCAAATAGCAGTACTTGCACTGCTTTGTTCCAATCTGATGGATATACAAGGGGTGTTGATTGTATTCTCGGTACTTGGGTGATTTGCTAATAGGGTAATTTAAAAAATCGTTAGCTAACGACACTACCTGACGATATGAACATGAAATTTCGTCTTAATAACATCATTACTCCTTATGTAACCGTCAGTCATAGACGACGCGAAGACTGACTCGACAATGTTTAAAAAAATCTAAACCAGTGCGGTGATTAAATTCTTCACTAAACAAGGAAAACCTCAAAAAACATCCAAGAAGAAACGGTGGCCGTTTACCAAGACTCTGTTACTTCAAGGTCAACCGTACAGAAGCAGATATGTGAATATAAAAGAGACAGGGAATGCATCGAAAATGGGCCCTGCCCGGGTAGGCCAATTACAGCGACTACAGAAGAAAATGTGAAAATTATTGAATTACTTGTATTAGAATATGTTCAAATAAGAGTTAATAAAGTAGCAAATATAACTAACATCTCCGTTGGCATCATGTATGGAAAAGTAATATTATTAATAATCATTCCGTGTTTTTAAGTTTTACCAGAACAGTTTCACACTTTATTTCAATGTGCGGCGATTCGTCGGTTTTAAGGAGAAAAACATTACCGTTGCTGGTTCAATAATGTTTGAATTTGAGAGTTGAAGCAAAATGCCGCGCCAGGTACAGCAATCTGCTACCTTTATGTGTAAGACCTTCGGATGAATATAAAGATACAGTACACATTTTTTTTAACATGGGGAAATGCCTACGCATACTTGCCTCGCGGGGCAAGGACGGGTTATGTCAGACTCGCACCGACTAAAATCCCACCTTCGTCACATATTGGCAGGGCCACGGGAACGCTTTCGCACATATCCTTGGCCCCAGCAGCGCCGGCCGCCCCATGGCGGTGCCTCCTCAGAAGAGGACTACTCCTCCCCTTCCTCCTTCTCAAGTAAGGCGCACCAGGACATATAGCGTGCCTTCCTCCACGGCCTCCAACTACACCGATTTCGATTCCGATGCGTTAAGGCCATAGGGCCAAGAAAAACAAGCACTCAGAAGCAATAACCTTCCTGACCCCAGCAGTCGATCTGGTCTATGACTTCGCCACCAACCAAAATTCGATCGCAGAGGGTAGGGAGAGTGGTGTATCGCAATACCGACACTTTTCTCCCCCATCAACCCCAACACCACCGCATCAACGTCGGCCCCGTTTGGAGGATAGGGCGAATGGCGCATCGCCATACCAACATTCCTCTTCCTCCGCGACTCCACCTCGCCTGCAATGGTAGGGGGAGGCCACCCCTCTCGCCGCAGTTCACCAGCACACATCCGAAGTGGGCCACCAAGCCCACTTGGAGTGGCCACCTCGGGCCAGCCATGTGGGTTTCGTTCAGTACTGTGCAATACTACTTTCCTACAACGGAAAATTCGTTAAAATATGCCGAAGTTAGATCTGTTTTATATTGCTGCTGTTTGATCTTGACGACTACGTGAAAGTTATATTTATATATAAGTAGATTTATAATGAATGTCAGAAATTCATCAATTATATAAAACCGAAAATATTGCGTGATATTATTTTATTTTTCTCGTTTATGATATGACAACTACAAGACGACAACTAACAGACAACTACGGGTTGCACAAGCTTTAAAGGTTTTATTTTTTGCATTAATAAAATAAATTGTAGACATTACCTACACAAGCAGCTTCAAATCCCATGTCTACAATACTAGAGATTTATTCAATTCCGTGCTGATTTTAATGATGTGGCCGTGTTTTAGTTAGTTCCGTTTGTAAAAAGAATAAGAAATGTACTAAAAAGAGTGAATAAAAAAGTTAATTGAGCCAAACTTCTTTGATGTTCTAGGGGATTCGCTGAAATGCGCTTTTATTTATGCGCTACTTTCAAAGATTACAGCCGCGAAATGCAACAATAATAAAACATTTACGTCAAAAGTTCGTTAACTTTTGTATCGATTGTATATTTAGTATTTATTAGCGTTATATTTTCATTGCATTAGAATCTTTTTCGTCAACATCGATACGTTAAAAATTTGGGTAATTATGAAATATGAGTACGATCATGGCAGCAACGTGGCACAAGCGGCACGCAACATCAACGACGTTTAACGGAACGAATGCTATAAACGAACCCACTATTTGTCGTTTGTCCTATTCTGTTCTGGAAATTTAACCTTAAAAAATGAACCCAGTTGTGGTCCGAAAAATAAGGTCGACAATGACAAATTAAAGGAAATTGTGGAAGTTGATGATACTCAATCTACGGCTGAATTAGCAAAAACTTTCGACGTTAGAATCAAAACAATATTGGTCATGGGTCAAATTGGCAAGATAAAAAAGCTTGACAATTAAATGGATTCTACACAAACTCAATGATCGCCAGCGCATGCGTGTTACCTGCAATCTTCTTACCAAACGGGACGAGCAATTTTGAAGATATGTACCGTGAAGAACTGAACAAAATGATGGAGAAGCTCGCACGTCTCTTACCAACTTTGGTCAATCGCTCGTCCCCGCTTCTGCTGCATGACAACGCGCGACCTCATACTGCGCAGGTCTCCAAGGTGCAGAGCCGGGGTTGGAAGCTCTCCATCATCCGCTGTACTCAATAGACCTTGCGCCTACAGATTTCTATTTTTTGCTAGAATTTGGATAACTTTTTAGCAGGAAAAAAATTACAAACCCGAGAGGTAGTACAAAATGCCTTTGAAGAATTTGTTACCTTCCGTCCAGCTGATTTATTCAAGAAGGGTCATCAATAATGGATCAATAATCTGAAATAGTTGGCAGATATGCATCGATTGCGGGGGTGATTTCTTTAATTAATTGAAATAATAAATATAAAAAATACGTTATGTCAATTATTTAAAAAAAAACATATTTTTTCGCCTAATTTCTAAAATCACCCCATTTATTTGTCCCGTAATCCAATTAATGGCATTATTAACCATCTCGTTAGCCTTCTTTGCATGATGTTAGTTGCAGGTGTACAAAGACTGCAGTAGCCACTTACCATTCGGTGATATTCGTTTGTCAATTCAGTCACTATTAAATTAAATCTACTTACATAAATTTTTCATCCAATAGGTTTTAGTTTGAAATTCAAGATTGAAATGCATTAAAATTTACCTGGGCTCACAGATTAAAGATCCTTTCGTTATTGAATGTGGTGAGGTTAAAGAAGAACATTAAATTCTTTACCGTGCCAACAAATCGCTCGAGCATAGTAAAAACAGAATAGTAGACTACTTCTAAGAAATGTACCGAACACCGCCAATATGTGTGCGTGCCTGGCACGTGACAGTACGGACTCGTAAGCACGAACAACAGCACGTACACAACGACACTTGTTAAGTTGGAAAGATCGGGCCAAGTTGGAAACCCCCACCGCTGCGCTCTGCAATCACCCTTGTTTAAGACTTTATTGACTTTTAATAAAATTTTGTTAGCAGTCCTTTTTCGTTTTATTTTCTCTTATTGTAAAATAAATTAATTTATGCATCTGCTTAAAAAAATGATGTTTTTATTATACATTTATATTAAAATATATATACACAGATACATACCTCATAAGTACATTAATTATCATATCACATCAGATCAAATTAATTTTAAATATTAAGTCTGAGCTGACACCAAACGCTTAAAATGTTAATTTACTCGTATTTTACATATTTGGCATTTGTTGTAATTTCTTTCTTGACAAACATTAATTCTTTGAGAGTAAAATAAAGAAATTACTAACAAATATGATGCATAGGAATTATGCTTATAAATATTATAACTACTTATAGAACTTAATGAGACTTGCCTGACAAAAATACAGTGACAACCCTGCAACATTAGGCATTTAAGTCTCGCGCGACGCAGGAGAAGTCCTACTATTCTGTTTTACTATGGCTCGAGGCGATAAGATGTTTTATTTAGGTAAGGTTTGCGAAGCCAAAAACAATTTCTATGATAAGTAACACCTCTGTGTTCTGTCTGTAGGATTTATTTAAGCTGACAAACATATCTTACCATCCTGTTGAATTATGTAACGGCAGAAATCGTATGTGTAATTCAGTACTTAAACTACGATATCTAATTCTTTTTTATAAGTGTGAAAAATAAGTAATATAAGATAATCTTCTTTTGTTCAACATGGATACTAAATGATAGCTATTCAATAACAATATATTAATAATTAATATAATACACTATTAATAGTATATAATAATGATATAATATAATAATAGTTATTATATACTTAATATAATATATAATAATAACTATTTAATTGTAAATTATAACTTAAAAATTATGTTGAGTTGCTTGCTCCCATGATAGAGAATTCCGATAAAAGTTTGACGTGATAGAACCATGCTGCTATATTACGGTTGTAGCACGAGTAGTTCAGCTCTACTGGGGGGAAGACCACGCTCTACAGGAAGTAGATAACCGGAAACCCTGTTTACTGGAAACGAAGCATTCCATCTCAGTCCTCAAGGGTAACAACGCATCTGCATTTTTGTTCTTAATTGAGAACATATGTAGATTTTTGTGTGTGTGCTCATTTATTGCCTGTATACTCGTATTATAGAAAAAGACATGTGATGTACTCAAACACACGCAACTGCCACAAGCAGCGCGTCGAACATTGCCATGGCCTGAAAACGCTATCAGGAATGAGACGAGGCCTTTTGCTAAGCTGTGTGACTTATATAGGTTGTAACTTTCCTTCAAAATCTTTAACAAAATTTAACCACTTTTCGTAATAATAATTTAATGTTTACTCAAATAAATGATACTAGTGGTCACCCAGTAGTCGAAGTTCGACCGTAATTCATTAAGAATTTTAGATTGTATATTTAGCAAGCTGTATTCTCTACTTTCAACTAACAGTATAGGTATATACAGCACAGTTCATTCGTCAATCTATATGTAATCATTTTGTTAACAAAATTTAAAAAAAAATGGCCACAATCTCTACTTGGCACTTGTTTCATTTTAGACTATTATGTGTATGACAATTGATATTGGCAGTATGAACGTAAAAATTGTATGTTTAATTTTATTTTATGTGTTTGTTTACACATATTATTTATAAATTTTAGCTTTCTGCATTCCTTCTCCATATAAACTTTATGTCAAATTACATATTCCTCTTTGTGCACAATATGCTTAAAAAGGGGTACAAAGTTTTCTCTTTACGTATTATTATAAGGATTACTTAGCTTTCGTGTACATCATTTTTTATAAACTTCTACAAAAATTTCTAAAATATATTATAAGCGAAAAAATATATCTATAATATATTTTATATAATATAATATATTTTTCTGTAACTAATTGTTTTTCAAATATTATCCGGATCAGTCGCGTTTCAGATATTTAAACTAAATAGGGTTATTATGTCATGATATTAACTAAAATAAAGAAATCCATTTCAACATCAGTGAATCTTCTTGTATTATTCAGAATATAAGACAAATTTACGCCACTAGTTTCTTTTTATTACTATTTTTGTTCGGTTTTCGTAACGAAGTCTCCTTCACTCGTGAGTACATTATTAATCAGCACTTTTAACAAACAACTATTTTAGGCCATGCCGGCAGGGTTTGAACTGGGCTGCTGTACAATATAAAGTTAGCTCCCAACCCACATTTATTTCATACGTTACAGAAGTCACATACATCATGCGTGTAAAACTAAGTCACTCGCTGTATGTGTCCGTACATGAATTACAGGCTGCGAGCGAAATCTTTTTTCATGTATTCCAACATACCCGTGTAAAAGGTTGTGTTGATACACACCGAACGGGCAGGAACCGTGACTGTTTACATTCAAATGTTGTTAACATTGCTGTGGTGCATTCGGATACCGCAAAGTGCTCTTAAATTTATTTTGTTATCTTTTATAAAAATACGCCTGCTGGCTATTACGATTTCACACTAAATAAATCTTAATCCGGATTTTGATTTTAATTATCTGTAGCTTATTCTGAAAACATAAATTGGCTGTCGTTCCTACTTCTTGTACTGTCTTAAATTTGAATTACAAACAAAATCAATATACACAAATGAACGTATGTCCGTGTGTCTGATATCGCATCTAAGCTGCTGAAAAATAAAGCCTATTGTTAACAAAATACTAACTATATCGTACATTCACTAAACTTAGTCTTCCCTCAAAAATAACTACTAGCTTCTTCAGCATCAATCAATTTTTCGTGGGTTTTGAGCTTTGTTTTGAGTTTTTTTTTATTATTCACACTTTGCGTTTTGAGCTTACTTTTTTCTTTTAATAGTCTTATCTCGACACTAGTCATATCACACTATATATAGACCGGTATGCAGAGATAATCTGACATTTAAACTCTAACCTAACAATGTCAAAATGTGAGTACAGAGAATAATATTATTCCCTAATATATCTAGAGTAACATAACATAGATATATATGTAATTAATATGTTACCCAATTTTCGACTTTATCAAGCTTGAGTTTAAACTTGAGATTGTCCCTGAATACTAGTCTAGGACTTATCCATGTATAGTGGATGCATTTTATATATGTCCATAAATATTGTGGTATCATACATAGAGAAACTCATAGCAGCAGCATCGCAGTCGAGCAATCAGAGCCGAGCCTTCAAAGTATTTTAAGTTAATTTAGGTTATTTCAAACAAAATAAACATAACCGAAAACTGCGTGGTCACGAACGTCTCATAAATTGCGAACGTGCTCGAGGTATAGTGCTCTACTAAAACGAAGCAAAAAATTTAATCGCTTTTCTTGGTGTCTGAAATATGTACCTAAAATTTATCTGCAATATTTTACTACTGTGTCTGTGTTATATACCATCTCCACATGTGTATGTAACAATTGCTAACTTTTCTTCTTCTTATGAAAACCTCACTTAGTGCTTTCTCTCTCTCTCTCACTCTCACACACTCTTTCCAATATAGCTTAAATTCCACAGACTAATGATAAAGAACAAAATCACTCCAGGTCTTGGTTCTGAGATCAACACCTGTCCTGTGAAGTGTAGGCAAATCTTTCAGAAATACAAGCCGGTTGGATCAAATCTTTGAAAAAGGGCATACGTGCATTAGTACATTTAAATAGCTAATAAAGATTTACACAATTGATTAAAATAGTTGCTAAAATCTTAACTATTTGATAATTCAAAAGTTATTTCTATTCCAAGTATGAGAAACTTGAACCATAATAACACTTATAATAATCTTACAACTAGTTACAATGCTCCTACTCAATAGTTAAGGCATGCCGGGGTAATAATAGTAGCAATGTAGAAAATTCCAAACATAAGTACTAGTAACAAAAATACGGCTAAAAGTTATCTCTAATTTATCTTAATTTTATTTTTTATTTATAGATATGTATGCTACAAGCTCGTACTCGTACATAAATGAGTGTTAGGTAATTACTTGAAAAAACAAATCGAATTTAAAGAGACGTGAAGTGTCTCTGTGGAAAATGATTCCGTCTTGGTACGACCATTTTAACTATTTCTGCCACAAAGTAGTAGTGCGTGAATAACTGTGTTCCGATCCGAAGAAAAAAGAGAGCCAATTATAGGTTGTACGCATTCCATCTTAATATTCATAAGTAACAACGCTTCCGTAGCCTTCTTTATTTAAAGTTATTGCAGGTGTCTATAGCCTGCAGTACCCACTTACCATCTGGTGGACCGAGAGTTCGTTTTCACTTCAGTATTTAAAAAAACATGTGTGCAGTTTACACGCGATAGAATTGAAACCTTCAAGAAAACTAAATTTCGACAGAATGAGTCGAATGCACAGTATTGGGGAAGGATAATTGTAGGTTTTATTTATTTTAATATTGATACCAACTTTATAAATCATTTTTTTATTTTATTCTACATATATCACAAACATTACATATTGTACAGACTCCACCTTTTCAATTTCAACAATGTTAGGTTTCAAAATTGACAGGAATGGCTTAGGGTAACTAATTTTTTTTTATTACTCTAAGCCAGGGCTTAACTACAATCCCACCCGATGGTAAGTCGTGATGTAGCCTAGATGGTGCAGCGCACTGAATTAACAAAAACCTATTCACTCTTGCCTTGAAAACACCCACATTGTAATCGGATGGAAAGAGACAGATGCTCTCAACGTATATCACTCCTGATGACCGTGACCTGAACATGTATGATGAACGACATAGTAAACCGTTTGTTTCGAATGCGTAGTAAGTCAACAATGAAGGAGTGGAGACTGCCGAGCGTCTGGTTGTTCAACAGTGGAAGGGAGAGGAAGGAATTAAATTATGCAATTCCTGTGCACACTCTCCGAAATTCATTCTGCAGAAAACCGAAAGTCTGGCTACTTCGCACCTGTGTTCCAGGCTGGTAAGATTGATTTCAACCAAATTCGGATCACCAATAAGCCTCCTAGCACGCCTTTCCATTGAGTCCAAAGCTGTTTGGGCTCATTTTGCAGCACAGCACATTTATAGCAACAATGCTCCATGCACATCCGGACCTGCGCTTTATATACAGTAAGCAGCTGCCCCGGCGTAAAGTATCGCCGTACCTTTGCAAGGACTCCTAGATTCCTTGCATCTGTTTTGGCCTTGGTCTCAATGAACCGCCATAAGTTCAGACTATCAACCCCCAACATTTGGAGATGGTCGGTGTATTCCAGTGAAACATTTTGAAAAGAAGGAGCCAAGGTGAGCTGGCTCCTTTATAAAGTGAAGAAACACGCTTGCGTTTTGTAGTCGTTGAATTTCACAAGATTGGCATCACCCCATTCGTAGACTGCCTGTAGTGTGAAATTCACACGCTCTACCATAGCCTTTCTTTCGGACTGGATTTGATCCCGACTCGCCCGAGGACTTGGTTGGTGTCGCTCCACAACTGCGCTGTCATTTGCGTACCCAGAGATACCGGTTATAAGCAAATCATTAATATGCAGCAGGAAGATATTAGCGGAGAGAACGGACCCTGAGGAATACCTGCGTTAGTCGCCACAGGATCGGAAGAATAGCTATCGACGACAACCCGGAGATACCCTTCACTCAGTAAGTACTTTACAAAGTCAATCAGATCATGGGATAAGCTGTACGCTGGAAGCTTATCCAAAAGGTTAGCATTCCAAACTCTACTAAGAGCCTTCGAAACAACAGCAAGTGCTTCTCCACTGTTCTCGAGTGCCTCGCCCCATAAGTATGTGACATACGCTAAAAGGTCCTAAGCTGAACAATTTTGGCGAAACCCATATAGCCGGTCACTAAGTAGGTCATTCTGTTCTTATAGAGTATGAAGGTAATTGAGATTGGCCGATGATTGGCAGATTATATAAAAGATAATAGGAAATACTGTATTATACAGTGTTCTATCTCATTCCTTCGCAGGTTAAATCCTCTAAATGTATTTGATTGTCTATTTTCACTGTCGCTTTTTCTTATCATTAAGTTCATATAAAGAAGTTTCTAGTTCTAATAAACTATCTTGCAGCTGGTTTGGACCTGGTATAAATAAAAAGTCAAAATTAACCCAATAATTGAAGCAAATCTCAACTATATACAACTGGTGGCGGTCAGTGTATTCCAAAGATTCACTTCGAAAAAAAGAGACCAAGGGTGAGCTGCTCCTTCTATTTGTGTAGAATTATGTGTTTTACGTCATTCATTTTGGTTAAGGCTGGTAGTCTAAAGTAGGACTAGCTATGTGCGCAGGTCAAGCTTATAGTGCCCAAGTGTATGCGCAAGTACGGGAGCATTCTCTACTCCTCACTCTCATAGTCCGACGAGACGGTAAAACGATAGAGCCGGAGAGAGATCAAATTCAGGAACTACGGCTTTAAGTGCTTTCCAATGTACGAGGTATGGCTCCTAGCTCCGGGCTACCAAAGAGAATTTCATGACAGAAAAACTGATTAACAGAATTTTTTGACCCTATCTAGGACCTCATGACCAGTAGTGGTGTTTACGACCATGAGGCAAACAAGGCAATAAATTACATACAAAATAATTATAAGTATTCCTGTTTTAAATCGTATTTCGTTAATCTTTATATCGTTAAATAATCTCAACATTAAGTTAAGAAAAAGTTCCATAACTTGGGAAATGGCAAAAAAACAGCTGAGCAGAGTATTAATGAAACATTTTCCAAAAGAGGTTCATTCACTAAATTTTCGAAAAATGTTTTTTGTACAATAAAATGTACAATAATATAATTGCAAATAATTCATATAGCCGTATCAAAAATATTTTTATCTCAGCCTTCGTTGGTAAAAACTAAAGCAGACTGTACTTGAAATAGGACTTGTGTAATAAGCGACTGTTATGGGATTACTATATTTTATAATCAGGATAATTAAAACACTTTTTCACAATTCATATTTTATATTTGTATAAATTATCCTCTTTGTTTTGACGTAGGTTATTTGACGTGATCCAATATACTTACTTTTGAAGTTATTTAATACCAACATAATACATACTTAAATACATTTACATGTTTTCATATTACCTTTAATACTGAATTTTTTAAAACTAAAATGTCTACAAATTTTCTAAAAGATTGAAAATATTTTTTTTTTCACAATTACTAATATTAAAATTTAAATCTTTGTTGCGACTTAGACAATTTGCTTATTATATCAAGTTGGGTGATATACATGGACAATATTCAACAGTTTTACTTTTCACTCCTTGGACACGCTTCTGTTTGAGTAACCAATCAAAGTAGTAACAACTATAACACCAGACACTTCTTTACACACAACCTACAGTTTACCCCAGGTTAAACTGTAATATTAATTATTGGAAAAATGTATCGTTAGAAAAAAACTTATATTTTTGGACGAAATTTTCGTAACTTTTATCAAAAAGTAAGAGCTGATTACAAAGAACTAAAAAAAAAAGAAAAATATCTACACAGAAGTCAACTCTTAGACACAGTTTATAGAAGAAATAAAGCACCGACTTTAGCAGCTGTTACAAACAAATTATTTTATTTACATTAAAAACTTCATTCTCTATTTTCCTACCATTGAGGCTGGTGTATTTTCTTAAATTTTGGCAGTTTATTGATTTTCTCTATTACGAGGAATAAATCAATGACAAACAATTATAAATTATTTACAAAAATTTTTAGTTACCTACTCCAGTTTTTCCTACTATTGATCTTTTTTAAACCTCTCGAATGAACCATACATACCCAATGGTGCAACCGGGAACAAAACCCGTTCTATTTTTACTAAGAGATATAGATTAACGGAGCGTCGATGTTTGTATTAGATGTGGTATAAAGCTTGTATCTAAAATGATACATTAATAGAATGATAGGCCTGGGTATAGAATTTGTATCGATATATTTTGACACACTGTCCTATCTTTATTTTTAAACGTTACCTCCACTAGGATTTTCTCCTGTTTCGTGGGAGCAATTTACATACATAAATTTCATGAAGACAAACATTCAGACGCGGAATAATTATTTGTAGTCCATACAAATACTTATTCCTTGTAGGATTTGAACCCGCGGCCTTTAGTGCTGCAAATCATTACTAAGCCCCTGCACCATGAAGTTGTCTTATCTTTATTATTAGTTACCTGGACGTTCACTTCTGCTATCAGTGCCAAAATAGCGAAAATCAAATCGAATCATCATGTCACTGTTTATAGCCAGTCCAGCTAGAGGTCATTGCTGTGATTTCTTTTAGATTCGCAATACGTAACCTAAACCATTGAGCTGCTATTGCTTTATTTAGCTTTAGTAAGCGTTTTAAAAAAATAAACTTGAGTAAGCAAAGTTGTACTTGAGTAAGCTGTCGTCTCGTTATCGAAGGGAAAATTCCCTTTAAATGATCTAAAAATGTTAACGTGAAAATAAATTCAAAGGTACTTTCATGCTCGACGTAAGTGTAAACGGATGTAATTTGATCATAAACGCGGTAAACAGACTTTAAAAATACGTGAAAGGGATACGCTTGTTGAATCCACAGCCTATTTATTAAATAAAAAGTCTTCAAAGGTCATATATAAATATATTAAACTATATGCAACACAACGAGCCGTATTTGGTATTGGATTTAAAATTTTCAAAATAATTTTAACAGAAAATAAAATTCTTCTTCGCATACCCTACTCATATTTCCTAGTATCAAAACAGAATTTCGGAATCAGAAGTTAATTTGCAGATGCTATAGAATTTTTTTGATTAGGAAAAACAAGAGATAAACTACTTAAATGACATAAAATTATGAAATTTGTTGAAAAAATATTTATTTACTTTGACCGTTATTTTACCGCCAGGCAAAACCATCGATTCGAATCTCTACTGTCAACAACTAATACGACTCTAGCAAGAAATTGAAAAACGGCCGGAATTGATCAACAGAAAAGGAGAAACTTAGTCAGTTTTTACCATCAGTCAAGTCTCAAGTGTAATATCCTTCTGCAAGATGAAAAAATTAATAATTTTAATCGGAGGTAGCCCTGATTAACTATGACATTGGGACATCGAACACCTCAGCTCCCTCCCGTGGCCATGAGTGCCGTAAAGTGCTTGAAAGGTCGGGAATATAAAATAATTTAAGATATGCAATAAAATCTGTAATAGCTAGTTTTATTTTAAATGTCTACAACCTAGACCTAATTATTATTTCCACAATATTTGTTAACATCAATGGTACATTACTCACCTTCAACATAGTCATAACAGCAGATCTTTGGATGATCTTAGCACTATGCTCGTTTCCCAAGGTAGGTATTAAAATGAACGTGGAAAAGACAAAAATCATGTTTAACACTCACATGATACACTGATATCTGCGTTTGGAATAGGGTAGCTGCTAGCAGTGCAATGAGAATTTATATTGTTTGTCTGTGTAAAGCTATCTCGTTGGCGCCACTGTCTAACGCGTAATTGAGGATCCAGCATTCGCAATCCACTTCTAACGAGGATATATCATGCATTAATAAAAATCAGTAAGGAAAGGACCTTTGTAACATTTTATAAATATATCATCCATTTTCATTGATTTAAAATGACATTGATTGATTGATTGACTAAAGGTTAAGTAAAATGGTGGTATGACACCACTCACTTATATAATATATATACCTTATATATTAAATTATATATTATATCTAATATATAAAATTATATTTGTTTGCCATACCGTTCATCAGATTACGATAAAACTTTCCTTAACATATTGCTTGCATTTCCGCGAAGGTTATAGGCATATTTAGACCAGGTAAGTGGTGCACCATCCACTTACCTGGTCTAAATATATAAGGTAAGGACCTTTGTAACATTTTATAAATATATCATCCATTTTCATTGATTTAAAATGACATTGATTGATTGATTGACTAAAGGTTAAGTAAAATTATGGTGACACCACTGACTTATATAATATATATGTATATATATATACACATATATATATTAAATTATATAGTATTTCTAATATATAAAATTATATTTGTTTGCCATACCGTTCATCAGATTACGATAAAACTTTCCTTAACATATTGCTTGCATTTCCGCGAAGGTTATAGGCATATTTAGACCAGGTAAGTGGTGCAGAATCCATCCACATACCTGGTCTAAATATGTAAGGTAAGGACCTTTGTAACATTTTATAAATATATCATCCATTTTCATTGATTTAAAATGACATTGATTGATTGATTGACTAAAGGTTAAGTAAAATTATGGTGACACCACTGACTTATATAATATATATATATATATATATATATATATATATATATATATATATATATATATATATATAATATATAGTATATCAATATATAAAATTATAGTTTGCAACCCACAGATTACAACTTGGTCCTTAACATATTGCTTGCATAACCTTCGCGCGAAATGCAGGCAATATTTACCAGGTAAGTGTGCCCTTACCTTATCGTATATATGACGAACGGTATGGCAAACAAATATAATTTTATATATTAGATATAATATATAAATATAATATATAAATCTATTCATTAGATTAATATATTATATTAATCCAATATATTAGAATGAATAGATTTAATATTAGATATAATATATAAATCGACCGATTTTGTCTCATGGTATAATCAGGGTATATGAGTTACAAGAAACTTCTTGAAATTTAACGAGCCAAAAATGCTATAATAATATTATTAACTTCATTAATGATAATGATAACGATTTTAATTGACGTTTAAAAATATGAGCCAGCACCTCAGTAAATTAAAATATTTTTAAAGTTAATTAATTTCATTAGTAAGAAACAATATGGTTTTAAACCAAAATCAAATACACTATCCGCCACAGCAGACTTTATAACGAAAATAAAGTTGAATTTAGACAAGAAAAAATTGCGCTTGTTGTATTTATAGATCTGTAAAAAGCCTTTGACATAGTGAGCCACGAGTTGCTATGACATAAATTTGCCAAGATCCGTTTGACAAACACTGCACTAGCTATTTTTAAATCTTATTTAAGTAATCGCCAACCAGTTGAAAAATAGATAAAACACAAAGTTCTTGTAGAACTGTAGCTTTGGTGTACCTCAAGGTGGTTTGGTGGCCCCTACTGTTTCTTATAAATACGAATAATATCAATAGGATAGGTATAAGTGGAGATATAACTTTGTACGCTGATGACACGTGTCTTTTTTATTATGGTCATTCAATCGGATCTATTGTATCAGAAGCCCAAAATGATTTAGATTCGCTGAACGAATGTTTACAGAGCAATCTTTTAACGATCATTACAACCAAAACCAGTTATATGATTTTTACTGCAAAAAATAAAAAGAATGATGACTGTAGTCCGTAGGTAGTAGAAAAGTATCTAGGTCTTATTTTAGACAGTAAATTAAAGTCGTAGTAATCTCTAATGGGTATGATAAAGTGTATTGCGTGCTGTCTTCTAGCTTCTGTACGGTATACGATTTATAATACCATTATTAAACCACAAATCGATTATTTAATAGAAATATAGAGCAATGCGGCCAAAACTAACATATTACAAACTGCCCAAAATAAATTATTAAAAGTATTATTTCATTTTTAATTATCTTTCACCGACTGATAAACTTTATAAACAAATGAAAATAATTAACATATCACAAACATACAAGTACCAAAATTGTATAATCATTCGAAAAAAATTTAAATAAAGATATACACACCAATACAACTTTACCAAAAAGAATACAACTACACAAAATGAAACTTAGTCGAAAAAACGATATTGAATTAATAACACCGCGAACAAATTTCGGTAAAAATGTATAACGTATGAAGGTTCCCAAATATATAACAAATTATCTAAAGGTGTTAGAGACTCAAAATAAATGCACACATTTAAAAGACTACTTAAGTATCACATATTGAAAGAGTAAGCAGACTTTTACACATATGAATAATATAATAAAAGATATACACATTTAAGTTTTGTATGTATAGGGATATATATGTATGAATACTTTCATGTTTCAACAACTAGTATGAATAAACACTTAATATTTATAACATCTGCTTATACATTAAGAAACAAAATTATTTAAGTTACTTCGAAATGATAAATATTACAACAGCTCATTAGAGATATAAATTTTTATTACATGACACTTAATCAGATATTTCTTAACTATCAAAAATAATCTACTATACTACTAGTAACACTTAGTTTATGCGTGTCGGCATTAAGAAGTCGGCGGTCGAATTTGCACGGAATCTGACGAGCCATTGCTATCGCTAAACAAATTTTTTTAAACCATCTACATTTAGTTTTGTATGTTTTCGATAGTTTTATTGTAATTTGCATTATTAACTTGTACGAATAGCTCAAACGAAATTTATATTAAGCCGTAGATATGTTAGTCTCATAAGTGAATTTAAAATTCTTGAGATAACAAAATTTTTTAAACCAATTAATTAAAATATTCTTTTGCAGTCCCTTATAATTCAGTGCTATAAATAGGCTCCTATTGTGCGTAGTACTTCAGTCTTCACGCTTTGCAGCCAAATTGACATTCGCAATATCAGAGTCCTTCGACGTTACTATCTGTCAACGTTCGAGATATTTTATATGTCGCATAATGGACATGGTATACCGCAAATTCCTGTTATAGTTGTCTCTAGTGGTGCGTAAACCTGTATGACTTTCAACGAATATCGCTTGCTGATTCTTAAGTACGCAACCGTTGACGACCTACTTACGATCTTGACCATGTTGTTAATGAGAATTCTGTGGACGATAAAACCTACTTGGGACAGATAATCGTCTTCCCGGTGATAAATAATTTACTGGATTCAATGATTACCGTGTCTTCTCTCTATCTTCATAACTGCCATTAAACTGATTTTATGATCGATGGTGATTCTGATGGCCACCCATCTCTTGGTTTGTTTCATCCTGTCGCCTCTTACGACGACATGCGGGTAGTAAATATTCTTCCACCGTCACCGCAAAGTCACGGCCTTTTAAATGAATATATTTTTAATAAAAATCAATACAGCTCTCGTTAATATACTGTAAATTTCATAAATTACCTTGTCGTGAAACACGTTTTTAATGTTAAAAGTCTAAAAAATTAACAAACTTCTAATAAGTTCCATTAATGTAAACGTTACCTAAATACGTCTTATTCGTCGATGGAATTGCTCTAGTTTAAACTCAATGCCACTGTAGTAAAATATCGAAAACAAGAGTCCAATCCGTCTCTATCCACAACCCCTGCTTTCTGACGTGAATTAATGGGTTACTTAACTAAAGTAGTAAACACCAGGTGTGCTTCTTTGCCCCTCTACCGCCGAGAACAAAATGCATATAAAGTGAGCTTTCATACCGTAAATGATGAAGTGTTTAACGTAATGCTACTCAATAATAATGCAGTGAAATACTTTGAAAAAAATTATTCAAAATAGCTAATTAAATATATATTTTATTCTTTTTAATAAAAAATATGGATATCAGAGAAAATAGAATTAGCAAAACGAGTCCATATTTTCCTTTATTCTGATATTTTAAACACATATCTATGTAGTAGAGCTACATTACAAACTAATATGCAGCAGGCTGTAGCAAAAATGAATCTGTTCGACTGAAGAAGAACCACAGTCTTACAGAATATTAAAATAACGATATCATATTTTTTTATGTTAAACTACAAGAACTGAAGACCCTTTTTACTGGTAACAAGGCCTTCCATCTTAAACCTCGAGGAAAAATTGAGTAAAAAATTTATGTTTTCGTTTCTGTAACTGAAATAGCCCAGCAGAATATTACGATAAAATAGCAATGGCTTGGAAATTTATCTCGAAGTACCTACAAATGATGGGCAAGAAAAGTTCTTGAATTACAGTCTCTTACTAGCACAAGTAGACCCCACTATATGTAATAATGTCCTCCAGAACAAAATTCGGAAAAAGCGGCCAATATCAACGGAGATTAGTCATGTGCGCAGGACTTGTCTATTGTGCCCGATTGTATGCGCGAGCACAGGTACACTTTCTATTCCTTCTCGATCGGAAATCCGATCGTTTCACCTCTTGAAATACTGACAGACATGGATGCAAGTGTGTACGACTGGACACGTGTCCTCCGCCAGAGCGGTGGGAGTGAGTCGGATGAGGTGTTCGAAAGAGTTAAGCGGCAGGAACGGCTTAATGCATTCCCAACGTGGCGCGTTCGTCTTTATGAAGAGCGTTATGCGTGCAAGCGCGTTTTTAAAGTTATCCTGCCGCACTTTGAAACCTGGATGTATCGACGAGCAGGAAGACATCCAGAGACTTACACAGATAATAACCGGACAGGGCACTGTTGCTTCGGGGATTATTTGTGTAAGACGGACGCGAAGCGACAGCGAACTGTTTCCACTACGGTGTGCAGGATTAAGACTCCGCATCCCATACGCTGGCAACATGTCCAGCTTGAGAGCGGGAGCGAACGGTCGTGGTAAGCCGGATGGTCAGTACCTCTTCCTGCCAGCAGTCGTGTCGGCGATACTGAGCAGGGACTCGGCGTGGAGGGCCGTAGCCACCTTCTGTGAATCCGTTATGGTCCAGAAGGAGGCTGCTGAGCGGGATCGGGGAGGGTGGATCCCGCCCGGAGTCGACGTCGCCAATGCGTTCATCATGTCCCTCCTCTTACAAACGGTGTTCCCTTACAATAAGAGGGGCCTCTGCGGTTGCAGACGCTCGAGGCGGGGCCCCCGAATACCTAGAAATGTAACCCCTGAGGGGAACGATGTCTCGGGAGTGGTCCCGAGACATCGCGATAACACTGCTGGATGCTGAGAGCAGAAATAACTGCCCTCAGGACGCGCGCGAGAGAGGGGTCCGGTTGCGTTCCGGCCCCTCATTTATACGCTGATGGCAACCACCGTAGGGTTTTGGCCGGTAAGAGTTCGGCATAACCTTTATGTTGCCCCCGCAGCCGAAGGTATCTGATGAGGATTTCGTCTCAAAAAAAGGGGTCACTACTACAACCACTAGATCAATGAGCCAGAACTAGATGTAGTTTTGACCTGATAAAATATACAAAGTTCGATAAAAAAAAGTTTTTACGAATTGAGTTTTGGACTATGAAAAAATATGTAGATTAAACGACTCTCGAAAAAACGGAATAGCTTTATAATATAAAAAGTTAAACAAACCCCTTGCGTGGTGACGAATATTGGCAATATTACTCAATAGTTTTGTGCAATCAAATATAAGGATACTTGGGATGATAGTAGAAAGTATATTTAAGTAATAATATTTATTTATATTTTTACACAAAGTGGTTATTTACTAAAAACCATTCGACACATTATAAAAACAAAAAAATGTACTTAATTACACACATAAGAAAATAATTCATCATTTCTTGGGAAAGCTCAAATAATCTAAATGTATAGTAAACTTCACCGCGATTCATTTTGATTACGGACAGGATTAAGCTTTGAGATCCGTGGGAGACAGCAGATGGAAATCCCAGTAAAGCGATGATTACACGGCCCTTCTAAGTTATATTGTGTATGATTATCCCTTAACTATTAATTTACATTTCCGTCCTTGTGTATATTGCTCGACCCTTAATTTAAGTTTTAAAATAAGCATACAAGAAGAAAAAAATTATTGCTGTTTGGAAATATTTGGAAAACGCAATTTTTATTTTAAATTACGTATTTTCCAAACCCAAAAATATATTTATTTTGATTTCACATAACTGAATTTATCTTTTGTGTTAATATTGCTTCGTTTGTTGATTTTAATCTGATTTTATCTTTTAAATAAACACAGAAAGGACCCGTTGTTTATAACAATTAAAAGTTAAAATAACAATACTTGAAAATATACCATACCATCTATATCACCGTCTTATAAAAATTACTAGATCAGCCTTTCATTGCTTTGCATTGAATAGCATCCCTTACTAAGAGTGACAACTATAAAAAATATCCCCCCCTATGAGGGAATCTATAGGGGCGGCCCATTTTTAGCTGTGGTCTTTAATAAGCTGTAACAGTAACAGTACCTTTGATGAATTAAGGTATAAGCATATAAACATAATTACGCCGAATAATAAAGACGACAGATCCAAGTCGATTGGGAAGCATTCCTGAAATAAATAGTTAAGTATATCTAAAACTTAGAAAAATAGAATGCACAACCAGTTTATATTGCTAATGATGACAAACGGATCTGAGACATGAATCTATGACATGAGCTATGCTTGGAGTTTCTTTACACGATGTACTTCGAAATGAGAAAATCCGAAGCAGAAGCAGAGTAACCAATTAAACCGATGGATCAGTAAGATAAAAATCAAGAGCAAATAGTCGAACCATTAGAGCCTAGACTTTACGGTCATTGTATTAAATTAATATGAAAAATATATTGAATCTGAAATCCTTTTACTATTTTATGTCTAACATTATAATACTAAATCCATTTCTCTGTAACCCAAGGTTGCTTCGCCCAAATACCTCCCCACAAGTTTACGTGACAAGTAGAAGTGCAAATAAATAAATTGCAGTACGTGCCTTTACATTTGCGCTCGAATAATGAGATACGAGTATAGTATTACGGTCAGTAGGCAATGCTCATACGTGCCAATAAAATTGCCATGAATATTTTATTGGCTTAAAATTGATGTCATAAGAATTTATGTTATGTCCTTTTTAGAGAAAACATGTACAACATATGAAGTTAAGTTATATAATAGGTATTTACCTATGAAATTGCTGTACTGCAGACCTAGGAACTTTAAATCAAAATAATTTTTGTTTAGCTAAGAATTCTAATTTCAGAATTACCTATTCGTTTATTGATTAGCGTTATTTTTTTATCGCATTTGGAGCTTTTTCGTCATCATGGTCATTACTCAAATTTTCAACGTATGAAAATTTGAGTAATGATGAAATATATGAGTACCGTCATTCCAGAACGCGGCACAAGCGGCACGCAACATCAAAGTCGTTTACGGAGCGAATACTACAAACGAACGCACCATCTGTTATTATTGTTTGGGCGCATCCGTTCTGAAAATTTCGCCCTGAAGTCGCCCGAGGTCGACCGAAAACTTTTATTCAACCATGACGAATTAAAGGCGATTGTGTAAGCTGATGATACTCAATCTACGGCTGAATGAAAGCAGTAGCCTTCAACGTTTTTATCAAAATATTGGTGGTATATACCTTACCATTTGCGTCAAATTGGTAAGGTAAAAAAGCTTGATAAATGGGTGGCCCTCAAACTCAAATGTCGCCAGCGCAAAATACGCGTCGAGTCGAAGGCACGTCACCTTGCACTGCTGAACAAGCACACAAACGAATTGTTTTTGAACCACATTGTTACTGTATGATAATTGCAAGTGCTCAGCACGTCGGTCAGATCGTGATTGAGCACTTAAACAGAAACAGAAAAGTCTCTGTTTTGTTGTCTAGCGCCAGTGTGATTCATCACAGCTTCTAACCAAATGGGATGAGCATCACTGCAGATGTGTACTGTGAAGAACTAAACATAATGATGAAGAAGCTCACACGTCTCCAACAACCTTTGGTCAATCGCTCGTCCCCGCTGCTCCTGCATTACAACACGCGACTTCATACTTATACTGTACAACAGACGGTCTGTAAGTTACAAGAGCTGGGGTTGACAGCTCTCCGTCATCCACCGTACTCACCATCACATACAGACTTTTACTTTTTCTAGAATTTGGATAACTTTTTGGCGGGATACAATTCAATGCCCGAGAGGCAGTACAAAATTCTTTTGAAGAATTTGTGGGGAAATCAGCTTCTTCAAGAAGGGCATAAATAAACTGCCACTGCGTTAGCAAAGATGCATCGATTAAATGGGCGATTACTTTGATAAATAGAATTAAAAAATATAGAAAAAAATATACGTAAATTTACTTTATAAAAAGCGACAATTTTTATAGGTTATAGGTATATTTTTATAAACCTAACACTTTAATGTTAGTAAAATGAGATATTTACGCGAAATTGCATAAATAATGATGGTACTAAAATACTTCATGTGTATGAATGCCTTACCGCTTTATCTAACTATATATTAGCATTACTGAAATTCAAATAAATATTATTTGAATTCGAAATCGAATTAATGATTTAGTTAATATTCTTCTTTATTATCAGCGACCTATTAAACGATTACAACGGGACATACGAGTAATCCCTCATTATAAAAAGGATTAGTCGTAATCGCTACGCGTATAAACGACAGGTGCAACCCCGGGATTTTCACATCCTTGATTCTGCTCCCCTGGCCGGGCAATTTTTGTATAGCACATACAAGAGATGTAGGCTGATATTTCAGAGACTATCTCGAGTTGCGCAAACTTAACGTTGTCAAAATGTGTGTATTATATTAATTTCTAGACTCAAATTTTCACATTGTAAAATTTTAGCTTATTGTCCGAATATCTTCCTTTTTAAAAAGATGCGTTCACGTTACATAATGATAGAATTATTATAAAGTTGTGTTCAATACATAATTTAATTTAAAATTAAAATAATTACATATTTATCGAAAAGGTAATATTTACATCAAACCATGAAAAGACCACCAATAAATATATCTTGTTGGCTATTATTAGATTGTTAAGAATCTTTCACGTGTATGTATGTTAACACGACTAAATACGATTTTAACTTTCCAATTGTAGCTTCTTAAATAACCTAAGTGTTACCCCAGCCCCACCAAATCCCACTGTCTTTTTATATAAGAGGGGCAAACGTACATGCGGCTCATTTGATAAGTAACTGCCGCAGCCTATAAACAACTGCAATACAGTAAAAGTACAAGTTGCAGGCCTTTTGAAAAAGAGTAGACTCTTTTCTTAAAGGTCCTATCAACCTTATTCCTATCAGTCCGGAAAAATCGCTGGTGGTAGTCAATTCCACAAGAAAGTTGTGCGAGAAAGATTTAGTATACCACCTTCATAATACCAGCACAGAATACCAGCGTAAAATAGTAGCTTAAAAAAAAAGAAAAAATACAAAAATGAAAAAAATAAAAAACGGTGGTCGGACCTGCTGTGTGTTTCGTATGGTGAGTGTAGAGAACCGAAGACCCTTTTTACTGGAAACGAGGCATTCCAACTTAGTCCTCATGGGTGATAAGGCATATGCATTTTGATTCGTAATCGAGAATAGATGAAGATATCTATGTCTACAGCAACCGCTTACTATGAGGTGGACTGTGTGCTCGTTTGTCACCCCATCCTATAAAAACTGGCCTTGTGCCTTTATACATCCCACAACTGAGCACAGGTATCAACTTATTTCTAAGAAGATTTTTAAGTTTTAGGACAAAGAAATGTCCGCTACGCAGCCCCAAAGTAAATCCAAGGTTCTGCAAGCGGTACGTAGACACTTTCACAATTTTACCATCTGACAAAATAACTGCATTTTTAGACCACCTTAACTCCATAAACTCTAAAATACAATTCACAATGGTGTTAGAGGCAAATAATTCTTTAGCCTTCCTAGATGTTTTAGTCATTCGAAATCCTGATAACACTACTGGTCACACTGTGTATAGAAAAAAGACCCATACCAACCGATATCTAAATGGTGAATCTCACCATCATCCTTCACAGTTAGCTACCGTGGGTAAATCTTTGTTTCAGAGAGGACGAGGGATCTGTGACAGAAAACATCTGGCCGCCGAGCTTCAACACGTCAAGCAAGTATTGCAAGACAACAAGCTTCGGGTCCCGCGCCTACGTCACAGTGAACGAGTGAAGCCAGCCACAGTCGAGCGTGCGCCTGCTGTACTACCATATATCAGAGGAGTCACAGACAAGATTGGCTATATCTTAAAGCGAGCTTCCATTAAAACATACTACAAGCCGCCGAAGAAGATGAGTCAACTTTCGCTCATCTTCTTCGGATCCCTTTTTACCATCCATCAAATATAATATTTCTCTACAGGATGCAGGTGTGTACAAACTACATTGTGAATGTGGTCCCTCTTACATAGGTCAAACAAAACGATCTATAAAAACCCGCGTGAAGGAACATATAGCAGACGTGAAGCACCGACGCTCCGGGAGGTCTGCAGTCTGCGAATATGTTCCAGATCGTCCCCACCATTACATTCGATTTGATAAACCAAAAATCCTCGCAAAAGAACACCGGTTCCTACCAAGGATGATACGCGAGGCTATTGAAATTAAAAAAAAACATCCAAATTTCAATAGAGAAGATGGATGGGTGCTGCCAGCAGCTTGGGATTCTATAATTAACAAAATTAAACCCAAACCCAAGCATACCACTGCAAGACTTCATGATACAATACGCTCGTTTTGCGTAAATCGGACCAAAAATTAATATTCAAAAACTGAAGGTAGCCGGACTAACTATGACATTGGGACGTCAAACATCTCAGTCCCCCCGTGACCATGGGTGCTGTAAAGCACCCGAAACGTCGGGATAGTAAAAACAAATTAAAGTAATTAAACGCGATAAAATCCGTAAATAATAGTTTTATTCAATGTGTAGAGTTCGCGTAAATTTAAGAAATCCTAATCTATACTACTTTGATTATTAATTTGGTTACGAAAAAAAAACAATTAATTTTTTTAACAAAAGTTTTCCAAAACAGTTTTAAATCTACCAAAAATTTTCCGAACGAAAGAACTTCTTTATAACAATACATACAATAGTGTACCTACCGCGTTTTCGTCGTGATCTTTTTGTAAGAGTCAAAAAATTTAATGCCACTACTTTTAAATTTGACCTGTTCCAGAAAACAGCAAATGACATAGAGTTGCTAGCATAATATATTAATAGGTATATTTAACTTCCTGTTTTAGTTATTATTCTTACATAGGTTTGCTCTACAATGGGATTGTAAAGAAATCTTCTCAGCATACCAATCTCGGCAGATTTAAACAGATTTTAGTAGGTACAAATATATTTGCAATGACGGCGCACAGATACAACTTTTTTAAATCGTAAATGCCAAATGTAGAATGATTTGGTTTCAAGCAAATATTGAGTCAATCGGAATAAGTCCAAGACTATTTAAAGAAGAAGAAGAATAATTAAAGATTAACTTACTATCACGCATTTCGTGAATTTTTCTTCAGTTTGCCATAATTATTATTAAATATGTGATCAAGGGTTTAATGAAAATTAGTAACGTATTTCGCGCACTAAATCCTTCTCAGAAATAAGAAGATACCTGTCTCATTGTAGGATATATAAGTTTTTCTTTTATTACTGTGGCGTAAAGTTTTGAGGTTTTTAGATCTATTCATAATACAGTCATTATTAATTTATAGCTTCAAAGTTGCTATATCACGTTATATTGAATTTATTTTAAGGAAACTCTATGACTCGCTTTGCGCTTTTACTCCGTGTTCCCACATTTATACCTCAGGCGGATTACATGACACCCGCCGGCATTTCGTATTATCTCCTCTTATATTTGTCTTTAAAAATAAATGAAAGACCTCGTATTTTACTAATTCTATTTTTTTTCACCATCCCGCTTTTCCCATCCTGTATTTGCATAGATTAAAATTCTTCTTTACACTTACCTCTTGTTGGTGTTAGTCATAAAATAATCAAAACATGCAAGTATGCAAAACATTAGGGACTGCAATCGAAAGTAATATGATTGTATTTCAGGGTTCAATTGTTAACAGGCTTATAAAATATTCAGAATTTTTTGTTTAATTTAAAAAATTGACTTAATACTATTAAGTACCAACAATTTAGTTAAATTCTGATTAATAAAACTCGTCTTTGTGTCTTTACAAAACAGTGTTCATTAACGTTAAGCCTTTTCCAGCGCTGCATATACTTTTTTAAATTCCTGTCTCGTGTGCGTTTTAAAGCCAAAGACGACTTCGTGACCCAGTTTACATTCGCACTTCACACCTCTACTTCCATTTGTATTTTTGTAAGAAAGAATCAGCGAGTTCCCTCTAGATTTATAATGAGGTCTATAAGGTTTTTCATTGAAAATAGTTCTGCAAAATATATGGTGAAACTTCTTTTGCCTTTTTTAAGTTCATTTAGACGTCGAATGGTTCACATAGGCCTTTCCAAGCGTATGGCAATGGTGCAGGGCAGACGAATTTGTGATGTAATACTACCATTGTTATAGCCCATTTACGCGTTGTAGGCTTCATAGATTTGAAGATCAGAATATTTGAGGATTAAGATAAAACTGTAGAATTATTTTTTAATATACAAATCTTCTAATAAACATATTGTGACGGCAGATTATTATTATAAATAGTTAATTTATATTTATAATAATAATGTGTGTAATATGTTTTATATAAAAGCGTCAAAAATATTCTCAGAAAAAATATATTAAACAATAAAAATACATAAATAATCATAAAGTTAAAATAAATACATTTACTGTAATACATACAGACGTTAAGTATTACAGTAAATTAAAAGCTTAATATTGTCTTTCAAAAACAATAAATTTATGAAAAACTTTGATAATATATTCAAAATATTATAGTAATAGAATATAAATATAATAAAGATAAATAACATTTATAAAATAATTGAAAAATTGGTAAAAATTCATGGAAGGAGTTCGTGTATAAAAGAAAATTTCTTAAGTTATGGAGGGTGTAAAAAGTTAATTAAAGAAGAAGAGGAAGACAAATTAATTATAAAAAAGACAAGAGGTATTTTTGGTGTTTGTGTATAAATATCTTTTATGGGGAAGCTGCCAGAGACGCTTACCTAAGGTCGTATATATATATATATGGGGTGGCCGGGTGACCGACTACTTATAGTACTGTTGTACAATGTTTGGTTTTATATTAGTGACTTATGATAGTAGGGTCTATTATACTAAAACATTATTATAGAAGGTCTCCAGAACGAATTACCATTACAATAGTAGAGTATTGGGTTGAAGTCCCATAAATTAAAGAAATATTAATAGTAAGGTCTATAATACAAAGCATTACTATAGAAGGTCTCCATGATGCATAAGCATTACAATACTAGAGTTGTGGGTTGAAGTTCTATATATGAATGACTTATGATAGTAAGGTCTATGATACAAAAGCATCATTATAGAACGTCTCTATGACGAATAAGCATTACAATAGTAGATTTATGGGTTGAAGTCCCATATATTAAAGACATATAATAGTGTGGTCTATGATACAAAAGCATTATTATAGAAGGTCTCTTTGTTTCATAAGCATTATGATAGTAGAGCTATGGGCTGAAGTCTTATATATTAAAGACGTATAATAGTAAGGTCTATGAAATAAAGCAAATACGTGGAAGGTCTCAAATATGTTTGTCAAAGCATTATATTAATACTGCGTAGCGATGCGTTGTCTAACTTTCGGATTGGGATGAGTGTGTTGGTAGCACTTTTTAGTGTAACTGGCATACTCAACTTCATGTCTTAGTGCATTAGCGCTATGATACATTGAGTTTTGTTCACTGGCGTCTTAGTAGCGTGATACGTTGGTGTTGTTTTTAGTTAAGAACAATACAAATTTTGTTACCAAAGTCGATAGGGATCATGTGAGTGTGTTGTAAGGGGGCGCCATTAGTATGATAGTTGCATCGATCCTTACTGGTACTTACGGTATTGCGTCTTGTGATGGATCTGCGGGTGTACTGCACCTAATTCGACGCATCTTGTGATTCTGGTCGATAAAGATATGCGGGTGGTGATGTCTGCTGGTATGTACGGGATGGTGTAAGCCCGACGATAGTTGTATTGATGCTTGTTACGTCCTGCGGCATTGCGTCTTTACGATTGTTGTTTGGTGGGACGTTATTTTCAATGTCGCTCTCTGCGTCTTGGTTTGACTCACACCTAAGTAGCTTTGGCCAAGTCGGATCCCTTTATTACGGGGCTGCAGACTGTCTGACCTCCAAGATGTTTTATATAACAACATAATAATATCTCTCTGTAACTTTCCCACCCTTGAATTATTGGAGGGAACTTGTTGGTTGGTGAGACAAACATGATCGAAAATGCATTTACTCAACGTCAGTGACACTAACCCTTTCTGATGGCAAATTATTACTAACATCTTATAACTGCCTTTTGGCTTTATCTGCCGTTATACTGGTTGGTAGAGTATATTTATCGACCTCAGGCGTGTGGTAGTTGGAGGGAGGATGTGAGGAGACTCTCAAGGCTGCGGCCGAAAGCTGCACAACGTGGGACCCCATTCCCTTGAGGTGAGCGGTAGACTCATGATACGCTCTGCGGCTAGTAGCCGTGCTGATCATGCAATGGGTGATGATGCCATATGCTTACATCACGTCTGCAGGAGCGGCATCCTGACAGGTGGTGGCGCTCACGGATGGTTTATATCCAGTGTTCCTATTTGCTTAACCATCTGACGTACATTCTCAGTGACTGGATTTGTTCGTATTCTATATGACGTTTACACGCATTGACATGCGCGACTTCGATCGATGTTTGTGCTTACGCACCACCAATGGGCCAAGACCTTTTTTATTGGTTCACCTGTTATTTTGCTGTGGACTACGGTGAAATTCCCAATTTAACGAAATAATGCCATAATTTTATAACCACTGCAATATACCATTAATAAAACAATTAACTAATTACTTTGTCACAATAATAGACAATATGATTATTTTTTATATTATAAATTTTCTATTTTGATCGAAACACCGCGATCGAATAACGAAATTGCTAGACTACGGGTTTGAATTTCGCAAGAAATATGAATTTTTATGGCCTACAAATATTAGGTCTATACCTGTGAAATTACCCTTTTCTATAAAATAAGTTAACATAGTTTTTTAACTTCCCGCTATGAAAATCAATGATTTTCAAAAAATCGATAAGTTATTGCAATTGGTTTCACCACGGTATTCGAAAGTCGAGCGTGCATGCATGTGTACTTGTATGTCATTTTTTGACAACGATTTCACTTGAATTTCTCTTGAAAGTTTTATATACTTTTAATAGGTGGACTTTGGAGCGCTTTGCATTTGATTAGTGGGAAGGTGCAGGGTTGGCCTGTAGGTTCAACGCTATTTTTTTCAATATTTTTTTTTGTATTAATCAAAGTAATCACATGTGCAACACCGATGCATCTTTGCCAACGCAGTGTCAGTTAATTCCCTTCTTGAAGAAATCAGCTGTACGGAAGGCAACAAATTCTTTAAAAGCATTTTGTACTGCCTCTGGGGTATTGAATTTTTTTCCACTAAAAAGTTATCCAAATTCTGGAAAAATTATAAGTCAAAAAAGATAAGCGCAAGGTCTGGTGAGTACGGCGGATAACGGAGAGCATCTAACACCACCTCTTGTAACTTGGAGACTGTCTGTTATTTAGTAGCAGCGGCGACGAGCGATTGACTAAAGTTGCTTAGAGACGAAACTTCTCCATCATTGCGTTCAGTTCTCCTAAAGTTTTTCGACTACATACTAAAGCTTTTTCGACTCCCTTTTGGTTTTTTAAAAAACATTGGCAAACAGCTTATACTGTGATGAATGCAACAAAATTAATAAAACCTCTCGTAGGGAGTTTTTGATTGGAAAAGTTTTGTAATCATTTTTTGTTTTGTTTTTATGATTATGTTTGCGAGAAAAATAACCTTGAAGAAGTTATGTATTATGTAGTGAAATACGATCGGTGGTTGCAACAACTGGTTTATTAACCTTCATGGCGGTATTTGCATATATTTAACAATATAAATTATCAACATACCCAACACCTCTGTACCTAATAATGCTTATAAATAGTTACATGTTATAAAAATGTTTAATTCTAGTAAATATTTTACCACAAGTCTTAATGGGCATATAATTTGAAATAAAAACTGACATAAGTTTATATTATAGTACCTTGGCCGGCCATGACGAGGACGTAAATTGCACTTTAACATTGGTGGAGAAGGAGACGAGTTAATATTTTTCTCTTTTGTTTGACTCGAAATCTGTTCACTGTTTTCCGAACTAGTGGCTGGCTGAGAGGCCGGACTAGCAATAGTACTGTGCTTCGTGTTCAGCGACTCTGGCACTGCAAGCACCGTACTTGGCGTAGGTGTTATACTATTTCTAGTTACATTTGTGTCTGTCGAAGTACATGTCAATGAATATCTTTTTGGGGTATCTTAGGGATTAACATTTGGTCAATGTGTCTTCTGGTACTAACACCCGCCGGCGGGTTAACAGCGTAGGAATTCGGGCCAACTCGCTCACTGACTTGTCCTTCGACCCATTTATCACTCTTATTTGAATAATTTCGTACGTACACATGATCGCCTATACCGACGTTGCGTTGCGTGCCGCTAGTGCACCCGCTCTGCGGTGTCCGGCCGCAGCGCGTCGAGCCGGCCGCGCAGCCTGCGGCCTAGCAACGCAACTGCGGGCGTAAGTTCACAATTCCTATATTGGAACAGCATTTTACACAGTGCTTGTACGATATTTGCCCCTTCGTGATAAGCTTTTTAATACAGTTTTTAATCGTTTTAACCGCATTTTCAGCAGCTCCGTTGCCTTTTGGCCTATACGGGCTGGTGAGAGAATGTTAAATGCCATTTTTATTGAAATATTCTTTCAATTCTAGCGATGTGAAAGGCGGACTGTTGTCTGTTAGTATTTGCGACAGCAAACCAAATCGTGCAAATAGCTCCTTGAATTTACAAATAACAGCTGTGGCAGAAGTACTGTACATATGAAAAACTTCGATCCACTTGCTGTGCGCGTCGATTATAATCAAATAACGTTTACCCTTATACTCTCCGAAATCGGCATGCAAACGCTGCCAGGGGCGACCCGGAAACTGCCAAGGAGTGAGAAAGACATGCGCCGGGGCGTCGCGCTGCTGACGGCACGCATCACAACGCTTACACATATCTTCTGTATCTGTGTCCAACCCTGGCCAATACACGTAATTACGTGCAATGGTTTTCATTTTTACGACTCCTATGTGACCGCCATGTAATTCGAGTAAGATGTATTGGCGAAACTTGGGCGGAATGACTATACAATAGTTATAAACTATACATCCGTTTTCTACAAACAAAATTATCTCTACGATTAAAATATGCCTTTTCTTGCTCCATGTCTGTATGATGTGGCCAACCAAACATTATATATTTACAAATATTTCGTAAGATGGGATCAGTTTCAGTCGCCTCTGCGATATCCTTGTAATTGACAGGAAAATCTTTCTCCAGAAAAAGCAAATATGATATTGTGGTATCGTAATGGGCACTGGAATCGCGTGTACGAGCATGCGACAGTGGTAGCCGTGACAAGCAGTCAGCCGGTGTGTTCTGAGCCGAGTTCAGCCACTCAACGGTAAAATCATAAGCCGCCAGTCGCGCCGCGTATCTCTGTAATCGGCTAGCTGCTGTTTGCGGAATACCGATTTTATCTCCAAAGATATACGAAAGTGGCTATATCTTGAAGCGAGCTTCTATTAGAACATTCTACAAGCCGCCGAAGAAGATTACTCAGTTCCTACCATCCGTCAAGTATCATATTCCTCTACAAGATACAGGATACAGGAGTGTACAAGCTTGATTGTGAATGTGGTCTCACTTATATAGGACAAACAAAAAGATCAATTAGGACCCGCGTAAAGGAACATATAGCTGATGTGGAGCATCAACGTTCCGGGAAGTCTGCAGTTTATGATCATATCCTAGACGGACCCAACCATTACATCAGATTTGATAGACCACAAATCCTCGCGAAAGAACACCGATTCCTACCAAGGATGATACGTGAGGCTATTGAAATTAAAAAAACATCCTAATTTCAATAGAGAAGGAGGCGGGGTACTACCACCTGCTTGGAATGCTATAATCAATAAAATTAAAACTAAACCCAAGCATACCACTGCAAGACCTCAGGACATAGTCAGTTCATTTTGCATAGATCGGACCATAAACAATAATTAAAAAAGCTGAAGATACTCCGGGTTTAACAATGACATCGGGACGTCAGTAATCTCAGTCCCCCGTGACCATGGGTGCTGGAAAGCGCCCGAAACGTCGGGAATTAAAAATAAAAGTAAATAAAAAGTAAAAATAAACGCGATAAAATCCGTAAAAGTAGTTTTAATCATGTATAGTGTTCGCGTAAATATAAGAAATCATTATATACGAAAGTAGTTTGTGATCAGTTCGAATTATAAAACTTCTACCAAATAAATACTGATGGGTTTTTGTAACACCAAAGAAAATCGCCAACGCCTCTTTATCTAATTAACTGTACGACTTTTTGGCTTCGTTAAGCGTACGTGAGATGTAGCAAATTGGTTTTACAGATCCATCTGGATATCTATGTGCCAAAACTCCTCCTACCTCATAAGCACTACTGTCCACACTTAAAATCAGTGGCAATGACGGGTCATAATACGCTAAAAATGTATCGCTACTTAACGCTCTCTTGATATTGGCGTACGCCTGCTCGCATTCATGACCAGTACCATTTCATATTTTTTGTAATAGAAAGGATGTAATATTTTACTTAGATTTGGTATAAATTTACCGTAGTAGTTTACAAGCCCTAAAAATGCTTTCAACTGGTGAATATTTTGTGGGCGAGGTGCGTTAGTAATAGTTTTAACTTTTTTATCATCTGGGTGTAACCCACTCTTATCAATTATGTGTCACAAATAACACATACTTGGACACTATTTTTTAAAAACTCACATTTCTCTAATTTAATTCTTAAACCTACGTTCTGTAACCGACGAAAAACTTCCCGCAAAATATTCAAATGAGTTTCCTCCGTCCCTGAACAACATATATCGTCCAGAAATACAACAGTGTTAGGTACGCCCCTAACGACCTCCTCCATCAATTTTTGGAATTTTTCCGGTATACAGCTTAAGCCATACGGGGTGCGGATATATTCGAACGTGCCTACGTGCGTGCTTATTGTTGTACATGCTCATGATTCCTCC
The DNA here is from genome assembly GCA_907164705.1 of Parnassius apollo. Lineage (NCBI taxonomy): Eukaryota > Metazoa > Arthropoda > Insecta > Lepidoptera > Papilionidae > Parnassius > Parnassius apollo. Next base: position 4,276,994 of record CAJQZP010000209.1, read on the forward strand.
GTTAATATTATCGGTTCGTACGCGTGTGATAATCTATTTTTGAAAATACAGTGCCACCACTCAAAACTGCATAAAGTTCCTCAATACGCGGTAGGGGGTAGAGTTCACGTTTTAATTTGGGATTAATTGTTACTTTATAATCAACGCAAATTCGAATACTTCCGCACTTTTTTATAATCGGTACAATAGGTGTCCCGTATTCCGAATTTTCTACTCTAGCTATTGTGCCCTCATTAACGAGTCGCTCCAATTCCTGTTCGACTGACTTCTTTAAGGACAATGGTAAGTTACGCGCCTTATGAAAAATGGGTTCCTTATCTTTTAACTTTAACGTAATTCGCTTTGTATATGTACCTCATCCCGGAGCAAAAACGTTAACAAATTCATTTTTTAAAGTTCGGTTTTATCACCTGTGAATTCATCTTTTAAGTGGATTAGTTTTATGTTTATACTCTTAAGTTGTAAGCGGCGTTGCCACGCTCGGCCGATTAGCGGAGGACCACCAACCGGTATTATGTATAATATTAGTACATGCGCCTCTCGTATCTCGTTATCAGAGTTATAATAATGCGCGGACACAGTGATAAAACCCAACGGTTTGATCAAGTCACTGGTATAAGATCTCAACTTTAAATTGCAACTTGAAATTACAAAATCACTAAAATATTTTTTAAAAAGATGTTCATTTATTGCTGATATTTTACAACCTGTATCGATTTCAAATACCAGTGGCACATTTTGTACATAGAGTTGAATTGCATACGGTTTGTCCTTAGCTCCGTCGACACACATGCTAAAGAAATCACTATCTTCCGATTTGGAATCGGATTCCAAGAAATTGAATCTGAAATTGATTACGTTTCGGCACTTTGCTCGACAAGCGATCACTACGCAAACTTTTACACACGGCCCGCAAATGGCCTTTAACACCGCACTCATCACAACTGAACTGCTTAAAGCGACACCTATCTGCCGAATGCGGCCGTCCACACCGCCAGCAGACTTGTCGCGAATCCCGCACGCGGGCAGCGCCTGCAGCCGCCTGCGCACCGATCCTGTGCACGCTGCCTGTGCCGAGCAGCTCCGCGCCGACGCCGCTGGCGTGCTCGCTCGCGCCCGGCGCCGCTACGCCGCTCGTCTCGGCGTGCCGCTCGGCAGCCTCCAACGCTAGCGCCAGCTCCACCGCTCGCTTATAGTCCAATTCCTTTTCCGCAAAGAGACGACTTCTCATTTCGCCACTTGCAAGACCGGAGACGAATTGATCTCTTAGATTCTCCTCTAATTTGTCAGCGAAGTTGCACGTACTTGCGAGGTGTTTTAAATGTTGTAGATATGAACCAAGATTTTCGCCAATTTTCTGCCGCCTACGCCTAAAAATGTGTCTTTCCGCAATATCAGAACGCCTGGGTTCTAGATGTTGTTTCATCATCATCATCATTACAGCCCTTCACATGTCCACTGCTGAACATAGGCCTCCCCCAAGTAATGCCACAAAGCACGGTCCTGAGCCACCTGCATCCATCGACTTCCTGCATGTCTTACCAGGTCGTCACTCCATCTAGTGGGGGGTCGCCCTAAACTTCGCCTACTGGTACGAGGCTGCCACTCGAGGACCTTTCTTCCCCATCGGTTATCGGTTCTTCGAGCTATATGGCCGGCCCATTGCCACTTCAGCTTACTAATCCGTTGGGCTATGTCGGTCACTCTGGTTTTACTGCGGATATTCTCATTTCTGAGTCTATCACGCAGTGAAACTCCGAGCATAGCCCTCTCCATAGCTCGCTGAGCGACCTTGAGTGTCCTCATACGGCCAGCGGTGAAGGACCACGTCTCAGATCCGTAAGTCATCACTGGCAACACGCACTGGTTATACACTTTAGTTTTCAGAGATTGAGGTATACTTGACGAGAAGATATGTCGTAATTTCCCGAACGCTGCCCAGCCGAGTTGAATCCGTCGATTGACCTCTCGGTCGAAGTTGGAATTACCTAGTCGGACTACTTGTCCCAGGTAAACGTACTCGTCAACAACTTCGAGCATAGTGCTCCCAACAACTACCGGCATAGGTGTGACATGGACATTAAACATGATCTTTGTTTTGTCCATGTTCATCTTAAGACCTATCCGTTGGGAGACATCATTGAGGTCATTGAGCATAGTACTAAGGTCCTCCAGCGATTCTACCATAAGGACTATATCGTCGGCAAATCGAAGGTGAGTGATGTACTCGCCATTGATGTTAATACCGTATCCTTTCCAGTCCAATAGCTTGAAAACATCTTCCAACGCAGCGGTGAAGAGTTTCGGGGATATAACATCATCCTGTCTTACACCTCTCTGCAGTTGGATAGGTTTCGTACTCTGGTTCTGTACTCGGATAGCCATCGTAGCCCTACTGTACAAACACTTCAGCACTTTAATATACCGACAGTCAACTAGGCACCGCTGAAGAGACTGTAGCACCGCCCAAATTTCGACGGAATCAAAGGCTTTCTCATAGTCCACATACGCCAGGCAAAGTGGCAGATTGTACTCTTCGAACTTCTGTACAATTTGCCGAAGGGTACGTATGTGGTCTATGGTACTGAAGCCTTTTCGAAAACCGGCTTGCTTGTCGGCTAGATGTTGTTTAACGATGTCGATTAATTCATCGAAACATTTTTCTTCTAGCTTATTCGGAGCACATAAGTCACACATCAAATCATATGTGGCTTCGCCCACGACAGTAATTAACGTGACCACGTACAATGATTCTTTTATTTCATTCAAGGCGATAAACTGCTTGACACGATTTACGTAAACTGACCATTTCCGAGAGGATAAATCGAAAATTTCTATTTTTCCAAAAGGCATGACGGTGAGTATCGCGATTTAATACTAATATCACACTTTTTTACCAATAGTATTATTAAACTCGTCGCCAGTTATGTATTATGTAGTGAAATACGATCGGTGGTTGCAACAACTGGTTTATTAATCTTCATGGCGGAATTTGCATATATTTAGCAATATAAATTATCAACATACCCAACAATGTTTGCGAGAAAAAGAACCGCTAAACAAAAAACGGTTGCCATTAAAATAAGAAGTCTAAGATATAGTTTTTAGTGATTTTAGACTATTTAAAAATAGTATGAATATTGCTCAATACAACCTGCAGGTGCTATTTTTATGATTGTTTATGTTTAAATATATATAGATAGTAGTATATTTTTATATCTATAAGGAGTAATTTCTTAATATAACCAATGCCATCAAAAACATAACTTGTAAAAAAACAAGTCTCGTAACTATGTTCTTCTACCGTAAAAAGTTGTGAGATCTATGTATAAGATCAAGTCGGTAATTTATTCAGTCTCTACTTAAGGGTCCTTCGGTTTTAAGTTATTACGTAGTTAGATAATCTAACAACATCTTATAGTGACCATATCAATATTAAAAATCTTTTATGTTCCCCACTAGATGGAGTGACGACCTGGTAAGACATGCAGGAAGTCGATGGATGCAGGTGGCTCAGGACCGTGCTTTGTGGCATTACTTGGGGGAGGCCTATGTTCAGCAGTGGACTTGTGAAGGGCTGTAATGATGATGATGATGTTTTAAACAAATAGATTGACTTGGCCATCGCATGAAAACACAATGTATCTCACGGTTAATTAGATTGTTTAGTGTTTTATGTCCCGAGAGGTTGATGCGTCACCTCAGGCCCGGTAGCACTTCTACTTATAGCATGATGCTATTTTACAAGATCGACCAAACCATGGCTGGGACCTGCCTTCGATGGGCACCACAGAAGATGGAATAAAAAGTTCCATACCATGAAGCATAGCATCAGCGACAGAACACAGCAACAACGCTGGGATCGTCCAGCGAGAAGTAAACGCGCCCCGGGTAGGATGCAAAAAAATACCGCATCTTATCCCAATCGGTCGATCTATAGTGCCGTACATGGCGGCAACGCGCAGAATGCAATCGCGACGTTAATGTGGGTGGCACCACACTCCGGACAAGATAATGGCCAAGAGGGACATCGACTGAAACCTAATATCCGTCCGGATATCAGGTTTCAGTCGATAGTAGAAGGTGCATGATCTTCCACATCTGGAAACCGTGTAGGCAGAGTAACCAGCTGTGTAAGGTCATATGCCAAGGCAAAGTCATAAACAGATCCCCGCATTATCGGTTAAACGTAAACCGAGTCATTCGGCATGGTGGGTATTAAAAGGATACCAAGGATCATGATTTCTGCGGATGGGATCTGGCTTACGATACGTTATGATCTGTGGTCGATGAGACGGTCTGCTTTGGTATTGCCGCTATGGGACCTATAGAAACATCCGTAGACACTGGGATAGTCGTCGCAGTCCGCCCGCAGCCATAGGATGGACAGATTCGAACCTTCAAGACTGCCGAGGCGTCGAAAACAGATACCCTCTCTGATACATACGCAAGCTTTAGCCCGGGGATGTACAATGATGTATCAGCAAGAGAGGACACCTGAGTCTCGGTTAAAAGGAGTAAGACCGGCTTCGGCGTTTCCAGGTGGTAGTAAGCAGCGTTAAGGTTTGTATGAGGTCACTTGATATTGTAAAAATACACGGATATCGTGACAGGGGTCAGCTTGCCCCGTGCATCTTTTTAGTCGCGAGCGGAATTTTGCCCCTCCCGCAGAATACGCGAGGCAATATTAGCACCCACGTGTAGGAAGAGTAGCTTAGTTTAGGCGCGGATGCTCAGCGAAGGATTCTCCATCACCTGGGGTGCTAATACCCTCCTGGGGTCGTTTTGTCATGTCAAGCAGGGGGTGACCTCCGGCCACCTGCACTTATCAAGCGCAACGCAGAAGTAACCTTCTACTTCACGCTGGTATTCTGTGAGGTCGTGGTACCACCTAAGTTAGAGCCGGCCCGTCCGTGCAACAGCAAAAGCTGCTCCGTGGCTCTAACACTGTAAAACTCTTTCACGCTCATGTTTAATTCCTGTAAAAATGCACGACGCAGTAAGCAGGAGTGTTTTCAGGCCAAGGCTGATGCATCAGCGGCCCGTAATGTAAACACCAGCACCGCGGCGGTTAGATATAGCGAAGACAAGCTTCCTTCTCACAGGCTTACCGAGTTTTTCAATTCGATTACCAGCCACTAAATTTCACCATTACACATTCCAAAAAATCTCGTGATACATACCATTACTTTATTCATACAATCTGGATGATTATTGGTCCACCATTGTGTAATTTAATAGAAGGTATGCTCCTCGCATAATATTCTTGTGGAATCGACTACCACCAGCGATTTACTGTTTTCCCAAAGTCCTGCAACGCTTCTACAATTCCCCTGGTGACTATCCTTGTCGTCTGTAAGTGCATCATTGCTCCAGGTCTCAGGCCTCAGGACGATAAATGGGAGATCCATTTCATCTGGTGTTGCAGTTGTTCATGGTCGGCGGTAGTCACATACTATCAGGTCAGCTGCATGCTCGTTTGCCTCCTCTTATATAAAAAGACAGTGGAGTGAGGTGTGTCTGGGGTAGCTCTTAAGCCATTCCAAATGCGACAATTGGACCGTAGACATTAACCTACTCCTATATTGTGAAGTGAAAATGAGTTAAGTCTAAGAAAACTAGTTTGTCTTAAAATCGAGTTTAGTCGGTAACATACAAACATGTAAAAGATACTTTTGACGATCTAGTAACAAGCAACGAGATAATTATATTTATTAGTGGTCTTTTCATGGTTTGATGAAAATATTAACTTTAAGATAAATACGATATTATTTAAATTTAATTAACGCATTGAACGCATCTTATTAAAAATTAAAAATTTCAGAATATCTTTTAGCCTGCCCTAGATAGCGTTTAAGGCAGATATTTTGACAACAAACTCAAACTTTACAATGTGAAAATTTGAGTCTAAAAATTAATATATTACACACATTTTGACAATGTCAAGTATGAGCAACTCGAGATAGTCTCTGAAATACCGGTCTTATATCTCCTTTATATGCTTCACAAAAATTACACCAGGGAAGCAGAATCAAGGGTGTGAGAACTCCGGGATTGCGCCTGTCGCTTATACGTGTAGTGATTGCGACTAATCCTTATTACAATGAAAGGGGCTTATGTCCCGTTGTAATCGTTTAATAGGTCGATGATAATAAAAAAGAATATTTAACTGTACTACCATTTCGACTTCGAAATCAAAGTAATATTTATTTGATTTTCCGTAATGTTAATTAATATAGTTACATAAAGCATTGATCAATTTTTCGGGTAAGTGGTAAGCTATAGCTCATGAAGTATATTAGTGAAATGAAAATGAAATTAATGTAATATTAGTGAAATTGAAATTACTGTTTTTTATGAAATAAGTTAACGTCATTTTTTTCTATACTTTTTAATTCTTTTAATCAAAGTAATCACCTATGAAATAGGTGTATTTTCACCAACACAGTGGCAATTTATTGATGCCCATCTTGAAGAAATCATCTGTACGAAAGCCACAAATTCTTCAAAGGCATTTTGTACTACCTCTCGGGTATAGAGTTTTTTTCCCGCCGAAAATTTATCCAAATTCTGGAGAAAGCAGAATTCTTTTCAAAGCTGCCAACCCGAGCTCTTCTTACTTAGAGACCGTCTGTTGTACAGTATGAGGTCGCGCGTTGTCGTGCAGGACGTGCGAGCTTCTCATTTATTATTGTATTCAGTTCTTCACGGTACACATCTGCAGTGATACCCGTCCCATTTGGTAAGAAGTTGTAATGAATCACACAGGCGCTAGACCACCAAACAGTAAAGCTATCACTTTTCTAGGGGTAAGTTTTCGTTTAGGGCATTGTTTAAGTGCTGAACAATGATCCAAACAACTTACTGAGCGTTTGTGATTGCCAAACAGAATCCCTTTTTGTAGCAGGTAATAATGCGGTTCAAAATTCCTTCATTTGTGCCTGTTGGGCAGTGCAAGTCACGTTTTGACGCGTACTTTGCGCTGACGATCATTGAGTTCGTGGGCTCACCCATTAGTCAAGCTTTTTTACTTTGCCAATTTGACTCAAATGAACCATTATTTTGATGCTAACGTCGAAATCTGTTGCTAATTCAGCTGTAAATTGAGTATCATCTGTTTCCACAATTGCCTTTAATTCGTCATTGTCGAATTTTTATTCGTGTCGTCGTTTTCGGACAACCACGGGGTTCATTTTTCAAGTCGAAATTTCCATAACGGAAGTGGGTATACTAGCGGGCAATTTCATAGGCAAAAAGCTATTATATAATTTCATTTTATATGACATAATATTTGTGTTCCCTAAAAAGGACATAATATACAGTCTTATGATGTCGATTTTAGGTAAATAAAATATTCATGACAATTTAAGAAAACTGAGTAGAGATAACTGACCGTAACACTAAATCTTTTGAATTGAGCGCAAATGTAAAGGCACGTACTGCAATTTATTTATTTGCACTTCTACTTGTCACGTAAACTTGTGGAGAGGTGTTCAGGTTTACAGAGAAATACTGTTAATGTTAGACATAAAATATTAAAAGGATTTCACATTTAATATGTTTTTCACGTTAATTTAATGCAATGACCGTATAGACTAGGCTCTAATGGTAAATTTGACTATTCGTTCTTGACTTTTAGGTTAATGATCCGTCAGTTTCATTAGTTACTCTGCTTCTACTGCGGATATCCTCATTACAAAGAGCATCATGAAGAGGAAATCCGACCATAGCTATCCGTATAGCACGCTGAGAGACCTTGAGCATCTGAGAATGTGGTACCATGTCTTCAGATCCGTCTGTCATCACTAGCAACGTGGAATGGTTGTGTACTCTATTTTTCAAGTTTAGAGTTATACTTCTTTATTCGAATCGAATCGACTATAATCTCCCGAAAGATGCCTAACCCAATTGAACCTGTCATCTATATTATAATATGTCGTCTAAATATTTCTTTACTAATATAAATATTAGTAAAGAAATATTTATATTATTAAAGAAATATTTATATTATTAAAGAAATTGTTATATAATATTGTGTTATATAATCTAGTTTTTGTCTTCTTTTAAAATTTCCTTTAGTAAATTACAACATTAATAAACAACAATTTCGTTACGGTTTCAATTAATAAATAACGTTTACGCCAGACATTTCGTATTTTTCATAGATAGAGGGTGACAAACGAGCACACAGTCCACATTATGGTAGGTGGATGCTGTTGCCCATAGACATCTATATTTATCCTCGATTAAGAATCAAAACGCGGACACATTGTCGCCCTTAAGTACTACGATTGAATGCCTAGTTTCCAGTAGAAAGGGTCTTCGGTTCCCTGCCCACTCCATATAAAACCTAGCAGCATTAAGCAGCTATTTTAATTTACCATCAGTCGAGGAAAAATCGGCAAATCATTCGATAGAATGAAAAGTCAATTTATTAATTTTTGAAGAATGTCGATATAGATGGTATGGTATATTTTGAATTTATTATTATTTTAATTTTTAATTGTTATAAATAATCAACTCCGTTACAATAGGTAATTGTACGGGAGGAATATATAAAGTCAATTTTTTTGTAAAATATATTTAATTAATCAAAGTATGCACCGTTGTTATCTATGCACTTCTGCCATTTCATAGGCAGTTTATTGGTCCCTTTACTAAAAAAAAACATGGGGGTGAGAATCAATAAACTCTGAAGGTGGTTTGGACTTCCGCATCGGAGTATAATTTTTTCTTGTAAGAAGATGTCCAACTTCCGAAAAAAATGGTAATCTATTGGAGCAAGGTCTGGGAAGTACGGTGTATGTCGCAAACATTCCAATTGTAGCTCACCTAACTTAGTGGTTGTTTATTGTACAGTGTGTGGTCTTTTTTTCGTTGTTTCGTTGTCGTGAAGAAGCAGTGGCCTAGAGCGATTGACCAATCTCGGTTGTTTAGCAGCTAGTTCTTCCTACATGGTTTGCAGTTGCTGACAATAGATATCTGCCGTAATTGTTTGGCCAGATTTTGGAAAGCTGTAGTGAACTCACAAGTAACTTTTTCTGAGTCAATTTTCGTTTAGGTAGGATTTGGCTGGATCTCCAGGATTCAGTCATTGCGACGAGCGCTTCCGAATATCATACAGTATCCACTTTTTATCACAAGTAATGATTCGATTTAAACTACCTTCAATTTTGTGTGAGTTGAGCAAAGTAACAGCAGTCGACGCATGTTTGCAAGTTCGATTCACTCAATTCATGAGGTACACACCGTTCAAGTTTTATTTTTACTTTCTTGATTTGATTCAAGTGGATTATACAGTTTCATCACTTACCCCGAAGCCTGCAGCTGTATCTGAAGTGATTTGTGATGGATCCGCTTCCGCAATAGCCTTTAATTCTTCATTTTCCACTTAAGTCCCCGGCCGTTCACGGGGTTGATTCTGAAGGTCGAAATTTCCAGAACGGAAATGTTGAAACCAAAAACGTTCCGTGCTTTCTTTTGCGACACCAACGCCGTACACATCATTAATCCTTCAAGCTGTTTCTGCAGCACTGGTGCCACGGAGGAACTCATATTCGTAAATATGCCGATATTTCATGTTTTCCATTGTGCGGTAATAAGCGACGCCAAAGAAAAAATTATGAGGAAAAAACAAATGAATGACTGTTTTCGAAACGCAAATGTACCGGCTAAATAAATTTATACATTTGAATTTGGAATTCTTAACCATAGAGGAGATATTTCAGATCAAAGTGGTCAGTACGATAAAACGCTAATTTCATATGTAAGGACCTAATATATTTATTTATAAGAAAAGAGCAGATTAAAAATCAACAAAAAATACAAAAGAGAAATTTAGTACTGGTAAATCAAAATAAATACAGTTTTATGTTTGAAAAATATAAAATTGCAAATAAAAATTAGGTTTTACAAACAGTAAAACAGTTACAGATTTTTTTTGTAAGCCTTATTTGAAAGCTTAAAGTGAGGGTCGAGGAATATACACAAGGACAGAAATGTAAATTAATTGCTAGAGGATAATCATACTTGTATCTATATAATAATACAGTAACATATTAATAATATATAATAATAATAAACATAATAATGATATATATAATAAAACAGTAACGAAAGAAAAACTGTACATTGAGAATTTTGGGGGAAAAATAAGTGACTTTTGTTAGAAAAACGTAACTGATAACGAAAAGTGACTTTTTAGAATTTTTGTCTGTTTGTGTGTATGGTAGGGCTTCACGCAAAAACTACTGGATAGATTGAATTAAAATTCAGCAAAAATGTTCTTTGTAAACCAAGGAAGGCTTTATAGACTACATATTATCACGCCGTATGTTATAGGAGGTAAGCCATATTGATTTTAAAAGGTTTTTCTTCGTAATTGCATGCACAAAATAATTGAATGCACAAAATGACATGTTATTTATAAGTTAAAATAAAAATGAAAATTTTACTCTGGGTACATAATAATCACGCTATTTCTATAAAGGAGCAGGACTGTAATATTATAAATTGCAAGGGAACAGCTGTTTAACAATATGTCAACGGGTAATTTAGCGGTAAGGTCAGGCGACCGTTTACCGCATTAAATGGTGCGAGTTTAAATCCCATAATATTGTTTTGAGAAATCGTAATTTTTTTTAATTTTTGCATTTTTTATGTGCATTAAGAAATCTGAGAAATTTACATGTCCTTTATAATTGTGTGGAGAGTTTCACACCAATATTACTAAACAGATTGATTGGTGGTACAAAACGTTACACTATCATGAAGTCAAGTCAAACTTTTGGTTCTAAGTTACGAGTATATCTTACGCTTGGTAATTCTACGCCTGGTATCTAACATTTGTTGTAGGTAATTAATTTAAGTATGTAATTATTAGTTTTGTTCCTTGCTGCTGTTACCATATTTTTTTAATGCAAAAATAATATACTTGTCTTTCTTGTTTTTCTCTTAACGACAATTTAGTTTTAATTCATAATTTAATTAACTCATTTGGGTAAATAATATGTAGTTTCCGTTTTCTAACTCAATGGCGTTGGCGTCGAGTTAGATCGCGCTATGTGCTCCCAAATTCCTATTTCCCTATTTCGCTCCCAAAAAGTGATGTTATAGGTGCAGATGGACCGCTCTCATCCTGTAGAAACAGGGGTTACCTTTGTTGTCTGTGTTGGTTGATGTGTTTAATTTTCCTGCGAATAATTATTATTTTTCTACTTACTAGCAATTCTTACGTACTTATTCGATTACTTTTCATTGTTTTGAATATCGTTAGTATCGGATTAAGAAGGAAATTTAGCTATGCCTTTTAGAAAAAGATCAAATCTGTCTCGAAACTCAAGAGTTTCTAAGATGCGCAGGTTAGTTCGATCTCTTGAAACCGACGCAGAGCGTGAACAACGACTAGGTGATAACCATGAGGGTAATGCACTAAGTTTGTCCGCAGAAACTAGCACGCAGCGCCAATTGCGACTAGAATTTAAACGAGTCCGCACTACTGCTTCTCGATCTCAGGAAAGTGTGGAATAACGACAAATGCGTTTAGCTATCGACCGGGATCGTCATTCTTTATCTCGCACATCCGAAACGGTTACACAGAGGGATCAGAGGTTGAGTCTTCAGAATATCCGCTCTGAGACTGCTGGATCACTTGAAAGCAGTCAGGAGCGTAAGATACGTCTTGCGCGTGACCGAGAGCGTCATTCTTTATCTCGCGCTACCGAAACAGATACCGAGAGAGAGCAGAGAATAAGTCTTCAGCTTTTCCGCACCGAGACTGCTCGGTCGCTCGAGAACAGTCAGGAGCGCGATACACGCCAAGCAAGCAATTCACGCAGTATCTCGCGCTTTGGAGACTTACACGCAGAGAGACTCGCGTTTAAGCTCCCAGCGTATTCGCACTGCCACATCTCGATCACTTGAGAATCCTGAAGAACATGAGACGCACCTTAGTGCAGACCGCTCACAGCATGCTCTAGCTGGGTCTTTGGAGACAGACGAGCAGCGCGAGCAACGCAACGCACTTGCTCGGCAAAAATATTACGACATGCGTGTTGAGGTCTGTTCTGTCTGTTCATTCCACGCAAGTCGGACAGCGTGTGGCCCAAATTGATCTAGACCGTATACGTTGCAATCTTCACAATTCATCCTCATCTGATACTGAGTCTATGGTTTATGATCCTGAAGAGCAACCGTGGTTCAATAAAGAAAGGAGCGCGTTTTCCTATAACCCATTTATTAATTACATCGAACACGGAGACATTAGGACCCATCTGAGGTGTGTGCACACTGACACGCGCGTAAGTGGAAGGGAGAGACCAAGGGTATGTGTTGTGCGTCTAGAAAGGTACGACTAAACTCTATGCAAGAGCTACCGGAGATCTTACGAGTTATTTTGAATAGCGAGCATCCCAAGTCCAGCCATTTCTTAAGCAATATTCGAGCCTACAACAGTGCTTTCCAGATGACTCCATTTGGAGCTCATCAAGGCTCATCACTCAATCTGGATTCATGCCGACTTTTAAAATTCAGGAGCTAGTCTACCATCGGAAAGGTTCCCTGCTTCCCACCTAAATGCTGAAATTTTTGCAAATATATTTCATTGCAGATTTTGCTGAACAGGCTAATGTCCGATGCCGACACATTCATTTACTAAGCTAAATAGTTTTTGAGGTAGGTATCTAAGTTTTAGTATAGTATGGAACGCGTCTTTTGAGTGTTTCTGTAAATCAACAAACTATCACTAACTATTATTAAAATGAAAATAGAATAAAAAAATACTTATGTGATACGTCGGCAAAGACACAGCACAGTACAGCTATAGTTTGTAAAGAATTTTTTTTAAAGTTATTTGCAATACTATTTTTAATTCAGTGTACACTTAGGATGCATTCCACACCGGATCGGTGAAATATACGGGATGAAAAGTTGTTTGTTGTATAGGTGTTAAGTCTCGGCAACATATAAAATATAATTTATTTTGGAAAATGGAACACGTGATGCAGGACCGCAACAGACCAGCTAAAGTATGAGAGATATAAAAAATGGTGCCATAGCAAAAAATATTCCACGTGAAGAGTATTTCTGCTGTGAGAATAAATTTGAAGATCTGAAACACCTGTTGTGGAACTCCAAAGCATAGCGACATTATAACATATATAGGAATGGCGTCTTAGCAAAAGGTGTTTAGTCTGATGGGCATTTCCTGTTGACTTACACAAATGAAAGACCTGGAACGTTTCGAATCTTCTCGCGCATCAGGTTGTTTTCCCGTCCCCAGGCTCTTAGAATTCGACATCAGACGTTTCGGATCTTCGATTTTGACGACCCCGTTGTCGCTGGCATAAGCAACAGGATTCGCGTACGAAGTCGCGGGCAGAAGCTAGTACACAATATAATTTAGAAGGACCGTGTAATCATCGCTCTACTGGGATCTCCATCTGCTGTCTCCCACGGATCTCAAAGCTTAATCCTGTCCGTAATCAAAATGAATCGCGGTGAAGTCCACTATACATTTAGATTATTTGAGCTTTCATACATTTAACTTAGCATTACTTGAGCTTTCCCAAGAGATGATGAATTATTTTCTGATGTGTATGTATTTCAGTATATTTTTTGTTTGTATAGTATGTCGTATGGTTTTTAATTAAAAACCAGTTTCTGTAAAAATATAAATATTATTACTTAAATATACTTTCTAATGGCCTCCTTGCTTGTTTCTGATTGCACGAAAACTACTGAGTAATATTGTCAATATTCGTTATCATGCACGTGGTTTGTCTAACTTTTTATATTATGAAGCTATTCCGTATCCTCAAGGCTCAAACAATCTGTTTTTTTTCTTCAAAATTATTTCATCAGGTCATCAGGACATCAAGTTCACACAAACTACAAACTGCCAGATGATGTCATAAAGTTGCCTATCTCACGATTTAAGACGATATTACACGAATTTCTGATTAATAAATGTTATTATAATGTCAAAGAGTACCCAGAGGATAAAAGTATTATAATTTAAAAGTAATAGTTTCAATTGAATTGTAACTTAATAATAATATGAATTTAATTATAATTGAATAATAGTAATTTCCTATGTGACACATTGTAATAATTCCATAAGATTAGTATATTAAATTATAATTTTAACTTTTAATTTTATATGACAACATTTTAAATTTGATTATACGTATTATCAAAAATATTTACTTTTAAGTTTATATAACATCAATGTATTTAATATGACAACAATTAGCACTATACACAGGCTGTATACAAGGTCAAAAGTATCGGAAATGGAATATTTCCACTGGTCCTGTCATATAAAATTTTTTTCATTGAAAACTCCTTGGTTTTAAAAATCGAATACCATTTATTTATTTAAAAAAGATTTTCGGTCTTGTCGCAAGGTTTTGTCAAACTTGTTTAGTCGTTGAGAAAATGGAATTGACTAGAGAAAATTCAAGAGCGATTATTTATTATGACTTTCGAAGTGGTTTAACACAAAAATAGTGTGTTGACCGGATGATTTCTTCATTTGGTGATGAAGCCTCATCCAAAACCAGAATTTATCGCTGGTTTGCTGAATTTCAACGTGGGCGTGTCAAGCTCAGTGATGATCCCCGTCAAGGTCGTCCAAAAACTGCAGTCACCTAAGAAAACGTTGATGCTGTGCGTAAGCTGATTAAGGAAGACCGACATGTGACATACCGCGAAATTCAGGCAACTTTAGACATTGGCATGAGTCAAATACAAATAATCTTGCATGAACAATTAGGTGTAAAAAAGTTGTTTTCTTGTTGTTACTTGGTGTAATTCCATGCAGGATCCTCAAATGCTGTATACAACATCATATCAGGTGTCGAATCCTGGATATATGCGTACGAACCCGAAACAAAAAACCAGTCACGAGTTTAAGTGTTCGAAAAAGAGTTAAACCCAACAAAAATTGTTCGTTCACGGAGTGTTGCAAAAAAATGGTGGCCACGTTTGTCACCAAAACCGGCCATGTTACGACTATTCCTCTTGAGGGACAAAGAAAGGTTAATGCAAAATGGTATGCTAGCATTTGTTTGCCTCAGGTCGTTTCTGAACTCTGTAAAGAGAACTGCAACCGTCGCATCACCCTCCATCACGACAATGCGAGTTCTCACACCGCACACAGAACAAAAGAGTTTTTAGAGCAAGAAAACATAGAATTATTAGACCATCCGCAGTACAGCCCCGACCTAAGCCCTAATGATTTCTATACTTTCCCTAAAATAAGAATAAATTACGTGGACAGAGATTTTCATCACCTGAAGAAGCTGCGGACGCCTACAAAACGGCCATTTTGGAGACCCCAATTTCCGAATGGAATGGTTGCTTCAATGATTGGTTCCATCGTATGGAAAAATGTGTCAAATTTTGCGGAGAATACTTTGAAAAGCAATAACATTTTTAAATAGTAATGTTGTGTCACTTCCTTGATTCCCGAAATTTTCAGTGCCGTATAGAGTCAACTCAACTATTGACAATATTTTTCTTATTTTATTTTTCGTCTTATTCTTAATTTTATTTCAAAGCACCATTATTGAGTTAGTAATGCGTAGTCTATATTGTAGTGTATTTGCACACCCGATAAGGTAATACAAATACATATTACTACTATATAATAATACAGTATACATATTGTATTTATTTTGTACTGTATTATGCAAATAAATGAATTTGATTTGATTTGATTTGATTTGAAGTTCTACCTCATAGGTCTAGTGGTCGTAGTTTAAAAGCGACCACTAACCTTGAGGTCCCGGGTTTGAATTCGCTTATTCTCAGTACCTAGCCCGGAGTCAGGAAGTTGGCGGTGTTTTAATCCAAGTGCTTCGGAAAGTACGTAAAGCCGTTGATCCTGCGCCTGATTTCTGTGCAGTCGTGTCAGATTTCCGATTGTAAAGGAATAGAAGGTGCACCTATTCTTGCGTATACACTTGAGCACTATAATCCTGTCCTTCGCACATGACTAGTCTCCGTTGAGGCTAGCCTTGCCAGAAATTCACCTATTGGGGTCTGTCTGCGCAAGTAAGAGACTGTGATTTAAGAACTTTTCTTGCCCATCAGTTGTCGGTTATTTGACCTAAAATGCTGGCCAATTGCTACTTCATCGTACTGTTCTTCCGGGCTATGTCAGTTACTGAAACAGAAACAGAAGCTTTTTATTTAATTTTTCGCGAGTACTTGTAGCTCAACAAAAGAAAATACAGTATTGCTATTTTGCGCTTGTAGTATTCTGTGTTCTTCAGTAGAAACGATTCATTTTTGTTGCAACCTGCTGCATATTAAATTGCAACGTAAGCTACGTTGCAATCTAATATGCAGCAGGTTGCAGCAAAAATGAATCGGTTAAAATATCAGAATAAAAGAAAATACGTACTCGTTTAGTTAATTGTAATCTCTCAGATATCCATATTTTTTATTAAAAAAAGAATAATATGTACATTTTTATGAGTTATTTTCAATAATTTTTTTCAAAGTGTTTCTGCATTATTACCGAGTAGCTTACGTTAAACACTTCATCATTTACGGTATGAAAGCTCACTTTATATTACGCATTTTGTTGTCGGCGGTAGAGGAGCAAAGAGGCACACCTGGTGTTTACTACTTTAATTACGTAACCCATTAATTCATGTCAGAAAGCAGGGGTTGTGGACAGAGACGGATTGGACTTCTGTTTTCGATATTTTACTATAGGGGCATTGAGTTTAAACTAGAGCAATTCCATCGACGAATAAGACGTATTTAGGTAACGTTTAAATTAATAGAACTTATTAGACGTATTTTAACTTTATAAACTTATAACACAATAGACAAGGGAATTTATGAAATATACAATATATTAACGAGAGCTGTATTGAATTTTTTTATAACATTTAATTAAAAACATGTCATCCCATGGATTTCATAAAATGTGACAAAAAAAAACCAAGAGATGGGTGTCTACCAGACATTTCCAAATAACTATTATAAAATTTAAAAAAAATGCAGTAGCGGATGCGCCTGCCTAGCGTGGCAACTATCGTAAACTTTTCCCATATGAGGCAATTTATTGGAGAGGCCCAATTACAACGTTAGACTTTTATTTGATTGTAATGCTGATGATATCTAAATACAGACATAAATCTTAACAAATATACAATTAGTTCATATTGTCAGTAATCTCATGAAATGTTATGAAGCCATGAGTCTCTTGCTAATGCTGGGCACAGACTTTTCCTAAATACGGAAGATTTGCTTACTTTCTTGCCTATTTAATTACTACACTTGGAAGGTGCATTATTGGCATATGTCTCGTGTTTTTGATGCTGTTTCCTATTGCTTCCTTCTCCTTCCTCATTAGACTGTGTCATCAGTTTAATAGCAGCTTATGCCATTAGATATTCTTAGCATAGCATGCAGTCGCGCTTTTTCGCTATTGATTTTCTTACGCTTCATCACATGAGTTTTTATGATAATTTTACAAACAAAATAATAATTAATTTCCTTTAATGACGTTAAGAAACACAACGCACTCGTATCTCGGAATGATCCTTTCTCTTATTTTGCACTACGCAGACAAAGTATGACCATCTTTCTGGGTTTAAAATTTATTCAGCGATTAGAATCTGATACACCAAGTCATATCTTGGACAGGATTTCGTAAGAGGCGTAAGGACCGAAGATAAGTAGGTGGACACGGTAAGCATTGAACCCTTTAAATTATTTATCACTGAGAAGCAGATTATCTGTTTTGTGTAGGTACTGGGTTTATCTTCCACAAAATTCTCATTAACAAAATTGTCAAGATCGTAAGTTTATCGAAAAGGGTTGCATTCCTAAGAATCACCAAACGATATTATTATAGTCATATACGTTTAAGCACTAGTAGAAGCAACTGAAACAGGAATTGACTGTACAATGTTCATTATGCGAGATATAAAATATCTCGACCGGTGACGGATAGTAACGTCGAAGGTACGGGACTCTGATATTGCGATTGTCAATTTGGCTGCAAAGCTTGAGGACTGAGATACTACTGCACTAGCACTGAACTAAATGGGGTCGCAAAATAATATTTAATTAATGGAGTTAATAATATAATTATTGCATTTTTGGCTAGTTGAATTTCAAGAAGTTTTTTGTAACTGATATACCCTGATGATGCCATGATGCAAAACCGGTCGATTTACATTTTACATCTAATATACATCATGTAACATAATTAACGCAGTTTGAGAAAGTAGTTTGTTCAGAATCGTTTACTGAATCGATTCCTATCATTTTTAATATAGGTAATTTTTTATCCCAAAAATAATTAAAACTACGTAAATTACAGTCACACTAAATCTGTACAGTCAAAACGAACTCAAATGGACCGTAACTTAAAGCAATAACAATTTTAAGAGTGCAGTTTTATTTGTGTTATTACTAATTCTGTCATTCAATAAAAATAAATAAAAATGAACTTTATTTCAAGCACGTTAAAGTCTTTGCGTTCGTGGATTTGTACTGTGACCACAACATTCTTCCGAAATTAGTATAACTAATTTGATAAATAATCAGTGCATAAAAATATTAATAACTAAAAAATTCAGTGTATATATTATGATTATAACATAATATACTAATTGGGGTATCTGAGGGTGTGCGTTAATTACGTTACATATTGTATAAAAATTAATATTTGTTTGTTCATATTTTATGCGCTGCCATTCATCAGATTGCGATAAAATTTTCTCAACATATTTCTTGCACTTACCGCTAAGGTACAAGCATATTTAAATCGAATAAGTGGTTTAGAATCCAGGCTGTAGAATAAAGATATCAGCCGTGCGAAACCGGGGCACATCACTAGTATTAGATATAAATTAAGGCAAACAGCTAAACAAACAAGTTTAGACTAAAAAAACTAATTAAGATAACAAACTAAACTTAATTATACTAAGCTTACGTGAAGTAGTAACGTATAAAACTATAGTAAAACAAGTACAAAGTGGTACCAAATGTGTTGACATATTTTACTACTAGTTTCACTACAATTTTATATCAAGTCAATCAATGTCATTTCAAATCAATTAAAATGCAGTTCCACCAAGTGACAACAGATGCAAATATATTTATAAAATGTTTATACATAAATATTCTTTCTTTACTGATTTCTGTGAATGCATAAATATCCTCGTTAGAAGGGAATTGCGAAGGCTGGATCCTCAATTACGCGCCAAACCATGGCACTGGTCCAACGAGATAGCTTCACGCAGGCAAACAATATAAATTCTCATCGCACTGTTTGCAGCTACCCTATTCCAAATACGTCACGGTATGTTTATAACATTCGAGTGCGAACATATTTTTTTTCTTGCTTTGTCGGAGTATACACCTGTGAAAAATGAACAGTTCGTACCGTATAATTCATGTACGTAAAAGTGATATGCTAGCGACGGATTTGGTCTTTTGTTTACGGACAACTATTGTTCATTTTAGATTCGACGAACGGTTTTCAATTTTCGTTAAAATGGAATTTAAATAAAAACTCAATACTTTATTAATGCTGTTTGATTTTGCCATATCAACCAAAAAAAAAACTATTTGAAAATAATAATTTATTTTAAATTTAATTAAATTTTCTGTGATCTAGTTTTAGAAAACAAAGTTATTACTATACGTGTGACTACTGAATCTGAAGCTTTTTTTTATATTTTTTATAATACACTGTATAAAACATTAGGTTATTACTTTATATTACCTTGTTTGAATTGCTTTGGTGTGGGTAATCTCACATCAATTCTATAAGTATTAAAATCACTAAGATTAAGGGCACTGGTAGTGGTTACCAATGGCAATCCATTGTGGACTTTGCGTGGACCAAAAAATATCAAAGAAGTTTCATTGTTTTTTGATGACAATAATGGGAAAAGTAAAAAATATATCATACATTCATAAATTCACAATAATCTATCAAGTTTTTAAACGTGGAAGAGCCACGCTGCAGCTATATTATAGCTGTAGCATGAATGGGTCGGCTCAACCGGGGTTCGCTCTCACAGAATACCAGCATAAAATAGCGGCGTAATGCTGCTGTGTTTCGTATAGTGAGTGTAGAAAAACGGAGACCCTTTTTATTGGAATCGAGGCATTCCATCTTAGTCCTCAGGGGTGACAATCATCATTTGCGCCTCTGCATTTTGACTCTCAGTTGAAGATAAATGTGAATGTCTATGGGTCACAGCATCCACTTACCATTATGTGTACTGTGTGCTCATTTGTCACCCAAGGCTATAAAAAAAAGTTTCCAGTGCTGAACATAGGATCCTCTCATAGGTTTATACATACTGCGGTCCTGAGCCTCCTGCATCCATTTTTTCCATCCATGGACTATCAATCCTCATCAATATCAATTATGCATCAATCAGACCGTCACCTCACCTATTGTGTATCGTAGAACAATTCTCTTGCCAGTATGAAGCTGACAATCGGGAAACCTTTCTTCCTATCGGTTGTTGGTTCTTCGAGCTATATGGCCAACATATTGCCACTTCGGCTTACTGATCAGTTGGGCTATGTGAGTTATTCGTGTTCTTCTACAAATGTCCTGTTTACGGATTTTATTCCTTCCTTTTACATCGCAAGCTGAGTGACTTTGAGATTCCTCAAACGGTCAGCAGCAAAGGACCACGTTTCAGTTCCGTAAGTCATCACTGACAAACGCACTGGTTGTACACTTTCATCTTCATATTTTGAAGAGTATCAGGTAAGGTGGCTTGTCGCAGTTTCCCGTACGCCTCTCAGCCAAGTTGGATTCGCCGTTTGATCTATCGGTCGAAGTTTGACTTATCTAATCTGATATTTTTTCTTAGTCACATACACTCTTCGATCAATTATATACTAGATTAAGGATCAGGAACAAAATTAAGTCGGACAAGCTTCAATCAATTATATACTAGATTAAGGTTAAGGATCAGGAACAAAAATAAGTCGGACGTGGCCGCTTACGTTTGCACACACATAAACATCTATCTATCTTAGAAAAAAGTTTAATAACATTAACAACTTCAGTTTATTATAAACGTTAATAACACTCTAACATAAAGTTTAATCACCATTGCAAAATATATTCATTTAAGTCCTTTCATAAGAGAAAGGTTAAAAGCAATAAGTTTAGAATGTCGCTTGAAAATAAAAAGTCATAGGTACAAAAATATTTATTCTAAAATGAAACTTAAACTCTTAAGTAATAAGACTATAACAATATATTGACATTTTCGTGCTTACTCTAATGTGGTAGTAGACGTAGTTCTTGGTATTATATTTCAATGCTCGGAACACAGTAAGTATTGAAAGACGTAGAGTTCAGAATATAAATATTTTAGGGCAAAGGTCGTTTTGTATGGTGGCAAATATTTTTGACCGATTTATAAAAGTAGTAGGACTAAGTAGTATTTGATCAATGGTCGACAATATCTTTTTTAAATACCCTTTTCTAGGAGTGTCACATATCGATGTTAAATCTGATAATGATGCATCAGGAGACTTCAAGCAAACTGCATTAGTCCGAGGTACGTCACATATTTCTATGGTATCTTCAAAAATTAAAGTTTATTGAAAACAATTTTAAAGTATTTCATGAAAATACCTACAGGTGTAGTTTTTTTTTCTGATAAAGATTTTATTTTAGTTACCTGATTTGATAACTATTTCGTCATTCTGAACATAAAGCTGATTGCACTTTTATTGGCCCGTGAATCTAAAAAAGTCATAAACAACTTACTTTTAATAATATTACTACTTTATGATAATTACCTGCAATTTTGCGTGTTTTCAGTTATGTTCATTCTATCAAAATGAATCGAGCATACTCTTAAATTTTTAGATGGGTTGTATATATAGTTCTTCTCCTCTTTCTTTCGCGACAATAGATACTCATTATACACAGCGAAATGGGTCCCTAGGAAATCTACAAACAAAAAAAATACATTAAATAATAATACAACTCCATGCATGTTCAAGAACAATCGATGTTTGTTACAATAGTTGTTGCGTTGTAGAGCAAACATTGGCCAAACGATCATAATATTAGCTAATTGAATTATTTCTGCTATATAATACTGTTTTTATTTTTTAAAAAACACTTAATGATATAAACTTACCGAAAAAAAGATATTCCTTCCAAATTCTTGGTGTTACGGTGGTTATTTGCACAGTTTTTGAACGCGCGCATTGCGGCATTTCGACGTTTTAACGTTGGCTAAGATTGCACCATACTAATTTGAAATAAGACCACAGAAGTGTTTGTGGTCTTATTTATCTGACCGTTTTTGAAGCGTTTGTCGGGAATCTAGTATATTATTGATCGAAGCATACACTCATTAATAACTTCGTACGAAGTGATGTAACATGTAAGTTAGACATAATTTATTGTCTTGACCATGTTCATCATAATAAGATCTATTATCCAGGTCATCCAAGGATCTGCCATATCCATATCAAAGCTGATATGAATCCATATCATGACCATATCAAAGCTGAGTGATGTATTTTTTTATAGGATAGGGTGACATACGAGCACACAGTCCACCTGATAGTAAGTGGTTGCTGTGGCCCATAGACATCTACATTTATCCTCGACTACAAATCAAAATGCAGATGCGTTGTCAACCGTGAGGACTAAGATGGAATGCCACGTTTCCAGTAAAAAGGGTACCCGGTTCTCTACACTCACCCTACGAAACACAGCAGCATTAAGCAACTATTTCACGCTGGTATTCTGTGAGATCGTGGTGCTTCCCCGATCGAGCCGACCCATTAGTGCTACAACTATACTACTAATATAACTGCAGCATGGCTCTACCACGTATAAATGTTAAATATATATGTAGGTATTTGCTATTGATAATAACACATATTATATATATAATAATTGTGTATTATCACTAGATTGTAGACAGTTTTAACCCCCTAAGAATTATGTATATAAGCTTTATTTTAAAAAATAAATCGAAATTCAAAACATTTTATTCAATATATTACTTGTTAAAAGCTCTTATGAATCTTCACTGGTTGGGAACACAAAACCTGCTCAGAGAAGGATCGACAAAAAATGTGGGGTCTTTAATATATTTAAAATTCTATTACAATTTCGTTTACTGTTACAAGATTTTTAAATATCAATATTAACAATAGCCAGAAGACTTTTAAATGCAGATTGAAACTCAACATATTGATCTATTGTGTAGAAGGCTATTTTTCATAGAACTTTTTTGGAAATTTTTATAATTTTATATCAGATTACCCGTATCGCTTGATTTTCCTAATCAAATCAAGTCATAAAAGCAAAGTAATTTCCAATATTGATATTATGTCCTCATGCTAGGAAATAGGGTACGCAAAGAAGAATTTACATATTTTATTTGTTAAAATTATTTTGAAAATTTTTATTCGAATGCCAAATACGGCTCGTTCTGTTGCATATAATTTTATATATTTGTGTACCTTGTATTATTTGTGGATTCAACAAGCATATAAAGTCCCTTTCATACTTTCCCTTTCATTCGTATTTTTCATGTATTTTTACGTTTATAATCAAATTATATCCGTTTACACTCACGTCGAGCATGAAAGAACCTTTGAATTTATTTTCACATTAACATTTTCAGATCATTTAAAGGGTATTTTCCCTTCGATAACGAGATGACAACTTACTCAAACACAACTTTGCTTACTCAATGTTATTTTATTTAAATAAAAAAATAAACTAAGAAAAGCGATAGCAGCCTAAAGAGTTTCTAATGCCTCATTAGAAAAACTTAAATGCAAAACATGTTTTGTAAGCTACATGAAGCGGTAGTAGCTTATATAAATGGTGCTTCAACTATCTTTGCGACGTCGACGGCCTGCCAAGCGTGACGAAGGCAATTCCATTCTACAGCGGAAGAGGCCCAGGTGCAGCTGTGGACTTCTAAGAGCTGAAAAAGAAGAAAGACGACATATTTCTCGCATAAGTAGAGTTCACACTCGTGTTGAAAATATATGTTCAGACTTATCTTCTAAGTATGATGACGTAGTAACTCGCCGATTTTAACATTTAAGCTACACAAACCATTTATATGCTACACTCAGAACTGTTCTCCTGTCCAAACTACTTTTAAGCGACGTACGAAGAAACTATTGTAAAGTGTAAGAGTTGTTTAAATGAATTATGTATAAAATATTTGAACTTGAAGATTGTGTGATATAAAGTTATGAGAAATTTTGTGTGTAGCAAAGTATGTGTTATTAGTAAGAAAAACAATGATTAAAATAATAATAGGTTATGGTGGGATAGTAATGTAGAAATGGAAGTTACATTATGAAATATCTTCCAAACCAGAGATTATCAAACTTATTTCTTTTACAACCCCCTTTGAAAATCCATTATGTTTCTGCGCCCCAATTTTTTGTATACTCCTAAAACTTAAAAAACCACAATTTCATTACTTTAATTAATTTAGTTATGTTTTGATATATTAGTAGGTCCTGGTGTTTAAACTTACATTCTAAACTAACTGGCGTTCGCCAGTATTACGAAAACACCCCCGGCAAAACGAGAAAAAACTCTAAGGCAGAGAAAAGAAGAAATAGAAGAAAGGCCCTCAAAGAACAGAAACAAAATATACCTGAATTCGTAACCGAATTCAGTGAAGTAGAAACTCTCTGGTTTCGATAATGTTGATACTGTTAGCCTATACGACCTTTACAGCTTCATCGGTCTCAGCTTCATCGCAGCTTGAGCATTGAGCTTCAGCTCAGAAAAAAGCAGAATGAACGATAAACTATGTGATAAGAGTCAATCGAAACATAAAGAACAATTGTATTGTAAATAATTTTTAAAAAAATCAAAGGCGTAAATATTTGAAGAGGAAAGCAGTTCGTGAGATCACAGGATAAAAGGCTGTGGAAATATAATATTAGAGGCGTTAAAATCGTCTGGGGGCACGGCAGTGCCTCCGCCAAGTCGAGCAAAAAAGCGGCACGGCCGTACCATACTTTTCTCGAAGCAATTTAGGCCATTTTCGAACCCCCTATAACTTCTTTATGGATAAAACTACAAGACTCAATTTTCAATAACCAAGCAGACATTGTATAAACATGGTATATTTCAAATTTCATTCAAATTTAACCAGAAGTTTAAGCATTATAACTAGTGAAAGTTTCTTAATTTTGTCACTCACTGACTGACCGATCATCAAAACTCTAAGGCATTTCTAGCAGACATAGAAGCTTTAAATTTAGAATACAATTAGTGTTTGATGTATAAATTAAGGAAAAACTCCATTTTTCATTTTTTGTCCAGTTTTTAGATACATCAACGGCATAAATAGCTTCTTAATCCCATATAAATATATAGGATTACAAAGTTACATTTGCATTGAATTAATCAGTAATTAATTGAATTAATCAATAATTAAAACTAAAAACTAGATTGTACAACCAGTGCGTGTTGCCAGTGATGACTTACGGATCTGAGACGTGGTCCTTCACTGCTGGCCGTATGAGGACGCTTAAGGTCGCTCAGCGAGCTATGGAGAGGGCTATGCTCGGAGTTTCTCTGCGTGATAGACTCAGAAATGAAGATATCCGCAGTAAAACCAGAGTGACCGACATGGCCCAACGGATTAGTAAGCTGAAGTGGCAATGGGCCGGCCATATAGCTCGAAGAACCGATAACCGATGGGGAAGAAAGGTTCTCGAGTGGCAGCCTCGTACCGGTAGGCGTAGTGTAGGGCGACCCCCCACTAGATGGAGTGACGACCTGGTAAGACATGCAAAAAGTCGATGGATGCAGGTGGCTCAGGACCGTGCTTTGTGGCATTACTTGGGGGAGGCCTATGTTCAGCAGTGGACTTGTGAAGGGCTGTAATGATGATGATGATGATGAATCAGTAATTATATAATTACGTAATAACTTAAAACAGAAGGACCCTTAAGTAGGGACTGAATAAATTAACCGGCTTGGTATTACATGGATCTCACAACTTTTTACTTCTTCCACTTACTTCCACACACACTTCCCAATGTTCACAAATTTGATTTTTATTTTAATTTATTTACAAGTAAGTGCCCCATACATAACCAGGAGTGAATAATGCAAGCTTGTGGTATACGTAAGGTATGTATATAGGTAATATATTAGAGAGAATTTTGAACAGTATTGTTGTTACTATTACTTATGTTTGGAATTTGCCACATTGT
Source organism: Parnassius apollo (assembly GCA_907164705.1). Taxonomy (NCBI): domain Eukaryota; kingdom Metazoa; phylum Arthropoda; class Insecta; order Lepidoptera; family Papilionidae; genus Parnassius; species Parnassius apollo. The sequence goes on from CAJQZP010000209.1 coordinate 4,303,232, forward strand.
TGCCAAACTTATGCTGGCATGCCTTAACAGCACTATTATATAGGGCATTGTCACTAGTTGTAAGATGTTTTTATGATAAGTATTATTATGAATCAAGTTTCTAATACTTCGAATATAACTTCCTTTTGAATAATCAAATAGGATTTAAGCAATTATTTTAATCAGTTAATCTTTATTGGCATATTTAAATGTACTAATGCACTTATGCCTTTAAGGATTTGTCCAACTAGCTTCTATTTCTGAAAGATTATTTTACATGTTTTCATACCTGTGATGATCTCAGAACTAAAACCTAGAGTGATTTTTCTCTTTATCATTAATCTGTGGGATTTAAGCTATAGTATCCTATATTATATTATAGTATCCTATAACTATAGTATCCTAGATTCCATTTGTAAGCTTGTTTAAGTAATTAAACGTTAAGGCATCGACAGACAGGAGTGGCAGGTTTGAACTTCCCGTCCGTTTCTCCATCTCATCCTTCGATAGGTGTTGATTTCGTGCTGATATTCCATTTCCAGTGCTCAAGTTAGTGGCGGTACCTACCTGTGCAACGGCACCCACCTTGGTTCACACGCATATACAAATTGGCAACTGTAAGTACTCTTGATTTCCTTAAATCCCAAAATGAGTGAGCCCAAATTGTCAGATTTAATTAAGAAAAGAGGAGTTTTAAAAGGTCGATTAACTCTGTTTGAAAATTATGTTAAAAAGTTCACTTTACCCTCTACTGAACAACAGTCATTAGAATTAAATTTACGTGTCGAGAGTACTTCGAGTTTGATAGAGATGTATAGTGAAATACAGACTAAAATTGAAGAAGAGGTAGCGGAAGATCTCGATCTTGTAAAACAGCTGGAAGAGAGAGATCGTTTCGAAAATCAATTTTATTGTGCTGTAACCTCTGCAAAACTTTTATTGAGAAAGGAAGTAGCTGACAAGTCTAGTGTTTCAACATGTAAGCCGATAGGCATAAAGTTACCCGATATTAAAATACCTTCCTTTGACGGTTCATACGATTGCTGGCTAGAGTTTAAAAATTCTTACGTTAGTATGATTCATGATCGTGATGATTTAGGTCCTGTTCAAAAATTTCATTATTTAAAATTCCATCGTTAAATAAAAAGTCTGCTTCCCAGATTAGGAACTTAATAGATATTGTTTTGAGAAATTTGCGTGCCCTTAAAACGTTAGGTGAACCAACAGATTCATGGGACACTTTAATCATTTACATGGTCGTTTCCAAATTAGATCAGGCCATTGAACGCGAATGGGAAGATTTCCAAGGTACAGCTAGTTCTTTAATTGAATCGAGGTCAGCTTTGAAACTGGATGACTTACTTAAATTTCTTAAGGACCGCGCCGACGTTTTAGAAATGATAAAAGTGAACCATAACAAATCCCACGAGAACAAAGGCGGCGAACAAACGCGCTCTAAGAAACAATATACACATACTCATGTTGCTACGAACATTACTAACAGTAACAATAAGGGTAATACGAAACTAAAACAAAGCCGCGTGTGTGTGATATGTCATGGTAATCACGCGATTTATTCCTGTTCAAGGTTTCTTAATTCGTCTATCCAAGAAAGGAATAAGATAGTTAAAACGCATCAGCTGTGCATCAATTGTTTACGCGCAACCCACCCACTTGACGAATGCAAGTTTGGGCTATGTAGGTTGTGTGACAAAAGGCACAACAGTTTGCTTCACATTGATGGGCAGGTAGACGGCGCATCACAGGTGAGCGGGTCGAGTGCATCAGCACAGCCGGTCACCGCTAACGTCTCCACTGTCTCGTCATCATTACACGTTACGGCTAACCATTCAGAATCGCAAAACAGTAATCAGGAATATTCGTTATTACCCAACGTTTTGCTGTCCACAGCGTTAGTGGACATAGCAGATTATAATAACAAATATCACACTGTACGCATTCTGCTTGATAATGGTAGTCAACATTGTTTCATAAAGAAATCGTTATGTGAAACATTAAATGCACCGTTAATACAGTCCACTTATCACGTTGCTGGGGTAGGTCAAATAATTTCGCAGTCCACCCACATTTGTAAAATAAAATTACGTTCAAGGTTAAATTCGTTTTGTATGAACATTGATTGTTTAGTGTTGCCGTGCATTACAAATCAATTACCCACATTTAGTGTCGATGTAAATAATATGAGTTTACCTGATAATATTCAACTTGCGGATCCGAACTTTCACTCACCGTCAGACATCGATATACTGATAGGCGCGGATAAGTTCTGGGAATTATTGTGTGATGGCAAAATTAAGTTGAACAAAGGACCTTATTTACAAAATACAAAATTGGGTTGGATAATGTCGGGACCTTTACGTAATAACCCACTTCCCGTTAAGAGTGTGCAATGTAATTTCTCCCAAACAATTGACACACAGTTGAAATTATTTTGGGAACTCGAAGAGATAAACAATAACGTTAATAAAAACGTCCTTAGTGCTGACGAACGTGCGTGCGAAGACATTTTTGTCAAAACGATAAAACGTATGGAAGATGGTAGGTTTTCCGTACACATTCCTTTAAAGGAATCAGCTGATGTGCTCGGAGACAGTTACACAACGGCTGAAAAACGTTTGTTGTCGTTAGAACGAAAATTCGCTCGTTCGCCACAATTTCGGGAAAAATACGTAGATTTTATGGGGGAATATGAAAGGCTCGGTCATATGAGATGCGTTGAAACTTATGAGTCACCCCACTATTTTTTCCGCATCACGACGTTATTAACGAAAATAGCAGTACGACTAAACTGCGCACTGTTTTCGATGCAAGCGCAGCGACGTCGTCCGGTTAGTCGTTGAACGATATTCAACATATTGGTCCACCACTTCAGAATGACATTTTTAGCATTTTATTACGCTTTAGGCAATATAAATACGTGGGTTGTGCGGACGTTGAGAAAATGTTTCGGAATTTTCTTGTACAACCAGATCAACGAGATTTACAATTGATATTATGGCGTAAACTTCCATCGGACCCAATACGTGTATATCGCCTAAACACCGCGACGTATGGCACTGCGTCTGCGCCATACCTTAGTATGAGATGTTTACGTCAGCTTGCGCTGGAATGTAAGGATCAGCAGGTTGCGAGAGTAATCCGAGAGGATTTTTTCGTTGATGACGTCATCCTAGGTGACAATAATTTAAATAGCTTACTCGATAACTGTAAGAAGTTACGAAATACTTTAAACTCGGCTTGTTTACCGTTGTGTAAGTGGTTGTTTAACGTTGATATCAGTGACCACGACATATCTAAAGACTTGTCATTAGGAGAACATTCCCAAACTAAGACTTTAGGAGTAGGTTGGTATAATAAAAGTGATGAACTTCATTTTACCACACGAGTAGTTAGACCGAATTTACTAAATAAACGTACAATGTTGTCGATAATCGCACAAATATACGATCCTCTAGGAATTTTAACACCGGCTGTCGTAGTAGCTAAAATATTGATGCAAAAAGTGTGGTTGTGCAAGATAAATTGGGATGATCCCGTTCCCAGTGATGTTGCTTTATTCTGGGAAAAATTTATTGACACACTTCAATATTTGCATAACCTACGTATTCCGCGTCATGTTATGAGCGCACACACACAGTTTATAGAATTACACGTATTCACGGACGCGTCGCAGAGTGCGTATGGTGCATGCGCATATGTTCGCACCTACTCTGATGACTCATCGGTGACTGTTAGATTATTGTGTGCAAAGAGTAAAGTTGCACCAATTAAACCAGTCAGCATACCCCGATTAGAACTGTGCGGGGCTTTAATAGGCGCACGATTATATAGGAAAATTATCGAGTCATTGCGTGTTAATTTCCACAAAATTTACTTTTGGACAGACTCAACTATTGTCCTTGGATGGCTACGTATGTCACCACATTCGTTAAAAACATTCATTCAAAATAGAATAGTGGAGATTAATGAAATAACAAGTAATGCCTTATGGTTACATGTAGGAACCAAAAATAACCCAGCGGATCTGGTCTCGCGGGGTCTTAGTCTTGATGTACTCATTGACAGTAATCTGTGGTGGAGCGGACCTGAGTTCTTAAAAAATTCTGAGTCGGCATGGTCACAGCAATCTTCGACTACACACTCCGACTTACCAGAACTAAAATCACAAACGACAACGGTTATGGTTTGTGATGTAACAAAAAATAAAATTATTAATTTTGAAAGGTTTCGTTCTTATCAGCGTATCGTGCGCGCCGGCGCTTACCTGTTGCGATACATACATAACTTACGCACACCAAAGAAAGATCGTACACAGGGGCCGTTATCAGTAGATGAATTGAATGACTCATTACAGTCGTTAGCGCGTCTTGCTCAAGACGAATCGTTTCCGATGGAATATGATAAGTTAAAACGTAACTTACCTTTAAAAACTTCAGGTTCGATTTCTAGGCTTAATATATTTCTAGATGAAAGGGATATAATTAGAGTAGGTGGCCGTCTTAGTAACTCGCCTGACTTTAATTACGACAAGAAGCACCCGATACTTTTATCAAGTAAACACAACTTCACACAATTGTTGTTTCAGCATCAACACAAAGAGCTTCTTCATGCTGGTCCCCAGCTGCTATTGGCCACCGTGCGTGAGAATTGGCGGCCGTTAGGGGGTAGAAACCTAGCTAGAAAGGTTGTCCACCAATGTGTTCGCTGCACTCGAATGAAAGGTAAAACCCTAACACCAATCATGGGCAACCTTCCGTCTGAACGAATAGAACCTGGTTTCCCATTCATTCGATGTGGAGTGGATTATGCGGGTCCCATAAACGTACTGAATCGCAAAGGAAGGGGAGCTAAATTGGAAAAGGGCTATATTTGCATATTCGTTTGTTTTGTTACCCGGGCCATTCATCTAGAACTTGTCAGTACGGTAGCTGCTCAAGAATTTATATTAGCACTTAAAAGATTTATCTCACGACGAGGTAAACCAGCTCAAATTTTCTCAGATAACGGTAGAACTTTAATTGGAGCCATGAAAGAGATTAACAAAATGTTAGAGCGAAATTCAAAGCAAATAATTGATAAATTATCAACTGACAATATTGAATTTAAATTTATTCCCCCTTATGCTCCTCATTTTGGGGGATTGTGGGAAGCAGGAGTAAAATCCTGTAAGTTCCACCTTAAGCGTGTCGTGGGTACCGCTAACTTGACGTACGAGGAGTTCAGCACTGTGTTGGCACAGATTGAAGCAGTCCTAAACTCCCGTCCTATAAGTCCTATGTCCTCAGATCCACATGATCTTCGTCCACTAAGCCCAGCTCATTTCCTCATCGGCCGGCCACTCACTGCACCAGCCTGCAGAGACCTCACCGAAGCACGGACTCACAGCTTGAAACGGTTTCAAAGAGTGGAACAAATAAAACAGCACTTCTGGAAACGCTGGTCACAAGAGTATGTTGCTGAACTTCAGACAAGAACGAAGTGGAAGACGAACAGTCAAGACATAGCATTAAACACGCTTGTCGTTATTAAGGAGGACAATTTACCACCCCTTAAATGGCGTATGGGCAGAGTTACACATATTTTCCCCGGAAAAGACGGCGTGTCGCGTGTCGCCACCATCCAAACTGCTACGGGTCCTGTACAACGAGCGTTCTCGAAAATCTGCCCTCTGCCTGTATCATCAGCAGAGGACGACAACATGAATGCAGCCTGCGGTATCTCCAATCAAGCGGCAACGTAGATACATCATTGGAAGCTGGAGCTTCCAAGGCGGCCGGCATGTTGGCGCGACTTCTAACGCCGCCTAGCGACGCACCGGAACACCAAACTTTTAGCTACGAATCAGAGCTCGTCATTGTTAGCAACCAATTACAGCACGTCGTGCAATTAGTTATAAGATCTGTCTGTTTTAAATTTTGATTATTACCTGATACACACTGTTAGCAATAAGTCGACTTAAATATAACCAACAAACGTTCAATAAATCAATCATTGAAGAGCACCTGCCTCCCGTTCCTGTACAACTTGACTGTATTATAAAGAACATTATCTGTCTAGAAAGAGATTGATAGACCCTTATATGAAATGGAATAAAAGAGTTATACAATTTACCATTTATTTAAATAAATAAATAAAATACAATACAAATTAAATTACATAACAGTACACAACAGCTTTGACATTACTGTTACTTTATATTAATTATTTTGACCAAGAATTAATACAAAGTAACCATCTGGCTGACTCATCACTTAACCTATTTCTATGTTTTCTAATTAATAATGATGTTTTAGAAAATAATCTCTCAGCAGGTACTGAAGTTGCAGGTATTGAAAGAAAATCACGGGCCATCTTCGATAAAGTCGGATATTCTATCTCATGCGTCCTCCACCACTCTAAAATGTCTTCCGAACAACTTCTGGCGGCTCTGGGTTTACTTAGGTACTCCTCCAACTCGTCTATAACTAAGCCTTGATGAAAATATCCAGATCCAGATGACGTCGAGGGACATGCATACAATTTCTCAAAGTCCATTACGTCTTCATCTTCATCATATTCACATACTTTCTTTTCATTTCTTGGTGATTCTAGAGATGTATTCACTGAGTGTAGACTTTTATATTCTTTATAAAGTTCATTAAATTTGCGCAGGCTTTATGTTTTAATTTGCTTCCCCCATAATGTCATGTCAAAAGTCTGAGTCTTATGCCTTGGGTCTAAAATTAAAGAGGTACAATAAATCCAGTTGTTCTTTTTATAATGTTTAAGCATTTTGTCTCGAGCTGCTTGAAAACTCAGAATGAGCCTTTCATCCACTTCGGATCGATTAGGTTTCTCATTTAATTGTTTTACCATGGATTCAAATTTATCGAGCAAGAGATTGAATGATACAATGACTAACGGTAATGTAACATATTTTTCTCCACCGAGTTTCGTTAATAGAAGTTTAAAGTTTGTTAGAAACTTATGTATTTTTTCGAGTATTTACCATTCACTATCTGTGATTTGAAAATCATTCAATTCAGTGACAGAAGTGCACAATATGTTAATGCCAGTTCTCACTTTTAAACCAAATCCAATCATATTACGTGTGGAATTCCATCTCGTTGGACAGTCGAGTATGGGGTTCAGATTTGATGACACGCCAGCTGTTTCACAAGCAGACTGAAACTTCCTCTTCAATATCTCACTTCTTTTTATTTTACTGGAAATACTGCGTAATTTTGTTATAGCTGTACGTGAGTCAGCAATATTTGGCGCATATTCTTCATCTTCCTCAGTTTCGTCTTCATTATCTTCATACTGCTGTTCTTGTCCCTTATTGTCAGTTTCACTGTATAATGCTAAGGTCTTTAATAAATCTTGTACACCAAGGTTCAAAATGTGAGCAAAGCACCGGAAAAGTTGATTGTCTGAATCAAAGTGTGGCAGCTGTTTGTCCAATTCATACATAAATTTGGTATTTGCAGTTGCGTTGTCCACCGTGATACCCTGTATTTTATCAATTATGTCATATTCCAATAAACATTCGTGGAAAATCGTTGCAATATCTTCCCCAGTATGTCGACCGCGTGATGGTATAAAATCAAGGACTACAGATCGATACTTCCATTCGTTGTCTATATAATGAATAGTGACCCCGTAGTAACTCCTACCAGCAATTGACGTCCATTCATCAATGGTAAATGATATTTTAGATGAAAATTGTTGTAGTTGTTTCTTAAGATTCAATTGAAGCTCTTCAAACCGTTCTTTGACCTTCCTTCTAAGTGTGGACCTTTTAGAAAACACCATATTTGGGCAAATTGATCGAAAATATACTTGTGTAGCTTCGTCATTGAAAAATGAGAAGGGAAGATATTTTTTAACCATCCAATCAACTGTAGCTGTCGTGATGTTGTCACTGCTATTTTCAGACTGAAATAAAACAGTAAATCATGTGTCTCGCCGATTATAAAAATAAATGAAAATATGAGTGAATTATACATACATATTTAACACTTTAATATATATATATATATAATATATATATATACATATATATATATATATATATATATATATATATATATATATATATACATGTATGTATATATATATATATATATATATATACACAACTACCACTCACTGACTGACTATAACGATATCTGAGGAACTATAAAACATCCCTAAGGGAGTGAAATGGGAGTTGGAAGTTTGTATGAAAGTCCTACGTTTTTAAAGTTAGAGACACGAAAATCGGCATTAAAGTTATAAGTTTTCAATAACAAAATCCTGAATAAGCTGTTTTACGAAATCCTAACCCTAAGGGGGTGAAATTGGGGTAAAATGGTTACATACAAATCCTATATTTTTAAAGTATAGATATAAAGATCGACATTTACTTTGTTAGTTTTAAATAATAAATACTTACATAGTTAAGCTTTACCTATATAGCCTCTTTATACTTAGGTAAGACTTTTACAGCGAGAAAATTTCAAAATCTCATAGGAAATCAGATATTGTATGCGGACGAAGACGCAGGCGATCGCTAGTTACATAATATATGTGTTATGTAATTGTGTGATAAGTATATTTTTTCTTACCTGTCCACTTTTTCCGGTGGTTATTAAAAAGCTTTTGATATCTCCACTTAATTTTGGTTTTTCAGGAAGAAATATTTGTGATTCCTTTTTGTGGAAAGATATTAGATGCTTCCTTAAGCCTGAAGTGTTTCTGTTTTTCATTTTTATTTCGACCTTTTTATGTTGGCATAATTTACACAAAGCAATTTGGAATGCATGAATTATGTCGAAAAACTCATCAAATTTACTTTTAGATCTTTTAGATTTATAACTCCAACTCTCCCTACTCCGACTAGAACTATTCGACTCTTCGTCACTCATGTCAAATTGTAAACTAATCACTCCGAGAACAACAAGGATTAGAGTAAAAACAATTAATACATTAGACTCGAAGCAAAGCTCAATTGGGAATGACTGGAATTAAAATAAATACTACTATTTGTAAGGACACGCCGAAAGACCGACAAAGGAAAGTTCGGTATCCTTTGATAAAATTAATGATTCTTCAGAAGATTAATAAAGCAGATGCGTTGCCAGATAGGTATAGTATGTCTACGTAAAAATGAAATGTAAATAAAATTGTGTATATTATGTTCTTCTTGTGATTGAATTAATCTACGTTAATTAAATTAAATTTGCCTTCACTCGTTTGAAATTCAAAATTCAAATATGTTTTATTCAAGTAGGCATTAAAAATACACTGTTGAATAATCATATAATCACTGTTTTCCCCAATTTTTTTTCCATGTCCAGGAGTTCTGATTCTACTGAGAAGAATCATGGAACAAAGTAAGAAACTCAATAGTTGCTCTTTTCAAAATATTTTTACAATAGTTCTATAATTATGTAAAACGATAAGTCAAACATAAAATGTCAAATGTATATGTAGATACCAAATCGGTTTAGAAATTTCTAGTCGGTCCTGTGTACTACGAGAGGTCAGTTCCAAGCATTTTGTCTGACTTAAATTGAAAAGGTGAAAGATCTAACATTTCTTTTGGAATCTTATTATAAAAGCGTATATCGCTACCCAAGAACGCATTATATACTTTGTGTAACCGGAAAGCAGGTATTGTGATTTTATTTTTATTTCTACTATTAAAATTGTGCAAATCACTGTTATTTACATCAATTCGATGCAATCAATTTATTTAAACGGTTCTCTAAATGTTGGCAACGCGCCTATAAGAATATTTCAATTTATTAGTTAACCGATTACGAATAGCTTCTAAAAAGCAAATCATCAAGCAACAATATTCCGATAAGAAAATGCTTAGTTGAATCTTAAAGAAATATTAAAATAAAGTTAGAGACCAGGATTTGTTCCCCGGTCGAGATGATCGCTGTGCATAAGTAGAATTAATGGAAATTAATTGCATAAGTATTGTCTTATATGAGTTTGATATGTTTTGTATGAAAACAAATGCCTATTTTCTATGATTAATTTATGAAAACATTCACTTATATTGTTTGATAAGAAACATGATAACTGATAAGAATCTGATTAGAGTTAGTTTTCGACGTTTGAGAATTGAGTAGAATCATTTATTCACCTAGTATTGTTGATATTAGTGTAAACTAAAATTTCCATTTTTACTGATAGTCGATAGCCGTGCAAAAGTTAGTTATTCAAATAGTGTGAGTTCATAGACGCACGCTGGCCACGTACTTGGGAGGCCAAATATGTAGAAATTTAAATATTTGCAAATTTCAGCAATTTATGTAAAATGACTTGTAAAACATTTCAGATTGATTGTACGTGTAGAAGAGGTGAATTCTGTGTTATTTTATATGAAAATTCCTGTGAATAAGTGAAATAATGATAGTTTTGTATAAGAAATTTAAAAGTGTTTTAATAGTGAAATGTATAGAGAAAATGTAAATTAAACTATTGTATTAGTTAAGATATGTATAATTTCAAGTGGATGACATTGTTTTAACTTTCTATGTTAAATATTTAAGAAATTCCAACTTTGAACATGTGAGTAAAATAAGCATATTTTGTTAAATAAATAAAGGATTTTTTGTGATATGAAAATGTAATGTATATCGTAGTATAGATATTTCTTTGTGCTATCTTTATAAGTAAATTGTATAAATGTATGTCTTATACAAATAAAGTTATTGAGCAAACCGTGAGAGAGTTATAATACAAATTGATGTAATTGAGTTGCGCAAGCGCCCAAATGGCGCGGCTCACTTTTGCGTTTAGCTTCGAGGTAGCTCAGTAAATTGATTTTTCTTGCAAATCGTTCAACTACCCGATAGTGGTAGAGGTGCTGTACGACCTGGACTCACAGTACCTCCCGATCTTAATTACCCTTGGCCTAAAGGCGGTGACTACGCCGCCCAGAACAATCAAGACACGTTTGGACTGGAGGCTCTACCACAAACACCTGCAGGAGAGACCTCCAGCACACCACCCCTTAAACACAGCGGACGACGTAGAGGCCGCAGCCACTAACATGACAAAGGCGATACAAGAGGCCCTCAACGCTGCCTCTACGATCGTCCCGATGTCCACTAGAAGGGATGATCTGCCGCGACATATTTGCGTGCAGATCAGGAGAAAAAGGGCCTTAAGGAGACTCTGAGCGCGTACTCGCCGCCCGAGAATCAAAACGAAACTGAACACCTTGTCAGAGGAACTGTCGGTTGCAGTCCAGGCACACAGAGGAGATGCCTGGGAGCGGCGCATATGGAAGGCGGAAGAGCATGATGCGTCGCTCTATAAACTGAACCGACAGTTAACTAAAGCCAAACCTCCCGTTTGCCCGCTGACCAACAACGAGGGCGAACGTCGTCACGATGCCAAGGGTAGAGCGGATATCCTAGTAGAGCACTTCGAGGAGCAATTTATGCCGAACCCAGCAAGTGCGGAGTTCTTGGAGCTTCATGCCCAAAAGGAGAGTCACGTACAGGAGTTCCTGTCGTCGCCCGCGCCGCTTCTTGCAGGAGAGTGGTTCATCTCCCCCGCTGAATTGCGGTGGACAGCAACCCGCCTGCAACCGAGGAAGGCGCCGGGGCACGATGGGATTACCAACGCTTCACTCCGACAGCTGCCCCATAGAGTCCTAGTAGAGCTTGGTCAACTCTACAATGGGATACTGCGGACATCCCACTTCCCGGAGGACTGGAAGAAAGGCAAAGTAATCGTCTTGCCGAAACCCGTGAAGGACAGGCGTAGAGCTGCCAGCTACAGGCCGATCACGCTGCTACCACACATAGCTAAACTGCTCGAAAGATTGTTGCTAAGACGCTCTGCTCACTCGCCGCCTCAGGAACCTACCACCTCAATTAACCCTCAATGGCCAGCAGATCGCGTACGAGAAGGCCGTGACCTACCTTGGGTGCCGGATCGACCGGCCGCTGCGCATGACTGCGCACGTCGACCTCGTCGTCCTCAGAGCACGATGTGCGCGTGCTACGTCCGGTCCTGGCATCCAAGTTACCACTTAACACCAAAGTGCGAGTTTATAAAACCTACATCAGATCCATTATCACGTATGCTGCTCCGGCCTGGTACGCGCTTCTGAGCGAGCCTCTGAGGCGGCGACTGCAGGCCCAGCAAAATATGGCATTAAGAACCATCGTCGGTGCGGGTCGCTACGGCCGGAATGACGTCATAGCGGCCAACCTGAAGATCAACACCATCCAGGAGTTTGTGGCCCGGTTGGCGCGCGGACTGTTCGACCGTGCAGACAACGGGCCACACATACATCTCAACAACTTAGCGCCGCTACACACTCGCCCTCCGGACGGGCGACCCTATCCAAGAGAACTCCTCTCTATATCGATTAGAGAGTCGAGTAACAACCCACAATGCCGCTGATAGGCCAACTTTGACTTTACTAGATAACCTCTCTTTTTCGTAGTCTAACCGACTACGAAAAAATCAACCAACTACGGAAAATTCCGATTATAACACCTACAACGCCATTAAAAGGCTCCCAGGACCGATCCATAGTGGTGGACCGCGAGGACAACACGGGTAATGGGGGCATACCCCGAGGCCCGAAACCTGCATGTACCATTAGGTGCATGAAGACGACATCAACGTTGGAAATCGTTCGGGAAAGTTCGGGAAAGTTCGGGAAAAGTGCAAGACCAGCAGTCAATAAGAAGAAGTATAGGGAAGTGATAGGTAAAAGTAATTACTCTCTCACGGAACGGTTTGAAGATAATTGCTGTTTTATTCCCAAGGAATTCTCCCCTTAAAGTGATACAGTCCATATCGAAGAATTAAGGCGTTGGGAGCGGGATGACTTCGAAAGACCCGTAATCCCCGCCTGAACCTATTTTCTGAAAAGGAAGAGGTTATCGCCCTTGTGTGTTACTCCGTTGCGGAGATCACATACGTTGTTCCGAACCCAACGTAGGCGTTGTAGGAGGCCGGATCGAGAGAAGCCTCGATTCCTCCCTTCTGTTTTTAGTTAACGTTTGTCTGGTTCCTTTTCACTAAGTGATACTCGGGCTCCTAAAAAGTACATAGATCTTATTTTACGCTTTTTATTTAATATGCACACTTTCTATATTATTCGATTAGCATTGCACAAAATGTTTACACGTTTCAAGTGTGTTAAAAGTGTCTACAATATTTATCAAATGGGTGACGACATATTCGAACACTTTGTGTTCAAAAACACACACTTCCAAAAATCGAGATTTGCAGTGAACTTATTGAACATGTTTATCTATTAGGTAATAATAATAATAGTAAGTAATTATTATAAACCCATATAGTTAATATTATAATAATTACTTACTAGAATAAATTATTATGGTATCTACCTATCCTTACCATTATCTAATTACAATATTCCTTGCGAGATCAGCATAATGTATTCGTATCCATTCTGAGCACCCGGAAACTTATTTTATTCTTTGGAACATGTACTCTGTGGCGGCATTCAAAAACTGTCAAATGTAGTGCGTGCGGCGCGGCAGCGACGATTGAATACGATATCAATAGAAGCCACCGGCACGTGTATCTTGACCTTGTACTTCCGAATAGCTGCAAAATTTCTTTGACAGGTCAGTATTCGACCTTTGATGATGCCGACAACAAGACGCCGCGCACTATTAAAGTGCCCATGGTCAAAACTAGGGATGCACTGTTTTTTTTCTTTTAATGGATCTTTTCATCCGCTATGTATGTTTATGGTATTGTTCGTAATGCGCATAAGTCCAATTTTCCAAATTTTTTTTATATATTTTTGCGTCTCATAGAGTCCCTAAGCGTATACCGCGTATACTCCTATACTCCCTGAAACGACACTCATTCCTAACTGCAAGATGCAAGAGTCTCGCAGGCCTAGTCTTGTTCTTGCTCAAATCTTGCACGGTCAGTATTGGTCTTGGTCTTGCTAAAATTAGGCGGTCTTGTTCTTGGTCTTGGTCTTGCAAGAATGCAAGAACAAGACCAAGACTGTAAGACCAAGACCGATTTTGGGCAACACTACATATAAGGGTAATCATATCACAGGATTTTGCATCATATCTATTTTTTGTTGTTAAATTTATTTTATTGTATGCAGCTTTGTTACTTTCTATGCTATTATATTTTCGTTACATTATTGTCCGTTATTATTTTAGTGTGTATATCACGGAAGTGGCATAGTCAATGTGTGACAAAACTCCTTTTTTTAAATTAAAGATTAAATAAAAACACAAAACTATTCAAACAAACATCATCACTACTAATGTAACCCATGGTAGCCTCCCAGCAACACGATCTTCTTAGCCAACACTAGTAGAATAGCCTACGGGCATAATGACGACAGTAAGACTCGTAGAATCATCGACTCATCCTTCTTAGTCGCATGCGCGAGCGACACTTTATACTGTCAGAACACGTGGGAGATTGCAGTTCTACCCTCATTTGTTCGTATTTACTTCTATTTTTTCACCTTCATTGCTATCAATATGATTATTAGTTTATAATTAGCAATATATTATATTAATTATTATTAATATATTGTTATAGAATAGCTATTATTATCTATAATGAATAATAATAGAATAACTTATATTATTTATTTTTCACACTAATAAACAAGATTTAGATACCGTATATAAAGTATTGAATTACACATGCAATAATAAATAACTCAACAGTATAGTAAGATATTATGTTTGTCAGTTTAAATAAATCCTAAAGACAGAACATAGGAGTGTTTCTTATCATAGAGATTGTATTTTGGCTTTGCAAACCTTACTTAAATAAAACACCTTATCGTGTCGAGAGATTTGTTGGCACGGTAAAGAATTTAGTGTTCTTCTTTAACCTCACCGCATTAAACAACGAAAAGATCTTGAATCTGAGTCTTGGTGAAGTTTAATGCATTTCAATCTTGACTTTAAAACCAAAACTTATTTGATAAAAAATGTAAGTGGTAAATCCACTTACATAATTTTTTTCCACTTACATTATTTAATAATTATATTTATTTAACACATTATTTAACATATTTACTATAATTATAATAGTTATAATATATCTATAAATAAGAATCAATTGTTGTCCGCTAGTCTCGCTAAAACTCGAAACTAACTCGAACGATTTTGATGAATTGTGTTTGTGTGAGTTTAAGTCCCTGGATAGCTTAGATTTATTTAGTTGTCGAGGTCCAGGAAGCCGAATACCGAAATGCGAAGTCGGGGCCGATCACCAGTATTCGATAAAAATGCTTATAAACTTAGATTTTAATGAATTTAATATTATGATTGACAGGCGGATTAGCAACCGCATTTTTTAATATTTTGAATTATTATCTGTGTTATTTGGTGGCATTTATAACAAAATCCACCTTATGAGGCAATCTACAGGAGTGGCCTATGACTAGCATTAGACTTTTATATTATTAGTTTTAACGCCATTTTGTTTTGGTCATAAGTATCAAATCTTTTGTTTATTATTCAGTTATGTATGCAAAATCACCAGGGCTAGCTAAAGATTAAACAGCACATTCAAACGATAAAACTTTATTATCAAAATGAGTGTCCTTTAGTGCAAATGTTGCGTGCATTGCACATTTTTCACGGTAGATGTGGTAGCCCTTTACAGGCGACTTTTAAACTTTTGGTGACCAAATTTTAAACCGGTTCGGTAAACAATCTCATACTAGTTCATATGTAAGGTAAATCATACGCTAACGATGAAACTTTGTCAGATATGCTTCAACAAGCGCAGGAAACTTATTATTCAAGAAAAAACTTTACCAAAGTTTCGCTAATTACGCCCAATAGTTGTGAAAACAATGACTTGTGGTATTTTTTATGACAAAAAACGACGCACATATTCATTTTTGTTTTTACTCACATCATAGAACTTCAGTAGCTTCAAGCCTAAGCGCTCGCTGTTAATGTTATACTAAGCGAGCAAACCTGGTTCGGTTCCCACCGGCAAATTGTTTATTGCAATTGTTTAAGCACAAGCTTAGTGATAAAGGAAAACAACGTAAAGAAACCTGAATATATAAGAATTTAAAAAAAAATTTAATTGCGCCGACATTTATTGAGGCTATGCGGTGGACACTATTTGCTATAAAATGCCCATTATATATTTCATATTTGTTTTGCCTAATTTTTAAGGGGTGAAATCCCCGTTTTGATTCATAATTGAGAGTAGATTCTTTACGTGACAGAGCCAAGCTGCATCATATTATGGCTGCTGCACGAATGTATCAGGTCGATTAGGAAACGACCAACTGATTACCAATGTAAAATAATAAAATTGCTGCTGTGTTTTGTAGAAGTGGAGGTGCTATTAAGTAATTACGAAGCATTCCATCTGAGTTTACAAAGATGATACTTGCGTTTTGATTTTTTTTTATAGAAGAGGGGCAAACGAGCATGCGGCTCACCTGATGTTAAGTGACTACCGCCGCCCATGATCAACTGCAACACCAGGAGAATTGCAGGTGCGTTGCCGGCCTTTTAGAAAGGAGTAAGCTCTTTTCTTGGTGGTCGTATCGGTCCGGAAAAATCGCCGGTGGTAAACTATTCCACAGAGAGGTCGTACACGGAAGAAAACTCCTTGTGAAACGTACAGTGGTGGACTCCAAGCATCCAGATGGTGTGGATGGTATCGGGACGTTTGCCGCGTAGTGCATACATGAAATTTGGCGGCTGGGATTAATCCGAACAATTCCTCAGAGCACTCCCCATGGTATATGCAACATCTCTTCGCAGCGCCAGTGAATCGAGCCGATTGGAAAGCACTCGGTCGTTGACGATTTGAGCCGCTCCGCGCTGGATGCGGTTGAATGGAAGGAGCTGGTACTGGGGAGCCCCAGTCTAGAGATGGGAACAGTATTCCATGTGCGGCCGAACCTGCATTTTTCGGGAAGCCCATAGGACGGGAGCTTCGAAAGAAGGGCTTTGTGCCAAACCCGATCGAAGGCATTCGCAATGTCCAAACTAACGGCCAATGGGCTGAGGCAGTAGAGTCCAAGGGGGAGGCCCTTGGACTCTACTGCCTCCGCCCATCTATGAGTTAGGTAGACCAGAAGTTCACCAGCTGATCGACCACGGCGAAAACCGTATTGGCGGTCACTAATCAGCTGGTGATCCATAAGGTACCTAATCGAAGACAGTTTGTTGGCGAATAAAGACACTCTTAATAATTAAGTACAGTCAACGTCAAAAATAAGGTAGCAGTCAAGGTGATCAAATATTTTGAAACATCCAAAGTGATCAATAATATTTAACCATCCAAAGTAGGCAAATTATAGTGATCACCAATCTTGCTCAAATACATCGGAATATATATAACATACAAAAAGACAATAAAACAAATAAAATAAGTTTATTTGTGGAATTCTCTATAAGTCAAAAAAGAATTATCAAAGAAATTAAATAATTTTCAATCCTTTAACCAGAAAAAAAACTTAGCTATTTTCATTCTTATGTGACTCTTCAAGTAGAAAATATTATCAAAAAATTAAAATTAGATTTAAGGATTTATTAGTTTAACAAAGTTGTTTAATGCACCCATTTAATCTCTATTATACATGTCAGTCTGAAAATATAATCGTATTTGTATTGAACCATAGCACTATAGTCTTATGTAAAAATCGATCAGCGTTATAAAGTTCGGACGGCAAATTTGGGAGATGGCGATTACCTCGTAATTACTGCCACAAATAATGTAACCAGGGCTTGAGTGATCACTACAGATACAAATTATCAGATTCGAATGATTAAGTTTTAAATTGGTAAACAAGTAAAATTACATAACTTTCATAACTACACTCTTATTTAAGTACCGATGTGGGGCCTGTCGGGCCGAATCAGGTAGTAACGTTGTTAGTATTACCCCTTCCCCACTTCGGAGAAATCCCCGCCCCTCAGTAGCTGCAAGTTCAGTTGCACCGACGCCGTAGAGTGTAGTGGTATTGCCAGTGGACGCGATTGTGGTAATTTATGTCAATTTAAAATTACGAAGCGGCCTCTCAGGCCCAACGCCGGTACTTACGTTAGTTTTTTGCCAAAATGTGTTTTAAGTTACAATGCTTATTTTCAGATAAATAGCTGCTGATTCGAAAAAAATTATGCACCAGGGATGTCGAGTAGTAAACGATGTATATCTATCTATAAATGAACAATGCCTATCTAAAAGATCTCGGAGCTCTATAAATCTTTTTGAAAAAAATAGTGAGGCTTTGATCAAGGAGCTGATTGCGGAAGATTCCAGTGGATCAGAAATAGATGATGTCGGAGATGATTTTATCCCAGAAGTTAGCGATCACGAGACAGAAACTGATACCGATTTATCTGATACATCTGATACTGAGACCTCAACCCAGCAACATCTTATTCAGATATAAAATAGTCGCAGTTCCTCGTCGGAAGACGAAAATATACCGCTTTCCAGGCTCAGTTCTTTTAGAGGCAAAAACAGATATAAGTAAGTGGTCAAGAAGTCCTCCACACCGCTCATGGGTTAGAATGGCACAGCATAACATTATTTTACGAGTACCCACTTCCAACTTGACAGAAAATGAAGGCAAGGATCCCTTTTCTATATGGAAATAGTATATAGATGATGACATGTTATTAGAAGTTGTAACTAGGACTAATTCTAAATTATTGGAATATAGATCAAAATTTAGAAATCAAGATCGATCGAAGTTGCAAGATATAGACATTATTGAACTGCTAGCTTTCATTGGGATTTTGATGTATACAGCGGTTTTCAAATCAAATAACGTAGACGCAGATTTTATTTTTGCTACGGATGGCACTGGAAGGGAGATTTTTCGCTGTGTTATGCCAAAAAATAAATCTTTGTGTTTGTTACATTGCTTACGTTTTGATAATGCTGCCAACAGGGAACAAAGAAAAGAATCTGACAAATTAGCGGCAATATCTTTTATTTTTGATTGATTTGTTTCAAATTGCCAAACAGTTTATAATATAAGCCAATACGCCAATGTAGATGAAATGTTAGTCCCTTTTAGGGGACGGTCTTTCTTGATGCTTTACATGCCCAGTAAGCCGGCAAAATATGGACTAAAAGTAATGTGTTTGTGTGATGCTGAAAACAGATATTTTTACAATGGTTACGTGTATTGTGGAAAGGGTTCAGATGGAGAAAACCTGACAGAGGAAGCAAAGAAATTATTAGTTCCCACCCAAGCCGTGCTACGTTTTACGAGACCATTACAAGGCAGCAACAAAAATATCACATGTGACAATTGGTTTACCTCTATTCAGTTAGTAAATTCTTTGAAACAGAAAGGACTTGCATTGGTAGGCACTGTAAAGAAAAGTAAAAGAGAAATCTCTCCTGAATTTTTACCGACTAAATCTAGACAATAAGGTTCAACCTTGTACGGTTTTACAAAAGAGATACCGCTTATTTCCCATGTACCTAAGAAAAACAAAGCCGTGATATTAGCTTCCTCGATGCATCACAGTGAAGGAATTGATAATGTCAGGCAAGTTATACATTTCTATAATTCCACAAAAGGAGGAGTGGACGATATAGATAAAAAGTGTTCGATATACACTTGTAGTCGCCAATCGAGACGATGGGCTATGACACTTTTTTACCGGATTTTGGACATAAGTTCCGTAAATGCTCATATTTTACATGATGGGCATCTAAACTGTTTCTAATATCTATATAAATACAGTCTTTTGTGGAATTATATAGTAGTGGTAGAGCCACGCGGCAGCTTTGCTGTTGCACGTATGGGTCGGCTTAAAACCGGGGTGGTACCACGACCTCACAGAATACCGGCATGAAGTGGAAACTCTGCTTCCGCGTTTCGGCTGGTGAGTGCAGGTGGCCGGAGGCCCAAATCCCCCCCCCCATCAACATGGTAGCGGAATTAAATAATGATAGACTACCCCAGGAGGGTACCAGCACCCCTGGAGAATCCCTCGCTGAGCATCCACGACCATGTTTCTCCACTTCTGAGCGTGGGTGCTCAGGCTGCCCCGCATATTCTGGGGGGGGGGGGGCAAAATTCCGCTCAAGACTACAACTGCTCGGGGCAAACGGAGCAACAAGACCAAGGCGACCCCTACCACGCTGTCTCTGTATTTCTGCAATATCAGGGGACTACACTCTCACCTAAACGCCGTCCACTACCATCTCGAGACGTCGTGGCCGGCTCTGCTCTTTCTGACCGAGACGCAGGTGTCCTCTCCGGCTGATGTCTCGTATCTCTCCTACCCGGGGTACAAACTGGAACACTCCTTTGTGCCTCGGGCTGGAGTTTGCGTTTACGTCAGAGAGGACATCTGTTCTCGACGCCTCGGCAGACTTGAAGGTTCGGACCTGTCCGTCCTTTGGCTACGCGTAGACAGCGACGACCATCCGCGCGTCTACGGGTGCCTCTATAGGTCCCATAGCGGTAATGCCGAAACAGACCGACTCTTCGACCACGCCCAAATGGCTACAGATTCGTTGCTACAGCAGATCCCCTCCGCAGAGATCGTGATCCTCGGCGACTTTAACGCCCATCACGCCGAATGGCTTGGTTCACGTTTAACCGATCATGCGGGGAGATCTGTTCATGATTTTGCCTTGGCATATGGTCTGACACAACTGGTTACTTCACCTACGGATTCCATGTGGAGATCATGCATGCACCTTCCCTGTTGGACCTTCTGCTGACCTCTCACCCGGACGGATATCAGATTTCCGTCGAAGCCCCTTTAGGCTCCTCGGAACATTGTCTTGTCCGGAGTTTGGTGCCACTCACGCTGAAATCGCAGTTACATTCTGCAGGCTGCCGCCGTGTTTGGCACTATGAGTTAGCCGATTGGGATGGGATGCGGTCTTTCTTTGCATACTACCCTTGGGGGCGGGTTTGCTTCTCACCGGTCGATCCCAACGTTGTCGCTGATGTGGTTCTTCAGGGTATGGAACTATTTATTCCTTCCTCTGTGGTGCCCACTTGAGGCAAATCTCAGCCATGGTTTGGTCGCTACTGTAAAATAGCATCATGCTATAAGCAGGAGTGCTGCCGAGCCTGGGCTGACGCATCAGCGTCCCGGGATATAAACACCAGCGCTATAAAAAAGAAGTATAATTCCGCCTCTAGGTCCTTCAAAAGAGTCATTGCTAAGGCAAAGTCAGAGCACATAGGCAGAATTGGCGAGAAACTAGTTCGCCTTCCTTCTGGAACCCGTGCATTCTGGTCTCTCGCCAAGGCTGTCCAGGGGAATTTCTGTCAGCCGTCTCTTCCACCTCTGCACAGGGAGGACGACTCACTGGCCCATGCCGCAAAGGAGAAAGCCGATCTTCTAGGCTCTTTCTTTGCGTCCAACTCGACTCTCGATGACGGGGGGAGTACGCCGCCGACCATCCCGCGGTGTGAGTGCTCCATGCCGGAAGTGCAGTTCACACAGCGCTCGGTTCGCAAAGCACTCCTCTCCCAGGACATCCACAAGTCGAGTGGGCCTGACAGAATCCCCCCAATTGTGCTGAGGACGTGTGCTCCAGAGTTGACACCGGCTTTAACGCGTCTTTTTCGGTGCTCCTACTCCCTAGGCGTAGTCCCAAAATCATGGAAGACGGCTTTCGTCCACCCGATCCCTAAAAAAGGCGACCGCTCAGACCCGTCCAACTACCGGCCTATCGCCATCACCTCCTTGTTCTCCAAAACAATGGAGTCCATTGTAAACTGCCAGCTCATGAGGTACCTTGAGGATCACCAGCTGATTAGTGATCGTCAATACCGTTTTCGCCGTGGTCGGTCAGCTGGTAATCTTCTGGTCTACCTTCTATTCTACTCCCTATTAACTCACAGATGGGCGGAGGCAGTAGAGTCCAAGGGGGAGGCATTGGCTGTTAGTTTGGACATTGCGAAGTCCTTCGATCGGATTTGGCACAAAGCGCTTCTTTCGAAGCTCCCTTACTATGGGCTTCCCGAGAAATTGTGCGATTGGATCACCAGCTTTCTTGCAGATCGGAGCATCAAGGTCGTTGTAGACGGTGCAAGCTCCGATTGCAAGCCTATTAATGCTGGTGTTCCACAAGGCTGCGTGCTATCGCCAACGCTGTTTCTTCTGCATATCAATGATATGTTGCAAACCCGTAACATTCATTGCTATGCAGATGACAGCACTGGTGGTGCTCTTTACACCGGCCGAGCCAATATTTCTCGGGAAAACTTCTTCGAGTGCCGGGAAAAACTTGTGTCTGAAGTCAAGTCCTTGCTGAATAGAGTCTCGGATTGGGGGCGACTAAATCTAGTCCAGTTTAACCCCCAGAAGACACAAGTTTGCACGTTAACCGCTAAAAAGAACCCCCTTTGTCGTATCTCCTCAGTTTCAAGGCACTCCCCTTGTTGCTTCGGCCAGTATCGGAATCCTCGGCGTTGACATATCGAGTGACGTACAGTTTCGTGGTCACTTGGAAGAGAAGGCCAAATTGGCCTCTAAAAAGGTTGGCGTGCTCAGCAGAGCGGGACAGTATTTCATGCCGGCACACCGCCTGCAACTTTACAAGGCGCAGATTCGGCCGCACATGGAATACTGTTCCTATCTCTGGGCTGGGGCTCCCCAGTACCAGCTCCTTCCACTTGACCGCATCCAGCGCAGAGCGGCTCGAATCGTCGACGACCGAGTGCTTTCCGATCGGCTCGATTAACTGGCACTGCGAAGAGATGTTGCATCTCTTTGCATTTTATTTCGCATATACCATGGAGAGTGCTCTGAGGAATTGTTCGGATTAATCCCAGCCGCCAAATTTCTAGTCCAGATACTATCTACACCATCTGGATGCTTGGCGGTCCACCACAGTACGTTTCAAAAGGAGTTTTCTTCCGCGTACAACCTCTCTGTGGAATAGTTTACCACCAGCGATTTTTTCCGGACCGATACGACCTGGGGACCTTCAAGAAAAGAGCTTACTCCTTTCTAAAGGGCCAGCAATGCACCTGCCACCTTATTTATTCATTTTATTAGCATCGATTGGTAGTTGAATTTAAGACCATCGACTTAGCGGTCAAGTATTGAGTTAATTAATTAACAATCACTAAGTCCTGCCCCTGACTGACGACTCGGTGGCGCAGTGGCTAAGCGTTTGGTTGTCGCACTTAAAGACCGCGGGTTCGAATCTCGAACGAAACAGGGATTTCTATAGCATACAAAATAATTGGTTGGAGTCTGAATTTTTATCCATGTGCGAATTCATGTATTTAAATTGCCTCCACTATGCAGAATTTATTGTCGGATAATGTTTTTTTAAACCAAAAAATAAAAAATATCTTTACTTATGGTAAGTAGATGCTGTGGCTCATAGACTTCTACATTTATGCTCGATTAAGAATCAAAACGCAAATGCGTTGTCACCCCTGAGGACTAAGATGGAATACCTCGTTTCCAGTAAAAAAGGTGTCCGGATCTCTACACTCACCATACAAAACACAGCAGTAAGCTGCTATTTTACGCTTGTATTCTGTGAGAGTGTGGTCCTTCCCGGTCGAGCGGACCCATTCGTGCTACAACCATAATATCGATGCAGCGTGACTTGGTACATGAGAAATTTATACATTGTATAAGTTCTCATTAGTATTTGTGTACAAAGTTACGTGATACGGTTTATTTAAGGAAATAATCTTTGAAAATAAACAAGGTTTCTCTACGCTACTGCTTAAGCACATTGCAAGCACTGCAAATACCGTTTCTTATTCCAGATTAAGAAAGCCGCTTTTATATTACTTTTGTTATGTACCAAACAAATCAAAAGCTTAGGTCGTTGTTAATATTTACTTTGTAATAATATCTAGGCCGATATTTGACCCCGGCGTGACTATTTTAAAATTGGAAGATAATCCATGTTAGATATACGTTCAGTCCTAAGAATGTGGGCATTACATGATGCTCAAGATATCACTTTGCAATAAAATTTGAATTAGGTAAAGATGCACAGTTAGAAAATCCGGGATACAAATTAACTTTTTTTATAGGATGTTGACGGTCGATTATGAATCAAAATGCAGATGCGTTGTCACCCCTGAAGACTAAGATGGAATGCCTCGTTTCCAACAAAAAATGGTTTCCGAATCTCTACACTCTCTATACAAAACATAGCAGTATTAAGCTGATATTTTACGCTGGTATTTTGTGAGAGCGTGGTCCTTCCCCTGTCTAGCCGATCCATTCGGCTAACAACCATAGACCCTTTTCCAAGTCCATGAACGCAAAAAACTTTCTGTTTTTGGCCAAAAACATCTCTGTCATCATGCGCATGGAAAAGACTTGATCTGTACACCCCATTCCCTTTCTAAATATCGCTTGCACGTCCCAAATTTTTCCATCAGTTTCTTTCATAACTCTTTCAATTAATATCTTAGCATACAGTTTACCCACAATACTAAGCAATCTGATACCACGGTAGTTTTTTAAGTCCTGCTGTGACCCTTTTCCTTTACACATATATTGGGACTATAAATGCTTTACACCAGTCTTTCGGTGCCTGCTTCAATTTCCAACATAAATTAAACAAGGTGTACAACAGGCCTGCACCACTCCTTCTCCAGCTCTTAGCATCTCGAGTGATACTCTATCATGCTTATAATTGCTTTCATTATTTCATCTACACTTATCTCCATGCCCTTTCACTTCTTTCCGAATTTATAGTCCATTTAATTCAGACGACTCTTCGCTCATAAATACTCTTTTAAAGTATTTCTTCCATCTCTTTAAATTTGAAACTTCGTCATCCAGAATACATCTGTTTTCGTCTCGTGTAGTATTCATTCTAGGCTGTTTTGAATTTCTTCTGGCAGTTCTTACAAGTTTTTCGAAGTAATTAGATATCAGTCTATCATTCTTATCCGTTCTTTCTTGCTTTTTCCTTTCAACTACTTTCTTTACTCTCCTATTTCGGCGTCTTAATTCTGTATTTTTCTTTCAATCTCAAAATTCATACCGCCAGAATTATCAGCTTTGTTTGCTCTACTTTTAACTTAAATTTGTAATACCTACGATACCGTTTTTTTACAAAATCTAAGCATTTTCTCTTCTTTGCTTCAAATTCCACCCTTATTTTATCATCCCACAACAACGTATTATTTTTCCTTTCATTTGTTCTCTTACTTACACTACATACTTTGATAGCTGTATCCACCAAACCTTTCTGAACATTATCCCACACAGTTATTCAAGTCTAAATACACAACATTCAAACACCTAATATTTTCCCTCAGTCTACATTTACACCACTCTTTCACATCTTCATCTTGTAACTTCTTTATACTTATACGCTGTAACACAGTGTTAGACATAGATATCCGATGCCACCAACGCTTGAATAGACCATTAATCCGACATGAGACCAAGTAATGATCCGTCGCTACGTTGGACCCCCGGTAAACTCTTCTTCTCTCCACCACCCTTGTTATTTACAACTGCGCTCCTTTTTCTTTCATTCTTTCATCAGCAATTATGAAATCTGTCATGCTTCACCTCTTGTCACCACCTATCATCACCTCTTTCCCATGTATACATGTGAATCTTCTTATAACGAAAAAAAGTGTTCGTTACAAAATGATTCTTTTCCACACATACAGCGAGAAGGTCTTCAATATTCTCATTTATACTTTTATCACCAAACCTTCCCAATACCCTTTCATAACCAGACCTCTTCACCCCAATTCTTCCATTAAAGTCTCCTAACATAATAATATTTTCAGTTTCCTTACATTTCATCAACACCATACTTACCATATCCCAAAACTGCTCTCGGATATAAGTGGGCTTAGACATGTCTGGGGCGTACAACCCTAGCACAAACAGCTTACACATTCGAACTCTTTTACACATTGACCCATTCTTTTTGAAACGATGAAACCAACTCCCTGGCAAGTCTACATAATTTATATAAATTTAATATTTAAAACCAAACTCATTTTATCACAAGTAATACCAATATTTAAATTTTTATCTCAAATGCGTTCTATCATATTTGAAGTAAGTCAAAGTCAATTAGATTTAAATGTTCTTTAGTCAATCGTAATTATCATATTCCCATTTTTTAATCCTCTGAATTTATTGCTCATTATTAAAACAATATGAATTCATTTCATATTAACCATGAAATAAAATATAGAATTGTTCACCTGAAAGAAGAAGGTATATCTAATGAAGTGGGCATATGCCTACTTCATCAGATATACCTACCGCAAGTGAACTTTTGTTCACCACGCTTTTGAGATTTCTGTTACATAGGTTTATCTAATGATTATTTCGTCTTTACAGAAATACTGTACTACGTTGGATCGAGCGAAGGCATCTCCAAAATCACGTAACGACAGGAGGCCCACGTCGAGCCGGCGTCGAAGAAGACAGAAGAATAGTACAAGAAGCTATGAAAAATCGCTTTTTTTGATCCACGACCTTAATGTATTGAATTCAGTTTATCGGTGATTATTATAGTAAGGCGACGGTTTCGTGAGCAAAACGTTTATCACAGAATACCTGTAAAAAAGCTTAAAATTACATCAAGGCACAAAACAGAACGCTTACAATTAGCACAAAATTACAACGCGGAATCACGTTGCATTTTTGGGGGTGGATGTGCCAAAATGGTCCGTTAGAACCGATCGAGGTTGGTGGAAGATTAAACGAGCAACAATACTCGTATAAGAAAATCATTGAGGAAGTGCTACTGCCACTACCACTCTGGTATTTTATCCGATTAAGTGTTAAAAAAATGTATTCATTTATGATAACTCTGACCACAACATCAGTGTAGTACAGAATTACTTAAGCGAAAATATAAAATTCGAACAAATCACTTTTCCTGCTCACAGTCCGGACTTAAGTCAAATAAAAAAACTTGTGGGAGAAAATGATACAACTTTGGGATAATAGGTACTAAAATAAGGTCTATCGAAAATTTAAGGCGACATGTTCTAAAAACATGGGAACCCGTGAGAGGAAGTAATTTTTGTTACAATACTGTGCGATCAATGCGTCAACGGTTTAGTGACGTAATTGATGCCGTAGGAGGCCGATGCCGATATACTCGTTTCTGATTTTACTTTATTTACATATTGTGTTAATATTTACATTAAATATATCTCAAATGAAATAAAATACTGTTAAATTGTTTTAATTGTCAGTTTTAAGTTCGAAAAAGTATTCGTTGGATTTTATCAAATTATTTCATTTTTTACTCGTGTGGGAGGCCCATGCTCAGCAGTAAACTTTTGATAGGCAGTAATAATTCCAATAAAAGTTCATGTAACATCTACGCCGGTAGTTGATGGTATTTCCATTAACTACACTACGCTTGAAGTTATTGACGAATATATTTCTTCAGTCTTCTTTCAACTTCAAACGAGAAGTCACTCGACAGATCTTTGTACATCAGCGTTCCAGACATGCGACACATTCTCGTTTTTTATATTTTTAATATTTTCTTCTGTGACAGATTGTACTTATATTATGATTTTAGCAGAAATAGATCGGTTCGATCGGGTAGGATCATATTTTCACAGAATACCAGCGTAAAATGACACCTTAATACTGCTGTGTTTCGTATGGTGAGTGTAGAGAACCGGGGACCATTTTTACCGGAAATGAAATATTCCATCTCAGTCCTCAGAGATTATAACGTATCTCCATTGCAATGTGGTTCTTAAATATGGATAAACCTAGATTACCAAGGGCCACTGCATCCACTTACCAACAGGCGATACTCATACCTCGGGTATTAGTATAGTACAGTGTACTCTTTATATGTGTAGAACGGTAAACATTGATAAAAAAAAACTTTCGCTATTTGATATTTTAAGAAAATATTAGGAAGTCTGTCTTGAAGCTTGGTCAAATTAGGTCGGAAAATATTATTTTAGATCGATTTTAGCTTAAAGATAGAAATTTTGATGATCACAAACTCCTATGAAAAAAAATATAGCGTAGATCACAATTTAAATCTCATGTTTAAATATTTAAGAGTTCATAGAGAGGTAATTTTTCTAACTTTTAACTTAAATTTGTAATACCTACGATACCGTTTTTTTACAAACGACACAGCAACGCAAAGTCATATCGTCTTGTTAGTCCTCATAAACGCTGTAACTTCGCTCTTACTTCGGTTTCTTCAGCATCAAAGTCGTGTAATAAATCTTTTAAATTCCATATTTTTTGTGCAAGTATGAAGTAAGCAGTCAGTGTCTAGAAGTGGCACTTATCACAGAGACCGCACTTCGGTTACGCAAACACGACCCAAATAAAATACTTTGCTATCGCTACAAACGTGGATTTGTTGGCACGGTGATTTTAGTATACCTCTGAAACCCCTAAGATGTTTAAGAAAACAAATTACGTGATAAGAACAGTGAATAGTGATATTAAATTCTTTTGTAAATCAAATTTTAATACCTAACATTATGCCACTGTTCTTTTTCCGCTATTAGCAGGGAAAAGAGTATGACTATTAATTTACATAATAGCATGGTGGAATAGATGAAAGGTAATAAAATACAAATGAGGTTCATTTGTTCCTTCATTATACATTAGACATTTTATTTATTAACTGATACAAACAACATAAGCTTATAGTGCTGGAACAAAACGGTTGTATAACATAATATTACATTTTATTAGATCACTTATTTAAACTATTCAGGTAAACACAATCCTATTTACATCAACTTTGTCGAAAAATATACCGACATCTGGGTTGCTCTGCGATGGTTGTTTGGTAGGACGCTATTGTCAATGGCGCTCTCTGCGTCTTGGTTTGACTCACACCTAACTAACTTTGTCCAAGTTGGGTCCCTTCGTTACGGGGCTGCAGACTGTCTGACCTCCACGATGTTTTATATAACAACATAATAATATATCTCTGTTACATTCCCACCTTTGAATGATTGAAGGCAATTTGTTGTTGTTGGGTTATTGTTGTTGGGTGAGACATACATGATCGAAAAAGCATTTAATCAACGTCAGTTACAAAAACTCTTTCTGATGGCAAATTATTACTCACATCTTATAACCGCCTTTTGGCTATATCTGCCATCGTATTGGTTAGTGGAGCATATCTGTCGACCTCATGCGGGTGGTAGCTGGAGGGAGGATCTGAGGAGACTCTCAAGGCTGCGGCCGAAAGCCGCACAACGTGGGACCCCTTTCCCTTGAGGTGAGCGGTAGACTCATGACACGCTCTGCGGCTAGTAGCTATGCTGATCATGCAATTGGTGGTTGCTGATCATGCAATTGTCATTTCTGCTGAGATTGCAACGTATGCAGACATTCCATTTTCCATCGCTTTCAAAACGACTGCACTAGCCAGTCTAATAAGTCATGACGTGAAAGAATATGAAGTTTATCATCGTCTATATCTGTAGCGGATAAGTACTTCAAAGGCGTTAGGTTCAAAAAATGTGCTGGAGTTAGGACTAGCGACTCCAAGGGGTTACTAGTAATGGTGGTTAATATAGCGCATAGCGCCATATTATAGCGCGCTATCTCTTCATAACACATAGCGCGTGTTATGCAAGTAGTCGCCATGGCGCTATTGCGCTTTGACGCTATCAAGTATTAATTAATATCTAGCGGCAATTAGTTCTAGCAGCAGCGCTATTAGGAGAGGACGTGTGACGAAAATTTGATCTCGTAGCGCGCTATTCATCGTGCGCGACCTATATTTATAAATGATCAAAGGACACAGTTGTGATAAAAGAAACCTAACTAATGTTTTTAAATGTAAATAAAATATAGATACAAAAGTGTATATAATAGTGTATGTATACAATTGATTTTTATAAATACAATAAATACACTTTTAAATACACCTTTATTTGATTTATAATTTATATTAAGGTTAAAATAATGTTTACATCAATTAAAAAATAATTAATTTTATTTCGATTCTAAAAATAAAATTAATTCTATTTTAAATAGTACATAACTTAAAAATATTTTTAGGATTATAGAAATTAGTAAGCCTGAAAAGTATGAAAACGCGTGCATTGGTTTTTCTTTACCGCTTTATTTTATTTTAGTCTAAATGCGACTTATTACGAAATAATGTTCTTATATAGCACGCGATCTATCCAATGAACGCCATGTAATGTAACGTGCTAAGAGATATAACGTGCTGTAAATATTAACGCGCTTGCCGGCTTCCTACACGCTTTCTTATAAATAGCGCGCTATAACATAGCGTATTTAATAGCGCGCTAGAAATTTATAGTTCATAGTCTGTAGCGTGCTATTGATTTATAGTCGTTTTGAACAACTTTAGTTACTAGACAACGTACGACAATGGGGACGGCTGATAACTCACTCGATTTGTTCGAGTTAGTTAAAGTTAAAGTTAAAGTTACAGCCTATATACGTCCCACTGCTGGGCTCAGGCCTCTCCTCATTTCTGAGAGGGTTTAGGGCAAGGAAGTGTCCGCCGCGCTGCCCAAATGCGTGTTGACGAACTTCACATGTCTTCGAAATATTTTTTTTTCCTCAACATGCAGGTTTCCTCACGATGTTTTCCTTCACCGCCAGCACGTTGTAAATCAGCACTTAAAATTGCAATTAACAATTTCATTGATGCCGGCGGGGATCGAACCCGAGTTACTCGCGTTCTGTTATATTTACAGCGAGCGTTAACCACTGAGCTACCACGGCTCATTTGATTTGTTCGAGTATAGTGCTTAATTCTCCAAAAAACAAAATTTAATTCCAATTGCGCGATATAAATGACTCTTTAAACTTTTAATGTTAGTCTCCCAATTCCCCCCAAAAAAACTCGCGCTGGGGACTTTCAAAGACCACTCGATGCGGTTCTCATTCAAGATGTGAGCGAACTCCGAATTATAATATTTAGAGGTTAAAAACTCGTGTAACACTGATAAAATACGTTTCGTAGAATTTTTCCCCCCTGCGTACACACTTCTGAAAAATGGTCAAATCCTGGATCACCGATGTTAAAAGTATCGAATGCGTTTTGCATTGAGGCCTAGGCAGAGGTATGCGGGATCCATCCATGACGTATGTAATTTAAAATGTGATAATTTACCATGTAATTAGCGGTGAAGGAAAACATTGTGAGGAAAGCTGCATGTCTAAGAAATCAAAAAGTTCAGTTTTTCGTAAGAAAGATATTAGGCATTATGTGTGGCATAATGGCTAATATCTGCCCCAATCTTTAGTAGTGACGACACACCTGTAGCCTTTAGCTCCAAATTAATTCAATGGATTTTAGACCCGGCAAAAGACTAAGAAAATTTGTAGACAAGGCAAGATTCTAAAAAATTAATATAGTTAGGAGATACCAACTATCTTCTGGTTTTACTCATTTTAAGCAATGTTGAACGGGGATCATAATTTATATCTGGATCTAGCAAAAAATACCTATGTACATTTCTTCGATAGTAATTACATTCCCTCTTTTTTTCTTTTTTTTTTCTTTTCATATACAGTAATAAGTATAACAATTAATGAGGTATAAACATAAATTCTTGTGAGTTTTACCGTATACCCGTACCGTACAGCCATCGATTTACATTAATAAATATTAAGACTATTTATAACATATTTGCTGCACACTTCAAAAATACATACTTAAATAACAATCACAAGACAGCTACACATTTTGTAAACACAATGAAGGTATATCACTAGATAAGGTTATGTGAAAACCTTTTGTGGACGTTCCTATGCAGCACTGTCTTCGCACTTGCTTTCGCTTTTTTGCTACTTTTTATTCTACAGGATGTTTTTAGCAATACGTTTATAACAGGTATGGTTTAAAGTGTGGTTTGTGATTATTATTCTATAGTGTTGTTAGTTTATATTTATTATGTATATGTAAGTATTTTATGTATTTGTTTTGTATATGGATAATTTTGTTTTCATATTCTATATATCAATATTTTAGTGTTTATATTTTGTTCTATGCTTACATGAATTTATTAATTGCTATTATGTAGATAGATATAATTATGTTCTAATGTATAAGTTAATGTATTATTGTGTAAGTAATGTTTAAAAATTATAATGTATGTTATGTGTATTTTTTGTTTATTATTTGTAGAAAATATTGTTTCAAGGGGTTTTTTAGGTTTTTTCTCTAATAGCATTAGGTATAAGGTTAATTAGGTAAGGTATTAGGTAATTTAATCGACTTTTAACATACAGGTTATTATAAGAAGGTAGTTGTAGTCTGATCTTATCTTGCCTACGGATTGAATAATTTTTGTGTAGTTTTTGTAGATTTTCAGTAAAATAATATTGTGATAAAAGAGTTAGTTCTACTTTTTCATGAATTGGTAATATTTTACAAAATGCAAAGAGCTTACGGTAATCTTTAAAGGTATTTTTTATTTTTATAGGAACTATTCTTTTTAGTATACGTAGCTTAGAGGTTTTTCCATAACTAGAGGTTCTTCCATAACTGGACAACCCATAGGATATTATAGACTCAGCCAGGGACTTACAGAGTAGTAGAAGTGTTTTATAAGGCATTTTGGGTGTAATAATTAAGAATTTGGCTAATATTACCCTTAGTTTGTCGCTCACATGGTTAATATGCTCCTTCGAGTTTAGCCTATCGTCGATTACGAGCCCAAGGTATGTATATTTACTTACTTATTCTATAGCATCACAGGTACATTGCAGAGTATTATTTGATTGTTTTAGATGTAGACATTGATGGTTGTGTGCTATAAGTTTTAATCAAAAGTGCTCCTCCTGCTTTTGTTGGAACTAAGTACAAGTGAGACACCATGAGACCATTTCACTAATATGTCAAAATCGCTTTGAAGTCGAGTAAGCATGTGTCATTCGCAAATTGGTACAGCTCACACTGTTTTATTGCGTTTGAGAGATTATTTACGTAGGTGAGGTAATTCAAGGGTCCTAAGTTGGAGCCTTCGGCAGTACCTTCTGTTACTAAAACTGAGAAACTATCTGCATTACTGACCCTAACTTGATAGCTTCTACCATGTAAGTAGTTTTCGCACCAAGTTAGTAGATTATCCCTAGCCCCACGCTTTCTCAAGCTTTGTAGAACCTTCTTGTGTCTGAGAGTATCAAATACACTGCTATAGTCAACAAAGGCTACCAATATAACTATGCTCTTTTTTATCTAAGTGGTTATAAATACTGTCAGTGAAAGTGGATAGCAGTTGAGTCGTACTTTTATGTGGTTGAAATCCATATTGTTTGCAACTTAGTATACTGTTATTGGCATAAAAATGTTGTATTTGAGTTCCTATATATTTTTCAACTACTTTATTGATCGTAGGCAATATGGTTATTGGTCTATAGTTGAGGTAGTCCGCCTGGCTACCTTTTTTATGAATTGGTCTCACTATGCCGGTCTTTAGTAATTTTGGGTATTTGCCAGTGAGAATGCATGCGATTATTAGTTTAGCAATGGTTATTTTTTTTTAATTTTGTCACATATCTTTTTTATATCGCTGGCTCTAATCCTATCTATTCCAGGAGCTTTGATTATTTTATATATATTATATTATTACTATTAAGAGATTTTAGTATTTTTGTTATTGATTTTGGTTCTGCAGACTTAAATCTCATACTCGCATTTGCTGATACTGCATAGGTTTTTTTTTGTCGAGCAATGGTTCGGGACATTTTGATATTATTTGTTTGATACTATTATTGAATGTGACAGCGAATTTATTTGCAATGTCTTTCGATGAGTTGTTATTGCTGCCAAAAAAGCGTTCTAAGCCTTCATCTATAGACGATTTTATTATACCTGTTAATCTGTTTAAGATAGACCACAAATTTTTGTATTGCTTTTGTTGGATATTATTTCTGACTTAGTGTTTTAGTTTTTAGTTTTTTGAATCAATGCATTGGCATTGTTTCTAGCTTTATTGTATTTTAGTTTTAGAATCATATTATTTGTATTTTTTATCCATTGAAGAAATAAATTATCCCTATACTCACAGGCTTTGATGATTTATTATTTACCCAGTCGTTATTAATTCGCATACTTTTAGTATTAATTTTGATTGAGTTGACGTGCGACGCCCTTGTGTATTACTCCGTTGCGGGGTTCACATACGTTGTTCCCGAACGCAACGTAGGTGTCATAGGAGGTTAGGGAATCCGCTGCTGAACGAGCCGTGACGAAGACCCTTCCCTCGTTCCTGTCCTTTTTCAATTGGTTCTTCGAGCCGGATCTAAGGAACCAGCTGTGAACTTCTGGATACCATTCAAGAGGACCTTCGGAGCCGAGTGAAGATCAGCGACCGAAGGAAGCCAGAGGTTTGAGCTGAAGCAACAGGACCAAACGCAAAAGACCAGGCCAGCGCAGTAGGCCCATCAGGACTTAGGCAGGACCGGACCTGGAATACTGGTAGCTACCGGAAGAAAGAAAACCGGGATTGCGGCTTGGGTCGTGTGCTCGCATGGGGCACGTATCGCAGCCAGGCGCAGGTGCCTTTTGAAGGCGCTCATCGTGGCCAAGCAGGGCTTGGCATTTTTTCCTGTCGGGCAAGCGTGCTCGGCATTTTCCACTGGACGGCCATAGTTGGCATTTCCTGTCGGACGACCGTGTCCGGCATTTCCTGTCGGGTCATCAGGCTCGGCATTTCCTCTACGGGATTGTGTTTTCATTTCCTGTAGCGCTCAAAGGCGTTTGGTGTTACCAACGCGGGAGCGCTCACAGTTGCCAGGCAAGGGTGCAAGAAAGAAGATGACGCACTCACTGTTGCCAGGCAAGGGTGTAAGAAAGAAGAAGAAGCATCCACCGCTGCTGCTGCCAGGCGAGGGTGCTCGTGTGGGCACCTGACTGCATCGCGGCCGGAGGAGAGCGCCTGGACGAGGCGTCACCGGCGACTGGGCGGCGAGCACAGCATACATCCCGACCCTCTAACGGTGCCAAACCGGTCGGGCTTTAGCACAACACCTTCGGGTGAAGCAGTTCTCTCGGGCGAGACTGTGCTTGCACTACTGGCTCGACTGTTTCGCCATATTCCTTGGCGGGACAGTTCCTAAACCTTTCCTCCATTCCATTCCTACACGACTCCATCCCTGGATGGGTCACCACGGTAGGCCCCCGTCCAGGATTGATAGGGCTGATAGGGCTGTTAGGGTGGTAGTAGGGTTGTAGGGTTGGGAGATAAAGGGGGGGAGGGGTAGTGGGGTTAGGTTGGGGTGTAGAAGGGTTATAGGTAAGGGGTTGTAGGGAGCGTAAGGACGGTAGAGAAATTTAGGGACCGTAGGCCAACAATCACCTTCCTGCAAGATGAAGAAGGCACAAGACCAGACAAAGAGGAGCGAGGGAACCAGGACAAGAACAGGGCTCTCAAGAAAGGCTAAAGAGGCGGAATCATCTGGAGCGACCACAGCTACTTCTTCGAGTGGGGCAACTCCTTCAAGTGGAGCCACCACCGATACGTCCACATACACGTTTGACTCAGGGGCGTCCGTGGCAACGACAAGCAACAGGACAGACACCAGTGTTACGCAGACTAGCACCGCACAGAAATCCGTTATATCCAGGAGTGAAACGATAGTCGAAAAAGTAGGTCAAAGGACCGAAGAAGCGGCTTCGTCAAGGACAGTAATCGGGCACACTAGTGACAAAGGGTCACAGAGAGGTAGTAGGTCATCGCGATCGGCGAGGCTGAAAGCCGAATTAGAGGCGCGGATTATATTCGAACACTCAGAGCTCGAACGAGAACAGGCAGCTGCTGCTTTAGCCAAGTCTCAATTCGAGTTGGCACGTCTCAACCGAGAAGAGGAGATCAACTCGAGTGAGGATAATGAAGAGCGGAATACTCAAGTGGAACCTTTCGTAAGGAGTTGGGTTCAACAGACCATAATGAGCGCGCCGGTTAGTGTAACGCAACCCGACATTACTGATAAGGGAGCGTGTAAGGGATCACGCCGCAAAGGTGCAAAGGTCGAGCGCAACCTAGGAAATGCACAGAAAGCACACGCTTGTGAGGTGTCAGAATTGACCGAAGCGATTGTGAGTGCAATAAAGATAGCGGGTAAAGATAAGTCTTCCCAGCTTCATTTCCTCCAGGAATTACCGGTCTTCGATGGAGACCTGGGTGAATGGATAATTTTCAAAACGGTGTTTGAAGACACAAGAAGCCAATTTTCAGGGGTGCAGAATGTCGCACGCCTTAGGAGGGCATTAAAGGGCACCGCTTAGGAAGCGGTTAAGTCATTGTTGTTTACTTTGTGTGAACCTGAAGAAATAATGAACGCTCTCGAAAGAAGATTCGGTAGGGTTGAGATGCTCATTCTAGCCGAAATCGAGAATGTAAAGCGTATGCCAAGATTGGCCGAAGATTGCCGAAATATAGGTTCTTTTGCAAGTCGCATTACGAACGTGGTTGCTGTAATACAAGCGTTGAACCAACCACAGTATTTATACTCACCGGAGTTAGTAAGCCGTATAGTGGAGAAACTTGGAACTATGATTAAATTTAAATGGTTCGAATATCGAGCTCAGCATCCTTTGGAGCCAGAGTTACAGAAGATGGCCAAATTTTTGAATTCATTGAGTGAACAATTTGGAACGTCCTTAAGCAATGAAAATGTGCCTGAAAAACGGAAACGTCCTGAATTCAGGAAGCAAACTGCAAACACTGTACACGGGTCTGTATGCAACCGTTTTAAGAGCGAGCGTTATGAACACCGAAATAATAAAGGGCACAAACGACAAGTGATTATGATAACCCAGGATAAGCCTGTAAGTCGGGTAACACATAAGTGTGTTATATGTAACAAGGAACACTCTATAGTGAGTTGTTACAAATTTAAGGATATGAATAATCGCGAAAAATGGGAAGCGATTAAAAAGGCGAAAGTATGTTTCCAATGTTTGTCACCTAACCATAGGAGGTTAGAGTGCAGAGCGAAAAAACGTGGTGTAGAAGGACGTAGAATGGCACATCATCGAATGCTACATCGATACCCCAATAAAAATACCTCGCCGCAAGGGGACGAGGGGATAAAGAGGCTCAAATTACAACTGTTAGTACAGTGAATGCACTGGCATATGCATATTTAAAAATTATACCGGTCGAGTTGTATGGACCTAGAGGAAAGGTCAAGACCACAGCTCTTCTGGATGAAGGGTTAACCATGACACTCATGGAGGAGTGGATGGCTCAGAAGTTAGCACCTTTCTGACGCAAAGAAGAAGCCGTAGGAGGTAAGCGAATTAACGACGACAGTTCGTATCGCTTAAACGTTAAAATAAAAGGCATTTTCTCGAAAGACTTAGAGGAGATAAGTGTACAAACAATTAAGTCACTTAACCTTTCTCCGCAGTCAGTAGGCCGAGAATTATTGCAACGGTGTTCTCATTTGACACCGATTAAGGACAAATTGATTTATGAGAAGTTCCAGACCTACCATATTAATCGGCCAGGACAATTGGAATCTCATAGTTACTCGTGAATTAATTTCAGGAGGTAAGAACCTACCTGTAGCATCGCTCACCAAACTTGGATGGGTTTTACATGGTCACATTTCGGGTGGCATTAGACCAATCAAGATTGTTAACCACATTTACACCAAGAAGGAGGAAGACATGGAGAAGTTAATCAAGGATTATTTTAGTTTGAAATCTCTGGGAGTGTCTGCGCGAAAGCCCGCGAACGACCCAGAAGAACGAGCTTTAAATATTCTGAACAAAACGGTACGTCGAATACCTAATAATAGGTACGAGACTGCTTTGTTATGATGCACAGATAATGAGTGCATGCCGTCGAATAGAGCACAGGTTGAAAGTCGCCTGTTTAATATCGAAAAGAAGCTCGATAAAAATAGCGAGTTGAAAAAAGAACATGAGAAGCAAATTGAAAATCTCATCGTTAACGGTTACGCAGAGAAAGCGAACCATATCGATTCTTATGGCGGCACAATCGTGACGCGCCACCGGAAGAGTATAGAATGACGTCACTCATATTTGGAGCGGCATCATCACCATGCATCGCTATATATGTGAAGAATAGAAATGCGCAGGATAACGCACATATACTATCCGGAAGCAGGTTCCGCGACGGAAAGCAATTTTTATATGGATGACTATCTACAGGCATTTCCTGACGTGACGACGACCGAAAGGATAGTAAACGATATGTATGAATTACATAAACGTGCTTCTTTCCAACTAAGGGGATGGGCTAGCAACTGACCCGAGGTTTTTTGTAAAATGGAGAATAAATATAAGAGCGACAGTGCTTCACTGGGAGATAAGGAGCACACAGAACGCACTTTAGGTTTGATCTGGAATATCAAACGAGATATAATAAGTTTCTCCATAAGTCTTCGTAACACACCGGAAGAGGTGATGGAAGGTTTACGACCGCCTACGAAGAGGGAAATAACTAGCGCTGTGATGTCAGTCTTCGATTCTTTAGGACTCGCATCAACCATAACGATTCAAGGGAAGTCGCTAATCCAGCAAGTATGGAGGACAGGCATCTCTTGGGATGAAGAAGTTCCACACGAATTACACGTGTTATTTTGTAAATGGATATCGGAAGTGAAGAAATTAGGTCATTTAGAAGTACCTAGACCCGTTGCTGAAGGCGTCGGCAAGGAGTTACACACTTTCACGGATGCTAGTGAGAAAGCATACGCCGCCGCGGTGTATAACGTCACCACGGACGAGCTAGGAGAAAGGCGGATTACGCTGATCGCCGCAAAGGCAAGAGTAGCGCCGCTGAAACCAATTTCCATTCCAAGGCTTGAGTTACAAGTAGCTCTTATGGGCAGCTGATTAGCTGCATCAGTTAGGGAAGAGAGCAAGTACGAGATATCCGAGCGAATATTTTGGACGGACTCACGTACAGTGTTAGCGTGGATTAAGTCAGATCCTCGCGCTTTTAAGCCATTCGTTGCTCATCGATTGGCTGAGATCGAAGAGCACAGTAAACCATGTGAATGGCGATGGGTTCCGACGTCACAAAACGTGGCAGACGACGCCACTAGAAGTTTTCCTTCCACCTTCGATGTAAGTCATCGCTGGTTTCAAGGACCTGAATTCCTCAGGACAAGTCCTGATTTATGGCCCAAACAAGTGGACACCATAAATAGCTTAGAAAAGGGCGAAGAAAAATCGCCGAAAGGCGTAAACGCGCTAAGAAAGCAAGAGCCGTTAAGTCTACCCGACTACGGACGATTTAGCAGCTTTAAGAAATTCCTTGGGGCAACTACACACACCTTACAAGCGGTAGAAAAATTCAAGAGTTTAAGAAAATCGGTTAAAGGACCCGACAACATAGCCGAAAAGTCGGTTATGTGTTCCAACGAAATTTTAGCAAAGTCGGTTAAAGGACCTGATGGCGCGTTGGACATAACGCTCTTAAAAAGAGCTGAATCTATTAATTCTGAAGCCAAGACGAGTGTTTCCATTCGGAAATAAAATGCTTGAAAGCAGGCAAAATCGTTGAAAGAAGTTCACGCTTAAGTAAATTATCTATGGAAATAGGAGAAGATAACTTACTCCGTTTAAATGGGCGTTTACCTTTCAAGTCTAATTTGACTGAGGAAAGTAGAAAACCTGTCGTATTAGACGGTAAACACGAAATCGTTAAAATGATGATTAGAGAAGTTCATCATCATTTTGGACATGCCAATCACCAGACGGTGATGAATGAGGTGAACCAAAAATTGTATGTCTTGAACTTGCGTAACGTATTACGAAGTGTGTCACATCACTATCAGTGGTGTAGGACATACAGATCAAAGCCGCAGAACGTGCCACAAGGAAATCTTCCTCTGGAGAGAATAGCTCATCATGAACCACCTTTTACATGCTCAGCCGTAGATTATTTCGGACCTATGAGTGTGACTATAGGAAGGCGACACGAAAAACGTTATGGTGTTTTATTCACGTGTCTGACCACCAGAGCAATACATCTGGAATTAGCAGCCTCATTGACACCAGCATCAATGATAATGGCGTTGAGGCGATTTATCGCCAGAAGAGGAAAACCAGCCGTTATATACAGCGATAACGGGACGAATTTCAAAGCTGCAAATAAAGTATTATTGCAAGCATGCGAAGAGTGCTATGAGGGCATGAAAAACAAGTCATTTAGAAAATATATTAAATGGAAATTTATACCTCCGGCAGCACCGCACATGGGTGGCGCTTGGGAGAGGTTAGTAAGATTGATTAAAATTGCGTTGACCGCTACGCTCAAAGAAAGGAGCCCGCGAGAGGAGGTGCTGCATACGTTGCTTTTAGAAGCAGAGCATACTGTAAATTCCAGACTTCTGGTAACATTCAGTATGGATAGTCCTGAAGAGGGTTTGACACCCAATCATTTTCTTCTCGGATGCTCATGACGTGATCGACCACCTGGATTATTTTAGAGCAACATCTGACGGGTCAACTCAATTGGAAATCCGTCCAGAGGTTAGCCGACCATTTTTGGACGAGATGGCTGAAAGAGTACATGCCTACTTTAATACCTCGAACGGGTAATAACGGAAGGTTCATGGAACCTAAAGAAGGTGATATTGTCTTGATAATAGATCATTCGTTGCCACGAAATACGTGGCCGAAAGGCAAGATTAATAGGACGCTACCGGGACCAGACGGTCACACTAGAGTGGTTGACGTCATTACTAGCACAGGTATCTTTAGGAGACCTACATCCAGATTAATAGTCCTGGTACCCGCGACGCCTCTCAAATGATGGTGCTGATGCACGGGGGAAGGTTGTTGGCGACGCGTCTATAAGAATATTTCAATTTATTAGTTCATTTAGTTCGTTAACCGATTACGAACAGCTTGTAAAAACAAATTATCGAGCAATAATATTCTAGTAAGAAAACACTTAGTTGAATCTTAAAAAATATCGAATTAATAATTTGAAGGTCTTGGATTCGATTCCCAGGCCGGACTAGTTTGTCGTTTTCTTGGTAATATTTTCTTAATAAATTCATATAGGGAATTTTTAAGATATAAATTATGTTTCCGGGTTCAGTTCCCCGGTCGAAATCACCTTTTCAATAATATTGTTAATTTAAAGGAATATTAAAATAAAGTTAGAAACCAGGATTTGTTCCCCGGTTGAAATGATCACTTTGTGTATAAATAGAATTAATGGAAATTAATTGCATAAGTATTATCTTATATAAGTTTGATACGTTTTGTATGAAAATAAAATGTTTATTTTCAATGTTTGATTCATAAAATATTTTATTTATGTTATCTGATAAGAAACATGATAGCTGATAAGAATCTAGTTAGAAATATTTGAGAGTCAGAGAAATATTCGACATTTGAGAGTCGTGTAGAATCAGTTGTTCACCTAGTATTGATTGATAGCAGTGTGTGTAAATTTGCCACCTTTTACCGACAATTGAATGAAGAATTAGTTGTTCAAATACCGAGATACGCGTTAACCTTGTACTTAGGAGGTCAAAATAAGTAGAAATTTAAATATTTGCAAATTTAATAATAATAATAATATAATTTATTTTGTTCCAAACATATACACAAATTAACATAACATAATTACTTAATGGAATGAACTAAAAAGGCGTCTACTCAGCAGATATATATATATATATATATATATATATATATATATATATATATATATATAAACACACTTATAACAATTTAAAAATAAAATAAAACTGTTAGCATTTAGGAAAAGGGCACAACAAAAAGCGCAACAAAAGGCATGTGCAAGGCACAAGACACACAATTAAATTATTTGAGAAGATACAAAAGCAAAATAAATAAATTTACAATTAAGCAAGTATTCGTTAGTTTTATAATATATAGACACAGTATACTTTATAAGAAAAATGTGATACATCGACACAGAATTCTACTTACTTTGCAAATTTAAAAGGTATTCTTTTAGTTTTATTTTAAAAGTGCCAACTGTTTTGCTGCCCTTGATCGGAGGCGGTACATTATTCCAACACTTTGTGGCAGCATACCGAAAGCTACCACGAAACGCGGCCGTTCTGTGTCTTGGGTACAATAATCGAACAGTTTCCCGCGAGAGACGTTCCGAGAAACTGAGCCTTTCATATAAGTATTTCGGTTATTGATTTCGTAATCATTTATAAAGTAAACAACTGTAATGAACCGATCTACGAGATTTCATATTAATAAGTTTGCCCTGATTTAAAAACGGTGCCACATGGCCTCTACGAGGAATTCGATAGTAGAACCTAGCGCATGCATTTTGTACTCGTTTTATAACAAGTTTTGTTCGCGCAAGCAAACACTCTCCCATGACAATATCACCATAATTTAGCTTCGAGAGTATTAATGACTCGCAAAGTTGAACCCTTAATTCTTCACTTAAGTATTGCCGGATATTATATAATACTTTTAATCTATAAAAACAATTTTTCACTGTATTCATAACATGATTTTCAAACCTTAGTCTACTGTCCATAATTATACCCAAGTTACGAACTTCAGATACTTGTTCAATATGGTTGCCACCAACAATAATTTTGGGCTTATGAGCATTCGTTCGTTCTATTAATTTCTTTGACCCCAAAATCATGAACTTGGTTTTATTTGGATTTAAGATGAGCTCATTATTACTCGCCCATTCAGCGATCATACTTAACTCCTGATTTAATTTGTTAACTGCCTCATTTGTATCACTCGGCCTAAATGATATGTATACTTGAAGGTCGTCTGCATATAAATGATACTGGCAATATTTAAAAACAAACACAAAAAAAAATAAAAGACCCTAAAACCCAACAAAAAAAGTGCAGTTTCATTTCGAAGCCTGACTCGCTGTGTGCGACCATTCAAATAACTTTCAAACCACTTTAATGCGTTACAATCAAAACCATAATACACCAACTTCGACAGAAGCAGTGTAATATTTATTGTATCAAACGCACGCGAAAAGTCAAGTAGAGTCAAAATTGTAGCCTCTCCGTTATCCTGCGCTGTCAGAATATCATCGACAACACTCAACAGTGCTGTAACCGTGCTTAGTCCAGCCCTAAAACCTGATTGTTTAAGAGGTAAAATATTGTTCTGGTTTAGATATTCTATTAATTTTAAATAAATAGCCTTTTCAGCGATTTTAGATAAAAAAGGCAGTATACTTATAGGGCGAAGATGATTAAGTTCTACAGGATGATTATTTTTTGGTATAGGATTTATGATTGCTTTCTTCCAGATGTCTGGAAACACCCCTGTCTGTATAGACGTATTAATAATGGTGGTTATTGTTTTCAAAGTCCGTGGCAATGTTAAGAGAACCATATCTTTAGTGATACCATCAACACCCATAGCATTAGTGGAAATATTTTTCAAAATTTCTGATACTAAATTTTCATCCACTAATTTTAAAGTGAAAACCGACGAATTGAAACGGTTAGATTCAAAATAGCATAATGTTGAAGGACTTACACTATTGCTTCCTGGCACGTGTAGAAAATGGTGATTTATTACGTCAGGATCATTCAAGTTTGATGGCAAAACAATATCTTTTTTGTTGAAGTCTACCACATTTTTCTTTATATTTCTCCAAAGTACTTGAGCATTTTTTGAATTTTTATTAATAAAATATTGAAAGTAGGCTGTTTTTTCACTCAGTAAAGCAGCATTAACAGTACTTTTCAGATCTTTATAATATTTTTGTCTTCTTTTGAATTATGGCCTTTACATTTTGCATGAGCTTTATCTCTTAGCTTCTTCATTTCTTTAATCGTTGGTGTGATCCACGGATAGCTTTGGAATTTTATGTAGGACGTTCTTATTGGTGCATGAATATCAAACAGGTACAAAATATGTGCATTGAGAGCCGTTAAAGAACTGTTTACGTCGCCGCAAAGCAACTCTTCCCAGAATACAGCATCAACATCAGAATTAAATTTTATTACGTTTATATCCTTAATTGGTCTATAAGATAGATGTTGAGGATCGCTTCGGCTTTTTTACGTTCAACTCACAAGATAAAAAAGCGTGATGACTCAGATCTGGCACATAATTAACCTGTATATTACATACATCACAGCTACTGCAAATTAAGTCAAGTAAAGTTTCCGAGTGATCGGTAAAATGAGTCGCTTGTGTGACGTACTGCCTTAGACCCATACAAAGAAGAAAATCATTGAGCTTTTTAGAATTAGGATCAGAAGGTGCAAGCAAATTAATATTGAAATCTCCCAACAGTATAATATAGTAGGCTGAGAATGAGCTGACTCGTATCAGAAAGATCATTTATAAAATTATCAACGTGAAACCAAGGAGGACGATACGCGGTACCT
This sequence comes from Parnassius apollo, assembly GCA_907164705.1. Classification (NCBI taxonomy): domain Eukaryota; kingdom Metazoa; phylum Arthropoda; class Insecta; order Lepidoptera; family Papilionidae; genus Parnassius; species Parnassius apollo. Next base: position 4,347,493 of record CAJQZP010000209.1, read on the forward strand.
ATGGCAAGTTTCAGACCATTAGCTTTAATACCTAACCACATCTGTTCAATAGTGAGCGTACTCGGATGCTCCAGGACGCGAGCGTGGATACCATTTCTAATGTAAAAACCAACACCCCCTCCTCGTGCTCGGACGCTTGCAGGACGCGGTTTGTGTCGTAGCTTGTATCCTGGAGGGGACGGTGCGCGCAGTTCCTTACCTGGCTTCAACCACGTTTCATTTATCGCCATAATATCTACCGCATGACGATCAAGGTAAACCAAAAATTCATCATGTCGTGTACACAAGGAACCCGGATCAGAAAACCAAGTTTTTACTAATAAATTGTATGATAAAAGAGTATGTTATCTGAACATATTTGCAATTAAATAAATATTTTCTTAGTAAAGTCAGATGTCGCATATCCACAAATGAACGCATCGATAAATGCAATAATAATTTATGAAAACTAACGAACGTCTTGTAATATACAAGTATATAGGCTATTCCTAGAGTAATTTTATTTAAAAATGTTTTAACGCACACTGTGACATAGAAATTATTATTAAAAAAAAGACAATATAAAATGCTAGCGAAAAGTACAATACTTAAAACGAACAAAACATAAATCAAATTAAAAAAAAACAAAGAAATATCACCTCCCTCAACAATAGCACTAAATAGTTTAGAAAATAAAGTATACAAGTGATGAAAGGAATTTCTGTTGAAGATCTATTAAGAAAGCTTAGACAATTCCATATATACAGGTAAAAATTTATACAATATATTATTATTAGGCCATAAAAACTATTGTAACGTATCACATATTTCACAAGATAATTATATGTGTAACATAATTTAATACTTTTTCTAACACATAAATAAAACACTAAATTGTAAGAAGATATCTTTGAGTACATAACCTTTGTGTCATTATAAAATATTATTGAATATGTTGAAGCAAGCAAAAGTAAAATAATAAGCATATTAATACATTTATATATCTTAACTTTATATACCGCTAATCTGCCAGAATATAACAATGAAACGTATGTTAATGTAACATTTATGAAATAAAAATATTGTAATTTAATGTAAGAAGTTTGTATAAAAATAATTATAAATAACATATTCTTATTATTCGCCGAGTGACATAGTTTTGGAGCCAACAGCTTCCACACCAAAAACCTTGGTCAAATCTTCTTCCGACCGAAGCCGATGTCGCTCACTCCCATGTTCCTTCCTTACATAAATCTTTCCATCACGTGACCATACATACTTCCAACCAAGCCTTTTCGCTGTCGCACGGGCTTTATAAAATAACCGGCTATTGTACTTAGTAAGACGCTCGTTGACATAAATGGTGCGAGCTATTCCCGTCAGTCCCAAACCTTCAGTGGTGATATTGCGTCGTACTCGTACCGCCTGTATTAGAGCATCACGCTGAGCACGACGCGCCAATCGCACGACTAAAACTATTTTCACCACTCGTTTCAGGGAATCCCGCTATCTGGATATCACTAGCGAGAAAGTCTTGGTCACGTTCCAATATTTGTGACTTCAACTGTGACACTGTCTCTTCCAAAGTCGAAACTTCACAGCGTTGTAAGCCTTTTGACTTGTCTTCTAAGGCTGATATTCTGGTTTCGATGGAGTCAATGCGGCTGCTTTGCATCTTAATGGCAGTCATAAGATCTGTCATAGAATTACGGAACAATCGCATCTCAGCACGGATTGCCTTCATTTCACCAAGAAGCAGTTTGAAGTCCATAGCTGTACCATTGAGCGATTCTGACATAATATTCTCCATGATGATGCTGTCCTCTTCATGAATGTTCTTGTCCTGAGTATTTTTTGTAGGTGGTTTGCCGCGGACTGCCATATTCGAGTTCTCTGGTGAGACAACCAAAGTCGGGGGACTAGAAATTTCAGACTCAGCAGTACGCACTGGTGTATTCAAATTATTCTTTCGCGGGAGTTTGCTCACAGATGAAAGGCATTTCCAATTATCTTTACGCTCCTTATTAAACGAATAAAAAGAATAAAAGCGTTTACTACTTATATTTAGACATTCAATGTCATAAACTCCTTTACAATTACAACAACGTAGATATTCTCTTTTGGGTAAAGGTTTCGCACATGCAGCACAAGTCTCGGTTGGTGGCGACATCATTTCACACAATAGATTCAATATGACTAACAATCTAGGAATCATTTCAAAATTAAAATATTCCCCAATCAGATGAATGCGCGCGCTCTCTAATGGGTGATCGTAGACTTAATCCAACTGATCGATTAGCATAAGCTATATTTCGCCAGTAATTATTAGATGGCGTGATAATTCAAAAATAGTTATTCTCTTCAGGTAATCTATTATCACATAGATGTCGCTGATTTAATCAGATGTACGAGTCACATAAATTTAAACATTTCAAACTACCATAACCGTCACTTTAATACAAAATTTATGTTTTTACACTTTAACACAAAAATAGAGTGTTGATAGCAATGTGACTTAGTTCGTTAGTACTGTACCTTAGCGCTTCACTTTAAAAACACTGTCTCATTACAATAAATCCAATAATACAACAATTGATAGTTCACTAATTCACTGGATTACTTTCATCAACTTTGCACTGTTAATATAGCTCCAAACAGCGAGATAACACTCTACACACTAAATTACGTTAGAATTAATACTTAGATTATAAAAAAAGTAACGTAAAGTTTGTTTATAATATTTTTAAAACAAAATTTATACGGAACCTATGTTAACTGCTCAAATAGCGCCACCTGTCTCCCTATTTCTTTTAATTAATTAATTAATTAATAATTAAATAATTAATTAATTTCAGCAATTCATGTAAAATTGACTTGTAAAATAATTCAGATTGACTGTATAAGCAAAATAGGTGAATTCTATGTTATTTTCATGTGAAAATTCCTTTGGATTGGTGAAATATAGATAGTTTTGTGTAAGAAATTTAAAAGTGTTTTAAATACTAAAATGTATAGGAAAAATGTAAATTAAACTATTGTATTAGTTAAGATATTTATAATTTCAAATGAAGAACATTGTTTCAACCTTATATGTTAGATATTTAAGAATTCTAACTTAGTACATACGTTGTAAAATAGGCATATTTTGTTGAATAAATAAAAGGTTTTTTGTGATATAAAAATGTAATGTATATCATAATATAGATATTTTTTTGTGCTATCTTTATAAATAAAATGTATAAATGTATGTCTTATACAAATAAAGATAGTGGACAAACCGTGAGAGAGTGATAGTACAAATTAAAATAAATGCTAAATGAAAGTGTAATAATGCACTGTCTCTGCTGGCAAGGACTGTTATTTCAATTATTTTGCTGAATTTCTCATTAGTATTTGTGTGCAAAGTTACGTGATACTGTTTATTTAGGGAAATAATCTTTGAAAGTAAATAAGGTTTCTCTACGCTCCTGCTTAAGTACATTGCAGTCACTGCGAATATGGTTTCTTATTCCTGATTAAGAAAGTCGGTTTTATATTACGTCTATTGAGTACCAAACAAATGAAAAGTTTAGGTCGTTGTTAATATTTATTTTGTCATAATATCTGGGCCGCAACGTCATCCTAAAAATGTGGGTATTTTTAAATATTTGATAAAGATATCACTTTGCGATAAAATTTTAATTAGGTAAATATGCATTGTTAGAAAATTCCGGAAATGATTTAATTTTTTTATAGGATGTGGGTGACAAACGAGCACCCAGTCCATCAGATGGTAAGTGGTTGCTGTGGCCCATATGTATCTACATCTATCCTCGATTACGAATCAAAATGTAGGTACGTTATCACCCGTGAGGGCTAAGATGTAATGCTTTGTTTCCATAAAAATGGGTCTCCGGTTCTCTACACTTACCATACGAAACACAGGTACTATTTTATAGTGGTATTTTGTGAGAGCGTGGTCCTTCCCCGGTCGAGCCGACCCATTCGTGCTACAACTGTACTAATAATATAGCAGCAGCATGGGTTTTCCGGCGTCTTAACTAACTTACTCAACATTAAACTGTCATTAGAGTGTATATTTTTGGCAGTATAGGTAGATATACTACCAAAAAAACCGCTATGTTGTGGTGATTTATTGCCACATTTAACAGTACTAATTACGCAAAGACAAATGATACGTATATAAACTGCACTGCAATTTTATTTGTAAAATTAAATTTGCTGGGTGTTAAATGGATGCTCGGTATGAGTCTTGTGACTGCAAACAAATCGTAGCGGAACATGCGGTGGAAACACTGGGAGTTTTATATACAGTGTGTCTGGTCACGACCTAGCGATAATTTAAGGTTACAAAATATACCTAATTTCATCGACGAAAACACCCATATATGGGGGTCTAACCCCCCCCCCCCCCCTCCGGTTGAAAAGGCCGCCATTTTTTTTTTATTCTTGTAGATACCTCTGCCAAAAGATGCAGATTTCACTGGACAGAAAGGTCCTACAATTTATTTAAAAGGTACAAATAGCATCTATCAAATAAAAATAAACATCATGGAAAGTTTCCCTACAAAATATCTTAAAACATTTACAATGCTAATTTAAGTAAAAAAAAATTGACTATTTTTTTTATTTTTCTTAACATACTTCAAAAACTAGCACATTGATACAAACATTTTTAATACTGTGCTTAATACTTAAGGATATTACTTACAAATTGACATTAAAATTATTGTTCTTAATTGCACAACTCGAGAGTTAGGGCTGTTTGAATATGACCCTTTTGCGAGGGTCATGTATGTAGAGTCTCATATAAGCGCTATTAATTTTCGATAATGGATTAAATAAAAATACACTATACTTTTAAGAAACTTTTAATGGCATTAAGTATTATTATTAATTTAATAATTGTTCAAAATGTCCACCTCTATTCTGTAGACAGGCCACTGACCTTACAGCCATTTGTTTTGCGGCTCTTGATATTAAGACTATGTCGGATCTTATGTAATCCGCAATCATCATTATTTTGTAAAGCAGTTCTTGTCTGCTATTTGGGACTATAGCATAAACCCTCTGCTTCATCCATCCCCATAAAAAATAATCCAGAGGTGTTAAATCCGGAGAGCGAGGTGGCCAAGCTACCGTTCCACCACGTCCTATCCATGGTGAATAATTTTCATTAAGAAAAGCTCTCACAGCACGTGCGTAGTCAGCTGGTGCACCGTCCAACTGTAGCCACATGCGCCTTCGGTTGATCACTGGTAATTCCTCCATGATTTCTCTAAATGTGTTTTTATAAAATCTAAAAATCTTGGGCCATTCATTGTATTTGGTAATTCAATTGGTCCAATTAATTTGTCGTCAATCATAGTACACATATATTGAAAATTCATGTTGAAATTTACTGGGCTTTACTGCATTTGGATTTTCTTGCATCCATAAATGCTGGTTTCTATGGTTTATATATTATAACAGCAAATAGTAAAAATAGATTTAAAAAAAGTAAATTAAAGGATTTTCTACTAGAAAAAGAAACGTGTATTTTTGGCTTTTTTGATCGATACTAATATGTATATTTAAGTCTTGTAAGATGATACGGAAGCTCGGAAGTCCGATTCGATCTTGGAAAATACATATTTGATTATAATATTTAACCTTACCTCAGACATACTATTTTTTTATATATAATTTACTATACTACTATATAAGCTACTACTAAATAAAATAGTAGTAGCTTTGCTATGGTATTTATAGTACGTTTTGGAATAGATTTAATTTATTACATAATAATACGAACTATATAAAAACTAAGGAGTGCATCAATCTACCTCAGATATTGGGGTTATGAATACAGATAAGTACACATAGGATTTAGTTTCTAAGTTGTACATATTTTATAGGATTCGTTATGAATAGCATGAACAGGCCAAGCCCCCTAGCCTACAAACGTTTCATAACGAATCTCTTTCTACAATCGCGCCTTTTATTTGTTTGGACTGACCACCCGACTCGTTCAGTGATGTCATTCCCATACAGTGTTTAGTTTTCAACTAGCGTTATTACCAGCTCTTGTAAAAGTCGCCTCATCGGTCCACATGATTTTTTTACAAAATGTCGGTTGACGTCGCACACAACCGTTGAGCCACGAGTAAAAAGTACCTCGCACAGCATAGTCTGGCTCTCGAATATTTTGCACGCGACGAAAATGGTACGGATACATGCCTTCGCGTTTTAAAAAATAATAATATATAGTGTAAATAAATATTCAATATTTAGAAGAATTTTTTTTACACTTCCTCAAGTAAACCTTCACAAGGAAATTTATCGGTTCTTCAGGCACATCATCAGACCTTCACAAGTCCACTGCTGATCATAGGTCTCCCCCAAGGAATGTCACAAAGCACGGTCCTGAGCTACCTTCATCCATCGAATTTCTGCATATCTCGCCAGGTCGTCACACCATCTAGTGTGGATCGCCCCACACTTCGACTACCGGTAAAAGGCTGCCACTAGAAAACATTTATTCCTCTTTCCTATACGAAACACAGCAGCGTTAAGTTGCCATTTTTACGCTGGTATTCTGTGAGAGTATTTTCCGTGTAGTGGCGGTTGAGAATATCCACTACCCCATATCTTCCCATGGGTGTCGTAAGAGGCGACAGAGGGACACAGAAAGAAGATGGGCAGCAGCATCTTCCTAATAACAACAATAACATAATAAAAAACTGCGGTTGCCAACCCGCTTGCCTAGCGTGGCAACTATCCCCCATGAGTAACGACGCAAACAAACGGCCCCCAGTCCCCGGCAGACCCGCTATTCCTGGCTACGGTGGCGACCATGGTAACGGCGGGGCAGGGGGTGCTAAGAATCTCCGGTGGAGGTTCGGTTGCCACCTACGACGACTCGACCTGGTAACGTATAACGCACGCACCCTGAGGACTGACGAGAAGATACTGGAGCTGGAAGAAGAGATAGACAAGTTGCGTTGGCATATTATTGGATTATCTGAGGTCCGAAGAGAGGGGGAGGACACGGTAATCCTCGAGTCCGGCAACTTGTTCTATCACCGGGAGGGCGACCATCTGTCCCAAGGAGGTGTCGGATTTATCGTCCACAAGTCTCTCGTCAACAACGTTGTAAAGTTTGGGAGTGTTTCGACGAGGGTCGCGTACCTGATAATCAGAATCACCAAACGGTATTCGCTAAAGGTCATACAGGTCTACGCACCAACCTCGGCACATCCCGATGAGGAGGTGGAGGAAATGTATGAGGATATTTATAGAGCCATGCATTCCTCCAAAACCCACTATACGGTGTTGATGGGAGACTTCAACGTAAAACTAGGCACAAGATAAGGCGGTGACCTGAAGTTAGGGAAATTTTGAGTAGGGCATCGGAACCGTAGGGGCCAGCAGCTGGCTGACTTTATGGAGAAAGAGGGACTCTTTACGATGAACCCTTTCTTCCAGAAGCGGCCCCACAGGAAGTGGACCTGGTTGAGCCACAAAAAATTTCGACAAAAAATGAGATTGACTTCATTATGACGACCAGACGCCAACTGGTCAGTGATGTCTCAGTAATCGCAAGGGTGAAAACTGGCAGCGATCACCGAATGGTTAGATGCACACTGAATCTAAATGTAACGTTGGAGAGGTCTCGTCTAATGAAGTCAACGCTCCGTCCCCCTCGTGCTCTAATCCAGAATCCCGAAACCTTTCAGCTCGAGTTACGTAACCGCTTTCAGTGCCTAGAAGATTGCAATGCAGTGGACAATATGAATGACAAGCTCGTGGAAACTGTCCATGCGATCGGAGCAAAGTTCTGCAAGACCCGCCACAGAAGAACACAAAAACTCTCCGATTACACTCTTAATCGCATGGCTGTTAGACGGGAGATGAGGCTGCAATCATCAACAAATTTGACAGCGTACAGGCAACTGAACAGACAGATCTCCAAATGCATGTGGCGAGACTTACGCAACTTTAATATTGCTCGTATTAAAGAAGCGATCGAGCGGAACCAGGGCTCCAAACTCTTTGACAGAGATCTGTCTGCCAGAAAGAGCCAACTGTCAAAGCTTAAGACTGAGTGTGGTAGCATCGTATCCGGGACACCTGAGACTTTGAGTGAGATAGATAGGTTCTATAGCCAGCTGTACACATCATCGTCGGAGCCACACGCAAGTGTAAGTAACGATCCAAGAGCAAGTCTTACCTGACACTATTCCGATGATATCCCGGACGTCAGTCTGAGCGAGATTAGAATGGCTCTCCAGCACCTTAAGAACGGCAGGGCCCCAGGCGAGGATGGAATTACAGCGGAGCTTCTGAAAGCGGGTGGAACACCGGTACTTGATGTCCTTCAGAAGCTCTTCAATTCCGTCCTCCATGGTGGCATACTCCGGAGGCGTGGAACAGAAGTGCGGTGGTCTTGTTCTTCAAGAAAGGTGACAACGCCCTCTTGAAGAACTACAGACCGATATCCCTTCTGAGCCGCGTCTACGTGCTATTTTCGAGAGTCATTACGAATCGTCTCGCACGCAGACTCGATGACTTCCATCCTCCCGAACAAGCCTGTTCCCGAAAAGGCTTTAGCACCATAGACCACATACATACCCTTCGGCAAATTGTACAGAAGTATGGAGAGTACAATCTGCCACTTTGCCCGGAGTATGTGGACTATGAGAAAGCCTTTGATTCCGTCGAAATTTGGGCGGTGCTACAGTCCCTTCAGCGGTGCCAAGTAGACTGTCGGTATATCGAAGTGCTGAAGTGTTTGTACAGTAGGGCTACGATGGCTATCCGAGTACAGAACCTGAGTTCGAAACCTATCCAACTGCAGAGAGGTGTAAGACAGGGCTCCCACAACTTTTGAAGCTACTGACTGAATACGGTATTAACATCAATGGCAAGTACATCACTCAACTTCGATTTGCCGACGATATAGTCCTTATGGCAGATTCGCTGGAGGACCTGTGTGTAATAGACACAATAGACTTAAGTATCTTGCCTGATATTTACGGGGTATGACTAAACATGACGTCATAACGCTAAAGAACATACTTTTGAATGAATTCGAACATTGCAACGTTCAATACTAAGTTTGACAATGGTGTTACATATGCCGACTACATTCCTAACATCGGATGTGGAAGAAGTTAAGTTTAACTTTGATTTAAGTGCTTCTGTAATAAAGCTAGATTGACTGCCGTTGTCTAAGAGATCTTTAGTGGTAATGTAATTGTTTGTTGTGGGATTAAAAATATCAACCAAAGCCGTACATAATAGTATCTCTGAAGCAAAAACAGCTGGCATCGAAACTGGCTTAGAGACTGTAACATTAGTGACTGCAATATTAGTATCAGAATCCGTAGGTTTGTGTAAAAATTTATTGTGACGTTTTTTTGCATATTCTGCACGTTCCTGGAAGCATGCGCCTGTATTATGTAATATCTTTCGTTAGCGCTGAGTAGGGCGACTCATTATCAACCGCGTCTCACAAGTGTATTTTCTGTAGCCAAGGACGAGAGTATCACAATTTTAGTCGAAATCTATTGATGATAGACTTTCATTAGTATCCGAGCTAAAGTTGTGTCCCAACTGTTTGCGTAAAGCATGCCTCTGCGTTAAGCATGCCGGTTGTAATGTATGGGCCTCGTAGCTAGAGCTACATCCCTTATATATCTATCTATAACCTTGTCCAATGTCTTAAGCAGAAAGGAAGATAAGCTTGTAGGTCTAAAGGACTTTGGTAAAGCGTAGTCCTTTCTACCAGCCTTAGGTATAAATAGAACCTTGACAATTGTCCATACTTCTGGAGTATATCCTCATGCAAAACTTGCTCTGAAGATTTTCACCAGAGAAGGAAGAAGGATATCGATATCCCCTCTGTAGTTGGATGGGAATTATTCCATCCTCCCCGCTTGATTTAATTGGTTCAAAAGAGTCAACAGCCTACTGCACCAAGTTTGGCCTTATTATCTTTGCAGCCCTACACCAATCCTCATTGCAGAGTGACCCTGGGAAATCGGTTGACGCTAGTAACTCCAATGTTTCTGTTTCAATATTAGTGAAGTTACCATCTGGCTTTTTAAGTAGCCCCATCTAATTAGGTTTAGCTATCGATAGCATTTTGTGTAGTCTTGCACTGCGAGGCAAAGTACTACAGCGCGTAACTAGTTGTTTTGATTACATTGCGATTTTAACGCAGAGGCATGCTTTACGCAAACAGTTGGGACACAACTTTAGCTCGGATACTAATGAAAGTCTATCATCAATAGATTTCGACTAAAATTGTGAGCACTCATAATTACGATGACTGGCTACAGAAAATACACTTGTGAGACGCGGTTGATAATGAATCGCCCTGCTCAGCGCTAACGAAAGACTTAGTATAAGAAACGGGATTTTGTTTGACGCCTTGACTCACTCTGCAATGAGGACTGGTGTAGGGCTGCAAAGATAATAAGGCCAAACCTGGTGCAGTAGGCTGTTGACTCTTTTGAACCAATTAAATCAAGCGGGGAGGATGGAATAATTCCCATCCAACTACAGAGGGGATATCGATATCCTTCTTCCTTCTCTGGTGAAAATCTTCAGAGCAAGTTTTGCATGAGGATATACTCCAGAAGTATGGAGAATTGTCAAGGTTCTATTTATACCTAAGGCTGGTAGAAAGGACTACGCTTTACCAAAGTCCTTTAGACCTATAAGCCTATCTTCCTTTCTGCTTAAGACATTGGACAAGGTTATAGATAGATATATAAGGGATGTAGCTCTAGCTACGAGGCCCATACATTACAACCGGCATGCTTAACGCAGAGGCAAATCTACGGAAACAGCCCTGATCAGTGTCATTGACAGGGTCGAAAAAGCACTGGAGGATAAACAAATAGCTCTATGTGCCTTTCTAGATATTGATGGCGCCTTCGACAATAGCCACACATCACAGCTGATTGGGGGCCTGACATCTAAAAATGTTGACCCCACAACCATCAGATGCGTAAAGTCGATGCTCTCAAACAGAAAGGCAAAAATAGCGCTGTTTCAAACTTCGATTAAGGTTGCAACTACAAGAGGTTGCCCACAAGGAGGTGTTTTGTCATCCCTTCTTTGGACTCTTGCAGTTGACCAACTATTGTACAAGATGGCAGACCTACGCATTGACACATTGGGTTATGCTGATGACCTTATGATCATTGCGAAGGGCTTTTGCCAAAGTACTTTATCGTCAAAAATACAAAGAATCCTAAACACCATAAATAACTGGTGTAGGGATAACAGTTTATCAGTTAATGCTGATAAAACCGTTATAATATCCTTTACCAAAAAGAGACGGTTGAACAAATTAGTTCATCCAAAACTTAATGGTAAAGAAGTACCATTTTCTACGGAAGTTAAGTACTTGGGCATCATAATCGACCAAAAACTAACGTGGAACTCTCACCTTAGCAACGTACGCCATAAGGCAAAAATTGCTTTAGGTACGTGCAGTCGTTTGGTCGGGATTAACTGGGGCTTGCGTCCCAGTATGGTCCTATGGCTGTACAGCATAGTGAGACCGATTCTCACCTACGCCTCTATTGTCTAGTATAACAAGGCCAACCAAAAGACGACTGCGGACAAACTGAATAGTCTACAAAAGACTGCCTGCTTAATGGCAACTGGAGCTATGCGATCATCGCCTGGAGCGGCTCTTCACGCACTTCTATGCCTAACGCCCCTTGATCTTTACCTAGACAAGGAGGCGAAGGCTAGTTTGTATTGGGCGGTCTGAGCTTGCTCTCCTACAGATTGAGATCCATGCTCGGTCCCATTAAAGAATCACCGGTATTATGCGTGATCTTAGATATCATGCGTCCACAACACACTTTTGATAAAAAGTATATAGTGGAATTTCCCTCCAGAGAAGACTGGCTAAATGGACAGGTTATTTGTGAGGTCGGTAGCCTCATATGGTATACCGATGGGTCTAAAATGGGCCTCGACGTAGGCTTTGGAGTTTACAGGGAACGCCCCAAATTCTAACTTAGTATGAATTTGGGTAGATACACCTCTATCTTCCAGTCAGAAATTTTCGCTATACTTCGGTGTGCGGAAATCAATCTGCAAAAACATTAGGACAACCATATAATTTACATAGACTCTGATAGTCAAGCAGCACTGCTAGCGCTGAGGTCAAAGTTAGTAAACTCGAAGCTAGATGGAGACTGGGTGAGCCGTTTATACGCCCTGGGATTTAACAACAGGGTCGTTTTAAGATGGGTTCCGGATCACGAGGGTATTGTAGGCAATGAATTTGCCGACAAACTCGCACGGGAGGGCTCAAAGTTCACACAATTCGGACCTGAGCCATTTAGTGGAATCTCAAGAAGTCTAGCTCGATTGGCCCTTGAAACTCTTTATCACAATAAATCACTTAAGATATGGAATGACACACCAGGCTTAAAACATTCTAAAACTTTAATCCGGGGTTTTGATCGTAAATTCGCTTCCTAAGCCCTAACTGGACACTGTTGTCTTAAAAAGCACATGTCCATCCTGGGACTAAGCAACTCAAGGATGTGTCGGTTCTGTTCCATAACGGAAGAAACGCCTCTACACATCCTTACTGATTGCGGACCCTTCACCCTAACACTCATCTGGGAAACTATGTACTCCACCCAGAAGAAGTGAAATTGCTCCCAGCTTAGCAACTCCTTTTATTCATTGAAGACATAGGGCTTAGCCGTGAACTATAGCCATAGCAGTGATCACAATAAATTATTAGGCGTTTTCGTCACTCTCCAATAAAACAAAATATCAGCTATTTAATTTTAATGGAAATATAATTGTTGTATCTAAAAGTAAAATTTTTGCTCACTAAAGAAATTAAAAGACTCGATAGTGCAATTTAGTGATAAAATAGGCCAAGCTGCACTCATACAGAAATTGATATTGTATTTGATTACTTTTCTATTTCCACTTTGGTTTCAATTTCCGTTCCGATAATTAATAATCCTTCTTGTAGTTGACATTTTCAATTCATCGGGGACGGAAAATTGAATACCTAATTTAGAAATCGGTAATATCTTACCTATAACTCAATTGTCATACAAAAGATTTAAAAATTAATATAGAGAATCAAAACTAATTATATGTATCAACAATTTATAAACACTCAGGGCTGCTCAGGGCTGTCACCCAAACGGGTAGGGAGGAACTTTTATTTGGGGCGATCCTGACACACCTTTCTGAACTCCTTTACATCCATATACCTACGCATACATGCTTGTCGGTTAAAGGTACTCCTTTCTTGATCTGGTCCATCTTCAATATATCGCTAATGTAGTCAATAAACTTTCGTCTAGGGCGTTCTTTACCGACTTTTCCGTTCACTTCTGCAAGAGAAATTTGTATTATCACTCTTTCCTCGTTTATTCTTTCTACATGACCAAACCACCGAAGCATTACTTTCTTAATCCTGTTCACAACATCATCTTGTAAACCACACCTTTTTGTTATCACACAATATCTGACCCTGTCATTCAGATTCAGCCCTAGCATAGCCTTTAGTGACCTCATTTCTACAGCATTTGTTGTATTCTACTCTCGTGCTTCTTCTGCTACACTCACCTTGAATAAGAATATAGATGTTTAATATAAAATAATTTTAAGTGCAGTGTGGGTTTTTTCCATTTTATAACTTAAATAACGTTTAATGTTAACTAATTAAATAAACCAATTTTTTTTTGCAATTCTATGCAACTGTGTCACCGCTTTCTCTGAACTCTCGCATCTGAACTTTAATTATCTACTCTATTGATTGGTTTGGAAAATATAATACTATATCTGTTTCATTCTGTTTGTGCAAACTGAAGTATAATATCCTACGCAAAAGCGATTTATTGTTTAAAATGTCTGTATAATGAGAAACTCACGTATTGATTTTTAACGCACGGGTTGAAAAACAGGTTACACTGCCATAGAAACAGGTGTTTGAAATTGCAAATAACGGTGTGTATGTATAGTTTAAAGACGAGACTTTCGTAGCAACGTATGTCAGATATCCGCGGCTGCCGAATTGTCTACGACGGTCACCGATAAAATATGTATCTTTATTTTTATTTAAAAACGAGGAGATTCAATTTTCTTGGTTTAGGGATGTTGCTGGTAGGTTGATTGGTATCTTGAGACTACACTCTCGCATAACAGTAGCTTCAAATAGTAGCATAATACTGCTTTGTATCGTTTAGTTAGTGACGTAAACCGAAGAGCATTGTTATTGGTACCAAGGCATTCCATTCCATCAACATGCACTTACTACAATCAGAATGACTATGTACTCGTATATGTGCTCATTTGCTTTCTTCACTCATGTAAGACAGAAAGAAGCAATCATTCAACACTGACCCTTATCTATCCAATTATATCGATGTTATGCTTACAGCATACAGAAACAAAAGATAAAAGATTTTATTTATGTTGAAATACGCAGTAATATTGAATAATATAGTTTTCAAAATCGCAATATATTATCGCAAATGATAGTTTACAGGAACATTGTATAGTATGTATAGAATTTTTTGTAGAAGATCGCATATAACTTTGTTTAGGTCTGTACCAATTTTTAGTTTTATATATTGGGGTAAGATCGGTGATGGTGTAAGACCGTAAAATTCAAATTTCCGGTGAATTATGCTATATTTTTGAAAGCTAGCAATATGGTACAAAACTCCATTTTATTCTGCCCCGACCCCAAGTTTCAGCCAGTCGCTCCAAAAAGTAGGGCGTGTGCTGCGCAGTATTTTATAAAACAAGGTAATTTTTGAATTTTTTTCGTCTGTCCGGTCTTTCCCTATCACTTTTATTTGCGATTTTTAGCGACATCCGGTCTTCCCCTTGATGGCCAATTCTTCATCATGTATATAAAAAATTATGCCTTGTCTTCGCACACGTTTTAAGCAGAAACTGTGGAGTTTTGAAAAGTAAAAGCTACTTATAGCTAAATTACGTGTAACCATTAACGATTTGCGCCATGTTTCAGAAATCTGACGTATATGGATGTCGAGAAAATAAGGTTTTTGCCAGACTCTTTTAACTAGTCAAAAATCCGTTGCCCCAACGCACCTTACTAGTTTAGTCGTCATCTAGTTTAGTTGAAATAAAAATTCTTGTTTAATAACATATTTATTTTATTTGGTGATATTCATATTTATGTCACATACTTTTTATTTTGAGCATACAGTAAAAGCCTCTGTCTTAAATTTTATGGTTCATTTGAAGATTTATGGATCGTTAACATATTGTCGCCTTTATATTTTATGACTTGTGACGGGAAACTTGAAAATTTTATTCTGATTTTACGACTTTACCTTCAGGTGTTCATTCAATCGCTTAAAGAGTTAGTCTTCTCATTTGAAAATCGAATGGTTTATTATTTAATAATAACTATAATATAGCATATCATATAGTTATTTTAATCGATTTTTATAATAAAAAATTAATGATCATGCATATGTTAAAGTTCGTGAAGGCAAACTTGATTGTATTTGTAAACGATAAATAAGCAATTTATTCACCGATTAATTCACTGAATAAAGTAAGTCTTCTAGTGGAGTTTTAAAGGAATCTATCATTGAATAAAACTATTATTTACGGATTTTATCGCGTTTAATTACTTTAATTTATTTTTATTATTATCCCGACGTTGCGGGTGCTTTACAGCACCCATGGTCACGGGGGGACTGAGATGTTTGACGTCCCAATGTCATAGTTAGTCCGGCTACCTTCAGTTTTTTTTTATATTAATTTTGGGTCCGATTTCGGATTCGGATAATGGGTGCTGTAAAGCACCCGAAACGTCGGGATAATAATAAAAATAAATTAAAGTAATTAAACGCGATAAAATCCGTAAATAATAGTTTTATTCAACGTGTAGTGTTCGTGTAAATTTAAGAAATCATTATAGGAATCTATCACTTTAGTTCATTCCGTGGGCATCACAAGAAATGACTTAAGAAAATACTCGGAAAATCTTGATGTGTGATCTGACAAATGTCGTATTTATACCAGGTAAATAACGAGACGAGTTATGAAATGTTCCTATGTGAGGAGGACTCTATGTTCTAGTTAGTCAGGCTTATTCGTGAACTGTTAAAGGACTAGTGAGAAGAGCAGAAGGAAATTGTTCGAACTATTCGTAGTGAGTCATCTAGTATAAGCAGATTTGACTTGGTTGATTCAACCATAGAAGGACAACGGTTTTAATAAAATATATGAATATTATATTAATATATACATAAGTCAGCCCGATCCCGAAGAAAGAAAATATTATTTGATACACCAACCGATCCTAAAGAATAGTTAAAGATGAACATTTTTAAGCTATTGCATAGCTTCTATCGCGGGCCTTGAGCGCGGGGACCGAATCCAGAAATTCCGTAACGAAAAAAACCTCACGCTCCCCACTCCGACGGGCACGGAGGTGTGGCGTTGAAAGCCGTGCATCGTCTAACGTCGTTTCAGTTCGGCAGACTTCGGCACTCGGCAGACTTCGGCACGGTGTTTGTGTGCGTGAGACTAGACGTATGCGTGTACACTAGCTGCTAACTCAATGATAAAAATTCCTGAATAACCTACATGTATTGTAAGATATTAAAATATTTTAAACAATATTAACTTCTCATTTATTCAACAAGAGAAAAAAAAATTGTTTTCTTATCGGTCACCACGCTCAAAAAGTGTAACTTGATTTAATATCAAAGACTTAACTGCATAAATAAAATAAATAAATAATTATAATTGCATAAGTTGATAAAAAAAATGCTATGCAATAGCTTTACCGCGGCAGTCACCGAGTGCCACACGTATTTTTTTACCCTATGGTTGATACAACTAAAAGTGCATTGGTTAAACATGAAAAAATTCCTGAAAGTTCAAAAAGCTTGTGTAGAGTTGCAAATCAATTGAACAGATTGGCATAATGTGATTTGTCTAGTTGTAAATTGTTTAAGGAACTTAAGTGCTGGATCCCATTATTTAAAGATCTTCAATCAGCAGAGCTACATTAAGTTCTCGGACATATTAAAAACAAAGATTGGCGGGATATTTTCCCGAATATGTAAATAGCACCTTGTATCTTGCTTACTATACATGTACTATAACTGCCGCTAAACTAAAACGAAGTTTTAGTACATTAGAACGTTTAAGTTTTTAAACGTTCTAATGTACTAAAACTTAGGTTTCTACAATGTATCAGGAAAGACTGTCACATCTTGGAATCTTTTCCATAGAAAATTCTATATCCCAAAAGTTAAATTATTCCGAATTAATAAAAAAAAATTGTAAGCGCATAAGCCCGAAACGTGGCTCTTTTATCCTTTTTAACACTGACTGTAGAACAACAGTTTAAATAAAAGTTGTCAAACAGAATTTTTAACTCCTATTAAGAAAAATAATCTGTAGAACTAGTTATCACAGCAAGGTAAGCATAGTGGCATTGTCAAGCGCAACAGTGAAGTGCGAGCAGAGTAGGACAACATTTTTTTCATGCGAATAAGCAGAACAACTGCACATGCATGCAATGCAACATGTCAAGAGCAATAAACACGTATACTTGCCCCACATGTACACTTGTAGATATTTGCTAGGTCTAATACTATTTAAAATCACGAATAAGTAACATGCAAAACTGCATAGTATAGAAACATTAAGCTTTTGTATTTAGAGGGGCGCCACTATAAGATCTGGCACCACCTAAAAATTTTCCTAGGGCCGCCACTGTCGATCGCTATCGTCTTATCGAGATATTTGAGGTCTGGCTTAACCACTTCAACCCTTGCACTCATTTACTTTCGCTCAACCGCGAAGCTCATGAATCGTGGACGGGTCTTTTTGATATGAATTGGTTTATTGTGGCTTATTTTGATTTTTAAATTTTATAATTAGCGATTTTGTGCCCCTCCCCCCCCCCTTTGAAAGGCGCCCGGGGCACGTGCCCTACTTGCCCCAGCCTAAGTATGGATCCGTTTCAAACGACTGTAATTAGAAAAATAAGTTACATGATACAATTGGCAACATTTTAATTAACCCAGAAATACGTCGTATTTAAATGATGTGGTTAACTGAAATAAATAAGCTTTTTTTTAATAATAAAAAGATAATATTAGCAATTATTAGAGATCTTGTAATTCGTTATATTATAATTTTCCTTTTCAACTTGAATTCGAAATGCTTCTGAACGATATATAGAAGTATGTGAATATTCATATTATATAAGAAACGCACATTGAAAAGTTATAGAAGATACGAGTAACAGTAACACAATATATTTTCTCTTTGTAAGTTATCAGGAGCAAGTTTAAAATATGAAAATTTATGAATATCATAGAGCCATAAAGTTTGTTATATCGAATTGAACGCTTGAGTTTACTTTATGTTTATCGCAATAAGATGCAATTAATTTTGTAGAAGTTCTTTTATGTTTCGTAATTTATAGTATATTATTAAACATAGAGTGATAGGGTTGCTTATTTCAGTACAACTTTATGATTTCATAGTTAAGCACTAAGGTCAAACTCATCACAAAATTCATTATACTACTAGCATAAAATTCCCTGTCAGTTGTCGATTCTTTGAGCTACAAAGCCGGCACATTGCCACTTCAGCTACATTTTGGGATGTACGTTAGAATATTTCGGTTCTCTAGTTTTATTGCGGATATATTTATTACAAATTTATCCCACACAAAGAAACTCAGACCGTAGCTATTTCCATAATCGGCGTAGTAACCTTAAAAACAGCTGATACGGCCTTATACTAGTTAGGGATCTACACATATGTCATCACTGACAACATGCATATTCATAATAGAGAAAATATATATTACGGACTATATATTAGAGGTGTAAAAGTAACGAAAAAAATCGTACCCGTATGTATTCGTTACTAAAATAATTAGTACTGGTTACTTTCGTATCGTCACGTTACTCGTTACTTCTGATAACTCATAACATGCTATTGTTACGAGCTTAGGGTTCGCGACAATAAAAATTGCCGATAGAATTCTCAAAATTAACTCTTTAATTCACTTTACACTAATTAAACTTAAAACACTAATAATTAATCACACTGATTCACTTTATTTCGCTCCGAAGCTTCGCTTGTCTCGCCAAATTCAATACTTCCCCGATCGCATCTTGCAGCGCTTATAAATACACATTAGCACCGAAACATCCAGAACATTCAAGTAAATACGCGCAAGGCGTCGAAAGTACGAGTGTCGGCTTCTAGAAGCTTAGTTTTTGACACTAGATGGCGCTGTCGGTTGAAAGATTAGTGATGTCATTTTCTGGAAAGTGCCCCCCGCTCTCGTCCCTGACACAACATGACGTCAACTTAGGCGCGCAATACTGCCCCCTCCTAAGACATGCTCGTCCCGAGCATTATCGGCCCCATAATAACGCGCCAGGCGATCCACATGGACGATCTTAGGAGTCCCTCTTGCGCCTTTCTGTAACGGCTCCGCAATGTCAAGGGCTGTCCTATCCCATGGTACACCAACATTGTACAATTTAGATGCTCCTCTACTACGTGTCTGAGGTCCCCTCACAGCCGCACAACTTGTACATGTACGACACCAATCCTCGACATCGTCACGACAATAGGCCCAGTAAAACTGTTCTTGGACCTTCAGTAGAGTTCGTTTAACTCCCAGATGGACTTTTGAACGACCATTGTGGCACAGCTGTAGAACATTCGGCACTTTAGCTTTAGAGACAACCATTTGCAAATGACAGCTGTCTCCCCGAACATTTTCCCATTTACGGCACAGGACTCCATCCTGAATCAGCAAACTGTCCCATTGGGCCCAATAGCTTCTAGTGATCGAACTCATCGCTGAGACGTCGCTCCACTTAGGCTTCGTAGCAAGGCCTTCATCCATTTCAGAATCATTGGGAAATGACCTTCATTATTTTGAAAATATTTTGAACCCAATTTTATTAGTTCTGTTTTAAAACAATCTGACAGAATTGCTTTCGTTTCGTTAGGTCATTGAATTTATCCGAAGAAACACTTTATTTTTGATATTGTAACAAAACATTTTAAATCTATTAACTTCGCCATTACAAAATAAAGAATACCAAATCAATTATATTGTTTTAACCAAAATTGCAACTTTTTATAAAGTTTATTGACCCTAAACACCACACCGATATGAAATTCAGTAAAATTCTCATCAATCAATCTAACAGTGGTAGCGCCATGTGGCAGCTTTCGCTGTCCCACGGACGAGCCGGCTCGAACCCGGGTGGTACCACGGCCTCGCAAAATACCAGCGTGAGTGGAAATTTACCTCCGCGTTTCGCTTGATAAGTGCAGATGGCCACAGGCCCATTTCCCCCACTCCCCCTTAACAATCATTAAGGAATCAATTAAAAAAACTACCCCAGGAGTGTACCAGCACCCCTGATCACGGAGAATCCCTCGCTAAACATCCACAACCAAGTTATCCTACTCTTTCTGAGCGTGGGTGCTCAGGCTGCCCCGCGTATTCTGGAAGGGGGGAGTAGTCACTCGCGACTAAATCTGCTCAGGGCAAGTAGAGCAATAACACCAAGACGACCCCTTCCACGCTTTCCGTGAATTTTTGCAACAACAGGGGACTTCATTCCAACCTTAACGCTGTCCACCACCATCTGGAGACGGCAAAGTCGGCCTTGATCTTTTTAACTGAGACTCAGGTGTCCTCTCCAGCGAATACTACATATCTCTCCTATCCGGGGTACAAATTAGAACACTCCTTTTTGCCCCGGGCTGGAGTTTGCGTATACAACATAGAGGACATTTGTTTTCGACGCCTCAGCAGTCTTGAAGTACGGACCTGTCCATCTTATGGCTTCGCGTAGACAGTGACGATCATCTCCGCGTCCACGGTTGCCTTTATAGGTACCATAGCGGTAATGCTGAAACAAACGGTCTGATTGACCACGTTGAGGTTTAACCGATCATGCGGGGAGATCTGTATATGATTTTGCTTTGACATGTGGTCCAACATGATTGGTTACTTCGCCTACGTGGATCCCAGATGTGGAAGATTTTACACATTCCCTATTGGACCTCCTGCTGATCTCTCATCCGGAAGGATATCAGGTTTCCGTCGACTCTAGGCTCTTCAGATCATTGTCTTGTCTGGAGTGTGGTGCCGGTCACATTAACATCACGGTTGCATGATGCGGTCTTTTTTGTATCCCATCCTTCGGAGCGGGTATGCGTCTCGCCGGACGATCCCAGCATTATTGCTGATTCTGTTGCTGATGTGGTACTTCAGCGTAAGGAACTTTTTATTCATTCTCTGTGGTGCACATCGGAGGCAGAACCCAGCCATGGCTTGGTCGCTTCTGTAAAATAGCATCACGCACTAAGCAGGAGTGCTACCGAGCCTGGGCTGACACATCAACGCCTCGGAATGTAAACACCGGCGCTCTTAAAAAGAAGTATAATTCCGCCTCCAGGTCCTTCAAAAGAGTCAGTCATAAAGCTTGTTCGCCTTCCTTCTAGAATTATAGGAATTTCTGTCAGTCAACTCTTCCATCTCTGCATAGAGAGGACGACTCACTGGCCTATTCCGCAAAGGAGAAAGCCGATCTGCTAGGCTCTCTCTTAACGTCTAACTCGACTCTCGATGACGGGGGAAACACACCGCCGACCATCCCGCAGTGTGATTGCTCCATGCCGGATATGCAGTTTACACAGAGCTCGGTCCGCAAAATACTCCTCTTCCTGGATGTCAGCGAGTCGAGTGGGCCCGATGGAGTCCCTCCTATTGTGCTAAAGACGTGTTAACGCGTCTTTTCCGGTACTACACTCAAGGCTTATTAGTCCACCCGATCCTTAAAAAGGCGACCGCTCAGACCCGTCCAACTACAGGTGCCTGTAGTACATACACCATCACCTTCTTGTTCTCCTAAATAATGGAGTCCATTATAAACTGCCAATAATGAGGTACCTTGAAGATCGCCAGCTAACAAGAAACTGTCAATACGGTTTTCGTCGTGGTCGATCAGCTGGTGATCTTCTGGTCTACCTGACTCATAGATATATAGAAGCAGTAGATTACAAGGCGGAAGCGTTGGTCGTTAGTTTGGACTTAGCTGTCGTCTGCATAGCAACGAATGTTACCAGTTTGCAACATATCATTGATATGCAGAAGAAACAGCGTTGGTGATAGTGCGCAGTCTTGTAAAACACTAACGTTTATAGGCTTGTAATCAAATCATGCATCGTCTACTACGACCTTGATGCTCCGGTCATCAAGAGAAAGAAGCGTATT
Organism: Parnassius apollo; assembly: GCA_907164705.1. NCBI lineage: Eukaryota > Metazoa > Arthropoda > Insecta > Lepidoptera > Papilionidae > Parnassius > Parnassius apollo. The sequence goes on from CAJQZP010000209.1 coordinate 4,369,781, forward strand.
GGGACAGATCGGATCCTTAAGGCTTAGATCCTTAAGGTTTTGCCCTCCTCCTAGTCTTCCTAAATCCTCAAGGGCCAAATTTCCTGAACACACATCATATCAAAATTCAAGATACCATCCTCTGCACTTTTCTAGGAGTTTTCTTCCTCGTACAATTTCTCTGTGGAATTGCTTACCACCGGCGATTTTTCCGGACTGATACGACTTAGGGAGCAAGAATAGAACTTACACCTTTTTAAAAGGCCGGCAACGCATCTGCAATTCCTCTGGTGTTGCGGTCATTCATGAGTGGCGGTACTCACTTACCAACAGATGAGCCGCATGCTCGTTTGCCTCCTCTTCTATTAAAAAAATCCTAAGTACAAAGTGTCGAATTCATATGAGCCGCCTTCGCGCACCACTTACTACTTTTCGCTTAACCGCGAAGCTCATAAATCGTGGACGGGATTGTTCGATATGAATTGGTTTATTGTGTATTATTTTAATTTTAAAATTTCATAAATAGCGATTTTGTGCGCCTCCCCCCGCCCCCTCTCCTTTGAAAGACACCCGAGGCACGTGCCCTACATACGGTAAAGCGACGGTAATTAGAAAAATAAGTTACAGGATACAATTGGCAACATTTTTATTAACCTAGGAATACGTCATATTTAAGTGATGTCATTTACTGAAATAAAGAAGACATCATTTATTACACGGACCATTGGGCTCAATCTTGGTTTCAAATTCGTTATATTAGAACTTTCCTTTTCAACTTGAGTTCGAGATGCTTTCGAACGATATAGAGAAATAACTGAACATTCATATTAAATAACAAATGCACAATGAAAAGTTATAGAAGATAACAGTAACATAATATATTTTCTCTTTATAAGTTATCAGGAGCAAGTTTAAAGTATGAAAATTTATGAATATCATAGAGCCCTAAAGTTTGTTATATCGAATTGAATGCTTGAATTTGCTTTATGTTTACCGCAATAAGATGCAGTTAATTTTGTAAAAGTTGTTTTATGTTTCATCATTTATAGCATACCATTAAATGTAGATTGATAGGGTTGCTTATTTCAGTAAATTTTATGATTTCAATTAGTAAAGAAATAAGATGAAACTGATTACATAACTCATAACAGAATACTAGCGTACAATTCCCTGTCGGTTGTCGATTCTTTGAGGTACAAAGCCGGCCCACTGGCACTTCAGCTAACTTTTGGACTATACATTAGGATATGGCGTTAACGCTAGTTTTATTGCGGATATCTTTATTACAAATTTCATCACACGGAGAAGCACCTTAAACAGCTCATACGACCTCATAGTTAGGGATCTATCCATATGTCATCGCTGGCAATAGGCATCTTAATAATAGATAAAATTTATATTACTGACATTATAGTGTTTAATATTAATTTATTCTCAATTCTTGATGCTACGACGCTTTGTGAAAGGTGTATCCGGTAAGTCTCAGAGCTGAATCCAAAACTGTACCTCAGAGAATATTTTAAAGGATCGGGAAGCTTTATTCCAATTCTAGATGGTTTACAGGAACTGCAGACGATGTATGGGAATAGAAAAAGTTTTTGAGCACGATGATGAATGCTAGAAGTTGAGGTTCTGAAGGTTGCAGGTTCCTTGTGCTGATGAAGTCGGGGTCGCCACTGCCTGACGAGGAGTAGGGGAGTTTTTGGAGAAGGTGTTCAGACTGAGGAGCTATACCGAAGCACTTCGGAACATTGCGAAACATGCGATCTTACTAGAAAGAGTGACGATCTGATAAGAAATGCAGGAATTTTATGAATTCAGATTGATAGGACCGCGCTATGTGGTATTCCTTGGGAGAGCCCTATGTTCAGACTCTTGATGGACTGTAATAATGACAACACGTCCAAATGGCTACAGATTCGTTGCTACAGCAGATCACCTCCGCAGAGATCGTGATCTCCGGCGACTTTAACGCCCATCACACCGAATAGCTTGGTTCACGTTGTAATATAGAAAAAGGTGTCAATGAAGGAGACGTGTGATTGGTACTAAAACTTTAATTAGACTGCTCATTATTCTACCTTAACACTAAAGTGTATTAACGTGGGGGCACTACACTACACCTCCCACCGACAAAAGAATAAAAAAAATATGCTATCTATATTTTTTTATCAACTCTTAAAATAGATCTTTAAGATTATTCTAAAAAAGGTTAATATCATTATGAAAACTATAATCTAAGACTTATCTAACACGCAAAAATGCATAGTCACAGTAGTATAATTGACATAATCAGGCATAATTATGTATAACATAAAATTATGTTTTGATTTTCACGAAAATTTACAATATTATTTATTCGTATCCTTAATTATTTTGTTATTATGCCTACCATTTATCTACTCAGGACAATAATGATAATATATATAAATTACGTGTAACGTAGTTTGTCCGCGATGTGCTCCTAAACTACTCAACCGATTTTGATAAAATTCGCAAACCGTGCGCAGTTTGGTCCAGCTTGAGAGATAGGATAGTTTTTTTTTTTGACCATGAGTGACTTATAAATTTTTACAAATTTAAGGATTTTAATAGGCTATGACAAAGGGTCGTCGAAAAGAGCAGAACAACGTCTGCCTGGCTAGTAGCTAGTATTATAATATAATATATAAACACTCACGCCTGTCACCCAGAGGAGTAGGCAGAGACTACGGACTTCCATTTGGCACGATCCTGACATACCTCTTTCGCTTCCTTTACATCCATATAACTACGCATACATGCTCGTCGGTTAAGGGCACTTCTAACGCACAAAAAACTTTCTGGTTTATAGCCAAAAACTTCTCCGCAATCATGCGCATGGAAAAGACTTGATCTGTACACCCCATTCCCTTTCTAAAACCCGCTTACACATCCCAAATTTTTCCATCAGTTTCTTTCATAACTCTTTTCAATTAACACCTTAGCATACAGTTTACCCACAATACTAAGCAAGCTGATACCACGGTAGTTTTTGCAGTCCCGCTGTGACCCTTTTCCTTTATATATTGGTACTATAACTGCTTTACACCAGTCATCCGGTACCCGTTTTAATTCCCAACATAAATTAAACAAGGTGTACAGCAGGCCTGCCACCACTACCTCTCCAGCTCTTAGCATCTCGAGTATTACTCTATCATATCCAGCTGCCTTACCTGCTTTCATGCTTTTCATTGCTTTCATTATTTCATCTACACTTATCTCCATACCCCTTTCCACTTCTTTCGGAATTTCTAGTTCATTTAATTCAGACGACTCTTCACTCATAAACACGCTTTCAAAGTATTCCTTCCATCTGTTTAAATTTGAAACTTCATCATTCAAGAATACATCCATTCTCGTCTCTTATAGCATTAATTATAGGCTGTTTTGTATTTCCCCTGGCAGTTCCTACGAGTTTCCAGAACATTTTTATGTTAGCCTGGAAATTATCAGATATCCTTCTATCATTCCTATCCGTTCTTTCTTTCTTTTTCCTTTCAACAACTTCTTTTACTCTCTTATTTAGACGTCTAAATTCTGCCTTTTTTCTTTCAATCTCATCATTCATACCAGAAGAATTACCAGCTTTGGTTGCTAGTAAATCTAACCATGCTTTCTTCTTTGATTCAACTTCCACCCGTACCTCATCATCCCATCACAATGTATTAGTTTTCCTTTCATTTGTTCTCTTACTTACACCACATACTTCGGTGGCAGCATCCACCTAGTCTAGCTAGTATTATATATAATATTTTCTTAATCTTCATAATCTTTTATATTTCAATATTTTATTTTATTCTTTTTTTCATATATTTTCTTCATTCTTAGTTAACCATTACTTATTTATTTTTTTATTTTATCCATAACTAGTACTTTAGCTATTCATTATACATGTATGTCATTTCTTTCACGTACACGGCTAGCGTATATACATGATCAAGAAAATTACCAATGTCATTTAATACACTTCTTTACATTTCAGCTCATGTAATTCATTATTTAATTGTACCATAACTTTTACGTACACGGCTCGCGTACATACATGATCAAAATAGTGGACTATTCCTATACAATTCATAATTAATTATCATTTCCCTCATTAAAATACATTAAAACTTATTCCGCATTTAATCGTGTCCGAACAACCTTAAAAAATTAATCGGCTATTAGGTTTTCCAAACTCTCAGCTGATCAGGCTGATTGTATGTGGATATACTAACCTTCGATAATTTTCTTTATCTTACTCTCGCAACTATACATTATCAATGTTTTCATTTATAATTATGTATTCCGTAACTTAACCATACCATCACTTACTTACTTAACTTAACAATCACATCTTTTACTTTATATCATAAAATAATCTCTTATAGTATTTAGTTACAGTGTCAGTCAGGGATTGAGGTTCACAATATGGGAACAACAAACTTTAAATCAATTAGTTGTAAAAAACATTATATATGTAGTGAGTTTCAAAATCATATTATCCGAAGAAAATACTTTCATAATCTACTCAAATTAGTACTGTTTTCCAACAAAATAATGAATTATAATAGTTAAAAGCTTATGATTTAAATATTCAAACAATATAAAACCGAAAATAAATTATTACATTTCACATTCAGACAAACAGAACAAAGAAGTCAATGTTAAGCAACGTAATCATTATAATGAATATAGCAACACACAGATCGAAATACAAATTGTAATCCTAACACCGCAAATATTTGGAGACAAGTTTGTTTTAAATTCCAAAGTAGGTATAAGGCATCGTTCGTAATTACATCGGACTAGGATGACACGGTATGATTCACGCCTAATTTTAAGATAACTTTTACAATATTTTATAATATGAATGCAAGTAAAATGTACCTTAAAAGGATAATTTTAAACATTTCTGGTTGGGCGGCGGGCCTTAGGGTTCCCGAGTTCGATTCCGTTGCGGTGATGCGACGTGAGGTGGGTTCTTCTGGAGCGCCCCAGAGATGTGATCCAGGCCAGTCATGCGAAGGAAGAGAGCGGTGCGCGACGATATCTCACACTATGTGAGGCGGTTAATCCTGGAGCGCGACTGCTCCAGGTGATACGGTTCAGACTAGCGGCGCGTGGGCAAGAGAGCCTGGCAAGAGCGTGTGGCAAGAGAGCGTGGCAAGAGAACACTCGATGGCAGCGCGCGAGCTTATATTGCTTTCCCACCAATGCATCTCGGTCGGGAGCGCTTCTTATTGGTCGAAAGAATCACGCCACCTTCTAGCTTCTCCTCTTTCCCCTCTCAGTGTGTTTACGGAAGGGATATTAGGTCAAAGGATGGGTAAACACTTGGCAATATACCCTCGAATAAAATTAAAATACACACTCCCCCCCCCTTCAAAATAACTAACGCTAAGATGAAACCTAATTTCCGACTACAATTTCTAATCTAGAAAGCTAATTTAAACTATTGAATGGGCAAAGGGCACATACGGACAACAGGGTGCATGTAAGACCCAGTCGTGGTTCTAACGCGAGCTACCCTAGTTACCCCGTCGGAACCGGGAAAAACTTCTTCGACGATCCCTAATGGCCAATGGAGAGGCGGCGTATTCTCCTTAGTGAGCACAACCACAGTTCCAACAGTTAAAGGTTCAGTTGTTGTGTTCCATTTTTGTCGAGACTGCAACGTATGCAAGTATTCCATCTTCCATCGTTTTCAAAACGACTGCACCAACCGGTTCAATAATTATGGCGTGCGGAAATACTAAGTTTATTCTCGTCCATGTCTACGGCGGGCAGATACTTCAAAGGCATTAAATTCAAAAAATGTGCTGGAGTTAGAGCCAGCGGCTCCAAGGGGTCACTTGACAACGTACAAAAAAGGGGGTGACTATTCATGACGCACTCAATTTGAGCGAGCACGGTACTTAACTCTTCGAAGGACAAAATTTGATCTCCTATTACTCGGTATAAATGACTCTATAGTCTCTAAATATTAGTCTCCCAATTTCCCCCAAAATGGCTCGCGGCCAGGGCGTTCAGAGATCACTCGATACGGTTCTCGGCTAGGATGTGAGCGAACTCCGAATTATAATATTTACAGGTTAAAAGCTTATGCAGTTCTGATAAAATACGTTTCGCGCCGACGTAGTTTGTACATTTATCCGAATACAATTTACTTACAGGGCCACGGCGGGAAAGAAATCTTTTAAATGCACCCATGAAGCCCGCTGTGCTTAGATCACCAACGAGTTCTATATGCACAGCCCGAGTAGTCAGACATACGAAAATGCAGACGTAAGCTTTTGTGGATCTTATACCACGCCCGCGAGTGAGCGTGACCTTAAACGGACCAGCAAAATCAAACCCGGTGTGCATAAAGGGCTTTACGGATTGTGTTACTCGACAAGACCTAATGTCCGCCATTTCCGGAAATGACGGCTTAGGACGTACTCGAAAGCAAGCTATACATCGTGCAACCTATTGCGGATTAAATTACGTGCTGAAAGAATCCAATAATTCTGACGCAAGATTGACATCAGCAAGCCGGGGCCAGCGTAAGAATTCAATTTATGGTGGTAATCAACTAATAAATTCATGATATGGTCTTTACGCGGAAAAACTATAGGGTGCCGTTGGTCGAAACTCAACTGCGAGTTAGACAAGCGTCCACCTACCCTGACGATTCCATCTTGTAAAAATGTCTTAAGACGTTTAAAAGAGCGACTACAAGTTCTATTCGATTGTAATCTTGTAATTTCATCGGAAAAATGTGCACGTTGAAGTTCACGCAATACTAGCAACTCGGCATACCTGTAACGGACGCTACGATATACAAACGTCGCGGTAAAAGCTCGCGAATCGACAAACGTAAATCACGGTATGCAATAATTTCGACCAAGAGGACAAACGGTTCGCCAAAGCATTGATTGGAGAAACCTCGCTCGAAACGTTCGCCACCAGAACGTGCCTCTTCTTTTCCGGTTGTTGGGACACTGACGAAGGGTCGAAATCGATTATTGGCCACTGAGAGGGTTCCAAGTGAACCCAAGAAGGTCCGTGGAACTAAAGCAGATGGTCCATTATTTGCATCGGGGTGAGTCCACGGGATAGACAATCGGCAGGGTTTTCCGTACCGGACACGTGATAAAAGTTCCGTGTTCCTAACTCGTCTTGGATCTTGGCCACTCGGTTCGCGACAAACGTATCCCAACGGTGGGGTGATTAATGAATCCAACATAAAGCGACGGTTGAGTCAGAAAAGGCAAATATTCTTTCTATGTGAACTCTGTCACTACATGCACTGATAACAGCGGTGATAAGCTTGGCAAGGACTAATATCGCGCAAAGCTCTAAGCGCGCGAGAGAGACGACCTTACGGGGGGAGACTCTTGACGTAGAGCTAATGAGGCTGATCGAATTTCTACCATTATTCTGGACGTGAAAATATACAACGCCCCCGTAAGCCTTCTCGCTAGCGTCTGCAAACCCAACGACAGTGATGACGCTATTTCTATCGACGTTTATATGACGAGGTATTTTAATTTCGCTTAGTAAAGGAAGTTCCTCTCTAAAACGCAGCCACGACCGAACAATGCTATCAGGCGGCAGGTCATCCCAATCGCATTCACATAACCAAAGTTGTTTAATCAAAAGCTTAGCGTATAGCACCACCGAGGCTACGAAACCCATGACATCCCATAGTCTAGCAACGCATGACAGCATTGTGCGCTTTGTGCAGATTTCTGCAAGCGGGTTTACCTTAAGGCTAAACACGTCGGACTCTGGTGACCAACACAAACCGAGCACCTTGTGCGTATCAGAATCGCCGAAAGGCGGTGTGATAGTGGGATTGTATCTAAAACCGTACACGAAATACTAGTCCACTTGACGAGATCGAATTGACCCGCTTTCATGAGCTTTATAATCTCGGCGGTGCTTAGGATGGCCTCCTCCACGCTATCAACCGAATACACAAAATCATCCATATATAATCCACTCTCAATTGCCCTCTTCGCTTTAGGATAAAACGGACTTTCATCGGAGGCAAGCTGTCTCACCGTGCGTAGCGCATGAAACGGGCTCGACTTTAAACCAAAGCAAACGCGATTAAATTCAAACACCATTAGAGGTTCCTTTGGGTCAAAGCGATATAAAATGCGTTGAAATCGACGGTCGCATTCACGAACCCCTATGCAAAGAAACATTTGGCGAATATTGGCGGATAGTGCTATACTGAACAAACGAAAATTTGCTATTATATTAAATAAATTACCCTGTAAATTTTGCCCACTATAGAGGATATCGTTAAGAGAAAGTTGAGTGCTAGTTCTAGCACTAGCGTCGAGCACTACACGTAACTAGGACGTAAGTTTGTCTTCCCTAATGACCCCTTGATGTGGTATGAAATACGACGGCGCGTCTTCGTAGTTATCTAATTTTGGAGCCACAAGTGATATGTAACCCTCCCTTATATATTCATTAATGACGCCGTCATAGGCTTCCTTTAATCTGGGCGAATGGAGCATCCTATGCTCCAAACAATAGAAACGTTTTTGCGCCATTTGACGCGAGTCGCCGAGAGACAAAACATCTCTTTTAAAGGGTAGCGCCACACTATATCGACCGTCGCGATCACGAACGGTCGTGCGGACGTAAATTTCCTCGCATAATCTATCATCTGGACTAACTATAGGTGGAACTTTCACCTCCTCCATCTCCCGAAATTTGCGAACTAACGACTCGAGCGGTTTGACAGCCATACAACAATAAGAGGTTGCCGAAATATTATCCATGATAGGGGCGGAACCAACGATGACGTAGCCCAAGACGGTCTCCAGTGCGTAAGGCGCGAAATGCAAGGACTTGCCCCTGACCTTATTGTGTAACAAAAGATGAGGGAAAAGCGATGCTCCAATGAGCATGTCTATATCTCCGGGGACGGCGTAAGTATAGTCTGCCAGAGTCAAATTTTCAAAATTAATCATTGCCGAGGTGTCGATCGAAACGGTTGGCAGACGCTCGGTGACTTTATCTACTACTAATGCATTTATATTAAAGTTAATATTATGATCTAGCCGAGAATAATGTTTCAAATTTATAGAGCCTTGGGTAATTTTATTAGTACCTCCGATGCCTTTGACTACGGGACATGAAGGTATCTTATTTATTAGCAATCCTAAACGCTGGTAACATTGTCGCGTTATAAGGCTACTCTGTGATCCGCTGTCTAGCAACGTACGGACACTTTGTTCGTTTCCACGCGAATCCCTAACTACGATACGGGCTGTACCCAGTAACACGGTGGAAGGAGACTGCGTTCCCGTATTCGACAGTGAGCACTGGTCGACGTCACCCGGTCGACCGCTAGAATCGTCGACTTTAGTATGTGTAGTTTCCTTGTCCGATTTACTCGACGCGAATACGATGCCACCTTCGAAATGTAATAACGTGTGATATCTGCTGGAGCACTTGTTACACACGGAACTAGAATTGCATTTAGCAACTAAATGTCTATCGCTTAGACAATTTAAACATAAGTTGTTCGTCTTTACTATTCTATAACGTTCGCTGGGTGAATGTTTACAGAAGGTCGCACAACTATACAAATTACCGTGTTGTTTATTCTTACATAGAACACAGGCGCTTTCAGGCGATATAGGCGCAGCGGTTACGTACGTCAGTGACTCAGCAGTCCTAGTTGATGAGATCTGTCTGCGATCGACACATTTCTTAACTTCTTATTTGACATTCGAGGAGCGCTATCACTTTAATTTGATCTCGTACAAATGATGCTAATGAGTCGAATGACGGCAACTCAGAGTTACGATGCTCCATATCAAATGCACGCACGGTGTCCGAGTCTAGTTTCTTTAAGGCGATATGGAGAAACACCTCGTCCATTAGGTCATTAAATTTCAGGTTCTTAAGTGCAGCCACCGATGCTACAAATCTATCCAAAAACTTCTCTAAACCAGTGATGTTCGCGTATGATATAGCTTTAAGATCGAATATCTGGTCTAAATATGAAGAGGCTAACATTCGCGCATTCTTATCTTTATATTTGTTTTTAAGCGTTTCAAATATTAACTAATAATTGTTTGTTGTTGGTGTGAAGCCCAAACAAATGGACTGTGCCCTACCACTCAATTTACTAATTAAATAATACAATCTTTCAGCGTCCGATAACGATGGATTATTATGTATGGTGTTTTGAAAGCTATTAATAAACAACGGCCAAGTTTTAATATCTCCATTGAATACCGGAATATCTATGGGGGCAATCTAAGTGATTCACGTGGGCGTACCTGGATTTCTGGTTTTGCTTCGCTTTGGGCTGGAGACTGTAAGAGATTTGCCGTTCTTTTTACGCGACACAACATATCTTCAAATGATAGAAGTGATTGATAGTTCACTGTATACTTAGGGTCGATTTGTAATTCTAAACTATTAATTTTGTCCAATATATTTTGGTAATCCGATCGCAAAGAGTCCACCGTTTCGATTTCACATAAAAAGTTTTCCGCACTGAATCTACGTTAATATTTTTTATGTGATCACTTATATATTGTATACGTGAAAAGAGTACGTCCCTCTTGGCGTAAAGAGTTTTAAGTTTAATTTCATTTCCACTAACTGCCATCTTAAATCACTATAATTAATATTAGATTAATCACAAACAATCGTACAACGCTGGAGGATGAACACAATGCGATACAACTATATCTCACAACACGCTATTGTCTTATCGTGCCGTATTACGTCGTTAAATTGAACACGTTTTTTTTGAAGGTAACTTTGCAATCAAACGAGATAACGCGCGTCGACTAGATTGTTGAAAGTTGAGCTTACTGTCGGAGTACGTGACATTTTACATTTTTTCGATGTAGCTCTTAAAATCTGTCCCTTTTGTTTTTGTTTTTGTGTTTTTTTTCTCTTGTGCTTTATTATTGTGCTTCGGTTGCTGGTAACTCACCATCATGATCAGAATGCGGCTAATTGTAGCGGGAGTTTTGGATTTTGGCTGGACGCCCTATTCGGAGCGTCGTTTTTGGGAACATACCTTGTTGTAGATTGAGGGCCACCATACCTCAGCCGATGATGAGTGACTTACCACCCGACCTCGTCAGGGCCATTCGACCATTCGCTGGAGTCGGAACCGACTTTGCTGATCCCTTCCTCGTCAAGTCCTCTAACCTACGTAACGCGCGTTCACATAAAGCCTATCGGTGCATTTTCGTGCGCCTCGCCACTAAGGCCGTTCACTTAAAACTTGTAAGTGCCCTCAGCACTGAAGCCTTTGTGGCCACGCTGGGCCGCTTCTTATCGCGTCGCGGTTTGCCGGACCGGATCCGGCCGGATTGCGGAACAGATTGTATGGGCGCGGATAGATATTTGAAGGAGGTCGAATTTCTGTCCAGCAACAGGATTTATTTAGGTTCTGCGATGTCCAAGAAGGGCATCCAGAGGAAATTCGACTCTCCGGCTTGCCCACGTTCAGGCGGTGGTTGGAGTTAAGGTCAAGAGCGCATCTCCGTCGCGTTAGTGGCCAAGGTTTGGTTGGAGATTCGGTCTTGCAACGTGCCATCGCGTCCCTATCCCGGTTGCCAATTTACTCACGGATATAGGTCCTTATGTCCGGGACGGTATGTTGCAAACCCGTAACATTCATTGCTATGCAGATGACAGGACTGATAATGCTCTGTACACCGGCCGTGCCAATATTTCTCGGGAAAACGTCTCCGAGTACCGGGACAAACTTGTGTCTGAAGTCGAGTCTCTGCTGAACAGAGTCTCGGATTGGGGGCGACTAAATCTAGTCCAGTTTAACCCCAAAACGCAAAAAAGAACCCTGTTTACGCACGATAGTATCGACCGGGGTGAAGAAACGGTTAGCGTGGTGCGGGAGGCGGAGGCTAGCTGCGTCGTATGCGCAGCTCAAGCGGGGCAGTTGGCCAAAAGCCTTGATCGGTGAAACCGCGCCAGTTGAACGTCGGGCGTTACGTAATCTCCCGGGTCGATTTAGAGGTCACGAGTTTGATAATAATTACGGCGTCGAATAACGACGGCCTCTATTGTGTTGTATTTGTCGTTAATATACGTGACAACGAAGCTTATTTCTTGAGTTTATTTGTGCGAACCCGGGTCGATTATATTATCGCTTGTGACTGTCATACGGTCACGCGCGGCAGGTGTTTACTCGAATGCCTAAGGCTTGTGTTAATTGTGCGCGCCATTTTGGATTTACTATTGAATATTAGAATATAATCTAGACCGCCTCGAATTTAGTTGTCTGTTTTGAACGTGTTACGTGACAGCAGACCTACTTGGGATTTGTAGTGATTAAAGGAACCTTTATGCCGTTAATTGCATCGACGAGTTAGTAGTTTTGTGCTACGTGAGCCTGGCACATTGAAATTTGACCAACCGTCCTTGAGTTGTGCAGTGTGCCACTGTTTAACGTCGATTAACGTTGATTTGGTTGAATTTGAAGTTAATTACATGTACAATAAACTGATAAACTAATATGGTGAAAATAGAAGCGGAAGTTTTACATTGGTGCACGTCCCCTTGGATGGGTCCCACACTAGGAGAGAGGCAGTGCCTTGGGATCTGCTGTCCAGGATCAGCGGGGATGTCAGGTTACACATTAAACACAATACTGCACACCACTTACATGCACATCACCTTTCACCTGACAATTGCCCCGTGGTTAACCCTACCTCCGCCAATCGGTAAGTGTTGCTTGCTTCTTTTTTAGCTGTTATAATTTAATTATCCATAGGTCGTTGGACCCTCCCTTTTGTTACTCGTCTAGTTGGACTACTGTGGGCCCTAGTTCAATCGACTTTGCAAGGGTAACTCAAGTTCTGTTCCCATCTCTGGGCTGGGGCTGCCCAGTACCAGCTCCTTCCACTTGACCGCATTCAGCGTAGAGCGGCTCGAATCGTCGACGACCGAGTTCTTTCCGATCGGCTCGATTCACTGGCCCCGCGAAGAGATGTTGCATCTCGTTGCATTTTCTTTCGCATATACCATGGGGAGTGCTCTGAAGAGTTTTTCGGATTAATCTCAGCCGACAAATTTCGTGAACGCACTACGCGGCAAACGTCCCGATATCATCTACATCATCTGAATGCTTGGCGGTCCACCACTGTACGTTTCAAAAGGAGTTTTCTTCCGCGTACGACCTCTCTGTGGAATAGTTTACCACCGGCGATTTTTCCGGACCGATACGACCTGGTGACCTTGAAGAAAAGAGCTTACTCCTTTCTAAAGGGCCGGCAACGCACCTGCAATTCCCCTGGTGTTGCGGTTGATCATGGGCGGCGGTAGTCACTTAACATCAGGTGAGCCGCATCCTCGTTTGCCCCCTCTTCAATAAAAAAACCTTTTAAATAAATTCGGTGTTCAATTAAAAAACTGGAATGATGCTGAGCAAATCATAAATGTGAATAGAGAACGATTTCCATTAAATAATAATTTATCTGATTTTATAAATAGTATGAATATGAATAGACGAACATCTTCAATTTTACTAGCATTACAGCTCATTCAATACTAATATTATATTCCTCCGTCTCGAATATAGTGAAGTTATATTATTTGCCCTAGGAACATATCAGATTCAACAGGCAAGGTATAGTAAACATGTCAGGTTTCACGGAGGGTATCAAATTGAAATAAGCAGAGAAAACATTAATGTAACAACAGAGTATTGTTTGAGAGGAAGTGGACGTAATTCACTTATAAGAGGAAAAATCAAATCCAGACACAGTTCGAGAAAAGTATATTATGTTTATAAATAAATTGAAAATAATGTGACAATATAATAATATAAATAAATTGAATTGTGGGAAGCTATAATAGAGTATTGCTGTAATTGTTTAGTTGGTAGAAGAACAGTTGGTTGCTGTGCACATGTTATGACGCTTGTGTGGTACCTTGAGTGGACCAGGCATCAGCCGACAATATCGCCAGTGCCAGCATCACTCCTTGATGTTGTAGTTGTAAGAAGATGATGAATAAAAAGTAATTTTGTCTAGCCTACTTATTTCATTAAAGTACTCCTAAATTCTACCATTACACTTCATTTACTCCCTTAACCTACCATTACTCGATTTTTCAATACATATGCAACTTTAGTATTGAAGACTGAAAGACAGTAGGTATCTAGCGACTGACACTCTTCAGCTAGAATTGAAATAGTCAAACTACAAAAAAGCCTTGAAATCTTACAGGAAAGACTTTGCGTGATTATAATTACGCCATCCTTGTGTTATACACTCCATACTGTGCAGTATACGTAGGTGTAGTTTTTATTGAAATATCAGTCATAATTTGTCGTCGAAATGGTCAACTTCACGAGACGCTTTGACAGACGGCCCTTTTTGACAGCGAACTCTAGGAGTATTATGCACATACGTAGGGTGCGCTTTAAGAGATGTTCTGTTATTGGGTAATAAAATTATTTTAGAGAAATCTAAATAAATGGAAACGAGATCGCTAATTACCCTACTCACTTATCGCTACACTACTACACTTTTAGGCTACATGGCAGTCGGATAAAGCACACAAGCAAGGTTTTTCGTTAAAAATGAAAATGTAAAATAAATTGGCTTTAGAAATAACAAGACTTCCATTAAACGCGTTTCGATAAGTGACAAAAACATACTTTTTGAATCACGCTTTCTATAATATCGAAGAATATATGAATGTTCATTTTCTGACTTGCTTGACATGTAAATATAGATGTATTTTAATTTGTAATTTTAATAATCTAATGTAATCTAATATCATTTGAATTGATTGTAATTTTGACATACCAATGTTATATTTTAACGAAATGGTCAATAAAAACAAAAGCAAAAGGTATTTGTTGATTCAGCCTTAAAAATATTGTTGAAGTTATTGTAAAAAATCATGGCCATTTAGATATTATTTTTAAACGTGATTTACAACGTAAAACAACCAATCTAACTAGAGTTTGTTTTGGAACATGAAAAAAAAAGTCAAGTCCAGCTCCTATAGAAATTTGGCAATCCTCCTTTGAATAGTCGCTGTCTTTATAGGGAGGCTTTTAAAAAATTTGACTTATACGAGTTTTACAGTTTTTAAAAAACTTTTTTATAAGGCGAGTGACACGAGACCTACTAAAGGTAATCTGTAAATAAAATAAATGAATACGCATTTTGAGTATGTAAATTTAGGTACAAGAAGACAATTTTTTTAAAATAGTAAGAGCAATGTGAGTGTTTCAGATATACAAAATACCAACATTATTTCAAAACTAATCAAAGTTTGTTTTTAAAACACGCAAGTATAGCGATTCCGCACTGACAGTTTTTATTCCTGAAGAAATTAATATGAATGAAGTTAATAATTATAGTGTCTCTGTTAAAACTAGAGGATTAAATTTAAAATCAAACCACAAAAGTTAAAATCAAGGCCTGATTTCTAGATTTAAAAGAAAGAACTCAGCTGCTTCTTTCTAACAAAAATACAAATGGAAGTGGAGGTGTAAAGTGCAAATGTAAACTGGGTCACGAAGTCGTCTTTGGCTTTTAAACGCATACGAGAAAGGAATATAAAAAAGTATATCACAGCGCTAGAAAAGAAGCTACGTTAATGTACACTGTTATTATAACGACAAGTTTTGTGAGTCAGAATTCCACAAAATAATCAGTATGTATTAGAGAGTCTTGATTAGAAATTAAACATATACTTCTGATTATTTTATCAGCGTATAAAAATCGAACCCAAATGTGCGTGTTCGCAAGTACAAACATACTCGTACTATGAACTTTCAATCGCAGTATCCAATGTTTTACACCGTTGCTCGTTTTGATTATTTTAAGTCCTACGGCAACAAGAAAAGTATTAGGACGAATATGACTATGATCTACTATTATACTGTTACGCGCTAAAATCGGCGCACTAGCGCCATCTAGTCTCGAACCAAAGAACTAAACTTCTTGAAGTTTAAAACTCGAACTCTCGGTACCTTGCGCGTGTTTACTTGAACATTCTGGATATTTTGCTAATTTATATAAGTAGGCGCTGCAAGATGCGATCGGGCAGAGTTGAACTCGGCGACACAAGCGAAGCTTCGGAGCGGAATTAAGTGAATTAGTGTGTTTAATTATTAGTGTTTTTAGTTTTAATTTGTGTAAAGTAAATTAAAGTGTTAATTTAGGTAATTTTATCGGCAATTTTTATTGTCACGAACCTCAAGCTCGTAACAATTGGTGTCAGAAGTGGGATAAAATCATGCCGATTTTAACTAAGGAGGAAACGGAGGGTGTTCGTACCCGCAGTCAACGCCAGCATGAGACGGACCAGAGAAGATTTGGTGGTGCAACGCCGCAGACGTCGGAGGGCCAGCCGCCGGCAACGGAGGCCGGTTCGTCAGTAGCTCCTGCATCTGCAGCACCTGATTTAGGCGCCCTGATGGTGATGCTGCAGGAGCAGGCTCGCCGACAGGAGGAGCAGGCTCGCCGACAGGAGGAACAGGTCCGTCAGTTGAAAGAGCAGCTGCAGAGCGGACAAGAGGAACAGGCCCGCCGACAGGAGGAACAGATGCTCCTCATGAAGGACCTTCACGCTACCTTCGGGAAGGAGATAAAGGAGGTGAAGGATAGGGTTGCTCAGCATGACAAACGCCTGTCGAAAGCTGAAACCGAAATCGCGAAAGCTGAAAACCGAATCGAGAAAGCTGAAACCCGAATCGACCAAGTAAACAATCGGGTTGACAACGTAATGGCTGACATGAAGAAATCACTGGACGAACTCAAACTTGGAGATGGAGCTACAGCTCCCGTAGTAGCTACAACACCTTCGCTACGTGGGTTCAAGGTGCCACCGTTCGACGGTACCTCTTCCTGGTCAGCCTACAAAATCCAGTTCGAGGCTGTTATGAAGGCGAACGGCTGGAATAAAAGTCAGGCCATGACTGCTCTCACACTAGGCCTGCGCGACCAGGCTTTAACAGTCATGGAAGCTCTCGGTGAGGAAGTGACTTATGAGCAACTCCTTGAGGCATTGGAGGCGAGATATGGTGACGCACACCTGGAACACGTCTTTCGTGCGCAGCTTAAAGATCGTGTGCAGCGCATCAACGAAAACCTGCAGCAGTGGGCTCTAGAAGTGGAGAAGCTGGTGCGAAAAGCATACCGGTCTGTACCTGCGCTCATTGAAGGGAACCTGGTGCAGACATTCATCGACGGCATCCGCGACCTGGAAGTCAGAGCTGCTGTGAGGCTCGGGCACCATGAGACGCTTAAGGACGCCTTGGCCCATGCACTGGAAGTGGAAGCCGTGCGGCAGGATCATCGTTCCCATCGCGTCAGGGAGGTTGCAGCAGCTACAGTTCGCGACCGCAACAAAGGATACAGCCCAAGGTGCTATGGCTGTGGGGAAAAGGGCCATCTTCGATCCAGCTGCCCTAAGCGAACCCTAGAAAGGGACGGTGAACGATCTCAGGAGGGTATT
Source organism: Parnassius apollo (assembly GCA_907164705.1). Taxonomy (NCBI): domain Eukaryota; kingdom Metazoa; phylum Arthropoda; class Insecta; order Lepidoptera; family Papilionidae; genus Parnassius; species Parnassius apollo. The sequence goes on from CAJQZP010000209.1 coordinate 4,387,244, forward strand.
GCGGCCAACAGCACCGCTCAGCAGCAGCAGGGAAACGAGTAAAAGCCAGAACTGCGGGGCGGGTGCTGGCTGATGTTAAAAGAGCCCCAAGGATCTCGATCTCACAAACCCATGATGGGAACAGTCTAATCATCAAAGGCGAGGTCAACGGAATGCCGTGTAAACTGACCATAGACACTGGAGCCTCTCGTACAGTTGTTAGTTCCCAACTTATAAGTCAGTTCCTTGGGGACTCCGCATACAACCTAGAACGCATTAATTTGGTAACAGCCACCGGTCAGCGTATACGCGTCCGTGGAGAGAAGGAGATGGAGTTGAAGCTAGGCAACGTGATCTACCTGCATAATGTCATCGTGGCTGATATAATGGACGACTGCATCCTAGGCTTAGACTTTATGAGGATTAATTGTTGCGAGATCGACGTTAAGCAAGGTGTTTTTAAATGTGGACAGGAGGAACTCTTTATGGAAGGTGCGTTACCATGGAACGTGTACAGCATCAAGAAGATTGTTCTTCCGCCGAGATCGGAAACGATTGTTCCGGTTAGTCTTCCTCGAAACGCTGGGCAAGCTCACCGTTGTGTACTTGTGGAAAGGGTAAACAATGACCTTCCATGGAAAGTAGCTCGAACCTTGGTCAGGACCACTGACATCTCAGGAGTACGTGTGCTGAACCTTTGCGACCGGGAACAGATTATAGAAAAAGGCACACTGGTTGGTACTTGTGAGGAAGTGGATTGGTTACGTCAGTGCCAATATATATCGAGTGGGACCCCCAGCAAGGATTCAGAAACGAGAGTGACCACACTTTTGGAAGACTGTCGCAGTGTTCTGTCCCCGAACGAATTGGTCAAGGCGAAGAAGTTGTTACTCGAGTACGCCGATGTATTCTCATCAAACGATGCTGACATAGGAAAGACTGGTTTAGTTCAACACAAAATAAACACAGGTGAAGAGTTGCCTATCCGTCAGCGGCCAAGACGATTGCCGGTAGCACGTGAAAAGGAAGTGGAAACCATGATTAAGGGAATGGTCAAGGATGGTGTTATTGAACCTTCATCTAGTCCATGGTGTTCACCCGTGGTACTGGTAAAGAAGAAGGATGGCAGCTTGCGGTTTTGTGTTGACTATCGCCGTCTGAACGACGTTACTAAGAAGGATAGCTATCCCTTGCCAAGAATTGACGACACGCTGGACATGCTTACAGGAGTAAAGTGGTTTAGCACGCTGGACCTAAAAAGTGGCTACTGGCAAGTTGAAATTGACCCTAAGGACAAGGAGAAAACTGCGTTCTCGACGGGAAAGGGTCTGTGGCAATTTAAAGTAATGCCGTTTGGGTTGTGCAATGCTCCAGCAACGTTTGAAAGGCTGATGGAACTTGTACTTACCGGGCTAATTGGCGATGTCTGTCTGGTCTACTTGGATGACATCATCATCGTGTTCCGTACGTTTGAGGAACACCTTCAAAACTTGAAATGCGTGCTCATGAAGATTAAGAGTGCCAACCTCAAGTTGAGTCCGAAGAAATGTTCACTATTCAAACGGCAAGTCAACTTTTTGGGGTATGTAGTGTCGGAAGAAGGTATCCGCACGGATCCAGAGAAAATCGCAGCTGTCAAGGATTGGCCGGTTCCGAAAGACAAGATGCAGGTTAGAGCATTTTTGGGTTTGTGCTCCTATTACCGACGTTTTGTGAAGAACTTTGCAGATATAGCCAAACCTCTACATAAGCTAACTGAGGAGAAGCGACATTTCTGCTGGGATGAAAGTTGTAATATCGCATTCCAGGAGCTCAAGGACTGTCTGTGCAAAACACCTATTTTGGGATACCCTGATGCAAGCAAAGAATTTATAGTTGACACAGACGCAAGTGATATAGGACTTGGCGGTGTGTTGTCTCAACGTAATGGTGACCAAGAGGTCGTGATAGCGTACTTCAGCAAGTCGTTGTCAAAACCGGAAAGGCACTACTGTGTCACAAGATGCGAATTGCTAGCTGTGGTAAAGTCGTTGCAACATTTTAGCAAATATCTTCTGGGACGAAAATTTCACTTACGAACTGACCATGCTGCACTAAAATGGCTATTGCAGTTTAAAAACCCAGAAGGACAAGTTGCGAGGTGGATTGAACTACTGCAGGAATACGACTTTGAGATCGAACACCGCAGCGGGAAATCTCATGGCAACGCAGATGCATTGTCAAGAAGACCTTGTCCTGAAGATTGCAAACATTGTACTAGGCAAGAGAGTAAGGAAGTGGTATCCGTGAGGATGCTCAGGGCAGACCACCTCAGCAACGAGTGGAAGGACAGCTTACTACATGCACAGCAGGAAGATCCGGACATCAAGCCGATTCTGGAATGGATAAAGGCCAGTGCTCCCAAGCCCAAGTGGAGCAACGTCTCAGCGATGAGTTCGACCACTAAAAGCTATTGGGCCCAGTGGGACAGCTTGCTGCTTCAGGATGGAGTTATGTGTCGTAAATGGGAAAACGTTCGGGGAGACAGCTGTCATTTGAAAATGGTTGTCCCTAAAGCTAAAGTACCGGATGTTCTACAGCTGTACCATAATGATTGTTCAGGAGGATCTGGGAGTTAAACGAACTCTACTGAAGATCCGAGAACGGTTTTACTGGGTCCACTGTCGAAACGATGTCGAGGACTGGTGTCGCAAATGTACAAGTTGTGCGGCCGTAAAGGGACCTCAGACTCGTAGTAGAGGTGCATTGAAGTTGTACAATGTTGGTGCACCATGGGAGAGAATAGCCATTGACGTGGCGGGGCCGTTTCCGGGGAGTGAAAGCGGTAACAAGTATTTCATGGTTGTGATGGATTACTTCACTAAGTGGCCAGAAGTCTTCGCCATTCCAAATCAAGAAGCTTCAACAGTTGCTGATAAGCTAGTTCATGAAGTCTTCTGTCGTTTTGGTGTACCTTTAGAGATTCACAGCGATCAAGGAAGGAATTTTGAGTCTCAAATATTCCAGGAAACTTGCCGAATTATGGGTACTCATAAAACAAGAACGACTTCTTATCACCCGCAATCTGATGGAATGGTAGAACGATTTAATCAGACATTGGAGAGGTACCTAGCAAAAGTTGTAGACAATCGGCAACGAGATTGGGACAAGCACATACAACCGTTTTTGTTGTCATATCGAAGCGCTGTTCACGAAAGTACAGCAGTGACACCAGCTTTCGCAAACTTTGGAAGAGAATTACGGCTGCCTGCAGACCTGATCACCGGGATACCACCTGATGCTCCACGCAGTATAACCGATTATGCAAATGACTTGCGGAACAAAATGAATGACGTTTATGAGCACGTCAGACAATCGGGCCAGCAAATGTCTGAAAAGATGAAAACCCGGTATGACCGCAAAATGAACAACAAAGGGTTCGACGAAGGTTCACTTGTGTGATTACACAATATAATAATAGTAGATCATAGTCATATACTATATTACTATGATTCTACTCAAAATAAAGTGTGTAAAGAGGGTCAAGTTCGGTACAAACGACGTTTGGAGCTGTCCATAACAGTTCCAAGAACGTTCTACATTCCTATAAAGTATCTGCTATGGAGCTTGACATCCGTTTAAATATTAACTCTTACCAGCTACAAACCCAAACGTTGTTTGTAACGAATATGGTCACACTCACACACTTATTACCCTTATTTTCGGTATGATATAATCGTTATATTTTTAAAATAATTCCTTTAATAAATAAAATTAAGTAATGACTTTCGAAGTTTTTTTTTTGCGTTCCAGCTTCACGGTTTTCCATTCTTAATTTAATATATAAGAATAAAATGTCGACAATGTTTTTGTCGACATTTAATTCTTATATACTAACCCGGGTTCGATCCCCGCCGGCACCAATGAAATTGTTAATTGCAATTTTAAGTGCTGATTTACCACGTGCTCGGCGGTGAAGGAAAACATCGTGAGGAAACCTGCATGTCTGAGGAATAAGAAAAAAAAATATTTCGAAGACATGTGAAGTTCGTCAACACGCATTTGGGCAGCGCGGCGGACACTTCCTTGCCCTAAACCCTCTCAGAAATGAGGGGAGGCCTGAGCCCAGCAGTGGGACGTACATAGGCTGTAACTTTACTTTAACTTTAATGTTATTGTTGCGTTTAATATAAAGCATTAATAAATTCAACACTTGAATGTCTAATATCGTGGTTAGTACCTTAATTGCCTAGGTGTTTAATGATTTCTTAAATTTACGCGAACACTACACATTGAATAAAACTAAATTTACGGATTCTATCGCGTTTATTTAACTGATTTTACTTATTTTTAATTCCCGACGTTTCGGGTGCTTTACAGCACCCATGGTCACGGGGGGGACTGAGATGTTTGACGTCCCAATGTCACCTTCAGTTGTTGAATATTAATTTTTTTGGTCCGATTTACGCAAAACGAACTTACAGTATTCCATGCACTACGTATTGCAAAATTAAAATAAAATTAATTCTAATTAAACTGCCTCCCTTTAAATAATTTTATTGCATAATTAATAAATTTTGCAATGTGCCCAGGCAATTACCAACACTAATTTCATTATTGAGCAGACGTTATTTAATATCCTGGCTAAATTGTCTCTTTCAATGTACATTTGCAATTGTATTCTAAATTACTTTGCTACAACAGATGTTTTAGCGAAGAGCTGGTACCTATGTTGGAGATATTCCAAAAAACGTTAGTAATGAATGTTTGTCTTCATTTTAAATTATTTTATATCAAGATTTCCATGAATTTGTAATTCTGTGAGGTACTCCTTTTATTTCGGCGTTGACCTTTCAAACATTGATAATGTCTACTAAATATCTTGGGCTAGTTTTTTATCATATTTCTATAAATGACTGTACACAGCAAAGGGAGAATATCTAAAGAAAAATAATATAATGTGTGTGTGTGTGTGTGTGTGTGTGTGTGTGCGTGCGTGCGTGCGTGCGTGCGTGCATGCGTGCGTGAGTGCGTGCGTGCGTGCGTGCGTACGTGCGTGCGTGCGTGCGTGCGTTCGCGCGTGCGTGCGTGCGCGAGTGCGCGTGTGCGTGTGCGTGTGTGTGTGTGTGTGTGTGTGTGTGTGTGTGTGTGTATGTGTGTGTGTGTGTGTGTGTGTGTGTGTGTGTGTGTGTGTGTGTGTATGTGTGTGTGTATGTTGATTATAAATATATGTTAATTCTTCTGTTCGATGACAAGATGGCGCTGTCGGTGGAAAGTTCAAGATTGGCATTTTTAGGAAGCCCTCCTCGCTCTGTTCCCCGACACTAGATGACACTAGTGCCAGGTAACGCAACAATACGATAGAAAACGCAAAGGAATACAACATCCTCTCGCAGCGCCAATGAATCGATCAGAAAGAACTCGGTCGTAGACGATTCGAATCGCTTTGCACTGGATGCGGTCAAGTGGAAGGAGCTGGCAAGGCTGGGGTGCCCCGGCACAGAGATAATCCATGTGAGGCCGATCTTGCGATTTGTAAAGTTGCAAGCGATCTGCCAGAATAAAATACTGTCTCGCTCTGTGAGCACTGTGAGCACGCCAAGCTTTTTAGAGGCCAATTTGGCCTTCTCCCCCAAGTGACCACGAAACTGCACACTATTCGATATGTCGACGCCGAGGATTCCGATGCTAGCCGAGGTAGCAAGGGGAATGCATTCAAACTGAGGGGATACAACAAAGGGGTTCATTTTAGCGGTTGACGCGCAAACTTGTGTCTTCTGGGGATTGAATTGGACTAGATTTGGTCGTCCCCAATCCTAGACTTTGTTAAGCAAAGCGACTTTCGACACAAGTTTGTCCCGGAACTCGGCGACCGTTTCCCGAGAATTATTAGTTCGGCTGGTGTATAAGGCATCATCAGTGCTGTCGTTTGCATAGCAATGAATGTACCAGTGTGCAACATATCATTGATATGCAAAAGAAACGGCTTTGTTCAGCAGAGGACTTGTGACGGGCTGTAGTGATAGTGAGAGTGTTAAAATGTCTACTTTTCCTTTTTTTTATATTCAATTAAAATTCGTTCATTATTCGGAATTTTTTTCTGGTAACTCTTATCACTAGCTAGTACCATAATCTTTTAAATTAATATCTTCTGTCAGTATTTAAAAGCTATGTCAAATGCAAAGTCTAATTGTAGTGAGAACGTGAAGAAATATAAATCCGCGAAAGGAGCTCAGGTTATAAATTTTCCACCACTGTTTATTTTATATGCAATATTTTACAATATAAGAACTACATATACAAAAGCTTCTTCGACTCCCTTTGCTTTTAAAAAGACTGTAGCAAACAGCTTATTCTGTGATGAATGAAACAAAATGAATAAAACCTCTGTTAGGGAGCTTTTGATTGGAAAAGTTTTATAATAATTTGTATTTTTGTTCTGATTAGAAAAAAGACCGATTAAGAAAAAGGACCGTGAAATGTACATTTTCATTGGATACTGTTGCTATTTATATGAGAATTGTGTGGTAAACAAATTTAGAATGGTTGTGTTTTTATTTAAAAACAACATGAAATAAAAATCATTCCTATAAAACTTAAAATATAATAGTAAATTATTTTTATTTATTTTATTTATTTATTTATTCTTTTTTGTACACCACAATACAGAAACATCAATATAGTTAAAACTAATTAAAGTATGTACAATAGGCGGTCTTATCACTGAAAGTGATTTCTTCCAGACAACCTTTGCGTAGAGGAATGTTGCAAACAAACGTTACAAATAGAGGGGGGCATACAAAATAATAATAATAATAACAATAAAAATACAATAATACATACAAGTTAAAATAAGTGAAAGTTATATATAAAATATCATATAGTAGATTAAATGTAAAAAGTACGAGAAAGGTAAAGTAATTTATCTAATAGCGTTCTAAATAATACGATTTAACAAGAATTTTGAAAGAGTGAAGAGATTTAGCACGACGAATATGGAGAGGTAAGGAGTTCCACAGTCGCACAGCGGTTACGGTGAAGGATTTCTTGAAAAAGGAAGAAGAGTGCAAAGGTGTAGAGAGAGAAAGATTGACGGAGGATCGAATGAACCGATTATGGGTAAGAGAAAGATACTGGAAACGGTTTTTTAAATAAAGAGGAGTAGAAGGATCAAACAGCACACTATACAACGCGGAGAGAATGTGAGTATTCCTGTGAAGGCGGATCGGGAGCCATTTGAGCTGTTTGCGAAATTCGGAGATATGATCATATTTGCGAAGCCCAAATATAAATCTAATGCATAAATTTTGAATGCGCTCAAGCTTATTAAGCTGCTCCTCGGTAATGTCAAGATAGTAAATATCAGCATAGTCAAGGATAGGCAGAAGTAGAGACTGGGCGAGCGTAACTTTAGTTGCTGTGGGAAGAAAATGACGTAATCTACGTAAAGAGCTTAACGCAGCAAACATTTTTCTACTGACCTCATTAACCTGTGAGGTCCAAGACATACAGGAGTCAAGATACAACCCCAGGTTTTTAACCTTGTTACAGTAAGGGATTAGAGTGCAGTCAAGTATAATAGGGGGTAGGGAAGACCAGTCAATTTTACCAATTAATCTAGAACTACCGATGACAATGGCCTGAGTTTTCTTAGGATTAATCGTTAAACCATATCATTTACTCCAATTCGAAATACAATTCAGATCAGCGTTAATAGTGTCAACTGCTTTAGATAGATCTTCAAGAGAGGACTGAGTATAGATTTGGAGGTCATCAGCATATAAGTGGTAGGAAGAGGACAAATTATGACTTATAGAGTTAATGAAAATTGCAAAAAGGAGAGGAGACAACACGCCACCTTGTGGTACACCAGCAGCTGTAGTAGTCCAGGTGGAAAAAGCCTCTTGCACCTGAATTCGCTGTCGGCGACCAAACAAGTAACTTCGAAACCAGTCAACTACAGTTGGAGATATGTTGAGAGAGCATAGGATGCTTAACAAGATATCAAAATCTACAGTATTAAATGCGTTACTAAAATCAAGCAACGTGAGGATGGTAAGCTTTTGTTTCTCCATACCATACCGAATATCATCAGTGATTTGTAAAAGTGCAATAGTCGTATTATGGCCGGGATGGAAACCGAATTACAAGGGATTTAAAAGATTGTGTTTTAAAAGATAGGTGCTTAATTGATTGTGCACAAGACGTTCTAGAACTTTGGAAAAGAAAGGCAAAATAGAGATAGGTCTATAATCAGAAAAACTAGAGGGATTTGACTTTTTCGGAAGAGGAACTACAAATGCGTCTTTCCAAGCTGAAGGGAAAAAAGCAGAATTCAGGGAATTATTCAGGATAGACGTGATTATAGGTAAAAGGAGATCAATGAGAGGGATGACCATTTTCCGACTAATGCAGTCACTACCAATCGAATTTGAATGGATGGACATTATGGCTCTCTTAACATCACAACTGTTAAATTGGCTAAAATTAAAAGCAGAGGTGTCCGGAGTGGGAGCTTTTGAAAGAGAGTCCAAAGTATTATGTTTTGCTTTATCGTTAATGCAAGACGAAGATGAGAAATGCAAATTAAGTTGATTGAGATCAAAGTTATGGTGTGTGAGATTTTGTCGTAATTTCCCAACTCCTAAGGACTTAAGAAATTTCCAGACCCTAGCAGGGTCAGGATCTTGTACTGATTCATGGATATGGCGTCGTTGTGCTTTTCTACACAGATTATTGCAACGATTTCGTACTAATCTATACTTCTCTCTATTCAAATCGGTAGGAAGTGACTTGTATTTAGCTTAGGCACAATTTTTAATGTGGATAATTTTTTTATATCATCGATCAGCCAAGGAGAGGGGGGATGCTTTACACGCACTGGACGAACAGGAGCATGAACGTCATAAAGCTGAATTAACAGAGAGTTGAACAAAGCAACCTGTTCATCACCAGTAGACGCATTGACAACTACACTCCAATCAATCTTTACAGCGTCATTTAAAAGCTGCTCCAAATCCAAGTCACTAAAGTTACGCTGAAGTAGTATCCTTGACTTAGCTTTAGGGGGACGGATTTTGTATGACAAGTATAAAAGGTCGTGATAGGAAAAAGAATTAGCAGCATGTTGCCCAAATTTAAGAACATGGTCAAGTAAAGACACAAACATTATGTCGAGAAGAGAAGGGGCACAGTTCGGGAAAAAGTGTGTGGCAGAATTAGGAAGAAGTTTTAAATTTGCTGATTCAATAATAGATTTAAGTTTTATTGATCTAGCGTTGTTTTTTAAAAGACAAGTATTAAAATCACCCATAATAATACTATGACAATAGATAGGTGTAAGATTGTCAGGAATATTCTCTAACGTGGTGAAGTAGTCGACAGTGAGAGAGAGACTGTAAAAAACTCCGAGAAGTAATTTTGTATGACCAAGAATAACTTCGATAAAGAGAAATTCAGCTTCGCTTCCAGTCTGCGAACCATTTGAAACTTGAATGACTGAAAAAGGTATATGAGAGCGCAGATAAATAGCAACACCACCACCGCCCCGATCGGTACGGTCGTTACGAATCAAATGAAAACCTGGAAGCGAGTAGGAAGTTGATGGAAGACATGGTTTTAACCACGACTCCGAAACAAGGATAGCGTGTGTGTTTTTGCTATTAAAACTTGACAACATGTCGGGGTAATGAGCAGGAATACTTTGAGCATTTATGTGAATAGCGTTAAAGTTTTTGTTAAATTCAGAAAAAGTTGAATCTAACATAATATTTAAGGGTGCAATACTTTCAAAGCTGTCAATACTGCTTAATCCATCAGAGGCAGAATCAAAGGCGAAGGAATTGGAACTCCGAACACTATCATCTGAAGAAATCATATTAAATTATATCTGATTATATGTAAAACTAAGTAAATATGTATTATTATATGTATGTATTATAATATGTATAATTATAAAATAAATAATTTAAAAATAAATAAGTCATCAGTAAACTACCTGCCAGCATTATGGAAAGAAATGTTTAATTCACTTAACGATAAGTGAAGAAACGGAACGTTAACAAACCATAGACACAAAAGTGAGAGGTGTTAATGTTAGATGAGTCAAAGTGTCAAAGTTACAGTACGTTAACTAGCAATTATCGACCTTACAATATACTTTTATCACTAATACTAAACATTCCAAAGAAAGATTACGAGTACAATAACAATTACCAACATACAAGAAAAATTATAACACTAAATAATAAACAATCCAAAGAGAGATTATTAATCATTACATTTTACTATCTATTCTACAATTAACAAGGAAAAGTAATGAAGATATGATGATAAAAAGAAACTAAAATATGAAGTCCAGAGAAAAGTTATAACAGAATTACAAAAATTAATAAAATATAAAATAAAATTATTTAAGAAAAAGTTCATTTTTTACCGGCCCTCTTAATACGCTGTGGTGCACCTTTATCTTCGGGGGGCCTTATTTGCCTCAACCACAATAGGATAAACGGGTGAAGCAGAAGTTGACCCGTTGCATAATGCGTCAAGCTCAGACAAGGTCTCAAGTTGGTGCCTTGTGCCATCTGGAGTAAAGATATTGATAATTCCATCCCTGGTCCCCAACATTTGGTGATGCCATACCTTCGCCTAGCTTCTAGAAAAACACTGTGGCGCCTCCTTGTTAGAAACTCAGACTGAGTTATACCTATGCCCTTAAGTTTGGTTTTGGAGTACCAAACCTTATCTCGCATCACAGTATCGCTGAATTTGACAACTACAGGCCTGGAAGATTTATCGGAAGGGCGTCCCAGACGATAACAACGGCTTATGGATGTTTTACTGAAACCTGGGACTAGGAGTTTAGTGCTGATAAGTGTACTTATGACGGCGGTAGTATCCTCAGATTTTTCTTCAGGAACTCCATGGAGTAGGATCATCTTTCTGCGGCGACGCATTTCACTACGATCCAGTTCTCTTCCCAAAAGATCTACTTGGTTATGCAAAGATGTTAAAGCAGCCAAGATGAATTCTCTAAAAGCATTAAAATCACCTGGTAGGGAAGATGAAGTTGTGGCAGCAGAACTAGATTGTTGCAGTTCCCGCTGAAAGTTATCCATTTGACTTTGGAATGACTTTGACATCTCCATAAGTGAACCTTTCAGTGCTTCCATAGTGAAAGTAGTTGTAAAGTGCAGTGATGTTAGAGAAAATACTTGGAAATAAGAGCTGGTAGGTAGTAATTTATTACATATAAATAATAAACATGAAATTCAAACTGTAACTATTTTTAAAATATATTTAAATTTAAGATGTCTAAAATGTGTACTACTCAATTCACCTACCCTCACAGAAAAAAAGAAAAAAATTAAATAAATAATGTCTATCTGTTTTATACTAATTAATTAGATACGGTACCATAGACGATACCTCCGTTTGGACGCATGGCGTCACTTCGAACTTGGCAGTCGTACGGAACGGAAATAAATAATAATATAGATAATAATTAACTAAAAAATTAAAAAACCTTACTAGTTAATGCAACAGCGTGTATTTCATTAAAAAGACAAAAAAACCTAACGGGGCAATCCACCGTAGTCTTCAAAGATGAGAACGCATCTATATTTTGATTCTTAATTGAAGATACATGTAAATGTCTATGGGCCACAGCACCCTCCACCAGGTGGACTGTGTGCTAGTTCGTCACTCCCATTCTAGATATTATGAAAGATTTATGGTATTGTTGCGCGAATAAGTCGACGTCATGTATCCGGCATTAGCGTCATCTAGTATCAGGGACGAGAGCGAGGGGAGCTTTCCAGAAAATAACATCACTAATCTTTCAACCGACAGCGCCATCTAGTATCCGAATGAAGAACCAAGCTTCTAGAAGCTGACGCTCGAACTCTCGGTCCCTTGCGCGTGTTTACTTGAATATTCTGGATATTTCGGTGGAAAAGGCCTACTTAAATTTGCTGAAGGCCGCGACCGGGGAAGTATTGAATTTGGCGAGACAAGCGAAGCTTCGGAGCGAAATAAAGTGAATCAGTGTGATTAATTTTTAGTGTTTTAAGTTTTAATTGGTGTAAAGAAAATTAAAGTGTTAATTTAGGTAATTCTATCGGCAATTTTTATTGTCACGAACCTCAAGCTCGTAACAATTGGTGTCAGAAGTGGGATAAAATCATGCCGATTTTACCTAAGGAGGAAACGGAGGGTGTCCGTACCCGAAGTCAACGCCAGCAGGAGACGGACCAAAGAAGATTTGGTGGTACAACGCCGCAGACGTCGGAGGGCCAGCCACCGGCTGCAGGCCCGTCAGTAGCTTCTACATCTGCAGCACCCGACTTAGGTGCTCTGATGGTGATGCTGCAGGAAAAGGCTCGCCGACAGGAGGAACAGGTCCGACGGTTGGAAGAGCAGCTACGGGGCGGACAGGATGAACAGGCCCGTCGACAGGAGGAACAGGTCCGCCAACAGGAGGAACAGGTCCGCCGACAGGAGAAACAGGCCCGCCGCCAGGAGGAACAGGTCCGCCGACAGGAGGAACAGGTCCGGCGGTTGGAAGAGCAGCTACGAGGCGGACAGGATGAACAAGCCCGCCGACAAGAGGAACAGGCCCGTCGGTCGGAAGAGCAGATGCTCCTCATGAAGAACCTTCACGCTACCTTCGGAAAAGAGATACGGGAGGTGAAGGATAAGGTTGCTCAGCATGACAACCGCCTGTAGGAAGCTGAAACCCGAATCGACCAAGTAAACAATCGGGTTGACAACGTAATGGCTGATATGAAGAAGTCACTGGACGAACTCAACCTTGGAGATGGAACTACAGCTCCCGTAGTAGCAACCCTTAGTAGTACAACACCTTCTCTACGTTGGTTCAAGGTGCCACCGTTCGACGGGACTTCTTCCTGGTCAGCCTACAAAATCCAGTTCGAGGCTGTTATGAAGGCGAACGGCTGGAATAAAAGTCAGGCCATGACTGCTCTCACACTAGGCCTGCGCGACCAGGCCTTAACAGTTCTGGAAGCTCTCGGTGAGGAAGTGACTTATGAGCAACTCCTTGAGGCATTGGAGGCGAGATATGGCGACGCTCACCTGGAACACGTCTTTCATGCGCAGCTTAAAGATCGCGTGCGGCGCATCAACGAAAACCCGCAGCAGTAAGCTCTAGAGGTGGTGAAGCTGGTGCGAAAAGCATACCGGTCTGTACCTGCGCTCATTGAAGGGAACCTGGTGCAGACATTCATCGACGGCATCCGCGACCTGGAAGTCAGAGCTGCTGTGAGGCTCGGGCACCACGAGACGCTTAAGGACGCCTTGGCCCATGCACTGTAGGTAGAAGCCGTGCGGCAGGATCATCGTTCCCATCGCGTCAGGGAGGTTGCAGCAGCTACGGTTCGCGACCGCAACAAAGGATACAGCCCTAGGTGCTATGGCTGTGGGGAAAAGGGCCATCTTCGATCCAGCTGCCCTAAGCAAACCCTAGAAATGGAAGGTGAACGATCGCAGGAGGGTAGTGCGGCCAACAGCACCGCCCAGCAGCAGCAGGGAAACGAGTAAAAGCCAGAACAGCGGAGCGGGTGCTGGCTGATGTTAAAATAGCCCCAAGGATCTCGATCTCACAAACCCATGATGGAAACAGTCTAATCATCAAGGGCGAGGTCAACGGAATGCCGTGTAAACTGACCATAGACACTGGAGCCTCTCGTACAGTTGTTAGTTCCCAACTTATAAGTCAGTTCCTTGGGGACTCCGCATACAACCGAGAACGCATTAATTTGGTAACAGCCACCGGTCAGCGTATACCCGTCCGTGGAGAGAAGGAGGTGGAGTTGAAGCTAGGCAACGTGACTGCATCCTAGGCCTAGACTTTATGAGGAATAACTGTTGTGAGATAGACCTTAAGCAAGGTGTTTTGAAATGTGGACAGGAGGAACTTTTTATGGAAGGTGCGTTACCAGGGAACGTGTACAGCATTAAGAAGATTGTTCTTCCGCCGAGATCGGAAACGATTGTTCCGGTTAGTCTCCCTCGAAACGCTGGGCAAGCTCACCGTTGTGTACTTGTGGAAAGGGTAAACAATGACCTTCCATGGAAAGTAGCTCGAACCTTGGTCAGAACCACTGACATCTCAGGAGTACGTGTGCTGAACCTTTGTGACCGGGAACAGATTATAGAAAGAGGCACGCTGGTTGGTACTTGTGAGGAAGTGGATTGGTTACGTCGGTGCCAATATCTATCGAGTGAGACCCCCAGCAAGGATGCACAAACAAGAGTGACCACACTTTTGGAAGACTGTCGCAGCATTCTCTCCCCGAACGAAATGGTCAAGGCGGAGAAGTTGTTACTCAAGTATGCCGATGTATTCTCATTAAACGATACTGACATAGGAAAGACTGGCTTAGTTCAACACAAAATAAACACAGGAGAAGAATTGCCTATCCGTCAAGGCCAAGAAGATTGCCGGTAGCACGTGAAAAGGAAGTGGAAACCATGATTGAAGGAATGGTAAAGGATGGTATTATTGAACCTTCCTCTAGTCCATGGTGTTCACCCGTGGTGCTGGTAAAGAAGAAGGATGGCAGCATGCGGTTTTGTGTTGACTACCGCCGTCTGAACGACGTTACGAAGAAGGACAGCTATCCCTTACCAAGAATTGATGACACGCTGGACATGCTTACAGGAGTAAAGTGGTTTAGCACGCTGGATCTAAAAAGTGGCTACTGGCAAGTTGAAATTGACCCTAAGGACAAGGAGAAAACTGCGTTCTCGACGGAAAAGGGTCTGTGGCAATTTAAAGTAATGCCGTTTGGGTTGTGCAATGCTCCAGCAACGTTTGAAAGGCCGATGGAACTTGTACTTACCGGGCTAATTGGCGATGCCTGTCTGGTCTACTTGGATGACATAATCATTGTAGGCCGTACATTTGAGGAACACCTTCAAAACCTGGAACGCGTGCTCATGAAGATTCAGAGTGCCAACCTCAAGTTGAGTCCGAAGAAATGTTCACTATTCAAACGGCAAGTTAACTTTTTGGGGTATGTAGTATCAGAAGAAGGTATCCGCACGGATCCAGAGAAAATCGCAGCTGTCAAGGATTGGCCGGTTCCAAAAGACAAGACTCAGGTTAGAGCATTTTTGGGTTTGTGTTCCTACTACCGGCGATTTGTGAAGAACTTCGCAGATATAGCCAAACCTCTGCATAAGCTAACCGAGGAGAAGTGACATTTCTGCGGGTATGAAAGTTGCAATATCGCATTCCAGGAGCTCAAGGACCGTCTGTGCAAAACACCTATTTTGGGATACCCTGATGCAAGCAAAGAATTTATAGTTGACACAGACGCAAGTGATACAGGGCTCGGCGGTGTGTTGTCTCAGCGGAACGGTGATCGAGAGGTTGTGATAGGGTACTTCTGCAAGTCGTTGTCAAAACCGGAAAGGAACTATTGTGTCACAAGACGCGAATTGCTAGCTGTGGTAAAGTCGTTGCAGCATTTTAGCAAATATCTTCTGGGGCGAAAATTTCACTTACGAACCGACCATGCTGCACTAAAATGGCTATTACAGTTTAAAAATCCAGAAGGACAAGTTGCGAGATGGATTGAACTACTGCAGGAATACGACTTTGAGATCGAACATCGCAGCGGGAAATCTCATAGCAACCCAGATGCATTGTCAAGAAGACCTTGTCCTAAGATTGCAAACATTGTACTAGGCAAGAGAGTAAGGAAGTGGTATCCGTGAGGATGCTCAGGGCAGACCACCTCAGCAACGAGTGGAAGGACAGCTTACAACGTGCACAGCAGGAAGATCCGGACAGCAAACCGATTCTGGAATGGATGAAGGCCAGTGCTCCCAAGCCCAAGTGGAGCAACGTCTCAGCGATGAGTTCGACCACGAAAAGCTATTGGGCCCAGTGGGACAGCTTGCTGCTTCAGGATGGAGTCCTATGTCGTAAATGGGAAAATGTTCGGGGAGACAGCTGTCATTTGCAAATGGTCGTCCCTAAAGCTAGAGTACCGAATGTTCTACAGCTGTACCATAATGATTGTTCAGGAGGCCATCTGGGAGTTAAACGAACTCTACTGAAGATCCGAGAACGGTTTTACTGGGTCCACTGTCGAAACGATGTCGAGGACTGGTGTCGCAAATGTACAAGTTGTGCGGCTGTAAAGGGACATCAGACTCGTAGTAGAGGTGCATTGAAGTTGTACAATGTTGGTGCACCATGGGAGAGAATAGCCATTGACGTGGCGGGGCCGTTTCCGGAGAGTGAAAGCGGTAACAAGTATTTCATGGTTGTGATGGATTACTTCACTTAGTGGCCGGAAGTCTTCGCCATTCCAAATCAAGAAGCTTCAACAGTTGCAGATAAACTAGTTCATGAAGTCTTCTGTCATTTTAGAGTACCTTTAGAGATTCACAGCGATCAAGGAAGGAATTTTGAGTCTCAAATATTCCAGGAAACTTGCCGAGTTATGGGTACTCATAAAACAAGAACGACTTCTTATCACCCGCAATCTGATGGAATGGTAGAACGATTTAATCAGACATTGGAGAGGTACCTAGCAAAAGTTGTAGACAATCGGCAACGAGATTGGGACAAGCACATACAACCGTTTTTGTTTGTGCTTACTGTTCACGAAAGTACATCCGTGACACCAGCTTTCGCAAACTTTGGAAGAGAATTACGGCTGCCTGCAGACCTGATCACCGTGATACCACCTGATGCCCCACGCAGTATAACCGATTATGCAAATGACTTGCGGAACAAAATGAATGACATTTATGAGCACGTCAGACAATCGGGCCAGCAAATGTCTGAGAAGATGAAAATCCGGTACTACCGCAAAATGAACAATAAAGGCTTCGACGAAGGTTCACTAGTGTGATTGCACAATCCAGTCCGCAGCAAAGGGAAATCTCCTAAGCTTCAAGCTAAATGGGACGGCCCGTACCGGATTGTAACCAGGATCAACGATGTAACCTACCGGATACAGAAGGGCGCAAGAGGGACTCCTAAAATCGTCCATGTGGATCGCTTGGCACGTTATTATGGGGCCGATAATGCTCGGGACGAGCATGTCTTAGGAGGGGGCAGTGTTGCGCGAATAAGTCGACGTCATATATCCGGCATTAGCGCCATCTAGTGTCAGGGACGAGAGCGAGGGGAGCTTTCCAGAAAATTACATCACTTATCTTTCAACCGACAGCGCCATCTAGTCTCGGAACGAAGAACTAAGCTTCTAGAAGCTGACGCTCGAACTCTCGGCCCCTTGCACGAGTTTACTTGAATATTCTGGATGTTTCGGTGAAAAAGGCCTATTTAAATCTGCTGAGGGCCGCGACCGGGGAGGTATTGAATTTGGCGAGACAAGCGAAGCTTCGGAGCGAAATAAAGTGAATCAGTGTGATTAATTATTGGTGTTTTAAGTTTTAATTGGTGTAAAGAAAATTAAAGTATTAATTTAGGTAATTCTATCGGCAATTTTTATTGTCACGAACCTCAAGCTCGTAACAGTATGGTGGAGCAATATCGTTGACTGAGGTAGAAATTAAAGAAATCGACATATAGTAGATATTATTCATTGTAACTATACGTTGTAGAGCATCGTCGCATATATATTATGGCTGTAGCACAAATGGATCGGCTCGATTGAGGAAAGACCACGCTCACACACAGTAGCATAAAATAGCAGCTTAATGCTGCTGTACTTCGTATGCTGAGTGTAAAGAACCGGATAATCTTTTTACTGGGAACGAGGTACTCCACCTAGTCTATTCCCTCCACCACCTATTCTACAGGGATAACAACGAATTTACATTTTGATTCTTATTCGATGACAGATTCAGTCTATGGGCTACAGTATCAACTTAACATCATGTGGACTGTGTACTTGTTTGTCACCCATATCACAGCCCATAGTTTATATAATAAAAACATATTTAATCCAATACACAGTTTATGTTTGACAAACAGAGCACATGTACCAGCATCAACACCAAAACATAAACTGACACAATAACCTCCAAAAAATGGACGCCGTTTCGCCCATTTACTGACCATTCAGACCGCTTCCATTTGGCGTGGCGTACGTTTTTGGCATTGACGGACGGCCGTGGATGACTTCCATTTTGACTGGATATGGATTGACATGGATTTCAATCCGTTTGGAAATCCAGAGCTGGATGCAGTCCATCCAAATGGAATAGTTTTTCACACCATTTACGGAACGTTTTTGGACGATTGCCACACCATTTGGATTAATAGACGTATAATAATAAATATGTCAGTACCTTAAAAAATTATTTTCAAGATTTATTGCTATTAAAATTTAAAGGCGCTTTTACCTTTAAATTTTAATAGCAATAAATCTTGAAAATAATTTTATTAACAAACTAAACGTACTAGGCTATTGATATAAAACAGTGAACCAGTTAATATAATTCTGAAACTAATAAATAAACCGGTCTCGATACGACATTTTTCGGAAGTTATCGTAACCACATACAAAATCAACATCCGTACGTCCACGTAAAAATTTTTTCAACATAGCAATATGAAATCATTTTTTAGAAAATAAAATATGGATTAATTAGAGTGTTTTCTTGATATACGGCTACTCATATCGTCGTATAAGTAAAATATGGTTATGATATAGGCATTTTAAGACCACAAAATTCCTTGACCTTGACGTTTCGAGAGTAATGCTCTACCTACCTAATAACGCTTCGCGTTATGAGGCGTGCAATAGGTTACATTTTTCGATTCACTCGACTTTCTATTAGGCACAACGTGATAAATAATAATTAATTAAAGGTAAATTTCAATCCATGAAAAATGGACGTTTCACGAAACGCCCAGGCCGATCATGATAGGACCACGATATTCTATATAAACCGAATCGTAAAGCGAGTTGAGTGTTAAAGCGTACACACTTGTAGCAATTTAATGCGCCTCTAACAATTCTTGTAGTTCACTCCTCTGCACGCAACCGCTACTTAGATAAGATATAGATTCGTAAATGTTTTAACTAAACGCTAGGAATTCATAATAATATTTAAATATATTTAAGAATATATCCTTTAAAATCAAAGTTTAAAAAAACATATACTTATTTGAGATAGCAAAGTTGGTTACGTGATGAGTTTCATTTTCACACACACTTTCCTTATAATTTAGATAATAAACTTTAAGATAAAGATAAACATAAGCTTTCTGTTTTAGTCTTTCGTAAGCGTAATCATTTAATGCCCACACACAAAATTTCATGGAAATCCGTCCAGTACTTTTAGTCTACATTTTAAATTTTTTTTTATATCAATTCGATTCGTAGTCACCAAAGTGCAGATAACATTCTTATTTTCCAAGATAAGATTATAATTTATTTTTTATTCATTAAGTAGTCATTAACTAACAATTTAAGCTAGATTAATTAGTACCTATTTCAATATTAATGCCAATCTCAAATATTAGGTATATTGCCTCTCAGATACATAAATGCCTTTCACGCGTGTAAATGTCAATGCAAACGTGAAAGTGGCGCACGCATGGTGTCACTTCTTCCCCGCGGACGCAAAACCATCGCATCAATGGTCCGGACCCGCTAGTGTCGCGGAGAATAGGAGCTGTGGCGCATCGCCATACCCACACTCCTCTTCCCCCACGAGTCCACCTCGGCTGCGGAGGTGGACTCGTGGGGGAAGAAGCCGCAGTCCATTAACACATATGAAGCGGGCTAGCCAAGCCCGCTCGGAGTGGCCACCTTAGGCTAGCCCTTCACTTTGTACGACCAAGCAGCGCCTACTAAACTACAAATACAAGGCGGCAACGATAAGTATACACTTTACCTTTGGCCAGGAGCCAGTCTTTCAGTGCTCTGCAGGATACATTGCAAAGAGTGTGTGCAGAACTGACATAGAACTATGTTAAGAAATAATTATTTTAAAATCTTTATACCAAACATTTCATAACTTAACAGCAGTAGGTACATATTATTACAAACCGAAAACCTTTTTAAACGTTTTTGATCGTCGTGTGTGAATTAAAATGACGGGGTATTCTATACTTTTCTGCATACTCGAATCTGCGCTCTTTATTTGGCTGTCAAGCCGAAAAACATTGCATCCAGGGTTATCAAGTAGTCACAGGAACTTTTCCTACCTCTGCAATAAATGTAGCTTCATATCTACCTAGCTTGGTTGCACATTGTGGTTGCTGCAACCGGTATCTTAGTGCTGACTTAGCTATTCCTAAAGACAGAGAAACTTTTTTCTTGCACTCTCCTTTTCAATGCGTATACGAGCATATTAGATGGTGGAAGGCGCGTAAATTTTACGATCACTTTTGCGTGGTCTTCCTGACAATCTACAACAAAGCGAAGGGCTGTTAAAAGCTAATGAAAATAAACAATATTTATTTAAGTGTTCATCTAAATTTTAAATCATATATATAAATATATCTACATAGTGGCGTGTAACGGTGGACATATACGCTACGAGAAATCGTTACGATCAGACTGTACAGTTCGAACGGTACAGTTTATCGTACATGGCATACAAGCCACATACACTACGAGAAATCGTTACGATCAGACGGTACAATAAACAGTGCCGACGCACACATGTCAGCGATGGCTTCGACGGACGACGTTTTAGCAGTTGTTGGATTAATATTCGCCCTGAAAGAAAAAAAAGTAAAGCGCAAAAAGCGTAGCATCTGGTGCAAAGAATGGCTAATGAAGAGAAGTGTTCATTCTCATGTAAATTTGTTGGCGGAATTAAAGATGTTTCCAAAAGACTGGCACAATTTTTTAAGAATGGATCATGATACGTACTTACATCTACTTAACATGGTAGCACCAATTATAGAGAAGCAAGACACTATTATGAGAAATGCTATTCCACCCCATGACAGGTTTGTAGCTACTTTGAGGTTTTTATCAACAGGAAGAAATTATGAAACTTTGAAATTCTCTAGTATTATTTCATCTCAATCCTTGGGTCGCATAATACCGGAAGCCTGTGAATCAATTTATAAGGTTCTCCGCAAAGAATATTTTAAGGTAAGGAATAAAAAACTACTAATTACTTAAAATATAATTTTTATTAATTTGTATTTATCATAATAATGATGGTTTATTAATTCGTATTAATATCAAAAGTTGAATCAATCACTTGGTGTGAAATAGTCGAATTTTCCATTTCTGCGAGAAATAATGTTTCGTTAATTATTTTTTCGGCCTAAATACGTTGATGTTTCGTGAGGTCCCTCAGCTTAGCTGCAACGTTTGACCCAAAAATATCAAATCGATCATTACTAATTGCGGGCCTTTTGAAATGGTTTTGAACAGACTGTAAAACGTCAGTAGTTAGGTTTTCATTTGCATTCCTTTTTGGCCATCTTCTATTAAACGATGTGCTTGCAATCGCACGAGTCTCTGGAACTGACTGTGTAGGTGACTGTGAAGTTGACTGGGCGGCCGGAGATGACTGTGCATCACTTTCAATTTCCTGAAACAATTTTTTTTACAGTTCCCACGCTCGGAAGAAGAACGGAAGGTTGTGGCAAAAGTGTTTGAAAAGAGATGGAATATCCCGCATAGTTTAGGCACAATGGATGGTAAACACATAGCAATTTTTCTTCCAGCTGGATGTGGCTCGGAGTATTTCAACTATAAAAACCATCATAGCATGGTATTATTAGCAATTGTTGATGGAAATTATCGATTTCTTTTATGTGATTTTGGAACAAATGGAAGAATTTCTGATAGTGGAGTACTCAACAACACTAAGTTTTTTGAAAAACTTGATAACAATTAGTTTTGTATTCCAACTGACACGGTTGTCGCAAATAGCACTAGAAAGTTGCCTTATGTTTTGCGGCTGATGATGCGTTCCCACTTAGAACAGATTTAATTAAACCTTTTAGGCAAGCAGACTTGACCACAAATAAAAGCAGAATTCTAAATTACCGTGTATCAAGAGCAAGGCGCATTGTCGAAAATGCATTTGGAATCTTGGCATCTCGATTTAGAATTTTTCACACAAAAATTAGTATTGATCCGAAGAGAATAGAGTCTGTCGTGATGACCAGTTGTGCTTTACATAATTATTTAATGAAGAAATCAGAAAGTTCTTATTGTCAACAAGAATGCTTCGACGTAGAAAATGTTGATGAAGGGTCAATAACCCAAGGATATGATACAACGGATTCAGCAATAGTTAATTTACAAAGAACAAATCTTGGTAATACCTCAGTTGCAGCAAAAAAAAGTCAGAGAAGAGTACATGGAATACTTTGCAAGTGAAGGAAGCGTTCCGTGGCAAAATAATTTTATACGTTAACTAATCTATACTTAAACTGTAAACTTTGAGAGTAAAACATTTAATAAAAAAGTTATTTAATTTCATTAAATACCTACACGTTAACTCACTAAGTATTAATATTATATTAAGACCTTATTACTATGCTTATAGGGTCTATCAACGAGGAGGCAGGGAGTGAGGGAGCGGCCATGAACTCCAAGCGAACGCATAGTACTCTACTGACACCACAGGACCAAAAACCATAGACAAAATAAAAAATATTAAGGAAAGCCGACCTTATTGGAACAATCTGTATAATCACACCCAAATAACTTACCTCGTTGTCTGTTGATTCGTCATCCATATTAGAGCGTGAATGTCTTGGTTCTTCTTGGTTATCCAAAAACAGCAACATAGAATAATACCATAGTTTTGGTTTATACACTTCTTGGGTTCCTGCTCCCGATTTCTTCGAATCAACGATCTTCTTACGCTCTTTTTTGTAAGTAGACCGAATGTTGTTTATTTTTTTTTACGACAGCATCTTTGTCAGCACTAGAGTCAACTATTTTCAATTTTTTAATTAGTTTATTGTACGCTAAACGCTTTAAATCGCGATTGTGATACTATTTGCCTTTAGTATTCCAAAGACAAGGTTCACTGCGATATAGCTCAATAAATTGTTCTAGCCATTCGCAATTAGTTTGAGACGCCATCTCCATGATGCGTGCGCACATCCACCCGAACTGCGAGTGCCAACAAAACTGAACACAAAAACTGACGAGCGCATACACCACAGGCATACACGTTACGATCAGTCGGCACAGTTCGTCCGATTCCAATTGATCAGTTGAAATTCATACTGTTCCGTTCGACTGCACAGTCTTAAAAAATCGGACGAAACTGTACAGTTTTATAACATACATGTAGCGATTTATCGGTACCTGATATTAATCGGATTATATGTCCACTATAAGTTTGCGCGCGCAATATTATCCACCCTAAGAAGGCAAATCGTTCCTACATTGTAAAAGGACCATGTATAGCCATGGACTATTACAGTCTTATAAAGAATAAGAAGAAGAAAAAATATTTTATCGTTAAATTTATACATTTTTTTTGTTGAGATAGTCTTATCAAGAACTGAACTGTATGGTTTTCTTTCAATGCAACCTTGTAATAATGTCGCATGTTTTATTTCTCACAAATGTGTATATTTAATAAAGTGTATTTCTTCAATTCACAAAAAGTTGTATAGTTTAGAATGGAGAACAATTTGCAAAGTTGTTCTTAGTACCTAGGAAGAGACCGATACGATGTAGAATAAAATCTATTTAAGCTTTTATAGGCGTTGGCAGTGCCGAAATCTTGATCCATCATCATAACAGCTCAGATGATAACATGATTCCGCATTTTCATTTAATATTAATATGTATTAAAAATCAATAAAAGAAATTAAAACAGTTTATTAACAGCCAAATTTTATTGAGCGAGGATCCATGATACATATGATGTAACTCGAGCGAAAGCAGCAGGATAACCAACGGTGCAGCCATCTCTGTGACCGAATGATGTAACGCCCACCTATAGAATAAACAATTATTATTAAATTATTTTAATAATTATGATATTAAAATTCCTGTAATTTCTGTGTCACATGCACCTCCAAAACAAAAATTGTAGTCATAGTAGAAATTGTTGTAGAAGGATTAGGTATTATAAAATAAACTTGAACTATATTGTAGACATATTATTTTTTAAACTTACCAAAATTCTTCTGTCGTTACTTGTGACAGCTAGAGGACCTCCGGAATCACCCTGGCATGTTGATTGACCACCGGCACCGCTAGTGCAAATATTAGTATTATGATACCATGAACCGTATATACTTGTGCACTGAGAGTCAGCTATGATGGGTAGATTGACGGAGCTCAAACGTTGATTGGAACCAATATTGCCACCTACAAAAAAAATATTAACTAAACATTTAAATAGTAACTAAAACATTCCGTTAAAAATTCTACGTTCCTCTTTTCAATCATTAAATCGTCTCCTAGTTCTTTTTAAGCTTTTTAACCTACTCTTTAATTAAAGGCCCTTTTAAGAATGTGTGCCTACTATCAATGATTTCAAAAGGAAGGATAGGTCCATCTAAACATTTTTCTCATAATTTTTTCATACAAGAAAAAGTAGCGCATCTGTCATAATACAAACGTCATATCAAAACACGACGTAACCAGGGTCGTATTTAGTAGTATAATTCTCCTAATTGTACCATTATTTCATAGTTTGTAGTATATAGTATCGTAATAATACTAAGCGAAAATACCATAATTTTACCTAAAGGTCGACTTGTATTATTATTGGGTCCTTTTACTTTTTAATATTAACCCTACGATATCGAGAATTTCTGTATTATACATGAGTATCGCGTTTTTTAATAAAATTAGAATTAGCTCCCTTTCTGGTCAATCAGTGCTCTATCGATGCATTTATGTTGCATTCTTTATAGAACTATAATGACTACCACGATAGAAACGATAAAACGATAAAAACATTTCAAAATATTTTCAGATTCAATTAAGCAGATATGATTCCTTTTGTACTCATTTCGATTTACCCTTATTGAATATAAAATACGTTAGGTACCAATATTCAAAATTTAACTTACACTAAGTTTTTTAGACAAAAATAGAACATAAATAAAAATAAAACCGTCAAAAAACGAAACGTATAGATAAACTAGACGCGTGACGCCAAAATCCCAGCACATGGGAAAAAAGAAATATGAAACGTCAAACGTGATATAATTTTTTTAAATAGTATAATTTTATTTTCCATGTACAATATTTTTGAGGGTCTGAATCCAACCCTGGCCTAATCTTGGTAACGTAACTAAATTAACTATAAAATAAAACTGTAAAAATGCGTTTATATAATAATTTAATTGTAACAAAATGAATATTAGGTTATTTACCGATGGTACGATATCCCATGTTCCTTTTAAATCTTTGTAGCGTAATTTTTGCATTCTTTTACCACGCAACTAGACATATTTATGACAGGCAAATCTGTCCTGCGCGCGCACCACTGTCAACCGATTCGCGTTGGCCCTAACCTGTAATTTTAGGGCCAGCGCACTGCTCCGTTTTAGTTGTTCGGTCGGCCCGGTCTCAGAAGAAAGAAACCTGTGGCCCGGTCCTTGCTAGATAACTGGTGTCAAGAAAACCAATTAGTCAAACCAAAGAGTATAGTAGGTATGGCTAACGACAATTAATGAAGGAAAATATAACTTAGAGTTATTACTATACTCTTATTCAAAAATAAAAATTATCAACAATTAAAATATCGAATTATTTGAATTAATTCACGTAGCGCTAGAGAAATGACGATTGTAACTTATAAATAAAATGATGATATACAAAAATAGAATTTAACTTTACACTAAATTTTAGGTTTTCGTTTAAAGTCCATTATTACCTTTGAAGTCTAGTATTACCTTGCCCTTTATCTTCCTCCGGAACACAGATAATTTTATAAATCTCGGCGTTATTTGCTTGTCTATTTTTCAGGATCCTAACGTCTGTCCTCAGGATGTGTACATTAAAAGTCCACTTCAAGTCGTTGAAGGAAGCAACGATATAAAAAAGGATATAAAAAAGGTTTTATATCGCTGCTCACTGAAGAATAGTTGTCACGCTTGACGGACGGATTGACAATTTTAGTTTTTATAATTGAGTTTTAGTTATCATAAAAGTTAAAGCTTAGGCTAATCTTTTCTATGAGGTAAGTTATTAGGGAGACTTAAATTTAGTAATGGACTTTTGATAGGATGAATAGAACATAAATAACATAGGAACGAAAAACGGATAAAACAGCTTTGTTTTCTAGTGTTAGTTCCACCAAAACTTATTGTCTTATTAGCTTTTTGAACGAACTATGTTATCAGACCAAAACATGGAAATAATAAAAGATAATGCTCGGAAATTCAGTATAGTGGCAGCGTGAGAGAATCTGCTGTCTCATATTATTGTTGTAAAGTCGTAATAGACGACTGGAGGAAATGAAACAGATGGTCAACATCTTTCTAAATATAACTAAAAATAGTAAAAACCTGCGGTTACCAACATATCTGCTGTTATGGCAACAACGAATATGGCAAATATTCCCTCTATGAGGCAGTTTATGGAGGAGGCCTTTGTTCAGTACACACATTTGATAAGCTAAAATAAATGATGAATGAAAAATTATAATACTAGACAATAACATACCATTTCTAACAGCCTATAAACCTATAAATATTGGCTTTTTTTCTTGTTTATATTTGATGGGAAGGAATCTATTAATGGCAAATTAAACATTTGGTCAAGTATTAAAAATTTTGGCTTACTGTCAGAAGTGCGGCCAAATCCAGAAGCAAGTGCAGTGCTTCCAACGAAATTGTTAGAGATCTCATTGCCACTGGGAAGTGCAATTGGTTGAATCACATCTGAAATCCAACAAGAATAGTAGAACTTAGAAATAGAGATAGTAGTATGAAGAAAATATAAACAATATTAGTTAAAGACAGCTAGAAAGATTTTCGTAATAAAACAATTAAGTGATTTTAAGAGCAAAACCCACATTATAAATATTTGAAAAAACCTCTTACTTTTACTTGAACTTTTATTAAATTGTCGTTTGTATGATGATAATATAATGAGCTAAGATAAATTTTGAAATAGTTATGTTTTCCAACAATTTTCAAAATGCTTAAAATCCAAATTAACTTTACTATTGTTAAGTCCAGTCCAAAAAAAGCTTACTTGTGTAGGAGACTGAATTGATGCGGAGTACAGCAATGTCATTGGCAGCAGTTGAAGGATTCCAGTTGGGGTGGACGGCAATATTAGTGGTTGTTTGACGCACTCCGCCACTAAAAATTAAGTTAGAGCCGAGAACTACAGTAAATGACTGAGCGGTGAAACTTCCGTCAGTGTAGCAGTGAGCTGCGGTCACTACACGGTCTGTTGAAATCAAAGACCCTCCACAAACTGACGTTAGCACCCATAAAATGGTTATTACCAGGCCAGCCTGAAATATACAACTCATTCATAAAATTTAAAAATTAAAATTTAATGATCTTACAGTTTTTGGGAAAAATTACCTGGTAGGGAACCTCTGAAATATCAGTAATGCTACCACCAACGATTCTGCTCTGTAAATTCCCAGATTTAATCGTTTCTTCCTCTAATTTCTTGATTCTGGCTGCTTCTGGGATACCAATTCTCCTATGATAATCATAGGCAGTTATATCCTCTATTGTAGCAATTTCAGCATAAGTAGCCGCGATGGCTAGAGTAAAAACCACTGTAGCTATGAGCCCCCTCATTTTTTCACTAATTGCTGCTACAAAAATTTTTCCCTAGCCTTTATTTATATAAGTAATTATGGTCTGTTATCAGTTTTAATGTAATTAGTAATCTTCAGATAAAATAAATCAATATAAGCTGCCTGAATTAATCAATGTACATATTTCTATCTGTACTTTGATAAGATTATGTCACATAAAGGAAACGATTAATCTAAAGTACTAATTGTTTTAGCCTAAAACCTTTACTAATCGCTTTTCCAAATAAAATAAAATATTTTTCTTATATAATCTATAGATAAATTAAACATGCTAGGGATTGTTTTTTTAGAAATTATTTATACTCTTTATTGCACACAACATAATAACTCACTTATTGCAAAACAGTCGTAACACGAAATTCGTAATTTTAGAGAAGAGCAATTTTAAACTTTAAATTTATTTATTTTAAATAAAACGGTAGTAGTTAATTAATTTTATAAGATTGATTGTGTTGATTAATAAACTTTAAAACCAAGTAATAAATTTAGGTTTTAAATGTACTGTGTTTACATGGTAAATAAAACAAAACCATGCGGTACTCACTTGTGTCATTATTGCAGAAATAACTTGCTTAGTTACAGTAAATTTATTATATGATATACAGAAAAAAACATATTACTTAAATTAAATTAGGACCATATTTTTACAAAAACAACGAAGTAATAGAACGAAATAAAACAGATTCTTGGGATCTTAAATATTGTATACATCTTAGTTACGAGTATAGTAATATAAATATTTCAGTATTGAGTTGTCAAAAATTAACTTCTGCAACATAAATTTGCTTTGTCTTCTCTCTCCTTAATCATTCTTTCTACATGATTAAACTACCGAAGCACACCTTTCTTAATCCTGGTCACAACATCCTTTTGTAAACCACACACTTCTCTTATTACATAATTCCTTCCTCGTCACACAGATTCAGCCCTAAAATACCCTTTATGACCGCATTTCTACTGCGTTTATTCTACTCTCGTGCTTCTTCTGCCATACCCAATTTTCACTACGATATGTTAAAGTAGGGACTAACACAGCATTGTGAATTGTCATACGTGCCTTTTTTGACACATTCTGACTTTTCACAATAGAGTGTAGAGCCCCATTTACTCTATTTCTGCGTTTACTCGTCGTTCTATATCATTATCATATCTCTCATCCTAACTTTTGTCTTACTTGCGTTAACTTTCATTCCTCTTTCTTTTAACGAACAGTTCATTAATGTAACCATCATTTGCAACTTGGCCGCCAACGATGCAATATAACTTGATCATCGGCGTACAAAAGGCATTTGACAGTTACCTCACTCATTCTTAACCCGCATTCTTCAACGTTCAAATTTTCCAAACAACTGTCCACAAATAGGTTGAACGGCCACGGGGAAGCCATACAGCCTTGTCTGACACCTTTGTGGATGCCAAACCAGTCCAAGTAGACCCGTTGATCCTAACACAAGCACTGGAAACTTCTCCGCGATTATGCACATGGAAATTACTTGATCAGTACACCCCATTCCCTTTCTAAATCCTGCTTGTACATCCCAAATTTTTCCATCACTTTCTTTCATAACTTTTTCAATTAGTAACTTAGCATAGAGTTTTCCCGCAATGCTAAGAAGGCTGATATCACGGTAGTTTTCACAGTTATGCGACCCTTTTCCTTTATATATTGAGACTATCACGGCTTTACACCAGTCTTCCGTTACCCGCTTTAGTGCCCAGCATAAATTAAACAAGGTGTCCAGCAAGCCTGCTACCACTTCCTCTTCAGCTCTTAGCATTTCGAATGAAACTCTATCATATCCGGCTGCCTTACCTAATTTCACGCTTCTCATTGTTTTCATTATTTCATCTATATTTATCTCTCTATATTCTCTTTCCTTTTCTTTCGGATCTTCCATTTTATTTATATCACACTCATAAACACGCTTTCAAAATAAGAAGTTTTGAATTTAAAAAGATGGAATTCCTTCCATCATTCAGAATACAGCCATCTCGTCTCTTATAGTATTCAATCTAGGCTGTTTTGAATTTCCCCTAGCAGTTCTTATGAGTTTCCAGAACATTTTATATTTGCTTGGAAGTTGTCCAATATTCTTATATCATTCTTATCAGTCCTTTCTTGCTTTTTCCTTTCAACTACTACTTTTTTTACTCGTATTCTCTTATTTAGACGTCTAAAGACTACGTTTTTTTCTTTCAACACCATCATTCGTACCGACAGAATTACCAACTTTGGTTGCTATTAAATCTAGCCATGCTCTCTTCTTTGATTCAACTTCCATACGTACCTAGGTAAAAAAAAATATAAGAGTATAAAATTGACACTTTTCAGTTGCAAACATTGACATGTAGGTAATCTGTAGAAGTAGAAGATAATATAATCAAAGACTAAATATTGTAATAATTATCAAAACAATAATCTTGACAAAATAAGCAGGTCCACAGCCAATTTAATCAACAATCGTTGTTTAAGTTATTATTAAATAAAGAGACTTATCCTTTTATTGATAGTACTTTTACTGCAGTATTTTCATCAGGTAAGTCTTTAACTAATTAGTTTTCTTTGTTTCATAAAATTAGTCTTACACAGGTACGCAGTCGTATAATTCTATGTTCACTGATAAGTAACGAACTATTGCCATTCAATAGTTTAATTTTTTTTTAAACTAACTGCATTTGATGACAAAACAATCACGTTTTAATCGTGGCTCTGTGATAACATTCATTGATGATAACAACTTTCTCAAACCCTTGATCTTTGTAAGATTTTTCACAAAATACTGAATTAGGCAAATATTTACCCACTTCGAATACGTTTGCTTCATTAATTTTCATAGCATCGAGGCTCACACATCCTAAACATGAAAATAGTTTTTATGTCATAGAAATTTTCGTGACTTAACTAATGGATTTTGAAAAGCGGTCCATTTCTTTAAACCGTGTTTATATCAGTTATAAAACGTATGGGTGTATGAGTGTAATTACAGAAATCTAAATAATAAGGCAATAGAAGTCGTAAAACCGCGTGACCTTGTCGCCGCACATGTGACTCGTAGGCCACAAGCGTGCGAAGAGCGTTTGTTTCGTCACCAGTTTCTTTTCGGACGCAGAGACGTAAAAATAATGTTTTGAAGCATATCCAACTGCGAAATTTCTTCCACAACTCGCAAATTTTCTAATAAAGGGATAACATTTCATAAATAAGTACTTTGTGTTTTACTTAAATAAAATTATACACCTCCAGTACTACGATTGTCTCCGAAAATTTAATTGTTTTCACATTTCGAAATCCACTGATTCTTAAGCTCGTTCATGTCTACGAGTACGAAGGCTAAAAGCAGCGATGGATTTATAGTATGGGGAATAAACAAAATTGTTGCGCACGTAAATTTCCTAGAGCACGGCCGCAGAAGTCGAATGCGAGTCAGTTACGTGATACTACTTTTTATATCGACAATTTATTACCTTTCGCTTACCTAGTTTTACCGAAATATGAATGAAATTTGATTTCTGTTAAATATTTATTTAAACCTTCTCTTTTTTTTCTTTCTAAATATTTTATACCGTTAGCCGTTTATCAGCGATTATCTGTTTGTTCGTAGTTTTAAATTACTTGATAAACTTTGATGCAATTTTAATATATTGTAAGGATAAGTAATTATATTGTAAGGGTGGTAGACTAAATTCGATCTGTAAGAAGCCGGGTAACTGAAAAATAACAAACAGCAGAAAGTCAGTGACAAATCTTTAAAACTAATAAAAAATCATAAATATATCACCCATACATATATAATTTGTTTATTTGCTGTTTGTATAATGTTATATTCATTTTATTTATACATCTTTTTATTAAATAAAATGCTATTATTCCTGGTTTCCAAAAGATCCGGATATTAAAATAAATGGATATACTTATCCTTAACGTTTTATTTTCTCTAATTATAAAGCGTCTATAAGCTAAAGCTAAGACTAAAAGCGTCTATTACTGAGATATTTTCAGTTAATTAGTTATATCTTGGTGTGAGACTCCTGGACGATCAACGAATGCTTAATAGAAAGTCAAAGGCCACAGTCTCTAACGACTTTTGGGAAACCGAAGGTGCTAAATTATACTTTAGGTCTTTATGTAAAACGAACAACTCATCCGTTAGAAAAAGGACATCGGAAATATTTTAACTCG
This sequence comes from Parnassius apollo, assembly GCA_907164705.1. NCBI lineage: Eukaryota > Metazoa > Arthropoda > Insecta > Lepidoptera > Papilionidae > Parnassius > Parnassius apollo. The sequence continues at coordinate 4,419,081 of CAJQZP010000209.1, forward strand.
GGGATAAAACTACGTATGTCGTTATTACGTTTACGGGGTACAGAGTCAATTCATTGTAACTTACAGGACTGAATTCGGTATTTCTCGTAAACAGCTATTGAAGCAAGTTTTGCAACTTTCCCATCCAAAATATCAAGTTCAATATTATCTAATTTATATGAAAGTTCGGAATAAACTACTTTTAGGTGGGTTTTTAAATAATCATTATTGGGAAAACCAACGACGACACTCCTCATTAAGCCACATGTTCTGAACCTTGAAAATGGCAAAATTGGTCGCTCGACTATTTGTGCCAGAACGTATTTGGATATAATTTGGAATGACATGAAGTTGTTTGCACTACTGATTGAACCAAACACTTTGAGCTGCAATACGATGTATACTAATACGATGTAGGGCACTTAGCGGTCAGCCACTGCAGAGTCTACATCACCTGAGGATGTCTCGTGTAGAGACGAAACACATGTCGTATTATCATCCATGGTGTGTCTTTCCTGGTGTCCTGGAAGTTTAATGCACGCAATTGAGGAAGGGCGGGAGGTGTTTTTCAAACTAGGTAAGACAGATAATTTATTATTTTATTGAGCGGATATGGGCGAGGCAATTTCTATCAACTTTAATATAGTAGATTTCCACAAAGTAACGCCTGATTCTATTATTTATTTTTTTAGCTGTAACAGGTATCATAGCCGCTAGCACATTAATTTGAACCGTAGCTGAATGCATATTCCCCTCTTTTTCACTGGAACTACTTCTTCTTTTTGTATTTGGTATGTAATCTCGATCTTTATCCGAATCGTCCCAGTTTAGGGATCGAAAAGTGGTTAACTGCCGGTTAAAGCTATTGAGCAATAATTTCGAAAATCTAAAGTTTTTTATAAATTCAAGAATATAACCAATAAGCAAATATAATGTAAAAAAATGCAGATGCGCTGCCATCCCTGAGAACTATTTTTTATAGGAGAGGGGGCAAACGAGCATACGGTTCACCTGATGGTAAGTGATTATCGCCAACGTAACGTTATAGTGGCGTAAGAATATCTACATCCCTGTCTACTCCATTTCATACCGTGGATCTCTTAAGAGGCAACAGAGGTAGACTGAAAGAGATGATGGGCAGCACCATCTTGATAAACTAAAAAAAATTGCTGTAGCCAACTCGTTTACCAAGCGCGACCGCTATGGCAAACATTATCAAATGGCATAAGACAATCTACGGCAAAAACTATGTTCATAAGTGGAATTTTGATAAACTGTATAATTGCTTAAAGTAAATGTTAGAAAGCCATGTGATTTCATCATGACGATCTTCAACATCGGACATTTTATCCTCACTAGATGAACTTAATGAACTAGAGGAAGACGATGAAGAGGATGAAGTGGATGTGCTGAATTTATTTTGCAGTTTATAAGATGCAAATTAGTATTCAATGAATGATAGACTGAATGGTGACTTGAACTTCTTCCTTGTATGTAAAATTATCGCCACGATTGTTAATAAGTTCAACTAATAGTCACCCTCAGAACGCCTGAAATCTATACAAATAAATAAAATTAAAGTGTCTGTTTGTAATGCCAAAGTAACAGCTTTTTACTTACAGCATATGAAAGTAAGTACGGTACTTATAAAAAAAAACTTTTTAATTTTTTTTGGCTGTCTGTTTGCTCCAGCTCATCTCCGAAATGGCTCGACCGATTTTGACGGGACTTTCACTGGCGAAAGTAAAATCTGATGTTTAAAGGAGTAACTTAGGCTATTTTTATTTCAGAAAAATAATTATAGGTTTACGCGCAAAAAAAACTGAAAACCCTCAGATACACGCAAGTGAAGTTGCAGCGAACAGCTAGAATTTCAGATTTTTAAATAAACTTCAAGATTTTTAAACAAGATTTTTAAATAAACTTGCAATAATAACATAACCTAAAATAATACTCTAAGTTTAACTCATTCTTCAGTAAGAACGACCTAATTTTAAATGTTACAACTAATGTTCAGTGTTGAAATAAAGAAATTATCGTTAAATAAAGTCATAACTTCAAATAATTCAAAAACTCGTCCATATTTTTCTCTTGTCACATTGCTGAATATTGATACTAAAAATTACATTCCCTACAATATCTCTTTATATTTCGAACTAAATCAATACATTTTTATGCACTTGGTAATTCGAACGAAAAAATTGCTACGTAACAAAACGGCGCGTTAATTCGAACTCATCAGCGTCAAATACTCGACAATTCAAAGTTGCAGAGCGAAAGAGACAGAAAGATTGTAATTTATAAGTATATTTTGAGACAAGTTCAAACTTGTATCATCATTTCGACAATACATAAGAACTTTTGGCAGAGGTATTCAGTTAAGGAAGCAAGAGCCTCATTCGATACCTTAAAAAAAAACAACTACAAAAAAAGTGATGAAAAAGCATTTCAGGCACTTTTTCCTCTTAAAAAGTTATTGAGCAGTCTGAGCAGCAGCAATGTGCTTTGAAGCAAACCAGTATAACAGAGTTCTTTCGAAAGATTAATTAATTCACAATACGAATATGTACATGAATGTACGTCTAAAGTTTTATCATTGTTAAAGAATAGCAGTTAATAAATAAAAATTGATCTACACTTAATAATTTGAAATTTTATTTATTTTCTCTCATAAATTTCGAATCATTCGATATTTCAAACACTCGATAATTCGTAAAATTTTAAGAGTCCCTCCAGTTTCGAATTAACGAGAGTCGGCTATATTTTAAATTAGAATAGCGAAATAATGCAAAATAATTATATATTGCTAAAATATTCTTAGCATTTGTTGCAATAAGGTATTAATACCAAATATAACGGCCTTGCAAAGTACGGCACACATGTCTTTGTTGATTAACTAAGATAGGACGTTATTGACAATAACGTTATTTTTACGAATTTATAAAAAAATGTTCCTTTAACGGTTTAAAAAGTGTCATAATTTCACGTTATTGCTAGTCGTCATAAAAGGCACTACATTGACTTGGGGCAGCCCTAAGAATTGCTTACTATTGCTAAGGAAATAAAATTATCTTTATTTTAATATAGTTATCACAAAGATCATGTGTAACATCCATGACACACCTATGCCGGTAGTTGTTGGAAGCATTAATTTCTAAGTTGTCGACGACCATAGTTACTAGGACAAATGGTTCGACTAAGTATGCCCAATTTCGACCGATCGACGACCGTTGAATCGATGGATTCAACTCGGCTGGGTAGCGTACGGGAGACTACGACACATCTTCGGTCAGGTATACCTCAAAATTTAAATGTTTAAGTTTTGAGGTATTTAAATTAGGTTATACAACCAGTGCTTGCTACCAGCAATGACTTATGGATCTGAGACATTGTCCCTCACTTCTGGCCGTATGAGAAAGCTCAAGATCGCTCAGTGAGCTATGGATATGTCTGTGCTCGGGGTTTATCTGCGCGATAAACTAGAAATGAGGATATCCGCAGTAAAACCAGAGTAATCGACATAACCCAACGGGTTAGTAAGCTGAAGTGGCAATGGGCCATCCATCTAGCTCGAAGTATCATCGATAACCGATGGGGAAAAAACCTCGTACCGATAAACAAATTGTAGGGTGGCCCCCTGCTAGTTGGTATGTAGATCTGGTAATATTTGCAATAATTAGATGAATGCAAACGCCTCAGGACCGTGTTTTGTGGCATTCCTTGAAGGAGGGCTATGTTCGGAAGTGGATTTGTAAAGGGCTGTAATGATGATGATGATGATAAACAAAGTGCATTCGAAGAAACGGTAATACATGTTTTATTACCTCATTTAGATGAATAAGCAAAATTTTATTAAATTACTGTTCAATAAAAAACTTAATTACATATCAGCATTAGTAAAAATCGATTTGTAATGTGTCTAACATATGTATCACAATTTAGTGGCATTGAAAATTAGCTTGAATAAAAAAAAAAAAAAAAAAAAAAAAAAAAAAACAATTTAATTTTATAAAAAAAAAAAAAAAAATTTTTTTTTTTTTGGAAAAAAAAAAAATTAATAGAACTTTCTCAATTATCATTCTTTGTCCAAATGTTTAATGATACTCAACAAAACATTCTTTGACCAAACATTGTTTCAGCAAACAAAGAATTATTTTAGACCTGCAGTTTTTTTTTTAAGTTTTAAACGCATGAAGTTGCGAAGCTAGACGATATTTAAAAGAGTGTCACCTAAACTAAAACTATAGCAAATGTTTGAGATTGTGGATTTGCTCTTTGTCGGGTGTCATTTTACCGTATTCGTGTGACAAGTAACGCTAATTATTATATATTTAACACAAGAAATAACAAGAAAAGTTATAACATCATAAAACTAGACATAAATCAAATCCTTTTAAAAGAAATTGAAGCCAGTAAAAGATAAATAAATGAACACTTTACTAAAATTAGTGAAGATTACTCGTAGTGTCTTTATAGTAGTAATAGCGACAAAGGAATAATAACAAAATCATACAAAAATTACCCTGACCATAAAAAAATGTTTTTGAAATGATCTCATAATATGATTAAATTACCAAATACAGACAGGTACATAAACTTAGATACAGATTCACATTACTAACAAAACCTTTTGTGGATGATATTCTTAAAATATTGATTCAAAACGCGTATTTATGCGTAATTTGAGTTGTTGCGTTATTGATTATTTCTTGAGATATTTTAAAATATTTGTAGCGACTGTAGCCACTTATATCATTCTTAGAATATCATTACGTAAAATTGTTGACGTGTTAATCGCGATCTACTTACTAATCAATCATCTTTTCACGATAAATGATTTCATAAGCACAATTTACCCACGTTTTTTAATTAAATTTATAGATACTCTTAATTATTCGTACAAACATAAAGTGATTATTATCATTATAAAAATTGTACCGGACGGGCGAAACTCTCCGGAGTAAATGTTGTCGAAGATACTTCGCGAGTCGCTCACGTCCTACACCTATAGGTTCCGGTGGGTACTCTCACCGCCGTCTTTGTTGGTGCCGCTGAAATATTGTGGACTGTAGTTAAAATCAAAATGCACGATTAACAAATACAAATAGCAAGGTAGTGGCCAGCGGTTCGACTGATTGATTAGTCGCGAAATTTTATAACTATTATTTATTGATCACTGTTGTTAAACTACGGTTGTTCACTGTATATTTCAAAAGATTTCTTTAAATTGTACGGTGGTATCAAATATCTATTGGTAGTAGCTGGTTTTCTAACACTACTGACTAGCAGCTATTATCAACTAAACTAGTTGATTTTATCACTTGTGTAACTGCGAATATCAGTTACCACTTTCACTATATGTAACTGCGAATATCAGTTACGACCTTTTTCGGCTAGCTAACACTTTCACTATATGTAACTGCGAATATCAGTTACGACCTTTTTAGGCTAGGTAACACTTTCACTATGTGTAACTGCGAATGTCAGTTACGACCTTTTTTAGGCTAGGTAACACTTTCACTATGTAACTGCGAATGTCAGTTACGACCTTTTTTCGGCTAGCTAACACTTTCACTATGTGTAACTGCGAATGTCAGTTACGACCTTTTTCGGCTAGCTAATACTATCACTATTCACTATATACTGCTACTAGTCACTTCAGCTACCACCGGATACCACTCACTTCACTTCACTAGTCACTGGTAGTTCTTCACACTACTACGGATACTGGGCCCCGAGCCCCTAAGGTAGACTTGAGCAATACTTTGCAGTGAGCCGCTTGCCATTTTCCATTTGCCTCTTTATTGCATAAACTTTTCACTATACAAATGGCATACATTGCAATATTTTCTATACAATACTAATTGTTACACTAACATGCTATACATCATTAAATCGGTAGTCTGGTACTTTATTAGTATATCATAAAGGTTAATAAAAACATTAACATTGTAAAAAAGTTATTAAACGAAATGTCCCAAATTTTCATAATATTTGGGCATTTTAATTCTTTAATTTTTCTATAAATACGAAATGCGTTTAATTATACAAAAATATTCCTATACTTCTTTCATCTATAAGCCATATGCTAATTCAATGTCATATTTATAACTCTTTTAGGACATAAAATTATTTTCATTATTTTTGGTATAAACTATTACGCAGTTAATTAAAAAACTTCTAGAGAGTTCCACAATAAGACGCGCTGTGATTGGTCGATTTTTTTGGTATATAATAAAAGTTGTTTACATTACTTGTTATCAAAACGACATTCTATACAAACATATTGAGAGTATAAATATGCTAAACAACTATATTAATACACATTTTTAGTCAGTTTTATCGGTAATTTCATTTTTAATACATAAAACAATATTCTTTATCACTTCGTTTCTTAAGGTTGTTAGGCCGTCGCGAACATTTCTCCCGCCGTGCAGCGTCGCGACGATTTTCTCACAGCGGCGCTGCATCCATTTCGGTGAGCGACGTTGCTTCTACTTCGGCAGCGGCACGAGTTTCCTGGTTGGCCTCTTGATTAGGCCGTTTGCTGTGCGTACTTCCACAGTGCGGATCTGTCCGTCCGCACCGGGGTAAACAGCTTCCACCCTCCCTCGTGGCCAGGTGTTACGAGGTAACTGGCCGTCAGCTATGAGGACTGGATCGCCCACCTGGAGATTGGGACCTCGCCCATGGGCCTCCCGCCGGTTTTGAAGTTCCGGTAAATACTCTCGGACCCAACGCTGCCAGAACATGTCAGCGAGTATCTGGGAGCGTCGCCAGTGTCTTTGGCTATTCATATCTTTTTCATCAAATACTCCAGGTGTCGGCAGTCTCGCAGATCCTCCTAAAAGGAAGTGATTTGGAGTGATGGCTTCGTCGTCATTGCTGTCTACAGAGATGTGAGTCAATGGTCTCCTATTTACTGTGTACTCCACCTCGCAGAGCAGCGTGGCTAATACTTCCTCATGCGGATGTCTCTCATGAAGGACGGTGTATAGTGCCGTCTTCACGCATCGTATGAGACGTTCCCATACTCCTCCCATGAAAGGCGCGGAGGGGGTTATAAAACGCCACACTATGCCTCGTCTACTGGCTTCTTCTCGAAAAGCCTCCCGAAGTTCCTTGTCTGCACCGTGCATGTTGGTGCCATTGTCGGAATAAATCTCGGTGGGGCACCCTCGGCGAGCTGCGAATCTTCTTAATGCTAGTATTGCGGAGTCAGCGCTGAGGTTTGCGACAACTTCTAAGTGGACAGCTCTGGATGTGAGGCAGGTGAAGAGAGCTACGTATCTCTTCTGATGTTGACGTCCCACAGTGACTGAAAGTGGCCCAAAATAGTCCAGACCGGTGAAGGTGAACGGTCTCTGGTGATGAGCGAGACGTGTACTAGGATGGTCACCGGTCGCTGGCACTGATGGTTGTGCTTTTCTGATGCGACACTGTATGCATTGGCTCACTATCTTTTTTGTGGTGGGTCGAAGTCGGATCACCCAGTAGTGCTGTCGAACCTCGTTGATGGTAGGTTCGGTTCCGCAATGATGCAGGCTACGGTGCGTCCAGTCAATATATAATTGTGTGATGTAATGATCACCATCCAATATAGCTGGCCCCTTCATGTCTTCTGTGACTCCCTTCACGGCGGCTATTCGACTTCGTAGCGCGATGATCCCGTCTTTCAATTCTATTTGGAGCGGTCGTAGGCGGCTATCATGAGCGACCTTTTTATTATTACGGAGATCAGTTATCTCTTGTGAGAAGGAGCCCTCCTGTATGGCACGTATCAGGAGCTTTTCGGCCTCTCTGATGAATTCGGCCTCTAGTGTGATGTACCTTTTGACATCTCTATTTTTCACTTGACTGGGAGGCTGCGCGATTTGTCGCGGATTATTTTTCGATTTCCTCCAGTCGGGATCTTCCTCTTTGCCCTTTTTTGTTCTTTTATAGAAGATCCTGTCTCTAGTTTTGCGGCAGAGTGTTATGAATTGTAGCACTCTAGCCGTAGCTCGCAATAAGCGTTCCCATCTCGAAAACCTTGCTGGATCGGGAACAGCTTCTCGGAGTATCGGAGCTTGATGAGATTCCTTAATGGTGAGGGATCTTTCCTCACCTGTAGGTTCGGATGACGTGGGTCTTTCGGTTGGCCATTCTGACGGTTCTTTATACAGAAATGATGGGCCGTTGTACCACTCGTGATTGGAGTCGAAGTTCGGTGGTACGTCCCTCGTGGCAATGTCAGCTATATTCAATTTGGTAGGTACCCAGCGCCAGTCCTCTACTTTACTATGTTCCTCGATTGCCGCTATTCGGTGGGCAACGAAAGGTTTGTAACTCCTGGAGCCCTTTTTTATCCACGTGAGGACAGTTTTACTGTCAGTCCAATATGTGACGGCTTCGGGCGTCACGCAATGTGCCTGGATAACGGCGGCAGCTACGCGGCTTCCCATCACGGCGGCTTGTAACTCGAGGCGAGGTATCGACGTTACTTTCAGCGGAGCTACCTTCGCCTTAGCCATGATGAGGCTTACATGTACTGTCCCATCGGGGGTCGTTGATCTCCAGTAGACTACCGTTGCGTAGGCGCTCTCACTGGCATCGGTGAACACGTGGACTTGGAGTGAACGTGCGTCGCTGAATCCCGGGTAGCATCTTGGGATGCTTACTGATTTGAGCTGTTCCAGGTGTTGGATCCATGTGGACCATTGTTTAGTCAGGTCTTCGTCCAACTCCTGATCCCAATCTGTTCCTCGTCTCCATGCTTCCTGCAATATTTGCTTTGCTCGAATTGTAACTGGGGAGGCGAGGCCGAGCGGGTCATACAGCGACATTACTATTTTGAGTGCTTCCCTTTTGGTTGGTGTTTTATGCAGCAAATTGATTGGAAGTCGAGCGAGCTTTAGGTTGAAGCTCAGCTGATCGGTACCCGGTTTCCAGATTAATCCGAGTATCTTTTCCTCGGTTCCTTTGTTTCCCAGATCGACTGACTCAGATGCTTCATGGTCAGGTTCTAATTCTTTTACAATTTCTGTTGCGTTGGAAACCCATTTTCTTAAGGTGAAGTGCGCGTTTTTGTGTATGTCGCGTACTTCCTTTGATATTCGCATTGCCTCTTCCAGAGACTGGAAACTGTCGAGATAGTCATCCATATAGTGGTTTTGAATGATAGCTTCTACAGCTTCTGGATACTTGTCTTTGTGTTTTTTAGCGTTCCAGTTCTTTGCGAATATGGCTGTGCAGGGTGAACTGGCTGCACCGAAAATGATCGACGTCATTCTATATTCTTGTGGAGCTTCATTACGTCGATCCCCTCTCCACAGATATCTTAAGGCATCTCTGTCTTCAGGTCTGACTTTAACCTGCATGAACATTTCGGCTATGTCCGCGGAGACAGCAATTTTATGGCGGCGAAAACGCATCATGACCCCTGGTAGTGATTGCAGTAGGTCCGGGCCCGTGAGCAGGAAGTCGTTCAATGACACCCCCCTTTGTTTTGGCTGCGGCATCGTGTACTATTCGAAACTTCTCTGGCTTCATTGGGTTATGGACGTCGAAATGGGGTAGGTACCATGTTCTTCCCGGTGTGCTAGTTTTCGGTGCTATCTCGGCGTATCCTTTTTGTACTAAGGAATTCATTTGTTCATCATACTTTCTTTTTAGATCTTCGTCTCGATCTAATTTTCTTTCAATGGAAACGAGCCGTTTTATTGCTGTTTCATAATTGCCAGGCATCTCGATATCCTTTTTCTTCCAGAGAAGCGCTGTTTCTATGTGCCCGTCTTGTAACTGACGGGTGCTGCTATTTAGTATATCTTCAGCTTTCTTCTCTGGGTCGGAGTCTGGTCTTCTCGGATTGATAATGAGAGATTCCAGCGCGAAATATTCGCGGAGTTGGTCATCTATAGTAACCTCGCTCTTGTGCAGCTCATTGGCCGCGTGGACGCGCTGATACGGGGCTTTAGTGTGTGCCCCGTGTAGCACCCATCCTAATTCTGTGAGCGAGGCAATTGGCTGGTGCGGCGGACCTCTCCGGATTTGAGTGGCTATCAGAAGTCTCCAATTGTCCTGTCCTATTAGGATCCTTGGGTTGCCGGAGTCATATGTTAGCTGCTCCTTTATGTCTTTCAAGTGCTTGCACTTGGCTATGTCTACTGCACGCACAGTCTGTGGCCCCAAGTTTAGGCTTTCAACCGTGCGTGCTCTGAATGGCACCCTTTTGCTGTGGAGACTCTTCAGCGATACTTTGATTCTTCGAGATTCCGGTGAATCGAGGGTAGTGTTCCCGATAGCGGTGATCTTAAACGGGTCCAACCGCCCTGTAGCTCCAATTTGTTTGGCAATCTCTTCATCCATTAGTGAAACTGTTGACCCATCATCCAGCAGGGCGTGTGTATTTACAGCTCCCGCCGGTCCAATTACTCGCACTGGAATTATTTTTAAATAGGCTTGATGCTTTGACACAGCGAATGAATTAGCAACAGTTTCTTGAGGTTCTTTTTGTTTGACCTCAGTCTTCTCCTTTGTATTGTTATGGAGAAGTCGATTGTGTGTCGCGGTGCATCCTTTTATTCCACACTTATTGGTTTTGCATCTGTGTGTCTGATTTCGATAACGTAAACAGCGGAAACATAAATTATTTTGCTTTGCGAGTTCCCATCTTTTGTTGATATCTGCTTCTTTAAATTTTTTACATTCGGATCCGTAATGACCCTCCTTTTCGCACACTCTGCATTTCGGAAACGGCTTAGTAGTAGCCGCGTGTGCTCTATGTACTGAACGATTGCTTTGTGCTTCGTTTATAATTTCTGGAGGCGCGAATGCACTGCAGAAGCGTGCTTGCTCGGTAATAAACTCGCTGAAGGAGCCGAGGTCTGGTCTAGAGTCATATTTTTCGGTGTAAATTCTATACCACTGGGCACGTATAGAGTTTGGCAGTTTGTCGGTGAGGTGTCGTAGCAGCTCTGCGTTAACGAGGTAATGATCTCGCTTTAGGGCTCTAAGAGTGACGACGCTTCCCCTCACTTTGCTCGCGAATGTGCAGATGTCTCTGGGCGCTTCTGTACAGCGTGCTAATCCTCGTAATTTCTCGGTTTCTGCTTGTGCGATTGAATCTGGACGCCCAAATTGTAGCTCCAGTTCTCGCATAATCTCATCTGGCTTAGCATGCCCGATGAGTTCTGAACTGACTGTTTCCAAGGCTCTTCCTTGTAGACTTCGTCTTAGTCTAGCAGTGTTTTCAATGTCATTGAAGTAGCCTCGGGTTGTTTCGTAAATGGCACGGAATGAAAGCCACTCGGTATGTGCTCCGCTAAAGCTTGGCAGTGTCATTATAGCTTTCGACGCTGCGAAAGTATGCGACGATAGTGGCGCACTCTCTAACTTTGGTTTGTCAGCGAGCGCGGCTATAGCGGATGTGAGCTCCGATATAAACGGACGGAGCCCCCTGTCTTCACTTATGACAGGTTCCTGGCTAGGTTTCTTTGGCTTGGGATCCTTTTGTACATCTTCTGGATAGGAATCCTGGTTTGTGAGCTCTGATACAATCGGTAGGAGCCCCCTGTCTTCATCAACGGTGGGTTCCTGGCTGAGCTTCTGTGGCATGGGATCCTTTTGTGCATCTTCTGGATAGGAATCCTGGTTCGTGAGCTCCTTTTGGGGCTCACTGAGGTCGACAACGTCCGGGGTCGGCTTTGTGACGGTTTTATTAAATGGTGCCTTCCCTCCGGTGATTGCGCCTTGATTTGACTTTTGTTTGGCTACAGAGTTTTCGAGCCAAGATCGAACGTACTCACTTTTGGAGTGACCATCTTCATCATAGTCGTCCGATTCGTCCTCTTCCACAGCCATCTGCAAGGAGATCTGCGCAAGTTCTAGTTTGATCTTCAATACTTCTTCACGAGCCTTCAAAATTCTTCTATTGGGCCGAACAGTCTTCTTAGACTTCGTACTGCAAACGGTGTGGCCCCTCGGTGGCTCTTCTGAGTGGGTGTCTCCCCTGGCTGGTGGCGATGATGCACGGCTAAAGTCATCGTTGCCTTCTATATGTTCCCTCTGCTTCGTTGTGCGGGCCGTAGTGGACGGCGCGGGCAGGGGTATCCCCCCCTTGGGGGGGCAGCATGGCGCCTCAGCGCCCTCTACCGTTGACGGTGAGCGTGGTGGCATCTGGTGGTGGACGGCGGCGTTACTGGCCGACGAACCTCCTTCCAGACCGACGGTCCACGCCTTGGCTGCCCTTCCTTGCGAACGGGTGATCGGCATCTTGAATCTGAAAATTCTGCGGTTTTAATACGGTGGTGACTATTTACCCGGTTCCGAAATACAAACGGATAGATCCGGCTCGAAGGACCAACGAATGTGCCGGACGGGCGAAACTCTCCGGAGTAAATGTTGTCGAAGATACTTCGCGAGTCGCTCACGTCCTACACCTATAGGTTCCGGTGGGTACTCTCACCGCCGTCTTTGTTGGTGCCGCTGAAATATTGTGGACTGTAGTTAAAATCAAAATGCACGATTAACAAATACAAATAGCAAGGTAGTGGCCAGCGGTTCGACTGATTGATTAGTCGCGAAATTTTATAACTATTATTTATTGATCACTGTTGTTAAACTACGGTTGTTCACTGTATATTTCAAAAGATTTCTTTAAATTGTACGGTGGTATCAAATATCTATTGGTAGTAGCTGGTTTTCTAACACTACTGACTAGCAGCTATTATCAACTAAACTAGTTGATTTTATCACTTGTGTAACTGCGGATATCAGTTACCACTTTCACTATATGTAACTGCGAATATCAGTTACGACCTTTTTCGGCTAGCTAACACTTTCACTATATGTAACTGCGAATATCAGTTACGACCTTTTTAGGCTAGGTAACACTTTCACTATGTGTAACTGCGAATGTCAGTTACGACCTTTTTAGGCTAGGTAACACTTTCACTATGTAACTGCGAATGTCAGTTACGACCTTTTTCGGCTAGCTAACACTTTCACTATGTGTAACTGCGAATGTCAGTTACGACCTTTTTCGGCTAGCTAACACTATCACTATTCACTATATACTGCTACTAGTCGCTTCAGCTACCACCGGATACCACTCACTTCACTTCACTAGTCACTGGTAGTTCTTCACACTACTACGGATACTGGGCCCCGAGCCCCTAAGGTAGACTTGAGCAATACTTTGCAGTGAGCCGCTTGCCATTTTCCATTTGCCTCTTTATTGCATAAACTTTTCACTATACAAATGGCATACATTGCAATATTTTCTATACAATACTAATTGCTACACTAACATGCTATACATCATTAAATCGGTAGTCTGGTACTTTATTAGTATATCATAAAGGTTAATAAAAACATTAACATTGTAAAAAGTTATTAAACGAAATGTCCCAAATTTTCATAATATTTGGGCATTTTAATTCTTTAATTTTTCTATAAATACGAAATGCGTTTAATTATACAAAAATATTCCTATACTTCTTTCATCTATAAGCCATATGCTAATTCAATGTCATATTTATAACTCTTTTAGGACATAAAATTATTTTCATTATTTTTGGTATGAACTATTACGCAGTTAATTAAAAAACTTCTAGAGAGTTCTACGATAAGACGCGCTGTGATTGGTCGATTTTTTGGTATATAATAAAAGTTGTTTACATTACTTGTTATCAAAACGACATTCTATACAAACATATTGAGAGTTAAATATGCTAAACAACTATATTAATACACATTTTTAGTCAGTTTTATCGGTAATTTCATTTTTAATACATAAAACAATATTCTTTATCACTTCGTTTCTTAAGGTTGTTAGGCCGTCGCGAACAAAAATACTAATCCTAAATCTAACCTTCTATTATTAAGCAGTCCTCCGTCCCGTGGTATTTACTCGTATATACGCTTTAGTACACAAAATTTAATAAATACCTTATGGTTCCTGTTAACTGCATTATCAGAATTAGTATTCAAACATATAGAAAAAACTCCATCATAAAAATTGGTTAATTTAAATAAATTTTATTTATTTTAGTTAAAGTATCAATGTACCTATTACCAACTTTTGTTTATACAAAAACACCATACCAGGTCAGAGTGTATTTTGATAAAACAAAGTTTATATGTTATATTATTAAGCTAAACATACATTAGTATGTTTTTTTACTATTTGACATAGTTACCTTTTAAAATATTCAGATAAAAATATCATTAAAATGTAATTGTGATATAATATGTAATATTATATTAAATAAGCAAATATATTATACAAAATAAATTACAAAATTAAAAAATTGTACTCGATATAATTTACCTATTTAACAATACAATCTACTATTACCTACTGATGATTCTACTTATGTTTATTCTATAGTAAAAAAACCAACCGCGCGAACACAGAGTAGCGCACATTTTTTGTTTGAAATAGCTGTTCTAGTACGTAACTACATCATATTACTTCAATGGAAACACGATTATTTTTATAGAATTAGGGTGACAAACGAGCAAACAGCCCACCTGATTGTAAGTGGATGCTGTGCACCCTACACTCACCATACGAAACACAGCAGCACTGTGCTGCTATTTTACGCTGGTATTCTGTGAAAGCAAGGAAGTGTCCGCCGCTCTGCCCCAATGTATGTTGGCGAACGTCACATTTCTTCGAAATATTTTTTTCTTACGATATTCCTTGCCCTTAAACCCTCTCAGAAATGAGGGGAGGCCTGTGCCTAGCAGTGGGACGTATATAGGCTGTAACTTTACTTTACTATACTTTTATTCTGTGAGAGCATGGTCATTCCCCGGTCGAACCGACCCATTCGTGATACAACCATAATATAGCTGCAGTGTGGCTCTACCACGTACAAATTTATATATTGCAAAAATGTTGTCTAGTGCAACGTCTTTTAGTTGGATGGAAATTTATGAATTAAATTGGAAATTTATGAATACACATGACATAATAGGAAATTATTGCACCACTTGTGAAGGTACAAGCCCTTACGCAAACCCTACTATTAACTCATCTTCCCAGTTAACCAGTTATTTAATGAAGTTTTTATGCAAAAAAAGAAGAATTGTTATTTCGAATACGGTAATGAAAAAGCATAATTAAGGCACTTAATAATTATTGTTGTAATATAACCAACTAATTTCGTTTTATTAAAAAATCTTATAAAATGTATTGTTGGAACTTGAAAGTGAACAGTCTGAATTTCAGTATTCTAATTACTTATGCAAGAAGTGAAGTTATTAGTAGTAGTGAAGCCTGGAAGATTAGGGGACGGTTTCTACCACAGAAAATCAAAGTTTTTTTAAAGTCAAATATTGTATGTATATTTAATTTCAACGCAAGGAATTAGATAAAAGAGATTAATTTAAGCAATTTTTAAGCGAATTGCTGACTTTATTTTTCTGTATAATAAAAAATTATAGTCGTACAAAATATATTAATCAATACAACCCCAGCAATCAATAAAGGTCAACAAATCTATCTACATGCATTTGTGAAAATGGTGGAAAACGAATAAAGCTATCAAATCTTTTGAGGAAATAATTTGAGGTGGTACACAATCGAGATACGATGGATCTCACACCTTTCCACCGCCATCAAATCGCTATTTAGAGGGTAAATCTATATTTAAGTGCCCTGCGAAATTCCCACTTGTAATTACATTTTTATTTTGTTGAGGGCTTGGGACGCGGGGCTAGTACTTCTTACAAATAAGATTATAATAAACAGGTGTTGCAAAGTGATGTTGTTGAATGCTCTTTAAATAACGTTTACTCTTTTCGCACTGATATGATTTAATACTTATATTATCGACAAAGATTTCATTTTATTTTTTATTTTTGGAATATAAATAAACACCCACGCCTGTCACTCAGAGGGGTAGGACTTCCATTTGGCACGATCCTGACATACCTCTCTCGCCCTTTACATCCA
This sequence comes from Parnassius apollo, assembly GCA_907164705.1. Classification (NCBI taxonomy): domain Eukaryota; kingdom Metazoa; phylum Arthropoda; class Insecta; order Lepidoptera; family Papilionidae; genus Parnassius; species Parnassius apollo. Next base: position 4,435,003 of record CAJQZP010000209.1, read on the forward strand.
TATGCCCTTTACATACATGCTCGTTGGTTAAGGATACTTTGAATTTTGCCCATATTCAATATATTGCCAATTTGCTAAACTGTCGCACAGGGCGTCCCTTCCTGAGTCTGTCGTTCACTTCTGCAACATTGATTTACTTTGTCACTCTCTCCTCGCTCATTCTTTCTACATGACCAAACAACGAAGCATACCTTTCTTATTCGTAGTCACAACATCATTTTGCAAACCGCACTTTTCTTTTATTACAATTTCTCACCTTGTCATTCAAACAAATTAATGTCCGCATTTGTATAGCATTTATTCTACTCTGATGCTTCTTCTTTCACACCCAACTTACATAACCATACATTTAAGTGAGGACTGACACAGCATTGTTAATTTCCATAGGTGTTTTTTGACTTTCCGCAATAGAGTGTAAAGCCCCGTTTCTCGGTTCACCCATCGTTCTATTTCATATTTACCATCCGTACTAAATACACATCCTAAATATTCACTTGCTCACCCAAATCCTCTACAATTCTTATTTTGAATATCATTTTACCTTTTCCTACACATACACAAAGATCAAAAACTTAATTAAACTAAGTTTGTACAAAAAGGGTTATTATAATATTAAGAAATTTCTGGATGAAAATAACCCCCGGGAAGGATGATCGCTACCAAGCTATTTCTAATTTGTTTAATGTTGTTAATTTTAACATAGATGATTGTAAGCTAGTAAAATAGTCCCGCTGGGTTTCTTGTTGATTCTTCCCATGACAGAGGTTTTTTTGCGAACAAATGATAGATGAAAAAAGTGGCTTTCAATAAGTATTGTTTATAATCTATATTGAATAAAAAAGTTTTTGCTTCTGTTTCTCTTTCAAAAACCATCACTGTCGTCTTACTTGCGTTCACTTTCATTCCCTATTCTTGTAAAGACCCGTTCATTGATGTAACCATCATTTGCAACTTGGCCGCCGACGACGAAATTTTTTTCTATGGGAGAGGAGCAAACGAGCATATGTTTCACCTGATGTTTAGTGACTACCGCTGCTCATGAACAACTGCAATACCAGGGGAAGTGCAGGTGTGTTGCCGGCCTTTATGAAAGGAGTAATCTCTTTTCTTGAAGGTCCCTGGGTCGTATCGATCAGGAAAAATTGCCAATGGTAAACTATTCCACAGAGCGGTCGTACGCGGAAGAAAGCTCCTAGTGAAACGTACAGTGGTGGACCACCAAGCATCCAGATGGTGTGGATGGTATCGGGAGGTTTGCCGCGTAGTGCGTTCATAAAATTTAGCGGCTGGGATTAATCCAAACCCTTCCTCAGAGCACTACCCGTGATAGATGTGATAAAATACGCAAAGAGATGCAGCATCTATTCGCAGTGCCAGTGAGTCAAGCCGATCGGAAAGAGCTCGGTTGCCGACGATTCAAACTGCTCCGCGCTGGGTGCGATCAAATGGAAGGAGCTGGCACTGGGGAGCCCCAGCCCAGAGATGGGAACAGTATTCCATGTGCGACCGAACCTGCGCCTTGTAAAGTTGCAGGCGGTGACCCTGCATAAAATACTGTCCCACTCTGCTCAGCACGCCAAGCTTTTTAGAGGCCAATTTGGCCTTCTCTTCCAAGTGACCACAAAACTGCACGTTACTCGATATGTCGACGCCGAGTATTCCGATACTGGCTGAGGCAAAGGGGGGTGCCTTGAAACTGAGGAGATACGCGCAAACTTGTGTCTTCTGAGGGTTAAACTGGACTAGATTTAGTCGCCCCCAATCCGAGAATCTATTCAGCAGACTCGACGTAAGACAATTGGACCAGTAAATGTAAATACTGGCTGAGGCAACAAGACGATAGCTCTCCTCCCTATAGCATGATGGTACTTTACAGAAGCGACTAAACCATGGCTTAAATCTGCCTCCAATGGTTACTAAAGTGAATGGAATAAAAAGTTCCGTATCTTGAAGTACCACATCAGCAACAGAATCAGCAATAACTTTGGGATCGTCCGGCAAGAAGCAAACCCAAGGGAAGTATGCAAAGAAAGACCGCGTCCTATCCCAATCGGCTGACCTATAAAACCAAACACGGCGGGAGCCTGCAGAATGCAACCGCGATTTTAGCGTGAGTAGCACCACACTCCGGACAAGACAATGATTCGAGAAGCCAAGAGGGGCATCAACGGAGACCTGATATTCGTCCGGATGAGAGGTCAGCAGAAGTTCCAATAGGGTAGATACATGATCCTCCACATCTGGAATCCGCGTAGGCGAAGTAACGTGGAAGCAGAGCTTCCAGTTCACACTCGTATTCTGTGAGGTCGTGCTACCACCCCAGTTTGAGGCAGCCCATACGTGCAATAGCAAAGCTGCCGCGTAGCTCTTTCACTATTAAATATGACTTGATGACCAATTCTTATCCCACCTACTTCAATTTTCAAAGTTTCCAAACAATAGTCCATAAATAAATATGTTAAACAGCTTCGAGGAAGCTAGACAGCCCTATCTGACACCTTAATGCATGCTTATTCTGACACAAGCACTAGAGTTTCTATAAAAAGACCTTAATTAATCACGCTCAACCCAAATGAGTTCAGTGATCGCCATAACACATTCCTGTCCATTCAGTCATAAGTCTTTTCCAAGTCCATGAATGCATAATAAACTTTTTGGTTTGTGCTCAAAAAACTTTTCCATAATCATGCGCATGGAAAAGACTTGTTCCGTACACCCAATTCCCTTTTTAAATCCGGTTTTCACTTCCCAAATTTTCCCATTAATTACTTTCATAACTCTTTCAATTAACACCTCTCAGCATACAGTGTATCCAAATTGCTAAGCAGGCTGGCACTACAGTAGTTTTTTACAGTCTTGTTGTTTTAGTGCTTGTTCCTTATACTTGGGACAATAATGCACCAGAATTCCGGTATCGATTTCAATGCCCGACAATAATTAAAAAAGTTGTATATCACGTCTGCCACCAATCCCTCTCCAGTCCTTAGCATTTCGAGCAATAATACCCTATAATATCTTGCTGCTTTACCTGTTTTCTTGCTTTTTATTGTTTTATCCAGTTCTTACAAGTTTCCAGAACAATTGATTATTTGCCTTGAATTTATCAGATATCCTTTTATCATTCTTATCTATTCTTTGTTGTTTTCCCTTACAACGACATCTATTACTCTCTTAATTAGACATCTAAAGACTGCCTTTTTTTTCAATTTCATCATCCAAACCGCCAGATTTACCAGCTTTGGCTAATAGTAAATCTAGCCATGCTCTCTTCTTTGCTTCTACTTTGATCCGTATCTCATTATCCTACCATAACCTATTATTTTTCCTTTCATTCGTCCTCTCACTTTTACCACATACCTCGGTGGCTGCACCCACCAAAGCTTTCTTTACATTATGCCACACATCCTCCAAGTCTAAATAATTTATACACAATTCATCCAAACCACTGATATTTTCCATCAGTCTACATTTATAATTCACTTTCACACCTTCATCTTGTAACCTCTCCATTTTTATACGCTGTAACGCAGTAATAGAAACAAATCTCCGATGCCACCAACGTCTAAATAGACCATTATCTTGGCATAAGACCAATTAATGATCAGTTTCTACATTGGACCTCCGATAAAGTCTTGTATCTACCACACCGCTACTTATTCTTTAATCCACAATTATGTTATCTATCATGTTTCCATCATCACTTATTTCCTATGTGAATCTTCTTAAGATGAAAGAAATTGTTCGTCATAAAAATATTATTTTCCACACATACGTTAAGGAAGCGAATGGCAGAGGATGTGGCTCAAAGGATTCGCTATTGGGCGCATTTTCAAACCTATTTGAGAAGCTTGTAAACAAAAGTTTAACCGGATATTTGTAATCTCAACAGTTAATCCCGCCAAGACAATTCGCTTTTAAAAAAGGTCGAAGTACTGAAGATGCTGTATCGCTTTTAAGATCTACGATATACTAAACAGAGTTAATACTATTTACTTTAATACTAATTACATATTGTAATTTTATATTTTTATTGTTATTTTATATAATTGTAAATTTTGTTGTTAAGCTTTTGAATTGTATTTTTGCATGCATTATTCAACACAATTTGTATTGTTCAGAATAAATAAAATAAAAAAATAAAATACGGACTTAATACCTTATGACATTCTCTACCAGTCAACCCTGGATGATTTGAGAAAATGTGGCAGGTGTAAACAATCACTTCATAAGTGTAATAAATATATTCTAGTTGTTTCTTCCATTACCTTACAGACTTTCAAAAGTCCACAGCTGAGGCCTTCCCGATAGGGGGAATTTTGGCATAGTTGCCACACTTGGCAGGCGAGGCGGCTACTGTAGTATTTTTTTTTATTTTGAATTATTATGAAAAAGGTGATGCAGCCCATTTCCTCTTTCAGTTTCCCTCTGTCATCTCTTATGATACCCACGAGACGATAATATGGGTTAGTGGATCTTTGTTTTCTTTTAATAGAATATGAGTGACAAATGAGCACACAATTCACCTTATGGTAAGTGGATGCTGTGGCCCATAAACATTTACATCTATCCTCAATTAATAATAAAAATGCAGATGTGCTCCCCCCCCCCCCTGAGGACTACGATGGAATGCCTCATATCCAGTTAAAAAGGGTCCCCAGTTCTCACACTTACCGTACGAAACACAGCAGCATTAAACTGCTACTTTACGCTGGTATTCTGTAAGAGCGGGATCCCTCCCCAGTCGAGCCGACCCATTCGTGCTACAACCATACAAGTATAGCTGCAGCATGACTAGACTACATATAATTTTTTGTGACGTATATTTATAATAAATTTGTAGTGAATATTTTTACACCGCCACTACACTCTGCCGTGCTTGCGAGAATGGCAGTAAGTCCGATTTTTGGGCAAACTGAGTTATATACAGATACGGAATCAGCGTAATGAACTTTATAATATAGTCTGACAATCATTTTAATATCTCAGCGGGAACTTATAAATTCAGTAATGATAAGAGCAGTTTGATATAAATTGTTACTAAACTTACTTATTAATACAGCATTATGTATCTATTACTATTGGTTTGTAAGTGTGGTGCCTACTATGATATTGCTAGTGATTACCGCAGTAACTATACACACTGTGGTTACAATAAGTAAAAGTATTTGTTTCGAGTACATTTATTACTTATAATATCAGCAATTAGTACACTTAGTGCGTATATAATAATCAAAGGTATTTGTTTTGAGTTCATTATTTACTTATAATATCAGCAGTAAGTACACTTACTGCGTATGTAATAAGCAAAGGTATTTGTTTTGAGTTCATTATTTACTTATAATATCAGCAGTAAGTACACTTACCGCGTATATAATAAGCAAAGGTATTTGTTTTGAATACATTAATTTATTATTATTTAAACAGTAAGTACACATACTCCAGGTGTAATAAGCAATGGTATTTATTTCGAGTGTACAATTCTTGAAAACCATCATAACAAAAGTAGTGTTGAACGTTTTGGAATGCAATAGTTACAGTTACTCATGATTTTTTTTTGGACGTAAAGTTTGAGTTACTATAATTTTGCTTAGAATTAAATGCCTGCGGGAGTTGGGAGGCATGAAGGAGTGGGGGAGTCGCCCGTATTGAATTCATTGCGTGGCGCGTTTACGTTTAGTGCATGGGCATGCAACTTAGAACATTATTTTGAGAACAAATTGATATCTTTTTGTGCTGCCATCTTTCGTGTGGGGCATGTAAACTAAGACTTACTTTTATCGAACTAGAGGGCACACTTATGTATTAAGTCTATGCAAAGGAAACAATCCATGTGCTACGTACATACGCAATAAACAATAATGGCGGTCGCTATTCACTAATAGTAAAGCTTAAATAGAAATCAATTTAATATTATTCCGATTTCTAGTGCATTTATATACTGTGCTGTGTGTGTATTTAGAAAGGATAAAACCGATTGTGAAATTTACAATAACTACCGCATTTGTGATCGGATCTTTGAGGATCGTTTTTTATATCCTCGAACCAAGACTTCCCAGACCCCAGTCTTGAACCTTGGTAAGTCTATTAAAAGCTTTCTCACTGTCATGTTTAATAGCAATTCTTTTAGCAGTAACCCCTAGATTATAACGCAGGGTAAGGTTTACAATTCACACACTGGCTTAGCAATAAAAGCTTATTCACTTTTATCGGTTTCTTTGTTAAATATTAAGCTTTAGTCGTATTTTTCATTAGAGTCATGTCATGTGTCCCCTCTACCAACTCTTTTTTGGAAATGTGGAAAGTATACTCAATGGTAGCATATATAATGTAATTAAAAGGAAAACTATCGCAGCAAATTAGAATTAACAAGTTGGATTAGTAAAAATTTTGTTACAACTCCATAGAAAATGACATAAAACAACATTATAACTTTGTAATGCTATTGTGAACTGTAAGAAATAAACATTTTATGAAGAAATCTTACTTACTTACTACTTCCACTTATTTTTTAGTTGGTAGTTATTGTTGTCCCTTTCAAAGTACTCATATAATGAAATAGCCTCACACAGTTTCATTTGTAATACTCTTGGTTTATGCGGGTGACCCACAGTATAATTTAGGGTAGTAACAGATTACCTAATTGGTAAAGTTTTCGATTATTACTTATAACATTATTTTGAATGATTTTAATAGAAAAAAAAGCAAGTATCACAATAAAAAATATCTACATATAGAGTGTAACTTCATCTTTTTGTAAATTTTAAGTATTTGACTGCTTTATTACACACCTTAATTGCACAGATCGGCAAAGAGTGCCTACTTAGTGGTAATGATTCTTGTAATAATAAAATAGATTCTGTAAACAGTTTTTATAAATGCAGAAAGTTTTTAAAACCATTACCTTGGCAGAGGGAAATAACCATGCGGGGCGTGTCCATTGGGTTTAATGGTTTAAGGTGTGGCCCGCCACGCACTTGGCCGGTACTTTTTATTTTTTATTTTGTGATGTGAATGATTACAATGAAAATACATTAATTTATTCCTTAATATTATAATAACACTTGAATGCCTCATTGGTCTAGTGTCGTAAATGCAATTGTTGACCATGAGATCCTGGGGTTGGGCCAAAATCTGTTTTTGGGTATTTCTATCAAGAAATTCTCAGCAGCAGTCTGGAGATAAGAAATTAGCTGCGTTTCACCCCTCTTGCCTTGGAAAGCACGTAAAGCCGTTAGTCCTGTTTTCTCACTCTCCGGTCGTGACGAAATACCATCCCATTGGATTATGAGATGACCTGTGCTTGCACATACACTTGGGCACTATAAAATTTGGTCTGGGGGACATTATTATTATTATTAAATCTGTAGAAAAGTTGTGTCTGTAATTCTAATATATTTTTGAAAAAACAAGTCCAAGGGACTAAGTAAAAGGCATTGAAGTCGAGGGGGGGGGGGGATTTAAATTCATCATTGTTTTGTTAAAACTAATTTTAATGATGAAAGAATGTACATATTAACACAATTTTTTCCAAATTTAAAAAGGTTAATAAAAAATTGATTTTAAGACAATTTGGTTATTGATACCTTTTTTATGGATACATCAGAAGATACACCTGATATAAAAAAATAGCAGGTGATTATAGACATAAGATATTAATGCAATTACGAAAAACTTCATTCACATGTTCCTATAACATATTATATCTATGCCAAATATCAATCATCTATGTAATAGTCTTTGAGAATTCAAAACCAAATCTTTGACAAACAGACATAAAGAAAGACACACAGCGAGGTGACTCTAATAGTGATTGAATTTTGCTAAATTTAGAAGGAAACAACATTTATCAATGTTGCTTAATTAAACCCCACGCGGGCGAAGCCGCGGGTAAAAAGCTAGTAATTATGATATATGGTATGTAGCAGTGAACAAAACAAGCCCAAGAGAGTTTTATGTGTTACTCATATACTTTCACTACTATTACAGGTTTAGATGCTGAAACATTAGGAATTGAACCCACATCACTTATACCGGATGTACTTTCTTCACAAATTTTTACTACAAGATCACACGATAATCATATAAGAGGTATTTAATTTATTTTTTAAAAGAAGAGGCGGCGTGGAAACGTGCATGCGGCTCACCTGATGGATAGTGACTACCGCCACCCATGTAGGACCACAACACTAGGGGCATACGCATTGCCAGCTTTAAAAAAAGAGTAGGCTCATTTTTTGAAAATCCCAAATTGTATTGGTCCAGAAAATTCTCTGGTGGTAGTATAATATTGATAAACTCTTAATTATTGTAACTATATTCTATTACTATACCAGCAAGTGTGCGATTAGTTAAAGATTTAGTGACTGGAATTTAATAATGATAATGTCCTCCAGACTGAATTTCGGTCACTGCGGCCAGCCTCAACGGAGACTAGCCATCGGCGTGGGACAGGATTATAGTGCCCAAATGTATTCGCAAGCACAGGTGCACTATCTACTCCATCACTCTCATATTCCGATCGGACGTAAACCGACACGACCGGAGAGATATCAGGCGCAGGACCAACGGCTTTACGTACCTTCCGAAGCACGGGGGTGATATACCGTCAATTTTCTGACTCCGGGCAGCTATTGAGAATTTCTTGATGGAAAAACCCAATAATTAATTTTTTCGCCCGACCCGGGATTCGAACCCAAGACCTCATGATCAGAAGTCGCGCCAATACAACTACTAAACCAACGAGGCAGTCAATTTTTAAGGCTGGAATTTACTATAATAATAACAAGTACAACATTAAGATTTAATATCCTGAGAATCTTTTTATAGCTGAAACAAGTCAAAAGGCTTTATATCTAAACCTGGCTCACAACTCACTAGGTAAATAACATGTGGGGTAGGCAGTTGACCGAAATTATTCCTGTATCCAAACCTAGGAACGGGTTAGTCGTGGTTGCACCTTGCTTTTGTTGCATCTGAAATAACTAGAACTTTGAGAGGAAGCACTCCAGACTCAAAAGTCTTGCAGATATAACTTCAAATTTTTGTTATCACTGGTCCGCAAGCCATGCAGTAGGAATGCTACTTTTTTGCACTGTGCACACAGCAGCGCTGTGCCAGCTCCAAAAGCATTCTAATAATATATTGCATAATATGTATAATATCATTACAATGCAGAAGTTAGAATTAAAATTCTTTAAAAAAAGAGATTCCAATACAATCAGGTCTACGCTGTCATTATTTCATCTGATCTCTATATGATTATCAGTTTGGCATACTTTTTTCAGATACATTGATTAAAAGAAAATGTACAGATAAAACATAAAGAAAATGTTAAACAAAATAATGATTTCAAAAAACAAAATATAAGACAAAAAAGTCAAGTAACAGCAGCAGAAAAAATAGAAGCTTTACAATTTTGTGCAAGTGTACGTATATATACTTTGTTAAATAACATTCAATATTGAAATTATTTTTTGTAAGATATCTTTTTATCGCATATTTAGTATTTACTTGTATTTCCTCTTGTGTCAAACATTTTATTGCTTCTTATTATTTAAAAAGTGCTCATAACATTTTATTTCTTTGCAGAAAATAAGTTGCTGCCACAAGAATGTGAAGATACGGCAGATATACTACTCCTATTTGATCAATTGTTTGATTCTTTTAATGGATGGATCTGTAAGAAAACATACAGGATCTATAAAAATTGTGTAAAACCAAATTCATTGTTTAAGTTAGTAGTTAAGTGTTATTTTGTCATTATTGATTTTAATATGTCTGCCTTTTAATATTTTATTGCACCATCTCTTATGCAATCTTTGAGGGTCTGAACTATGTACAATTAACTTGATCAACAAATTTATGATAAGGGTCCTTACTTTTTATGTTTATGTCATGTTGGAAATTTTAATTTGATATTTATTAACAATTTAATGACTTGAAATATCCCATTTAGGGGGAATCATTGGTCAAATGTTTTTATTTATTTTTGTTATAATCTCCTCAACACATTATGAAGTTCTGTGAAAGTTGCAAAAACGTTTTTCTTGAAACTACAAATTTGATGTATTTGTTTGGTGTGGGGTTGTCTTACAAAGATCATCATTACAATTATTATATCAATTACATACTATATTAATTTTTGTAATTGCTTGTGTGTGTGGTCGTAATTACGTCAACGGAAGTGCTATTCTATTGTATATTAAAGTATTCTATGGTATGTTATAATACATATATGAAATGCTCATTTTGTAGAAAAAAATATATTGATTTACACATGTAAACAATGGTATAGTGGGCATAAGAAAGTCACTTTTGTAAATTATTTGTATTTTAAAAAAGTGTAGTTATTACACACATTTAAAAAAATAGTTATGTTACCAAAATATAATAACGTTATCAAGTACATATTTTAAAGATTAATAATGCTGCTCCAAAATGTATCTTTTAATATTAAGTAAAAGATGCAACAATTAATTGATACTAATTCTTAAAATTATCGAAGAGGAGCAAACCTTTGGAGAGGATTCGATTATCAGTGTGCTCTTAAATGGGAAATAGTTGAGTCTTTCTTGTGGATACCACTGTTTTTCTTGGTATTACTATTGGAGCCATGCGACTGACATTGAAGCCATATTTGTTTTATATAAGAGAGAGACGTACATTCAATTTATATTATTAACTTTGGCATAGCAATATATTTATGAAAATGTAATAATATAATAATAATAATAATAATACGGGATCAGGTTATTAAGACCAACAACTATCGGAGATACATCCTAAAGGATGGCACCGTCGACGTCTGTCGAGCTTGTCGCCATCCCGGGGAGTCACTTAGGCATGTCATCTCCGGTTGTTCGGCGCTTTCTAACTCTGAGTACTTGCACAGGCACAACCTAGTAGCCAGAATTCCACACCAGGAGCTCGCTCTGAAATACGGTCTCGTGGACCGGAAATTGCCGTATTACAAGTACTTGCCGGAAGCCGTGCTCGAAAATGACCGCGTCAGGCTCTACTGGGACCGGGCCATCATCACAGACAGGACTATTCTTGCGAATAAGCCTGATATTGTGCTGATGGACCGGGCACAGTCAAGGATATTTTTGGTCGACATTACCATTCCGTATGACGAGAACCTCGTGAAAGCCAAAACAGATAAGCGAACAAAGTATCTGGACCTGGCTCACGAGGTGACCGACATGTGGGGTGGTTGGCCGACCGCAATTATTCCTGTAGTCGTCTCTGCGAATGGGCTAATCCCAGTCAGCCTTTCGGGTTATCTGAGGCGGCTGGGACTCCGTGACGGACCGCTCCGGGCTCAAATGCAGAAGGCAGTGGTCCTCGATACCGCCCGCATCGTCCGTCGGTTTCTTCCCCTTTCCCCCTAACCCTCGGCCGTTTGGTCTCCCCTGCCGAGGGCTTCCATCTGGTTGGATCTTTATGTATTTGTGTATTTTTGTATTTATTTTATTTTATTGATATTTATGTATATTTATCTTTTCATTTTAATTTATAATTATATATTTATAGAAACCAACCAGATGAGAAAACTATACAGATACCCCAAAAATAATAATAATAATTCATTACTGACATTTTCATAGTTCACATACTTTTTACAAATATATACAATACATTATGAGTACCAATTTGAAATGGGTAGAAACCTGCTTCTCCTAGCTAGGTTTACTTAGTAACCTGTATTTAGGAGAACAGTCCCATCTCCCCTGTTGATGAGGAATACATAGTTGTATTGTTTAAATTAATTTAACTTTTTGTATAAAGAAATCATAAAATTTTATAGACATAATAAGTGATCTCTCTCTCTCTCGCTGTGTGTGTGTGTGTGTGTGTGTGTGTGTGTGTGTGTGTGTGTGTGTGTGTGTGCGCGTGTGCGTGTGCGTGCGCGTGCGCGTGTGCGTGCGCGTGCGCGTGCGCGTTGCGTTGCGTGTCATGTTATGTTAAATTTGTTTTATAAAATACCTCCTTACTTTTTTATGTTTATGTCATGTTAAAAATTGAAATTTGCTATTTATTAACAATGATTTCAAATATCCCATTTCGGGGAAATCATTGGTCAAATGTTTTTAATTATTTTTCTTATAGTCTCCAACACATGAAAAGTTTTCTGAAAGTCGCAAAAGTGTTTTTCTTGAAACATTACAAATTTGATGTATTTGCTTGGTGTGGGGTTGTCTTACAAATGTCATTATTACAATTATTACATTATTTACATACCTGCATTAATTTTCATCTTTTTTATAACTCGTTAAATAAAAATATTTTAGTTTTCAATCTCTGAAAATTTGCTAACTGCCAAAATGTGAGCGGTAAAATACCTTCTATTTACTACCTCTTCGTTTGGAGTGGAGGTCATTTTTACCAGTAAATAATCCAGATTTTATAATATATTATTAGCATCTTGCTAACAATTTCTTCATTCAACTTCCATCTCTTTTTTAACTTCCTGAAATCTCATTGTAATAGGTAAAACTTTGTTTCACAGCATATACGTTCCGAGTTATGTTTTAGACACTTTTTATAAAATCTTTGATTAAAGGAATTAAACAAAATCAAACAAAACTGACTAACAGAAGTTATTATAAGAGCCCCGAATTAGCACACGTAGCATTGGCCGCTCCCCGAGCATAACACCTTGCACGGCGATAGATCTAATACAGGTTTTTCCATTGCTGCTTATAAAAGTCCATTGCTGAACATAGGCCTCCCCAATAGCCTCATAGGGGGGGGGGGTTTGCCATGTTGCCACGCTTGTTAAGTTGTAACAGTTATTATTCTAAGTAGACCATTTTAAATTTATTCATACTCGTGTAATTGAAGTGTTTGTCTGTACGTAAAATTGAAATAACGGACTTCTGTTAAACTCAGGGGGTTATTTGAATACTGAGTGCGCGAAAAGTGACGACTAAAGGCATGGCGGGTCGAATGATGAAGTAGACAGTATTAGTGTGGTTCGAAAGAAACCAAAACAAAATGGCGGACGTGGCACGTGGCGGACTTTGGACAATATACTTGCTATGAAGTATCTTTGCTCTCTTGGGGTAATTAAAAATGTTTTGAAAATAAAATCAAAACAAAGTTGTTAAAGACAATTATTTATTGAACATTAATTATTAATATGTAAAGACTTATTTGCACAAAGTCAAAGACAACCTAATACACGTTGGTTAAAATTCGTGCTTTACTCCTAATTTTAGGTATTTTATCAGGTTACACTTAGGTATATGTCAGCTTACTTATGCATCATCCAGTAGTTCATTTTCTCCCACATCACTATCTAAGAGCAATTATAAATGCTCCCATTTAGCAGTTTACTACGTCATGCGTATAAATCTTAATTCTTTTGAAATAAAATTTCCCCTTTCGATAAGTGTAAGTATCAAATAAAGAGAATTATTTTTTATTTTAAATTTCAAAAGCATTCTTGCTGTCTTTGTCCTATTAACTTAATTATTGCTTACTTTGGTGTTAATTGTAAATTGATCATAGACACCATTTAATTATGTTTGCTATAAATCTTTTATTATATATATTTTTTAATTACTGCCATCGTAGCATTTTTGCAAAATCCATAACTAGTTGAAAGCTTAGTATGAACTTTATCTCCTTTATCATCAAACCAAAACATGTTCATCATATTTTCACTCTTAACATCCTCAGTCTTCAAAACCTATGACATTTGCATTGTAATGTAGTGAGGAGAACACTAGCATCTCATCAAGCATTAAGAAACACAAGCACTCTGTCATGCTCAAGTCTTTCATTTGCTTAAATATAAATAAGTTTATGCCTGGCTTAATTAGTATTTATTTAAGGACATTTTTAATGTCCGTCTTGAGTAAAGTGAACAATTTACCTAAGAATATATATCTTTTAAGGCTTTTTTTGTTTTTATCGACGTGGCCAAACAATTTGTCTTCGAAATTGTACCATCTTCCACGATATTCATATTATACTGTACTAACTGCACATTCAGGAATATGTGGGTGTGCATAGTCAATGATATCAGTTTTATTGAAATATTATTTCTTAGTATTATTTTTGTTGCTCTATGTGATTATATGGTACCTTCCACAATTTATTAGATTGATTATAGTTTCGCAAATGGTTTGTGAGGTTGTATTATGTATGAGTATGTTATAATACATATATAAAATGCTGATTTTGTAAAAAAAAATATATTGATTTACACATTTACAATGGTATAGTGGGCATAAGAAAGTCACTTTTGTAAATTGTTTGTATTTTTAAAAGTATAGTTATTACACACATTTAAAAAAAAGTTTTGTTACCAAAATATGATAACGTTATCAAGTACATATTTTAAAGATTAATAATGCTGCTACAAAATGTATCTTTTTATATTAAGTTAAAGATGTACCACTATTAACAATTAATTGATACTAATTCTTGAAATTATGGAAAAGAAGCAAACCTTTGGAGAGGATTCAATTATCAATGTGCTCTTAAATGGGAAGTAGTTGAGTCTTGTGGATACCACAGTTTTTCTTAGTATTAGACATTGAAGCCGTATTTGTTTTATAAAAGAGAGCCGTACGTTCAATTTATATCTTAAATTGTAAAAGTCGCGTAGAGAAAAATTTAATGAAATAAATATATTAACTTTGGCATAGCAATAATGTATGTACAATAATGTATGTATTGTTGTACATATATTATATATATATATATATATATATATATATATATATATATATATATATATATATATATATATAATGTATGTACATAAAAACATAAAAAGCTTTCATAAGAATAAAGATGTTTATACTTTAAAATCTAAGAACAAACATAAGCTTGTAACACCAGTTACTAGACTCCACTGAGTCAGTAGTGCTTTTATGGGGCAACATATACGCTTTTAAAACAAAATTTGTCAGAAAATGTACAAAAAGTGTTATTATAATATCAAAAAATACATCAATAATAACCCCTGTGATTGAGGTGATCGCCACCATGCCTGTACTATTAAAATTTATTTAAAAAATGTATAAACAAAATGATTGTAAAGTGAAATATGTTTTAAAAAAACGTCCCGCTGGGTTTCTTGTTGGTTCTTCCCAGGACAGAGGTATATGTAGTAAATAAAACATGACTTTCAATAAGTATTGTGTAATAATCTATATTTAATAATAATAATTCTATTGTATTGTATTCTCTGTAACATAATATATTTCCTAACTTAACTAACCAGTTAAAAAGAATGTGTTTAAAGAAATCAATTGATATTGTGCAAATATTGTTAAATTTAACACATCTAATGTTATTAATTTAGGCAAGAAATTTTTAAACAATAAACATTTTAAATATATCCGGTTTTTATTTTATTAATAGGAACTAGCAATTAGCACAAGAAATATAAAGAACCATTAATTACATTGCAGCACTTGTGCAATGTAATTAATGGTTCTGAACATATAAAATTGTAAAGTGCAAATAAAGGGCGGGCCCAAAGCACTCTTAATTTTACGCCACCTGACGGTTGGGCACGGAACTTAACGTAAATAAAACTTGAGTTGCTCATCTATCTCTAGTATATAGACAGTTATCTATGGTTTAGTGCGCCCAGCAACCGTTCAGTGGGAGGTTATGTGCGTGCGCTTACACCGCGCTTTGTACTATCGGAGCTAATATATACGTAAGTATTTTTATTTACATCCTTGCGACCACGCAATTTAAGTATCATGTCAATTTCTTGACAGTTTCTGCTATACTTTTTCGGATACTAGTTAGTTATAGTTTATACTCATTAATTGCGAATTACTGACTTGGCATGTAAGGTACATCTGATAAACTGCTAACTAAGAGTTAAGTCGACGCATCTACAAAAGCAACTTTTGGTAAAAGTGCCACGTTTTTTGAAGTGAAAACTTCTTTAGAATCGTTGTGATTTGAAACTCAATGAAACGAAAAAGCTTCACTGAAGAGAAATATACATGTATTATGTGACATGACATATTATGTGAGAAATGTACATGGATAAGGCCTGTGAGAGAATGAGATAGATATAATTCATACTTTAGTTACCGCAAGACAATCGATTCATTTGTTGAAATTGAAAACTTGAGACTCTGTCTAATATGCAATTTTTATATAATGTAGAATATAATTAAAATAGTTTTTAAATTTGGTAACAATATTATATTTAAAAAAAAACCAACTATTGTGCATTCGTTTCATTCTCTCGAAGTTTCGTTTTCTGAAGATTTCGCTTCTACCGCGTGTGAACTCCACAAATGTTTTTTTTTATAATTATATTTATGAATTTTTTAATCATTAAGTAGTCATTTTTTTGTTGTAATAACTTGTCCATTATATGCATCGTAAACAAATTGGGTAAGGTTAGTAACATATATTTTCAGACTATGGCTACCAGAAAAGATTTAATAATTAGCAAGACCAAACAAGCACAACTAAAACACAAATTTACAGATATCGAGACAATTTTTTTCCGCTGGTATGATTTCAATGAACACAAAGAAATTTTTGAATATCGTAATGAGTATTCCAACAACTATAAATTGGCACATATGTATAACTTTCAAAACATAGAAACCTGGCTTAAAGAAACGCAACCACACAATAAACCAAATAACGATCCCATGCATAAATTTGACCAAACGCAAAATCGTAAGCCACTAGGACGGCAACTAGTAAATGTGGGATTTGATAATACCGAGGTTAACTACACTTCTTATAGTAATGAAGAATTCCTTCCTCCTTCTATAATACCCGATGATAGACACATTGCCATTCAAGAAGACCCTTTTGCACAATCTGATGATAGTTCAGTTTAGATTACACGGAAAAAAAAATTAAATTTGATAAATTTACCAAATAATAGAGACAAAGAGCCTCCGCACAACCGGCTACAAAACTTTGAGAATTTTCAGTCAAAAAAACCTCCACGAAACAACTATCAACTTTCCTAAACACAATAAATCAAATAAAAATAACTTGACATCACAATATGAATATTTTGGGTGTGTTGAAGAGATATTTAGTACCTGCGGGAAGTGCCTATGTTTACTCTGTTATTCACATTTTATGGCCGAAGACACTTATATGGACTGCAAAAATCATGCTTCTTCTTTGTCACAAAGACATACCGAAAATAAAAAAAATATAAAAAATACCTGAAAACAAGATACAAAAAGAAAACGAAGAGTCAAAAATGGTTCAAAGAGAACAGGAAGACAAAGGAATAACAAAAAAGGGAAACCCAAGGAAAAGAAGAAAATTTGAAGAACCATTAGAAAAAAGGAGAGAGAAAAAGACTAAATTAGAAATGGAAAAACTAACTATAAAAGACCCATGCACAGAAATATGCAAGAAAAAATGCACCAAAAATTTTTGTGATGAACGTAGAAGAGAAATTAATTCTGAATACGTTTCCTTAAGCTGGCAATTAAAGGGTATTTTTATCAAAACTCTAGTCGAAATTAAACCAGTTGCATGCAGGAGGAACACAAATCGCGAAATGCCAAAACGCAATGTAAGCTATGCTTACTATTTTTATAAGGATAAAACTAAGATTGAAGTTTGCAAACTTCTTTTTAACAACTTTAGGATACAATCCAAAAAATGACAAGAGAGTTCTATTAGCTTTGCAAAGACCAATAGAGAAACAAGACAATCAAAGAGGACATTACAAAAGAAGAACTAACTTTGACAGAGATGCAATATAAACCCATATTAATACATTTGGCCCAGTAAATTCACATTATAGACGTGAACATGCCCCGCACAGATTATATTTGCCCAGCGATATAACGATTACTTTAATGCATAGGCAATTTTGTAAAAAATACCCAGATCAAATAGTTTCTTTTGAGGTATATAGAAAGGTCGTTCGTGATGAGATGCATATTTCATTCGCTCATTTGGGCAATGAGGAGTGCGAAATATGTGCTGAATTTGAACAGCACCATAAAAGTCATGAAACAAAAAGCAAAGATTGTGATTTCTACAAAAGTTTCAAAATACATAAATTGAGATATGTGGAAACACGTAAATCATATAAAGATGACGCCAAAAAAATCTGCCAACGAACCACACACAATTTACTACTCGATGG
The DNA here is from genome assembly GCA_907164705.1 of Parnassius apollo. Lineage (NCBI taxonomy): Eukaryota > Metazoa > Arthropoda > Insecta > Lepidoptera > Papilionidae > Parnassius > Parnassius apollo. Next base: position 4,453,124 of record CAJQZP010000209.1, read on the forward strand.
ATTTACAAAATGTGATTATGCTGCCTCGAATGGATCAATTTAAACGGGCAATATTTTGCTCGCGTATAATTGCCTGTAATGAAAGCTTCGTGCCGTTAGGATCTAGTAAAATAGACAAAAGTAATGTGCCTTTTGTAGCGGTTTGGCATGAAGCTATCTCAGGGCGAAAATAAGAGGATATAATTTCTACATTAAAAGCATTTTTATTGAATAAACGAGATGTTGAACAAATAGTATTATGGATGGACAATTGTTCTTCCCAAAATAAAAACTGGGCCATTTTGAGTTTTTTAGTGTATATTATTAATAGCACACAAATAAAAGCAAACACTATTACCCTGAAGTACTTTGAGCCGGCCATAGTTATATGGCCGCGGATAGCTTTCATCATCAGGTAGAACAGGCTTTACAAAAGAAAAATAAAGTCTACGACTTTGCAGATTTTGTTGATGCTGTGCGGCAAGCCAATTCAGCTAAAAATATTGTAAAAGTAATGGAAGTCGTTGATTTCTACAATTATATTGACCTGTCTTCACAACACAAAGTGCGCAAAAATGAACCAAGGGTATACCTCAAGGATATTATGGTAATAACAGCAAAAAAGGGGTGAGTTCACGCTCAAATATAAAAATAATCACAATGATATAAATGAAAAAAATTTAGACTTTCTTCAAATAAAATATATAAAATCAAAGAAAATTCATGAATTTATTCAAAAATCATCACCAAGGGGCGTATCGGAATCTACTAAAATGGCATAATAAAGAACATTTTGCAGCTAATGCCGGATAATAGAAAAGAGTTTTGGCTAAACTTACCAGTTTCAGATGTAAATATTGATTCCGTTTAAGTTTACAAGACTGAAATATATATTTAATATGTTTATTTTTTAATTTTGATTTAATGAGAAATAAGTACGTTGAGTTATGATTTGTTAAATTAGTACGTAAGCAACTTTTGCACGATGGATCTCAAATTCTTGCCATATTAAAGATAAGTTAGTTTAAAACATTTGTACAAGTATTAATTAATAAGGAATGTTAATAAATAAAAGATTTTTTACTCTATTTACTGTTGTTTTTTTATCCTAAGAAGCCCTATGAATTATATGAATAACTTACCATAAGAGCAATAACTACGTACTTACTCCGGTAATTCTAAGTAATTATTTATTGTTACGCGCTCAAGTCGACGGCACTAGCGCCATCTAGTCTCGAACCGAAGAACTAAATTTCTTGAAGTTGAAACACGAACTCTCGGTACCTTGCGCGTGTTTACTTGAATATTCTGGATATTTCGCTGCTAATTTATATAAATAGGCGCTGCAAGATGCGATCAGGGAAGATTGAAGTTGGAGAGACAAGCGAAGCTTCGGAGCGGAATAAAGTGAATCAGTGTGATTAATTATTAGTGTTTTTAACTTTAATTATTGTAAAGTAAATTAAAGTGTTAATTTAGGTAATTCTATCAGTAATTTTTATTCTCACGAACCTCAAGCTCGTAACAATTGGTGTCAGAAGTGGGATAAAATCATGCCGATTTTACCTAAGGAGGAAACGGAGGGTGTCCATACCCGAAGTCAATGCCAGCAGGAGACGGACCAAAGAAGATTTGGTGGTGCAACTCCGCAGACGTCGGAGGGCCAGCCGCCGGCTTCAGGCCCATCAGTAGCTCCTACATCTGCAGCACCTGACTTAGGTGCTCTGATGGTGATGCTGCAGGAGCAGGCTCGCCGACAAGAGGAACAGGCTCGCCGACAAGAGGAACACGCTCGCCGACAGGAGGAACAGGTCCGTCAGTTGAAGGAGCAGCTGCAGAGCGGACAAGAGGAACAGGTCCGTCGATTGGAAGAGCAGCTGCGGGGCGGACAAGAGGAACAGGTCCGTCGTTTGGAAGAGCACCTGCGCGACGGACAGGAGGAACAGGCCCGTCGGTTGGAAGAGCAGATTGCCCTCATGAAGGATCTTCACGCTACCTTCGGGAAGGAGATCAAGGAGGTGAAGGATAGGGTTGCTCAGCATGACAACCGCCTGTCAGAAGCTGAAACCCAAATCGCGAAAGCTGAAACCCGAATCGAGAAAGCTGAAACCCGAATCGACCAAGTAAACAATCGGGTTGACAACGTAATGGCTGACATGAAGAAATCACTGGACGAACTCAAACTTGGAGGTGGAGCTACAGCTCCCGTAGTAGCTACAGCACCTTCGCTACGTGGATTCAAAGTGCCGCCGTTCGACGGGACTTCTTCCTGGTCGGCCTACAAAATCCAGTTCGAGGCTGTTATGAAGGCGAACGGCTGGAATAAAAGTCAGGCCATGACTGCTCTCATACTAGGCATGCGTGACCAGGCCTTAACAGTTCTGGAAGCTCTCGGTGAGGAAGTGACTTATGAACAACTCCTTGAGGCATTGGAGGCGAGATATGACGACGCTGACCTGGAACACGTCTTTCGTGCGCAGCTTAAAGATGGCGTGCAGCGCATCAACGAAAACCTGCAGCAGTGGGCTCTAGAGGTGGAGAAGCTGGTGCGAAAATCATATCGGTCTGTACCTGCGCTCATTGAAGGGAACCTGGTGCAGACATTCATCGACGGCATCCGTGACCTGGAAGTCAGAGCTGCTGTGAGGCTCGGGCACCACGAGACGCTTAAGGACGCCTTGGCCCATGCACTGGAGGTGGAAGCCGTGCGGCAGGATCATCGTTCCCATCGCCTCAGGGAGGTTGCAGCAGCTACAGTTCGCGACCGCAACAAAGGATACAGCCCTAGGTGCTATGGCTGTGGGGAAAAGGGCCATCTTCGATCCAGCTGCCCAAAGCGAACCCTAGAAAGGGAAGGTGAACGATCTCAGGAGGGTAGTGCGGCCAACAGCACCGCCCAGCAGCAGCAGGGAAACGAGTAAAAGCCAGAACTGCGGGGCGGGTGCTGGCTGATGTTAAAAGAGCCCCAAGAATCTCGATCTCACAAACCCACGATGGGAACAGTCTAATCATCAAGGGCGAGGTCAACGGAATGCCGTGTAAACTGACCATAGACACTGGAGCCTCTCGTACGGTTGTTACTTCTCAACTAATAAGTCAGTTCCTTGGGGACTCCGCATACAACCGAGAACGCATTAATTTGGTAACAGCCACCGGTCAGCGTATACCCGTCCGTGGAGAGAAAGAAATGGAGTTGAAGCTAGGCAACATGATATACCTGCATAATGTCATCGTGGCTGATATAATGGACGACTACATCCTGGGCCTAGACTTCATGAGGAAGAATTGTTGTGCGATTGACGTTAAGCAAGGTGTCTTGAAATGTGACAAAAGGAACTTTTTGTGGAAGGAGCGTTACCAGGGAACGTGTACAGCCTTGAGAAGATTGTTCTTCCGCCGAGATCGGAAACGATTGTGCCGGTTAGTCTTCCTCGGAATCCTGGGCAACCTCATCGTTGTGTACTCGTGGAAAGGTTAGAAAATGACCTTCCATGGAAAGTGGCTCGAACCTTGGTCAGAACCACTAGCATCTCAGGAGTACTTGTGCTGAACCTTTGTGGCCAGGAACAGATTATAGAAAAAGGCACACTGGTTGCTACTTGTGAGGAAGTGGATTGATTACGTCGGTGCCAAACACAGAAGAAGAATTGCCTATCCGTCAGCGGCCAAGAAGATTGCCGGTAGCACGTGAAAAGAAGTGGAAACCATGATTGAGGGAATGGTGAAGGATGGTGTTATTGAACCTTCATATTCTAGTCCATGGTGTTCACCCGTGGTACTGGTAAAGAAGAAGGATGGCAGCATGCGGTTTTGTGTTGACTACCGCCGTCTGAACGACGTTACGAAGAAGGACAGCTATCCCTTGCCAAGAATTGATGACACGCTGGACATGCTTACAGGAATAAAGTGGTTTAGCACGCTGGACCTAAAAAGTGACTACTGGCAAGTTGAAATTGACCCTAAGGACAAGGAGAAAACTGCGTTCTCGACGGAAAAGGGTCTGTGGTAATTTAAAGTAATGCCGTTTGGGTTGTGCAATGCTCCAGCAACGTTTGAAAGGCTGATGGAACTTGTACTTACCGGGCTAATTGGCGATGCCTGTCTGGTCTACTTGGATGACACCATCATCGTGGGCCGTACGTTTGAGGAACAGCTTCAAAACCTGGAACGCATGCTCATGAAGATTCAGAGTGCCAACCTCAAGTTGAGTCCGAAGAAATGTTCACTATTCAAACGGCAAGTCAACTTTCTGGGGTATGTAGTGTCGGAGGAAGGTATCCGCACGGATCCAGAGAAAATCGCAGCTGTAAAGGATTGGCCGGTTCCAAAAGACAAGACGCAGGTTAGAGCATTTTTGGGTTTGTGCTCCTATTACCGGCGATTTGTGAAGAACTTTGCAGATATAGCCAAACCTCTACATAAGCTAACCGAGGAGAAGCGACATTTCGGCTGGGATGAAAGTTGTAATATCGCATTCCAGGAGCTCAAGGACCGTGTGTGCAAAACACCTATTTTGGGATACCCTGATGCAAGCAAAGAATTTATAGTTGACACAGACGCAAGTGATATAGGACTTGGCGGTGTGTTGTCTCAACGGAATAGTGACCAAGAGGTCGTGATAGCGTACTTCAGCAAGTCGTTGTCAAAACCGGAAAGGAACTATTGTGTCACAAGACGCGAATTGCTAGCTGTGGTAAAGTCGTTGCAGCATTTTAGCAAATATCTTCTGGGGCGAAAATTTCACTTACGAACTGACCATGCTGCACTAAAATGGCTATTGCAGTTTAAAAATCCAGAAGGACAAGTTGCGAGGTGGATTGAACTACTGCAGGAATACGACTTTGAGATCGAACATCATTATCACGAAGACCTTGTCCTGAAGATTGCAAACATTGTAATAGGCAAGAGAGTAAGGAAGTGGTATCCGTGAGAATGCTCAGGGCAGACCACCTCAGCAACGAATGGAAGGACAGCTTACAACGTGCACAGCAGGAAGATCCGGACATCAAGCCGATCCTGGAATGGATGAAGGCCAGTGCTCCCAAGCCCAAGTGGAGCGACGTCTCAGCGATGAGTTCGACCACTAAAAGCTATTGGGCCCAGTGGGACAGCTTGCTGCTTCAAGATGGAGTTCTGTGCCGTAAATGGGAAAATGTTCGGGGAGACAGCTGTCATTTACAAATGGTTGTCTCTAAAGCTAAAGTACCGGATGTTCTACAGCTGTACCATAATGATTATTCAGGAGGCCATCTAGGAGTTAAACGAACTCTACTGAAGATCCGAGAACGGTTTTACTGGGTCCACTGTCGAAACGATATCGAGGACTGGTGTCGCAAATGTACAAGTTGTGCGGCTGTAAAGGGACCTCAGACTCGTAGTAGAGGTGCATTGAAGTTGTACAATGTTGGTGCACCATGGGAGAGAATAGCCATTGACGTGGCTGGGCCGTTTCCGGAGAGTGAAAGCGGTAACAAGTATTTCATGGTTGTGATGGATTACTTCACTAAGTGGCCAGAAGTCTTCGCCATTCCAAATCAAGAAGCTTCAACAGTTGCAGATAAACTAGTTCATTAAGTCTTCTGTCGTTTTGGAGTACCTTTAGAGATTCACAGCGATCAAGGAAGGAATTTTGAGTCTCAAATATTCCAGGAAACTTGCCGAGTTATGGGTACTCATAAAACAAGAACGACTTCTTATCACCCGCAATCTGATGGAATGGTAGAACGATTTAAACAGACATTGGAGAGTTACCTAGCAAAAGTTGTAGACAATCGGCAACAAGATTGGGACAAGCACATACAACCGTTTTTGTTGTCATATCGAAGCGCTGTTCACGAAAGTACATCAGTGACCGCAAACTTTAGGAGAGAATTACGGCTGCCTGCGGACCTGATCACCGGGATACCACCTGATGCTCCACGCAGTATAACCGATTATGCAAATGACATGCGGAACAAAATGAATAACGTTTATGAGCACGTCAGACAATCGGGCCAGCAAATATCTGAAAAGATGAAAACCCGGTACGACCGCAAAATGAACAACAAAGGGTTCGACGAAGATTCACTTGTGTGGTTGCACAATCCAGTCCGCAGCAAAGGGAAATCTCCTAAGCTTCAAGCTAAATGGGACGGCCCGTACCGGATTGTGACCAAGATCAACGATGTAACATACCGGATACAGAAAAGCGCAAGAGGGACTCCTAAGATCGTCCATGTGGATCGCCTGGCGCGTTATTATGTCGCCGATAATGCTCGGGACGAGCATGTCTTAGGAGGGGGCAGTGTTACGCGCTCAAGTCGACGGCACTAGCGCCATCTAGTCTCGAACCGAAGAACTAAACTTCTTGAAGTTGAAACACGAACTCTCGGTACCTTGCGCGTGTTTACTTGAATATTCTGGATATTTCGCTGCTAATTTATATAAATAGGCGCTGCAAGATGCGATCAGGGAAGATTGAAGTTGGCGAGACAAGCGAAGCTTCGGAGCGGAATAAAGTGAATCAGTGTGATTAATTATTAGTGTTTTTAACTTTAATTAGTGTAAAGTAAATTAAAGTGTTAATTTAGGTAATTCTATCGGCAATTTTTATTGCCACGAACCTCAAGCTCGTAACATTATTTTAAGATTATCAACGTATACTTAGCATAAACGGTTTTTTTGTCATTTAAAACTAATATAATTCAACAACACCTTTAATTGGTACATTACGCTAAATATTTCAATTATTTTATTTTAGAAAACACATTAACTGAAAACAGGAAAGGTGAAAATGAACGAAAAATTTGCGCTCCATTTTCTCGAAATCTTATTACAGATACTTACTGCCATTATCGTAAGCATGGCAGCACTGTGGGTAGTTGTTTTCTTGACTTTGTGATATTTCTTAGACCCCTCAAACAGGAAAAATAATTAAACTACCAGTTACCAGTGTACATATGACATAACGCGAGTAACCGGAGTTCGATCCCCACCGGCACTAATGAAGTTGCTAATTGCAATTTTAAGTCCTGATATACCACGTGCTCGGCGGTGAAGGAAAACATCGTGAGAAAACCTGCATGTCTGAGGAATAAGAAAAAATATTTCGAAGGCATGTGAAGTTCGCCTACACGCATTGGGACAGCCTGGCGGACATTTTCTTGCCCTTAAACCCTCTCCGAAATGAGGGGAGGCCTATGCCCAGCAGTGGGACGTATAGGTTGTAACTACCCAGTTTCCAGTCAACGTATAATTCAGTAGAGTACACTTCTTTGGAGGTGCATGTTCTTGAATTATTTTATTCCCCAGACATACAGGTTTCCTCACGATGTTATTAATTTACAATTATACATAGTTACCAGAGTATATTCACAATTACATTTTTTCAGCCGGATCAAACTTTTATGTAAAAGTACAAACCAATTTCAAAACAAAACAGTAGTCTCTGTATGATATAGCTTTTGAAGCCAGAAACAGAAATCGAAACTTTTTTTAATAATAATACTAATTGAAAGTCACTTTTTAAATTTACCACTGGTTCGGCAAAAAACCTCGGGCCTGGGAAGAACCAGCAAGAAACCCAGCGGGCGGGGCTGTAATTATTCTATACACATGATACGTTGATAAATTTTCATTGATTGTCGTAGACGTGCAATAAAATCTTATTCAAAACTTGTTGCTTCGATTGCAAACCTGAGTTGAATATTTTAAAAATATCAATGAAGAGAAATCGCCGTGTAGAGGGAGCGTACGAGAGTCCGCTAACCCATGCAGTTCAGTGGGTGTTGTAAAAGGCAAAAGAAAAAATGTAACAGGCGATAAACAGCAGCAACTTTCTGATAACAACCTGCAAACAAAACACTGCGGTTGCCAACCCGCCCACCAAGCGTGGCAACAATGGCAAGCAATATATCGGCGAGGCCTGCAACTGTACAGCGTACACAAATATTTTTCTTTGTGTTTTATTTTACAGAACTTAGATATTATGCACTGTGGTTGTTACCTTGCACGTGATTCAACACTCACTTGTCCAATTTTACCACAGTAGAGCTATGGCCTTTCACTTCGTCTGTGCTGGTCAATGACCGCGAAAAATAACTGTGAATTACTTTCAAACCTGTTGAGTTATTTTACAAGACGCGATAAGAACAAACAAAATACCAGTATTTTTTCCTTAGACTAATATTTTCATGATACTGTTACGAGCTTGAGGTTCGTGACAGTAAAAATTGCCGATAAAATTACCTAAATTAACACTTTAATTTACTTTACACAAATAAAAACTAAAAACACTAATAATTAAACACACTAATTCACTTAATTCCGCTCCGAAGCTTCGCTTGTGTCGCCGAGTTCAACTCTGCCCCTCGCATCTTGCAGCCCCTATATATTTAAATTAGCAAAGAAATAATTAGAATGTTCAAGTAAACACGCGCAAGGTACCGAGCGTTCGAGTTTCGACTAGGCGCTGTCGGTTGAGTGATTTGTGATGTCATTTTCTCAATGCTCCCCTCGCTCTCGTTCCTGACACTAGATGGCGCTAGTTGACTTATTCATGCAACACTGCCCCCTCCTAAGACATGCTCGTCCCGAGCATTATCGGTCCCATAATAACGCGCCAAGCGATCCACATGGACGATCTTAGGAGTCCCTCTTGCGCCTTTCTGTATCCGGTAGGTCACATCGTTGATCCTGGTTACAATCCGGTACGGGCCGTCCCATTTAGCTTGAAGCTTAGGAGATTTCCCTTTGCTGCGGACTGGATTGTGCAACCACACTAATGAACCTTCGTTGAACACTTTATTGTTCATTTTGCGGTCGTACCGGGTTTTCATTTTCTCAGACATTTGCTGGCCCGATTGTCTGACGTGCTCATAAATGTCATTCATTTTGTTCCGCAAGTCATTTGCATAATCGGTTATACTGCGTGGGGCATCAGGTGGTATCCCGGTGATCAGGTCCGCAGGCAGCCGTAATTCTCTTCCAAAGTTTGCGAAAGCTGGTGTCACTGCTGTACTTTCGTGAACAGAACTTCGTTATGACAACAAAAACGGTTGTATGTGCTTGTCCCAATCTCGTTGCCGATTGTCTAGAACTTTTGCTAGGTACCTCTACAATGTCTGATTAAATCGTTCCACCATTCCATCAGATTGCGGGTGATAAGAAGTCGTTCTTACCCATAACTCGGCAAGTTTCCTGGAATATTTGAGACTCAAAATTCCTTCCTTGATCGCTGTGAATCTCTAAAGGTACTCCAAAACGACAGAAGACTTCATGAACTAGCTTATCTGCAACTGTTGAAGCTTCTTGATTTGGAATGGCGAAAACTTCTGGCCACTTAGTGAAGTAATCCATCACAACCATGAAATACTTGTTACCGCTTTCACTCTCCGGAAACGGCCCCGCCACGTCAATGGCTATTCTCTACCATGGTGCACCCACATTGTACAACTTCAATGCACCTCTACTACGAGTCTGAGGTCCCTTTACAGCCGCACAACTTGTACATTTGCGACACCAGTCCTCGATATCGTTTCGACAGTGGACCCAGTAAAACCTTTCTCGGATCTTCAGTAGAGTTCGTTTAACTCCCAGATGGCCTCCTGAATAATCATTATGGTACAGCTGTAGAACATCCGGTACTTTAGCTTTAGAGACAACCATTTGTAAATGACAGCTGTCTCCCCGAACATTTTCCCATTTACGACACAGAACTCCATCTTGAAGCAGCAAGCTGTCCCACTGGGCCCAATAGCTTTTAGTGGTCGAACTCATCGGTAAGACGTCGCTCCACTTGGGCTTGAGAGCACTGGCCTTCACCCATTCCAGGATCGGCTTGATGTCCGGATCTTCCTGCTGTGCACGTTGTAAGCTGTCCTTCCATTCGTTGCTGAGGTGGTCTGCCCTGAGCATCCTCACGGATACCACTTCCTTACTCTCTTGCCTAGTACAATGTTTGCAATCTTCAGGACAAGGTCTTCGTGATAATGCATCTGCGTTGCCATGATGTTCGATCTCAAAGTCGTATTCCTGCAGTAGTTCAATCCACCTCGCAACTTGTCCTTCTGGATTTTTAAACTGCAATAGCCATTTTAGTGCAGCATGATCAGTTCGTAAGTGAAATTTTCGCCCCAGAAGATATTTGCTAAAATGCTGCAACGACTTTACCACAGCTAGCAATTCGCGTCTTGTGACACAATAGTTCCTTTCCGGTTTTGACAACGACTTGCTGAAGTACGCTATCACGACCTCTTGGTCACTATTCCGTTGAGACAACACACCGCCAAGTCCTATATCACTTGCGTCTGTGTCAACTATAAACTCTTTGCTTGCATCAGGGTATCCCAAAATAGGTGTTTTGCACACACGGTCCTTGAGCTCCTGGAATGCGATATTACAACTTTCATCCCAGCCGAAATGTCGCTTCTCCTCGGTTAGCTTATGTAGAGGTTTGGCTATATCTGCAAAGTTCTTCTCAAAACGTCGGTTATAGGAGCACAAACCTAAAATTGCTCTTACCTGCGTCTTGTCTTTTGGAACCGGGCAATCCTTTACAGCTGCGATTTTCTCTGGATCCGTGCGGATACCTTCTTCCGACACTACATACCCCAAAAAGTTGACTTCCGTTTGAATAGTGAACATTTCTTCGGACTCAACTTGAGGTTGGCACTCTTAATCTTCATGAGCACGCGTTCCAAGTTTTGAAGGTGTTTCTCAAACGTACGGCCCACGATGATGATGTCATCCAAGTAGACCAGACAGGCGTCGCCAATTAGCCCGGTAAGTACAAGTTCCATCAGCCTTTCAAACGTTGCTGGAGCATTGCACAACCCAAACGGCATTACTTTAAATTGCCACAGACCCTTTCCCGTCGAGAACGCAGTTTTCTCCTTGTCCTTAGGGTCAATTTCAACTTGCCAGTAGCCACTTTGTAGGTCCAGCGTGCTAAACCACTTTACTCCTGTAAGCATGTCCAGCGTGTCGTCAATTCTTGGCAAGGGATAGCTATCCTTCTTAGTAACGTCGTTCAGACGGCGGTAGTCAACACAAAACCGCAAGCTGCCGTCCTTCTTCTTTACCAGTACCATGAGTGAACACCATGGACTAGATGAAGGTTCAATAACACCATCCTTCACCATTCCCTTAATCATGGTTTCCACTTCCTTTTCACGTGCTACCGGCAATCGTCTTGGCCGCTGACGGATAGGCAACTTTTCACCTGTGTTTATTTTGTGTTGAACTAAACCAGTCTTTCCTATGTCAGCATCATTTGATGAGAATACATCGGCGTACTCGAGTAACAACTTCTTCGCCTTGACCAATTCGTTCGGGGACAGAACACTGCGACAGTCTTCCAAAAGTGTGGTCACTCTCGTTTCTGAATCCTTGCTGGGGGTCCCACTCGATATATATTGGCACTGACGTAACCAATCCACTTCCTCACAAGTACCAACCAGTGTGCCTTTTTCTATAATCTGTTCCCGGTCGCAAAGGTTCAGCACACGTACTCCTGAGATGTCAGTGGTCCTGACCAAGGTTCGAGCTACTTTCCATGGAAGGTCATTGTTTACCCTTTCCACAAGTACACAACGGTGAGCTTGCCCAGCGTTTCGAGGTAGACTAACAGGAACAATCGTTTCCGATCTCAGCGGAAGAACAATCTTCTTGATGCTGTACACGTTCCCTGGTAACGTACCTTCCATAAAAAGTTCCTCCTGTCCACATTTCAAAACACCTTGCTTAACGTCGATCTCACAACAATTATTCCTCATAAAGTCTAGGCCTAGGATGCAGTCGTCCATTATATCAGCCACGATGATATTATGCAGGTAGATCACGTTGCCTAGCTTCAACTCCATCTCCTTCTCTCCACGGACCGGTATACGCTGACCGGTGGCTGTTACCAAATTAATGCGTTCTCGGTTGTATGCGGAGTCCCCAAGGAACTGACTTATAAGTTGGGAACTAACAACCGTACGAGAGGCTCCAGTGTCTATGGTCAGCTTACACGGCATTCCGTTGATCTCGCCCTTTATGATTAGGCTGTTCCCATCATGGGTTTGTGAGATCGAGATCCTTGGGGCTCTTTTAACATCAGCCAGCACCCGCCCCGCAGTTCCGGCTTTTACTCGTTTCCCTGCCGCTGCTGGGCGGTGCTGTTGGCCGCACTACCCTCCTGAGATCGTTCAATTTCCCTTTCTAGGGTTCGCTTAGGGCAGCTGGATCGAAGATGGCCCTTTTCCCCACAGCCATAGCACCTTGGGCTGTATCCTTTGTTGCGGTCGCGAACTGTAGCTGCTGCAACCTCCCTGACGCGATGGAAACGATGATCCTGCCGCACGGCTTCCACTTCCAGTGCATGGGCCAAGGCGTCCTTAAGCGTCTCGTGGTGCCCGAGCCTCACAGCAGCTCTGACTTCCAGGTCGCGGATGCCGTCGATGAATGTCTGCACCAGGTTCCCTTCAATGAGCGCAGGTACAGACCGGTATGCTTTTCGCACCAGCTTCTCCACTTCTAGAGCCCACTGCTGCAGGTTTTCGTTGATGCGCTGCACACGATCTTTAAGCTGCGCACGAAAGACGTGTTCCAGGTGAGCGTCGCCATATCTCGCCTCCAATGCCTCAAGGAGTTGCTCATAAGTCACTTCCTCACCGAGAGCTTCCAGAACTGTTAAGGCCTGGTCGCGCAGGCCTAGTGTGAGAGCAGTCATGGCCTGACTTTTATTCCAGCCGTTCGCCTTCATAACAGCCTCGAACTGGATTTTGTAGGCTGACCAGGAAGAAGTCCCGTCGAATTGTGGCACCTTGAACCCACGTAGCGAAGGTGTAATAGCTACTACGGGAGCTGTAGTTCCATCCCCCAGTTTGAGGTCGTCCAGCGTTTTCTTCACGTCAGCCATCACGTAATCAACCCGATTGTTTACTTGGTCGATTTGGGTTTTAGCTTCCTTGATTTGGGTTTCTTCTTCCGACAGGCGGTTGTCATGTTGAGCAACCCTATCCTTCACCTCCCTAATCTCTTTCCCGAAGTTAGCGTGAATGTCCTTCACGAGGAGCATCTGCTCTTCCTGTCGGCGGGCCTGTTCCTCCTGCTGCTCTTTCAACCAACGGGCCTGTTCCTCCTGTCGGCGAGCCTGTTCCTGCAGCATCACCATCAGAGCACCTAAATCGGGTGCTGCAGATGTAGGAGCTACTGACGGGCCTGCAGCCGGCGGCTGGCCCTCCGACGTCTGCGGCGTTGCACCACCAAATCTTCTTTGGTCCGTCTCCTGCTGGCGTTGATTTCGGGTACGGACACCCTCCGTTTCCTCCTTATGTAAATTCGGCATGATTTTATCCCACTTCTGACACCAATTGTTACGAGCTTGAGGTTCGTGACAATAAAAATTGCCGATAAAATTACCTAAATTAACACTTTAATTTACTTTACACAAATTAAAACTAAAAACACTAATAATTAAACACACTAATTCATTTAATTCCGCTCCGAAGCTTCGCTTGTGTCGCCGAGTTCAACTCTGCCCCTCGCATCTTGCAGCCCCTATATATTTAAATTAGCAAAGAAATATCCAGAATGTTCAAGTAAACACGCGCAAGGTACCGAGCGTTCGAGTTTCGACTAGGCGCTGTCGGTTGAGTGATTTGTGATGTCATTTTCTCAATGCTCCCCTCGCTCTCGTTCCTGACACTAGATGGCGCTAGTTGACTTATTCATGCAACAATACTATTGTAATTGATTATTATACTCGTGTATGATATTGATATGTGAAAATATAATGTCCTCCGGACCGAATTTCGGCCACGGCGACCTGCCTCAACGGAGGCTAGCCATCAGCGCAGGACAGGATTATAGTGCCCAAGTGTATTCGCAAGCACAAGGGCACTCTCTATTCCCTCACTCTCATAACCCGATGGGACGGTAAGCCGACACGACCGGAGAGAAATCAGGCGCAGGACCAACGGCTTTACGTGCTTTCCGAGGCACGAGGGAGTGACACCACCAACTTCCTGACTCCGGGCAGCTACTGAGAATTTCTTGACAGAAAAACTCAATATTGACTGAAACTGAACGACTGAACTGAACAAACTGAATATTGGCCCGACCCGGGATTCGAACCCAGGACCTCATGATCAGTAGTCGAACTACTGCAACCACTAGACCAACGAGGCAGTCAAAATATACATTTTATATACATGCATAAAAATTGCAGTGCATGTCAGTAGTATTGAAATAACTGGCTTTTTTGTTACCACACGAGGCTATTTACAAGCTACTAAGAAATAAATAACCAATATTAAAAAAAAATCTATGTTTGTCTGTCTCTCTAGCTAATCTTTGGAATGAACCGCTTGTGATGAAATTTTACCACAGATTACCTCCTAATAGATTCCGCATACAGGGCCACAAACGCGCGCAACACATACTTGCTGTAGCTAGCATACGAAGTAACGCTAAGAATTACGATATCAGTTACGACCAAGTTTGTGACCCGTAGGCACGTCTGAGTTTTGGAAAATTTAAAAATAATTTTGTATCCAAAATACATTACAAATGGCTTCCTATGCTGTGAAATGGTGTGGCAAGTCAGCTGAGACATCCAGTTATCAAAAAGATGGCATAATATTTCATCGGTAAGTAAATTTTATTCTTATCACGTTAACTTATTTCAAATGCACCGGAGTTCAACTTACACTGGATATATAATGTTGCAAAGTGATATCATTTGAGCACCCGTTGATGTCTTTTTGAAATGTCCTTTTCACTCATTACGTAAATTAAAATAGTTGTCTTTGTCTAACGACAGCACGTGTATCGATAGTGTTGTGATTTATAAGTCGATATTTGTTTGGTCATCGTTTACTTTTTTTTGTAGTCATTATTTTATACAAATAGTGGCGTATATTTGTGGTACCTATATGTTATAGGTTTGAATGCCCCGAAAGGAAAAATGTGGATCGACGCTACATGTCGAGGGGACCAATGGTTTCCCCACCAGAAATAGTGTGCTATGCTCAAGACACTTCACAGAAGACAATCTTCATATTATTAAAAACCGTAGAAGGCTCTTGGATTCCGCTATACCATCTCTATACTTGCCAGTTTTAGTATGGACTTTTATATTTTTAAAAAGTATAATACCAATGGTGATTACACAATAAGTAATAACATTAAATGGTTGATTGAAACGTGATATTCTAATATTTAGGCGAATGTTACAAGTCGAAATTAAACTATTTTTAACGGATTTATAAACCATAAAACAAGTGAAAGTTATAATGTGATTAATATCTAGTGTTACATGAACTTCAGTAATATCCTATTACTATTATTATTAAGTATATCTAAATTTGAAACACGTACCGTATGGTTTTTAATTAATAATACTACTTTTAGGTGCAACACTAGGCAAAAATACTGTCACCACCGAAAGGAATATACAAGAACACACAATGGATTCACACCATTTTGTTAGTGAGATAAAAGACCTACATATCGCTGACAATGAAACTATGATCATTTTTGGTGTTCAGTCACTATTCACATGCCTAACTATTGAAGACTGCCTCTCAATTGTAACTAGGAAGCTACAAGATAACAACATGCCTGCAGAATATGCAGTAACACTGCTTCACATCTGGCTATCTATTGTAGAAGGAAGAGTTCTACAAGCAAGTTGATGGTATGGCGATGGGCTCACCTGTATTTCCTATAGTCGCCGCTATATATCATGGAGGACTTTGAGGAGAAACTCTTCTTACTGCTCCTATAAATCCAAGATTCTACAAGCGGTACGTAGACGATACTTTCAAAATTTTACCGTCTAACAAAGCAACTGCATTTTTAGACCACATTAACTCCGTAAGCTTACAATACAAATCACGATGGAGTTTGAAGCAAATAATACTTTAGCTTTCCTAGATGTTTTAGTCATATATACATATAAAGGCCTATACCAACCGATATTCAAATGGTGAATCTCACCATCATTCTTCATAGTTTGCTACTGTGGGTAAATATTTGTTTCAGAGAGCACAAGGGATCTGTGACAGAATACATCTGGCCGCCGAGCTTCAGCATGTCAAGCAAGTATTGCAAGACAACAAGCTTTGGGTCCCAAGCCTACGTCACAGCAACCAAGTGAAGCCGGCTACAGACGTTGGATGGGTGCTGCCATCTGCTTGGGATCCTATAATTAACAAAATCTATCCAAAACCCGGCATACCACTGCAAGTCTTCAAGACACTTAAGCTCATTTTATGTAGATAGGGACCAAAAATCAATATTCAAAAACTGAAGATAGCCGGGCTAACTATGATATTGAGTTTTATTCAATGTATAGTGTTTGCGTAAATTTAAGAAATCATTAGATTACATGTACAAATATATATGTTTCTTAACGCCAAGCCAGTCGCTTCTTATTTTTATTACGGTTATTTCCCATTTTAATTTTACGTCGTCCTGTTGTGTAATGTATATTCTGATCGTAAGCGACACAACCTCCCCCTTCAGAGGCTGAAGCGAAGTGACCGGGCGGCAGGAATCACGCTTCAAGAGGCCGATAGTTTAGGTAATTCCTTTTTACAGTGAAAATAATGGATTTAAAAAAAGTAAATAACATAAGCACTGCTTTATAGTTAGTTCAGTTAGTATGCAAAGTTTCATGATCTTATTTAAAGTATTTTATGAATAACAGCGGTTTATTGTTCATTTTGGAGGTAACTTTGGATTTTTTTTCTATCGAGAAAATTTTACGAAATCGTGTTTTCCTCTAACATAATCCTTTAACATTAATCATCAACTTTACCATATATTTATTTCAAAATTAATGCTGCAATATTTTCGGCATAACTAAGGATCTTGCTAAATATTAAATCTCATTTTAAGTGGCGCCGCCCTGGTGGCAGGCAGAACAAGTCGATATATATATATATATATATATATATATATATATATATATATATATATATATACAACATGTAACATAATTAACGCACTTTGAGAAAGTAGTTTGTTCAGAATCGTTTACTGAATCGATTCCTATCATTTTTAATGAAGGTAATTTTTTATCCCAAAAATAATTAAAACTATGTTAATTACAGTCGCACTAAATCTGTACAGTCAAAGCAAACTGAAATGGACCGTAACTTAAAACTTTTAAAAGTGCAGTTTTATTTGTATTATTACTAATTCTGTCATTCAATAAAAATAAAGAATGAACTTTATTTCAAGCACGTTAAACTCTTTGCGTTCCTAGATTTGTACTGTGACCACAACATTCATCCGGAATTAGTATAATTAATTTGATAAATAATAAGTGCATAAAAATGTTTAACCAAAAATTCAGTGTATGTATTATGATTATAACATAATATACTAATTAGGTTGTCTGAGGGTGTGCGTTAATTACGTTACATATTGTGTGTATATATATATGTATATATATATATATATATATATATATATTCTTTTATTTATATACATTGTTTTATTTTTTAATAAATTTCAAATAGAAATTGATCAATTCATTGATTTATCAATAATCAATAAATTTCAAATTTGTCGATCATCGTCCCAACCCTGTCCCATCACTATGGTTCAGAGCATTCTAAGCCCAACCTTGAATTATCCAATCACAGCGTGTTTGACACCTCCCCCGCAACTCGAAATTTGGTGAACTCGAAACGGAACAAATATTCCATGATGCGGTATCTATTAGGAGGTAATCTGTGGCCCGCGCATATCGAGCTTTGCGTATAACAAAGTCGACGTGCGCAGTCATGCGCAACGTCCTGTCGATCCGGCATCCAAGATAGGTCACGGCCTTCTCATATGCGATCTCCTGGCCTCCGAGGGTTAGCGGTGGTGGTAGATTTCTATAGCGGCGAGTGAGCAGAGCGGTCGTCTTGCTAACATTGACGGCCATCCTCCACTCATCCAACCATGGTGGCAGCAGGTCCAGCAGACGTTGCATCCTGGCAGCTGCAATATGGGCTCTTCTGGACGACGTGAAGTATGCACTGTCATCCGCAAAAAGCGCTAGTTCGACATCGTCCTCCCATTCGTGCAAATGTCCTGCCAGGGTGGGTATGTTATTGGTGTATGCCGCGTACAAGACTGGAGATAGACAGCTGCCCTGTGGCACACCAGCTATTATGGGTTTTATTGCGGACTCGGCGTCCTCTACACAGACGTAGAACTTCCTGTCTACTAAGAAGGACGCCACTAGCCGCAATATAGCAGGAAGGACACTGGTCTGGTCGTCTAACTTATAGAGTAGTCCAGTGTGCCACACCCGATCGAACGCCTTCTCGATATCGAGAAAGACGCCCAACGATGTGCGGCCGCGGTTGTGCTCGGCCTCAAGCAGGTGCAGCACTCTGGTCAGCTGTGTTGCTGTTGAGTGATCCCTCCTGAATCCATGCTGCTCCGCCCGAAGTTGGATGCACGGGCGGAGACGTCTTAGCAATAGTCTTTCACACAGTTTAGCTATATGCGGTAGCAGCGTGATCGGCCTGTAGTTGGCAGCTCTACGCCTGTCCTTCCCGGGTTTCGGCAAGACGATGATTTTGCCTTTCTTCCAGTCCTCCGGGAAGTGGGATGTCCGCAATATGCCATTGTAGAGCCGACCTATCTCTACAAGGACTCTATTGGGCAGCTGTCGTAGTGCAGCGTTAGTAATCCCATCGTGCCCCGGCGAATTCCTCGGTTGCAGGCGGGTTACTGTCCTCCGCAGTTCGGCGTGGGAGATGAACCACTCTCCTGCAAGCGGTGGCGCGGGCGACGACAGGAGCTCCTGCACGCGGCTCTCCTTCCGGGTGTGGATTTACAAGAACTCCGCACTTGCTGGGTTCGGCATAAACTGCTCCTCGAAATGCTCAGCTAGGATATCCGCTCTGCTCTTGGCATCGTAACGTTGTTCGCCCGCGTTGTTGGTCAGCGGGCAAACAGGTGGCCGGCTTTTCGTTAACTGCCGGTTCAATTTGAAGAGCGACGCGTGATGTTCATCAGCCTTCCAAATGCGCCGCTCCCAGGCCTCTCCTCTGTGGGCCTGTATTGCAAGCGACAGTTCGTCTGTTATGGTGTTCAGTTTTGTTTTTACTCTAGGACAGCGAGTGCGCGCCCAGAGCTTTCTCAGCGCTCTTTTATGATTTAGCTGCGCGCGTAATCTCAGCGGCAGCTCCTCCTTTCTCCCCGAGAGAGGGACAATCGTAGAGGCCGCGTTGAAGGCCTCCTGGATGCTTGTGGTTATTCTGGTTGCAGCGACCTCTACGTCGTCCGCTGAGTGGATCGGTGTGTGGACTGGACGTCTCTCCTGCCGGTATTGGTGGTAGAGCCTCCAGTCAATCTTGGTCTTAACAGCTCTGGGCGACGAAGTCACTGCCTTAGTGCCAAGGGTTATCAGAATCGGGAGGTGCTGTGTATTTAGGTCATACAGCACTTCTACCACTACTGGGTAGTTGACGTTCCTAGTGAGCACGATATCCAATACATCCAGACGCTTCCTAAGGTCAGTAGGGATGTGCGTCGGTTCCTCGGGACCTAGAACGTCGTAATTGTGGTGTTCTGCGTCGTCGTATAATTCACGACTCGGCGGGTTGATCAATCTTGACCCCCACGCCGGGTGTTTGGCGTTCAGGTCCCCGGCGATGATGGTGGGTGCCGTACCTTCCATTACCGTCCGGATGTCTGAGGAGTGAAATGGAGTCCCTGGCGGGCGGTATGCTGCAAAGATCCTTAGTTCCTCGCCCGCCGCCTCCATTTTAATGCCGATTGAACGCATCGTCTGGAAGTCTGGTAGGTCCAGCTCTTGGTGGACGATGTCTCTCCTCACCTGAATCGATGTCCCTCTATAAGCGATCCCTTGAGGATCGACCTCGTCCCTCTTGTAGATGGTGTAGTTAGGCAGCTTTAGATGCGTTGTTGGTCATATCTTGGTTTCACCCAGCAAGATCACCTGGATGTCCTGTTGCTGGGCGACCGTGCGGAGTTCGTTGATCCTTTGTCGAATCCCGTCCGGGTTCCAATAAAGCAAACCCAGGTTACTGTTCTCCGTAATGCCTTGCCAGTAGTGTCGCCAATGCCTTCATGACGGCGGTAATAGGATCTGTCCCGGCCCTTATGTCGGCCAGGACTTGTGTGCCGACTTCGATGGCTATGCCTACCAGTCTGTGGATGGCATCAGCCGTCTCGAAGCCGGACGTTGGTGGTCTACGTTCTGAACTACGTTGTGAAGGCACTGGTCTCGGGGCATTTATGGTGGTCCTCCGGCACAGCGAACGCATTTCACTGGCCTGAAGCAGTTTGCGGAGGCATGTCCGAAAGCCTGGCAACGGTGGCATTGTACCGGTCTCGTCTTTCTCTGCCAGGCTTCGATGACAACTCCTCTCATGTAGAGGAGCTCGTCGATACGGTAGAGACCTTGAAGCCGCTCCAGGCTCAGATGCTCCAGCTGTGCGTAGTAGAGGCAGCCCGGTCTGCCTCTACGTGGTGGTGTGGCCTTCACATAGTTGATGGGGAAGCCCTTTGCCCGGATAGCCTCCTCGATCATTTTGGGGTCGGTGCCCACTGGCAAGCCCCGGATGCCCACTTTAGTGGGCTTCTCTTCTGTCGGGGTATAACAATACCACGACATGGTTGGGACTTTCTCGGAGAGCTCGACCTTATATCTCTGTATGGTTCGAAACTCCTCCGGACTCTGGGGTGCTAATCTTACACCCTTCCCGAACGGACGGATATTAGGAGGGTGGCCCAATTTCTTATTGAGCACCTCAAAATGCCTGGTCAAGTCCGGGAGGCATTCAGCAACAATCGGCGGGTATCTGGATTTCTCCTTCTCTTTCTCAGCTCTCTGAGGCTCCTCCGCCGATTGCGGTCGTGGTATTGCAGGGGCCGCAGCCATATGGGCATAGCTTGTTGACGGCCGCTGTCCATCGTCAAGAGCTAACCCGGACGGGTTGGTCGTCTGCACCGGGGATGATCTTCCGGCTGAAGCAGCTAGGGTTGCGTATGTTGTAGATCCCCAGCTGTAGGACTCTTCACCTCCTTGTTCATATTGGGCTGAATCATTACTGCGTCGGTCCGGTGACATGGATGGTGGCTGTTGTGGCGGTGATGGCGATTTGGAAGATGAGGTGTGGACCTTCTTCCTGGTCGCTGCTTGGGGCTCTTCATCATCCGATGATGCTGATGATGGATCTGACGAGTCTTGAGATCCGATGCGCTGCCTCTTCTCATGGAGGGAGGCTGCGGTCTCATGTGGTGTGTGCCTTCGTGGCGTCTTCATGGGCCGCTGTTGTTGGGAGGGCAGCGGTTCACGCCCAGTCTTACACTCAGGTACGATGGGCGAGAGTGCGGCCCTCTTTGCGGACTCCTTACCCGGCGACGAAGGCTTGCGGGTCGGTATTAGGGAGTATATGAGACTACTCTCACCCTCTCCGGATTGAAGATATCGCGGTAGGCGATTGGCCTCTCCAATACGCTCGGTCGGTCTGGTGGTTTCCTCGATTTAGGAGGGGGCTCCCCCTTATCTTTACCTGACATATTCCTACCTAACAGTCAGTGGTAATCTACTATAGGCCCTATCTAAATTCCAGCCGATCGGCAGCAGATGGTGATGCGCGACGCGGATGGTGGTGATAATAAGAAGTTGACTATCCTCACTTTGGGCACTGCCTACACCTTTTGCAACAAAAGGGTTGGGGGAAGTGCGGTGGTGGCACTTTTAAACGCGACTAGGCACAAAATGCACGGAACGCTTAAAGTGCCAAGAATCTGCCTAGGGGCCGATGACCTCGACGCCTCACGGAATCAGCGGACTCAACGATCGGCGGAGTATGTCGTACCGGCGGTTGTATGTATTCACTGCTAAACACAAACAACGCACACCTAGGAGATCCTTATGCGATTTGAGCCGAAATTTGCTCGACTTTTATACCCGCCGGCGTTACCGTACTGACGTTAGTGTGGTTTTCCCTGTCTCGCGTGTTGTTTTTATTTCGAGCCGAAACCTTAGGAGCCTTTATTTATTAAAACTTTCACATAACCCTTACAAATTATACATTGTTAGATTGCTCTAGTACTGTTCTATAATATAAAATAATAATATAAACTATTAAGTTCTTTATACAAAATTTCTAGAGCAAAAAACCCTACAAAAGTGTTAATTTACATTTTATCTTATATTTATTGAAACAAATGTCTGATCTACTTATTTCTTTTTATTTATATTATGTTACATATAAATCTAACACCAATTTTCAAGCGCTAAACAAAACTTAAAATTTTTATAAGTATTTACAATACAAATTCTCGTTTAGAAACTTCCTTACAAAATTATTATTAAATGCTAACCTTTTAATTTTATAGCTATATTTAAATTATATTCTAACATGGGTTAATACGCTAATTACACTAATTGAGAAATTATAATAGTCTTAAAACACAGTTCGTCACTTGGTAAATTATGCTTTGTCGCAAGCGCTAATTACACTAATTAAGAAATTATAATAGTTTTTAAAACACAGTTCGTCACTGGTCAATTCTGCCGAGCTTGCGATAATGGCAGTAAGTCCGATTTTTGGGCAAACTGAGTTATATACAGATACGGAATCAGCGTAATGAACTTTATAATATAGTCTGACACTCATTTTAATATCTCAGCGGGAACTTATAAATTCAGTAATGATAAGAGCAGTTTGATATAAATTGTTACTAAACTTACTTATTAATACAGCAGTATGTATCTATTACTATTGGTTTGTAAGTGTGGTGCCTACAATAGCGTTAGGATATTGCTAGTGATTACCGCAGTAACTATACACATTGTGGTTACAATAAGTAAAGGTATTTGTTTCGATTACATTTATTACTTATAATATCAGCAGTAAGTACACTTACTGCGTATATAATAATCAAAGGTATTTGTTTTGAGTTCATTATTTACTTATAATATCAGCAGTAAGTACACTTACTGCGTATGTAATAAGCAAAGGTATTTGTTTTAAGTTCATTATTTACTTATAATATCAGCAGTAAGTACACTTACTGCGTATGTAATAAGCAAATGTATTTGTTTTGAGTTCATTATTTACTTATAATATCAACAGTAAGTACACTTACTGCGTATATAATAAGCAAAGGTATTTGTTTTGAATACATTAATTTATTATTATTTAAACAGAAAGTACACATACTCCAGGTGTAAGCAATGGTATTTATTTCGAGTGTACAATCCTTGAAAACCATCATAAGAAAAGTAGTATTGCACGTTTTGGAATGCAATAGTTACAGTTACTCATGATTTTTTTTGGACGTAAAGTTTGAGTTACTATAATTTTGCTTAGAATTAAATGCCTCCGGGAGTTGGGAGGCATGAAGGAGTGGGGGAGTCGCCCGCATTGAATTTATTGCAGCATTCGCATTGAATTTAAGACATACCGAAAATAAAAAAAAATATAAAATACCTGAAAACAAGATACAAAAAGAAAACGAAGAGTCAAAAATGGTTCAAAGAGAACAGGAAGACAAAGAAATAACAAAAAAGGGAAACCCAAGGAAAAGAAGAAAATTTGAAGAACCATTAGAAAAAAGGAGAGAGAAAAAAGACTAAATTAGAAATGGAAAAACTAACTATAAAAGACCCATGCACAGAAATATGCAAGAAAAAATGCACCAAAAATTTTTTTGATGAACGTAGAAGAGAAATTAATTCTGAATACGTTTCCTTAAGCTGGCAATTAAAGAGTATTTTTATCAAAACTCTAGTCGAAATTAAACCAGTTGCATGCAGGAGGAACACAAATCGCGAAATGCCAAAACGCAATGTAAGTTATGCTTACTATTTTTATAAGGATAAAACTAAGATTGAAGTTTGCAAACTTCTTTTTAACAACTTTAGGATACAATCCAAAAAATGACAAGAGAGTTCTATTAGCTTTGCAAAGACCAATAGAGAAACAAGACAATCAAAGAGGACATTACAAAAGAAGAACTAACTTTGACAGAGATGCAATAAAAACCCATATTAATACATTTGGCCCAGTAAATTCACATTATAGACGTGAACATGCCCCGCACAGATTATATTTGCCCAGCGATATAACGATTACTTTAATGCATAGGCAATTTTGTAAAAAATACCCAGATCAAATAGTTTCTTTTGAGGTATATAGGAAGGTCGTTCGTGATGAGATGCATATTTCATTCGCTCATTTGGGCAATGAGGAGTGCGAAATATGTGCTGAATTTGAACAGCTCCATAAAAGTCATGAAACACAAAGCAAGATTGTGATTTCTGCAAAAGTTTCAAAATACATATTGAGATATGTGGAAACACGTAAATCATATAAAGATGACGCCAAAAAAATCTGCCAACGAACCACATACAGTTTACTACTCGATGGATTTACAAAAAGTGATTATGCTGCCTCGAATGGATCAATTTAAACGGGCAAAATTTTGCTCGCGTATAATTGCCTGTAATGAAAGCTTCGTACAGTTAGGATCTAGAAAGAAAGACAAAAATAATGTGCCTTTTGTAGCGGTTTGGCATGAAGCTATCTCAGGGCGAAAACAAGAGGTAATAAGTTCTACATTAAAAGCATTTTTATTGAATAAACGAGATGTTGAACAAATAGTATTATGGATGTACAACTGTTCTTCCCAAAATAAAAACTGGGCCATTTTGAGTTGTTTAGTGTATATTATTAATAGCACACAAATAAAAGCAAACACTATTACCCTGAAGTACTTTGAGCCCGGCCATACTTATATGTCCGCGGATAGCTTTCATCATCAGGTAGAACAGGCTTTACAAAAGAAAAATAAAGTCTACGACTTTGCAGATTTTGTTGATGCTGTGCGGCAAGCCAATTCAGCTAAAAATATTGTAAAAGTAATGGAAGTCGTTGATTTCTACAATTATATTGACTTGTCTTCACAACACAAAGTGCGCAAAAATGAACCAAAGCTATACCTCAAGGATATTATGGTAATAACAGCAAAAAGGGGTGAGTTCACGCTCAAATATAAAAATAATCACAATGATATAAATGAAAAAAATTTAGACTTTCTTTAAATAAAATATATAAAATCAAAGAAAATTCATGAATTTATTCAAAAATCCTCACCAAGGGGCATATCGGAATCTACTAAACATGGCATAATAAAGAACCTTTTGCAGCTAATGCCGGATAATAGCAAAGAGTTTTGGCTAAACTTACCTGTTTCAGATGTAAATATTGATTCCGATTAAGTTTACAAGACTGAAATATATATTTAATATGTTTATTTTTTAATTTTGATTTAATGAGAAATAAGTACGTTGAGTTATGATTTGTTAAATTAGTACGTAAGTAACTTTTGTACGATGGATCTCAAATTCTAACCATATTAAAATAAGTTAGTTTAAAACATTTGTACAAGTATTAATTAATAAGGAAGGTTAATAAATAAAAGATTTTTTACTGTATTTACTGTTGTTTTTTTATCCTAAGAAGCCCTATGAATTATATGAATCACTACTACTACTACCATAAGAGCAGTAACTACGTACTTACTCCGGTAATTCTAAGTAATTATTATTTGAAGATTATCAACATATACTTAGCATAAACGGTTTTTTGTCATTTAAAACTAATATATTTCAACAACAACTTCGAAAAGTTTGCGCTCCATTTTCTCGAAATCTTATTACAGATACTCACTGCCATTATCGTAAGCACGGCAGCACTGTGGGTAGTTGTTTTCTTGACTTTGTGATATTTCTTAGGCCGCTCAAACAGGTAAAATAATTAAACTACCAGTTACCAGTGTAAATATGACATAACGCGAGTAACCGGTGTTCGATCCCCACCGGCACTAATGAAGTTGCTAACTGCAATTTTAAGTCCTGATATACCACGTGCTCGGCGGTGAAGGAAAACATCGTGAGAAAACCTGCATGTCTGAGGAATAAGAAAAAATATTTCGAAGACATGTGAAGTTCGCCTACACGCATTGGGACAGCGTGGCGGACATTTTCTTGCCCTTAAACCCTCTCAGAAATGAGGGGAGGCCTATGCCCAGCAGTGGGACGTATATAGTTTGTAACTACCCAGTTTCCAGTCAACGTATAATTCAGTAGAGAACAATTCTTTGGAGGTGCATGTTCTTGAATTATTTTATTCTCCAGACATACAGGTTTCCTCACGATGTTATTAATTTACAATTATACATAGTTACCAGAGTATATTCACAATTAAATTTTTTCAGCCGGATCAAACTTTTATGTAAAAGTACAAACCAATTTCAAAACAAAACAGTAGTCTCTTTATGATATAGCTTTTGAAGCCAGAAACAGAAACCGAAACTTTTTTAATAATAATACTAATTGAAAGTCACTTTTTACTGCTTCTGACCTCGTTGCTCGTGTTTTTTCACGTTGTTTTCTTCCATTACTGATGTCTCGATCCAGTTCTGCACCTGTGCTGTTCTGTCTTCCTGGTCTTCATCCACCGAGTCCTCTTCTTCACATTGTGCCAGCTCTAATCTGACGCGTGCTAGCTTCGCCGCAGCTTGAGCTTGCTTCAGCTCCATGCGTGCTAATTCTTCTCTGGCTTCCAGCTCCCGTCTCCTGGCTGAGGAGCTCGTGGTCTTCATGGACCTGGCGCGACGACTGACCCCCTTTGGCTTAAGGGTTGTGGCAGAGCCATGAACGCCCTTGTCTGGAATATCCTCTGGAGTCTTCTTGGTCGTCTCCTTCTGTGCGGCTTCATCCTTCTGTCCGTTATCGTTATTATAGTTCCTGTTCCTGATGATGCTGACGCTAACGCAGACGTGACCCCTTCTGATCCCGACATTTCACCTGTCGCGTCCTTATCTGAGGGACGGGACACGGGACGTGAGGGTGCATCCTTTTGTGACCTGGTAAACGGCATCTTGAACGGATTCTTCTATATACTTCTAGCAGGGATCCGGATTTCGAAGGACCAACTGTTTCGGACGGCAGGGACACGGCCAGTACCCGCAGTCGCCCTGGGACAATCTCCCACTTGATGACGTACGTTCCCTGCTTAGTGCTGGTGACGCACGTCCTACGCACCCCTGAATGCGCATGTATAATACGACCCCACTAGGACCTCGAGAGAGAGAGAGATAGACGATCAGCCGGGAGGAGGCAATTAAAACACTTTTTTCCTAGGTAGCTTCTTGTTCCTTAGGTTTCGGCTTCGTTTTTTCTTGTTGTTGTAGACTCTTCGCGACTGCGATTCGAGCCTTTTTTTGCGCCCGAAGCAAATATGGGCAACCTTCCGGAAAGTGGGGGGAGGGAGGCGGTGAATGCTCATAGCATACCACGCAGCCGGCTGCGTGGTTATGTGGAGACTTTTACCCACTAAACACCGCCTTTATGGATTGGCTTACCGATCTGACGAGAGATCTCTAAGCCGTATTCGTATACGGCTTAGAGATCTCTCGTCAGATCGGATACGTATACGTATACGCGACCCTCCTTGGCAGAAAGAAGGGCGCAAGTGGCGAAAAGCCGCTTAGAAGTTTGCCTAACTAAGGCAGATTAAGGGATGTGTTGTGTAGGCTCGGCCTGAGCCGCCAGGAGGCAGTTCAGGTCAGCCGAAAGCTTGTTGGGGGGGGGGGGGTCCGAGAGAGAGTTTCTCGGTCTGCGCATACTATAGCGAGTATGGATAGGGGCTGCATAGGCAGCTGTCTCACGAATAAGATGATTTGGGTGGGACTCTGAGGCTTTGAAAAATCTCTCAGAGAGTGATTTAAGGAACTGCTGGATTGTTCTGATCTGCTCTAAGTCTCGGTGTAGGTCGGTATTACGGACATAATAGGGCGAGTTAGTGGCCCTGCAACAGAATAAATTTTGAACTATTTGAAGTTCATTTATAACTTTGGGTTTAGCATATGTACCATCAAAAGATATTCACTTCTTCGTAAAGACAGACCCGACCGCAAAGGCGGCGGTACTGCCATTTATTACAAAAAAGTACCTTCATTGCTCCCACATCCCCACTCCGACGCTTACCCGTATGGAAGCCACTATCACTAGATTAGCCACGACTGGACACCAGTCTATCATTATAGCCTCTTGCTATATCCCTAGCGGAACCCTCCCCGTTAAGAGTGATTTCGTGGCCATCCTTGCACTAGGCGACTCAGTCATTATGTTTGGAGATTTTAACTCCAAGCATACTGAATGGACCTGCCGCACTACTACTAGTGGTGGCAGGATGCTGCTCAATATCACTCAGTCTCTCGACCTGACTGCCTACAGCCCCCCTCGCTGTCACCCACTATCCCGACAACGTTAACTACGCTCCTGACGTGCTAGATATTGCTCTAGTTAAAGGAGTCTCCCTCAACCTTAGAGCAATCGAGTCTCTCGACGATCTAGGATCCGACCACTGTCCTGTATCCCTCCTCTTTAGCCATCAGCCACCTCCAACTCCCACTTCCAAAACCTACACCAACTGGAAGGGCTTCAAGAAGTCTCTAGCCTCGGCTATGGACTCTCCGGACCCTCCCATAACCCTCTCCTCCGACGTCCTCGACAGTACGGGGAAAATAGACACCGCGGTCGAAAATCTCACCTCTCTTATAACATCCTCTCTTAAGGCCGAATACGAAGAGAACTGGCGAAAATTAATGTATTTCTCTTGACTAGAACTTTGACCTGAAGTAATTCTAAGCTTTAAAACATTTTTGTAGGTTTGTTCGGGTCCTTCACAATTTAAAATTTTAAAATAAATGAATATACCAACAAATAAAAGAATGTTAAGAAATGATATATAAAATTATTGTTCTTCCAAAACTCTGTGAATTTTAATTTAGGAAAAATTCTTTTACGTAAAAATGTTTGTATTGTAATTCCGAAGGTACCTGCTATCTTTATTTTCGATATAAAATATTATTTCTTAACATAATTCGTTTTAATTAAAAACACCTAATTATAATATCGTATATTGCCAGATAAAAGTTTGCCGTAATAAATTACCAGGCGCTTCGACGTGTGACGTAAGGCAACAACAGTCGATGTGTCTGTAGCGAAAATCGTTTATTTATTGTTTTATACGCGTTTAAGTGTCTATAAATGTAAATATGGGTAGGAAAAGAAATAAATGTTACCTAAGTGGTAAAACAAAGAGAGTTTATCGCATGAACGCTGCTCGAATGTTGTATTTTGAGGTTAATACTTATATTTAGTAAGGTAATTTTTTGTTTGAGGCTGCCTAATAGGTTGCATTTTTACTCATTTACATTAGCCAAACTGATCATTTATACTTTTCTAGTTTCAAGTGAGAAACACTAAAAATGTAAAATATCAAGTATATAACCCAGTCGGAAAAGAATGTACAGAGTAGTGCAAGCACAGAGACCGCAAATAATGTCAGTCAATGTATTGTCCGAAAGCATGGGGTAAAAGTACATAATTAAGAAAAACCGAAATACTTCGGATGTGAAGTGATTGACCAGTCGGAGTAGTCTTGTGAGAATTTACATACACAGTACCTATGGGGCAATCACCGACTTTTTTAGTTTTTTTTTTCTTTATTATTTATGCAATTTGCATTATGGCATCTTGTAAGACTCACAAGAACAAACATTTTCAGTTATATGAGATTCTTTACGTACGATGCACCAATTAAGAAAAAAAATCGTTATCAATTCAATAACTTTTCGAACAATATTTTATAACGAATAAAGTACAGAATTTATAATCTATTGGAACTAATATTATAAATAAGAAAAATTTATTCAAGAAGTAAGCAATGCTCCCTGTGTTGTTCATTAATGTGTTGTCATTCGGGTCGTATTCGGCCTTAAAGAGAATGAAAAGGTTGTCCCGGTTGCTAAACTAGTCTTCCCCTAGATATTAGCAACCTGCTCAAAGCCAAAATAGCTGCCCTCTGTCGAGCCACACGCTATCCCACTCCCGAGTGTAGACACGCGGCCCACCGCCTTCAACGCAAACTCCGTTACCGCCTCTAAGATTTCAGAGACCTTGAAAGGAGCAATCTCATGGAGAAAATCTCGCCCTCTCACACAGCGTACTACCAGATGGCGAGAGCCCTCCGGATAGACGCTATCACGCACACTCCCCCTCTATCTCGTCCCGACGGCTCTATTGCCTTCGAGGACGAAAAAAAGGCTGAGTGCTTCGCCGACAGCGTAGCCGCTTAATGCTCTCCCAGCTCATAACCCACTGACCCCCCTACATATCCAACTACTGGAGGACGAGGTCCGTCGCCGGAACTCGCCCCCCACCGCCTCTGACCCTATAACTGTGTCCAAAGATGAGATTTCATCCACCATCAAAGGACTTAAGCCCAAAAAAGCACTGGGCGCGGATGGCATCTCCAACCAAGCCCTCAGACACTTTCCGGAGCAGGTGATCACCTTATTGGCCATAATCTTCAACGGCTGATTCGAATTCAGCTATTTTCCCACCTCTTGGAAAGAGGCAACTGTCATTGGCATTCCCAAGCCAGGCAAACCTCACCACCTCTCCTCCAATCACCGTCCCATCAGCCTCCTCAAGGCCATGGGCAAACTCTTCGAACGAGTTATTCTCGTGCGCATGAGGCGCCATTTGTTTCCCACAGACGGCGACCCTCTTGTCATCCCTCAACAATTCGGGTTTCGTGCCGAACACTCGTGCCCCCCAGCAATCCTTGCACTAGGCGACTCAGTCATTATGTTTGGAGATTTTAACTCCAAGCATACTGAATGGACCTGCCGCACTACTACTAGTGGTGGCAGGATGCTGCTCAATATCACTCAGTCTCTCGACCTGACTGCCTACAGCCCCCCTCGCTGTCACCCACTATCCCGACAACGTTAACTACGCTCCTGACGTGCTAGATATTGCTCTAGTTAAAGGAGTCTCCCTCAACCTTAGAGCAATCGAGTCTCTCGACGATCTAGGATCCGACCACCGTCCTGTATCCCTCCTCTTTGGCCATCAGCCACCTCCAACTCCCACTTCCAAAACCTACACCAACTGGAAGGGCTTCAAGAAGTCTCTAGCCTCGGCTATGGACTCTCCGGACCCTCCCATAACCCTCTCCTCCGACGTCCTCGACAGTACGGGGAAAATAGACACCGCGGTCGAAAATCTCACCTCTCTTATAACATCCTCTCTTAAGGCCGAATACGAAGAGAACTGGCGAAAATTAATGTATTTCTCTTGACTAGAACTTTGACCTGAAGTAATTCTAAGCTTTAAAACATTTTTGTAGGTTTGTTCGGGTCCTTCACAATGTCACTTAAAATTTTAAAATAAATGAATATACCGACAAATAAAAGAATGTTAAGAAATGATATATAAAATTATTGTTCTTACAAAACTCTGTGAATTTTAATTTAGGAAAAATTCTTTTACTAAAAATGTTTGTATTGTAATTCCGAAGGTACCTGCTATCTTTATTTTCGATATAAAATATTATTTCTTAACATAATTCGTTTTAATTAAAAACACCTAATAATAATATCGTATATTGCCAGATAAAAGTACCTATAATCAAAGCCCGTACGGCTTTGATTATAGGTATTATACATGTCTATATAAAGAAAGCGTAGGTACTGGCGGCGCGTGGTTTGCTGCGAAACTAGCAAGGTCATTCGCGTCGTATTCGGCCTTAAAGAGAATGAAAAGGTTGTCCCGGTTGCTAAAACTAGTCTTCCCCTAGATATTAGCAAAATGCTCAAAGCCAAAAAAGCTGCCCTCCGTAAAGCCGCACGCTATCCCACTCCCGAGTATAGACTCGCGGCCCACCGCCTTCAACGCAAACTCCGTTACCGCCTCAAAGACTTCAGAGACCTCGAAAGGAGCAATCTCATGGAGAAAATCTCTCCCTCTCACACAGCGTACTACCAGATGGCGAGAGCCCTCCGGATAGACGCTATCACGCACACTCCCCCTCTATCTCGTCCCGACGGCTCTATTGCCTTCGAGGACGAAAAAAAGGCTGAGTGCTTCGCCGACAGCGTAGCCGCTTAATGCTCTTCCAGCTCACAACCCACTGACCCCCTACATATCCAACTACTGGAGGACGAGGTCCGTCGCCGGAACTCGCCCCCCACCGCCTCTGACCCTATAACTGTGTCCAAAGATGAGATTTCATCCACCATCAAAGGACTTAAGCCCAAAAAAGCACTGGGCGCGGATGGCATCTGCAACCAAGCCCTCAGACACTTTCCGGAGCAGGTGATCGCCTTATTGGCCATAATCTTCAACGGCTGCTTCGAATTCAGCTATTTTCCCACCTCTTGGAAAGGCCTCACGAAAAAATACCCGACCCTCTTGTCATCCCTCAACAATTCGGGTTGGCCATCGTGCCCCCAGCAAGTTCACCGCATAGTGGAATATATTCTCAGCGGTTTTTATCCTCGTCGTCAAAAGACCATCGCGGTCTTTTTCTACATTGCCAAGGCATTCGACAGCAGCATGAGGGCCTTATCTACAAATTGTACGACTTAGGCCTCCCTGACCGCCTCGTCCGCCTTGTAGCCTCCTATTTGAAGGATCGTACCATTCGTTTTAGACACGAAGGCACGCTATCCTCCACTCGTCAAATCAAAGCCGGTGTCCCTCAAGGCTCTGTGCTTGCCCCCCTCCTATATATACTATTCAGCAACGACATCCCTATCCCGTCGAATGGTGTTAAACTAGCCCTCTTCGCAGATGACACAGCCCTTTACTCTAAAGGCAACTCGCTGCCACAGATTCGGAACAAGATCCAAAAGTCAGTTAACGACTTAGGAGCTTGGTTCCAAAAATGGCGTATCGACGTAAACCCGCAGAAGAGCTCCGCCGTTTGCTTCGAATATAAACGACACCGTCTCACTGCCACTCCGCCAATCAGGATGTTAGGAACAAAAAAAAAAAAAAAAAAAGGGGGTTTTATTTATTAACCCCCCTCTTTTTGAGACAACCTAATAGTGTTTGTCCCATTTAGTGTGGGTGTAGTGTCGTTGTGTGATGTGCCTGCGACGTTTGGGTCGACTGGATCGAGCGGTTGAGGTGGTTCTATTAAAACATTTCGCGTGGTCTACGGAGATAGGGCGCGACGTTTGTTATCGGAACGTAGTTAGCTGCGTTTGTCACTAGCGGGTTAGGGTGGGTTTCTACTCTATCAAAGTAGCGTTGGGACATCTCCTTAAAATATTCGGAGATAGATGGTAATTCACAATCATTATGTATATCAGAGTTCCGTTGATACCACCGTGCACCGTGGCTTTCCGGATGAACGCGATTTGAGCCGAAATTTGCTCGACTTTTATACCCGCCGGCGTTACCCTACGGACGTTAGCGCGGTTTTCCCTGTCTCGCGTGTTGTTTTTATTTCCGGCCGAAACCTTAGGAGCCTTTATTTATTAAAACTTTCACATAACCCTTACAAATTATACATTGTTAGATTGCTCTAGTACTGTTCTATAATATAAAATAATAATATAAACTATTAAGTTCTTTATAAAAACTTCTAGAGCAAAAAACCCTACAAAAGTGTTAATTTACTATACATTTTATCTTATATTTAGTGACAGACAGATGTCTGATCTACTTATTTCTTTTTGTTTATATTATGTTACATATAAATCTAACACCAGTTTTCAAGCGCTAAACAAAACTTAAATTTTTTATAAGTATTTACAATACAAATTCTCGCTTTGAAACTTCCTTACAAAATTATTATTAAAAGCTAACCTTTTAATTTTATAACTATATTTAAATTATATTCTAATATGAGTTAATACGCTAATTACACTAATTGAGAAATTATAATAGTCCT
Organism: Parnassius apollo; assembly: GCA_907164705.1. NCBI lineage: Eukaryota > Metazoa > Arthropoda > Insecta > Lepidoptera > Papilionidae > Parnassius > Parnassius apollo. The sequence goes on from CAJQZP010000209.1 coordinate 4,486,876, forward strand.
AAAACACAGTTCGTCACTTGGTAAATTATGCTTTGTCGCAGGCGCTAATTACACTAATTAAGGAATTATAATAGTTTTTAAAACACAGTTCGTCACTGGTCAATTGTGTGCTTTGTCGCCGACACAGGGGTTATTTTCATTTATGTATTAATTTATATTATAATAAACTTTTTTGTATTATTTTTCTTTAATAAAACATTTAAATTTGTTTAATGAAAAATTTTGTACATTTTCTGGGACAACAGTCCCAAAAGCAGCATTTACGGGGCAATGTAAATACATTGCCCCATAAATGAATTACTAATTCTGTAAAGTCTAGTAACTAGTATTACAGGCTTATGTTTGTTCCTAGTGTTTAAAGTATGAACATCTTTATTCTTATGAAAGCTATTTATGTTTTTATTTAGACCCATTACATTTTAATAAATATATTGCGATGCCATTAATCGCACCCATATCCGTTGGGTGGCACTATTGAGGTCATTGAGCATAGTGCTCTCCAGCGATTCTGCCATAAGGACTGTATCGTCGGCAAATCAAAGGTGAGTGATGTACTCGCCATTGACATTAATACCGTATCCTTACCAGTCCAGTAGCTTGAAAACGTCTTCCAATGCAGCGGTGAAGAGTTTTGGGAATATAACATCAGCCAGTCTTACACCTCTCTGCATTTGGATAGGTTTCGAACTCTGGTTCTGTACTAGGATAGCCATCGTTCCCCTACTGTACAAACACTTCAGCACTTCGAAATACCGACGTTGGCACGAGGGGGGACGTAGCGTTGACTTCATTAGATGAGACCTCTCCAACTTAACGTTTAAGTTCAGTGTGCCTCTAACCATTCGGTGGTCGCTGCTAGTTTTCACCCTCGCGATTACTTAGACATCACTGAACAGTTGTCGTCTGGTCGTCATAATGAAGTCAATCTCATTTTTTGTCGAACCGCCGAGGCTCGACCAGGTCCACTTCCTGTGGGGCCGCTTCTGGAAGAAAGTGTTCATCATAAAGAGTCCCTCTTTCTCCATAAAGTCAGCCAGCTGCTGGCCCCTAGGGTTCCGTTGCCCTATTCCAAATTTCCCTAACTTCAGCTCACCGCTTTCTCTTGTGCCTAGTTTTGCGTTGAAGTCTCCCATCAACACCGTATAGTGGGTTTTGGAGGAACGCATGGCTCTAGAGATATCCTCATACATTTCCTCCACCTCCTCACCGGGATGTGCCGAGGTTACTGCGTAAACCTGTATGACCTTCAGCGAATACCGTTTAGTGATTCTGAGTGTCAGGTACGGGACCCTCGTCGACACACTCTCAATCTTTACAACGCTGTTGACAAGAGACTTGTGGACGATAAATCCGTCACCTCCTTGGGACCGATGGTCGCCCTTCCGGTGATAGAACAAGTTGCCGGATTCGAGGATTACCGTGTCCTTCCCCTTTCTTCAGACCTCGGATAATCCTATAATATACCAGCGCAACTTGTCTACCTCTTCTTCCAGCTCCAGTATCTTCTCATCAGTCCTCAGGGTGCGTGCGTTATATGTTGCCAGGTAGAGTCGTCGTAGGTGGCAAACGAACATCCACCAGAGATTCTTAGCACCCCTGCCCCGCCGTTACCATGGTCGCCAAAGTAGCCAGTAATAGCGGGGCCACCGGGGACTGGTGGCCATTTGTTTGTGTCGTATTAATGGCATCGCAATTTTTAAATTGAATGTCCATGTCACGCATATGCCCGTAGTTGTTGGGAACACTAAGCTCGAAGTTGTTGACGAGTACGTTTACCTGGGACAAATAGTCCGACTATCTACGTCCAACTTCGACCCAGAGGTCAATCGACGGATTCAACTCGGCTGGGGAGCGTTCGGGTAATTACGACACATCTTCTCGTCAGGTATACCTCAAAACCTGAAAACTAAGTTTTACAACCAGTGCGTGTTGCCAGTGATGTCCTACGGAACCGAGACGTGGTCCTTCACTGCTGGCCGTATGAGGATGCTCAAAGTCGCTCAGCGAGCTATGGAGAGGGCTATGCTCGGAGTTTCTCTGCGTGATAAACTTAGAAATGAGGATATCCGCAGTAGAACCAGAGTGACCGACATAGCCCAACTGATTAGTAAGGTGAAGTAGCAATGGCCCGGCCATATAGCTCGAAGAACCAACAACCGTCGGGGAAAAAAGGTTCTCGAGTGGCAGCCTCGTACCGGCGGGCGAAGTGTAGTGTGACCCCCCACTAGATGGAGTGACGCTCTCGTAAGTCATGCAGGAATTCGATGGTTGCAGGTGACTCAGGACCGTGCTTTGTGGCATACCTTGGGGGAGGCCTATGTTCATCGGTGGACTTGTGAAGGGCTGTATGATGATGATGATGATTGCGACGCCAAAGTTAATATGTTTAAATAATAAATAATCGTGTTGTCTCCTGGTCACCGCTTTGCGATCGATAGACACAGACATAAACGATTTTTTTCAATACCTGTTGCTACCATTACCCAGATTTTTGAAAAAGTAGGGTCTTCAAGGTGGCGGAGACGCTGGAAGCGGATGTCATTGCGGACGTACACACAGACATCGGTACGTAGTTGGAATTGGTGCTCCAGGGAGAATCCAGGATGGTCACGGTACGCCGCATTCAATGGACATCCAATTTGGGTCTCCGTCAAGAAATGTGGGTGTGACTTCTCAGTCTCAAGACGGTAATGGACTGCACTAAGATTAGAGTGCAACACTCTAATATTAGTGAGGTGCAGTTTTGATGAAAGAACGTGCAACCGCTCTTTAGCCATACTTTTCTTCGAAGACGGCCAGCCTTCCTTCCTTTCACCGTTCTCACTTGTGCCTGGTTTTGCATTGAAGTTTCAGATTAACACCGTATAGTTGGTTTTAGGGGAATGCATGGTTCTAAAGATATCCTCATACATTTCTTTCACCACCTCAGTTGGATGTGCGGAAGTTGGTGCGTAAACCTGTATTACCTTCAACGACTACCGTTTGGTGATACTGAGTATACCTAAGTTACGCAAACCTCGTTGACATGGGGGTGCCCATTTAACAACATTGTTTATGAGAGACTTGTGAACAATAAATCTGAGATCTCCTAAGCTAAATGGTCAATCTCCCGGTAATAGAACAAGTTGCCACATTCGGGAATTACCGTGTTAACCCCTTCTCTTTGGACCTAAGATAGTCCTAAAATATCCCAGTGCAACTTGTCTATATGTTCTTCCAGCTCCGGGCCTCATCATATGTAGAGGCCAAAAAATATCACACAAACGAAAAAAGGCAACCAAGGGAACGGGAAAAAAATCTTCTCGTCAGTCCTCAGCGTTTGTGCGTTGAATGTTGCCAGGTTGAGCCATCTTACAACCATACCTCCGCCGGAGATTCTTAGCACCCCCTGGAAACGGAAAACGCGGAATGCGTTGCTACCCTAAAGGATTAAAATTAAATGCCTCATCATCATTCAGAGTCGTGTCGCTATTTTACGCCGGTATTGCGCTTCTCCGGTACAGCCGATTCATTCAATCTGCAGCCATTATACAACCACAGCGTGATTCAACCACGTTCTTTAGTACAGTTTTGGTAGTAGAATTAACACAAAACTCCCTTACCGATAGAAATAAACTAAATGCAAATTATACCAACTGGGTAACCTTTAAAAAGTTACCAACATTTACAATAGCTACTATATACTGTATATACTGTATATACTCTATATGGTACAGGTAAATAGCAGATTGAAAAACTTTAACAAAAGACTATTAAAAATTAATTGTCCATCATATTGTTTGCAATGGCAAAATATAAGTCAACATACGAGTAGGTATAACAACAAAACTTTTCCAAAGATAAGCGCAATATAGGTCAAATACCAAAAGAAAAGACGATCGTCCATTTATTTGTCAAATATGTGGACTTTGTACATATTCAAAGTATGATAATGACCCAGTGTGATAAATTCTCATTTACCGGATATCTTTACAAGACATTATCGATTTTTTTTTGAAGACATTTTCATTTTGTTGCATTATCTTGAATCGATACTACTATTAGAAATTAAATGAGATCTGAACACGAGTACTATTCATTTAAATTTTAAACTGTGGTGTACCTACTTATTGCGTTTTATGCAAATTTATCAAATATTCTCAAACTAAAATATAGCTAATATCTTTGAATTCAAGTGAAATATACGGTCCCATAATTTACTAAAAGAAACAATTTTTTTTTCACACATATGTATGTGTACTTTAATTAAATGTTGAATACTATCACAAGAACAATTAATTTATGATACCAAACCAAGCACCGCGTTCAGTAATCGTTTCGCTCTCGAGTCTTGACACTCGTCAGTACACGGCGCACGCTTTGGGCGCACGGCCGCGTCCGAGTCAAGGTCACGCGCTCAGTCATCGAATATTTTTGATTCTGACGATACAGCAATAACGTCAGCTTTAGGATTACCTCATAACATCTAACTATTATTAGTAACCTACGCAAGCTAGAATTCAAAGCTTTAGTAACCACGCGACTCTAATACAACTCGCCCGTATGAACGAATCTTTGAAATGATTAAGTACACAGTCCTAGTATTTTACATAGTAGCGCCGTTATTCGTGAGCAGCTACAAAATACTAGGTATATTCCCATCGTTGGATCGGAACAACCATCTTACTTACCGTGGCTTGTTTAGGGATTTGGCGAATAGAAACCACGATGTGACCCTGATTACCCATTTTCAACTGGCGGACGCGCCCGCTACTTACCACAATATACTACTCAGTGATACGCATGTTTACAAAGGCTTATCTTTTGAATCCGTGATACCAAACGAAATTTCGCGAGTGCCTTTCGAAACTTTAATATCGACAAAATCGGGTAATGACGATTGCAAGATTTTAATGAACAATCATCAAGTGCTTCATATGATAAGAACTCGTCCGAAATTCGATGTCATACTAGTAGAATCGTATAACAGTGACTGTGGAATTGCGTTAGCGGCAAATTTAAGTACACCATTTATAGTATTTAATCCACAACCGATTCACCCGTGGCAATATAACAGACTGGGAATCAACTTCAATTCTGCTTTCGTTACCCAATCGTTGTTACCCTATGGAAAACAGCCTTGGTTCTTTGATAGGTTGAGAAGTTATATTTTATATCACATAACAAATTGGGTATATTATATCGGTTCACAAGTGACCGACCATGTATACCTTTACAAGTATTTAGGTGACAATCTGCCCTCGCTAGAAAGCATAGCGTCGAATGCTAGCTTAGTGTTTGTAAACACGCATCAATCAGTGTACGGTGGAGTTGCCAGACCAGACAACGTTATTGACATTGGAGGCATACACATGAGACCACCTAAATTATTACCGACGGTAAGTTTGTATTGTTTATTGCGATAACATTTCTAACATTACCGGAAAAATTATTAAAAAAATATCCAGTTTTGTATTCTAAATGGATACACTCCAAAAATATGTACGTAGGTACGTGAAGATTATTTTAAAAAGAATGTTGAATTGTTAGCAAATAAATTTCAAATTTGCTGGAGATCTTAATTTATAGATTTCAATCCATAACGTGCAAGACTCCCGTAATAAAGTGACAGGGATAGCAAACTGGTTTATTTTATTGATTTTGAACGCGAATATTGGACTCCATGACAATGGTAGAATTAACAATTAATTCCAATCGCCTTTTCTTGGTTTTAGAAATGGAAAATTATATTACCGTAATTCTTAAATGATTTGAACTTAAGTGTTACTAGAATGCAGACAAAAAGAGTGATTTTTTAACATATTTAGGATCGATTTTTAAAATATTCGGTAAAAATTCATATAATAAAATACAAAATTTAAAAAATTCTAAATATAGGTTCATACGGAATAAAATATTTCAAATGTTTTGTTTTTTCTTTTATATCCAGGCAGCTTTTAATTCATTCAAAGAAGAATTTTTTTTCCCGAATGTTTCTCTATTCTTGTATATTCTCTAGTTTTCAATTTAGATCGATTTTACTACCAGATTTCCTTAGAAGAACAAAAGATCTTGTAATTAGGTATACGTAAATAGCAATACTTCTTTTACTTTTTCAGGAAATAGAAAGATTTATTAACGAAGCGGAATATGGTGTTATTTATGTGAACTTGGGTTCCACTGTGAAGGACTCCACAATGCCAAAAGAAAAATTAAACGAGTTTTTGTCAACGTTTAGTAAGTTACCTTTAAGAATTCTTTGGAAATGGGACGGCGGAGTGATAGAGAATCTCCCAAGGAATGTATTGACAATGCGATGGCTACCTCAATACGACATTCTAAGTAAGTAATTTTTGCAATAGGCATTTCAAGATAATTTTTATTATTTTTATGTACACTTAGTAGCACTGTTAGTGTATGATCATTCAGTCTCATGAAATATAGACGGAATTACTTTTTATTACTATAATATATTTAATGTGTAGTGTTCGCGTAAATATAAGAAATCATTCAGTCTCATTTGTTAGATTTCGTAATAAAATTAAATTAACACTTGCACAGGGCAGAATCAAAGAGCGCGCTTATTGTATTGTGATTAAGTTGCTTATCGTACTGAGCCTCTCTGCTATAGAAGAGGCCTATATTTAGCGACGGACCAATTACGGGTAGGTAGTTAAAAAATAAAAAATATGACGTTAAAATTGTTGGATACTAATCACCTTCAAGCAATGTTGTCGAGAAACACTGTAACAAATAAATAGAAAAAAATGCAGTTTAAACGAAAATTTTGACGTAGGAAAGGACATTATCCATCAAATTTTGATAAGCAAATAAACGGACAGATGTTTTAATGTTGATGAGTTGGTAACTGTAAAAAAGAGTGATTTTAAATACTTGCTTCCAAACGGTAAAAAGGTCCTGTAGCTGACAGGCACCCTCGACTACAGGCTTCTCGTCTCATAACACATAAACAATATTTTAAGCTTATCTCGCGAATGCAAAGAAAGACAAAAACGTGCATACTAATGTTTTAAGTGAAAAAAAATCGTTTCGGTAATAGGTATTATACGTAAAAACCGCCAACACATAATGGAGCTGCTTGATGGCTCACTATTCCCTAACTCTCTCAGAAATTAACCAGTTGTGGGCCGGCACGAAATACCGCCTCGATCTACTGTCTACTTTTTATTACAATTGACTACGTAACTGTATATCACTTGACACGTCGACGCCAAAGATACCGGTTTCTTATATATACAATGTACTCATTAAATTAAGTTGATATAAGAAAGGTGTTATTTTTATCGATTTACGCAAAAACCCAAGATTTTTCAGGTCAAAAATAGATTAGATTTAGTCGCCCCCAGTCCGAGACTTTGTTTAACAAAAACTCGACTTCAGATAAAAGTTTGTTTCGGCAAAACAATGAGTGTTATTAGTTTGCAACATATTGATATGCAAAAGAAAAAAGAGTGGTAAAAGCAAGCACATAGCCTTTTCGATAGCAGTTACAGGCATAGAATTGGAACAAGCACTATCGACTACGACCTTGATTCTTCGATTTACGAATAAACTGGTGACCCAATTGCATATAAGCGCTTTGTGCCAAACCTGAACAAAAGGCCTTCGCTATATTCAACCGAACCGCTATGGCCTTCCCCTTGGCCTCGACTGCCTCCACCCATCGATAAATCAAGTAGACTAAAATATTAGCAGCTAAGCGACCCCGACGAAAACCGTACGGTCGGTCGCTAATCAGCTGATGCTCACAGCTGTTTTTGTGACAATTATTAAGTTTAGTTAAAAAAGTAAAGTAAAGTTACAGCCTATATACGTCTCACTGCTGGGCACAGGCCTCCTCTCATTTCTGAGAGGGTTTTAGGGCAAGGAAGTGTCCGCCGCGCTGCCCCAATGCGTGTTGGCGAGCTTCATATGTCCTCGAAATATTTTATTTTTATTTCTCAGACATGCAGGTTTCCTCACGATGTTTTCCTCGCCGAGCACGTGGTAAATCAGCACTTAAAATTGTAATTAACAATTTCATTGGTGGCCGGTGGGGATCGAACCCGGGTTGCTCGCGTACTGTGAAATTTACAGCGAGCGCTAACCATCTGAGCTACCACGGCTTTTAGTTTAGTTATATTTACATGAATTTCATGTAAAAGTAAAGTAAAGTTACAGCCTATATACGTCCCACTGTTGGGCATTGGCCTCCCCTCATTTCTGAGAGGGTTTTAGGGCAAGGAAGTGTCCGCCGCGCCGCCCCAATGTGTGTTGGCGAAGTTCACATGTCATCGAAATATTTTTTTCCTTATTCCTCAGGCATGCAGGTTTCCTCACGGTGTTTTCCTTCACCGCCGAGCACGTGGTAAATCAGCACTTAAAATTGCAATTAACAATTTTATTGATGCCGGCGGGGATCGAACACGGGTTACTCGCGTTCTGTTATATTTACAGCGAGCGTTAATCATCTGAGTTACCACGGCTCTGATGTACCTACATTAAAAATTAGATAGTAAGTTTTTATAATGATTTCATATATTTACGCGAATACTACACATTGATTAAAACTACTTTTACGGATTACATCGCGTTTAATTTATTTGATTTTAAATTCCCGACATTTCGGGTGCTGCACAGGGCACTGAGGTGACTGACGTCCCGATGTCAATGTTAACCCGGAGTACCTTCAGCCTAAATAATAACTTAATTGTAGATGTATTGTAAGACTGTTTATAATCACTTGTACTTTTTTTCTTTTCAGAACACGATAACGTAAAAGTGTTTATTTCTCACGCTGGCATTCTAAGTACTATTGAAGCTGTCGACGCTGGCGTACCTGTAGTAGCTATCCCCTTGTTTGGTGATCAGTATGGTAATGCTGCTGCTATGGTGGACGCTGGTATCGCTAATATAGTTCCATACAGTGACTTAAAGAAATCACTCCTTATGGATGCCATAAATGAAGCATTAGACTCAACGTAAGCATTAATTTATATAATATATTTTTAAGTTATTTTTGTACGTGAGCGTCAGAAATTTATTTCTATTTAAATACTATTTTCTATTATTATAATTGAGTAAATATTTAATTAGAATTCAATTTTTAATAAAATTAAAATTATGATACATATTTGGTATTAACAAAATTCCTTGAAGTTCCATTTACTTTAAGTTTTAATAACTCAGGTAGAATTTTCTCAATGATAGAACCAAAGTGAAAAATAAGTTAACAATTTCATGTTTATTCACATGAAATTTCGATTCTAAGGTATCTTCGAAGTATGAATTCAGCGTCGTTACAAAAATATTACACCTTAATCGAACTTTGCCAGTTCGAACAATGAATTTGAGTATCGATTAGACATGAGCGCGGCTCCGACACGCCATCGGCTACCGTACTTCCTCACGCGCCGCCGCGCCGCGTTATGATATATCGCGATCAGTGCGCCAAACGAGTTAATTTGACCCAAACTAAATAATCACGCGTAACGAAACAATGGCAACATCGGGAATCATCATAACAAAGTTTGTGACGTCTTTGCCACAGTTTTCAAGACAGTTTTGTTAGGAAGAAATGTTGGTGAACATTTAGAACACGGCGAATATTGAAGTCTCCTCGGATACAAACTTAAGACCGCAATTATTCGATGCGAGAACAGTTTGGTGGTTCTTATTCCAAAAACAAGTGTTATATGGCACAGCATGCTAATGATGATGTAAGGCATTAATAATAATAATAATAATAATTAAGACCAACAACTATCGGAGATACATCCTAAAGGATGGCACCGGGATGGCGACGAGCTCGACATCTGTCGAGCTCGTCACCATCCCGGCGAGTCACTTAGGCATGTCATCTCCGGTTGTTCGGCGCTTTCTAACTCTGAGTACTTGCACAGGCACAACCTAGTAGCCAGAATTCTTCACCAGGAGCTCGCTCTGAAATACGGTCTCGTGGATCGGAAATTGCCGTATTACAAGTACTTGCCGGAAGCCGTGCTCGAAAATGATCGCGCCAGGCTCTATTGGGACCGGGCCATCATCACAGACAGGACTATTCTTGCGAATAAGCCTGATATTGTGCTGATGGACCGGGCACAGTCAAGGATATTTTTGGTCGACATTACCATTCCGTATGACGAGAACCTCGTGAAAGCCGAAACAGACAAGCAAACAAAATATCTGGACCTGGCTCACGAGGTGACCGTTATGTGGGGTGGTCTGCCGACCGAAATTATTCCTGTAGTCGTCTCTGCAAACGGGCTAATCCCAGTCAGCCTCTCGGGTCATCTGAGGCGACTGGGACTACGTGGCGGACCGCTCCGGGCTCAAATGCAGAAGGCGGTGCTCCTCGATACCGCCCGCATCGTCCGCCGGTTTCTTTCGCTTTCCCCCTAAACCTCGGCCGTTTGGTCTCCCCTGCCGAGGGCCTCCATCTGGTTGGGCTTTTATTTATTTATGTATTTTTATATTTATTTTATGTTATTGATATTTGTGTATATTTATCTTTTCATTTTCATTTATAATTATATATTTATAGAACCCAACCAGATGAGAAAACTATATAGATACCCCACAATAATAATAATAATGGCCTTCAGACCGAATTTTGGTCACGGCAGACAGTCTAAACCAAGGCTGGCTATCTGCGCAGAACACGAATAACAATCCACAAGTGTGGGCGCAGTGTGTGTTTCTATGTTGTCAAGGATCCATAATGTCAATCGTCCACCTGTTGTTTATTACACGCTAATTCATATATGTCGCAATGACCTTATATTAAATGAGTATGGCTTCAATTAATTACAAACCTATCTTTTATTAGTTTCGATAAATTCAACCTATAGTTAAAATTTCAATTTACGAATCACAATCCACGACGACACTAGTTTTTAAATCTTCCTTTTCTTATATATAAAAATTAATGGCGGTCAGTTTGTCTCGCTAAAACTCCAAAACGGCTCAAACGATTTTAATAATTTTTTGCATTTGTTTGAGTGAGTTCCTGGATGATTAAAGGCGATACCGCGAAAAAATGCACCTCTTTCATCGAATAGTATAGTACTATGACACCACTAACGAAAGTGGAATTTTGATATAGGAATATTCATGTCTTTATCTTGAATTTGCTTGTTTACAAAAGATCAAGTCTTTTCCATGCGCATGATCGCGGAGAAGTTTTTGGCCAAAAACCAAAAGGTTTTTTGTGCGTTCATGGACTTGGAAAAGGCCTATGACAGAGTGAATAGGGATGTGCTATGGCAAACACTGAACTCATTTGGGTTGAGCGCTGGCTTGATACGGGCATTGGAGTCCCTTTATAGGGACTCTAGTGCTTGTGTTAGGATCAACGGGGTCTACTCGGACTGGTTTGACATCCATAAAGGTGTCAGACAGGGCTGTGTAGCTTCCCCGTGGCTGTTCAACCTATTTATGGACAGTTGTTTGCAAAATTTGAAAGTTGAAGAATGCGGATTAAGAATGGGTGAGTTAACCGTCAAATGCCTTTTGTACGCCGATGATCAAGTTATACTTGCGTCGTCGGCGGCCGAGTTGCAAATGATGGTTACATTAATGAACAGATCATTAAAAGAAAGGGGTATGAAAGTGAACGCAAGTAAGACGAAGGTTATGGTTTTTGAAAGAGAAGAAAGTAAAACGATTTGTGAAATAAGAATAGAAGGGGAGTTGATCGAGCAAGTAGACGAGTTTGTATATTTGGGCTGCGTATTTAGCAGGGATGGGAGATATGATAAGGATATAGAACGACGAGTGAATGCGGGAAATAGAGTAAATGGGGCCCTGCACTCTATTGTGAAGAGTCAAAATGTGTCGAAAAAGGCACGTATGGCAATTCACAATGCTGTGTTGGTCCCTACTTTAACATATGGTAGTGAAAGTTGGGTGTGGCAGAAGAAGCACGAGAGTAGAATGAACGCAGTAGAAATGCGGTCGTTAAGGAGTATGTTAGGGCTGAATCTTAATGACAGGGTAAGAAATTGTGTAATAAGAGAAGAGTGTGGTTTGCAAGATGATGTTGTGACCAGGATTAAGAAAGGAATGCTTCGGTGGTTTGGTCATGTGGAAAGAATGAATGAGGAAAGAGTGACAAAGAAAATTTATGTTGCAGAAGTGAATGGCAGAGTCGGAAAGGGACGTCCTAGGCGAAAATTTATCGACCAAATTGGCGATTTATTGAAAACGGGCCAAATTAGGAGTACCCTTAACCGACGAGCATGTATGCGGAGGTGTATGGATGTGAAGGAGGCGAGAGAGGTGTGTCAGGATCGTGCCAAATGGAAGTCTGTAGTCTCTGCCTACCCCTCTGGGTGACAGGCGTGAGTGTTTATGTTATGTTTATGTTATGTTACAAACACGATTGTATAATTTTGACTCGAGCATAATTATTTGCGAAAACACATCTAAAAATCACTATTGTTGAAATTACAACGAAATTACTAAATCTATATGCTTGGGAATCACTCAAATATATTCATAACATCAATATTCATAATTTACTTCATTATTTTGATTACTTAAATCAATAATTTTTTTAATATTTTAAGATTCTGACAATTTCTAAGCGGTCTTAATCGTCGCAGGCACTACGCAATTTTAGACCTTATGACGGCGTTTTTTAAGTTTTTATAGAAATTATGTATTCACTCGGATCACGATCAGTACGGCGATAGCCCGAAGCTACTTTTTCGATGTGTCGTCTTAAATGCAAAGTTGAACCCGATAGGTGGCACTGTTGTCGAGATCTAGAATTCACCCGTTCGAGGCCGGGCGGATCACTCGTCAAAAATAAAACATGTGACGAGAGTTAAGATTGCCTCACTAAAATTGTATGTTTATCGTTTTTTGCTTCAAATAAGAATTACTAGTTAAAAATTGTTCGTTTTCATTACTGTAAAAGATACTGAATAAAGATTTTTCGATTTTTTTTTCATTTACTGTAATAATTGGGTATAAAGAGAATTTTAGGTTACTTAATTATTTATTTAGTATAATTATTATCCCGATAGATGTTTATTTTACCCGTTTTTATAGCACCCGTGTAGAACCCGTTCTACGAAACGTTTTCCAAAACTCGGGGTCCCAGAAGGCTTCATCCTGTCTTCACTCACCTTGACACTCTTTACGAGTTATATCCCAAAGGACCCAGTGATAAACACCGCTCTTTTCACCGACGATACGGCACACTTTGTATTAGATTATAATAGGGATAGTCTCAATTTGAAACTCCAAAAAACTATACTATGGTAATTAGATAGGTATCTAGATAGGTATGGTAGTTATATATGGTAATTAGATAGAATAGCTTAGGCAACAGATTCCGTTTATGGAGAATCTAAGTGAATCCTGAAAAAAGTGTAGCAATATACTTTAAACGGAATACAACATCAAAAAAGATTCGAGGTCCAAAAACAAGGCTGAGTATTATTTCCTTATTTGGCAGCCATATTCCTTGGGAAGAATCGACCAAATATCTGGGTATCACGTTCGACGTCCGAATGAGTTTCGCAAAACACATAAATGTAGTACGCTACAGAGCCAAGTCATTCATTGGCCGTCTCCATCCTCTGGTCAACAGAAAGAGCAAACTATCACTAAAGCCCGGTTTACATTTTGAGAAGTGACAAGTGCGAGCGGCAATGACAAGTGACAAATGACAAGTGACAAGTAGCAAGTTGGTGTTCACACATGTGGCAATTGGATGTCATTATTATGTGAAATTTTCGAGTGTGAAATTGGGTTGGTAATTGTCAAAGAGGCGCTAGCACAGTTTTAAAGTTTAAAACTGGTATCTCATCACACAAATTTACCTTTTTTTGATTAAAAAGATGTGTGAAGTGCCTTGTTGCAAAGATATTGGTGCACACCAATTTCCTAAAATAGCTTAAGTGAGAAAAATGTGTCTTAAAGCTATAACAAGGAAAAAATTTAAGCCTGAAAATAATATGGCTCCAGCCCTGACCTACAGGAGTCTTTAATTTTCTTCTTTTCTTGGTAATATGTAAACTTAATGCTTCTTAACTTCGCATATACCTACTTCTTTTGCGCCGAAACCGGCCATTCCCATTGATTGAGATATTGAGGGCATAGCAGCGTCTCGCATCATTTTATTTTTTTTTTAATTCAGCGATTTAATATTGTATAAACATTCGTGTTTCAATAATTCGTTGACAAATTTAATGTTATTGCTATATGACCACTTCGTAATAAAACAAAATTATTATAAATACGAGTATGTATACAATATATATTATAACAAAAATATTTTATTTTATAACTATTACCTATAACCAACACGTGTATGTTCTGACGTCACCGCTAGAACGGGGGCGGCGGTGGGTGACTGAGGGGAAAGCAAGGTTAGCGCGGGGCAGAGATACTTGTCAGAGAATAGAGCAGGCCGCTATTCACTTGTTACTTTTCATTTCGCACTTGTCACTTGTCACTCGCACTTGTCACTGCCTGTTCACACGCACTAAGCACTTGTCATTTGTCACTTGTCATTGTCACTCGCACTTGTCACTTCTCAAAATGTAAACCGGGCTTAAGACACAAACTCCACCTTTACAAAACCTTCGTTAGACCTATCATGTCTTACGCAAGTGTAGCCTTCGCCCACACGTATAGAACCCAGCTATACGAACTACAGAAAGTCCAAAACTTTTTCATCCGTAAAACCACCGGAGCACGGTGGTATCAACGGAATTCAGATTTGCACAACGACTTTCAACTTCCCTTTATCTACGAATACTTCAAGGAGATATCTCAGCGCTACTTTGATAGCGCCAAAACCCAAACCCGCTAGTGGCAAACGCAGCCAACTACGTCCTGATTCCAAACGTCGCGCGGAGTCCCCATAGGCCACACTACTTATAGAACTACTACGTTCGCTTGATCGCGTCGACCCAAACGTTGAAGACACATCAAGCACTGACAGTACACCCACACCAAATGAAACAAGTACATGTAGGATAACGGAAGGGTCGCACCCGTAGGCTGGCACGACGCATTCCAGCAAACATCGCGTACACACTGTGCCACCTGGGCGGTTTTCACTGCTCAGAACGTCGACCAACACGAGCTATGTAGTCAGAGGCGTGGGTCCGCACTCGGACTCTCCCCCATTCGGACAGCGCAGCGGTTAGATAGCTCAAGAACCAACACAGAGGCGACATGATGATTGGTAACAATACCAAATCGTAAACCATCATAATCATCATCCTCATCAGCATTGCATTTCGTTTTATAATCAGCTCAGTCCTGAGTCACATGAACCTATAAGAGCCGTATAGGCTAACAGTACCAACATCACAGAAAATAGATTGGCAGTCGTTAGCGAATTAAATAATTATAATACGTTACAGCAAAAAATCAAGAACTTCAAACGTTTTTGAAAATCGACAAAGATTCTATCTATCGGTAATAATAATGTCCTCCAGACCAAATATCAGTTACGGCGGCCAGTCTCACTAGAGACTACCTACCTGCATAGGTTAGGGATCTATAGTCCTGCATAAATTCGTGCTCTGCAGCACAGGCGTACTCTTTATTCCTTTTAACTCATAGTTCAATGGGATGGCAATCAGACACGATCAGAGAGGTATTAAATGTATGACGAACGTGCGTTCACGTGCTTTCTAAGATTTTGCATACGTGGTAGAGCCACGCTGCAGTTATATTATGGTTGTAGCACTATTGGGTCGGCTCGATCGGGGAAGGACCATGCTCTCACAGAATAACAGTGTAAAATAGCAGCTTAATACTGCTGTGTATCATATAGTGAGTGTAGAGATCCAAAGACCATATTCACTGGAAACGAGGCATTGCATCTTAGTCCTCAGGGGAACAACGCACCTGCGTTTTGATTCTTAATCGAGGATAAATGTAAATGTCTGTAGGATACAGCATACACTTACCATCAGGTGGACTGTGTGCTTGTTTGTCACCCTTATTCTATAAAAAAAAACACGTGGGTGAAACATCGCCGAATTTTTGACTTCGTGCGCTACTGAAAATTTCTTGACTAAAAACCCAATGATTGTGTTTGACTCAATCCAGGATCATTTTACCGATAACATTGTCACTAAAGTAATAAGGCGGACGCATAACACGGCGCGTGAAAGCGGGAAGTGGGACGCAGACCAGCGAGGTTCCGAATTAAGTCGACCGAGTGCAAAGGTTACGCATTGTTTTAGTTTTTCACTAAAAATATATTCTACTAAAAGACTATTCATCAAAGACATCTAATAGCAACCCATGAACGTAAGTCAGAAAAATGAAATAGTCAAATGAATTAAACATGTAGGCTCTAGATGAAATGAATTCATCTTATATTTCACATATCATCCCACTATGAAGTAGAGAAGGATCAAATAAAGCGATCGCAGATTACTAGTCTAGTGAAAACAGATTCGAAATATTCAATAATATTGCATTTTGTTATATTATATGCACTTTGGTTATTAAAAATTTTGCAATTACTTACTTAAGATCTAGTATTATGTTACAACCATTAACTAAATGATCATAGCATTCCGTACATGCCATACCCTTCTAGGTGTTAGGGTTCCTTTTCTGGCCAGCAGTACACCTGGATATGCACCACGCTCTTACCAATTAATTTCTGACGCCAAATTGCAGTGACTGCACTGCCGTGTTCCGGTCTGAAGGGTATATTTAGATAGATAGAGAATTATACCGTAATTACAGAATGAGTCATTAAATCTTATTCCTCAGAGGATAACGCGTGGCTTCCTCCTTGGAAGTTGACGGCAGTTGTCCATAGTATCCATTTGCCATCAGATGGCTTGTGTCCTCGTTTGTCACTCTTACTTCTATAAAAAGCATAGCGTTTTTACTAAATATATTACACTATAATATAATCTCGATCGGAATTAATCACGAAGGCAAATCGATAGCATACTTCGATTAAAAAAGATTAGTTTCGACAGTTTTTCCATAAATAATCCTATATAGATTCATATCTTTCAAGAATCTTGCTATTATTGGTTATTTTGCGGCATAAAGCTGCTATAATTTTTTATATGGTATAAGATCCACCATTGTATAGAATATTCCAAACTTAAAGATGGAAATGAAAGATCTAGGGGACAGGTCTTTATTAATAGATCGAAAGGAAAACAAACGCCCGCAAAAAAATTATTTTTAAAAATGTGTTTAAGTGTTTACTCAAATTTTGTAACGATCATTTTTTGTTTTCAGATGGCAACAACGAGCGAAACTCGTCTCCAGAATTTGGCACGATCGTCCTATGTCACCTATGGAAACTGCTATTTACTGGACGGAATACGTAGCACGATATCACGGTGCACCAAACTTAGTAGCGACATCTGTTAAAGTACCGTGGTATCAACAACTCCAGATAGACGTTTTACTGTTTGTCGCTTTGGTATTATATATTCTTGCATATGTTATTTACAAAATTCTGAGCGTGTTATGTTTTTGTTGTTGTCAGAATAGTACGGCTTCTCAAAACGCTTTTATAGAAGAAAGAAGAAAAGAAAAGAGAGTAAAATTTGAATAATTGGTTTCATTTAAAACAAATGAAACTTAAAAAGCTGCTTTCATTAGAGCAACGTAACAGAAAGG
The DNA here is from genome assembly GCA_907164705.1 of Parnassius apollo. Taxonomy (NCBI): domain Eukaryota; kingdom Metazoa; phylum Arthropoda; class Insecta; order Lepidoptera; family Papilionidae; genus Parnassius; species Parnassius apollo. The sequence goes on from CAJQZP010000209.1 coordinate 4,504,486, forward strand.
AAAACAATACGGGCGCGCTAGTTTACCAGACATGTAAATCTAAACTTAAATGTTTGACTTCTTTGTTTATATTTATTGTTAAAAATATAGAGTTATATCTTTTATTGTTAATTTATTTTCTATAAATTAAAAAAATTAGAAAATAACAATTTTTTAGTACATTTCTAATAACATATTTATAATAAGGACTTTTGGGCTCTTCTCAGGATTGAGTTCGGATTCTGGAAATGTAAGGCAATTTTCAATAAAATACAGTGAGTTTTTGCGTGGGAGGGGTGAAATCTGCGTCATGGATTGAGAGTGCACAATGGGTTTTAATAGTATTTTTTTTAAATTTCACGCATGTTATTTATGTTTGCAACAAAATATCATAATTATTCTATGGAAATCAGGTTATTTGTCAAGACTTTTCAATTTTATATCTGGTAAATAAATACATGTGTCATCAGGTCCTACATTACCCTAAAGCTAATTAGACTAAATTCTAGGGCGCAAAGTTCAAAAGGGCGGCGAGCTTTCCTCTTGCCGCTTTTGCAAGTACCACTTATTTAAAGAATAGAATTGGTAATAATATTCTCAACAAATAATAGATTACGTGCCGCAAGCATTTTAAATTTTACTTTTTCTTTATTTCTAGTACAAAACAAATAAATAGATTGTAAAGATAAGTATTTGAATCATTTGTACTTTTCGTCTTTCGTTGACTAACTGGCTGTGATTCAAAGATTTTAAATAGCTCTAGCTCTCTTTTCTTCCTCTCATTTAATTATGGTCTCTTACCAAGGCTGTTCAAGGGAACTTTTGTCAGCTATCTCTTCCACTTCTGCACAGGATGGACGTCCCACTATTCCATGCCGCAAAGAAGAAAGTTGATCTTTAAGGTTCTCTTTTTACATCCAACTCAACTCTCGATGACAGGGCTAACACACCGCTGATCTGGATTCGATCCGCTGGATGTGCGGTTTACACATCGCTCGATGTGCAAAGCACTCTGCTCCCTAGACGTCAACAAGTGGAGTGGGTGTGATGATTTTAATGTGTACTTTTCTGGTACTTCTACTCCATAGGCGTTGTCTCAAATTCATGAAAGACAGCATTTGCCCCACCAATACCTAAAAAAGTCGACCATTCAGACCTGTCCAACGACAGGCCTATTGCCATCACCTCCTTGATCTTCAAAATAATGGAATCCATTATATATTGCCACCTCATGAGGTACATTGGGGACCATCAGCTGATTAGTGACCGCCAATACTGTTTCGGTCGGAGTCGCTCAGCTGATGACCTTCTAATTTACCTCAAAGGTAAAAATTTGAAGATCACCAGCGGAGGCGAAATTGGATCACCAGTTTCCTTGCAGATCAGAGCATCAGGGTCGTAGACGCCCGTGTATGCTCCGACCTTAAGCCTTTTAATGCTGTCATTCCTTCATAAAGCTCTACGAGGCTGAATGCTATCACACTGTTTCTTCTGCATTTTAATGATATGTTGCAAACCAGTTCATAACATTCATTTATATGCAGACGACAGCACTAGTATTGCTTTCTACCCTGGCCGTGCCAATATATCTCGTAAGCACCAGTCCAGTCGCTTCAACGAGTCGTTAATTACCAGAATAAACATGTGTCTGAAATAAAGTTTTTAATTAACAAAGTCTCGGATTGGTGACGTCTAAATCTAGTCCAGTTTAACCCTTAGAAGGTACAGGTTTGCGCGATTACCGCTAAAAAGAACCTCTTTGTCGCCTATCCTCAATTTAAGAACACTCCTTTGCTGCACTCGAATGACGTACAGTTCCTCGGTCACTTGAAAGGGAAGGCTAAATTGGCCTCTAAAAAGCTTGACGTGCTCAGCAGAGTGGGGCAGTATTTTATGCCGACACACCGCTTGCAACTTTACGAGGCGAAAGTTTGGCCTCACATGAATGTGTGTATGCCAAGTGTGTGCTAGAGGGGAGTTTTCAACAATATATGGGAGGACAAAAGACTGATTGTCATTCCTAGGGGTAATGACAAACCGCTCACTGACGCCAAATCATACCATCCAATCATACAATCATAACGCTCCTCCCTGTTTTGGGAAAAGTATTGGAACAAGTAATTCTAAGATCTGATCTGAGCACCAGCACGGTTTCTCTCAAGAGCGGTCTACATTAACAGTGCTGCGTGTCTTGCTTAGCATGGTAAGGTATTCTCTACGCTATGCTACGTGCAAGTAATGTTTCTTGATATCTCCGGCGCCTTCAACAATGCCTAGTGGCCGATGTTGATGATCAAAGCTAAAAGAGGTGGATGCCCAAAAAACATAAAATGCTGGTGGTCTACTTCACCTCCACGCGTGTAGCATCTACATCGGAGACAGGGTAGAGTAGGAGACGTCGACCGAGAGATGTTCTTAAGGCTCTGTGCTGGGCCTAACACTGCGGAACATGTTGATGGACACCTGCTCCGACTCCTCCTGTCTGAAAGAGTAGCCATAACTGCCTATGCTAATGATGTCACGATTTTATATAATCGGAAACCAAAGCGGGTATTGAATCCAGGGCCAGTCACTCTAGATCTTGTGCGGGAGTGGGGGCTAAGGAATCGACTGGAGTCTTCCTCCTCAAAGTCAACCGCCATGACTGTTTAAGGAGAACTTCAGATCCCCCCCCCCCCACGTTATTAAACTTGGTGGAGAATCTATAAAGACTATGACAAATGCTAAGATACTAAGCGAGGTTTTGGACTCTGGACTATCATTATTGCAACACGAATTTGATATTTCTGAAAGAGCGACCAAGGGATTCAGCAAGATGGCTCGCGTATGGACATTATCGAGTGTCCGATACCCAAACTTAAAAATAATTTACAGAGGAGTATTTACATCCACGCTTACGTACGAGGCAGAGTGCAGGTACGAACGTGCGAACATTGAACATGTTCGTTCGAGTCCGTAGCGTACTACTGAGATCGCAGCGATCCGCCCATATATGAAAAATATAATATATTAAATGACGGACAATATGGCTTTCGAAAGGGTCGCTCTACAGCACTCGCAGTATATAAATACATAAGGGAAGTATCAACACGCTATTGGTATATTCTTAGATATGAGCAAGGCATACGACAGGGTTTCTCACTCGATCCTATTAAATAAACTTTATAATGTGGGTGTGAGGGTCTGGCCTACGAATGGTTTGTATCTTACCTTAATCAACGCGTCCAGTATGTAGATATAGACTACAGAGACCCACAAACCAGAATTGTTGAAACTGTAAGGTCTAAAAAAAATTTCTTAAAACACTCAATACCCCAGGGTAGCGTGCTGGGCTGTTTGCTGTTTTTAATATATGTGTATGATCTTCCGAATATACGTAATATCCCCTGTGTTCTTTTTGCTGATGATATTTCATTAATTCTTCCCTGTCTCAATAGCACAGATCTACACCATCTCCTAACCTCTAATTTAAATGTAATAAATTGCTGGCTCCAAGATCACAACCTCGAGATTAATTTCAAAAAGACTAAACTTTTGCAATTTAGACCATACCAAAAACGCCCCTTACATATCAACTACCAATACCTAAATATTCCCTTAGAATCTGTTAACTCTCACTTTCTCCTGGGTATAAATATAAATGCACATTTAAATAGGAGAGAAATTAATAAAATTGTCAAAAAGTTATCTAGTTTTACATACGCTCTTATAGAACTTAAAAAAAACCACCGACTTAAAAACAGCAACCTGTGCCTACTACGCAGACGCCTGGATACGCTACGGTGTGGTACTTTGGGGTAACAGCACAGACGCTAACAAAGTATTTCTAATTCGGAAAAAATGTATTCGTATACTTGCAAATATCGACTCCATAACAAGTTGTAGAAATTACTTTATCAATTATAATATCCTGACATTAACATCCCTATATATATCCGAAATATGCTCACTAGTTAGAAATAATATCGACTGGTTCCCTCAATATTTTCGCCCTAAAAATTTAAGACCAAAAATAAAATTATCCACAGTTAAATCAAAATTACAAATCGTAAACACCAGTCCCTATGCCATGTCAATAAAAATATATAACAAAATTCGAGAACAAATCAGAAGCATTAAAAGAATTAAAAAATTTAAAAAAGAAGTTAATACATATTTAACGAAAAAATGTTATTACTCGTTGCAGGAGTTTTTTAGTGATTGAGTAGGAATTAGGAAATTGAAACAAATAAATAACATAATATGATCCAATAATAAACTAAATATTCATTAAATGATAATTTTATAATACTTTAATGTGAATGTAATAATAATATTAATAATTGCCTATATTTGCAGTGCCCTTACAGGGTTCTTGTTTTGAAAATTTTTTTTTAAATATAAGACCAGCGTGAAATTTCGACTAATGTGATCGGCGTTTGGCAGGATCGATGGATGAATGAATCTAAAGAATGCAAGCTCTATCGATTTTCCCGTAGGTAGTGTTGCGACTTAGGTATAATAATAATAATAATTTTTTATTGACATTATCATAGTTCACATACTTTTTACAAATATTTACAATACATTATGAGGACCAATTTGAAATAGGAAATTTGAATACTCAGTAACCTGTATTTAGAAGATACAGTTCTATCCCCCCTATTGATTAGGAATACATAGTTGTATTCTTTAAATATATTTGATTTGATTTATTTATTTAGGCTTACCAACTAAACACATACAAAACATTTATTATTAAACATTTGCAGTTATAAACAAAATTATACTATATAATATTTAACTTAAAGATATGCACAACATTTCAACATGAAACTTAAAATTAGTTTTGAAATTAACAGATAATATATCATATACAAATATGATATAAACACAAAGACTATTCTATGCAATACAGGTAAAGTTATAATTTGGTAGAGAGCTTAACATTGTCTAATTTAAAGTTTTAATTTTCAGTTTGAGTGTAGTATAGAAATATTTTCTTTTTTAAGGAACCCAGACTATCACCAAAGAGATCTATATTACATTTACCGAATGTATCATTGTACTTCCTCATCATAGAACATAGAGGAAAATTGCTACCATAATTTTTGCTATTGAAATTTACACTAAAGGGACTAAAATTACACAACCTTGCTGAAACTCTGGGCACCTTCAAGTTAATTTGTGATAGGAGGGATGGACAATCCACTTTATTATTATGTAGTTTACATAAAAGGCTTATAGATAGCAAATTCTTTCGCTGCTCCAATGATAAAATTTCGAAATGCGCTAGTCTTTCAGAGTATCTGCGAATTGTACGATGAACGCCACTTACATAAGATATTTTATTTAAAAATCTTTTTTGGATTCTTTCTATACGCTGAATATTATTTTGATAAGACGGGTACCATACGACTGAACAATAATCAACATGACTGAACAATAATCAATAATCAACATCTTAGCGGTCAGCCGCCGTAGAGTCTATATTACCTGAGGATGCCTCGTGTAGAGGCGAAACACCTGTCGAATTATCGTCGATGGTGTGTCTTGCCTGGAATAGTGGTGTTGAGAGTAGTGGTGCTTGGTCTAGTGGTGACGGAGTTAGTGTATGCAATTGAGGGAGGGCGGGAGGTGCGCTTCAATCCAGGTAAGACACATCATTTTATATGTTTAGCGGAAAGTTGCAAAGAAATTTATATTTTTATTTTTTATAATAATCAACATGACTGCGGACCAGTGCAAAATAGAGAACTTTTAACGCTAAAACCGACTTAAAAACTTTGATGTTTCTAAAAATAAAAGCTAACATTCTTAACGATTTGTGTATGGTATTGTTAATGTGGTTAGTGAATCGCATCTGAGAGTCAATAGCAATGCCTAAGTCCTTCACTTCATCTACTTTCGCTAAATGTACACCATTCATATTGTAACTAGTATTATATTTGTTAAATTTTCGTGAGAATTTAATGTGATAGCATTTATTTGTATTGAGAGACATTTCATTTTGCCGGCACCATTCTTTAATTCTATCTATATCGACGTGAAGTTGAATTTGGTCTGTGCTATTATTCACAATTTTGGATATCTTTATACTGCGTATAATTCAAAATCGAAGTTACGGATACAATGTTTAATATCATCATCGATAAACATTATAAAAAGTCAAATAAGGACAAATTAACGACTCGATCTCGATCATATGCCTATAAGCTCGTATGAAAAAATCCTATCAACTAAAACCTAAACATCAACCAAACCGTTAAGGTTCGGTTGATGTTTTGGATTAGAATTTTAGAAAGATCGGTTCACACGGTAGTACGTTATAACGTACTAACTACGATGTACTACCGATCTTTAACTAACTATCTAACGTACGAACCGATCTTTGCATGCCTATTAATTAAGATTACCTACCTACACATTGAATGAGAGTAGCTTCGCGTTACGGCGCCTCTACACGTTGGCCAACACAGTGACGAATGTAGTGGCGAATATATTGGCCGAGAGTTGGTGACGGCGTCCACACGTTGGAATGGTCGTTCAGTTTACTTCGGTTCGGGCCAATGTGCGGACGAATTTATAAGCACCGTGGCGCAGTGGCTCAGCAATGAGTGGCTGTGCCGAGCGCCGCGGGTTTGATCCCGCACAGAACAAGTATTTGTATGTCCTACAAATAATTGTTTCGGGTCTGGATGTGTGTCCTTGTGCAATTTATGTTTGTAAACTGCCTGCGCGATACGAGAGAAAATCCTAGTGTGGGGTTAACGTTTTTATAAAAGAATTATAAAATAATAGTGGTTATTAATGGGGCTGTAAATAGATATACGATATACAATTAGCTTTATTTATTTTTTACATGCATCATAAACTGGAATAAATACCATTAATAAGAACTTAACTTATTTTAAAGTTAAAGGAGTTATAATAAATTAGTCTATGTTTTAAAATTGGGTTTTGATTTTAAAGTTTAGCAAAATATGTACCTACTTGCATTTCTATCAGACATTTGATGTATATAAAAAACACCATATAATTTATTTGGTAATTTAATTATTTTTTGAGAAAGACAAAAACAATAGCAATAAATATAATTAACATTGACTTAATAATAAGTACTAATTATAAATTAGAACATAAATAAAAAACTCATGACGAGCAAAGTGGCTCAGGACCATGCTTTGCAGCACTCTGTGGAGGTGGATGTTCAGTAGTGGACTTGTGAACAGCTGTAATGATGATGATGATTCGAAATCTTGCACGATTAAGTTATAAGAAATCGTCGTTTTTTTATAGGATAGTGTGACAAACGAGCACACAGTTCACCTAATGGTAAGTGGTTACTGTGGCCCACAGACATCTACATCTATCCTCGATTACGAATCAAAATGCAGATGCGTTGTCACCCGTGAGGACTAAGATGAAATGCCTCGTTTCCTTTAAAAAGGGTCTCTGGTTCTCTACACTCACTATACGAAACACAGCATCATTAAGCTACTATTTTACGCTGATGTTCTATGAGAGCGTGGTCCTTCCCCGGTCGAGCCGACCCATTCGTGCTACAACTATACTTCTAATATAACTGCATGGTTCTACCACATATAAATGATGTGATTCATTTTTTTCATTTTAAAATTGTCCTCGTAATAATTTGATTGTAAATAAATGTTCATTATTTGTTTTGATAAATAGCTTATCGATTAAAACAAATATTAAAAAATAATTAAATCGCGCTAATTAAAGTAGTAGTTGAAATTAGCACTAAAAGGCTAATAGGGGCACCACTCTACAAAGCGTGAATATAAAATTTAAATCAGGTGCGTGTAATCACTCCTTCCCCGGTCGAGCCGACCTTCGTGCTGCAACTATACTTCTAATATAATTGCATTGTCAAATGCCTGTTAAGGCATTGTTAAAATAAGTGATTTTGCATGCATACTGTGCTTTTCTAATAAAATTAATAAATTACGATACAATTTTCCGAGATCGAATAAGATCGATTTAATGCAATATGATTAGATTAAATCGTGAATCGATTCACGAGGTTATGATCCGTTACGACCCAGAAGATCGATTAAAAATAAAAAATCAGACATCCCTAACGGATACGTATCTATGCATCATATTAGTTAATGATTTCTTTAGTTTCCTCTCAAAGAATCAATGTTTGTCAAAGAATAATTTCAGCTTTACATTACAACAAATTCTAAGAAACAAAAAATACGAGTAAATTATTAAATAATATAACACCGAGTATGGTGTCAGCTCAGATTTAATGTTTTAAATTAATTTGAAGTGATGTGATATGATAATTAATGTACTTATTAGGTATGTATTTATGTATAGATACAGTAATATAACCTGTTAATAAAAAGCTAATTTACATAACAAACACATATATTGATTTATTTTACAAAAAGAAAAAATAAAACGATGGCTTCGGTTCACCCGATCCCTAGAATAGTGACCGCTAAGTCCTCTCCAACTACAGGCCTTTCGCCATCACCTCCTTGTTCTCCAAAATAATGGAGTGCATTATAAACTGCCAATTCATGAGGTTCCTTGAGGATCACCAGCTGATTAGTGACTGCCAATACGGTTTTCGTCGTGAGCGATCAGCCAGTGATGTTCTGGTCTACCTGACTCATAGATGGGTAGAAGCCTTCGATTAAGTTTGGCACAAAGCGCTTCTTTCGAAGCTCCCTTCCTATGGGCTTCCCGAGAAATTGTGCAATTGGATCACCAGTTGCCTTACTGATCGGAGCATCAAGGTCATAGTAGACGGTGCATGCACTGATTACAAGCTTATTAACGCTGGTGTTCCAATGTCAGCAATCCGGCAAAAGATTCTAATGACTGAGAAAATCCTAACCTATGATTGGGGTACTGACATCTGTGATGACGAAGTTCCAATAAAAATCTCGTCTTATTCCAAAATTGAGATGGTGAGAGATGCTGCTGTTAAGCATTGCTGCTGCAGGTTATAATAAAGCTGCCGTTTGCTACGCTACGATCATAATCACTACTCGTAGAGCGGATTTAGATCAATTAATATCAATATATTCTTTATTGTACACTAATACACATAAGTAAGAGACAAAATAATAAATATATATATATATATATCTTATATGTATAAATTACGTGTCAAGTTGTTTGTCCGCGATGGACTCCTAAACTACTTAACTTTAATTATAATCAAATTTCCACACCGTGTTCAGATTGGTCTAACTTGAGAGATAGGATATTTGCCATGACTGACCCACAATTTCTTTAAAATATATATTATATATATATATATATATATATATATATATATATATATAACCCAACTCTTGTTTAGCAAAGAACTGTTGATTACAGCGAATTGCAAATGGGGCAGGTGTACATAAATTTGAAAATTAAGTTTAAAAAAAATTACTTATAAATATATAAATACACAAAAGAGAATATGTAGGATATAATTGAGGACGGGAATTGTGATGGAAAATATTAGAGTTCCAAGTAATGACATTTGAGTAGATTTTTGAAGGAAAAAAGGGACTAAGCAAGTCGAATATATAAAGGCAAGGAGTTCCACAAGTGTACAGCTACGGAAAATGAGTTATTGAAAAAAGAGGATGAATATGCTGGAATATGAGGCAAAAAATTGTTAGTGAAACGAAAATGACGATCGTGAGAGGAGGAAATGAATTCAAAACGGTCTTTCAGGTTACATGGAGTGGAGGGATTGAACAGTATGCTGTATAAAGCAGAAAGAATGTGTGTATTCCTGCGAAGGCGAATCGGCAGCCATTTGAGACATTTACGAAATTCTAAAATGTGATCATATTTACGGAGTCCGAATACGACTCATGATATGTACCTATGGTTGATATGAGAACAATTTTCTTATATATATGAGTATGCTAGGGTTGAATTTGAATGACAGAGAGATAAATGTGGTATGCAAGATGATGTTGTGACCAGGATTAAGAAAGGAATGCTTCGGTAGTTTGGTCATGTAGAAAGAATGAATGAGGAAAGAGTGACAAAGCAAATTTATACGGCAGATGTGAACGGCAGAGTCGGGAAGGGACGCCCTAGAAGAAAGTTTATCGAACAAATTGGCGATATATTGAAAATTAGAAGTACCCTTAACCGACGAGCATGTATGCGTAGATATATGGATGTAAAGGAGGCGAAAGAGGTATGTCAGGATCGTGCCAAATGGAAGTCCGTAGTCTCTGCCTACCCCTCTGGGTGACAGGCGTGAGTGTTTATGTTAAGTTATATGAGATGTTTGGTCGGTAGCAAAAAGTCGGCAGCTGGGTGGAGCAAAATCAGTTGCCGTCTCTACTGACTGTTGTTGCGGTTTTAATGTAGGGAGCCGTCCAGTTACTGGATCTCACACATTTAGTGGCTTTTTTGTGGAACCTGTTATGGTACCAACATAATTTTACTGACTTAGCAGGTGAAGTGGTACGTGAGAGCCGCCCGTTAAAAGATGCGGATGCAACTTTATTTGCCAATTCGGTTACTTTTTGTACTAAGGCTTCGAGAGTAGATGATGTAGATGGAGTTTCACAGGAAAAAAATCAATTAGTTCTGACAGCTTGTCTAAGCCACAGTTGGGGTGTGAGTCTAGGATAGCCGGAACTTGCTGTGGAAGTCAACGAAGTCAAAGTAGACGGAATATGTTTTCATCAAATAAAGCGCACAAGGATGCCGGAAAACTGGGATGGTCGTCTATCACCGAGTTCCTCCTCCCTAATGAGCTGCCTTACCCGCTGCTCCTCAGACATAGAAAGACTCATTATCAATTCTTCCTTTAGTTTGATGTACCTTTGTCTTATGTCTGGAGGTCTAGTAGTTATATCTTCTACTTCTTCAGCAATTTTCTTATCTAATTAAGCAATCATATAATTGAAATTAGTTATTTCTGATGTGACGCCGGAAATCTGAAGCCGGCCAAAAGGGTTGTTATTTAACAGAAACCTTGCACACATCAGAATTAGTATTTTCATCTAGCTGTTGTTGAAGAGCAGCAGTCAGCGTTTCGAAAAAACTTTTCATTGCAGGTAACAATTCGACTCAACATTCCTTCTGTTACATTGTCAGTGCATCAGGTAATATTGTTTTAAAACTTATACAAAATGGCGACGCTAGTTTAGTCGTAGTTTTGCTATTTAAGGTAAGTTGTTTCTACGTCGTAACAAATATTCAATAATTACGAATTTTCTATCCATCGTATAAATGAAACATATTGTAGAAAAAACACAAAATCAAAAGAAATAAATGGATAACTGATTTTGAAAGCAACAACATGCCATAAATATAAAATGAATAGCGGTTTCTAATTGGTCAAAAGGTTATTACCCTTCAAAGCGACCAATTAAAACAAATTGCAAATTTTATAGACCTAATAATAACTTTCGTACATATAAGCACTTTCTTGACTAACAACAACTAGTTTTACCTACAAAATAAAATTGCTTTAATTGATTGGTCGAATAAACACGATATTTACTATGCTAACATTTAGTTAAAGAGTAGAATATGCCTTCTTATTGTGCGAACACTTCATGCAATTCACTATTTTAACTATATAAATTAAACCATTATCAAACCATATTATACTTATTTTAAAATAATTCGCTATTTTACTTGTATGTCATGGAAAATAATTTCGAGTATAGTTGTTCCAAAAAAGTTGCGTCATTTGTATAAAGCTTTTTATCAATACCCTAGATATTAAATACATAATCATTATAGGATATTTGATATAATTGATTTATCTTAAAATGTAAATCAAATGAACAACGTTTAAATAAAATAAGCTGTACTCTTTGATTACAGCTGATATGAAATTAAAAATATATTTAGATAAATATACTTCTACACTATATAGTAGATAACATTTATTAAATTGGGCAGTCAATTACTTGATTTTATGTATTAAAGTACTTGCGATATAAATGTTTGATAAAATGAAAACGAACGTGATACAAAGTTTAATATTGAGTGTAATATTATATCAGTGTAATAAAGTGGAATCGTTAAATATTTTAGGAGTTTTTCCATATCAAGGGAAAAGTCATTTCTATGTATTTGAGCCTTATTTACATGAATTAGCGCAAAAAGGCCATAACGTAACTGTAATTTCATATTTTCCTCAAAATAAACCAGTCAAAAACTTTCATGACATCAGCTTAGCAGGAAAATCCATAATTTTCGAAAATATTATACCATTTGTTCGGCCATCTTTTTTTAGTAATATTTTAAACGGTTTGGGTTTAGTGTATTTAGCCATAGATAACTGTGAAAAAATGCTTGATGATGAAGATGTACAGCATTTATGGAAGTCAAAAATGAAATTCGATGTGGTCGTAGTGGAACAGTTTAATAGTGACTGCGCCTTGGGTCTGGCATACAAGCTGGGTGCTCCCACTGTCGGTATCACATCGCATGTTTTAATGCCCCATCACTACAATCGTTTCGGCATTTTGTATAACCCATCATACGTTCCATTTTTATTCTTGAGTGGAGGAACCAAACCTAGCCTGTTTCAAAGGGTAGAACGCTCATTTTTTTATCTTTACTTTAAATTTATTTACAATTATATAACGCAAAGAATCGATCATAAAATACTATCTGAACATTTTGACGATATTCCTCCACTAGAAGAATTAGGTCGTAATATAAAATTTTTACTTCTTTATAATAATTTTGTATTGACAGGAACAAGTATTGTACCTGCCAATATTATTGATGTAGGCGGATATCATGTTGCGAAACCAAAACCACTGCCCAATGTAGGTATACTATGTATATCAATACTATCAAACATTAACAACAATATATATAAACAAATTAGTATCAATAATACTTTTGTCCCATAGGAACTGCAAAAATTTATCGAAGAATCACAGCATGGTGTTATTTATATCAGTTTTGGGTCAATGCTACGGGCGGCATCGATACCAAAAGATAAATTACAAACAATTTTGGATGCTCTGGCAAAGCTTCCCCAAAGAGTCATTTGGAAATGGGAAGCAAAATCTCTTCCAGGCAAACCTAAAAATATATTTTTATCGAAATGGTTACCACAAAATGATATTTTAGGTGAATTTTCTACGTTCAAATTTTAAACTTATTAGTTTGCATAGTTATCGTTATGATGTTTTGAAATTATTTTGCAGCGCACCCAAATGTTCTCGCTTTTTATTCTCACTGTGGACTATTAGGAACAACAGAAGCTGTATATCATGGAGTTCCCATAATAGGAATGCCAATGTTCGGAGACCAAGCTACGAATGCTGGCGCCATAGAAGAAAGCGGCTTTGGAGTAAAAATTAATTTGGAAGATCTCACAAAAGATAATTTACTACAGAAGTTTAAGACAGTTTTAGATCCTAAGTAAGCATAACGTGGCTCATATAATTATTTTATGTTATTAAAAATGAGAAAGAAGTAGGAGGCCTCACACGCTGGTCGATGTGATAAAATGCAATTGCAAGGCTTTGGCTATTGATATATCTACAGAGTTTCTCGCCGGTTCTTTTTCAGAAGCTGTTGTTTCAGCGATAAACTAAAAACAAGCCTAAAGAGTAATAAGTAATAAGTTTTGACTTAGACTGCAGAACAAAAACCTGCATTTTATTCTGTGAAGTTTATACATGGTAGAGCCATGCTGCAGTTATATTAGTAGTATAGTTGTAGTACGAATGGGTCAGCCTGACCGGCGAAGGACCACGCTCTCACAGAATACCAGCGTAAAATAGTAGCTTAATCCTGCTGTGTTTCGTATGGTGAGTGTAGAGAACCGGAGACCAATTTTACAGGAAATTAGGCATTCTATCTTAGCCCTCACGGGCGACAACGCATCTGCATTTTGATTCGTAATCGAGAATACATGTGTCTTTGGGCCACAGCAACTACTTACCATCAGGTAGTCTGTGTGCTCGTTTCGTAATAAAAATATAGAGCGTAGAATCCATCTTGCTGCACCAATCAGGATGGAATGGCTTCACAGGTCCTTTATACATATATTTTATTTCATTTATAGGTACCCTTTTATTATATACACAGAGAATAAAAATATTGCAAATACCATCTAACTACATCATTATTACATACGATCTTCAGCTACTTGCATCGAACGACTTCCTGCTTAAGGGATGCACTAGGTCGTCACTCCTCCTAATGGTGGGGCCGCCCTACACTTCGTTTATCGGAACAAACGGAACGAAGGAGAATTAAAATAATTATGATATCAGTCTTATCACTCAAAAATTATCTTACTGACATACATGTGGTGAAAGGGATTTATATAATTGAAAAAATAGTCTGTCTTTGTAATATTGCAGTGACAAACAGGCTCACATTACACATGATAATAAATGGCTAGAGCAAACCTTGAACACCTGTCTTGCCTTGCCACCATCTTTTAACAAAAATGTGTCACACATAGATAATAATATCCTCCAATAGAGCATAGTAGCATTTCTTTCACGTAGTTTGATCTTAAAGGACACTAGCCCCTGCGCAGGACAGCAGTATATGTACTTGTAAAAGTGGGTACGCAAACGTAGGTACACTCACTACCCTTACTCGCATAGTTCATTATGACGGTAATCCGACACGCCCAAAGAGAGATTAGGCGCGGCATCACTGTTTATCCTAAATGCCTTTAATAATATCCTTTAAAAGATAATCAATATAGAAAAATAATACTTTTGATTTTATCTAATTTAGTCTGAAGCCAGAGATCAGAACGAAATTATTCAGAGTTCCTTTTCCTTGATATCGAAACTCTGTAAATGTAAGTGTGCGCTCAATAGGTTCAGGAATCAAGAAACAAAATATTATATAACGTAACAAGTAAAAATATGTTATTTGGAGCGTTTAATCGCATCTTAAAAATAATACAACGGACGGCATTCAAAGACAATCTCGAGCTTACAAGGGCGCGGGGTTGGTACGGTGAACATTAGTAAAATAATTGTTGATTATTTATCTGTATAGTTTGTGTGAGTTTACTGAGTAAAAAATGTACATGCACGAGTACTGTCATTTAGTGTTCACAACTAGCGCTGCTATTTATATTTTGCCAGACAAACTCTGAGTTTAAGTTCACACACGAGATTGTCTCTGAATACCAATACCTCCTTATACTATTATCTGATAATCTTTTTTTGATTAATTTACCTATATTTTCCAGCTTCCGAGCAAATGTAAAACTGCTATCACAAGCTTGGCACGATCGACCAATCTCAGCTATGGAGAGTGCAGTATATTGGACAGAATTTGCTGCCCGATATCACAATTTCACATTTAGAACACCAGCTGCGGATGTACCTTTCTATCAGTATATGTTACTAGATATATTCTTTATCTTATTTGTAATGCCCCTCCTAACTCTTTTTATATCTATGTACTATATATACCAAGTTTGTTTACAAAGAAAATCGAGACCAAATGGGAATTCGAAAAAGAATCACTAAAGTTACTATAATATACCTACATTTATTTTATTAAATTGTTACAGACTGAAAATATTTTTCTTACCTTTTTAATATTTTTAAAAGTAAAACCTCTTGATATACGAACAAATACCAGACACCCTAAAACTGTGATGGAATAACACAGTAGGTAATATAAGTTTGAATTTTCTGTAATTACCTTTGGCAGTAGCTGCTCCTAAAGTATCTTAATCCAGTGGATTGCCAATTAATTTAGGATTATTTTTTAAAACAGTTGTCCCATGTATTAGAGGTTACAAGACTAATTGATATTGACAATGTCTAGGCCTCTCCTCGCCTGACAGATATGCATTCTGTAGCGCAGCCTCCACGATTATATATACTAGAGTTAAGTTAAATAATTAAAGTTTTAAACTGAATAACACGTCTCCTTTTTATTGAACACCGTCCAATATTACATGGCGACCCCGTTAGGTAGTGCGCTGCGACAATGGACTTGGAAACGCACCGCTGCGGCCTGCAAATTAATTTCAATTAAAAATTCTTATTAAAACCAACTTAATAATAATTAAACGGTAATGACGTCACACCTTTCCTAAATCACAACACTAATAACACCCGACGCGACTAGAGGAGAAAAAAAAGAATATGATGACTATAACAAATACAAAAAAGAAAGTGACGACAAATACATGAAGAGGCCAAAATAATAATTAAATTTTATAGAAGTTGACTGAAATATTAAAAAGAATGTACGAAGACAACAAACAAAAAATGAGGAAAATAAAATGTGATTTTTTTATGCAATTACCCAAGACTAAAATTCGAGAAACGGCAGATTACTTTAAAAAGGAAAGAAGCGGTTGTACCATAGCTAACTTCACTCAGAAAAATATGAATATTGAGCCGAATAAAACAAAGAAGAAATTAAGAGAGGTAAATTTGCTCCAGTGTGATATTTAATTCTACATAAAACTTCATTACTTCATTGAATTGATTGACCACATACTCGTACTTCACGTTTCAGTAATTTCCCCTTCTAACCTAACATGTCCGAGTCGGGGTGCCCCACGTCCCAGGACGCTTCGCTCGCTATTGCACTCAATATAACACTAAAATATTAACTTTTATAACTACTTTAATTTATAAACATAATTTATGGCTGCCACCAAATGTAAGAAAGGATCCTTGCGATATTTAGCAGTATTCCGCCGAATATTTCACTATTCCCAAAATTCTGAAACTCGGAAGCAAAGCAACGGCATTACGAAAAGCTGTCAACAAAATGGCCGGCCTAGAGATTAATTTTACACATTTTTAAATCGATTCGAATCGAAATTGGATGAATCGATTCACAAAAAAATCGAAATCTTACAGATCGATTTCACAAAAATCGATCTTTTTTTTTGATTTGCGTTAAAAGTTTATATGTATTTACAATATCAAAAGATACAATAAAGTACTAGGTACTTAAAAACTGTCATTCTTTACGAGTTGGGGTACATTCAACTAATTGTAAATAATTTGATAAATCTTAATAAAACGTAAAAAGATTCGATCTCGATTCTCTAGGGTGAAATATCGATTCACTAGATTGATTCAGTACTATATATCGATATGACATTGACAAAAGAAACGTCAAAAACGTGAGAATATTTAATTAATTAGTCATTTACCAATATTTTTAAAAAATAATTAAAAATACTTCGACGCTGCTCCGGCAGCAAAAATCACGTGTGGGTGCTTCAGATAAGCCCCCTTGATCCCCTCACAGTGACAGAATCTTTAAATTCAGGCAACCAAATTGTAAACCCAACCCTTTGAATGTAGTAGAGCTAATGAGATGTCCTTAGAGGATAAAAAGGAGACCAAAGATATTTTATAAGTCCAGAGAGTACCACATGACGCTCATATCTTACGTACCATGCCTGCATTAATGTGCGTGACTTCGGTAATAATAGTGCGAATCGATTACCCAAAAATGTGGGAGATTTTATATTTCATTGATATTGACGTACCTATTGATACTACGAACATAAAATGTGTGTGCGAGGCGTGTTCATTTGTGTGCGTGTGTATGGGGATATAATAATAATAACAATAAATACCTTTATTTCTCAAAAATTAAATATACATGTCTTTGAGACGCCCCAGAGAGTAATTTCCATACTCGTATTGGGGAAAATGGGGATGAATAAGGTTATGATTGATTATGTGTTTTTTATGTAGGTACGAACATCGCATTAAAATATTAAAGATAAGTAATAAAACCTGTAATTAATGTAACAGTTAAAAATAAATAAAAAGCACAGTAGATATTTATCTATGTAAATGTAATGTAAAAAATGTAAATGACGGTTCTGAGTGACTAAAAAGGATAGAAGCACAGGATAATACGATTCCGTGCTGTCAAATGTTATTCAACCCTAAGCCTTAAAATAGTTTAACTCTATAGGTTGGTTAAAGCCTGTAAAATTAGACCGTTTAAAACCCCTATACAGTTAACCTTTTCGGTCGATCACGACATTAAAAAATGGGAATAACATTTTATAGACTAGGCAACACTCGGATATTATTCCATGGTATTAATACTTGTATTGACATTAATTTAGCTTTCGTATTGTTTTACAAATACACCAGAATATTGTGTATTTAGTTATGAAAGATGATGTTCTTATCTTTATGTTTTTTCCAAGAGCATTTTTTGCATAATTTCACAGCGGAAACAGTCATTTTGCAATTCAGAAATTAAAAACACCGGTGCGTGACGTATGTTCGCAGTGAACATCCCTGGCGTAATGACCTCCGATAGGAGTAATAGTGTTCTGTGGTAATGACGGCACCATCGAACGAATACGCCAATATTGGCGCCTTTTAAATGGAAGCGTTTTAAGCGCGCGTACACGGTATCTGTGGGTATCTGCACCTATAAAACATCTTTGAAGGAGAGAATAAAAAAAGATAGGTTGCTGCAACACATATATTAAAAAAGGTCACTATGCTAATATAAATGTAAATGGTTTATTAGATGTTTATCATGTAAAAAAGACACTATGTGATTTCATGTCCAGGAATTAATAAGAAAGAAAAGAGTGGGACATCGGAAAATGTTTCGTTATGTGCCAGAACTAATATGACAATTTAGTTACAAACACTCGTTGTCAATATCACTTATAAAGGAAAAATAAATAAGTTGAGAGTTTTGTTAGATAGTGGTTCGCAAAGATCGTACGTACTGTTATACCCCGTATTTGTTAGCCTTATTGCTGCACTGCCCCTTAATAATGTCGACTTAGCCTTAAGGTTCAGTGAATATAGCAGTGGAGCAGTTCGGCCAAGTCAGTCTGCTTCCATCTTCGAACCTGCTCGGTTGTCTACGGACCTTAGTTAATTTCCAACCAGTTTGTAATATTTAATTCATTTATACTCAATTAAATTTCAGTGTTAAATAAATCTTTTTTTTAAAAACCTATTAGCCCGTCTCCGTATAACATTTTGGTGGCAGCGGTGGGATACGGAAATCATCAGTGCCAAGTGAAGTGGAACCGCTCAGCAGACTCGCTCCGTATCCTAAATTTTATAAAATTAAATATTATCCTGTGTCGTCCCGGCGCGTCCTAGTGAAATAAATATAGTGCAAGTGCTATACCCGTCGCTACGGCCTGGACGTCCATCCATTACGGAGACCCAATTGATTCCTGGAAGGGAATCCACATAATTACCAAAGAAGAGCCGCGATTGCATCCTGAACCGCAATCATCAAGAAAATTAGACTGAAAACATCCATTCTCATAAAATAAATATCGTCAGATATTTATTATTATATTATCAATAACTAGAATTCATCGAGTTCCGTTCCAGTGCGCTAGAGAAGACGCGCCTATCATCGGAATGTTCCCGCTTATCGTCGCAGCCGTCGCCCACGCATTCTTAATACTGTGAGTCGTTGGTCATTGTTTTGTCTAGACTGTATAAGCCAAAGTTTCTCAACCTTTTATGTTCCTTTGTTCAGTTGAACTTAAATGTTTTAAAATTTATTAATATTCTATTTTTGTGATTGTTCTATATTATTGTGTGTTCTATTCTGATTATTTTATATTTTTTTTTTGTGTTCTTTTGTATTTGTTTTGCATTATTGTTGCGTTTTCTTTAGATTTATACATATTTTATTATGCCAAAATTAGTTAAAGGGGAAGAAGCCAGTCTAGCCTTCGAATTCTCAGAACCGGGTGTTAGCGACGCCCCGAAATCCACCCCAGCTACTCCAAGAGTCACTAAGGCCAGCATTGCAACTACTGCAATGACCGAGATGGATTTGAACACCTTATTTAAGTTCATTAAACCATATGACGGTAGTAGGGAGACCGTAAATTCTTTCATAATTAATTGTAACAATGCTTACGAATTAGCCTCAGAGTCTCAGAGACAAATTTTATTTAAATATATCATTAGCCAGCTTCAAGGTAAAGCGGAAATTGCCTGCTCTATAAAAGAGTTTAAAGATTGGGAACAGCTCAAAGACTTTTTAAAGACACAATTCAGTGAACGTAAACACTACGCTCACATTCTCACTGAATTACAGGAGAGCAAGCAAAATCCACATGACAGCGTTAACCAATTCGCACTCCGTATAGAGACCTGCCTCTCACAGCTATTAACGGAAATATCCCTATGCAACACCAAAGCGAAAGAGTTACCAGGTAGGGTTGCGGCCATGGAGGACCTCGCTCTGCATCATTTTCTTATGGGGTTACACCCCCGAATTTCAAATATCGTTAGATGTAGGTCTCCAAAAACGCTTAACGAAGCCATAAATTTAGCCATCTCAGAAGAGCGAATCCAACAGAGCCTTTATAAACGACCACCGCCAGAAACAAGGTATGAACAAAAACCTAAACAAAATTTTGTTAAATCTTTTAATTCCAAACCAACCATTCCTCAAAAATACTCACAATATCCTAATATGAATCAACAGAGCTCGCCTAACGCTTTCTGCCGATATTGTAAGACGGCGGGGCATGACATTATGGCCTGTAAAAAACGGGAATATGCTAATAACCGATTTAGGTACCAAAACAATCCGTCAACCTCCCAATTCCAGCATAGGGCACAACCAAGGGTTAATTTTATAGAGCAGCCCAATCGTGAGGTCGACCAAGAGGAATTCCATACTTTACATAATGATGAGCAGTTTTTAAACGGTCAAGAGTCTCGTCACGGTGTCGCCCGAGACTAAACCCAAAAGCCGGCACCAACCATTCCTTCCTCATATCCAAGGACCACAAGGGTAACCAGCCCCAAGCAAGAGTCCATCAATCCAAGGACCACACGGGTAACCAGCCCCAAGCAAGCGTCCATCAATCCAAGGACCACACGGGTAACCAGCCCCAAGCAAGCGTTCAATCCAAACCACCCAAAGTCCATCATCCAAGGACCACACGGGTAACCAGCCCCAAGCAAGCGTCCATCAATCCAAGGACCACATGGGTAACCAGCCCCAAGCAAGAGTCCAATATCCCAAGGACCACACGGGTAACCAGCCCCAAGCAAGCGTCCATCAATCCAAGGACCACATGGGTAACCAGCCCCAAGCAAGTGTCCAATATCCCAAGGATCACAAGGGTAACCAGCCCCAAGCAAGTGTCCAGCTATCCAAGACCCATAACTCAAAAACTCCTTCTCCAACAAGTAAAATCAAAATCTATGAAATAAATTTAGACACAACTAAAAGGTTGTTACCGCATATCCTGCTAGATTCATCCGTCACGGATATCCCATTGTCTCTGCTTGTTGATTCAGGGTCTGCCATATGTTTGCTAAAACAATCAAGTATCCAGGGGAACCTCAAATTAATAAAGGAACCTATCAAACTTAAGGGCATAGACCCGGGCGATGAACCGACAACCACAGAGGGCCATTTTCCGTTAAAATTAAAATTAAATAAAACTATATCCGCGTCATATAAATTCCACGTCATAAAAAATATCAACTTACCATATGACGGTATCATAGGCTCTGATTTCCTAACCGCGTTTGGATGTAAAATTGACTACACAAACGACACCCTCAAAATCGGTAAATTAGAAATAAAATTGCATTTTGTTGATCCATTTTATATTATTCCACCACGCACCGAAACTGTCATTGAATGTTCGGTTCGCGATACTGATTTTAAAGAAGGGCTTATCACGGACCAACACATATCAGAAAATTTACTTATATCCAATTGCATTGTAAAAATCAAAGAAAACAAACGCGTTAATTTAACCATAGCTAATACTTCAGAGTTTCCTGTCAACCTAAATCCAAACTTAAATCTCAAAATTGCACCTTTACACTCTGACGCAGTCCAAGTGAACACAAATCACTCTAACACAATCAATAGAACAAATGACGTAATAAACTCATTAAGAACAGATCATCTGAACCAAGAAGAATCCAACGCCCTCATTGAACTTTGTTCCCAGTATTCCGACATTTTTCATCTGCCCGATGATAAATTAACATATACATCCGCCCTTAGCCATCAAATCAAAACGAACAGCGAGACGCCCATACATACTAAAACGTATAGGTTCCCAGAATGTCACAAAAAGGAAGTCGAGACCCAAATTAATAAGATGCTCGACCAGGGAATTATAGAACCCTCATCCTCACCTTGGAGCTCACCAATTTGGATCGTACCTAAGAAACTCGATTCCCAGGGACAACGTAAATGGCGAATAGTAATAGACTATCGCAAACTTAATGATATTACCATTGGCGAAACCTATCCCATTCCACAAATTTCTGAAATACTAGACCAGCTAGGCAACAGCAAATATTTTTCAACCTTAGACTTAGCTTCCGGGTTTCATCAGTTGTTAATAAAACCTGAAGATGCATCCAAAACGGCATTTTCTGTACCTCAGGGGCATTTCCAATTCAATAGGATGCCGTTTGGATTAAAAAATGCTCCGTCCACCTTCCAGAAGCTCATGAACGCTTGCCTATCAGGACTTCAAGGTTCACGATGCTTCGTTTATTTAGACGACATCGTTATTTATTCATTCGACCTAAGTTCCCATATAGATAACCTCAACGCTGTATTTAAGAGACTCAGAAACTACAATCTCAAACTACAACCCGAAAAATGTGAATTCCTTCGTAAAGAAGTAATTTATCTAGGCCATATAATCGGCGAACACGGTGTTAAACCCAATCCTGAAAAGGTGAGAGCCGTCACCGAATTTCCTGTTCCAAAATCGCCCAAAGACATCAAATCCTTCCTCGGCCTAGTATCCTACTACAGACGTTTTATTCCCGACTTTTCTAAGTATGCCAAATCCCTTACTTCCCTTTTAAAAAAGGATGTCCCTTTTGAATGGAAAAACGAACAACAGCTTTCTTTTGAAACCTTAAAAGGTAAACTCGTCACAGCCCCAGTCCTTGCATATCCCGACTTCACGAAACCATTCCTTTTGACATGCGATGCGTCAAACTATGCCATCTCTGCTATTCTCTCCCAAGGTCCTGTTGGACAAGATCGACCTATTGCTTTTGCCTCGCGCACACTTAATAAAGCAGAGACTAATTACAGTGTGACCGAAAAAGAGTGCCTTGCGATAGTGTTTGGCACCAAAACATTTCGTCCTTATCTATATGGCAATCGGTTCACAATTATGACGGACCATAAACCACTCCAGTGGCTTTTTAATTGTAAAGACCCTGGCTCCCGCCTTGTCCGATGGAGACTTAAATTAGAAGAATTTGAGTATGACATACTCTATAAAAAAGGGCAAAACCAACACCAACGCTGACGCGTTATCGCGGTTTCCTGTGAACCCGGTCCAACCTACAGACCCACCAACTTCCAATCCTCCTATAGTGAATCCAAGTCGAAATCTAGATGAAGATCTTATGGACTTGCTAATTTCTCCGCCTTCCTTTAATCCAGACGAAGCGATCTCTCCTCCACTCGATTTAGCTGAAAATGCTTCACCATTACCCTACGTTGATTTGCCTTCCAACATTCCAGACACCCTAAGGGAGGAAATCGAAAATGAATCTATCAACTTACCTCAACCAGAACCTGAACAGATAACATCACCTGAAATCCAAACCGATAATGTCCCATTTCCATCCACGAGCTCCTCTCCAGACGTACCTGTTGATGATTACTCTACTTTCCTTAAATCTATGTCGTGCAAAGATAGGAACTTTAACACGGAAGTGGAAGAGCACAACGAAACTCTTATGAAGTGTCCCGCGAAGGTAATCCTGGTCCCAACATCCATCGATTTGGATGAATCTAACCCATACATTCAGGAAATATTAACCGACCCTGAAATCATTGCCGAAATACATGAGTCCGAGAAAGAACTCTTCTCCTTTAAAAAGATAGAAACAAATAATAAATGCTATTATTTGTTGTTCATTAAAGTACATCATTTCGACGAGGCTTCCTATCCAGAAATCTTTCAAACATTAAAAACAATCAGGAATGAATTAATAAATTCCGAGGGAATTAAAGAACTCGGTATATCGGATCTGAAAAACCCATTCGAAAAACATTCCTTCATTAAAATATATAATATTCTATGCTATCTCTTTCATGATACTCAAATTAAAATTAATATATATCATAACAATATCATATATCCAGCTCCGGCAGAAATTAAGAAAATCCTTCTCGATAATCATAATATCCCGATAGCCGGTCATTTAGGTTCTGTAAGAATGTACAATAGAATAAAACAATCGTATTACTGGAAAGGTATGCGAAGCGATATAGAGTCATATGTAAAACAATGTAAATCATGCCAGGAAAATAAAGCACTTAGGAAAACTAACCGTGCTCCAATGCAGATTACCAGTACATCCACAGAACCATGCCAAAGAATATCTTTGGACATCGTCGGTCCACTTCCCGAAGCTGGACCAGCAAAATTACGTTTTATTCTCACGATACAAGACGATCTTACTAAGTTCTCCTGTGCATATCCCATCCGAAGTACCACTGCTGAAGAAACAAGTGAATGCTTACTGCATTATATATCAATCTTCGGTATTCCTAAGATGATTCTTACCGACCAAGGGACTAATTTTACTTCAGACCTATTTAGGAAAACCTGCGAATTTCTTAAAATAAAAAACTTATGGTCTTCACCATATCACCCTCAAACCCAAGGCGCCTTAGAGCGAAGTCATTCAACCCTAAAAGAATATTTGAAATCTTACATTAACGAAGAACAGTCAAATTGGCCTCGTTATGTATACACCGCGATGCTCGCTTATAACACATCCGTTCATTCCACTACACATTACACACCTCACGAGCTTATGTTCGGGAGTAAACCATTTATTCCTAATTCCATTTATAATGAATCTCCAGGGGCTACATACCCTGATTATGTCCGCATGTTGCAAAACCGTTTGAAATATTCCAGAGAAAAGGCTTTAGATTTTATAAGGAAGTCAAAAGAATCCTCAAAATCATACTATGACATCCATACTCGACCAGTCAAATATAAAGTCGGTGAGTATGTCTACATAAAGAACCATTTGAGATTGCGGAAAGCACTCTCTCCTCTCTGGAAAGGACCCTATAAAATAGTTAAGGTAAATAACAACAATACACTTACCTTGCTAATCAATCGACGCCATGTCACGCATCACTTCGATCAGGTGAAACCTGCATCGGAAGTCGGAAGTAACCTGTAAATTAAAATAAAATTATAAAATGACTAGTGTCTTAAAAGTTAGGAAAATATATACACTTACCTATAAGCGTATGTCTCGCCATCTGAAAATTGTTAATAAATAGTTAGTAAAGTTATCAAATATACAAAATATAATTATTAAAAATGTTAGATTAATCAATACCTACCTTTGTTAGTATTAATTACAGTGATTATTTACAGAACTCCAACTCGATGTCAATCGCATCAAGATTATATTCAACCGATAACTTCGAGTGCAGGAATCTACTTTGATTACTTAGGTACATTAAAAATCAATAACGCCCAACTAAAAGCGTTAATTCCTATAGATATCTCGCACTTTGGCCCCCACATTATAAATGTAGGAAACACTCTAGAAACAATTAAATTTTTATGTGATCAAACTCGAATATTAGAAATTATTACCGAATGTCACAATATGCTTCAACCATTAGCTGTACGTAACCGGGACTTGAACAAGGATTTTGAATCCATCTCACACTTGTTAGATAACAGAACCAAGCGTAGCGCCTGGTTTGGAGGTATTGGTACAATATTAAAACATATATTCGGTACCCTAGATGAAGATGATGCTTTAAAGTATGATGAAGCAATAACTTCCGTACAAAATGATGAAAAACAATTGGCTTCTCTGATGAAAGAAAACATTTTAGTGACTACCTCTGTAATAAAATATTATAATGATACATTGAACAAAATAAAAAGTAACGAAGCAAAATTAACAACAGCTATCGACAATCTCTCTATTATGATTAAAAATATTTCCGAAATAACCAATGGTCTACAAATATCTATTAGTATTAATGAAATTTTTGATAGCTTAGAAACCTCGATTCTGACACTATCCTTTCAATTAGAAGATATTATAAACGCTATTTTATTTAGCAGTAAGGATGTTTTACACCCAGCCGTTATAACGCCAAATCAGTTATACCGAGAGCTTGCCGATAATTATAGATATCTACCTAGTAATTTAGTATTGCCTGTTTCTCTAGATATTAAGAATATACATTTAATTTTAAGACTTTGTAAGATAACCTGTTATTATATAAATAATAAAATCATATTTCTGTTGCATGTGCCATTGGTTAATGTAGAAAATTATATGTTGTTTCATAATATAGCTCTGCCTACGCCATATAATCCAAAGGAACCAAATTCATTTAGTCTAATTGTACCTAATAATAAATACATTGCAATGACCAAAGACAAAACACATTACGGCAATATTGACGATTTAGGAAAGTGTAAAATTGTGCAACCAGGAACATTCATCTGTGATGTAAACAATGTGTACTCGGTGGACGCTAAACCATCCTGTGAAAGTGAACTTATATCTAAAGTGATCAGTGAAATCCCGTTACAGTGTGAAACTAAATTTATTTTCGGGAAATTAGATATCTGGAAACCATTAATAAACAATAAGTGGATTTATGTTCAATCCGATCCAAATAAAATTTCTATAGATTGTATGAATTCTCAACTATTTGAAGCAAATATTCTGGGCACAGGCATAATTACGATTCCCGATGGTTGTATCGGATTTTGTAAAAGCACTACATTGTTACCTAAATATAATGTTCTAAATATTACCTCGCCCATAAGTTATATGCCTAATTATAGCCTTATCAATGACACCTGTTGTAATATTAATAAGTTCAATCATGTTGTAGAAAATGTGTCTCCTATAAAGTTACAAAATATAGACTTAGACGAATTTAATTCAAAAAATAAATTAAATATTGATTCTTTATTAAGTAATCTAAAAATAATAGAAAGTAAACCTCACATTATTCAATATGGGACACATTACTCTACCATTATTATTATAATTTCTATTTTAATCCTGTTGTATTTAGGATATTTGGGTTTTAAGCTTTTCCGTCGATTCCGTAACACTCGCCTTATAAATAAAAATAGTAAAATCACTCCTAAAGTGGAATTCATAAAAACTACACCTCGGCCTCATTTAAAATTTACACAACCTGAAATTGAACAAAATAGTAATTCTGAATCCGATAATATTGCACCGCTTAGAACCCAAATTTAATGTCATTATTATTAAGTAGTATCAAGAGATTTTATGTTATCATCCCTAAAATCTCTTCTTAAGGGGGGAGATGTTATACCCCGTATTTGTTAGCCTTATTGCTGCACTGCCCCTTAATAATGTCGACTTAGCCTTAAGGTTCAGTGAATATAGCAGTGGAGCAGTTCGGCCAAGTCAGTCTGCTTCCATCTTCGAACCTGCTCGGTTGTCTACGGACCTTAGTTAATTTCCAACCAGTTTGTAATATTTAATTCATTTATACTCAATTAAATTTCAGTGTTAAATAAATCTTTTTTTTAAAAACCTATTAGCCCGTCTCCGTATAACAGTACAAGCCAAAGTTGTTGAAAAATTGGGATTGCATGAGACTGGCACAGAGATAATAGGCCACACATTGCTTGAGGGTGTAGATCAGCCTGCCAAGGTATAAAAATGCTTTGATGTTTTAGTAAGTAGCTTAGACAATCAGTTATCTGTTAGAATCAACGCATTACATTAGTCTGATTTATGTGGACACCTGCCAAGAGTTCACAATGAAAAATTATTAGAGAAGTTATGGGGCTTAATTACGATCAGTGATTTTTATTATTCAGACACTCACTCAGATAAGTCTCTTGATTGGGTTACTTAGGATTTATTCTACATAATAAAATGGTTAATTTAGATGACAACCTAATGGTTGTTAATACCAAGTTAGGATGGACATTACAGGGACCAATAAAGGTTCAAAGTGCAGTCAAAACATGAAGTACTACATGCTTTTCCAAAACAAATCTTTCTGATTTGTCGAATATTGAGTTATTAGGAATTAGAGACCCTTATGAAAATAAATCTAAAAATATTCTGAAGTCGATTTTTTGAAAACTTTTAATGATGATAATAATCAGTATGTGTACAAGGACGCTATGAAGTCTCACTAACATGGAAAGAGGGGTGTGTAGGACTCAAGACAAATTATGAAGTTGCATTTAAACGATTGGAGTCAACCGCAAAAAAGTTAAGGTCAACTGTGGGCCTATAATATATTATAGACAAAATACGTTTTCTGTAAGTGTGAACGCCAACGGAAAAATCTAATTGTATGGAGTTGACATTTGCTAACCAGATGTCACGTGATTGCCGCTTAATTGGTAGACAAAGTCATTATTCCTCATGCGGAAAGGAACGTCGAAGTGAGCGTGACACAATTGGGTGCGTTTGACAAAAAAAAGCGCCAGCAAGCGCTTGTAAGCAAAATGGCGATCGTAAGCGGTAAGCGCTGTCTAATCGTAAGTAGTTATTTTCCTCTAGGACACGATGTTAGTTTTAACCGGGGAACCTAACCTAATTTAAATATATGTTTTTGAAGTATTCATATTAAAAACTTACCAATCATGAATTTTTAATAACATGTATATGTCTATTCATGTCAATATATTACCTAAAACTAATATTGCAAAAAAAAAACAACTTATAAACTCTACTTCAAAACAAACAAATTAAATAAGCAAAATGGCGGATTGTGTCAGCGCTACTGAAGTAGCAATCGTGGCCGAAAACTATTTTAGCGCTAGTAACCGCTTGCTAGCGCTTTTTTCTGCCAAACGCACCCGCTAACGACAAAAATGTTCATCAAAATGGTAGACAAGTGCCACTTTTGACAAACGTCACAGTAATCTATGCGAACGACCAAACGACAATGATATTTTGACGTTTCCGCAACACAAGCACAACACCGTAGACAGAGAAACCTATAGACAAATTGACGCTTTCTTTCGCATTCGCACACGAAAAAGATAGATTTATGCATACGTCTTGCATAGAAATGATATAGAGCGGTGTGATTGTTTGTCCCTTTCACCGTGCCGGTTTTTTTGTTTAACAAACTCTACAGTTTGCTAAACAACTTTGAAAGCGTAGCGATTTAAGGAGTTTACAAGTTGGTTTAAGTGAGAAAAAAGTGTTTTGTGAGCCTAAGATTAGTGAATCTTGTTCATAATGATTTCTTATATTTACGCGAACATTGCACATGATTAAAACTACTTTTACGGATTTTATCGCGTTTATTTTTACTTTTTATTTTTAATTCCCGACGTTTCGGGCGCTTTCCAGCACCCATGGTCACGGGGGACTGAGATTACTGACGTCCCGATGTCATTGTTAAACCCGGAGTACCTTCAGCTTTTTTAATTATTGTTTATGGTCCGATCTATGCAAAATGAACTGACTATGTCCTGAGGTCTTGCAGTGGTATGCTTGGGTTTAGTTTTAATTTTATTGATTACAGGATCCCAAGCAGGTGGTAGTACCCAGCCTCCTTCTCTATTGAAATTAGGATGTTTTTTAATTTCAATAGCCTCACGTATCATCCTTGGTAGGAATCGGTGTTCTTTCGCGAGGATTTGTGGTCTATCAAATCTGATGTAATGGTTGGGGCCGTCTAGGATATGATCACAAACTGCAGACTTCCCGGAACGTTGATGCTTCACATCAGCTATATGTTCTTTTACGCGGGTCCTAATTGATCTTTTGGTTTGTCCTATATAAGAGAGACCACATTCACAATCAAGCTTGTACACTCCTGCATCTTGTAGAGGAATATGACACTTGACGGATGGTAGGAACTGACTAATCTTCTTCGGCGGCTTGTAGAATGTTCTAATAGAAGCTCGCTTCAAGATATAGCCAATCTTGTCTGTGACACCTCTGACATATGGTAGTACAGCAGGCACACGCTCGACTGTGGCCGGCTTCACTCGGTCACTGTGACGTAGGCGCGGGACCCGAAGCTTGTTGTCGTGCAGAACTTGCTTGACGTGCTGAAGCTCGGCGGCCAGGTGTTTGCTGTCACAGATCCCTCGTGCTCTCTGTAACAAAGATTTGCCCACGGTAGCTAACTGTGAAGGATGGTGGTGAGATTCACCGTTTAAATATCGGTTTGTATGGGTCTTTTTCCTATACACAGTGTGACCAATGGTGTTATTAAGATTTCGGATGACTAACACATCTAGGAAAGGTAAGGAATTATTTGCCTCTAACTCCATAGTAAATTGAATTTTAGCGTTTATGGAATTAAGATGTTCTAAAAAATGCAGTTACTTTGTCTGATGGTAAAATTGTGAAAGTATCGTCTACGTACCGCTTGTAGATCCTTGGTGTAACAGGTGCAGTAAGGAGGGCTTTCTCCTCAAAGTCTTCCATGAATATATCGGCGACAATGGGAGATACAGGTGAGCCCATCGCCACACCATCTACTTGCTTGTAAAACTCTTCCTTCCACAATAGATAGCCAGATGTAAGGCAATGTCTTAGTAATACTGTATATTCTGCTGGCATGTTATTTTCCTCTAGTTTCCTAGTTATAATTGAGATGCAGTCTTCAACAGGTAGGCATGTAAATAGAGACTGAACATCAAAACTGACCATGGTTTCATTGTCAGTAAGATGTAGGTCTTTTATCTCACTGACAAAATGGTATGAATCCTTAGTGTGTGCTCTTGTGTGTCCTCTGAGTGGTGATAATATTTTAGGTAAGTATTGAGCCAATCTGTAAGTTGGCGAATCAATCTTACTCACTACTGGTCGTAATGGAGCATTCGGTTTGTGTATCTTTGGTAACCCATAAACTTCGGTGGTTTGGCACAGGAAGGTATTATCGAATTAACGTCCAGATTCAATTTTTCGGAGTATTTCTTAATTAGATCGCTAGTTGTTTTAAGCGTATTAGTTGTAGGGTCTGTTTTGACCTTTCGATAAGTAGTTTCATCCGACAAAAGTTGTTGTATTTTAAAATTGTAATCTGACGTATCCATTATAACCGTAGAATTACCTTTATCTGCGCGGAGAATCGTAAGCTCTGGTCTGTTGCGTAAGTTTTTCAACGCGTTAAATTCATTTTTGGGGAGATTTAATTTCGGCGCTGAAGTTCGACGTAACATAGACGAGATGTCTTGACGTATGGCCTCTAAATCTTCATTACTAATATTATTTTTATACAGACAGTCCTCAACACTACAGATAATGTCCTCATACGGTATTTTTCGCGGTGTTATTGCGAAATTAATACCTTTTTCTAAAACTTTTATTGTGGCGTCGTCAAGTGTTTGTTTTGATAAGTTGTAGACAGCGCGTTGTTTATGATTCGTGTCTGTGGTCAACGATTTCGTATGTTGGACATTTGATTTAGTTGTTAATTTATGGTATTTATCAATGTGTTTATTTTTGCATTCATTGTATTTAGTTGTTTCGCGTTTATCTAAAGTTTCCATGCAATTTTTATAATCAAATGTCGATAAAACTGTCTTTAATTCATTGGACGAATTGTCTATGGTTTTGTTTATGAAATATAGATCGGTACGTTTTTGCTGAATCACCGTTATTAACAACTTTTTTACTAGCCTGATTTAAGATCTTGGCGCTTCCTCGAATGTCTTTTTTAGTGGATATCTTGACACACGTAGGAATGAGATTATGATCTCTGCATCTCTTCAAGAAATTTAAAGCTGTTATGTACCTTGCGCGCTTGGTCTTCAGATCTTCTAATCGGCGTATTTTATTTGCTATTTCCAGTCCGTACTGGTTAACATAATGATTTCTTATATTTACGCGAACATTGCACATGATTAAAACTACTTTTACGGATTTTATCGCGTTTATTTTTACTTTTTATTTTTAATTCCCGGCGTTTCGGGCGCTTTCCAGCACCCATGGTCACGGGGGACTGAGATGACTGACGTCCCGATGTCATTGTTAAACCCGGAGTACCTTCAGCTTTTTTAATTATTGTTTATGGTCCGATCTATGCAAAATGAACTGACTATGTCCTGAGGTCTTGCAGTGGTATGCTTGGGTTTAGTTTTAATTTTATTGATTACAGGATCCCAAGCAGGTGGTAGTACCCAGCCTCCTTCTCTATTGAAATTAGGATGTTTTTTAATTTCAATAGCCTCACGTATCATCCTTGGTAGGAATCGGTGTTCTTTCGCGAGGATTTGTGGTCTATCAAATCTGATGTAATGGTTGGGGCCGTCTAGGATATGATCACAAACTGCAGACTTCCCGGAACGTTGATGCTTCACATCAGCTATATGTTCTTTTACGCGGGTCCTAATTGATCTTTTGGTTTGTCCTATATAAGAGAGACCACATTCACAATCAAGCTTGTACACTCCTGCATCTTGTAGAGGAATATGACACTTGACGGATGGTAGGAACTGACTAATCTTCTTCGGCGGCTTGTAGAATGTTCTAATAGAAGCTCGCTTCAAGATATAGCCAATCTTGTCTGTGACACCTCTGACATATGGTAGTACAGCAGGCACACGCTCGACTGTGGCCGGCTTCACTCGGTCACTGTGACGTAGGCGCGGGACCCGAAGCTTGTTGTCGTGCAGAACTTGCTTGACGTGCTGAAGCTCGACGGCCAGGTGTTTGCTGTCACAGATCCCTCGTGCTCTCTGTAACAAAGATTTGCCCACGGTAGCTAACTGTGAAGGATGGTGGTGAGATTCACCGTTTAAATATCGGTTTGTATGGGTCTTTTTCCTATACACAGTGTGACCAATGGTGTTATTAAGATTTCGGATGACTAACACATCTAGGAAAGGTAAGGAATTATTTGCCTCTAACTCCATAGTAAATTGAATTTTAGCGTTTATGGAATTAAGATGTTCTAAAAAATGCAGTTACTTTGTCTGATGGTAAAATTGTGAAAGTATCGTCTACGTACCGCTTGTAGATCCTTGGTGTAACAGGTGCAGTAAGGAGGGCTTTCTCCTCAAAGTCTTCCATGAATATATCGGTGACAATGGGAGATACAGGTGAGCCCATCGCCACACCATCTACTTGCTTGTAAAACTCTTCCTTCCACAATAGATAGCCAGATGTAAGGCAATGTCTTAGTAATACTGTATATTCTGCTGGCATGTTATTTTCCTCTAGTTTCCTAGTTATAATTGAGATGCAGTCTTCAACAGGTAGGCATGTAAATAGAGACTGAACATCAAAACTGACCATGGTTTCATTGTCAGTAAGATGTAGGTCTTTTATCTCACTGACAAAATGGTGTGAATCCTTAGTGTGTGCTCTTGTGTGTCCTCTGAGTGGTGATAATATTTTAGCTAAGTATTGAGCCAATCTGTAAGTTGGCGAATCAATCTGACTCACTATTGGACGTAATGGAGCATTCGGTTTGTGTATCTTTGGTAACCCATACAACTTCGGTGGTTTGGCACAGGAAGGTATTATCGAATTAACGTCCAGATTCAATTTTTCGGAGTATTTCTTAATTAGATCGCTAGTTGTTTTAAGCGTATTAGTTGTAGGGTCTGTTTTGACCTTTCGATAAGTAGTTTCATCCGACAAAAGTTGTTGTATTTTAAAATTGTAATCTGACGTATCCATTATAACCGTAGAATTACCTTTATCTGCGCGGAGAATCGTAAGCTCTGGTCTGTTGCGTAAGTTTTTCAACGCGTTAAATTCATTTTTGGGGAGATTTAATTTCGGCGCTGAAGTTCGACGTAACATAGACGAGATGTCTTGACGTATGGCCTCTAAATCTTCATTACCAATATTATTTTTATACAGACAGTCCTCAACACTACAGATAATGTCCTCATACGGTATTTTTCGCGGTGTTATTGCGAAATTAATACCTTTTTCATACATATATACATACATATTCAGTTCACATAGTCAGTTCATTTTGCATAGATCGGACCATAAACAATAATTAAAAAAGCTGAAGGTACTCCGGGTTTAACAATGACATCGGGACGTCAGTCATCTCAGTCCCCCGTGACCATGGGTGCTGGAAAGCGCCCGAAACGTCGGGAATTAAAAATAAAAAGTAAAAATAAACGCGATAAAATCCGTAAAAGTAGTTTGAATCTTGTTCAGTTCAGTTCTTAGAACAATTAAATTTTTTATCTAAATGTGTATAAAAGTCATAAAGATTATTGTATAACCTAAAAATTCGTTATCGTCCTTTCTCACTCGAGGCCACGCCGATCATTAGTCTATAGGTTTCTCTGTCTACGCACAACACGCTATTAGCGTTAGCGGGAAACCGGGAAATCGGTCCACAGACTACTAAGTGGATCGGACCAGTGTTGGGAAATATACAATAATTATTGCATTCTTACAATAATTTGTTACACGAAACTAAATTGTACCATAAAACATAGCTTTCTCATTATTATACGCTTTTATACAATATTTTCCTATTTTTACACAATATAAGTTCAATACTAGACACACGCAACTTTAAAATGTATGAACGAACGCATCATATACTTATACCAAATAATGTAGTTATCGCTTCTAAAAGCGCAAAACGTCTTGTATAGGAATGTATATCATTTGATCCCACGAAACAATTGGCAAATCAAATTTTCTCCAATGTCCTGTATGCAACAACTTCTCAGCAGTCAAATCCGTCTATATCTACGAGATTTCGAACTCGAACAAGAAGACGACTTCAAATTTTCCATTCTTGTTTAGTTCATATTGTATAATTCCGTGCCCTAAGTTTTATTATTTTAATTAAAAACAAAACATTTAATAACATATTTTTAGTTTATACAAATATAAAGAAATAGCAAAAACCTATTAAATTTGGATTTAGACAGCTTAAATAAATAAAAAAATCTTTAGCAAAAAAAAAACAATAATTCTACCCAAAATACAATATTTTCTAGCTTGGCAACACCATAATTTCGCACCAACTATTTCTCAACACTGGATCGGACCCAGACGCCAACGTTGCCAGATACACTGTAATTACAGTAGATCTACCGTATTTTGCCGTCTACTGGACACAGTATTTTTATAAATACAGTGTATGGAGACACAGTATTTTTTTTTTCAACCAAAAACAAAATTTCGTTTTATAATGAACGCTACTTACGAAAAATATCGTAAAATATGAATGTGACGAATACGTCCGCCGAACAACACAAAATAGTACATGGTATTCCATTGGGAATTCCTTGTATCGGCCGCACCATAGACGGTATTATTCAGGTAAATGAAGTTGGATATGCCATAGTGTTGTTTTAACGTTATTGATGTGTCATTTAAATCCGTCCGGTATATCGTCTTAGTATTCAGTTCTAAAATATTACGCTTAATATTTTCTGTTTGAAGAGTTCAGTTTGGTTGCCCAGTTTATGCTGAACATTTTAGCTCTTCCAAATTCTAACGCCGAGTGTGAAAGAGTGTTCAGCCAATTAAATGACACAAAACCTAAGAACAGAAATAGATTAATTACAGAACCAATTAAGGGCAATATGCAACATGTTGGCAAAACAGGCCATTTTCGTCATGGCGGCAACTGTGTTTTTCTGCCAACTGACAAGATGCTAAAATCTTTTAACTCTGAAATTTACAAAAAATGGGAGGCAATCGACAGTGACAGTGACTACTTTGTGTATTCAAATACTAAGATATTTAGTTAGTTTGAGTATAGTATATTTAAAATAAATGCATATTTTGGTTCATTAAAAATTTATTTCCTTTTAATATGTCATTTAATTACACTGTAAAATACACTGTATTTTTTTTTCATAAAACACTGTATTTTCCTCTCAAACACCGTAATTTAATTTGGACAACACAGTATTTTTGAAAATCTGATCTGCCAACCCTGCCAGACGCTAACGCTAGGAACGAGTTGGAACGAGTAAAGCGCCCATTACATTATCCAATTTGCAGAGCGCTAGATTTAGTTCTGCAGCGAACTATAAAAAGAGCTCACTCATTACACTAGACTAACTAGCGAAGCTAGTTAGTTTAATTTCCTTTCATTTCTGTAGTGATCGTCGTCAAAACCGCATCTTTCAAAAAGCGCTAAACGAATATGATACTATAAAACCACCAGAAAGTTGGCGTTGCTTTAGCAATGGTGTCAATTTTAATGATAATTAATTTAAAAAAATAGCATTAAATGTTGGGTTACAGAATAATTATTGCTGAGACAAAAACTGTCAAATATTACGTTGGTACTCTTATTAGTTTGTAGTCAAATATGAACAATGTGAATCCTTTGTAAAGATCGAAAAGCACTTTGTTTCCATCATTTCTTATATCTTTGTTTTTATAATCCTTATTTTGTATCCCAAAGAAATGGCATGTTTTGTATAATTCATTATTTCCCATTTAAGAGCACTTCCTTTTCCTTCGTCGATGGTTGCGTCACGTCACTTTGATCATATTCCAAAAATACGTCCTGTTCGAGCGCACGCCGACTGACTGACTCACCCGCCTTTTTTTTTTCTTACATGGGGAAATGCCTACGCATACCCGCCTCGCGGGGGCAAGGACGGGTTATGTCGGACTCGCACCGACTAAAACCCCATGGTGTTCCACCTTCGTCGCATATTGGCAGGGCTACGGGAACGCTTTCGCACACTTCCGCGGCCCCACCAGCGACTGCCGCCCCATGGCAGCACCTCATCGGGAGAGGAATATTCCTCCCCGTTCTCCTTCCCAAGTAAGGCGCACCAGAACACATGGCACGCCTTCCTCCACGGCCCTCCAATTACATCTGCGCAACAGACGCCCCCGCGTCCGATGCGCGAAGGCCATGGGGCCAGGAAAAACGAGCACTTAGAAGTACTAGCCTTCCCGACCCCAGCGGCGGATCTGGTCTATGGCTCCGCCGCCAACCAAGATTCGGCTGCGGAGGATAGGGAGAGCAGCGCCTCGCAATACCGACAATCCTCTCCCCCCACAGCCCCATCACCACCGCATCAACGGTGCGGCCCCGTTTGAGTCGCGGAGGATAGGGCGAGTGGCGCATCGCCATACCAACACTCCTCTTCCTCCGCGACTCCACCTCGGCTGCAGCGGTAGGTGGGGAGGACACACCTCTCACCGCAGTCCACCAACACACATCCGAAGTGGGCTTCCCAAGCCCACTCGGAGTGGCCACCTCGGGCCGGCCCTCCACCTCGGACCAGCCATATGGGTTCCTCTTTGTTTCGCCGTGGGTGACCAAGCCACGGCTTCTAAGCCCCCCCCCCCGCCACGACAAGGCGGGAACCCGTTCGGGGGGGTGACTCACCCGCCTAAGAGTATTAAGCCGAACGTCCACCGCCGGCTAAACTAAATGAAAACTAAACTCAGTGAACTAAGCTAAGCTAAACTAGAACTACGTTGTCCGTCCACCAATAAAAAAGCTAAAACTACGTTAGTGATGGCCAGTTTGTGCTAGAACGTCGAGTTAACCGGACGTGATATGGAAGACGAGACTTTAGAGGAGGACTATCGTCATAGGAGAAGAAGATTGATCATTGCTTATTTTATGAAGAAAAAACGGAAACATAGATACTGGATAAGTCAACACATTCAGTCCTGGAAAACAAGTAGCGAATTTAACACTTTGTTTAATGAACTAGACGACGAAAATTTTAAGATGTACTATCGTGTATCTAGACAACAGTTTGATGAGTTACTTACAATGATTGCCAAGGATATTGCTAAGATTGATACTAATTTTCGAAAAGCTATATCGCCAGAAGAAAGATTGGCTATTTGTTTGAGGTAAGTGTATCAACCTTAAAATTAAACAGATTCAGTTACTTTGGTATATTTATTGAAAATTAGGTTGTATAAAGACATCAATCGAAAGTAGTATGGGTGAACGGAGTACCTTCGTTGTTTTGAGTATCTTGGACGTATGGATTATCTTGGGAGACTGGAGTGTCTTGGTAGCGTGGAGTAGATTGGGCAGAAGATGTTGAATATCCATATGAGAACTGACTTCCGTATAAGTAATTGTCATACTTATCTTCCGCTTCAGACATTATGGTAAAGATTTTCCTTTTAATGTCCCTTTGCAACCACTCTGGAAACTTTATGGCTGTTTTGGTCATACTCTCAAAAACAGTTTTAAAGGATGTCTTCTTGATTCCCTTTCAGCTGCCTCTTTCTCTTTTATCTCACGGCGACGCTTTTCATAATCTACATCAATGTCTTTCAGTAAAACAGCTAAAGATTCATCGTTCTTTCTCTTTCTTTGCCTTTCAGACGATGAGCTGTGAGATGTAGATGGTATAGATTCAGTGTTAGAAACATGATCAGTATTTTCCTGTGTCTCAGTATGTGAAACTGTAATATCCTGGCTTTCACTTACTGTCTGATATGTTCGGGTTTTTCATTTCATCCACTATCCTCTTCCATAAACCGTCTTTTTTATTTGTGTCACGGTAGTCTTTATCCTCTGGATTATACAACGCAGGATACTGCTTGACATATTCAATAAACACCTCCATGCTGCTAAATACGTGTTTTACCAACCGCGCACGAACACTCACTGTACAAACACGTTGGAGCAACACTGTCGACAAGTGTCAGAGGGGTAAGGCAAGGGGGTGAGAGGCGCTTAGTTTAGCTCAGTTAGTTACGGATCGGCCGCACAACTAAGTTAGTTACACTTAGCTGGGGCATTTAACGTAGCTTAGCTGGCATAGTTTGCGGTGGACGCACATGTATGAAAAACTGGCTCAACTATGCGAGCTAAGCTAAACTAACTTAGTTTAGCCGGCGGTGGACGTTCGGCTTTAGTGTTCTGTGGACTGACTGACCTAGCAAAGATAGTGTTAGCACGCTAGAATAGAACGCTTTACACCATGCTATTTAGTGCGCTAGCTAGTGTAGTCTCTAGTATATATACAGTAATCTATGTAGTGTACGATGGGAGCTAGCGCGGCAGAGTCTATGCAATCACACTAGATTGGATCACCAGCTGTCTAACTGCCTTTACACAATACAAATTTAGTACGCTAGTTCACTTAGTGCTCTGAAAATTGGATAATGTAATGGGCGCTTAAACTTTCCGTATATACACTCTTATCTATGGAGTAAACAGTGATATTTTTGTGTCTTTAATTCAAATTAATTAGTGAAAATGCATACATACTTTGAGATTATTATGGGCAGCTAATAATGAAACAACATTGCAAAGACGTCAAACAAGAGTAAATCGTCGTAAAATGGTGCAAATTGTGGAGATTAGAGGAATTGGAATTTGTTCATCGTTTTAGGTTAGATAAACAAAGTTTTTGGTCTTGATACGCCGAAGATCACAGACACCAAAAACTTTACGCTCTGACAGCGCGCGACATGTTATACTCCCGTTCGCTCGGGACCTTAATGGCGGGAAAATTTGTAAGTTAGAAAATTTTTTGCTATATTGCAAATTTTGCTATATTTTCACTTTGAGACAATATTTATGGATAAAACTTACAGGATTTCTTGTTGAATGTATAAACTATCGAATAAAATTATTTTTGGTTGCTAGAAATTGTAATAAAATACATAAATTACCCTGTATAGCATAGTAGTAGTATATACTTCAATTTTAGTGACAAAATTACTACTAATTTGAATTCTACACTTTTGTTTTTGGAGAAATTTATATGAAAATGTTTGGAAATATGTATATTTTTATGTTTTATGTGTTTCTATTACGTTACTCATACCAAAATATTAAAATATTAAAAAATTTAAAAAAAATAATAATAATATTTTATCCGTATGATATTTCGAACAATATTTCAAAAATAGTTTTGTGTGAATTTGAAATAAATACAACGTTAAGTTAATTGAAATATGTAAGAAAACTATTTTTACTTACATTTTACACTAAAAATAAAAGAGAATTTGAAAAATAACACATTTATGACCCAAACGCCAAAATGGGCCTTCCGGAATTTGAAGTACTTTTGGCAATTTACTTTTCACTTTTTATACCACAAATTATATATCTACGTGTTCACTATATTACAAGGAATATAAAAATTGTAATATTAATTAAACAGCACTCAAATAAAATTACATTAGGGGTAGAATAAATTATGTTACTTAAATGCTAATTCGGTCTCAAATCACGTAGGTCTGGCTCTACGTGGGTGCAGACTTCTTTGACACGAATGTGCTCCTAAGCTTATAAGTTGCAGATGTTGTGCTTCTATTTTGAGTTGTTCAGTTTCAAGCTCGTTTCCGCCTGTGGCATTGCTTCCGAGCGGTTGCATCCAGGTAGTCCGCGCTTTCGTTCCTGTACGGTAGTGCTCCCCGCTCTCGCGCCCCCGCTGTCCCGCTCGCGCTGTACATTACGCTACAGTTCTTGCCCTCCTGTCTTCGGGCAGGGAGGTCTGACTGACTTCCGCTTTTCATTTTTCATTTTCACTTTTCATTTCATTCTCATTTTTCATTATCATTTATCATTTTTTTTTGTACTGTCTCCTTTTTTTCTTATGTTCTTGTTTTTCTTGTTTTACGTGTATAGTGTGTCGTAGTACGTCTCGCGATCTAGTCCCTGTTCTACCGAGAACAGGGACCCGTCCTCATCTTTATTTTACATAGCTCAGCTTGCTTACTGACCCAAAATGGCCACACCAAGCTTCATTGAGTCCCTCGCCGCCCTCATTAACCAATTCGGTTTAAACGGCAATGAGACGGTCCTCGCCGCCATCGCCACCATCGCCGCCCAGGCTTCCCTCCCCTGCCCCTCAGGCACACCATCCGCCGCCGGTAATCGCATCTTACCTCGAAACGAGGAACTCTTTTGCCCCGCTCGAATCTGCCCCCCTAGAAATGGAGTACGCATGCTCCGAGTCCTCGGCGCCGTCCTCCCGGAAGAGGCGCGCCACTACTACAGGCTCCGGTTCATCGGAGTCCTCTGACTCCGACGGAACCGGGGAGTCCACATTCACTGCCGTCAACTCCAAGCGCAATGGAAAGCGCGCCGCGATAAAACGCACCCCGCCTATCTCAGCGGCCCCTGCCGCTCCTCCAACTTCCGCAGCCCCCGCCGCTGCCGCCATCCCGCTCATGTCCCTTGACATCCCAACTCCATCTAAACCTTCCTCTCGATGTGCTCCAGTCCTTGCTAAGAAGCAAGTCCCGCCCCCTGTCTTCCTAAGAGACAAGGCCAAATTCACCAAACTGTCGAAAACCTGCTACGACGCAGGAATTAAGTACGACAATGCTGTCAACCTCGGGGAGGCTATCAAAATCATCCCCAGCTCGATCGAGGATTTCCGAAAACTCACCAGGCTTTTCACAGCCGAACGAGTCTCCTACCACACCTACGCTCTCCCGGAAGAGCGTAAAGTCAGGGCCGTCATCCGAGGCGTCCCCTTCGAGTCCTCGAACGAGGAAATACTTGAGGACCTTAAGTCCCAAGGCTTTCCCGTCGAAGCCGTGCACAAAATGCACAACAGAACGGGCAAGAGATACAACCTTGCCCTAGTAATCCTATCAAACGTGCCGGAGGCTAAAGCCATCTTCCGGCAGGTACGCACAGTGTGTGGCCTGTCAAGGGTGAAGGTAGAGCCCCCACATAGGCCCGGTTTCCCGGCGCAGTGCCACCGCTGCCAACTTTATGGTCACGCGGCGGCCAACTGCTCCGCCCCACCCAGGTGCGTTAAGTGCCCAGAACCACACAACACGAAAGAGTGTCCCCCGGCCCAAAGACGCCGAATCCCCGCCCGCTTGTGTCCTGTGCAACCAGACAGGACACCCGGCTAATTACAAGGGTTGCCCACGCGCACCTCAACCTCGCCCCAGTAGGCAAGCTCCACCGCCGATGAATGACCGCTCATTCCCGGCCCTCCAACAACGGCCCCGTCAGGGCCCTTTCTCAGCCCACCCAGAGCTTCTCTCGACCCTCTCAGGGTCCCCCTAGGCCCCCCTCAGGGCATAATTCGGCCCCCTCCGGGCTTCTCCAAGCCAATGCAGCCTCCAGTCTTTCCCTGGGGGCCCAAAAAAGGCAGACCCACCGCAGACAACCTCGTACGCTCATGAAGCAGAGCACACAATCGACGACTACAACACGCTATATTCCGCTATTAGGAATATCGATGTTAGGGAAATAACAGTAGTATCACGCAAACTGCGCGCGGCCAAGTCCCCCCAAGAACGTCTCCTCGTTCTTGCGGAGTACAATAACCTTCTGTTAGCGTTGTAAGTTAGGTTAACTTAATTAACTTAACTTCAATGACTGAGCGAATTAACCTACCTAGATCTCACGGTCGTATCAAACCTAAGGGTTTATCGCTTGTATCATTTAATATTCGCGGCTTGCGAAATAACCTCCCAGAGCTCAAGCTCTTTCTTCGGAATCGTGAAGTCGATTTCCTCCTCCAACAGGAAACTAATCTCAAAGCTAAGGACACTAGAGGCCTTTCTATTAAAAACTTCTCTCTTCTTCGTAACGACAGACCCGACCGCCGAGGCGGCGGAACGGCCATCTATTACAAGAAGACACTTCATTGCTCGCCCATTTCTACTCCGCAGCTTACCAACATGGAAGCCACGGTATGCAGGCTAGCTATGACTGGACATCAGTCCATCCTCATAGCCTCCTGTTATATCCCTTCAGGAACCTATCCCCTCAAAAAGGATTTTGAAGCCATTTTATCTTTAGGCAATTCAGTCATTATGTTTGGAGATTTTAACTCCAAGCATACAGAATGGACATGCCGCACTACGTCCCCTAGTGGCAAGATACTGCTCGATATCACGCAGTCTCTTGATATTACCGTCCATAGTCCTCTCGGTGTTACTCACTTTCCCGATAACACCGATCACGCCCCCGATGTGTTAGATTTTGCGTTACTCCAAGGAGTTTCTCTCAACCTCAGAGCAATCGAGACACTAGACGATCT
This sequence comes from Parnassius apollo, assembly GCA_907164705.1. NCBI lineage: Eukaryota > Metazoa > Arthropoda > Insecta > Lepidoptera > Papilionidae > Parnassius > Parnassius apollo. The sequence goes on from CAJQZP010000209.1 coordinate 4,547,336, forward strand.
AGGATCAGATCACCGACCGGTCTCCCTCATTCTTGGCCATCAGCCACCTCCCCCAACACACACGAAAACCTTCACTAACTGGAAGGGATTCAAGGAGTCCCTAGCTAAAGCTTTGGACTCACAGGACTCTACCATCTCCCTACCGTCGGACTTAGATAGTCCCGAAAAAATCGACACCGCGGTCGATTCACTCTCCACCCTTATTAAATCCTCCCTTAAGGAGAACGAAAGGGTCGTCCCGGTTGCTAACAATAGTGGGCTTCCCCTACATATTAGCAACCTATTAAAAGCCAAAAAAGCTGCTTTCCGGAGAGCAGCAAAATATCCCACCCCCGAATATAGGCGCGCGGCCAATCGTCTTCAACGAGAACTCCTCATTTAGAAAATCTCTCCATCTCACACAGCGTACTATCAGATGGCTAGAGCCCTCCGCATAGACGCTATCACCCACACTCCCCCTCTCTCCCGTCCCGACGGCACGGTTGCCTTCGAGGACGAGGAAAAGGCTGAGTGCTTTGCAGATAGCATTGCCGCTCAATGCTCTCCTAGTTCTCAACCCGTCGACCCCTCTCACGTCCAGGCAGTGGAGGATGAGGTCCGCCGCCGGAACTCACCCCCTACGGCCTCCGAACCTATCTCTGTGTCCAATGATGAGATTTCATCTCTCATCAAAGGACTTAAGCCCAAAAAGGCTCCGGGCGCGGATGGCATCTCCAACCAAGCCCTAAAACACTTTCCTGAGCAGGTGTTAACCTTTTTATCTATTATCTTCAACGCCTGCTTCAACCCCAGTTATTTCCCCACTACGTGGAAAGAGGCTACTGTGATTGGAATTCCCAAGCCAGGCAAGCCTCTCAACCTCCCCCTCCAGCCATCGCCCCATTAGCCTCCTCAAGGCAATGGGCAAGCTCTTCGAAAGAGTCATCCAAACGCGTATGAGGCGCTATCTGTTTCCCACAGACGGCGACCCTCTTATCATTCCCCATCAATTCGGTTTCCGAGCCAAACACTCATGTCCCCAACAAGTTCACCGCATTGTGGAATATATCCTCAGCGGTTTCTATCCTCGTCGTCATAAGACCATCGCGGTCTTTTTCCGCCAAAGCTTTCGATAGAGTCTGGCACACAGGCCTCATTTACAAGCTCTATAAAATAGGTCTCCCCGATCGTCTAGTTCGTCTCGTGGCCTCCTATTTAAAACATCGTACCTTTCGTTTTCGACACGAAGGCACGCTTTCTTCACAGCGAACTATCAAGGCTGGTGTCCCTCAGGGCTCAGTACTTGCTCCTCTGCTGTACATCCTGTTCACCAACGACATTCCCATCCCGTCGAAAGGTGTTCAACTCTCCCTCTTCGCAGACGACACTGCCATCTACTGTAAAGGCGTCTCACTACCCTTCATACGGAACAAGATCCAAAAGTCAGTTGATGACCTAGGTGCTTGGTTCAAAAAATGGCGCATCGATGTGAACCCGGAGAAGAGCTCCGCCGTTCACTTCGATTATAAACGACGCCGTCTCAAAAACACTCCACCAATACGTATGCTAGGGACCCCTGTACCCTGGCATACGCCCGCCAAATATTTAGGTGTCACTCTAGACACAGGGCTCACTTTCAAGCCCCACGTCAAAAGAGTAACCCGTCACGCACGGTTTTATCTGAGTAGGCTCAACAGTATGTTGGGCCGACACAGTAAAATGTCCCTTCGAAACAAACGTACCCTTTACAAGGTCTGTATACGACCAGTCATGTCCTACGCGGGCCCCGTCTTTGCCCACGCAAACCCTAACATTTTAAATGAACTCCAAATAGTTCAGAACCTCTTCTGTCGCGAGCTGCGAACGCACCGTGGTACGTCCGTAATGCCGACCTTCATCGGGACTTAGAGCTCCCAACAATTCAACAATTTTTTAAAAAACTCTCTGAGAACTTCTTCAAAGCCTCAGAGTCGCACCCAAACCATTTAATTCGTGAGGCAGCTTCTTATGCAGCCCCACCCCCTCTCGCTATCGTGTCCGCAGGCCGAGAAACTCTCTCTCGGACCCGCCTAATAAACTTTCAAACGACCTGAACTGTCTCCTGGCGGCTCAGGCCAACTCTAATTAAATAAAATTATTGTAGTATCTAACATTAATCTGCCTTCGTAGGCAATCCCTCAGCGGCACTTAGCCGCCTGCGCCCTCTTTTCCCAAAAGAGGGTCGCTCATGATAAGGCACAATCGAGCTTAATCAGCCGGTTGCCTGTCCCCAAAGGCGGCTTTTAGAGGGTATCACTTAGGGTCCCCGGTAGGACAGTGAGCCCCTCATAACCACGATAGACCGGCTATCGTGGTATGCGTAATGCATTTTCCGCCTCCCTACGTATAGGGTAGCCCTTTAATTGCTTCGGGCGCAAAAAAAAAATTTTCAAGCTCGTGTTGATGCACATCCCTCTCCCTTTCAAAACACAACCGATTCTTCTCTATTGCCACAAACTCGCTGGTGGCTCGGTCAAATGGTGTTTGTCGCAGTCTTCGCTGTCTGAGACGGCGACGACGAGGTGTAGAAGGGCCGGCAGATACCGGCGACCTTTCTGTGAACACAGATGAAAGCTGTAATATAACTAAAGAAAACTAACAAAATATGGTGGTGGTGGTTCTATTTATGGTGGCAGTGAAGTTATTTAATAATGTTGGTAGTTTCAATAACTCATAATAATGCATATTCAATAATTTAGTAGTAGGTATCCTAATACCTGTACAAAATTGATTTTGTAATAAAAACCTCCTTGTATAGTTCTACTATTTGAAGGTCCTGGCACAGGACTGACAGGATGTGATGGTGGAGATGTTACATCTGCTGGCACTGTTATGGGTGTATCTTCTGCAGCTGATGGTAATGTCAAGAGCTCAATTTCTGCTGGTGATGGTATCCTCTCTGCTGTATCAGCTGTATAGCTCACTTGAGGTTGAGATGGTTCCTAACTACAAAAATATAACCAGTTGTTGACCAGAAATATGCAAGTTTTTATAAAATCAGCAAAACAAGAAATATATATATATATATATATATATAAAGGGTTCACTTGAAAGCCTGCTTGTATGGCTTGACTTCCAGTAATTGCTGGGACCCCAATTACATGTTACACCCTTTACTCAAGTTGACTTAATGGTTTTCCCCTACCAGACCTACCACCAGGGCCACGAATGTCCCGATTTATAAGGGAGGCTTTCTTTTTTGTTTTAGTTTTCCAGTCGGACCATACCTGTAGCACAAAATATAAAATAATACATTGAAATAAATGGTCTTCATAGGTACCTATGAAACAGCAGTACATACTTTGCTTAATAATTAGTATCTTATTACCCTTTTCCATTTGTCAGATGTTTTGTTAACTCCACTTCCACCCACTGAGTTTAAAATTTCAGCTAACTCTTGCCACAGACGTTCACTCCTTACCCTTCCTTGAAGTCCAACTTGGGGCCTTGAAGGATCACCATGGCTAAAAATAATATTCATAAGATTAGTGTACAGTGAGAATAAGAGCCAGTAAACAAAGTTTGCTATTAACATTCTAATACCCTGTCTAAGAAACAAGTAGGTATTAAGGTTTGGAATTGAGTTTATCTTTATAAGAATAACAAAATGTAAGAATCACAATCATATAATAGTGCACCATTGTGAGTTTGTTTACATTATGCATTCCATATTCTCAAGTAGATCCAATACTAGTTAAAACAGGGAATAAAAATTGGAATAAATAAATTAGGAAAAAACCGACCTTTCCATAAATTCTATTAGCAAACTAAATTGTTCGGAACTCGCACGAAGTCTAGAATCCATATACAGTTATTACAATATCTTCACTAACTTTTTTTGTAATAAAACACTTCAATAACTTTCAACACAACACTTGAATACCTAACCTAACATTCATAACATTTTAAGCGCCGCGTCATAGATAAATAAATATGTAGCAAGCGCGAGTCAAGATTCGAAATTGACTCAGGACGTTTTTAAAAAGACTTTATTAATAAACTTATAACTATTAATGTGCGATACATTACTTATATACTACTTAATTAATCCGCGATGGATTCTAACCTAAGGCTACATGTCCGATACATGTGCGAGCCAAACTAAGACTATCCTAATTCTTATTCTAGATCTTTAAGCTAAAGAACAGTTATCAGTATTCACAGGAAAGACCACCCGTCTTCCAGACGCAATTCAGCAATCTACGCCCACGCTTACGCTTGAATTGTTATGGTCTCCGGTGCAGTTCCGTGAATACCGGGATGCATAACTCTTCCCCCCTCAGATTCGAAATTACCGGGCGAAGTTTTCAGAGTCCGATAATTTTGATACAAATATTTTTTACATAAAATTACAATTATTATAACTAAAATTACATATAAAATTAATGTCCCGATACTTATCTCCCTCACATTTATGACACTTTCACTTTGCTCACTTTTTTCGTACACTATCACTGGTTAATATGTGGTTTAGCTGCTGTAGATTGGTGAGGTCCACGTCATCCAGGTTTACTGCTGCTGGATTTGAAGATGTCTTCATTAACAACTGTGGTGTTTCCGGAAGATTTATTATTGGTACTTAAGGGAGTTAACGGGTACTCCTCTATATTTTCATGATGCCTTTTCAGACTGAATCCCTTGATTTTAGCTTCGCAGTTGTGGTCGGCTGAAATTATATATGTCCCAATTAAATTATAGTGTGATAATTCATTTCCACATTGTTTGGTTAGTAGTACTGTAGTTTTTGAATAGAACATCCATCGATCGGTTTCTATTTTCATTATTTTCACATCATCAAACTCTACTAATAGGGGCCGGCACGAGGTGGTGTTAGCTGCAAAACTCATTAGGCTGGTTACACAATTATCTTTAATTAACATAGATGAATAATCCTCCTCACACAGGAACAGTGTGTCATCAATTTCTTTACACGGGTGAAGAAGTGACACCGCTTTCAACCCTTTCATCAGATCAGTATTTAGGTACAATAAGGGATGTTCAGTTCAGTTTAGTTTGAAAGTTTTAGTTTGAAAGTTATGTAGAAATAGGTTATATACGTTAGATATTTTAAGTTCCGTTTGAGAGTTGTTTGTTATATTGATTTGTTTTCTCATTTCCCAAAGAGTTTTATCCAGCTGTATGAAATTGAATTTTGTACTATTTGTAACATTAATAAAAGTTTTCATCATTTCGGCGACCACTGTCATTTTTCTATTTAGCTGATTTTGATTTACTTTTATATCGTTTATTAAAGCATCATACCTTATGGCATCATCATTGTCCAAATTACCTGTCACAATTTTAATAAGAGACCCGAGAGGATTCAGAATACCGCGTTTAACCCTCTTCGATGGTAATAGTTGTTTTAATTTTGCAATTGTTATATTTTGAATATAATCTGTTTGGATTTTTAAGTTATTTATTTCAGAGTTAGTTATTCTTTTACCAAAATTACGTGTCACATGTGTATTTAGGTTATCGTATCGATTCTTATTAAATTCTAGATCCTCACGTATTAAGCTTAAGTCTAATATCTTAACTAAAGACCGCTTATCGTTACTAATGAGAGCTTGTCCCTCCTTTATTGGTAGTATGCCGGAATTTCGAACAATCGGTTGAAGTAGAAGGGCCTGGGTCCTGAAGGCTTGCAGCAGGAGCAGAATGAACCTGTGGAGGACGTTTTATATCCTTAATTGGGGCCCTCGTGTTTTGACCGTGATACTTAACTGGTACTGTGTTTCCTCTCCTATGACCTTTGCCTTTTCGTAACGTGCTTTATCCTTACTTCTTGTAACATTCGTGCCATTTATAAATATTGTGTGTTTATTTTGAAATCTTTTAATTTCTTTAGTTACTTTTAGGGGTTTAGAGAAAATTGTGTCCTTATTTTGTAATCTTTCGATTTCTTTAGTTACTTTTAGGGGTTTAGAGAATATTGTGTCCTTTTGTAATCTTTTAATTTCTTCGGTTACTTTTAGGGGCTTAGAGGACGTCATAGTAACCCTATCGTCGGACGTATTTTGTATCAACGTGTCTGCAAATGAATTGACGCATTTTACTATAGCGCTTGGCATCCTAGCACCTTGACCAAAATCGACATAATCTACTATCGCATCTTCATTCTGCATATTCGTTAGGACTCTGGTTTGCGTTTCCGTTCTTGGTTCCGACTTAATTTCGTATGGGGGGTTATATATAATAGGTATTTTTGTATCACGTGTGTGCAGTACTTGGTTTTTCATATCTATTGAAGTGTCAAGTCGTTTTAAAAGATTCGAACCTATCAAACCGTCGTATCTACTATCGACGTTGTATATATGGAATTTATGTTTTTCTGAACTTTTAAATGTTTTAAAGAGCGGGATATATACAGCTTCGTTATGTTGGCTACGTGCATGCGTACTTATAACTTCGAAAGGTTCATGTAATTTGAAAGCGGAGAAATATTTTTCTGCCTTAAATGTACTTATAAAAGACCTCGTGCTTCCGGTGTCTATCATAAAACGAGCCTGAATTTCCGGGATCTCGATGTGCGGGAGTTTAAAAGTCGAATCACAATTTATTTGTATTATTGCGGAGGTGGATCGGGGGGGCTTCTATCTGAAAATTTTAAGTATCAGTCGAAATTATATTTGGGTTGTGACTTACTTCTTCTATTTCACTATACGGTTCTACTTCAAATTGGAGCACTTCTAAATTATACGTGTAATTATTCGCGTCACAGTAATTTATATCATGGTTATAATATTCCGCTGGTAATTCGGGTTCGTTATTAAAAAATATCTCGTTATTTTGGGGAACCCTAGAGTCATCTAGCATATTTTGTCTTATCGGACGTGCGGTACGCATAGAGACATCGGTATTTTCATTTAAATTTTGTTTCTGGAAATTCTGATTGGGTATACCAAATTTAAATTTATTTTGGGGTTGATTTGTAAAGGCTAGTGGGGGTCGCGCATAATTATTCATGTGTGGCCTAAAGCCCTGGTATTGTTGGGGTATGCCAAATTTAAAGTTAGATTGCTGGTTTGGAATATCAAACTTAAAGTTCTGTGGTCCCGTATTATTATTAAATCTTGAGCCATTATTAAAATTATTTTGAGCAACAAATCTTTGACCTTGTTGCTGATGTGGAGTACCAAATTTAAAATGATTATTAAGCAATTGAAATTTATTCCGGGGTCCAACGTGTGGATTTGCAAATTTAAAATACGATGAATTATTATTAGGTAAAATATTAACACTTTGTTGGTGTTTAAAATTCTGGGATTTTATATTCTGTTTCATTTTATTTTTCGCATTATATTATATTGATTCATGAAATTCACTTCCTCGGTTACGACACTTAAAGCGGATTCTAAACTAGTACACTGTCTAAGACGCACGATACGAATTAAATCCTCGGGTAAATTATAAAGAAATACATTTAGTGACATATTATTATACACTATCATTTTAGCTGCTTTTACTCCTTCGTCCTGTATTAGATTGACTTTTGCGAATAAGGTACTACGCATATGTTGTATCCTATGACAAAAATCGATAAATGATTCACCAGACTTAATTTTCATTTGTTCTAATTCGATAGCTATGCAATCTTCCGAACGCGGATCGCCAAAATGTTGAATTAAAATATCCTTAAGAGTGTTCCAACAATTAATATCATCACGCTCACTTAACAAATGTGCTGCCCTACCTCTTAATCGGCTGCTTATTGCATGGAATACATATGTTTGAGTGGCATTATTAGGGTGTGCGAAAGACCTGTATATGTACTGAGCTTTCTTAATGAATAGATTTAATAATCCTTCCTCTCCTTCAAACTTAGGCATAAGACAAAGTAAATCCGTAGGTATTACACGTAATTGTTCCATTTTATTTAATACTAATATAACAATTTATATAATATTTAATTATTAATTTATTTTTTATTTTATTTAAGGTCAGTGTTTGGAAGACCGGCATACTTTTCTATACTTTAAGTTTAACTAAACTTATTGAACGAGATACGCTTTCTAAAGTGATTTGTGTCGTCGGAAATTATAGGTAATATATTAATTTACTTATATTGGTCTAAAAATTATATTAATTGCAATAATCTTTAGAATTATATGTTATTTTTTAAAACTCAGCGTGTAGACGGAGTTGAGGAAGTCCGTCTAGTAGCAATATAACCATAACTTGTGACGCAATATGTATGAAAACAATTTCTAGCACTGATGCAAAACTGGCGTTGAAATGTGTACTTAATATTTTTGTCCATAGGGTTTAAATTTCAAAGTTATTTAATTTTATTTCATTTTAAGGCATCCGGCATATCTTTGGTGACAGTGGTTGCAAACATTTTCTATAAAATTGTAGCGAATTTTCTTTTAAATAAAATACTAAGTAAAAACATAAATCTTTATTTCTAATTGAACATGTCAGAAATATTTCAATCATATTTAGCATACCTGTCAAATTCCTTTCGTTTTTTACTTTTTTTTTACCTTTGTATTTTTTTGTAACAATGTGCACCGCCGTTTTGAAATTAATTGGACAGGTATGCCAAAAGATCCTTTGATGTTCTTTATCACAAAATCGGCCACCATTTCCAGCATTTCTGTTTTTGTCAATCCAAAGCCATGCTTTTCCATCAGGTGAAGACCGAGAGCTAATTCCTTTTCTACTTGTAATGGTAATGCTGTGTTTCTTCCTAGTGAATTTGATTTGGTCCTCTTATTGTTAACGTGGTCCATTATGGTCATTCTCGGAATCTTGTACTCCTGAGAGGCCTTGTAACCACTCAGCTCCCCATTTTTTACAGCTCTTACTGCTGCTTGTAGCTTCTCCCTAGAATAGGACGCTTTGTCCGTTTTCCTTATATAGTTACTGACCATAATTGCAAAATTGGCACTCGTCGCTGGGATAATGGTCGTAAATAGCAAAATTTGGAACACCTTGACACCAGAAAAAATGAAATTCTAGTACAATTTGTATATTCGATGCTTGAATCTTAAAATGGCGTGGATAGCTAATATCTGATCTGTAGCTACAATTAAAACAACTTTTTGCAAGTATGAAGTGGGTTATTAACCAAGGCCACTTTTTTGGTTTAAACTTTCAAAATCGGTTCTTTGCAAAAAACGATCGATATCTAGAAAATCAGGCATCTTTCTGCATGACATGTAGGTGATAAATCTGAAACAAAAAAGTTACAGGTTCGATGGTTTTGTGATTTTCCCAAATGGAGTAGCTATTTCGTTAAATATTTGCCATTTTCGAAAGGGAATCGAAGTGCTAAGAGCAATGCGTAAAACCAAAATTCAGTAATTTGCAAAACCCGAGAAAAGCTTTCATAGCAACAACGTTTCAAGATTTGCATAAGAGCGCACCGAGCCTCCAGTAGCGCCGCCAATCAATAAATAAGATTACAGCGAAATAACTAGGTATGTTTATTAAAATTTTAAAACTTATAAACACTAAGTTAAGTTCGAAACTATTTTTGTATGCGTTAATTCTTAGTTTAAATGTGTTCGTGTAGTAACAATCTGGATTAACGCCTAATCCAGATTGTAACTACACAAACACATTTAAACCAGGACAAAACACATGCCTACAAAAATAGTTTACATTTTTACCTAGTTTTGTACGTTTCAGAATTTTATTAAACATATTTAGTTATTTCGTTTAATGATTTTTCTTGATTGGCGGCGCTAATGGACGCACTATGCACCCTTAAAACAAAAAAAAATATTTTATTAAATACGTGCAGCTGAAAAGGTTGACAATATCGGCATTCGAGGCAAGGCCGGCATATGACGAACTTTCCTTATGCATGCTGGACGGACTTCCCAACTATTACATTTTAAGGTTAGTATTTTGTGAAGGTAATTATTTCGAAATTCAAGCGATATTAATGTATTCATCACCAGAAATAAGTATATGGATCACTAAATGACTTACGTAATCAGAAAAACTCCAAAAACACCATCGATTTTCCACTTTTTTTTGATTATTTTCTCAGAGACGTTACTTACCCACTTCACGTTCACAACGCGAAATAAAATGGCTGACCGATTTCTTTCAACCTAATGATGTTAGCAATATCTTTATTTCTTAGTTCGAACTAGCTCCGTAATACTGTTTTACCGACCGAGGCATAAAAACCTAGTCGTTCAAAAATGGTAGTTATTGCCGCTAGATGGTCTTGCCTCCCAGACGGACTTCCACTGACCTTAATTGTTAATTTTAATTTATATAATTATCACTTTTATTTCTTTTATATATCCTTTTATTTCTTTTATATATCCTTTAATTTCTTTAATTATGTAATTTTTATTTTTTATAACACAATTTAATATATTTTATTTATTCAAAATTAATTTTCAATATTTAATTATTAAACTTAATGATATAGAATAAATTGCTTATGCTTGTGCAATTTATTTTGTTCGATTTAAGAAAAATAAAATAACACTATAATTCTAGCAAGCAAAAATAGATGGGAACAGAGACGTGAAAAGGTTTACTCACAGTACCCTCGAACTCATCCTTTCGCCTGGGCTAGGAAGTCTTCTTTCTTGATGTCCTTTTTCGAATTCGACAAATTTATTTCGGTTCGTAGATTTCGCGAAAGTGCAAGACGGCACCGTAAACTGCTTCACGACGACTGATTTGGGAGTCTTCTTATATGAGCAAGCTTTACACGCGAAATCCTACCGGCTGCGCCAGTCAAGATTCGAAATTGACTCAGGACGTTTTTAAAAAGACTTTATTAATAAACTTATAACTATTAATGTGCGATACATTACTTATATACTACTTAATTAATCCGCGATGGATTCTAACCTAAGGCTACATGTCCGATACATGTGCGAGCCAAACTAAGACTATCCTAATTCTTATTCTAGATCTCTAGTCGCTCATTCTTCCATACAAACGTAGTCTGGCGATTACTCCCCTGTTTGATGATGTACGTACAAAATAAAAAATTATTTCAATTTGTCTCATAATTATCTAGTCCTGTATGGAAACAAAATAGTAAAAAAAAGATTATGTTTAAAAGTTATAAGCGTCGAAAATTCCGAATTTCAACACTATTTTTAACACATCTTTGGGCGTAAATTAATACCATAAGAAGAACGAAAATTGCAAAACAGTTACCATACAGGGGTAGATTAGTTGTTCAAAAATGCAAATAATTTTATTTTGAACAGATATATTCAATAGATTTTTCATGACATCCAGACTCCCAAAAAAGGTCTGTTTATAAAATTTCGCGCGTTTCGTTTCGTTGTAAATCATCTTGCCTTTCGCTACAAATTGTTTCCCCGATCAGTGGGACGGACGGAGGGGGGGGCGCAGCGCGCACCCACACATGCTCACTAGGTTAGCCGCTGCTATCTATTTATGGTTGTAATACCTACATATCTACATCTTTATTTAGAAAAATTGCTTCCTTTTGTTCGTGTCCACTTGCTGAAGCCGGGATGAATATAGCTGGTAAAATGTACCCATAAACTTGTTGAAGCACATGTAGTTAAAATTGAATACAGGTTAGGTACATAATAATGAACTTTCGATACAGGTAGTACATTAGGTACTTAACTACTTTGATCTGCCAACTAACGAAAACATCTCATTGATAAGCACGATTGTCGAAAATCTTAAAATTGTCTATAAATTTTATTAGAATAGGTAATTCTTAGATTTTCGATAATCGTGCTTACGTATAGGAATCTCATATCCTAATATACCTAATGTAATTTATGTAAGTACATAAGAATTAAGAGCCGTGGTAGCTCAGATGGTTAGCGTGCGCTTTAAATTTCACAGTACGCGAGCAAACCGGGTTCGATCCCCGCCGGCACCTATGAAATTGTTAATTGCAATTTTGAGCCTCTTCTGATCACTCTGGAAGAGACGATTCTGGTTGAACCGTGTCGACCTCTCGGTATATCGCCGAATCCGCTTTCCCCAAGCAGCGATTCTCGGCTTCAGATCATCTATGCGCTCCGTCAATTTTTGCGTTATATCCGGCTGGGACAAACTGACATTTGTCCCAGCAAACGCCATCCTGACGGTGCGCACAATTCTTGGCCTGTTGTTGCCTGATCTGAAGCATATCAGTCTGCCGATGAGAGCTCTAGCCTTTGCGATACGTTCCTCAATTCTTCTTCTCCATGCTGGGATAGCGCTACTATGGCCAGTAGCGCGTCCAGCCGTGGAAACCTTGGCGCCTATGATACGGCAGACTGCCAGCGCGGCGCCAAAAAGAATTGAGTCCGTCTCGCAAAGGTCCCGGCTGGCTTCCAAATAGGTCACCAGCATTGGGTTCAGAGCCCTCACGACAGCCCGATTCCGCTTGCTTAGGGCTATGCGGGGGAAGTCGCGGTCGATTTTCAAGAGGCGTACTGCCCCTTTTCCACAATCGCCTCTTCCAATGTACTCCTCATATGCTCTAATTCCAGTTCCTGGGCGACTGTTCCATCATCGTTTGAATCAATTTATTATTATTATTATTATTATTATTACCATAGAGAAAACACAAAAAAACTAAAATTTTTTTGTTATTAGAAGTAATATTTTTATTGTATTTTGTACAAAAAAATAAAAGACGATAACCAAAATTTTTATGGTGTCTTTTCACAAATAAGGATTTTTACTGGTAACGAAATTGTGGTTCACTGTTGAAATGCAGGTGGTTCAGTGTAATATTACCTATAGTTTTTTTCCCCCGATTTCCCCGTTTCGATATCAAAGTATCGATAACGTTGTTGAAGGTTACTTAGTTTGAAATGCATTACGATATAATAGTAGCGAATATGCATGATTGTTTTATTGTATAAATCTAATTATTATGGCTTCTATCACACATAAAAATCATATTAACTTTTTTACGCCACTTTAGTGCCATGATATAAAATACTTAATTTCCAATAACTAAGAATCAATTCAAACAGCAGTCACATTAGTGGCATCTTGGATGACATCGCTTGGTCCATTAGATGTTATAATAATAGCATATCATAGCACATCGGGATACGCCAAATGCAATAGGAGAGCGCCTCTATGTTTTTGAATTCGTTTCTTTTGCAAAAATATATTTTCTAACATACTTGTAAGCAGCTAGAGAGTAATAATGTTAGAGCAAATTTACGAAATTCTTTTCCAATCCAGAAGGATTAAATTTACGACGAGATAATCCTGCCTTCGTCGATTGCATATTGAGTCTATTATACACGGCTTGCGTTTCTACTGTGGCATTTAAGGAATTAACCATATTTTTTTTAATATCAAACTTCTTTTATAAATGTTTAACTAAATCTTTTAAGTTTAATATTTTCCGTTTGAAATATTTATTTTGTTGGCCTAGTTTTTTAATTTTAGCCTGATGGTGTATTTTTTTGTTTTTGTAAATTGCGAACTTGCAACTTCAATGCAATTTTCCTCGGACTATCAAATATTGACTCAGATTTTGATACAACAACACTCAATTGTGTAAACTCTGGTAGCCTCCGCATTTGTTTCGTTATTCTGAAATTATAAAAAGGTGATGTCAAGAAAAAATTAAATAAAATCTGTGGTTAAGACTAATAGGCAAATGTTCAGCTTTGCTTGGCTGTACCGCTATAAATAACATACAACTTACTTCACTTGCAAAACGAGGAAATGATCCTTTTTTTTAAATTGCGCGACCAGTCTTTTCGTAGTACATATCTTCACTTCTAAAGTTCTTTAAGCATAATTTTGATATAGCAGATGGAAGCCAATTTTTTTTCTTTGCGCTCTATTTGGACAAACCGTATCCACTTTTCACGCTCTGCGGTATTAACTGACGGAAATCTAAAATTACCAGATTCATGCTTATACAAAAACCATAATTATAATGCCGGTTCATAGAACTACTATATATAGCAGTGTAAGCCAGGATCTATAAGGCTTCGTCTTTGAAAACCACTAGACAATGAAGCCCCGTGTGTAAAAGCACAGCAAGCAACACCGAAAATCTCAACAGCATGCGTAAACAAACATTTTCCCACCCTTTCTCCACATAAAGTAAGCTACTTAGCATAGTTGGTATATTCTACTCATCTTTGTTAGTATGGGTACAGAATCGTTGACGTTTCACCTCCTTAAATATTGTAGATGATTAAAACGGTATTCTGTATTTTTTATCGATAACGCCAATCGTCAATCACTAACACATTTGTAAATAAATAGTGACACTACTGGACAACAGAGGGCGCTTATGACAAAATAATAAATGTTCTAGAAAAATCAACTAGATACATTAAAATTAAAAGATTATTTTGTAAGAATACCTACATTATAATTACGATAATCACGTTCATTTTTTGCTTCATATCGTGACTTACAATATCTTAATGCACAACAGGGCATATTTTCTTTAAAAATAATTTTTAAACTTACGAAACGATTGCGTTTTGACCTTTTTACGATGTTACTAAGAAGAAATGACAAAAATCGGAGATATATCCTATAGGACAAAAGCTACAGACGACAATTTTGTTGCTGATATCCGGTCTATTACTATTACTACTTAAATGTCTTTTGTCACAAATAATGTACGCAAACGCACTGCGAGCGTACTTTAAGGGCAAAAGGGGAAGAAACTGTACGATTGGCGTATCGGGCTCGGATGCATCGCTTTTTTGCAGAGCTGGAGCCATCTCTATCCGTCACTGAGCAAAACCTGGTAGACCGAGTTCGGTACATCCTGCGCTCCAACATATTTGGTGACGCCGAACTCGAACGACTACGACGTGAGGCTGTTCCCTCATCGGATGGAAATGCTATGGCCGGGAATGCGGCGCCACTAATTGCGCATCAAACTGCATATGTCGATGCTGCCGTGGATATTCCAGTTGTGGTTGATTCAGACGGTGATGGAATAGTCTCCCACTACCGAACTAGTGAAAATGAGGAGCATATTGGAAGAGTCGATGCTGGAAACGCGCAGTACACCTCTAGAAAATCGATCGCGACTTCCCCGCATACCCCCAAGCAAGCGAAATCGTGCGAGCTCTTAACCCAATTCTGGCGACCTATTTGGAAGCCAGCCGGGACCTTTGCGAGATGGACTCACTACTTTTTGGTGCTGAGTCTCTGCCTACCCCTCTGGGTGACAGGCGTGAGTGTTTTATGTCAATCCATAACTCTAGTATCATAATGCTTATGCATCATGGAGACCTTCTATAATAATGCTTTAATATAATAGAACTTACTATCATAAATCCCTAATATAGGACTAGTCACTGTGCTACAGTACTTTAAGCAGTCGTGCTCTCGACCACCCCATATATATGTACAACTGCAGGTATGCGTCTCCGGCAGCTCCTCCATACAAGCCATCTATACATGAACACCCTCAATAACTTAGGAACATTTTCTTTTATACACGAACTTTTTCCATGACTTAGACAATTTTCAACCAATTTTCTAATTTATATATATTATTCTATCTTATAAATGTTATTTATCTTTATTTTTATAATATTTTCGACTTGTATTTCTATTATTTATCATATTTTAAATATTTTTACAATTTTTTTAATAAATTTATTTTGCCTTAAATTTACTATAATAGTTAATGTCTGAAATGTATTTATTTTTAACTTTATGCTTATTAATGTAATTTTATTGTTTAATATATATTTTTAAGACTATTTTTTGATGAACCCTTATATAGAAATTGATTATTAATTATTAATAATAATGATGGTCCGTCACAATAGTTAAGAACATTTTTGTGTTTTATATGAATGAATGAAATGATGATGATATAAAATCTATCTAGGATTTTATATCATCATCATTTCAAAAGAATTTTTCAAAATAACTTTATAGTAACATGTGCATTTATGGTTATGATATTGTTAGGTATTAGAAGAGAATTTTCAATGATAGGAAGTATGATATAAGACTGTGTCTTCAGTATCCATACACTTTTTGTCTCTGCCTATGGGCAACTCTGTAAGCTTTCGGCCAACAAGGCATACAGATTTGTTCTAAGCGATCCACCTGAAAAGAAGTTAATGAATATTGTAAAAGTGTCTTAACTAAATAATAATTCTTATCAAAATATTATTTTTTCTATATTTATTTAAATCAAAACAGCTTGTGTGGAATTTGCTTATGTATGTATTGAATTATATTTATGATTTAAATTCACATTTAAACAGTAGAAAAAAAACACATGTCCATTTATGATTTTTTTTAAATAACTCTTATTATAAAAATCACATTTTTAATAATATTCCTTTCTGCAGAGTTAACAACACAGAAGTCTAAGCATAATAGAAGCATCTGATTCTATCACAGGGTAAGGTCCGAAAACATCAACGATATAACCATAACACCATATTTTTATGCAAACTTATATAACATAACATAACATAAACACTCACGCCTGTCACCCAGAGGGGTAGGCAGAGACTACAGACTTCCATTTGGCACGATCCTGACACACCTCTCTCGCCTCCTTCACATCCATACATCTACGCATGCATGCTCGTCGGTTAAGGGTACTCCTAATTTGGCCCGTTTTCAATAAATCGCCAATTTGGTCGATAAATTTTCGCCTAGGACGTCCCTTTCCGACTCTGCCATTCACTTCTGCAACATAAATATTCTTTGTCACTCTTTCCTCATCCATTCTTTCCACATGACCAAACCACCGAAGCATTCCTTTCTTAATCCTGGTCACAACATCATCTTGCAAACCACACTTTTATCTTATCACACAATTTTTCACGCTCTCGTTCTGATTCAGCCCTAACATGCTCCTTAACGACCGCATTTCTACTGCATTTATTCTACTCTCGTGCTTCTTCTGCCACACCCAACTTTCACTACCATACGTTAAAGTAGGGACCAACACAGCATTGTGAATTGCCATACGTGCCTTTTTTGACACATTTTGACTCTTCACAATAGAGTGCAGGGCCCCATTTACTCTGTTTCCTGCGTTCACTCGTCGTTCTATATCCTTATCATATCTCCCATCACTGCTAAATACGCAACCCAAATATACAAACTCATCTACTTGCTCGATCAACTCCCCTTCTATTCTTATTTCACATATCGTTTTACTTTCATCTCTTTCAAAAACCATAATTTTCGTCTTACTTGCGTTCACTTTCATACCCCTTTCTTTTAATGATCTGTTCATTAATGTAACCATCATTTGCAACTCAGCCGCTGACGACGCAAGAATAACTTGATCATCGGCGTACAAAAGGCATTTGATGGTTAACTCACCCATTCTTAATCCGCATTCTTCAACTTTCAAATTTTGCAAACAACTGTCCATAAATAGGTTGAACAACCACGGGGAAGCCACACAGCCCTGTCTGACACCTTTATGGATGCCAAACCAGTCGGAGTAGACCCCGTTGATCCTAACACAAGCACTAGAGTCCCTATAAAGAGATTCCAATGCCTGTATCAAGCCAGCGCTCAACCCAAATGAGTTCAGTGTTTGCCATAGCACATTCCTATCCACTCTGTCATAGGCCTGCTCCAAGTCCATGAACGCACAAAAAACCTTTTGGTTTTTGGCCAAAAACTTCTCCGCGATCATGCGCATGGAGAAGACTTGATCTGTACATCCCATTCCCTTTCTAAATCCCGCTTGCACATCCCAAATTTTTCCATCGGTTTCTTTCATGACCCTTTCAATTAGTACCTTGGCATACAATTTTCCCACGATGCTAAGAAGGCTGATACCGCGGTAGTTTTTACAGTCCTGCTGCGACCCTTTTCCCTTATATACTGGGACTATCACGGCTTTGCACCAGTCTCCCGGTACCCGCTTCAGTTCCCAGCATACATTAAACAAGGTGTGCTTATATATTATGATATATTATGATTCAAGCTTTATATTTGCTTCTAATACAATTAGTTAGGTACTACATTTTCTCTATCTATCTCTATCTACTATGGCTGGTATAAATCCAGGATACATGTCATGCTTACCAAATAAGCCATTTAGTGTTAAGCAACTTGGTGAATACTTAAGTACCTATTTCAACATAAATGCAGTTAAATGATTCACTCTTCATAGTCGATGAAGCTGCATCTATGATTCAAATTTTTGAAAACTTCTTTTGTTTCATTGAGCTATTATGTACTATTTACTAGAGGCGACACTGCATTCAGCTACTATGTTCCACTCAACTGCGGTGCATACACCGCACTTTAATCAGTCACTAACTAGGCGCTTGTAGAGTTGTCACGTGTTGTTTTTGATTTAAAAAAATCTCGTGATAAAAATATGCCGTCGTGTGTACTTAGATATTGCACAAAAAATTCAAGAAATGTCAGTAAACACCAAGCAATTACTTTTCTTTGGTTAATAAGATACTTAATCAATAAAAAAGTATTATTATTATAGTAATAAAACAAATTATTCTTAAGACGCCATCTCTTGTCACGTAATATAGATTATGAAATTAATTTGTTCAGATGCGACATTTCTGTGGGTACTTAAGTGTAGGACAAATATATTATTATACACATTTTTTTGTAGAAACGTATATGAGTTATTATAATTAGGCCAAATTTTTTAAATTTAAATCTGCTAATTATTCTTATATTTTATTTTTAGGTTTCCACATCAAAGTCAAAGTGGAATAAATTCGTCAATTTTTAACTCTCGCGTGCCCAGTATTTATGAACGACTCTTATTCTAATTTAAATAAATATATTTGTAATTTAAATGTTATAATAACAAGTTTTGTTAAACATACATTTAGTATTTTTTTATATTTGAGATACCTTTTAAATTATTGAGCTAAAAATATCATTAAAATGTAGTTGTGATATAATATTTTGTAAAATCATATTACTTACTTACTTACTTATCTTTACGCACAATCCCTAACGGGGTAGCCAGAGAGAACAGATCGCCAAGTGTCACGATCCTTACATACCTCTTTCCCTTCTTTCAGGTTCATTAACTTCTTCATACATGCACGTCTAGGTATCCTAGTACTCTTGACCTTCCCCTCTTCGAGTAATTTGCTCACATGGTCTTCGAAAGTTAGTCTAGGTCTACCGCGACACCTTTTAATATTTAATTTCGCGCTATATATTTTATTATTATATATATAATGAAGAAAATATTATTATGCTAGGAGATTTTAATGGAAGGGTTGGGGTGAGGAGGCTTGGTTATGAAAGGATATTGGGAACGTTTGGTGATGAAAGTATAAATGAGAATGGTGAAAGTCTCCTCACCGTATGTATGGAAAAGAATCTTTTTGTGACGAACACTTGCTTTCGCCACAAGAGGATTCACATGTATACTTGGGAAAGAGGTGACGATAGAAGCATGATAGATTTAATAATTGTGGATGAAAGATTGAGGGGCGCAGTTGTAGATACAAGGGTTTACCGGGGTTATAACGTAGGAACGGATCATTATTTGGTTCTATGCCGAATTAATGGTCTATTCAGGCGTTGGCGCCATCGGTCATCTGTGTCTACCACTGCGTTACAGCGTATTAGAACAGAAAGGTTACAAGATGAAGGTGAGAAAAAGAAGTTCAAATGTAGACTGAAAGAAAATATAAGTGGTTTGGATGAATTATGTATGAAGGAGTTAGACTTGGAGAATGTATGGCAAAATGTAAAGAAAGGTTTGGTGGATGCAGCTACCGAAGTATGTGGTGTTAGTAAGAGAAAGAATGAAAGGAAAAATAATACGTTATGGTGGGATGATGAGGTACGTATGGAAGTTGAAGCAAAGAAGAGAGCATGGCTAGATTTACTAGCAACAAAGGCTGGTAATTCTAGCGGTACGAATGATGATATTGAAAGAAAAAAGGCAGTCTTTAGACATCTTAATAAGAGAGTAAAAGAAGTAGTTGAAAGAAAAAAGCAAGAAAGAACGGATAAGAATGATAGAAGAATATCGGATAATTTCCAGGCAAATATTAAAATGTTCTGGAAACTTGTAAGAACTGCCAGGGGACATTCAAAACAGCCTATGATGAATGCTATAAGAGACGAGAATGGCTATATTCTGAATGATGAAGTTTTGAGTTTAAAGAGATGGAAGGAATATTTTGAAAGTGTGTTTATGAGTGAGGAGACAACGTGTGTACTAAGTGAAGTAGAAATTCCGAAAGAAGAGGAAAGAGGTAGCGAGATTAGTGTAGGTGAAATAATGAAAGCAATGAAAAGCATGAAAGCAGGTAAGGCTGCCGGATATGATAGAGTTTCACTCGAAATGCTAAGGGCTGGAGAGGAAGTGGTGGCAGGCCTGCTGCACACCTTGTTTAATTTATGCTGGGAACTGAAGCGGGTACCGGTAGACTGGTGCAAAGCCGTGATAGTCCCAGTATATAAGGGAAAAGGGTCGCAGCAGGACTGTAAAAACTACCGTGGCATCAGCCTTCTTAGCATTGTGGGAAAACTGTATGCTAAGGTACTGATTGAAAGGGTCATGAAAGAAACTGATGGAAAAATTTGGGATGTGCAAGCAGGATTTAGAAAGGGAATGGGATGTACAGATCAAGTCTTTTCCATGCGCATGATCGCGGAGAAGTTTTTGGCCAAAAACCAAAAGGTTTTTTTGTGCGTTCATGGACTTGGAAAAGGCCTATGACAGAGTGAATAGGGATGTGCTATGGCAAACACTGAACTCATTTGGGTTGAGCGCTGGCTTGATACTGGCATTGGAGTCCCTTTATAGGGAATCTAGTGCTTGTGTTAGGATCAACGGGGTCTACTCGGACTGGTTTGACATCCATAAAGGTGTCAGACAGGGCTGTGTAGCTTCCCCGTGGCTGTTCAACCTATTTATGGACAGTTGTTTGCAAAATTTGAAAGTTGAAGAATGCGGATTAAGAATGGGTGAGTTAACCGTCAAATGCCTTTTGTACGCCGATGATCAAGTTATACTTGCGTCGTCGGCGGCCGAGTTGCAAATGATGGTTACATTAATGAACAGATCATTAAAAGAAAGGGGTATGAAAGTGAACGCAAGTAAGACGAAGGTTATGGTTTTTGAAAGAGAAGAAAGTAAAACGATTTGTGAAATAAGAATAGAAGGGGAGTTGATCGAGCAAGTAGATGAGTTTGTATATTTGGGCTGCGTATTTAGCAGGGATGGGAGATATGATAAGGATATAGAACGACGAGTGAATGCGGGAAATAGAGTAAATGGGGCCCTGCACTCTATTGTGAAGAGTCAAAATGTGTCGAAAAAGGCACGTATGGCAATTCACAATGCTGTGTTGGTCCCTACTTTAACATATGGTAGTGAAAGTTGGGTGTGGCAGAAGAAGCACGAGAGTAGAATGAACGCAGTAGAAATGCGGTCGTTAAGGAGTATGTTAGGGCTGAATCTTAATGACAGGGTAAGAAATTGTGTAATAAGAGAAGAGTGTGGTTTGCAAGATGATGTTGTGACCAGGATTAAGAAAGGAATGCTTCGGTGGTTTGGTCATGTGGAAAGAATGAATGAGGAAAGAGTGACAAAGAAAATTTATGTTGCAGAAGTGAATGGCAGAGTCGGAAAGGGACGTCCTAGGCGAAAATTTATCGACCAAATTGGCGATTTATTGAAAACGGGCCAAATTAGGAGTACCCTTAACCGACGAGCATGTATGCGGAGGTGTATGGATGTGAAGGAGGCGAGAGAGGTGTGTCAGGATCGTGCCAAATGGAAGTCTGTAGTCTCTGCCTACCCCTCTGGGTGACAGGCGTGAGTGTTTATATTTATGTCATTCGCTCAACGTGCCCAAACCATCGGAGTACGCCCCTATCAATTTTTGTGGTAAGGTCATCTTTCAATCCTGCTATATTGCGAATCTCTTCGTTTCGCTTTCGGTTGGCTATGGTAACGCCGCACATTTTACGAAGAGATCGCATCTCACCTGCATTCAACTTGCTTTTATGCTTTTTCTGGCATACCCAGGTTTCGCTGCCATATAACAAAATCGGCACCAACACTGCAAGGCGTGCATTCTTCACTACGACTTGCCTTTTGACTAACGCATTCAGGGCACCATTGACTTTGTTCCCGGCAACGACACGCCTGTCCACATCTAAATCACATCTTCCACCCCGGCTGAAAGCACTCCCCAAGTATACAATTTCATTTACATGTTCTAGACATATATTATATTTGCTTATTTAATATATAAAATTATTTTAAATAAGCAAATATAATATACAAAATAAATGACAAAATTTAAAAAATTGTTCTCGGTATAATTTACCTATTTAACAGTACAGTCTATTATTAACTACTGATCATTCTACCTATGTTCATTCTATGATAAAAAAACAACCGCGCGAACACAGAGTAGCGCACATTTTTTGTTTGAAATTGCTGTTCTAGTACGTAAGTACATATTACTTCAATGTTTTGTGTGTTTATTCTGTCATTTAATTTAAATTTTAGTATAAACTTAATACTTTGTTACTCTCAACATTCTAATTAGGTTTTAAGACCAGTTTGTCATTTTTGTTTTAGGTAATTCAACATACTTAATAATAGAATTTTACAAGTTCTAGGTAGAATAGTAAACTCTTGTATTACATACATACTTAACAAAAACTCGTCAGTTATATTGGCGAATTTTACCACAAAAATAAATAAAAACAGAACTACTTTCGTAATGTGGAATATTAATATTTGGCCAATCTGTATGATAATATCCATATTCTCTTAAACACTTATCCATTGATGAGAAGATATTTATTGTTAAAAAAAAAATAAATTTTAATTTTGCTACCATCAAAAAGTAAAATAAATAACCACAGATCTCCTGTTTTCTTTCACTCGAGTGAATCGAGTGGATTTGTCCAACTCGGTAATTGAGTGGAAATAAATTTTACTGAGTTACCGAGTCAACTCGGTGCACTTTATAGATTTGGAGTGCGCTATATAGATGTCACTTCACTAATTTACTTGTAGTATAAGTCGCCGCGGGCAAAAATTTTTAAATTGAAACTTGCATCTGGCATGTTGTAAAATGTAAACAGAGGTGAACTTAGTTTGACTTATAATATCGTGGTTGTACTATCATTGCTGATTATTTTTTGTAACTTTGTATAAGTAGTGCATAACATAAAAAGTGATTGACATATTACATATTTGTTTGAAGTATGAGTGATAACAATAAAACAACAAAACAAAAATCGTCGGTATGGCTTTATTTTGAAAAAAAAAATGATCGTATCATTTGTAAGATATGTAAAAAGGAGTTAATAGATTTTAAAATACTACAAACATGAAAAAGGACATGTAAATACTACAAATAAATAAGAATTGCGTAACTCGAGTTCGAGTTACCCGATTTTCAACTCGAGTTAACTCATTTCGATTTTCTTCCGAGTTTGCACATCTCTAAAACAATTATTTTTTTAAATTACCAGAACCAATGACCTGAACACCAATATCAAAACAACTCTTTTTTTCTTTACATTTATTGATTCCCTTTAGATTTAAAAAAAATCTTTAGACTATTTATATTAATAAATTGGTATCTTTTTTTATATAATATTATCGAGGATCGTTAAAATTTCTCGTAAGCCCAAAAATGATTGTCTCCTTTATTTTCACACAATTGAACACAGTATTTCAGTTCATACTTAATAATTATATTATTTGCAAAACTGAAGTAACTCGGTTCTTTCCGCAATACAATATCAATAAAAGAAGATTTTATAAAATGCAATCATATAGAGGATATATGTAACGACGACAATGTAAACTAGATAAAAAAACAAATACTGGTAAAAATTACAGTAATTGTCGGGGAACCAACGGTCAAGGCCTCCCTAATTGCCTTACTGGAGGTCAAATACTCAATTGTAAAATGTCGTTAATTCTCGTGGTTTCACAGTCACTTAAAATCCGCACAAGACTAAACGGCATTTTAAAATTTGGCAGCATTTGAGTATTTGGGAATTAGTAATACAGTATTTTAATTGACCTCTTACACCTTTTATCACAACGTATATCATTATACAACTTTAACTTCGCTAGATTACTGTTTTTAAGGTCAAAGGAAGTAATTTATTTTATATGCAATATAAATTTGCAACAAAATATTTACTTTACTGTTTATTATACATCAATAGCCTTATCGTTGTCTATCTAATCATTTATTTCTGGTAAATGCAAATCAAATTGGAGACGTAACCGCGCCAGACGTCTTTGATTTATTGTAATAAAAAGAATCTAAAAACTGTTAAAATGAAAGTGATCTTACGTTTATATTGTGTTTTAGTATTAACTACATTAATTCAAATAAATCAAGTGTATTCACTGAATGTGTTAGGAGTGTTTCCATTCCAAGGAAAAAGTCACTTCTTTGTGTTTGAAACTTATTTAAAGGCGTTAGCAAAAAAAGGACATAATATTACAGTAATATCATATTTTCCACAAAATCAACCTATAAAAAATTATCATGACATAAGTCTGGCGGAAAAGTTAACGGTTTTCGAAGGTGTATTCCCTGAAGAAAATTCGTTTTTAACTATTTTAAAAGTTACTTCCTCCCTCGTACAGTTCGGAACGAAGGATTGTAAAACTTTGCTGGAAGACAAAAATGTACAAAATTTATGGAAGACGAAGTCAAAATTTGATGTAGTGGTTACAGAGCAATTTAACAGTGACTGTTCTCTAGGATTAGCGCACATATTAAATGCTCCAGTAGTAGGTCTCACTACCCATTCTTTGATGCCATGGCATTTCAGCAGATTTGGTGTTCCTTTCAATCCTTCATACGTATCGTTTATGTATTCGAATGGTGGAACTAAGCCAACTCTATATCAGAAAGTAGAAAGTTTTATAATCGATACATATCTAAGGTTAATTTATAAGTATCTCGGTCAAAGGGTAGATCAAAGCACGCTTGCACAGTATTTTGATGATATTCCTCCTTTAGAAGAACTGGGTCATAACATCAAATTTCAACTACTGTACACTAATTTTGTTCATGTCGGCTCAAATATCTTCCCCCAGAATGTGATAGAGGTTGGTGGATATCATGTTGCAAATCCTAAGCAATTACCTGAAGTAAGTTTCAATTTACTATTATTTAGTAACACAAAACACAGATAACATTTAATAAATTAATATTTAAAGTAATTTAATTTTTATACCATCTGAGAGTACTAACGATACTTTGATGATGCGTCAGAAAGAAAATCGATCCCGATGAAAAAAAATCATCTTTTCACAAGTTTTTATTTGCTTTATTCACGCTCCATCGTATTGGTACAGCTAAATAAAATGATAATTTAATATAAAAAACCATGAAAATACGTAACTTAACTTAAACTACTTACTACCGACTGAACTACTACTTTAACTAACTACTTAACTACATATTAAAACCAACAATGGAACTTAAAATAAGATCAGCTGACAATAGAGTCAATACTGCCAAACTGTTTTATCTAGCTCGATACGAAACAATGCATTAAGATATTACTGTACAACATTAATATCGAATGACTCCCTTTTTTGAATTATCTTCGTTACACGACATTTAATTTTCGTATTTATTTCGGCTAATTTTGTGTACCATTTAATGTTTTTCATTTCTTTATTTTTTTTTTAATTTTAAAGCAAAGAACCGTATGGATTTAAATGCAGATATTGTGATACTTTTTAATGCCAACAAGGGAAGGAATTCAAAATTCTCCATGAAGTAAATTTTTTGTTACAAAAATATGGAATGTGAAAAAAAATTTAGTGAAATAAAATAATTCTTATAAAATGATAAAACTTAATTGAGGAGAATTTGTGGCGAATCTGTTGAAGTTTTGTGTCCACATTGGGGAATTTGACATGAAATTTCGGGGAATTTGACAAATTGGTGTTTGCAACGTTTACCTATTAAGATTTGCAGTCGACGTAAGAATTAGAGGCGGCTATCTTAATAAAACTCCGATGTTATTTTTAATAGTTTTTACGTACCTCTTTTTAAATTCAAAGTATTGGATGGATTAAAAACGGAAAATCAATTGAAATAAAGTAAAAGAATTATTTTTTACAATCTAAATTATTTTTGAATTCTGATAGATTAGTTAACTGTCGATTTTAACTATTAAATTATTCCGTATCATTCAATTTCTATATTCTTGTACAAAATTAAAGATATTGATAAAATAGTGTTGATAATTGTGTGACTATCCAATTAGATATGTTTATTAGTTTCAATATAATTTTTGTAGTAACGAACTGATTTTTACATCAGGGACAATTGATTGTATAATTTTATTAAAAATGACAACTATAACCTCAAAATTCCGTATGGAGACTAGTCGTAGGGATAACTAAACTTATAAAATAAAAGTGGGAAATTTCGTAACAGTTTAACGATCTGTGGATATGATCAAAGTGCTTACCGCGAGGACGCACGCACTTAGCGGTAGCATAGAATAAATAATAGTACTACGTATAGAAGTTTCACTCTTTTAATGTTGACTGCTTGCCGACGTTTATTTATTTTATTTATTTTATTTTACACTTTATTGTACTAAAGGTACAAACGGCGGACTTAATGCCATATGGCATTTTCTACCAGCCAACCGGAAAGTTAGTGGGAGATGCGTGTACTGCAGTGGGCTAGAATGAAACCAAAAATTGATAAATTTCACATACACCTTCACCCCCCTCCACACACACACCACACACATACATACTCATAGCTCAAACTTAATTAAATATATATAAGGATCTAATAGATTAAATATTATAGATTATTTATATATTTTTGTGTCAGATGAACCCAAATAATATTCCTTTACCTCTGTTTTAAAAATCTATTTGTTGGGGGATTTTTTTATTGCTAGGGGAAGCGCATTCCAGAGTCTAACAGCGAAAGAGTTTGAGAGGAAACCAGTACGGTGAGAGGGAGTATAGAGCACGAGATTGTTACGAGAGCGAAGATTGCAATCATGGGAAGAACCCAGGTATTGAAACTTACATTTCAAATACTCTGGGGCCAATGGATCGTTAAGAATAGTGAACAGAGTGCTGAGAATTCTAAGGCTCCTGCGTTGTGGGATAATTAACCATTTAAGTTGAGAGCGATAGAAAGAGATGTGGTCATACTTTCGAAGACCGTAAATGAAACGGATACAGTTGTTGAGAAGCCGATCCAATTTATTGACCAAGTATTTGTCTGCATCTAAGTAACACACATCAGCATAATCAAACATAGGAAGAATTAGCGATTGAATTAGAATTTTTTTCGTACAAGGCGGTAAGATATTTTTATATCTGTACAATTGTCTCAAAGTAGTACAAACTTTACGGCTAACTTCCTCAACATGACTGCGCCAAGTAAGTGAACAATTCAAGGTTAATCCCAAGTCCCTAACATGAGAGCTGTAAGGAATTACCTCGCCATTATAGATCAGAGGATCGAACGATGTATGATTAAGTTTACCAAATTGACGTGCACTGCCTAAGACTATAGCTTGGCATTTACTTGGATTAACAGCGACCCCATACCTTCTTGACCAATTAAGAATCCATAATGATTTCTTAAATTTACGCGAACACTACACATTGAATAAAACTATTATTTACGGATTTTATCGCGTTTAATTACTTTAATTTATTTTTATTATTATCCCGACGTTTCGGGTGCTTTACAGCGCCCATGGTCACGGGGGGGACTGAGATGTTTGACGTCCCAATGTCATAGTTAGTCCGGCTACCTTCAGTTTTTTAATATTAATTTTTGGTCCGATTTACGCAAAACGAGCTTATAGTATCATGAAGTCTTGCAGTGGTATGCTTGGGTTTGGGTTTAATTTTGTTAATTATAGGATCCCAAGCAGATGGTAGCACCCAACCATCTTCTCTATTGAAATTTGGATGTTTTTTAATTTCAATAGCCTCGCGTATCATCCTTGGTAGGAATCGGTGTTCTTTTGCGAGAATTTGTGGTTTATCAAATCTAATGTAATGGTGGGGACGATCTTGAACATGTTCGCAGACTGCAGACTTCCCGGAGCGTCGGTGCTTCACATCAGCTATATGTTCCTTCACGCGGGTTTTTATAGATCTCTTTGTTTGACCTATGTAAGAGAGACCACATTCACAATCTAGCTTGTACACACCTGCATCTTGTAGAGGAATATTACATTTGATGGATGGTAAAAATTGACTAATCTTCTTCAGCGGCTTGTAGTATGTCTTAATGGACGCTCGCTTCAAGATGTAGCCAATCTTGTCTGTGACTCCTCTAACATATGGTAGTAGAGCAGGCGCGCGCTCGACTGTGGCCGGCTTCACTCGTTCACTGTGACGTAGGCGCGGGGACCCGAAGCTTGTTGTCTTGCAATACTTGCTTGACGTGCTGAAGCTCCGCGGCCAGATGTTTTCTGTCACAGATCCCTCGTGCTCTCTGAAACAAAGATTTACCCACGGTAGCTAACTGTGAAGGATGATGGTGAGATTCACCATTTAAATATCGGTTGGTATGGGTCTTTTTCCTATACACAGTGTGACCAATAGTGTTATCAGGATTTCTGATGACTAAAACATCTAGGAAAGCTAAAGAATTATTTGCCTCTAACTCCATTGTGAATTGTATTTTAGAGTTTATGGAGTTAAGGTGGTCTAAAAATGCAGTTACTTTGTCAGATGGTAAAATTGTGAAAGTGTCGCCGATATTTAAATGGTGAATCTCACCATCATCCTTCACAGTTAGCTACCGTGGGTAAATCTTTGTTTCAGAGAGCACGAGGGATCTGTGACAGAAAACATCTGGCTGCGGAGCTTCAGCACGTCAAGCAAGTATTGCAAGACAACAGGCTTCGGGTCCCGCGCCTACGTCACAGTGAACGAGTGAAGCCGGCCACAGTCGAGCGCGCGCCTGCTCTACTACCATATGTTAGAGGAGTCACAGACAAGATTGGCTACATCTTGAAGCGAGCGTCCATTAAGACATACTACAAGCCGCTGAAGAAGATTAGTCAATTTTTACCATCCATCAAATGTAATATTCCTCTACAAGATGCAGGTGTGTACAAGCTAGATTGTGAATGTGGTCTCTCTTACATAGGTCAAACAAAGAGATCTATAAAAACCCGCGTGAAGGAACATATAGCTGATGTGAAGCACCGACGCTCCGGGAAGTCTGCAGTCTGCGAACATGTTCAAGATCGTCCCCACCATTACATTAGATTTGATAAACCACAAATTTTCGCAAAAGAACACCGATTCCTACCAAGGATGATACGCGAGGCTATTTAAATTAAAAAACATCCAAATTTCAATAGAGAAGATGGTTGGGTGCTACCATCTGCTTGGGATCCTATAATTAACAAAATTAAACCCAAACCCAAGCATACCACTGCAAGACTTCATGATACTATAAGCTCGTTTTGCGTAAATCGGACCAAAAATTAATATTAAAAAACTGAAGGTAGCCGGACTAACTATGACATTGGGACGTCAAACATCTCAGTCCCTCCCGTGACCATAGGCGCTGTAAAGCACCCGAAACGTCGGGATAATAATAAAAATAAATTAAAGTAATTAAACGCGATAAAATCCGTAAATAATAATTTTATTCAATTAAGAATCCAGTTAAGATCGGAGTTAATCACAGTTACAGCATTATTTATGGAAGTAGAATCGGCATGAGCATAGAGTTGCAAGTCGTCGGCATACATATGGTAGGAAGCACGAAAATTACAAGTAATCATGTTAATAAATATAAAAAAAGTAAAGGAGAGAGAATTTCACCTTGCGGAACACCAGTGGTTAATTTATCCCAATCGGACACCATACCATCGACCCGAATCGCCTGCTGGCGACCACGAAGATAGGAGGAGACCCAATTCAGTGCTGACAAGGAAAAACCTATGTAAGACAAGATGGTGATGAGAATATCATGCTCAACGGTATTAAAGGCGTCAGAAAAATCTATTAAAACTAACACCGTCAACTTTCCAAACTCCATGCCATCACGCACATTCTCAGTTATTTTTAAAAGCGCCGTTGTGGTGCTATGTCCAGGTCGAAATCCTGATTGGTATTGATTCAGTAAGTTGCTTTTGGTTAAGTGAGTTTGTATCTGTTTGAGCGCTATAGCTTCTAAGACTTTTGATAAAAACGGCAAAATAAAGATAGGCCGGAAGTGATTGAGAGCACTGGGCATAGAGATTTTGGGAAGAGGAAGAACAAAAGCCTTCTGCCAGCATAACGGAAACTACCCAGTAAGCAATGAGCGGTTTATAATGGAGGTTAAAATTGGTAAAATATGATCTGAAACATATAATATCATGGTTCTTCCTATGTTGTCATGACCTACTGCCTTTGACTTAAGTTTTTGTAATACTTTTAAAATATCCTTCTCAGTGACAGTAGAAAAAGAGAAAGAATCACTATGCGGGGATGACATGGAAGTAATATCCGAAATAGTTTTCATTTTAATGTGAGATGGGAGACAAGCCGCTGTAGAAAAGTGAGCATTGAGATCATTTAATGAGAAAATATATGAGATTACTTGTTTTTTTAGTTTTACTGAGAACATGAGAATGAATGAACTTCCATGTCTCCAATTGCGAAGAATTAATTAGGAAGTCATGAAAATATCGGCGTTTAGCAGACCTCACCACCTGATTGCAGCGATTCCTAACCTTTTTTGAAGGCCTCCCAGTTCTGTATAGTACGGCACGATTTATATGTGACAAAAGCTCTGTTGCGTCTGTTCATTGCCAGGCGTACGTCGCTAGTGATCCACGGTACTGATGGACGTTTCATTTTAACCTCGCGTTCTGGCGCATGTGTATTGAAAATATTCAATAATTTAGAATTAAACTCCATAACCATATCATTAATTGAGTCCGTATTTAGCACTGGAGACCAATCAATGGCGGGCACATCATTAATTAAGCTATCTCTATTTAATCGAGCATAGCTACGTAACTTTATTGTATGAGGGATATGTTTAGGTGGTTTTAATTTATATAATAGAAATAACAAGTCATGGTTCGAAAAACCAGGAGCTGGGAACTGACCACAACTCGCAACTTTATTAGAAGATGTAATAATTAGATCGATCCAAGAATCCACGTTTAATAGCCTACATAATTATTACTAATTAGATAAATCGCGCTCGCAAGCTAAATAAAACTTTATCGCTGCGCGAGAGTGTCCGTATTACTTTGCAAATTTTTCTCTTCCTACGTTACGGTGGACTTTCTGCTGTTATGGAGGGATGTCAATAAAGAGTAACAAAATACATTGCGAAATATTAATTAGGTTACTTAGATGAAATACCTATTCTGACTATGATCGACAGACCATATTTTCGCACCTACGTGAGTTCTGCGATGCCTAACGCATGCAACTTGCAAGGCCATTCGTCGGGAATCGCGACGCTTGGCTCGGAAGGAAAAGGTAGATAGTGTAAACAACAAATAAACTTGAAATACGATTCCTAACAGAAATGTAATCGTATTCTACTTAGTTAAATTTTTTTTTAGTAAACAAAGTTTTGATTCCAGTGTTTTGTGTTATTTTAGCTTAAAATATTTTAAGCTAAAATAACAGCTTAAAATATTTTAATACAAAAGGCAAGTATATGTAGGTACATAAGTAGATACTTGGATAGAGAAGTAAATTTCTACTAAATTTTGTAATAAAGTTCGTAGATATTAAATAAATTATTAGTTAATTCTTTTTTTGCTATAAGTACCTATCTAAAAATAAAAATTAAATAAATTCACGTTTCATAACTTCCTACTAAAATCCTTAAAGAATGATACATCTGAAATATTTTGTTGGTCATTTAGCGTCTATCCACGCAATAATTATAGTAGGAACGACATTTTGCCATATTAAAATTTATTAAATAATGGGTAATATACATAATATAGTTCTTAATTACATTAAAACTTTTGAACTACTTTATCCTATAATTAAATATACTAAACACTAAACATAAACTATTTCAATAATATTTACAAAAGTTATATACGTCAACAGCGTTAAAAAACTTTAACATTCAATCGCCTCCAACGTGCTAGCCCTGACTGTGTTATTTCGCCCGGGCGTGTCGCGATTTTAGGTAATTATTTCACGTAGGTAGCAAGAGTGATAGAGGCCTGGCGGTAGGCATTAATTTTGGCGGGATTAATTATTAATTTTAGTTTTTAAACAGTTCCGTGTAGATTATTTCGTGCGCGTGAGTGACAGTTCAATCATTTTATTTATTAAATTCTTGTTGTTATTACTTTTTGTTATTATTCTTGTTCGGTGCGGTGCGGTGCGGTACTGCAGTCCTTTCAGCGGTGCCAAATTGACTGTCGGTATATCGAAGTGCTTATGTGCCCGTACGGTAGAGATACGATAGCTATCCGAGTACAGAACCAGAGTACGAAACCTATCCAAATGCAGAGAGGTTGACGTTATATCCCCAAAACTCTTCAGTGCTGCATTGGAAGACGTTTTCAAGCTAATGGACTGGAAAAGATACGGTATTAACATCAATGGCGAGTACATCACTCATCTTCGATTTGCCCACGATATAGTCCTTAAGGCAGAATCGCTGGAGGACCTAAGCACTATGCTCAATAACCTCAATAGTGCCTACCAACGGATAAGTCTTAAGATGAACATGAACAAAACATGGGAAAGATTATGTGTAACGTCCATGTCATACCTATGCCGGTAGTTGTTGGAAGCACTAAGCTCGACGCTGTTGACGAGTACGTTTACCTGGGACAAGTAGTCCGACTAGGTAAGTCCAACTTTGGCCGAGAGGTTAATCGACGGATTTAACTCGGTTGGGCAGCGTTCGGAAAATTACGACACATTTTCTCGTCAGATATACCTGAAAACCTGAAAACGAGACTGCACAAGCAATGCATGTTGCCTGTAATGACTTATGGATTTGAAACGTGGTCCTTCACTGCTGGCCGTATGAGGACGCTCAAAGTCGCTCTGCGAGCTATGGAGAGGGCTATACCCGGGGTTTCTCTGCGTGATAAACTTAGAAATGAGGATATGCGCAGTAGAACCAGAGTGACCGACATACATAGCCTAATGGGTTAGTAAGATGAAGTGAGAAAGGGCCGGCCATATAGCTGGAAGAACCGTCAACCGATGGGGAAAAAAGGTTCTCGAGTGGCAGCCTCGTACTAGTAGGCGAAGTGTAGGGTGACCCACCACTAGATGGAGCGACGACCTGGTAAGACATGCAAGAAGTTGATGGATACAGATGGCTCAGGACCATGCTTTGTGTTGTGCATTCCTGGGAGGCCTCAGTGGACTTGTGAAGGGCTGTAATGATGGTGATTGTTACTATTTTTGTTGTTACGTTTTAATGCCTAATGCGTATGTTTATAGTGGTCGTGAATACAATGTTATGTGTCCTGTAGAAGCTCGGAGAAATGCTTCGCGTACATTACGAATTTACCGAGAGAAATTACCGACCGCTCGACACCCAGATGACTCTCGTCTGATAACAGCAGCATTTCAGTGAGTGTTGGAAAATCGGCCCATTGTTCCGTTAGCGTTCAGGAGGTGGAATTCTATTGGCTGTTCACTCCGGGGAATGCATTTAAGATATCGTTTGCCGAAATCCGAACCTAGGAAAACGAACTATCACTAAATTATTAAGGCGTCGGGATAGAACAAGTGTGTCATACTTGATAGTTCACAAGGTGTTAAAGCGTAGCCGAATGCGCCCGTACTCGTACGAAGTACAAAAAGTGAGAGCTTTAGTTCCCGGCGATCACGACCGCTGGAGAGTTTTGTGCTGTTGGTTATTAGACCAGCAACAGCGTGTGCCTGGTTGCATTGAGCACGTCATCTGGACGGGCGATTAGACATTTACCAGAAACGGCCTGTGGAACCGAAGAAATACACACGTGTATCCGAGGTTAACCCGCACGCTGATTGACAAACCGGTTGCCAAAACCGATGTTCAGTTAATGTATGAGCTGGTTTATTTTAGGATAGCATACTAGGACCAGTGTTTCCGCCACAGCGACTTAACGGACAGCGATACCTAAACATCATAAATGAACAGTTGGTTGACATTTTAGACGACCTATTGTTGGCTGAATATCGATATAGATGGTGCACCTCCACATGTCGTGAGTGTGTTTGTCTCCACGTGTCCGTGAGCGCCCATCGAGCTGTTTGACGATACCATGGATCTGCAGACTGGGACCACATTCTTTGCCACCTCGCTCACCAGATCTGACCCCGTTAGACTTCTTTCTGGGGGGCATGTGAAAGAAAGGGTTTTTAATCGTGAGTGTGAATAGTGCTGACGAAATGCACCAAAGGATCGTGGATGTTTTCGACAAACTACGTGCAGACTATGTCCAAGACCCCACGATGATGTCACATCTCACATCTCATGAGGCCACGAAGGATTTAGATCGGTTAGCTGTTTCATACATTTTTTTAAATAAATTAGTACTGATCTGATCTGAATAGGAACATAACTGAATAGATCATAATAATAAACATACCTACACGATGCACAAAAAGCAAGACTATATCCTTGTTAAAATTTAATTTAAGTAAATTTTTCATTAGCGAGGAATCGCATCAGGTATTTGGGTTTCTTTAACCTGTTAATTCGGATTTAAAGTGGCTAGGTGGAGACTAGCACAGTGGCAAAATAGTAGGTTAAATATATAAGTTAGGTATTTAATAATAATAATATTTATTTATTTCTGACCACGACCCATAGTTAGTAATTTATAATCTAAAATATTTTAGTCACAACATTAACTAATGTTAATTATTAATGTTAATTATGAATGTTAAAAATAATGTTAAACAATAAGTAAGTTAGTAAGTTAGTCAGTGATTTATAAACTAAAATATGTTAGTAACAATATCAACTAATTAATTCTACACC
Organism: Parnassius apollo; assembly: GCA_907164705.1. Lineage (NCBI taxonomy): Eukaryota > Metazoa > Arthropoda > Insecta > Lepidoptera > Papilionidae > Parnassius > Parnassius apollo. The sequence continues at coordinate 4,582,234 of CAJQZP010000209.1, forward strand.
TTCCCATTGCATTTAGACAAGTGTTGTAAAGAGTTGTGAAAAGATGATTTTTTTCATCTGGATCGATTTTTTTCATACCCATCATCAAAGGTTTTCACAAACTCTCGGATGAGTATTAAAACTAAACTTATTAATTTAGGTTTCTTAGAAAACTAGAAGACAAACTGATATATAAGACCGTATATGGTCTTATACGTCGGTTTATAAAAATCCACATTAACATTCCTCTTTACCATCACACTCTATCGATAATCCTCTATCTAATATAGCCATCCCATAGAATGACTAATAAGTGAGATATTTGCCATAGTTTCCATGTTTATCAAGTGGGTTGGTAACCACAATTTGTTAATTTCATATAGTTGTTGCTGCTGCGCTTCTCCTAGTTTAATTCTCCCTATCGCCTCTTAACGACATTCACGATAAATATAATATCTGAATAAGATTTTTCTGTTAGACTTTAATCAATAATCAATTTACATCACATAAAACAGATGATGATGAAAGATCTAGATTCATAGACAAGGAAACAATCACAAAACAACTAGACATTATTACATGAATTTTAGATTTATTTGGGGTTTGAACCAAGGATCCATGACGTAAAAGCTTGAAAGTCTCGCCACTACAGCACGTAGTTATCGATTTATATTCTGCAACACTTTGATTGGGATTCTAGACCCTCTATGCAGACAATCGTTTTTGGGCCCACTAGAAATTTTAACGTAATTTTAATGGTATTACACATAAAAATAATATCAATCAATTAAAGTAAACGGCCTAAAGATTTTATGAAAATCTAACCGGAATCATGAAATATGAAAAAGAAATTGAATTGTTTTGATATTCGTGTTCTGCTTAATGTAATATGAAAATAACATGTGCGAATCGAAGAATTTTGCAGTTTGTTTAATAAAATGATAAATATTTTTGAAAACGGTAACTTATCATTATCATATACATATATTATATATTTGTATATTATATATTTATTACTAAAAAGATATACCACTAAGAACTTGTTTTAAATCCTATTTCTAAAAGCTAATACCATATGTACCTAGAGATCAGTGTCGAAGCTAGAGCTCCAAACTAGGGCAAGCCCAATATATAAATTGATAAAAATATAGATTGTTGTTTTTAGCAGTTTTTTAAAAATACACCAGTCTTGATCTGTCTCCACTCTTCAGTTTCATATTTAGTGTTGTCGAGGACGTGTTTAACAAAGCACACAGAAGGCATACTACTGCTAGATAGATTGTATTACATATCAGCAATTGCATAGCTTCGGTGGCTATGAAGAAAGCCGTTTGGGTTTGTTTGAGCGAAAGAAAAAGATATTTACATACAATACAATACATGAACAAAAGTAAAACATAAACAAACTACAAACAAACTATGTACAAAATTAAAAAAAAATATTTATATTCTAAATGGAATCGTCTCTCTTTCTTAAGGAATTAAGTTTAAAAAAAAAAGAATATTAACAATGCTATAAACATTACTAATATTCCCCTTAACCACTCGTGGTAAGCTTAAATTGCTTGTGTTACGAGTGGTTCACGCCAGTAGTCGAATGGCGGATTCGAACCCACGACCTTTTAGAGTTCGCGGTGCGCATCCTGTCATTAGAATACCGTCGCTTATGATATAGGAAAGATTTAATTATGTCCACCGAAAATTTTGGTGAACGTTTTAATTGTACCAATAACTGTCTTTTAATTGCGATAATTGATAAGTCTGAAATACACTCTTGACATTGTGTTTTATCTCATATTATCCTCCATTTTCACTAAAAATCTTTAAAAAAGCATAAATTTTCAACTCGCAATATTACATCACTTAAGCTAAATACACAGAGTAAATAAACATTGAAATGTGAACTGAACTTGCAAACGTATTTATTGCCCGCGCGTCTCCGCTTTTGACAACTTCGTTCCTAAAGCCTTGCTTTGAATCTCTATACTAATTGCTATTTATACAATCGTAGTTATATTTCATTATAGAATATTTTGCCATAGGTTAGAAAGCGAGCGATAATCTTCTCGAAAGCCCCGTAAAAAGCCCCCGCGAGCAAAAGAGACAACTAATCGCGCGTTTTTTTTTTTATAGAAGAAGGGGCAAACGAGCATGCGGCTCACCTGATGTTAAGTGACTACCGCCGCCCATGATCAACCGCAACACCAGGGGAATTGCAGGTGCGTTGCCGGCCCTTTAGAAAGGAGTAAGCTCTTTTCTTGAAGGTCCCCAGGTCGTATCGGTCCGGAAAAATCGCCGGTGGTAAACTATTCCATAGAGAGGTTGTACGTGGAAGAAAACTCCTTGTGAAACGTACAGTGGTGGACCGCCAAGCATCCAGATGGTGTGTATGGTATCGGGACGTTTGCCGTGTAGTGCGTTCACGAAATTTGGCGGCTGGGATTAATCCGAACAATTCCTCAGAGCACTCCCCGTGATAGATGCGATAAAATACGCAAAGAGATGCAACATCTTTTCGCAGCGCCAGTGAATCGAGCCGATCGGAAAGCACTCGGTCGTCGACGATTCGAGCCGCTCTGCGCTGGATGCGGTTAAGTGTAGGCTGTTCCCATCTCTGGGAACAGCCTTCAGAGATGGTAACAGTATTCCATGTGCGGCCGAACCTTCGCCTTGTAAAGTTGCAGGCGGTGTGCCGGCATAAAATACTGTCCCGCTCTGCTGAGCACGCCAAGCTTTTTAGAGGCCAATTTGGCCTTCCCTTCCAAGTGACTACGAAACTGCACGTCACTCGATATGTCGACGCCGAGGATTCCGATACTGGCTGAGGCAATAAGAGGAGTGCCTTGAAACTGAGGGGATACGACAAAGGGGTTCTTTTTAGCGGTTAACGCGCAAAATTGTGTCTTCTGGGGGTTAAACTGGACTAGATTTAGTCGTCCCCAATCCGAGACTCTGTTCAGCAAAGACTCGACTTCAGATACAAGTTTGTCCCGGCACTCGGAGACGTTTTCCCGAGAAATATTGGCTCGGCCGGTGTAAAGAGCATCACCAGTGCCGTCATCTGCATAGCAATGAATGTTACGGGTATGCAACATATCATTGATATGCAGAAGAAACAGCGTTGGCGATAGCACGCAGCCCTGTCGAACACCAGCATTAATTGGCTTGCAATCGGAGCTTGCACCGTCTTCAACGACCTTGATGCTCCGATCTGCAAGAAAGCTGGTGATCCAATCGCACAATTTCTCGGGAAGCCCATAGGAAGGGAGCTTCGAAAGAAGCACTTTGTGCCAAACCCGATCGAAGGCCTTCGCAATGTCCAAACTAACGGCCAATGCCCCCCCTTGAACTCTACTGCCTCCGCCCATCTGTGAGTTAGATAGACCAGAAGATCACCAGCTGACCGACCACGGCGAAAACCGTATTGGCGGTCACTAATCAGCTGGTGATCTTCAAGGTACCTCATGAGCTGGCAGTTTACAATGGACTCCATTGTTTTGGAGAACAAGGAGAAATTTGATGGCGATTGGCCGGTAGTTGGACGGGTCAGAGCGGTCGCCTTTTTTAGGGATCGGGTGGACGTAAGCCGTCTTCCATGATTTTGGGACGACTTCCTTGGCCTAGGGAGTAGGAGTACCGGAAAAGACGCGTTAAAACCGGTGCCAACTCTGGAGCTCAAGTCCTCAGCACAATTGGGGGGATTCCGTCAGGCCCACTCGACTTGTGGATGTTCAGGGAGAGGGGTGCTTTGCGAACCGAGCGCTGTGTGAAGTGCACTTCCGGTATGGAGCACTCACACCGCAGGATGGTCGGCGGCGTACTCCCCCGTCATCGAGAGTCGAGTTAGACGCAAAGAAAGAGCCTAGCAGATCGGCTTTCTCCTTTGCGGTATGGGCCAGTGAGTCGTCCTCCCTGTGCAAAGATGGAAGAGATGACTGACAGAAATTCCCCTGGACAGCCTTGGCGAGAGACCAGAATGCACGGGTTCCAGAAGGAAGGCGAACTAGTTTCTCGCCAATTCTGCCTATGTGCTCTGACTTTGCCTTGGCAATGACTCTTTTGAAGGACCTAGAGGCGGAATTATACTTCTTTTTTAGAGCGCTGGTGTTTACATCCCGGGACGCTGATGCATCAGCCCAGGCTTGGTAGCACTCCTGCTTATAGCATGATGCTATTTTACAGGAGCGACTAAACCATGGCTGAGATTTGCCTCCAATGGGCACCACAGAGGAAGGAATAAAAAGTTCCATACCACATCAGCGACAGAATCCGCAACAACGTTGGGATCGTCCGGCGAGAAGCAAACCCGCCCCCAAGGGTAGGATGCAAAGAAAGACCGCATCCCATCCCAATCGGCTGACCTATAGTGCCAAATACGGCGGCAGCCTGCAGAATGCAACCGTGATTTCAGCGTGAGTGGCACAACACTCCGGACCAGACAATGGTACGAGGAGCCTAAAGGGGCGTCGACGGAAATCTGATATCCGTCCGGGTGAGAGGTCAGCAGAAGGTGCAACAGGGAAGGTACATAATCCTCCACATCTGGAATCCGCATAGGCGAAGTAACCAGTTGTTTCAGACCATATGCCAAGGCAAAATCATGAACAGATCTCCCCCGCATGATCGATTAAACGTGAACCAAGCCATTCGGCGTGATGGGCGTTAAAGTCGCCGAGGATCACGATCTCTGCGGAGGGGATCTGCTGTAGCAACGAATCCGCAGCCATTTGGACGTGGTCGAAGAGTCGGTCTGTTTCAGCATTACCGTATCGCTAAGGCAATAGGAGGTCATCGGTCGTCCTGTGTCGAACAGCGGGGTGCGCGGGAAATTTGAAATAGTTTGAAACAGTTTACGAGATATTTTATTAGTTGATATTATTGATTGATTCAGTTTGATAAGATAAGCCAGGCTTTTCGGCTTCTATGGAGGCTTCGCCACTGCTAGAGATGATATTAATAGAAAGATTAAAACACTAGAGGCACACCAAGGTCCTGGCCGCGATGAAATTCCATCATTATTTGTTAAGGCGTGTTGTGAAGAATTTAGTTTGCCATTATTAATAATTTTTAATAAGTCTATTAAGAGCGGCATATTCTCCTCTCTTTGGAAAAACGCCTATATAATTCCAATTCATAATTCTGGTGATGTTTATTATTTATTTATTAAGGACTTGGTAGACCATATCACAAGTGAAAGTTTACTACATGCAGACGATATGAAAGTTTTCCGTATAATCGAAATGACTGCCTCTTGTTACAATGTGACCTTAACCAGGCCTCTGTCACTCAAGCTACCTGCGTGAAATAATTATTAATTACCTATAATTGCGAGGCGCCCTGGGTGTTAAACGCAGTCGGGGCTAGCGAGTCGTAGGCGATTGAATGTTAAAGTTTTTTAACGCTGTTTACGTAAATAGTTTTATGTAAATACGTGTTGAAATAGTTTTTGTTTAGTGCTTAGTATATTTAAATGTAGGATAAAATTGTTGTAAAAGTTTTAATGTAATTTAAAAATTATATATTTTGTATACTACCTATTTGATAAATTGTAATATGTAGTAAAACGTCGTTCCTACTATTTTAAGTATTTCGTGGATGGATATTATGTGACGAACAAAAGGTTTCAAGTTATGAAAGGTGAATTTATTTCTTTTTTGTTAGATAAGTACTTACAGTAAAAAAGAATTAAGTAATAATTTGATCTACAGAAGAAATAACCTAAGTATTTTATTACAAATTAGTTAAAATTGACACTAAACAAGTATCTACTTATATACTTGTACTTTTCTTTTTGTAATTAAAATATTTTAAGTTACAATAACATAAAATACTGAAACTTTGTATACTAACAATTCTCTTAGGAATCGTGTTTCAGGTTTGTTGTTTACACTATCTACCTATTTCTTCCAAACCTAGCATCGCGATTGCTTACGAATGACCTTGCAATTTACATAGGGCGAAACCATATTTTTGCCCCTCACATAGGGGCGAAAATATGGTCAGTCGATCATAGTCAGAATAGGTACTTCACCGAAGTAACATAATTAACATTACACAATGTTTTTTTTTTACTTTTTATTGACATCCCTGATGCTGCAGCTACACTAACGAGCAACGTCAATGCCCATAAACGCAACAATCATTGCCTTAAATTTAAAGCGATAAAATGAGTGGCTACACTTGAACGGTCAACGCCGTTTCAATTTTTAAATGTTTTTATTAAAATGTTCCTTGAATTTCAAGCAAGATAGACCTTGACGCTACTCCATATTTGATGAGTGTACATTTTTACTATAGGAATATAATTTATCATTGCCAAATTTTTCGTGGCAGAGCCATGCTGCAGTTATATTAATAGTATAGTTGTAGCACGAATGGGTCGGCTCGACCGGGGAAGGACCGCGCTCTCACAGAATACCAGCATAAAATAGTAGCTTAATGCTACTGTGTTTCGTATGGTGAGTGTAGAGAACCGGAGACTCTTTTTACTGGAAACGAGGCATTCCATCCTAGTCCTCACGGGTGACAACGCATCTGCATTTTGATTCGTAATCGAGGATAGATGTAGATGTCTATGGGCCACAGCATCCACATACCATCAGGTGGACTGTGTGCTCATTTGTCACCCTATCCTATAAAATAAAAAAATAAACGAAGAAAAAAAGAATATAAAGAAAAATAAGATGGTAGATGCTACAAATACACAGGAAACGTACATTGTAAATCTATTTATGTTTTATTTTGTTTTCCCGCACCCAAATTGCACTAGAAAGACATCCAATGGTTTAAGCTAAATAATAAGACAAACGTAAATTTATTTTAATGAAATAATAACTAATAAGCCAATCATAAATACTGGTCAAGTGCGAATTAGATACACGTACCCAGGGTTTCGTACCACTGTACACTAGGAATTTCGACCTGCAAAAATTGTTTTTTTTTTCTCGTACGTATTTTTCTTAGTTTCATACCGTAAATTAAAATACTTTTGAAGTATTTTTTTTAATTTAATCTCGAAAAGCTTTTTCATTACTCTACTCCATCGCAGCCTTACGTGCAACCCCGTTGCACTTACCGTGCACAATGAGACAAACGTAGTGTGGCCACTTCAACGCGTAAATTCGCGCGTTAATCTGTTTTATGTACCGCCACTCGAGTTACGGCCAAACGGGAAACGGCATTGTTAATGCCGTTGTCAAATTATCGCGTTAATTCGTGGTCACACCTACATTCAACGTCCATCAACGTGATAATTAACGACATTTCTCCTTAGTGTAGCCGCAGCATTAGTAACCACGGAAAATTCGCTCTGACTTGAGAAGGGGAAAGATGCAAAGTAATTGACACTCGCGCGCTTCGATAAAGTTTTATTTAGTTTGCGTGCGCGATTTATCCAATTAATAATAATTATGTAGGCTATTAAAAGTCGGTAAGTAGTAAACATCAAAAAGTGTAACTTCTGTACGTAGTTCTATTATTTATTTACCTGGTGTTCTCGTAATAAAATGTTTTTGAATGTGCTAAATGTTTTTTTACAACTAAGTAGTTTCTTAGTTGTAAGTTTTACAACTAAGAAAACTCGTCTACAGTATACATACCATATCAATGATCAATCTTTGTCTGAAAGTAATGTTGCTAAAGATTTCTGCGTTACCTTTGACTCTAAATTAGATTATAAGCAACACTTTTATCACTTAACGAAACGTGGTTATCAGTAAGTTGGTTTTGTTACATGAGTTATGTAGGAATTCAAGACCCCTTAGTCTAATATTTCTTCTTAACACTTGTGAGACCGATCCTTGAATACGCCTCGGTAGTCTGGTCACCCAATTACGAAGTGCATATAGCTAGCATAAGTACATATAGCGGGGCTTATGTCGTAAACATGGATTGCGACATAAACCCCGCTATATGTACCGATGATATTTGATCCGCCAGTTGCCATCGTATAACGAAAGAGTAGAATAATTCGTATAACGAAAGATTACTTTGGAGTTAGGAAATTATATAAGCGTAGACAATATTCTGAACTTATTTACCTTCACAAAATCATTCACTCCTCCATCGATTGCCCGGAACTGCATAATTTAATTAATTTCTACGGTCGATCCCGTCTGCGTAACCCGCGTATCTTTCGCCTTGTTGTTTACAGGAACAAACGTCTTTAATCCGGTCATTAGAATGTTTCGAAATTTTGATGAGCTGAGACATCGTAACGCTGATTTGAACATATTTAATTATAACATTTCACAATTTAAAAGATCTGTGATTGCTACGTTAAATAAGTAAATTTCACGGATATTATTAAATAAGTTCTTATTTTTAATTATCACTCATACTATGTATTATTAGTTTTTTTGTCTTTAATACTTGTTGTCATATTTTGTTTTGCTGTGCACACTTTATTGGATTATAGACTAGTTATAATATGTTTGTTACTGTAAATGTGTTTTGTATTGTCTTCATCCTGTTTGTGTACCTTATTAATAAAAGCGGTCTAGGCGCGACCCGAAATGTCCACACGACTAACTTCTCAATGGAAAGAATAAAAAGTATCATATGTTTTAATATTTTATACAATTTTTCATTCGGCACAAAAACGACTTGACCGATTTTGCTCAAAATTTAATGAGATCTAAGTTACACAATTATGCGTTAAATTAAACTAATCCCATGTCAATATCACTCTGTTCTCGAGATACACGAGGCGAAAATTGAATCCGAACATACATACATACAAATATACGTACATGTGCACACACGGACGTCCTCTTAAAAACCATATTATTCGACTCTAAAGACCTTGAAACGTTGAGATATGTTAAAATTTCCAATTGACAAAATTGGACCCCTTACAAAAACTTCCCACTGGGAAGTTAAAAATAAATAAATAATATGGTTCAAAGTGACCGTAGAACGACGTTTCGTTCCACGGTCACATATTTTGTCAACGACTTACGGGTACGGGATTACTATACGGCATTGAAGTTCGTCATGTTGCTGCTTTGCTATATTTATTTACATAGCATCTTCATCATATAGCGTGTATAGATAATATTTTAAATGGACATATTATTCCTTAGTCATCTACGCTTTAATAATATTTCTTGAATTACTGTAATGGTGTTTGGAATTAATACTGACTAATCTATCAATACATATAAAAATAGTTTTCACACCACGTTTTTTTGTCTGTGCTCTATATTTTTCCGGAACTATTAAAAGGATTTTCCATAAATCTTAAAGTACTTACCTATAAATTCTGAATTACCTGCAACTTTGTTTTATACTGTTATAATTATTGAAGAGTGCACTATTTTAACTTATAATACCTACCAGTGAAAACTAATAGCCAATCGTTTTTAGTTTGTCTTTAGGTTATTGTGATATTCATGTTTCAATTGTAGATTTCTCAGTATTCCCGTTAGATGCGTTAATATCTCCACTATATCGACATGCATTTCTTTATGTTACGCCAAAATTTGTGATGGGTCCATTATCTATAAAAAAAGAAATTGTCTTCTTTTAGGATTATTGTTTTTACAACAAAAATTACGCAAAAGTTATTCTGTTAATGTTATTAATAATGCCTGATTCTCGTTCTTAGGACTTACGTAAGTTTATCGAAACATCTCAACACGGGGTAATATATATTAGTTTTGGATCTTTGATAAGAACAGCTGCAATGCCTAGAGATAAATTAGAAACTATTTTAAGCACACTTTCGGAGCTTCCTCAAAGAGTTATTTGGAAATGGGAAGAGGACTCTTTACCAGGAAATCTGAAGAAAATATATATATCTAACTGGTTACCTCAAAATGACATATTAGGTATAAAAACAATATTTCAATAAATACATTAATATCCTTACTTCAGTCGAAGTTTATAATATTTTTAATGTTAATCGACAGGTCATCCAAATGTGGTAGCATTTTATTCGCACTGTGGACTACTGGGAACTACAGAAGCACTGTATCATGGAGTTCCAGTATTAGGAATGCCTCTTTTTGGAGATCAACCATCAAATGCTGCAGCAATTGAAGAAAGTGGTCTCGGGGTTCAAATTGAACTTAAGGAACTCACAAAAGAAAATCTTTTAAAAAAAGTTCAGGACGATTCTAAATCCCCGGTAAGCCGAAAATTGTTTAACTATTTCGCGCAAAAATTTCATTTTAGGCATAGTCCTCTTTCCTTTAAACAATTGTTGATTTATAAATAGCAAGTGTACCTATGAGACTGGTATTTTTGGTTAAAAATATTTAGTGTCGATATTTGAGAAATACATATAAAGTATATGCTAATAGATAAAATTGTATACACAGGTTTCAGGCTAAGGTTAAGTTGCTATCCCAAGCGTGGCACGACCGCCCGACTTCAGCGATGGAAAGTGCGGTATATTGGACTGAGTTCGCCGCTCGCTATCAAAACTTCACGTTCAGGTCATCAGCTGCTGACGTGCCTGTCTATCAATACTTATGTCTGGACATTTTGTGTATTTTACTTGGTATACCTGCAGCAGTGATTTACATAATCTTAACATGTCTTTTGAACTATAAAATTAAATCTAAGAAAAAGCCTAAGAAGGACTAAAAATTCATAAAATTGTAATAAGTTTTGTTAAAATACAATAATTTAAAATAAATCCTCTTGGTTATAATATATTTTAAATATTTCCAAATACCCTTGAAATATCTAAACAGCGACCGCTTATCTAAATGATTCCTTGTTTTAATAGCCTTATCACATACAAATAACGGCATATAAATGTACTCCATTGTAGAAGTATAGGTAATCCAGATATAAACGTAATATGAAATATCACTGACTAACTCATAATGAGATCTCTAAAAATATACACCCGATTGACTTGAAACTTAGTACCTATAGATACTTATTTGGCAATTTAGACGCTCACTAAAAAAGGATTGTAGGTATATGGTATTTTACATCTAAGTTCCGCAATTAAAATATTATCGTGCGCCCAGCGAAGCGCGCGGATATCAGCTAGTGAATCTATAATCCTATTACGTAACACTATTGTTGTAAAAGCGACAGTAAAAAAGTCAGAAAGACCTCATGACTTCTGACAGATATCGGTGTAATCACCTGAAATATTATGTAAAATACCGGGACCGCTCTCGGGGAGTAGCATCAAAGGCGCGAGATTTAACTGATTTACAATATCCCCTCGTCTGTACAAACGCCATATTCTGGCGTCTCAAATAATATGCGCATCTGTCAAACGCCATGATATGGCGTCGAGTGATAGCAAACTATTTCTAACATATATATGATATATATAACATATATATCTGTTATGCATAATCTGATAGCTTATTTAATAACGTTTCCATTGATATATGATTTTATTATACTTACTTAGTATATATGTATATAGTATATATATATATATATATATATATATATATATATACTTAGTATACTTGTTATATACTTACTTAGTACTTTTAGTACTTCGGAAAGTGCTCGACAGGTGCGCTATAATGGCCAAAATGACCCCGACATTCGAGTGGCTAAGCCTTTTTAGGTGTGTTGAAAAGGATGACATGCAACAAAGAACGTTAAACATTAAAAGGAATTCGCAATGCTGATAATAAATTCACAATAAGTTGAGTTGAATAAAAAATATTATATTACAGAGCTCCAATATAATATGCGTAGAACAACATAATTTGAATTATCAAAACCTTCTGAAGAAACACCGACATAATTTGTCGCTTTCTGGGTGAATTCAACGAAATACTATGTGAAGTAACTAACCCTCGAATAATTTTACTCTTTGATCTTACTGTCAAATAACTTTGTTTGCGTTTTTCTAACACAAACGCAGAGTATCAAATACTTGATATAGTTACTCTAAGAGTTCGTGAATCAATAATGAATAAACATGTGTCATCTAAATCGAAATACAATTATTTATATAGCGCAACGTAAGACTTTGTGCCCACATAATTTGCCGGGTTATAATAATATCAACTGTCACTGAACATTTAAATAAAGGGTATATTCCGAAATACAACCCAGTACACTGGCAAATGCAAATGACGTCATCAATTGACACTATATTGTACTGGCGTGCCGCCGCCATATTACGTCGGATATCCGGTCACAATAAAACAATTTTTAATTGTGTGTGCGCTGAATGAAGCATGCCAGAATTTGTTTTTATTTATTCAAACACAAAAAATATAGAATAATTGCTGGCATCTCTATTAGGAAGATATAATGATCTTTGGAGCACAAAATGACAAAATAATCGCCAACACTTTTCCAATATGGCGTAAATGTATGACATCATTTACTGTCCTATGTTTTGGAACGAATCACCAGTATAGCGTCGATTCAAGACGTCAAAGAATCGCAAAAATACAATAAATTACAAACGCACAACTACAAAATATCCTACTTTTCCAACAAAGTGTACGGAAACAGCCATTAAAATGTAGGTTGGTTGGTACTGGTCTACTCCATGAATACTGTGACGATGTGCATAATTTTCATTTGTACGCGAAATTTGTAATAGACTTAAAGTCTGTTTTTTATCTACTTATGGCTTCATTGAAAACATATCGCGAACAGCGAACATAGCATATTATGCTTAATCTATAAGGTTAATAATGTAATAATTTGGGCTTCATTACCACTTAAATGAGATTATAGTTAATAATAATAAAGATATTGTAAAAATAATAGTAGATATAATTTACGTAAAATGTTGTAGATTATTTTGGTACAAATACTACGTCAAAATAAATCGAACTTCGGAGATATCGGGGCTTGTTTCGAAGCATTTTCCGTTGATAATTGAATAAGGTCCAGCTTTTTCTTCTTTACATAAAAGGCTTGTAACGTAAATGTATTCTATTATAATAGTAAAGAATATTTGCAAGATATATTGCATGAAAAAAATGGACTATATATAATAATAGAATCTACAAATTAGAGCTCCCAAATCAGAATTTCGTGAGTTATTGTATAAACATGTATCGGGAGAAAGGTTATTAGTAGATAAATAAATCAGTCAGAGGAAACGAACTTTTTTAACAAGTAATTTTCATTTCAAGCAACGAACGAAAGACATACAATTTCAGCGAGGAAACCTTATAATTTCGCGTTTTTCCGTAATAGGCGTCTTAAACGCTCCGATATCGTCGTAGTCATCGTTTGTTCCACAAAAATTAGATGTCATGGACCAGGTGTCCCTGGAGCAGACACTGAAGACTAGCTTCACTAAGAAAAAGATCATCTAAGCGAAGAAGGCGTCATAGTGATGGACGCGGTAAGACAGACCTGGAAGACATCTTCAGACTGTTCAATGGGACCGACCGTGATGTCAACCCAACTTTCGTCACGCGTCATCTAAACAGGTTGTCTTCCGTGACGTTCGACCACGTTGACATGATCAGATTGTTAAAAGACATCACCATGTTGAAAGCCGAAATCACCGACATCTGTTTCAAACTTGAAGAATCGGAACGAGCCGCAAGAGAGCTGATGAAAGAAGTACATAAATGTTGCGAAACATAGTGACTTCCTGTTGTGTTTATTTATTTGACTTTAGAATTTGTTGTTAGAACATCTGCGAATTCGCCACAGTTGCAGAATGTCGCATAATATGACAAGCGGTTATCGTAATAGTAGTCATATTATTTCACCGATAATTGCTTCTCCGTCACTCAATACCATCTGACAGCGTATTTATGATCATAAAACTAGGGTGACCTCTTGACTGAAACCACGAATACTCATCCGCCGATACCCATATTACGATTAGGGAAGACGTTTGCAGATGTTTTTCGAAAATCTTTACGGTCGGCACACTCTTGTGATCAAAATAAGAAATTATTTCGTGTGTTGATCCAAAACAGGATAGATAATAACGGGTTTACTCTTGGGAAGACGTCGGTCAAGATCTGACTGGTGGAGGAACGCCAAAATAGCCGCAAGTACAACTTTGCGTGTTGTGAAGCCCACAACTCAACTTTTCCCGTGAGGACAAAAGTACGTCGGGAGAAAACTTTCTTCGTTTTGTTAAAGAACGAAACCAATCTCTGTACATATTACATCTGGAGTCTAATAGGTGAAACGAATTTCAAATCCTGCGTACTCTAGGTTCCTCCAAAACACTAAGAGACATTAACCTTATCGATGTAGTGTATAAACTAATATCCAGCCAATTGCAGTTGCCTGAGGTGAATAAAGATTGCTTGAAGGTCTGTCATCGATTGGGAGCCTCACATAATAAAACCCGACATCTGCTGGTTAGATTTTATGATACCGAACACAGACAGTTAGTGTGGGATAGTAAAACCGGACTAAAAGGCTCCGGTATAACCATCTCCGAGTTTTTGACCAAGAGTAGGCATCAAGTATTCACTTCAGCGCGTAAACATTTTGGTATAAAACAATGCTGGTCGTCCGAAGGCAAAATAATAATAATTCTTCCGGATAAATCTCGAAGGAAAATTGAAAGCATGGCAGAATTAGAACTGCTCACTGCTAAATATCCGTCTAGTACAGATGTGCAGAATGCGCCACAAACTGAAACAATGGCTTGTCTAAAAAAATCTTCGACAAATAGTGCAAATGTTCCTAAGAAAACGCGCCGACGTTAATATCTGTTTTTGTGTAGTTATATATTGCATTTGTACAACGTCCCATATTTAGCCGTATTATGTATAATGTTTTGTGCCAGTAATCAATGTTTTTGTTTGTACTTTAATCAACAAATATAGTTTTCTTAGTAGGTACATTATCAATCGTATGACACTGTTTTCAAAAGATCAAATTAATAAACTTTAATAGGTATTATATATATTATTATATTTACTTTGAATACATTCATAGCTTGAACGTTTGACATAAAGTATAATTAAATATTCTATGACTGACGTTCAATACAAATGAATTTTTGAAAGTGATAATGTATGTTACTTTTACATCATACAGTATGTGTTTATAATGATTTGTTCAGTATACTGTAGACAGCTTTCTTTTTCATTTTCTTTTCTTTTTCCTAATATTTTTTATCACACTAATTGTTTAGTAACTAATGTTAGCTTTAAGTATAAATTTCTTCCATCATGCCACTGAGTAAGATGAGTTGCCTTTAATGTTACTTTTTTTTAATTTTTTTTTAATTTTAAATATTGTTTAAGTTATTTTTTTTTCTTTATTTACATTTTTTTATTTTTTTTATTAAGTATTTTATTAGTATTGTGCTTTTTTTAATAATATGTATTCAGATAACGATACAGATAATAATGATAGCTTTTTCTCATGTTCGTCTTCATCTAACAGCTTTTTAAGCCTGGACTTAGAGCCTTCCGTAGATCTTAACCTGCATGATCGCATTTCTACCCTCTTTTCTCAATATCCTGACAATCTTCAACAAAAACGCTGAAAGTATTCCTTGCCATTATTCTGACCTTCGCGCATTCATTGATAGTGCTCATCTTGATGCTCTTATAATTTCTGAGTCTTTTCTCAAGCCTTCCCTCCTTCTATTCAATATTCACTACCTGGTTACGTTCTTATTCGTAACGATAGGGTAGGTAAAGGTGGTGGAGGCGTTGCTATCTATTTACGTTCAGAAATTTCTTACAGGGTTATCAGCGTATCTCCATCAACTTACTCGGAATCTGCGGAACATTTGTTCCTTGAAATCACACTTTATCATACAAAAATTTTCCTTGGAGTCTTGTATAGTCCTAACCTTAATATCAATTACTTTGATACATTAGACATACTTCTTATTACTTTCTGTCCTGTATATAACCATGTAATCTTGATGGGGGATTTCAACACACGTTTATTGAAAAATGATTTACGTACTTATAAATTGCAATCTCTTGTGTCTTCTTATAACCTAGAACTCTTGCCTCTATCTGCCACCCACCACTCTCCCAATTGTACTCCATCTCTTCTCGATCTGATTATCATATCGTCTTTAAATAGTGTTGCTAATCACGGACAAATATGCGCTTCATTTTCATATCACGATCTCATTTACCTATCTTACCGTGTACTTCCCCCTAAGTGCAAGCCACATTTTCGATATCTTAGAAGTTATAAGGGCATTAACATGAAGGCGTTGAGGGGCAATGCTAGTTTAATCGACTGGACACCGGTAATTGATTGTTCTAATATTGAGGACAAGGTGATTAACTTCAATTCTCTAATTTTAGATCTATATAACCACCATGCACCAGTAAAACGTGTGAAAATAAGACACAATCCTGCTCCCTGGATCACAGCTGATATAAAAGACCTGATGGCGCGTAGAGATAAAGCCAAAAGAAGATATAAGCGATATCCCCTTGAACGCAATTTAATCAGCTTTAAAATACTACGAAATCGCTGCAATCGTTTGTGTAGAGATGCTAAAAGGCGCTATTTTCATGATACCCTCACAAATTGCGATACTGCAAAAGCCTGGAGTTTTCTGAGATCTGTCGGTGTCGGAAAATATTCTGCTAGTGTGGGAAGTGAAATTAACTTGGATAATCTCAACGAAAACTTTGCCAATTGCCAATTTGTCACTCGCACTCGCAAAATACTTCCAATCACAATCCAAAAAACAACCAATCACGAGCGCTATCGTTCTCACCGTCGAATGCACATCAATGTTCGATGGACGATATCGACGACTTAATAAACTCGTACTCATGAATTGTGCTTCCGATTATTGTCAATAGTTGGCGCAGTTTTTATTCCATAACAAATCTTAGTTAACATTATCGAGATCGAACACGTAAAAAAAATTTCACTTGGCACGCAGAAAATCAACGCTATCGTTATTATTATCGCTTGTTTACGGTCATTATAAATCGAAAATGCGACGTTTCCGTGTCATACGTCTTTCGGTTGTTGCAATGAAGCTTACGTAAATATTGCTAGAAATGAAAATAATCCTAGCTTTATATTGTGCTTTAGTATGGACTATATTTACTAAAATAAATAAAGCATATTCATTGAATATATTAGGAGTGTTCCCATATGAAGGAAAAAGTCACTTTTTTGTATTCGAAACATATTTGAAGGAGTTAGCAAGAAAAGGACATAACGTGACCGTGATATCATATTTTCCTCAAAATGAACCTATAAAGAATTATCACGACATAAGTCTAGCCGGAAAATTAAAAATTTTAGAAGAGGTATTCCCAATAAAAAGATCATATTGGACTATTATTCAAATTCCTATTTTCGTCGTAAATTCAGGAACGCAGAATTGTAAAACTTTACTCGAAGACAAAAATGTACAAAATTTATGGAAAGCGAAGTCTAAATTTGATGTGGTGGTTACAGAGCAATTCAATAGTGACTGTTCTCTAGGATTAGCGTACGCACTAAATGCTCCTGTAGTTGGCCTCACTTCTCATGCTTTGGTGCCATGGCATTTCAGCAGATTTGGAGTTCCCTTCAATCCTTCCTACGTATCTTTTATGCTTTTGAATGGTGGAACGAAGCCCACTCTATACCAAAGATTAGAAAGGACTATAGTTGATACCTATTTAAGGATAATTTATAAGTATTTCAGTCAAAGAGTAGATCAAAGCACGCTTGCACAGTATTTTAATAATATTCCTCCTTTAGAAGTACTGGGTCGAAACATTAAATTTCTACTATTGTACACTCATTTTGTACATTTCGGTTCAAACCTTTTGCCACAAAATGTGATAGAAGTTGGTGGATATCATCTTAAAAATTCTAAGCAATTACCTGAGGTAAGTTTCAATGAACTGTATAGATATATATATATAGATATTTTAATCGCAATCGCAACATAGATAGATTATTAAATGCATTTAATAAATTAATATTTCAAGTACATAACATTAAAATTTTAAAGAATTCAAGATTCTTAGTAAACTAAACGACTGCAAATAAGACCGTAGATTAACATATTTATGCTTGATAAATAATAGAATAGACACGCTAATATTTCTGCCGTTTGTAATGAATCAGTGAAGGAATCAGTTCTTATTCGCAGTACATAATTTAATATGTCTGCGACGAACACGATAGCTTCTGATAATCAATATCCACTATCTAGAAAGTAGGACTTATCTTAGTGATACGGGAACAATAATAAAATAACTGACCCATTTACGTTAATGATTTAGATATAATTAGGATTCATATTCCTATTTAGAATTCTCGGCTATTAATATAAAATGTGGTACAGTACCACACTTTATATTAACAATACTTATAGCTTGAATAAAAACTTTCTTTTTGTAACAACAAATAAAATGTACATAATAACAATGAGTTGTTCTAAATTTACGGCTACGTATACAAATTACTCGAAATATTTGAGTAATGATAAAAAGTAAAAGTCGACTCGCTCTCTCTCCTAAAAGAACTAAAAGTAGGTAATATAATAATTTTTACATAATATAGACATGATTCTTCGGCACTAAGACTTGGTGCGTAAAATTATGAAAAATGAAAAAAAAAATGCCCCGGCTTCGATGTGGAATGTGGAAATTATTTTAATATTTTTAGTTATTTGAAGTAGGCTTTTGCTTATAATAAAAAGTCTAATTTTTGAACCCTTTTAAGAGACCAAATATTTCCTACCATTGGGGGTGGTTTTTATCAGCGATGGTAAGTATAACCTACGGTAATAAAAAAATAATCATAAATATTGGTTTACAATAACTAACGTGATATCGCGTAACATACATAAAAAAATCGAACATACAGTTGAATTGAGAGAAAACTTAACATTCACTTTTTGAAATCGTTTGCTGTGTTTCGTATGGTGAGTGTAGAGATCAGGGCAACGCAGCTGCATTTTGATACTTAATCGAGAATAAATTTAGATGTCTATGGGCCGCAGCATCCACTTACCATCAGGTGGACTGTGTACTTGTTTGTCACCCTTATTCTATTAAAAAAAAAACACTACAATAAAATGTTATATAAAAACATACACCTGGACATAATTTTAGTTAATTATGTTTGTAATGACCGACACAAGGATCACTCAGATAATGTAACTCTAATTAATGTTAAATTCTTATTTTTAGGACTTACGCAAGTTTATCGAAGGATCTCCACACGGGGTGATTTACATAAGTTTTGGGTCTATGCTAAAAGCAGCTTCAATGCCTAGAGATAAAATAGACAGTATTTTAAGCGCACTTGCGGAACTTCCTCAAAGAATTATTTGGAAGTGGGATGAAAAAACTTTACCAAGAAATCCAAAAAATATATACCTATCTAACTGGTTACCACAAAATGACATACTAGGTATAAAATCATTATTTTGTTAAATACATGCAGATTCGTGCTTTAGTCAAATATTTTAATATTTTTTAATGTTAATCGACAGCTCATCCGAATGTGGTAGCATTTTATTCACACTGTGGACTACTGGGAACAACAGAAGCACTGTATCATGGAGTTCCAGTATTAGCAATGCCTATTTTTGGTGATCAACCAGCAAATGCTGCAGCAGTTGAAGAAAGTGGTCTCGGAGTCCAAATTGAACTGAAAGATATCACAAAAGAAAGTCTTTTAAAAAAGTTCAAGACGATTTTAACTCCTGAGTAAGAAAAAAATAATTTTTTAGAGAAATTTATTTATATTTGGAGCATATTAGTCCGTCTTACTTTAAACATTTGTTAATTTATAACAATTGGTAGGAACAATTGATTGCTTATAAGGTTGACATTTTTAATTAAAAATTATTGCTAATATAATATATTCCGTTGCATATTTTAATAAATGAAATTGAATACACAGGTTCCGAGCTAAGGTTAAGTCGCTATCTCAAGCGTGGCTCGACCGCCCGACCTCGGCTATGGAAACAGCGGTACATTGGACAGAGTTCGCCGCTCGCTATCCAAACTTTACGTTTAGATCAGCAGCAGCTGACGTGCCTCTCTACCAATACTTATGTCTAGACATTTTATGTGTTCTACTCGGTATTCCAGCAGTAATCATGTTAATAATCTTAACATGTCATTTGAATTGTAATAGAAAATTTAAGCAATCAACAGGTAATAAAAAGACGTCTAAGAACGAATGAAATAAAGTAAACATTAGTATATAATAATAATAATAAAGAACGGTAAAACACATGACGTGAAATAATTATCAGTCTTAATTATTTATTTTATTATCTTATAGGCTTTTTGATACGAGTACCTATAAAGCGACCGCTTATCTGCATAATTAGTTGTTATCTAGATAATTTTAATAGTCATATGACATCGCCATGATCTAGTGGCATAAAATAATATATAATTATATTGATTTACGTCTTTATGAATTTTTTTCTGTCCCCATTCTAATCTTCTTTTTTATTAACTTCTTCTTTATGCACTTTCTCCTTTTTTAATGTTTTTCCGTTGCGTCTCTTCTTGTGATTGTTCTATATTTTTGTTCCCTATCGTATCGATGTTTTGGGCAAACCAAGAATAAACGAGAGTTATATTTAGCTAACATGGTAACATATTTTGAACGGTGAAACACGTGATAAAATGTTTGCCGTCAATACTACATTTTGTATATAATATATTTTATTACTTGAAATCGCACTTGGTATAATCGAGTCATGAACTTTGCTTTTGTCAATATGACTGCTTGCAGAAGTGGAATCTCCGAAATGCGGAGCAGGCTAGGTTTTGAGGTATTTTCAAGTTTATGAGAAACTCTGATTATGGAAATTTCATTATTGGATTCATTAAGGTCATCTATCAAAACCACCGTCATGTTATCAATATCCAATGGTTCACGTGACAAGGACGTATTGTCTCGTATTATTTGTAAATATTATAATTTTAATTATTATTTTTAGTTAAGTTTCTATATTTACGAAATATTTGATATATGAACAAAGAACTCCTTAATGTTCCCAAAAAATCCAAAAATTTTGGAGAAGAGAACAAGACGCATTCTGTATCATGTTTCAGCACAATAGGAGGGATGCCATCAGGCCCACTCGACTTGTTGACGTCCAGGGAGAGGGGTGCTCTGAGCACCGAGCTTTGGGTGAACAACACATCCTGCATGGAGTACTCACAGCGCGGAATGGTCGGCGGTGTGTTCCCCCCGTCATCAAGGGTCGATTTGGACGCAAAAAAGAGCCCAGCAGATTAGCTTTGTCCTTTGCAACATGAGCCAGTGAGTTGTCCTCCATGTTCAGAGATGGGAGAGATGGCTGACAGAAGTTCCCTTGGACAGCCTTGGCGAGAGACTAGAATGCACGTGTTCCCGAAGAAAGACGAACTATTGTCTTGCCAATTCTGCCGATGTGCTCTGATTTTGCTTTAATAATGACACTTTTAAAGGATCTAGAGGCAGAATTATACTTCTTTTTAAGAGCGCTGGTATTTGCATACCAGCATAAGGTCCAACACGAAAGGTATATAATCTTCCACATCTGGGATCCGCGTAGACGAGGTAACCAGTTATGTCAGACCGTATGCCATAGCAAAGTCATAAACAGATCTACCCGCATGGTCGGTTAAACAAGAACGAGCAATTCAGCGTGGTGGGCGTTAAAATCACCAAGGATCACGATCTCTGCGGATGGGACCTGTTGTAGCACGGAGTCTACAGCCACCTGGACGTTGTCGATAAGTTGGTCTGTATCGGCATTGCCGCTATGGGACCTATGGAAGCACCCGTAAGACGCAGGGATCCATACCTTCAAGGCCGCCGAGGCGTCGAAAACAGACGTTCTCTCATACGTACACGCAAACTTCAGCCCACGGCACAAAGGAGTGTCCTAATTTGTACACCGGGTAGGAGAGATACGAAGTTTCAGCCGGAGAGGACATCTGTGTCTCGGTTAGAAAGAGCAGGGCCGGCTTCGCCGTTTCCAGATGGTAGTAGACGGCATTAAGGTTTATATGAAGTCTCCTTATATTTGAACTACAGGATTAGTCAATGTATTCGGAGTTACGTAACCAAAAAGGAGGAGGGGGCGTTTTTATTTATGTCCATAAAAGTACTTCGTTCATACGACCACCGGCTAATGTGCTGAACTTTGAGTGTATTATTGGTGAAGTGTAGTCTTTTGATTACTATAAAACGTTATTATGCGTCGTATACAAGCTGCAGAGTCTAAATAAGAGTTTATTTACAAATGAACTATACCGACTGGTTGCGCGGAAAACCATTCGTAATTTTATTTTATTCGACGGTATGCTTGCCAAGATTTGTCCTCCCTTCGATCTTTCCTTCACCTGTTGTCCCTCCGTACACACCGGGGTGGTGGGGTGAGAGGGAAAAGAGGATGATTCTAGAATGTCACGTGATTCTCGCAACCCAGGAAATACAAGTGCGCGCACGGCCTACGTGCTCCTCCGTGGCTACGTACTCTCTTCCCTTCGCGCTCTTCGTTGGAACCACACCGCCTAGGACAGTAGTGTCCTAGGGGGCTCTTCCCTTCGGCCGCCAGTTGGAACCACACCGCCTAGGACAGTCGTGTCCTAGAGGGCATTGCCCACGCGCACCGCAAGTTCAAACCGCATTAGCCTGAAGCAATCGCGCTCCAGGAGTAACCGCCTCACCTCGTGTGAGAAATAGTCGCGCACCGCTCTCTTCCATCGCATCACCGGACAGGAACGCATCTCTGGGACCCAGAGAATCCGCCAGAAGTCGCACCGCAGCAACAAAGCGCCCAAGCCGCATCGAAGCAACACCCCGGTGAGTAACTTCCAGTTATAAGCCCGCTTGACATAATTGTGTTTATTAGTTAATCCGCTCCAATTTCATTTTCTCCTAGCGTGATCAAGCGGGGTTCCTTCATAGACTTTGGCAAGCAATAGTTTGTTTAGGGAAGAGCGAGTGCATTGTCATTAAAACCGCATGCTATAGTCGCCATTTTGTGGAGACGGAAGAAGCCATCCGCTTATACAGTCCATTTGGTGTAACATCTCGCGTAATAGGCTTAAGGCTCGACCGGGAAATTTGAATTCGGTAACCTTAGGCCCGTCGCTCAACCACCGACTATTACCCGGATTTCCATTGAAAAATAACTGTTTTTTTTAATTTTTAGTCAGTATCTTAACTCGTTGTATGTACAGTGTCTAGAATGCTGCATTACTCAGCCTACTAAAATAGAAAAAAGTGTAATTAGCGTATCGAAATCTTGCATAGACCATATATTACTCGTGACGTCAACGGTGGTCGACTCCAGAGCCATTCAGAGCGATAAGCTGTTATGCAAAACGCAATGGCCGACCATTTCATAATCGGTTATGGTAATTTATTTTCAATTTTTAATTTAGTTTTATAAATGTTTTTGATAAAGCGAAACTAGCTGTTACCTCTGATTACTGTGTGCGGAAGGAATGTGTGGATACAGGTAGGAAGACACTGGCGAACAATAATCAACCGAACAAAGTATATAAGAGTGCCCGAATCTTTTTCCGCGCAACCAACCCCCCCGGCTTAAAGGGTCCCCTTCAATTTAACGCTAAGACTAAACCTAATTTAAACTACTAATCTAATCTAACCGGACAACAGGACGCATGTATGACCCAGTCGTGGTCCTAACGCGAGCTAGCCTAGTTACCCCGTAGGATCCGGGAAAAACCTCTTCGACGATCCCTAATGACCAATGGAGACGCGGTATATTCTCCTTAGTGAGTACAACCACATTTCCGACCGTTAAAGGTTCAGTTGTTGTGTTCCATTTTTGCCGAGACTGCAACATATGCAAGTATTCCGTCTTCCATCGTTTCCAAAATGACTGCACCAGCCGGTCTAATAATTTATGGCATGCAGAAATATTAAGTTTGTCCTCGTCTATGCCAAAAAATAAAGAATTAGACCCAGCGGCTCCGGCTCTCGGCTATTCATGACGCACTCGATTTGAGCGAGCACAGTGCTTAATTCTACGGAGGATAAAATTTGATCTCCAATAACTCGATATAAATGGCTCTTTAGGCTCTTAATATTAATCTCCCAATTTCCCCCAAAATAACTCGCGGCTGGGATGTTCAGAGACCACCTGATGCAGTTCTCGGCTAAGATGTGAGCGAACTTTGAATAATAATATTTAGTGGTTAGAAATTCATGTAATTCCGATAAAATACGTTTCGCGCTGACGTAGTTCGTACCGTTATCCGAGTACATTTTACTTACTGGGCCACGGTATGAAAGGAACCTTTTAAATGCACCCATGAAGTCCGCTGTGCTCAGATCACCGACAAGTTTCATATGTACAGCGCGAGTAGTCAGACATATGAAAATACAGACATACGCCTTCGTGTATCTTACACCACGCCCGCGAATGAGCGTTGCCTTAAACGGACCAGCAAAGTCTGTCCCGGTGTGCATAAAAGGCTTTACAGATTGTGTTACACGACAAACCTAAGGTCCGCCATTTCCGGAAATGACGGCTTAGGATGTACTCGAAAGCAAGTCATACATCTGTGCACCCGATTGCAATTAAATTACGTACAGAAAGAATCCAGTAATACTGGCGCAAAATGGACATCAACAATTCGGGGCCAGCGAGACAATTCAATTTATTCAATCAACTAATAAGTTCAAAATGTGGTCCTTACGCGGTAAAACTATAGGGTACCGTTGATCAAAACTCAAATGTGAGTTAGATACGCGCCAATCTACTCTAACGATCTTGTAAAAATGGCTTAAGTCGTTGAAAAGCGCGACTACAAGTTCTATTCGATTGTAATATTGTAATTTCATCGAAAAAAGTACACGTTGAAGTTCACGCAATACTAGCAATTCGGCATTACTATAATCGGACGCAACGATATACGGCCGTCACGGTAGAAGCTTCGCGAATCAACAAACGTAAATCACACTACGCAATGATTTCAACCAAGAGAGAGAGGGGAGAGAGGAGAAACGGTTCGCCAAAGCAATGATTGAAAAAACCTCACTTGAAGCATTCGCAACCAGACCTCTTCTCTTACGGTGATTGGGATACTGACGAATGGTCGAGATCGGCTTTGGGCCACTGCGAGGGTTCCAAGTGAATCCAATAAGGTCTTTGGAACCAAACCGGGTGGTCCATTATTTGCATTGGAGTGAGTCAACGAGATAGACAATCGGTAGGGTTTTCCGTACCGGACACGCGATAAAAGTTCCGTGATCCTAACTCGTCTTGGATTTTGGCCATTCGTTTCGCGACGAACGTATCCCAACGATGGGGTGAAGAATGAAGCCAACATAAGGCGACGGTTGAGTCAGAAAAAGCAAATATTTTATCTATGTGAACTCGATCACTACATGCACTGGTAACTGCGGTGAAAAGCATGGCAAGAACCAATATCGCGAAAAGCTCTAGGCGCGCGAGAGATACAACCTTACGGAGGGAGACCCTTGACTAATCGAATTCCTATCATTGTTCTGGACGTGAAAATATACAACGCCCCCGTAAGCCTTCTCACTAGCGTCTGCAAACCCAACGACAGTAACGGCGCTATTTTTATGTGACGTTTATATGACGTGGTATTTTAATTTCACTTAGTAAAAGCCGTGTAAAAGTAAGAGCCGTGGTAGCTCAGTGGTTAACGCTCGCTGTAAATATAACAGAACGCGAGTAACCCGGGTTCGATCCCCGCCGGCACCAATGAAATTGTTAATTGCAATTTTAAGTGCTGATTTACCACGTGCTCGGCGGTGAAGGAAAACATCGTGAGGAAACCTGCATGTCTGAGGAATAAGAAAAAAAATATTTCGAAGACATGTGAAGTTCGTCAACACGCATTTGGGCAGCGCGGCGGACACTTCCTTGCCCTAAACCCTCTCAGAAATGAGGGGAGGCCTGAGCCCAGCAGTGGGACGTATATAGGCTGTAACTTTACTTTTTTACTTTTAGTAAAAGAAGTTCCTCCCTAAAACGTAGCCACGAACGAACAATGTTATCAGGCGGCGTGTCATTCCAATCTCATTCATATAACCAAAGTTGTTTAATCAAAAGCTTAGCGTAAAACACCACCGGGGCTACGAAACCCATAACATCCCATAACCTAGCAACGCATGACAGCATTGTGCGCTTTGTGCACGTTTCCGCGGGTGGGTTTACTTTAAGGCTAAATATGTCGGACTCCAGTAACCAACACAAACCGAGCACCTTGTGCGAACAGAATCGTCGAATTCCTTTACAGCCAAAAGGCGGTGTGATAGTGGGATTGTATCCAAAACCGTACGGGAATTACTAGTCCACTTGACGAAATCAAATTGACCAGATTTCATGAGCTTAATAACTTCGGTGGTGGTTGAGATGGCCTCCTCTACGCTATCGACCAAGTACATGAAATCGTCCATATACAAACCACTCTCAATTGCCTTCCTAGCCTTAGGATAAGAAGGACCCTCGTCGGTGGCGAGCTGTTTCATCGTACGTAGTGCACGAAATGTTATGTAAATATTGTTACGAGCTTGAGGTTCGTGACAATAAAAATTGCCGATAAAATTACCTAAATTAACGCTTTAATTTACTTTACAACAAATTAAAACTAAAAACACTAATAATTAAACACACTAATTCACTTAATTCCGTTCCGACGCTTCGCTTGTTTCGCCAAATCAACACTGCTCCGATCGCATCTTGCAGCGCCTAGTTATATAAATTAGCAAAGAAATATCCAGAATGTTCAAGTAAACCCGCGCAAGGTACCGAGCGTTCGAGTTTCGACTAGGCGCTGTCGGTTGAGTGATTTGTGATGTCATTTTCTCAATGCTCCCCTCGCTCTCGTTCCTGACACTAGATGGCGCTAGTGTATCGTTGACTGGAGCGCGTAACAATATTAAAATTAGGAGAAAAGTGGGTGCTAGTTCTAGCACTAGCATCGAGCACCACAAGTAACTTGGACGTAAGATTGTCTTTACTAATTACACCGTGATGTGGTATAAAATACGACGGCGTGTCTTCATAGTTGTCTATTTTTGGAGCCACAAGTGATATATAACCCTCCTTTATATACTCATTAATGACACCGTCATAAGCTTCCTCCAATTTGGGCAAAGCGAGCATCTTGCGCTCCAAACAATAGAAATGTTTTTCTGCCATTTGATATGAGTCACCGAGAGACAAAATATCCTCTTTAAAGGGTAGCAGTCACGAACGGTAGTGCGGACATGAATTTCCTCACCTAATCTATCATCCGGGCTAAGTATAGGTGGAAAGTTCGCCTCTTCTATCTCCCAAAATTTGCGAACTAACGACTCGAGCGGTTCGACAGCCATACAACAATAGGGGGTTGCCGAAATATTATCCATGATGGGGGTGGAACCAGTGATAACGTAACGTTTGTCACTCTGTACGTTTCCATGCGAATCTCTAACTACGGGTCGTACCCAGTAACACAGTTGAAGGAGACCGTGTTCCCACGTTCGACAGAATTCAGATATGATCCAGAATGAACACAGATATCCGCGTTAAACAAATCGGAAATCCACTCTCAAAATGCAACAATGTATGGTGTCTGTTGTGGCATTTGTTACATAATGAACTAGAGTTACAATTACCGACGCAATGCCCATTGCTTTAAGCAGTTCAAGCATAAATTGTTCTTCTTTGCTATTTTATAACGTTCGCTCGGTGAATGCTTACGGGAGGTAGCGAAGTTATACCAATTACCGTGTTGGTTATTTTTACATAAAAGGCGCTATGAGGTGATGAAGGCGCGGTGTTTACATACATTAGAGACCTAGCTGTCGGTGCGCCAAACATCGGTCGATGTTCGGCGCACTTATTCGCTTCGTGTTCGGCACTCGAGGAACGCTGTATTACTTACTTACTAATACTTTAATTTGATCTCGAACGAAAGATGCCAAAGATTCGAACGACGGCAATTCAGAGCTACGATTCTTACTTTACGATTTTTACTTCAAACGCACACACGGTGCCCGGGTCTAGCTTCTTTAATGCGATATGTAGAAACACAAATTCCATAAGGTCATTAAATTTAAGGTTTTTGAGCGCAGCTACTGATGTTACGAATTTATCCAAAAACTGTTCTAAACCAGTGATATTCGCGGATGATATAACTTTAAGATCGAATATTTGGTCTAGATATGAAGAGGCTAACATTCCTTTTCGAAAATTGACGAATAATTGTTTGCTGTTGGTGTGAAACCCGAACAAATCGACTGTGTCCTACCACTTCATCATCATCATCATTACAGCCTCTCACAACTGCACTGCTGTACATAGGCCTCCCCCAAGGTATGCCACAAAGCACGGTCCTGAGCCACCTGCATCCATCGACTTCCTGCATATCTTACTAGGTCGTTACTCCATCTAATGGGGGGTCGTCCTAC
Organism: Parnassius apollo; assembly: GCA_907164705.1. Taxonomy (NCBI): domain Eukaryota; kingdom Metazoa; phylum Arthropoda; class Insecta; order Lepidoptera; family Papilionidae; genus Parnassius; species Parnassius apollo. The sequence continues at coordinate 4,610,500 of CAJQZP010000209.1, forward strand.
ACTTCGTCTACCGGTACGAGGCTGCCACTCGAGAGCCTTTTTTTCCCAACGTAGCGGTTCTTCGAGCGATTCTTCGATTATGGGGGGCTCATTGCCACTTCAGCTTACTAATCTATTGGGCTATGTTGGTCACTCTGGTTCTACTGCGGATTCGCCCGGGGACTTGCCGTTTTTAAGGTGCTGGAGAGCCATTCTAATCTCGCTCAGACTGATGTCCGGGATATCATCGGAATAGTATCGGATAAGACTTGCTCTTGGATCGTTATTCACAATTGCGTGTGCTCCAACGAAGATGTATACAGCTGCCCATAGAACCTCTCAATCTCACTCAAAATCTCAGGTGTCCCGGAAACGATGCTGCCACACTCAGTCTTCAGCTTTGACAGTTGGCTCTTACTGGCAGACAGATCTCTGGCAAAAAGTTTGGAGCCCTGGTTCCGATCGATCGCTTCTTCAATACAAGCTGTATTGAAGTTGCGTAAGTCCTGCCGCATGCATTTGGAGATCTGTCTGTTTAGTTGTACACCTGTATGCTGTCAAATCTGCTGACGACTGCAGCTTCATCGCCCGTCTTATATCCATGGTACGGTACGGTACACAAAAGCGTTGCCAAACTTACGTAGGTTCACTTGTTTGACTTGTATAAAATATAATATTCTGATTTCGGTTGTCACGCGCTATGATTTGCGCGCGGAATTGCTTGTGTATTATACATATTTTGTATGTATGTTTTCATTGATTCGTATTGCAATATTTCTTTAGTATATATTTGAAACTATATTGTAATTTATCGTAAGTATAGTAATTAATTATTTTAAAAACGCAATTATGTTTTCGATAGTATTGTTAACAGCAGGCTGGCCCGTGATTTTTCTGAAATATCGTCACAATACTGATTACCTACATCATACGTGTCAGTGTTTCATATATGAATGTGTTTGAATATGTTTTTGGTCAACAATAAATACAATTATTATAAATCGGTAAACTACCAAAGTAGTCACAAAATTAAACTTGCAAACATTTACTAAATATGGTTTTGCTGGGTTACAGTAAACACCCTTTACGCATTTTGCAAACAGTTTCAGACAGACACACATTATGAGTTTGTTATATTTTGTAGAGCTCAAGTTCACTCGTCACTACGTCATACCTTACGGTGCGTTCAGAAAGAAATATAATTCAATTACATAAAATCCTTTTTTCTGTTCCGTGCTTTATTGTTTATAAATAAATAGCTTATTCTAATCTGAGTTATATTTTTCTTATTCGTCGGCCAATTCCACCAGGAATATAAAGATAAAATTGAAATAAAAAGATAAGTAAATTTTTGTACATTTTAGTGTTCTACATAGATCTTGTGTTCCGAACGCAACCCTATCCATATAGAATTGAAGGAAGATTTGTATATATTACAATATTGTATAGTACCTGGATGAACGAGCATTTCTCGGTATTTTTTTTTTTTGGAAATCGTGTGTTTTGGAAGTTACATTTAGATTAAAAATACATACTGATAAAATATGAAGAATATTTTTGATCTTACCGACATAATAGAAAAAAACTGAACTGGTTATTAAAATGAAAAATCATGAGTGCAATAAAATTTTCGTATTTTTAAAAAATACTACAAAAAAGGGCTCGAAATAATAGATATTCTCACAAAAGAAGGGAACTTGAAAAAAAAAGGGAAAAAAGTCAATCCTAAGACGCGAACCATGGAACTACGATTTCGCGACAGTGCGTTATCCACTTGAGCTATTACGACCATTATTATAGTGTTAAAATTTACCTTCTTATATTGTAGCAGTTTTTCATTGCCTAAAAACGGGGATAAAACGAAATTTTATGAAAATCGTTGGAGATTCCAATTATTTATATAAAAAAAAAATATATATATATATATATATATATATATATATATATATATATATATATATACTTGTTTTACTAAAAGCTGTTGTTGAGTGCTTCGAAATTAGGAAATATTATTTTCAAACTTCCTGGTTATTATCACAAAATAAATCGTGTTATACATTTGTTGTTATCTCTTGTTTGTGAATTATAGTTTCTTACGTGTTGGTTACGAAATGTCTTATTATTGTAATAATTGGTACTGTTACAAATCATCAGTGTTATTAATTTTGAGTGAATAGGCATGTATCATTATAATTATGTTGCTTCAAATAGGTACTTCTGTTTTGATAAAAAATTCAATAGTGTATGTGTGTCAAATAAAACTGCGTTATATTGTAATCATTGTTGACATAATTTATTTCCCAAAGTTATAAATCAATTAAATAGTTTACGCCAACAAATATAAATTTTATTTTTATAACAATCGTACTTAGCGTTTTGTAGTTCTGCCTACCCAATCTACACACACAAAAATTAAAAACTAGTTTTTTTACATACACGCCATCTAGTGTTCTAGCTTCGTAAACGTAGGGATACGTCTGTGTGTAAACGACCCTATATTCAATAACAGATGTTATATTCAAAATTAATGTCGAATTGGGTGGATTTTGAGGCAATGATATGACCCATTCCAATAAAATGTAATATCCGATAATCGCTAAGTCTAATCCTACGACTTAATAATTTTCCAATTACACAAAACTCCAAATAAACTAAAAATGTTGACTTCAGCGTCATCTTGCGGGAGAATGGCTGGGAACAGTCCGTAGGTTTCACCTTAACGTTATTCTTGCAAAGTTAATTTTCATGTTTTTTGGTGTTATAATTATTTCGGTGTTTTGTAAACTTTGTACTTCATTTGCCTACATTGAAATAAGAACTTACATTATTTTTATTTGAATATATTTTTATTTTAGATACTATTCGTCAGCTGTTATTAGATGATAATAGTGACGAAGAAAACTGCTCTAAGAGTGAGATAGAAGACCACCTTGAGGCTGATCCGGCTTATGAAACAGATGGCGAGGAAGAATTTTTTTCTGTGACAGAACAACCACCTTTAACTGAAGACATCCAGGCAAGTACATCGACATTACATACAAGTCAAAGTCCCAAGAGACAATATTCCTATTGTCGACTTGTGATAAGGAAGGGACAATTGATGAGTTAACTAAAATGCCCACGATGGTCGAGTTTTATAATCAAAATAAGGGCGGAGTAGCATCAAAAATTAGTCGAGCCACACATGCAAAAAAGATTACAAATTCCGACACTTCAAACAGGCCTGCGGGACTCAATAACAACGATTTTGGATATGCCAAGAACCAGTAGTTCTACTTCTACACATGAGACTGATCAAAGAGAAGATGCAGTTATTCTTCCTATCGCCAAAAAATGAAAAATTTGTGCAATTTGTCCCTTCACAAAGTGAAGAATGACAAAAAATTGTTGCACCAAGCGCAACAAATCCTTGTGTGGCGAACACAAAATTGACATTTTTCACAAATGTATTAGTTAATACTTTTCTTCTAAACTGTTTCTTTCTTTTGTTGATTTTATTACTTAATTTTTATATTTTAATACTTTTTTTAAGTTTTTTTTTCTTTTAGTTCATAAGTATTAAGCATTTAAAAAAAAAAACAAAAATTTTCAAATGACTAAAAACTCAGGTCTGAATCAAAAGAGTGTCAAAGTAATTAAAATGTGATTTAAGTAGATAAAAACTTATAAACATGTTAACAAATGATTATTGTCATAAATAAGTAAAACACATATAAATATTTTATTCCATAAACCCTTAGAAGCCTCCCTTTTATACGGCGTAGTCGAAACGACGTAGGTTAGTAATAAGCGTTATAAAATAAGGTTCGTGATCTAGGGTTAAATAAGAATCAAAAAGAAGATGCGTTGCCACCCCTGAGGACGTAGATGCAATGCCTCAATTCCAGTAAAAAGTGTGTCTGGTTTTCTACACTCGCCATACGAAACGCAGCAGCATTAAGCTACTGTTTTGCGCTGGTATTCTGTGAGGACGTGGTCCTGCCCCGTTCGAGCTGACTATACCACTTAAAGAATGCTTTTTTAGGTCCAAGAAGACTGTAAGACACTTATTTTCACGAACCAATTCATTCGTAAGATTTGAAGTTATTGCTGACATTGTGTCTTCTGTAGACCGACCTTGTCTAAAACCGAACTGAGAGTTTGATAAGAGATCAAATTTACCCAGATAGTTTAATAATGTTTTCTTTACTAGTTTTTCAAAATTTTTTGAAATAGAAGATAATACCGATATCGGGCGATAGTTAGTAACCTCGTCTTTAGCACCATCGTATAAAATTGATATAACATTTTTTAACGTTTCTGGGAAGATACTATTACAAGGGTGACACTGAAAGTTTTTAGAACTGGCCACTTGTAAACGATATAATAAAAAAGCAAGTTCAAATTTTGAAAATAGAACTCTTTACCGATATTATTGTGTATGTACTTTATTATATTGTCATTTGTTTACGATTTGGCGGCAAATTGAAAACTGTCTGTCACGTCAGCATGAATATAACGCGAGAAAACTTTCGTACAATGATTTTTTATGAATTTCGATGTCATTTAACTCAACAAGAAAGTTATGATAGACTTCGATTGACCTTTCACAATGAAGCCCTATCTCGTGCCACTGTTTACAACCGGTTTAATGAGTTTAAACGTGGTCCCACTAATCTCACCGATGATATGCGTGAAGTACGGCCTTCTACGGCGACGACTGAAACTGACAAAAGAGTGACTTATAAGCAGATTCGGACAAGCTTAGGCATCGGTATGAGTGAAGTGCACAAAATCCTCCATAAACATTTAATAGTCAGAAAACTTTGTACATGGTGGATACCTCAAAATTTGACAGAGGCCCAAAAACTTCGTCGTGTTGATTGTTGTCGTGAAATGGTTCAAATATTTAACGAAGGTGACTCAAATGGTGTGGTGTACACAATTTACGGGTGACGAAAGCTGGATTTATGGTTATGATCCTGAAACTATGAGACAGTCTGCTGTCTGAGTCTTTTCTTCAGAGGATTTGCCAACTAAAGTGAAGAGAGGTCGAGCGTGGGAAAAAAGATGGTGGCCTTGTTCTTCGGAAGGACAGATCATTACGCTACAATTGTTTTAGTGGATCGAAAAACAGTTAGTGCAGAGTGATACACTAATAATTGTTTTCCACTTGTCTTGGAGAAAGAGAAAGGAGAAACGACCTCGCAGTTGGATCCTCCTTCATCACGACAACGCCTCGTCGCACACCGCCAAAAAAACAATCGACTACTTGGCGACGTCAGACGTGGAATTTCTGGGTCACCCACCCCGACCTCGCAACTTGTGATTTTTATTTATTTACGAAAATAAAAGAATAACTTCGAGGAAAAGGTTTAATGGACGCCGAGGAAGCAGGGGCTGCGTTTGCAAAATGCCGTCGAAAATACCCCTAAGGACGAGTGGGCAAAGTGCTTTTCTCCGTGGTTCCATCGTATGCAACGATGTATTGACGTAAATGGACACTGTCTTAAAAAGATATAATAAAACTAATAACTTGCTAGTTTGTTCCGTTTTTGATTTTCTAAGAACTTTCAATGTCACCCTCGTATTATAACAGAGGTTTCCAAAGATATCCTCAATCCTAATCTATATAACCTCTCTTAACCACAATATGAGGTTATTATTATATCCTGATCTTGATCTGAATGATCCTGACTTTTCTACAGATTTATTATACGTATAGATTATTAGAGATACGTGCCACAACACCATTATTTTTATTTACATGTTTGAAATCCAGAGTAATTTTAAACAATTTAAATAGGCTTGAGATGATCAAGTTGCCATTCAGTTAGAATTTTAATATCTGGTTCGAATTTTATGTTAGTAAAATTAAGCTATAAGTCACTAAAACTACTATATGTTGTGGCAAAAAGTTTTGAAATAATTTTGCTTAGCATTGACATATATGTTTAGATATGTAACTAATATCACAAAAGAATGCTTGCGCAATATTGGTACCTACTATCTATTTCATGTAATGTATTAAGATAAACTAATTTACTAAAAACTTTCACCCCTCTTTCTACATATTTCAGCTGGGCTGCCGTTTCTGAGGTAAAAGCAAACACTGAACAAAAGGGAAAACCTTTTGTACAATATTTTGTGTCTTGTAACAACATAATCACTTACTTTTAAATTTCAGGTCATCAATACCGCTATCGTTATCTCTTTTATCGTTTGTTACTGGTCATTATAACCTGAAAACGCGACGTAACTGTGCCAAACGTCTTTTAATTCTTGCAATGAAGGTAACATAAATATTATTAAAAATGAAAGTGTTCTCAGTTTTATATTGGGCTTTAGTTTTGACTACATTAATAGAAATAAATGAAGTGTATTCATTGAATATATTGGGAGTGTTCCCATACGAAGGAAAAAGTCACTTTTTTGTATTCGAAACATATTTAAAAGAGTTAGCAAGAAAAGGACATAATGTGACCGTGATATCATATTTTCCTCAAAGTGAACCTATAAAGAATTATCATGACATAAGTCTGGCCGGAAAATTAAAAATTTTAGAAGAGGTATTCCCAGTAAAAAGATCATTTTGGACTATTTTTCAAATTCCTATTTTCGTCGTAAATTCAGGAACGCAGAATTGTAAAACTTTGCTCGAAGACAAAAATGTACAAAATTTATGGAAAGCGAAGTCTAAATTTGATGTGGTGGTTACAGAACAATTCAATAGTGACTGTTCTCTAGGATTAGCGTACGCACTTAATGCTCCTGTAGTTGGTCTCACTTCCCATGCTTTAATGCCATGGCATTTCAGCAGATTTGGTGTTCCCTTCAATCCTTCATACGTATCTTTTATACTTTTAAATGGTGGAACGAAGCCCACTCTATACCAGAGATTAGAAAGCGCTATATTTGATACGTATGTAAGATTACTCTATAAGTATTTTAGTCAAAGAGTAGATCAAAGCACGCTTGCACAGTATTTTGATGATATCCCTCCTTTAGAAGAACTAGGTCGTAACATCAAATTTCAACTAGTGTACACTCATTTTGTTCATTTCGGTTCAAACATCTTCCCGCAGAATGTGATAGAGGTTGGTGGATATCATGTTGCAAATCCTAAGCAACTACCTGAGGTAAGTTTCAATTAACTACAATTTATTAACAACAGAATATACATGACATAATTTTTACACGTGATAGAGCATGTTACAACTATATTATAGTTGTAGCACGAACGGATCGACCGGGGAAGGGTCACGCTCTCACGGAATACATGTTGATTCTTAATCGAGGAAATACTTATATATCTATGGGCCGCAGCATATTACATAATTTTACCAAAAAAAAAAACTTTAAGAAATGGTTTCAAAATTTTATTCTAGTTTTTTTTTAGTAAACTATAAATCTGTTGTTAAGAGAACGTAGATTAACATATTTGTGCTCGATAAATAATTAGAATAGAAACGCTGGTATTCCTGTGATTTATGATAGCTTACTAATTTTTCAGGACTTATTTACAATACATAACTTAGTATATTTGCGACCAAGACAATAATTTTCGATGGTTAATATCCTACCACATGAATTTTATTTACCACATGACTTTAAGATATGGTTAGGATTAGAATTCTTACTACTCCACATTAAAGTTTAAAATTCACACTACTCCACATTTCATATTAATAGTACTTAGTACCTCGAATAAAAGCTATATTTTTGTACAAACAAATAAAATGTACACAATAACAATGAATTGCTTTCAATATCATTATTTGCGCTAAAAATATCATGATGAAAGACCATTCCTTTTCTATTGGTCAATTCCAGTCGTTTTTCTCAATTTCTTGCTTGAGTACAAGTTGTTGGCAGTAGAGATCCGATTCGATGTTTTTGCCCAAATGTTTTGCTCATAATAAACGATGCTCTTCTAACAGCACCATACACATACCATCACATTACTGCGTGTTAATCCGGGTTTCGCTACAATCTGTGGACTTTACTACCCTTTGACCATGATCTTTTTCGCACAATCTTGTTGTAGGTGATCCACTCTCACCACCAGTGATTAATCTTTGCAAAAATGGTTCAGTTTTATTTCGTTATAATAGGGAATCGCAAATGAGTACACGATTCCTTAGGTTTTTTTCGGTGAGCTCGTGATTGTCAGCGTGTGTGCGTCTCTAGTTGTAATACTTCGAATACATTACTTAAGTCTCAGAGGCTCTGAAATCTTTAATATATTTAAAAAGCAGTAGTACACATTGACTTTGAAGTAAGATTCCAGGTATGAAATTTTCTCACCTTCTGATATTCTTTATAAAATATCTTCTTTCTTTTATTTTTGAAGCAGTTTTTACACCCCACTCTTTTGCTAATCTCTGTACTCGCTCAGCAAACCATGGAATGGATTTTGATTTCTTATTTCGATCAGTCTATTCAAAAGATTACTTAGAAAAATATTAGCTTTCTGTAAATCATTATGTTCATGCTGTAGAGCTTTAGAAACAGGATTAATAATGTGTAATATCTTAATAAAGTGAATAAAAAAGACTACTGTAAACTTGTAGCTCTTTAAAATGGTAACTTTATTTTTACATTCGTCACGTTCACCTTTTTAGTGGGTATTAAATTTAGTTGGTAAAAACTTTTAATTACTGATATAATTCATTATCTAAATATTTTTTCTTGAAGCTGATAAAGCATCGTTTCTACCATCTAGTAACACACCTTTTTAAGGCTAATTTTATATTATTTAGATGAATCGTTACTTAGCATTGACAAGCGTTTTATACTATTGCTAAAAAGTATACTATTTGGGTTATTCCGTTTATCAACCCTAAAATTTCACCCTGACGACATCTCACCTGATCACAACCCCAGACGGAGTTGATGATCGGAGTTCATTTTTATTTGTTCTTCCGACTTTTTACCCCAAGTACAGTCCAATACAGACATTTTAATTATTAATTAATTTTTAGTAACCAAAAATTTAATCAAAAACATATTACGTATTGCCGTTACCGTCACCGTTACAGGTTATTAAGGTCCATGCATTATGTACTGCAAAAATTAAATTAAATTAAATTAAAATTCCTCGTTTTAAATAATATTATTGCTTAATTTATAAATTCTGCAATTTGTCCAGGCAATTACCAAAACTAATTTCATTATTGAGTAGACGTAATTTAATGTACATTTGCAATCGTATTCTAAATTTCATTGTCACAACAGATGTGAACGCGAAGAACTGAGCGTTTTTTGCAAGCATTCCAAAAAGGTTAGTCATAAATTTTTGTCTTCATTTTAAATTATTTTATGCCAAGATTCCAATAAATCTGTAATCCTGTGAGATATTCCTTTTATTTCAGCGTTGACCTCTACTAAGTATCTTGTTAGGCCAGTTTTTATCATAATATATCTATAAATGACTGTACACACCAAAGGGAGAAAATTCGAAGAAAATCGGAAGAAAAATAATATGTATATGAATTCCGATTATCCACCCCGTCTAGGCAACCATTATTTCTAGCCAATTATTTATTTAGCCTCTGAAATACAGGTATAATATCCTAGTTTAGGGGCTAATGAACACTGTTAATTTTGTGCATGTAATATGTTTGTCAAGAAAGAGTATTATATCGGGGTATATTCTTATATGGTTGGGCTGAATAAATATATAAAAGGAAATGATAAAAATACATAAATATATTACTAACATAAATAAATAAATAATACATTAATAAATGTAATTCCAACCAGATGCAAGCCCTCGTTAGGGAGACCAAACAGCTGATGGTTAGAGGGAAAGGGAAAGAAATTGGCTGACGATGCGGGCGGTATCGAAGAGCACCGCCTTCTGCATTTAAGACCGGACCGGTCCATCACGGAGTCCAAGCCGCCTCAAATAATCCGAGAGGCTGACTAGGATTATTATTTTTATTAATTTGTGGTCTATGGTGGAAAGATGAACACGCGTTTCCAAATATCCGCCCTAGGGTGGACAAACGGAATAACCCTTTTTTATTTTTCAAATTATACTAGGAACACATTTCGTAGCATCGTTTAAAATTAAAGTCATTGCGTGTGCCGCACGATGAACATAATCGGCATTTGGGGCATGCTATTTTATAGTAAGGGTTTGTAAGCCTCCATATACAACCGACATTACATTTGCCCCATCGTAGCCCTGCCCTCTACATTTGGACAAATCAATTCCATATTCATTTATGATATTTAAAATTACAATTTTAAGCGCCACACTACAATCGGATGCTATAAACTCCAAATATAAACTCGCAGAATTTGAGTTACTTACATTATCATAATTTTCTGTTATCGAGATGTATCGAAAAACTACAGAAAATTGGTAAATTTTTGACAGGCCTTTAGGCACATTGGGTACTATTTGATGATATGATTTTTTTCTCGAAAAGTACGGCCTAAGAGTTTGCGTGAGATTGTGGATAACATTTTACGAATTTCTGCTTACACACGTTCGGGGCCCCTGTAGCCCGGTGGCCTCGTATCATTCATACGGCTAATACGGCGGTAGCTACGCCCCTGTATCGCACAGCATACATACAAAAACAGAACATAACATATTTGAATTGAAAACTGACATTACATTAAAATCGGCACGTTATAATGTTACCCAAAAACATGCACCACAACATACTTGTTTTTATAATGACGGACACAATGATTACTCTAATATGTAATTCTACTGGTAAGTAACGTTTTATCCTCGTTATTCTTCTTAGGACTTACGCAAGTTTATCGAAGCATCTCCACACGGGGTGATTTATATAAGTTTTGGGTCTATGCTAAAAGCAGCTTCAATGCCTAGAGATAAAATAGACAGTATTTTAGGCGCACTTGCTGAACTTCCTCAAAGAATTATTTGGAAGTGGGATGAAAAAACTTTACCAGGAAATCCAAAAAATATATACCTATCTAACTGGTTACCACAAAATGACATACTAGGTATAAAAGCATTATTTTGTTAAATACGTTCAGATTCGTGTTTTAGTCAAATATTTTAATATTTTTTTAATGTTAATCGACAGCTCATCCGAATGTGATAGCATTTTATTCGCACTGTGGACTACTGGGAACAACAGAAGCACTGTATCATGGAGTTCCAGTATTAGCAATGCCTATTTTTGGTGATCAACCAGCAAATGCTGCAGCAGTTGAAGAAAGCGGTCTCGGAGTTCAAATTGAACTCAAAGAGCTCACAAGAGAAAGTCTTTTAGAAAAGTTCAAGACAATTTTAAATTCTGGGTAAGAAGAGCATAATCTTTTAACTAAATTTCATTATATTTTAAACACATTAGTTCGCCTTGCTTTTAACAGTGGTTATTTTATAACTACATATTGGTAAATAACAAGTGACGGCCTAAAAGATTGATATTTTTGTTTAAAAATACTTAGTGCTGATATTTGATAGCTATATAAACATATTCCGTTGCATATTGTAATAAATGAAATTGAATACACAGGTTCCGAGCTAAGGTTAAGTCGCTATCTCAAGCGTGGCTCGACCGCCCGACCTCAGCTATGGAAACAGCGGTACATTGGACAGAGTTCGCCGCTCGCTATCAAAACTTTACGTTTAGATCAGCAGCAGCTGACGTACCTCTCTACCAATACTTATGTCTAGACATTTTATGTGTTCTACTCGGTATTCCAGCAGTAATCATGTTAATAATCTTAACCTATCGTTTGAATTGTTATAAAAAATGTCAGCAATTAACAGATATTATGAAGAAGTCTAAGGAGGAATGAAATTTATAAAAAAAAACATTCATATAATAATAATAAACGGTAAAATACATGATGTAAACTTATTTTATTCCCTATTATATAATTAGTTGTAACATAGATAATTTTACGTACTTAGTACTTACGTCACCTAGGTTTTTTCTAAGACGTTCTCGCTATGAAACACTATATCTGGTATAACAATATACCTTGTTGGATAGCTGAAGAAACCTAGATATTATTAGTACATCTGCAACATACTTGCAATAGATTTTTGTTAAATATTCCTCAAAGAAAAAATACTTTGTACAAATTTATTTATTTTTTCAACTATCAATCGCATACTACGACCCAGATTGTTTATTTACCTAAGATTTGGTGTATAAAATAATAAAGCAAATTTACTACACAAAAATTATAAGAAAAATAAAACAAGATGCACAAACTACAAAAGAATTAGTAGGTACAATAGACAAAAAATTGGCAACTTTTATAAAATTCTTAAATATCCAATATCTTGAAAACGGTTAAGTTTGGGGTATAGTGTTTCATAGTCGAAACAGTCGGAAATGATGCACACTACAACCTCCTAAAGGATCTAGGTTGACTTACCCTGTAACCATGTGTATATATATATATATATATATATATATATATATATATATATATATATATATATATATATGCCAGACGTAAAATACTCGTACTTAGAGAGCTGACGGGGGCCAGCGTTAAATGTGCAAGATTTCTGGAACTACCAGGCGGTCCCATAATGAACTGGCCTGATATAGTTCAACGCGACATGTCGCTACATGTTGTGTTGCATTAAATAGTACGTTTATCGTGCACTTAATATAAGAAACGTGCATCGACATGAAATGCTTGGTCTTAGTTTAACAGGCATTTGTATAACGAGAGTCGCGTATTTTTTTCAAAATGTCGAAAACTGAGTTTCGAAGTGTCATAAAGTTTCTGTTTAAAGAAGGTTTATCCCCTGCCCAAGTCTGCCCCCTCCTATAGCACAGTGAAAAATTGGGTGAAATAGTTTCGCCTCGGGAGAGAAACCGTCGAAGACTTTGGCCACGACGGTCGACCTGTGGAAGTGATCACTCCCGAAACGATTGCTCTTATCGAAGAGGAGGTTCTGAGTGACCGCCTTTTGAAGATTAAAGAAATTGCAGCAAGGCTTGGGCTCTCTAAGAGTACCGTTCATCGCGCGATCCATGAACATCTTCACATGAAAAAAGTGAGTGCAAGATGGGTACCGAAACTTCTTTCAGCGGTACAGAGACAGGAAAGAGTGCGCTGCGCTTCGGAGTTTTTGGATCTTTGTGGCGAAAATCCAGACTGTGATCGAGCGGCTAGTGACTGGTGATGAAACTATGATCTTGTATTATGATCCACAAAGCAAGCGCGAGTCAATGGAATGGCGTTATAAGGGTGAAAAGCCCCCTAGAAAGGCAAAGGTGCAACAATCGACTAAAAAACTGATGTGCACAATATTTTGGGATTTTCAAGGCATTTTGATGGTGGATTTTAAAGAACGTAATCCAGTCGTGAACAGCGAATATTATGCTTCTTTAATATATAAATTACGAGACAAGATAAAAGAAAAACGAAGAGGCAAGCTGTCTAAAGGTGTCCTGTTGCTCCATGACAACGCCCCTGTTCATACCGCTGGTGTTTCGAAGGATGCAGTTCGTCAATGCGGGTTCACAGAAGTTCAACATCCACCTTACAGTCCAGACATGGCCCCGTCCGACTATTATTTATTTCCAAATTTAAAGCGGGACTTAAGAGGAAGAAAATTTTCAAGCGGTGAAGAGTTGCAGGCGGCCGTCTTCAGTCATTTTGAGGATAAAAAATGTCATTATTTTTATAAAGGTTTAGAGACGTTGATTCACAGATGTCAGAAGTGTGTTAGTATTCATGGTGATTATATTGAAAAATAAAATTGGTTTCGTTTCATTTCCTTCATTGGTTCATAGTTAGGCCAATTCATTATGGGACCGCCTACGTATAAGCGACAATTTATTCTCCGTAATGTTTTTAGATCAATTAACAAATCACTCAAAGCTCTACACAAACTTCTACATAATAAAATTACAGAATTTATCCTTATTTCTAAAACTGACTTGACACTGAAAAAAGATTTCGTCATAGGAAATTATACACATACAAAAAAAAAAAGATAGTAAATTGCATAATTGTGAAGGGAAAAATAAGGAGCTTAGTTGTACAAGGTTTTACGGGGATAAGGTACCATAGAGCCGAATTATAACTACGTCTTATGCTGAATAAATGGTCTATTAAAAGTTTGGCGGAGCGGGGTTTGATCATCTTCAAATTCACTTTTTCTTTTCTTAGAAGGACTTGATCAACGGAAACAGATATATATACCTAAAGTAAACAAATGATGAAATTAATTAAGACTAAAGATTTATTCTTAAGCTTTTATAGTTACAGATACAAATTACATATTGTATTCATTACAGCCTATGTTCTCCCATAGATTGCTTTTTAGCGAGAATTTCGCCATAGTAGGTATGCTCGACAGGTGAGCTGGCAACCGCTTTTTTTTATTCTAAGTTGTTATCAAGACGATGCTGCTGCGCATCATATGTTTTAGTTTCCCTTTGTCGGCTCTTACGACAACCATGGAATTGAATATGGGCTTCTCTGTGCCGTGGCCTACGCTCGAAACAGAAACGTAAACTTTTTATTCAATATAGATTATGAAAAATTCTTATTGAAAGTCACTTTTTTTTTAATTTACTACTGGTTCGTCAAAAACCTTTGTCCTGGGAAGGAACTAACAGGAAACTCAGCGGGACTTTTTAAAAGAAAAACAGCTTACAATCTTGTATGTTATGTTACAATTAACAACAAATAACAAATTATAAATAGCTTGGTAGCGATCTCCCTTCCCAGGTGCTATTATCATCCATAAATTCCTTAATAATATAATAACCCTTTTGTACAAACTTAGTTGAATAAAGTTTTTGAACTTTGTGCCTTTGGTCAAACTTTCTGTGATTTTGTTGTAAAAGGGTATGCATCGCCCCAAGAATGAATTACTGACTTGGTGGAGTCGAGTAACTGGTATGTAACAAGCTTGAGCCTGTTCCTAGTATTTACTCAATGAATATTAATCATTTTTGTAAAACAACTTTATTTTTTGTGTACGTACATTACATTTTCATAAATTTATTGAGAGGCCAAAGTTATATATTAATTTCCTTAAAGTTTTGTCTCAGCTACTCTTCAGGTTTTAATTCATAGATTTTTCTAATGACCCTCTTCTGTAAAACAAATGTAATTTCAGTGTCAGTCACATGTCCTCATTGCAAAATACCATACGACGTTATGCTTTGGAAATAGCTAAAATAAGCTAGTCCAGCTGTTTCAACACGGGTAATATTTCTAATAAAATAATTAATACTTTTACAGTATATTGAAGCTTTGCGTCTAGTGTGATTCCAAGAAAGATGGTGGTATCGACAAGACTCAGCTCCTCCCATTTAAAACTACATTAGTATTGACATTTTTGACATTCGGAGTTATGAATTTCATACATTTAGTTTTAGTGCCATTTAAATGAAAATTATTAACTTTAAAGCAATTTACTAATTTAGATATAGCATTATTTACTTCGTCAGAATTTAGCAAATATCGTTTTAATTTGAAAATTAATGAAGTATCATCAGCAAATAGTACTACATCATGATTATCCCCTAATGTGTAAGGTAAGTCATTAATATATACAAGAAACAGAAAGAGGCCGAGAATTGAGCATTGAGGCATGCCCATTTGTACTATCGACCCGGATGAACTGTTAATGACAACTTTTTGTGTTTCGTTACTTAAATATTAAATAATTAATTTAAGAGAATCACTTCTTACATCGTAGTGTCGAAATTTCCTAATGAATGTTTCATGGTGAACACAATCGAAGGTCTTGGATAGGTTACAGAATATACCCAAAGCATCCTGTTAATTTTCCCATGCATAAAAGATATATTTAATAAGCTCAACACCAGCTCAAGTTGTCGAGCGACCCCTTGTGAAACCGAATTGATTTGACGTGATGTCTATTAAATCGATGAACGCCGGCTGCATGCACGAAAAAGGATGACTCATTGCCCCGTTACGCTCCAGTCGAGCCGAGTACGATCGGAGCAAGAGCGTGGCACGAACGAGTGAAAGGCACGATCGGCTTGAGCGTTCGGCTTGCGCCGCATAAAGTAAAGTAAAGTTACAGCCTATATACGTTCCACTGCTGGGCACAGGCCTCCACTCATTTCTGAGGGGGTTTTAGGGCAAGGAAGTGTCCGCCGCGCTGCCCCAATGCGTGTTGGCGAACTTCACATGTCTTCGAAATATTTTTTTTTCTTATTCCTCAGACATGCAGGTTTCCTCACGATGTTTTCCTTCACCGCCGAGCACGTGGTAAATCAGCACTTAAAATTGCAATTAACAATTTCATTGGTGCCGGCGGGGTTCGAACCCGGGTTACTCGCGTTCTGTTATATTTACAGCGAGCGTTAACCATCTGAGCTACCACGGCTCTAAATAAGTACGCAATCATTTCATCAATGCCACGCCGCATAAATAAGTACGCAATCATTTCATCAATGTTTTGTTATGACGTTGTCACGTTAAACTCGACTTTACAAACAACCATTTTTATGTAGTAAATTATTTACACTAATAAAATTTATAACTTGATCGAGTATTATATTATCAAAAACTTTACTAATTGTTGGCTGTACAGAAATAGGTCTAAAATTGGCGGGGTCCAATTTACTACCAGACTTAAACAAAGGTATTACTTTACTATGCTTCGTTAAATCAGGAACCACACTAGATTCGAAAGTAGTATTAAAAATATTAGATAGTTGAGGTGCGATTAAATCTAATATAGACGCAAAAAATTATTTTAAAATATTTTATAATGTTACTTTATGAAATGTAAGATTCTTAGTACACGCATTTACATTTTGTTTAAGTAATGGAGGAACATGAATATCATTGAAGTTATTGTGTGAATAACTTCAATGATATTCATATTAATGCCCAAAGCATTCCGGCCCCTTATCCTGACATGCTTGCGTCATTTGAATCCCAAAATATTCACGTTATTTTAGTTTCAGAATCTTGGCTAAAACCCTGTCTGCCTTCTACTTCTTACTCTTTGCCCGGGTTTCATCTAATTAGAAATGATCGCACTAATAGGGGTGGTGGGGGCGTGGCGATCTATCTTAGATCCTACTTTCCATTTAAAATTGTTAGTTCGTCATGTCAACCACCCACTGTAGATTCTGCTGAGCATTTGCTGGTTGAGGTCTCCCTGTCTCAGAATAAATTCCTTCTTGGAGTATTCTACAGTCCCTCTCTTTCTGTAAACTATTTTACTTCTTTCGAATCTCTTTTGGAATCACTAGTCCCTACGTATAGTCATATTATTTTGATGGGAGACTTTAACACCTGTTTGCTTAAAGGCGACAATCGGGCTATGAAACTTAAGTCCATAATTAATGCGTGTAATATGCAAATCCTACCCCTTTCTGCTACTCATAACTTTCCTAACTGTACTCCTTCCCTTCTTGACTTAATTATAGTGTCATCTTCAACATTACTATAGTTTTCAAACACGGACAGTGTCCTACTGATGCATTCTCTCATCACGATTTAATTTTCCTTTCGTATAAACTACGCCCTCCTAAAATCAAACCTAAATTAGTTCTGCGACGTAATTTTGGAGGAATGGATATTGACCAACTTTGTGAAGATGCGCATAACATTGACTAGTCAGTAATTGAGAGAGCACCTTGCATTGATGATAAAGTTGAACTTTTCTGTTCCCTACTTACTCAGCTTTATGACATTCACGCGCCAATGCACTACGTGAAACTCAAACATTTACCTGCTCCATGGCTCTCTGATGATCTGAAAAGACTTATCTTGAAGAAAAATGTGGCATTGTCAAAGCTTAAGAGGAATAAAATAGAGGAAAACCAAAGGAAATACGCCAAAATCAGGAATCGCTGCAATACATTATGTAGGGATGCACAACGACGCCATATTCATACATCAGTCGAGAACGGCGACTCGTCTAGGGTGTGGAGGTTTCTTAAAACAGTTGGAATTTGAAGAACATCCCTAAATGCCTTACCTCTTTGTGTTGATGTTGAACTATTATATCAACATTTTTCTAATCCTTCTAACTCTTTTGATAGTGAACAGAAACTGCAAACACTTCGTTCTCTTTCTGTAACTCCGACTCCTAATTTTCTTCCGTTCGTTTTTAGTCAGTTTACTGTATGTGATGTTAAGAAGATCATATTATCCATCTCCTCAAATGCTGTCGGTAGCGACAACATTAGCCGTAATATGATTATTCCTCTCCTTGATATCGCTCCTATTCACTTTACTAAACCTCCGATAGGTCAATCGACGGATTCAACTCGGCTGGGCAGCGTTCGGGAGATTACAACACATTTTCTCGCCAGTGAAATACCTCAAAACTAGATTGTACAACTAGTGCGTGTTGCCAGTGATGACCTATGGATCTAAGACGAGGTATTTCAATACTGGCCATATGAGGAAGCTCGAAGTCGCTCAACGAGCTATGAAGAGGGCTATGCTCAGGGGTTCAAACTTAGGAATGAGAATATCTGCAGCAGAACCAGAGTGACCGACATCGCCCAATGGATTAGTAAGCTAAAGTGGCAATTGACCGACCATATAGCTCGTAGAACCGAATACCGATGGGTAAAAAGGTTCTCGAGTGGCAGCTTCGTACCGGCGGGTGAAGTGTAGGACGTTCCACCACTAGATGGAATCAAAACCTGGTAAGACATGCAGGAAGTTGATGGATGCAGGTAGCTTAGGACCGTGCTTTGTGGCATTCCTTGGGGCAGGTCTATGTTCAGCAGTGGACTTGTGAAGGGTTTTAATGATGATGAATAATAATGGCATTATATTAATATGACACATAAATAGAATGGATGTTACGGGTAGAGTCCATCTATCCATAGAGTCCATTATATTTATTTAGGTATAGGTAGGGTATAGAATTTTTATCGATATAATTTGGTACACTATTCACACCCCTATTATTAGTTCCGTGGACGTGCACTTCTGCTGTCAGCGCCAAAATGGCGGAAATCAAATCGCTTCATCATGTCACGGTGTATAGCCAGTCCAGCGTACTTGTATATATAGAGGTCAGTGATTAGCTCAGTTTAGTTATCAAAGCTAAAATCACACACACACACACATAGCCTACTTTTTCTCTAACACAGCCCTGTCATTTTCAGCAATTGAAAACATTCTATCAAAAAAAAAAAACAAAAGAGACATATTTCTGTAGGAAAAGGTATTTGAAGTTTTACTAAAGTGTTAAATAATTAAGTATAACCATATTAATGAGACCAGAAGAAAATATGGTTGAGATCACCAATATCTGAACTACACTCACATATTGAAGACTTTTTAGTATAAGTCTTAGCAAGGTGAACCGAATTTCAGCAGCAAAGATTTAAAAACAACCACGATCTTATCTTATCTTACACTAATTATTGAGAAACTGCAGAAGTCACCTTGTATATCGTAGAAAAAGAAAGTGTTAAAGTTCATTTAAGTAGTTTGTACTAATTTATTGACAGATAGGAACAGTTCGAATGAGCAAAAAATGTTATTTTTATGTTTTTCCCTGCAATTTTACCAATTTTCCTCTTCACAAGAACCTTCCTCAGACTATAACGAATATTTGAAAAAAAATTGCCGAATTGTTTCAGCCGTTCGCGAGTTTTGCGCTTAGCAACATAATTAGCCGTTTATTTTTATTCATATATATATATATATATATATATATATATATAAAAATATATATATATATAAAAGAAATAGTTACATAGCGCATCTAATTTTAATCTCTGTAAACCCTGTACTAGGTAAATCTTTCTTTCTGAGTTCCAGATATTCCATAGTTTAAAAGTAAATCAATGACTACTATAATACAAATACTATAATTTACGGGAATTGAAACGATTTTTTGTCGGAAATACTAATAATTGCTCCTTGCGGGCTTTGAACCCGCCTTTTGCAGCGTGGCAACTGAACTCTTAACCACTGCATTGTAATGCAGTGGTGTTAGAGTTTGCACAAGATAACTCTGCACGCGGCCAAAATCGGAACTAATCTTCTTCGGGATCTTCCTAAAAGATCGAAGACTACTTATTTTTTAATGCATTCCCATGATATCAGTATCATATAAAAGGGTTTGCTGAAAAGAATACCAAAAATAAAAGTGAAGCGTGTTTTTTTAACTATATTAATAGAATCAGGTGTTACTTTGCGGAAATCCATTACACTAAAGTTGTTAAGAATTACCTCACACACGTCCGCTCAATAAAATAAAATGATGTGTCGTACCTAGTTTGAAGAGCACCTCCCACCCTTTTTCAATTTCGTGCACTAATCCCGTCACCACTAATTCCAGCACCACTACACTAGGAAAGACACACTATCAACGATAATACGACACGTGTTTCGCCTCTACACAAGGCATCCTCAGGTGATGTAGACTCTGCGGTGGCTGACCGCTAAGTAAGCGGCGAGCCAAAACAGCTGCTATTTGTACAACTCGCTGACGCAACCGCTCCCCACTAAAGTAGCGAGCGACCGCATCATGCGGTAAAACATGTGACCAATCACCACCTGACGTGCGCAGCTGTTTGCTGTAAAAATAATAAACAACAAACCACCGCGAAACGTACGCCTACCCTCCAACCACGTCCTCCAACCAAGTCCATATTCGCAAGGCAAAGTGGCAGATTGTACTCTTCGATCTTCTGTACAATCTGCCGCAGGGTATGTATGTGGTCTATTGTACTGAAGCCTTTTCGGAAACCGGCTTGTTCAGGAGACTAGAAGTCGTCGAGTCTGCCTGCGAGACGATTCGTTATGATCTCGAAAACAGCACGCAGACGCGGCTCAAAAAGGAAATCGGTCTGTAGTTCTTCAAGAATAGCATTAATTAATTTAATAAATAATTGTTCTGAGGACCATAGTTAATCATATTTTAAGTCTGAAGTTTGCCAACTTTTTATACTGTCTAAAAATTCTTCATTTACATATTTATTTGCAACTTTTAAGATTATTAGACATTCACTTATATGTTACGCTATGTCAATATATGCGGGTGACGCTGAAAGTTCTTAGAAATTCAAAAACTGAAAAAAAAACTAGAAAGTTATTGGTTTTATTATATCTTTTTAGAATAGTGTCTAATTACGTCAATACATCCGATAGAAACACTGAGAAAAGCATTTTGCCCACTCGTCCTTAGGGGTCTCTTCGACAGCATTTTGAAATCCAACTTTCGTCACCCGTAAGTATGTCGAACACATCATTTGAATTACCTCCGTTAAATCTTTGAACTATTTAACGACACCAATCAACACGACGGAGTTTTGGGCCTCTGTCAAATTATGAAGTATCCACGGGGCACAAAGCTTCCTGACCGCTAAATGTTCATGGAGGATTTTGTGCATTTGACTAATACCGATGCCTAAACTTGTCCGAATCTGCTAATAAGTCACTCTTTTGTCAGTTTCTATCATACTGATGTTATCTTCAGTTGTCACCGTAGAAGGCCGTCCCTCACGCAGATCATCGGTGAGATTAGTGCGACTACGTTTAAACTCATTAAACCAGTTGTAAACAAGTGACACAAGATGGGACTTCGTCGTAAAAGGCCTATCGAAGTCTATCATAACTTTCTTGTTGACTTAAACGATAATTTGTACAATAATATTATCATAATATCCAAGAGTTCCATTTTCAAAATTTGAACTTATGTTTTTTATTATGTCGTTTACAAGGGGCCAGCTCTAAAAACTTTCAGTCTCGACCTCGTAAGCCTATTGATTAAAATATTAATTTTATATACTTTTTTATTTTGCTCTTTACTAAAATAATTAGCTTTTTTCATATCCTTCAGCTCTTTCCAAATTTAGTGATGGCAACACTGGCTTTTAATTAGCCACAGACATGGCCTAAAGGTCTAGATACCAGGCCATAAACTCCAAAAAAAAATAGCCACAGACAATTACGTCAGTTGTCAGTCAGTAATGATGTGCCAACTCGGAAAAAACGAAATTCGATTCAACCCGAGTTAAAATTCACGTAACTGGGGTTGAACTCGAGTTACGTAACTCGAGTTAACTAGATGAAAGATTTTTTTTTAAATCTTACCAATTTATTCCCTCACCTTCGCATTAATAGTAAAAAAACATTATTGGCGTTACTTTGTAACGTAAAACCTTTTTTTTAAAGCGTGCGTCGAGAAAGGTTGCTTTTGATGCTGTTCTATTAGTCTCATATACTGCAAGTCGTTTTTCTATTACTGCAGAAAGACCTCCTTTTAAATTCTTGGCCAGTTCCGTTACTGGCGTCTTGCTTTCTATAGCTTTTCGTAGTCCAAGTACATGAGGAATAACAGAAGACAAACTTGGATATTTTTCTCCTGATAAAATCACAGTAACATTTTCGAAAGGGCGTAAAAGTACCACCACGTCTTCTACTATTATCCATTCATTGGAATCCAGATTTGACCGAGATAAATCCAGTTGTGGCAATGTTGCAGAAAGCGATATTTTAACCGGCATTTTTCAAAAACAGAAATTAAAACATGAAAAACTACAACAATAACCGGCACTTTAAAGTTAACCTCAAATCTACATAAATATGACACTGTCTTGTTTGTTATGAATGAATATAGTCTCAAATGATCGGCAAACTTCGCTCCACGTCGGTTTCATTCGGTTTTCAAACTCCAGTCAGAGAGAATTCAACTCGAGTTGGTTACTAGGGATGGCGATTCTTTTCGAAAAAGATCGATTTTTAAATCGATTCGAATCGTGACCTAATGAATCGATTCACAAAAAATCGAGGTCTATAAGATCGATTTCCGAAAAATCGATCTTTTTTTCAAGTTTTCGTTTATAATGTAATATTTTATTAAAAACAAGGTACATATTATAATTTAACGATCTCTTATCAGTAAAATCAGGTAATTCGATAATAAAAAATATATTCATTACCATGTCAAACTAACAGATAAAGTATAAAATAAGACATTTATTTTCTACATTTAGAAATTTTACAGAGTTAAGAAAATGGTTAAGAAAAATCGTTTACAAAGTTAATAGATAATGTAGCTTATAGTTCCCAATGCTTAATATCTAAACTTTTTAAAAACAACAGTCTATCAAGTCTACAGGGATCCAAGCGGTTTTGCTCATCTGTTGCGATGTTTCCGGCAATTGAGAAATGGTGCTCACAAGGAACAGATGATCCTACGATACTCATATACTTCACGGCTATTGAGTGAACTCGGTGACAAATAGAGTTTTTTTGTTTTTGCCAGTAGAGTATAGGATCATAATTTAGGTGCACAACTGCCTGCGATAAATAGTGTTTAAATTCTTCATTTAAGCCTTCACTTTCCTGTGCATGTGCAGTATATAAAGAGAGTTGCTTTTTCACAAGCAACTTATGAAAATCCCAAATTCCTTTTTTCATATCATTACCAGTCTCTTCAATGGCGTCGACTTCTTCGCTATTATTTTGTGGAAGTTGTTGCCGCGTAATATCTAAAATTGAAGTGTTTATTCTATTTATTGCTCGAGAACAGGCGACATGGTCAGTAAAATGATTTTTTTTAAATCTAGGATCTAAAATGGTCGCAGCAGCTAACAAATGAACTTGTTCGACCATTCCAAATCTTTTTTTAAGGCCGTCCACTATTAAAGTTCGTGTTATAGCACCAATATCGGTTGAATTTTCCATTGTATTATATGTTTCAGTCAGACAAGATTACGATTGGTATAATTTTACTGGCTGTAACATAGTTTTCTCCAGATATTTCCTTAGTTATTACTTCTAATGGTCTCAATATATTTATAAGATCTTTATGAATTCTAACTGCTGTGCAGTAAGCATTGTTGGAGCTTTAGGATACTTGAGTAATATTGGCGCAATTATTTCGGATAACTCAACAAATCGTTCTAATTGATAAAAAATAGAATTCCATCTGGTACACACAGATTGAATAAGCCCCAAAGGCTTTGTTTGGTGATCCTGAGCTTTCTTTAAAGAGTCAGCAGCATTTGTATTTGGTTAAAATATGTAGTAATATCTTTAACAGCTGTTAATAAATTCTTGGCTTCGTCTAGTCCATCCTTATTGTCAAATGGTTGTGATGCTACTAGGTTTAATGTATGAGCAAAGCATGGCATGTGTTTATTTTTGCCATAAACATTTGTGACTGCTTTAACGATATTAGCGACATTGTCGGTGATAAACGCTACCAATTTGTCACTTGTGACGTCCCATTTTTCTGTCACATTAATAATTACTTGTGCTAAGTAGTCAGCATTGTGTGGTTCTGTTAGAGCAGTTACACCAAAAATTATGCTCATTAATTTATTTTCATATATATAATGACCAGTTAAGCCTAAGTAGCTTTGACTATTATGTGTGTCGGTCCAAACATCTGCAGTCAAAGATAGTGCTTCTACTTCTTACATCTTTAATTTCAGTTGTGCTGAAAGAACGTTATATTTATCATCAATCATGTGGGTAATTGTTTTTCTGGCTGGAACTTTATATAGCGGTGCCACTACTTTCATCAAATATTAAAATCCTGTTTTTTTCACAGTATTTAGAGGCAAGCCATCCTTTGTTATCATGGAGACTATTGCATGGCTAGTTGACCACTTTTAACACTATTATCTGAAAATTAAAAAAAAGTTATAATTTTCGATCCTGTATCTATACATCTCACTTTCATGAAAATTTATTAAAATAAATATTTCAGTTTCGTGTCTTACCTAGAAATGATTTTATATTTGTTAAGCAAGATGCCAATGTTGTCTGTTTTAAGACTGATACAGAGACAGAAGAAAAAGCCACGCTTTCAGTATCCGAATTATCAACATTTTGAGAATCTGGAACTGGTACGATGCCTAAAGCCATGTCATCAAAAACCTAAAATAAGAAATATATTACTTTGATTTATTGAACATTAATTCTTATTTTGTTCAAACTCAGTACATTGGAAAACAAAGGATATGATATAAGAAATACAGGTTCCACTCCACTCACTTGTCCATCACCATTTCGTGCATTACCACAATTGCCACCACCACTTTCACTCTTCTTTTTGAGACTTACGGTCTGAATTGTTGGATGACGTCTTAACAAATGATTACGCAAGTTTGTTGTGTTTCCCTTAGTTTTTACTTCCTGGTGACAATATTTGCATTTGCCTCCTGAGTCTTTTTTTATGAAATGATTCCAAATATCACTTTTACCCGACATGCTGAAAAAATACATTTTTTCCTCATTAAATTTGATAAACAACGAAATTTTTAGTAATTAGTTACCTACTAGTTTTAAGTAATATTCAAAATCCTATTAGCATCAATTCCTAAACAATTTAAAGGAAGACTTTATGTGAAAGATTAGTAAAACATTTAAATAGTAAAACAATTAAATAGAAAAAATAGTTTTTTTTTGTAAAAAAAAAACCTTTATAGGTTTATCAGGTTATAATTCGATTTGATTTAAAAATCGATCTTTTTCGGAAAGAATTGCCCACCCATCCCTAGCCTGGCGTTCTTACCTACCAAATATGTATGTATTGTAGGTGATCGCAGACCGATTTTACTTGATAAAAATAAGATTAAAGTAATTTCGGTAGTTTATTTTTAAAAAGATAATCAGGGCTTTACTATTACTTTCTATGTAAACAAAATAAACAATTTGAGGTTATATAGATAAATGGACATAATATTAGTAGAAGTAAGTATGCACACTTCCTTAAGAAATTCCACATATGACTTACTTATTAGTTATTTCAATGCCCAATATTGATTATTCGTATCTAAACGTAAATGAATTACATACATGGTTAGATTTAATGATCACAACTAATAGATTAAACTGAAAATAATAGCACGAAAGTAAAAAACAAAATAAAGCGCTTTACTTACCTACTTACTCTCAATTAGTTATTATTCCGCAACAAACACTACATAAAAATTAGTATTTATATCGCTTTACGAGAATCACTCAATCAATCAACAATAAACAAATGAAACAAATACCAAAAATAAATTATGGCTGGCTTGATGCAACTCAGTCCAGTCACAGATACAAACAAAAACAAAAAGTCAAAGACTACAAACGTAACTTTTTTTATTCAAGAGATGCGAAGGAATCTAAACATACAGCCATCTCGCGAGTTTTTGAATAATTAATTCTTTAACCGGCAGCACTCTTATAATACGGATACATTCAATTAATTGTAAATAGTTTTATGGTTTATACCAAAAAAAATCGAATGTCGATTTTCAAGGGTGAAATATCGATTCACCGAATCGATTCAGTACTACATATCGATTTAAAAAATCGATCTTGTTGGCTCCAAAAAAAGATTCTTCGATTAATCGATTTCAGATCGCCATACCTATTGGTTACTCGAGTCGACTACTACTACTACTACTATACTACTACATCACTATCAGCAGTGTTAGTGTCAGTGTCAGTGCTAGGTGCTGGTCAGCTGCAGTACTGTGCAAATTATGTCTGGCCTTTACGCGACCATGAAGCATATTTCATTACTTCTGATATTAACAATCTTACTTCTAGATAGTGCAAGTTCTTTAAATATTTTAGGTATCTTTCCATACCAAGGCAAAAGCCATTTCTTTGTACACAGAGTATATTTACAAGAGCTCGCGAAAAGAGGGCATAATTTAACGGTTATCTCTCACTTCCCCGAAAAAGAACCACCGGAGAATTATCACGACATTAGTTTAGCTGGAAGTATTAAGATATTGGAAGACGACTTGCCATTACATAGATCTTATATAACCGTCCTTCAAATTGGAATATTTCTTACGACAGCCGGAAAAGAAAACTGTGAAGTAATACTGAGTAATAATGAAGTTCAAAACATGATAAAACAAAAACCGAAGTTCGATGTCGTTGTTGTGGAACAATTTAACAGTGATTGTGCTCTAGGAATTGCGTACAAATTAAATGCTCCAGTTGTTGGCGTCACATCTCATATATTAATGCCTTGGCACTATAGTAGGTTAGGTATACCCTACAATCCTTCTTATGTGTCATTTCATTTCCTCGAAGGGGGAACTAAGCCGACACTCGTTCAAAGACTAGAAAGAGTTGTGTTCGACCTTTACTTTAGAACGCTTTACTATTTTGTAACACAAAGGAGCGATCAAAATACTCTTGCAAGATATTTCAACAATATTCCTCCATTGGAGGATTTGGCACGGGAAATAAAATTTCTACTGTTGTATCAAAACTTCATTCTCACAGGCTCGACATTGTTTCCCGCTAATGTCATTGAAGTTGGCGGTTACCATGTTCAAAAAGCTAAACCCTTAACAGGTGTAAGTATGAGTATGTATGTAACATAACATTCTACATCTCGGTCATTATAAATTACTTTTTAATACTGTCATGTTAGTATAAATAATTTTGTATGAGGTAAAGCCACGCTGCTCTATATTACGCTATAATATTATGGTTGCAATAGTCACTGAATAACAGCTTAATGCTACTAATGATCCATATGGTAAGTGAAGAAAACCAGAAATTCTTCCGTAGTTAAACAACAAAGAACCCTTATAGTTTTGCCATTTTTGTCCGTCTGCGGTTTTACTCTGAGCCCATAAGTGCTACAAATCTATAATTTGGCTAAGTTATAGATATTAATCACACATCACACCTACAATTACTAGATAATACAGAAATTCTTCCGTAGTTAAACAACAAAGAACCCTTATAGTTTTGCCATTTTTGTCCGTCTGCGGTTTTACTCTGAGCCCATAAGTGCTACAAATCTATAATTTGGCTAAGTTATAGATATTAATCACACATCACACCTACAAAACTGTGTAATAAAATCTTATGAAACATTTATTTTTTTATTATACATTTAATTATTTTGGGTACCTACCATACAGGTAAATGGAGGAAGATTTTTTACCCGTCTATTCCATCATGTGGGGTATTGTTAGATAGGTCTTTCAAAAACATACACAAACATTGGGGGTGTGGAACAACATTTTTTCTAATCAGGGGTCCGTTTGCGAAATATTTAGCTTTAAAGTGGTATCTTTCATTAGAGTCATATGTCCTCCCCTCTATAGAGAGGGGAGGACACATGTGTAAAATTTTCACATTTCCAAAAACAATGGTTTAGTTGATAGCAACTGTTGTTTTTGGAAATGTGAAAATTTTACACAATAGTAGTATATATAATGAAGTTAAAAGGAAAAGTATCGGAACTAAGTAGTATTAACAAGTTAATGAGTAAGAGTTAACCAACTTAAAAATACATTTGGATTAGTAAAAATGTTGTTACAACTCTATATAAAATGAATTGAGACTAGCTGCATTATAACTTTGTAATATTATTGTTAATTGTACGAAATAAATATTTTATGAAGAAAATGACTTATATGCATTACTACTATAGCTTTACTTTTTCCCTTGTGGGATAGGCAAGAAGGACCTTTCCTGCTTACTTAATACTTTTGCTTATTTTTTTAGTTGGTAGTTATTGTAGGCCTCATTCAAAGTAATCATACAATCATACAGTTTCATTTGTCACACTCTTAGTTTATTTGGGCGACCCTCAGGATAGTTTAGGGCAGTGGTGGTTTACATGAAGGTGCATTATGGTCATATACATATATCTTAAGGTTGCGCTGCTGGGAATATATAGATAGATATTTAACTATGACCATCTTTAAATGGATTTGGCATGTGTGATGTAGATTGTGTTATTTGCAACATTGAAAAGTTTTTCATTTTTTTTTGAATACCACTCCCTATAGGTCTGATTGAAAAATATGTCCTTCAGTTACCATCATCCTATTTGGGCCCATTTTTAGTCATTATAGTGGTCAAACCGCAAACTCTTTATACTCATTATCAAGAAAGCCCCTTCTAAGTTCACATATTGTGATGTGCAACTATGGAACCCTATCTTTATATTGTTTGTGGCCCGACACATACTTGGCCAGTTTTTATTGATTATAACTACTTAATTTCCCTAATTCGATGCATTCTATCTTAATCTTAAGATGTGACAATATATAACCACAGGTGACATTATATAGGATCTATATTTTGATTCTTAATCGAGGGTGGATATAGATATCTACTGACTACATCGTCCACTTACTATCACGCCTCTTATTTGATATCCATAGAGTAATATAAGTAAAGCTATTTTCTGCTGCTGACTTCTTGCCTGTTTGGTGACTATTTGCATGTAAAACTGATGAATCTTGCTAAATGGATACTATTTCATTTAATTATCTAATGTAATTTTTTTTATATTGATTTACGAGATATGCAAAATGAAACATTTTCACTGGTATACGAACATACACACATACATTCTTCTAAAAATGCAATTATCAGACTTGGGAGAGGCCTAACGAGTTTAAAATGATAAATTGAAAAAAAAATTATTTAATTAAATTAGAAGCATTATGAAGCAAAGTATGAACATGATCTGTATTTTTACATAACTGAAATTTATCGAAAAAGTATCTATCGGCAGGATCTGAAAAAGTTTATTGAGGAAGCAGAGAACGGTATTATATACGTAAGTTTTGGATCTGTTATCAAAAGTTCATCATTGTCCAGTGACAAACTTGAGGCGATACTGGGTGCTATGAGGGAATTACCTCAAAGGTTTATTTGGAAGTTGGAAAATAAAACTTTGCTTGTCGACGAAACTAAAGTTTATATATCCAATTGGCTACCTCAGGTTGATATTTTAGGTAAATATTATCTAAGTTTTTAAATTATACCATCATTCTTACATCATGTCACATTCACATTTTTGTAAACTACCTACTAAAATTGTAGATTAATGTGTAATTTTTTAATTTACTTTGAGTTGTAAAGATCTGCAAAATAACATTAACAATGTTATTCTTCACAAAATTACAGAGACATATTATTATTGTGAGCGAGCAACCTAAGTTCGAACCGACATTAATAAATTAGTTAATTGCAATTTTAAATGCTGATTAACAACATGCTGAGCGGTGAAGTTTTCCATCACGCACTGGAGCAGTGCGGCGGAGTTATTGCTCCATAACCTTCTCAGGAGTGAGGAAGCCTGTGCCCATAATATAGCAAGGTGTTAGTCTGTAAGGTTATAATCTGTAACTGTACTTTTTACAAAGATGCTTTATCTATCCTTATTTTGACACCTATGCATTAATGACACAAATACTTATTATTTTTTTATGATAGGTCACCCGAAAACTTTAGCATTCTTCTCACACGCCGGCATGGGTGGTACCACTGAGGCAATTCACTTTGGTGTACCAATTGTAGCGATGCCTGTTATGGGTGATCAGCCAGCGAATGCCGCAGCGATCGAGGAGAGTGGTCTGGGTGTGCAGATACAAATAAACGATTTAACGAAGCAAAATTTGGTCGCTGCGTTCAAGAAGGTTGTGGACCCGAAGTGAGTAGACTTTGAAAGTTAATCTTCAGAAATCATTATTTCATTACAAAGCCGTTGAAAAGTCGTAGACTGAAATGAAAACACGTCTTATTTAAGTAAACTAAAACAAGTCTTACTACCCATCATAGTTTTATACGTTGGCAGAAACATGGGTAATTTTATACTATCGCGGTCACCTCGTTTTTTGGCTCTAGAAAACCGAAAAATCATCCTATTTCGATGATTTTTTTTAAAAACTTCATTATTACGGTGGATTTACGAAAACATTACAATAATAAAAATATGAAAACTTATATTGATTTCAAGGCTTTAAATATTCATGAAAGTGCACTCATTCACGTATAATTGTTGATAACTTTTTTTAAATAATCAAATGAAGTTGTTATATATTTTTATTTATAATCTGCACAAAAAAACGATATATATAAACTTCGTTTAATGCTTTGCAAAAAAAGTTATGAACGATTATATTCAAAGAAGTGCGTTTATGATCACATTTAAAGTCATAAAACTATATGAAATCTTGAGGTGAGATATTTTCCATATTTTTCCTTACTTCACCTTAAAGACGAAGATTTTAAAAAATCATCGAAATCGGATGATTTTTCGATTTTCTAGAGCCAAAAAACGAGGTGACCGCGATAGTATAAAATTACCAAAACACGTTAACACTAAGTTTACATATTTCTCTTTGGCAATGTAAATTTTGTACGAGAATCCACTACCTCTTATCGTCACGTAGGTGCTATCAGAGGGGCCAAAATTAAACCGAAACAGGACTTCAAAGGACAGACAGGACCGATACTTCAAATCAAATTTATGTTTTCAGATTTCGCGAGAACGTAAAACTTGTGTCAAAGGCATGGCACGATCGTCCGTTGTCTCCGCTAGACACCGCCATATACTGGACAGAATTTGCGGCCCGCTATTCCAATTTCACATTCAGAGCCGCAGCAGCCGACGTTCCATGGTATCAGTACATCAATCTCGACGTCGCGCTCGTGTACATTACATTATTACTTTTAATACTGGCTGGTTTCAAAGCTCTACTCTCGATTTGTTGCTTAAGAAAAACTAAAGAAATCAGCAGAAGTAAAAAAATAAAACATAAATCTGATGTAGGTAAATATGATTAGTATGTAAGTATTTATTGGGGCTGATACTTAATATTTTATACACTTTCTGTTAGTGTCCTGGCTATAGCCAAAATTAAGCAAAATTATATAATGATGTACACAAACATATTAAAAAAGGCTTTTTAAAATAATTATAAGTAGCAAATATTAAGTAACATGAATTGGCCTAACAGTGTGAGGAAAAAAGTGCAATTATGCAAGCATTGGTTATTGGTTATTGGTTATTGGTTATTCATTGGTTATGCAAGCATTTAATTATTTCATTACATTAATTTCACTTTACTAAATATAATTATCCATAACAGTAATATTTTCAATATACTTATGTTTTAAAAGATAATTTTTTTTAATATTTGGTATTTTTTATCATATTTATTGACTGCAATCTCCAAGAGAATCTTTAAAATTTCACTACTACCGGCAATGACATCGTAAGAGTTAATAAACACTTTAAATTATAAGGCCAGCTTTTTATATATTTATGCTTTTCCATTAAATTACAGCTAACAGCAGCAAGCCTCACGAGATTACTCGCCGTAGAGACCTAGCTGACATCATAAAAAATTGTGCGGTATTGTGAACACACGTACGAACTGAAACTTCTTTATGGCATATCATTCTTTTTTTTAATATTTTACATAGGTTGGTTAAATAATAGTATACTCATGCAGACTCGCGTGACGTTTTCTTGATTATTAATACCGTATTAATTTTCTCGTCTACGCCAATAAAGAAGTTTAACTTCAATAACCATGTATACTAGTGATATTGATTATATCTCATATAATATGTTCTGGATACACAAAAATTAATATATTATCGATTCAGTCTGTCCTGTATTTGGGACCTAATTACAGTTGATTATAAAGAGAAAAACAAAAGCATGGCTAGAACTTCTTCAGAAGATAAACTAAATATAAGTAATTATATTATATCTTCTAGCTGGCCAAATCCTTGAATTCACAATATTCATTGAAGTTGATGTTATAGAACTTTCAAATACATTTGTCGGTGCGCCTACTGAAGTAAATTCTATACACGCGCTACCTACTGTAAGTTAATATTGTACTATGCCTATAACCTTCACGCCAGTGCAAGCAATAACTTAACAAAGTTCCATCGCTATCTCATGAACGATATTCATAAAATAAGAACAAACAAACATTAATTTTTTGTATGTTTCAGCTCAGATGAATATGAAGTGTTAATATATTTGAGGTAAATGTTATGTTATAAATTATATGAAAATAGGTAAAAAAAATCTGGTTACCGCCCCAGAATGGTTAATTTATAGCGACGTCGATAGATATCTAAGAGCGTATATTCAATTATGCGCAAGTCAAAATCTACGCGATCGCTCTGGAACGGCGTAATATTGACGCACAATATTCTCTCCGTGTGCGTGATTGCGCGTGGTGGAGCGAGCGCAAGGTTACTAGTGGTATCTAGCACGAATCATATTGATACTTTTGGAACTAAAATAATAAAATAATTTCAACATAAAAGCTTATGAGGTCGGTGCTAAGACATAGTCTGTAGAGGAATTAATATCCGATCTAGCCACGATATCGGAAGCTAATATGTATAGATTATTTTATTCTTTTAGTAAATTGAAGTCGGCTTTTCTTTTTTACCCTATTAAGTAGACTAAGGAATGTCACTACGTCAAGGTAACTATTGGAAAGGGGTAAGTAATATATGTTCGAATTGAAAAATATGTATTATATAAAATAGATATCGTTTAATATATTTTTATTTCATTATAATTCATCAAACTAACAATTTCATTGGTGTCGGCGGGGATCGAACCCGGGTTGCTCGCGTTTACGGCGAGCACTTTGCCCTTGTGCTATCACGGCTCATGTCTCTTTTTATTTCAATTTTATAATAACGTTTTCTAAGTTTATTGTGGGGGCGGTTAACATAAGACAAGTTAACATGAATTTCGTAATGATTTTAGAGTACACAAATATTTTCCCTTTTTGGGTCCATATCTACTCGTATACTCTAAAGTCAGCAAAGTTATGGACATACGAAGCTTAAATATTAGAGACTGTAAAAGGAAATTATTTGAATATATTCATAAACTAAACTATAACGAAACCGAACAATTACTTAATGTACCTAGATGAATATATATAACAAACTATGACTACACACAAGGACGCTCACCTACACTCCACAACTGTAAGTTAATGTAGTTTGATCTTTTTATATACAGTGAAATGTAAATCTTAAAGGGAAGAGCGCTGCTGTCTAAAACACAGATATTAAGTTATCTAGTTCAGACACAGATGTTCACTGAATTGTATTTATTGTCAAGCTGTATCTTAAAGTGTTTGTATCCTAGAAATTAAGATATTCTTTGTTTGTTTGAATAAATAAATAAATAATAAAATAAATATTACTGTACAATCTACTCATTGACTAACATAGGAATGATCATGATTTCTAAATATTAAATTGCATTATTTTGTGTTATACATAACGTATTTGAGTCATCAATACACTGAACAAGACGCAACACGAAGTAATGATGAGGTAAGCAACAAAATGTGAGATAAGCTTGTTGACGCATAAACTTACTATCAATTCCACTGCAGAAATTCTTTAGATTAGAATTATTACTTACTAGTACTATATAAGACTAAGCAACTGCAGTCATGGAGTTAATGTATGGTCGTTTGACCGCAGTGGATCTATCAATACTACATTTGTGTTACTTCAACACATCAAAGGCCATGGATGTAAGTGTTTATTCTATTGACAAACTTACTTTTCTTTCTGTTATTTTCTTACGTGTGTATGATTTAGTGTTAACAAATTATATTTAAATATTGTGTGTGTGTATATGATTAAGCCGTGGTAGCTCAGATGGTTAGCGCAAGCTGTAAATTTCACAGTACGCGACTCGGGTTCGATCCCCGCCGGCACCAATTAAATTGTTAATTGCAATTTTAAGTGTTTATTCTGTTGACAAACTTATTTTTCTTTCTGTTATATTCTTACGTGTGTATGATTTAGTGTTAACAAATTATATGTAAATATTGTGTGTGTACCGCATCTACGATTACTACAGTAGTTAAAAAATACTTTTTTAACAACGACAGTCATTAGTTGATCATTAGTAAATGTGATTCTGTTTACTTAAATTACAGGAAGACAAGAGCAGAAGGAAGAAATGGGATGATGGGAAGTAATGAAGCATTGTTATGTGAAGTTTGTTGGAACAAACATATTTTTAGTCACGTGTAAATACTTTTAACATTTTGGTTCAAAATGACACAAAATCTAAAAAATATTAGATACATCATCGACATGGACGGATTTTACATTACATATCCTCATAAACATTTTCAATGTAGAGAAATGGCTATTCTAGACGTAAAACTATCTAATAAAAATGATGCGTTTATCGATCATTATTTGTTTCGGCCAAGTTATCCTTTCAATTATTTGTCGCCAAAAGACAAAAAACCTGTTCGTTATTGTGGAACACACGTGCACGGCATTCCATATTTTGATGTGACCGAAGAATTAAAATGTGCCTACAAACAAGAGAACATCATCCCAATATTAAATTGGTATATTAGAAATTTGTGCAAAGACGAAGTGACCGCATACAAAGGTGGTTCAACAGAAAAACAATTTTTAAAAACGTTGACAACGAATGACAGAATTTTTAATATTGAAGAATACAAAAATGTCCAAAATACAATGATTTGGTAAATGTCATAAATTTAAACAAACGTTATGTGTGTAATCATATATTTGCAAAAAATAATCACAAAATTTTACATTGTTCTTGTGACGAAGTGTGGGTTTTTACAAGTGGTTATTGCTTTAAAATAAAATTTTAAATTAATCATAAATTTTGTTTGATTTCCCAAAAACATTAGTTATAGTACACAATATATACTTTCATTTTTTTATTTCACCACTTAGAACTTTAGACGTGTGTGTCAGTGTTTTGTATTAGGTAAATTAGAAGATTTATAAAGAAATAAAAAATAATTACACACAAAATGCATTACACATAACACATAAAATCTAACATATAACCTTAACTACTATAGTCTACAGTAACATTTCTGTTTTTATCTATCTCAATAATATTATCAAACTCAGCATAAACTATACAGTTAATTGTTTGTATTAGTGAGGATTAAAATCGTACTTCTAATCTTACACTACCATGCTTTATGAGATTCCAATGAGCTGATGAGTTGGCTTATAAATCAGGAGTTAAGTCAAATGCTAACAGACAATAACCTTTGGCATACTGTTCACAAGAGATTCCATTTCCTTCATTAAAAAAGTGAATACCAGTTCCAGTATAGTATGATATGCTGATGTAAATATACTATTATTAAAAGACGGTTGCAAAGCTTTTGAAGGTATTTGTTGACCATCAATATATAAGCTGAAGGAATTACTTAATACCATAGTTTTCAAAGTTAAATGGATTTTTACAATCTGATAAAGGTACAGAATTTGTTTCAAAAGATGTACAAAAATACTTTAAATCCAAAAAGATTAATTACTATACCACTAACAATCCTGACATTAAGACCAGTATTGCTGAACGATTTCAAAGAACACTAAAAATGAAAATGTGGCGTTATTTCACTCATAATAATACTTATAGATATATAGATGTTTTACAAGATTTAATATACTCTTACAATCACAGCTTTCACTCTAGTATTAAGATGTGCCCATGTGATGTAAATTCCAACAATATTATGACAGTTTGGACTAATCTTTATGAAAGACGGTCAAACAAACTTTCTTTAGAAAATCCTAAACCAAATTTCAATGTGGGTGATTATGTTCAAATAACTAAATATAGACATGCTTTCCAAAAAGGATATGAATCAAATTGGAGTGATGAAATATTTATTATATCTTCAATAATTGATAGATCTCCATGGGTTGTTTATACAATAACAGATTTACAAAATGAACCAATAGTTGGTACTTTTTATGAAAGAGAATTACAGAAAATCACTTACAACCCCACCTCACAATAATATAAAATAATTGACACTCGTTACTCAGGTAACAGAAAAGAAGTATTAGTGAAGTGGAAAGGTTATCCAGATAAATTTAACAGTTGGATTTTAGCTTCTAGTTTAAAAGAAATATGAATAAAGAAAGTTTTTATTTAACTTTGCTCAGCAATAGTTCAATGGAATACTTTCCTGACAACAAGACCACAAATTTTTCAACGAAATTACCAAAAGCTATTAAATTAGAAGGTGAGTGGTCGGTTGGAGTTGTCGAGTTTCAATATCCATGTACCATGTTTACTGTTCAAGATTATGAAAATGTTATATACATTACAAAATCTATGTTAATGCCTAATGAAGATAAACCATCCATAGTGTATTACAAAAAA
Organism: Parnassius apollo; assembly: GCA_907164705.1. NCBI lineage: Eukaryota > Metazoa > Arthropoda > Insecta > Lepidoptera > Papilionidae > Parnassius > Parnassius apollo. The sequence goes on from CAJQZP010000209.1 coordinate 4,647,362, forward strand.
CATATTCCAGCTACCAACTATGATAACGTTGAGTATATTTTAAGAGTGTTAAATGGTATCGGAGAGAACTTGAAATTTCGCTATGATGAAATAACAAAATTTGTATCTATTTCTGTTTTGGATAAAAATATAACATCCGTAACATTATCACCCAAATTAAGTTTACTAAGTACTAGGTTATGAACCAAATAAAAATCTCCTAGAGAGAAATTTTGGAAAGTGTCCTGCTAATTTACACTTAGGGTTACCATCTCAACTATTTCTATATTGCGACATTAGCGATCCTCAGATTGTGGGTGATGTTATGACTCCTTTACTAAGAGTCATTTCATTAGATCCTACAAAATACATTTATGGTGCAAATAAAATGCACGTTTTCTCTCAACCTCACTACTTACCTGTTATGCGAAGAGAGTTTGATACGCTGGAAATAGTTATAAGATCGAGCACAGGACAAAAAATACCATTCCAGTTTGGAACCGTGTGTATTAAACTACATTTCCGAAAATTATAATAATGAATTCTCTTCGTGATCATCATAAATGTCCATATGAAAATTATTATACACATCAAGCTGGGTCAGGAGTTGAAGTAATTTATAAGGGTTCACCATACCAACGCGGTCACGGTATTGGGAGCTTCTTAGGGGGCTTATTTAGATCAGTTTTACCTTTACTTTCAAGTGTTGCTCGAGTGATTGGTAAGGAGGCATTAAGCGCTGGAGTAGGACTTTATCGGATATGGTTCAAGCGCGTCCTATGGAAGCCTCAATAAAAGATCGTCTAAAGCAAGTTAGTACGAATTTAAAACGAAAGGCTGATGAGAAAATTGATCAATTTAACATGACAGGATCTGGATATTAAACTAAAAGAAAACGATTGACCTCGTTCATTCCACCATTAACTGCTAAAGTGCAAGCTTCGAAAAAAGTTGGTCTCAAACCAATAAATATCAAAGATATATTTTCAAATTAAATATGTCTTTCCTTCATAATCATTCTTGCGAGTGCGTTAAGTCAGAATTGGATTTGTTTGCACTACCACCTACACAAACTAGCATTGAAAATGGATTGTGGATTCATTATAAACCAATTTCATCTCTTGGTGATGATGGACCTATTGAGTTTCAAGTTCTTGGGACAGGCGATGACTACATAGATTTGTCTCATACATTATTCCACATAAAGGCAAAAGTATTAAATCAAAATTCAACTAAACTAACTTGATATCTACTACAATAGTAGCACCTGTAAATAATTGGCTGCATTCACTTTTTAGTCAACTTGATGTTTATTTAAACCAAAAACTTGTATCACCACCTAATAATACCTATGCATATCGAGCATACATGGAAACCCTTTTAAACTATGCTCCTGCTGCTAAACAATCTCATCTTACTTGTAGTCTTTGGTATGATGATACAGCAGGAAAAATGGATTCTACGGATGGTAAAAACATAGGATTTGTTAAAAGACAGGAATTGATTAGTGAAAGTAAGGAAATAGAAATGATTGGTCGTCTTCAGGGTGACATTTTCAACCAAGATAAATTTTTAAATAATGGTGTTAAAATGAGTGTTAAATTGGTTCGATCAAGAGAGAGTTTTAATTTAATTGCTGGGTCAAACGATGTAAAGTTTAAAGTTTGCATTACGGATGCAACTCTTATTGTTCGACGAGCATGAATTAATCCAAGTGTATTACTCGCACATCAAAAAATTTTAGCTTCTACCACTGCTAAATATCCTATTACTCGAGCTGAAGTAAAAGTTTTAACAATTCCATCGGGTGTTCAAGGAAAAACTCTTGATAATATATTTTTAGGACAGGTACCCAAAAGATGTATAATTGAATTTGTGAACAATTCTGCATTTAATGGTTCCCTTAATAAAAAAACCATTTAACTTTGAAAACTATGGTATTAATTCCTTCAGCTTATATATTGATTGTCAGCAAATACTTTCAAAAGCTTTGCAACCATCTTTTAATAATAGTATATTTACATCAGCGTATCATACTCTATTCTCGGGAACTGGTATTCACTTTCTTGATGAAGGAAATGGAATCTCTTGTGAACAGTATGCCAAAGGTTACTGTCTGTTAGCATTTGACTTAACTCCTGATTTATCAGCCAACTCATCAGCTCATTGGAATCTCATAAAGCATGGTAGTGTAAGATTAGAAGTACGATTTGAATCATCACTAATACAAACAATTAACTGTATAGTTTATGCTGAGTTTGATAATATTATTGAGATAGATAAAACAGAAATATTACTGTAGACTATAGTAGTTAAGTTTATAATATGTGTTGTGTGTTAGATTTTATGTGTTATGTGTAATGCATTTTGTGTGTACGTAACTATGTGAAACGTTATAAAATTAAATAAAACAAATTGTATGCGATATATTATTTTTTATTTCTTTATAAATCTTCTATTTAATCTAATACAAAACACCGTTTGAGTTTAAAGTTACATCGGACTCTCTCATTAGATCATCAATAATAACGAGACTTTCACCACCAAACATATTAAGATTTGGAATTCCTTGATTATAGTTAACATTTGGTAAATTATATAAAGGTTGCATTTCATCAAAGCACCATGTGATCTGATTAAAATCACATTTACATTTTTCCGTAACTGATTTTATGAAATTTGTTACAAAATTTGACTTCCCATATCCACTTGGTCCTGCCACAATAGCAGTAAGCGGATGTATAAAGTGAAACATTCCACACGTCTAAAGTTCTAAGGGGTGAAATAAAAAATGAAAGTGTTGGTGTAAACAATTAATATATATTGTGTACTATAACTAAGGTTTTTGGGAAATCAAACAAAATTTATGATTAATTTAAAATTAATAACCACTTTAACACACAAAAATTAATAATAACCACTTGTAAAAATCGCATATTTCGTCACAAGAACAATGTAAAATTTTGTGATTATTTTTTGCAAATATATGATTATTACACACATAACGTTTGTTTAAATTTATGACATTTACCAAGTCATTGTATTTTGGACATTTGTATTCTTCAATATTAAAAATTCTATCATTTGTCGTCAACGTTTTTAAAAATTGTTTTTCTGTTGAACCACCTTTGTATGCGATCACTTCGTCTTTGCATAAATTTCTAATATACCAATTTAATATGAGGATGATGTTCTCTTGTTTGTAGGCACATTTTAATTCTTCGGTCACATCAAAATATGGAATGTCGTGCACGTGTGTTTCACAATAACGAACAGTTTTTTTTGTCTTTTGGCGACAAATAATTGAAAGGATAATTTGGCCGAAACAAATAATGATCGATAAACGCATCATTTTTATTAGATAGTTTTGCGTCTAGAATAGCCATTTCTCTACATTGAAAATGTTCATGAGGATATGTAATGTAAAATCCGTCCATGTCGATAATGCATATTTTAGTGGATGAGATTTTGTGTCATTTTGAACCAAATGTTAAAAGTATAGTAATAAGATTTTGTATTTCGTAAATAAAAATTGTGACAAAATTAGGTAATGTATTTTATTGATGATTCAGATTAGCGTTACAGTTAGGAGCAAAGGAGTATAATACAATAGCACTGATAATCCGACGCACGAATAGACAATGACGGTATTCAATGAACAATAGATAAATAACAATGGGGCGCTAATGACGGTGGAGGCCCTCACCGGATATCAATTAGATAAGAGTTAATTGATCTGCACATCTCCGGAACCGTGCATCCTACGCAAAAACGGCAGATTCGTGATCAGAGCATGCCAAAACCTTTTTTTTAGGATCGTGAGTCTCGACGAACGTTGTACCACTTCTGACTCAGTGAGCCAGAACTGGTACTACCTATCTACTTTTTATAGTATTGTGTTTTATTATTAAATTGAAGTATTTTCGCAATTTAGGCTTTGTGCTGCACTAAAAGACTATATTCCATTATAATAATGTATTTTAGCTTATAACAATGGTTGTATTTGTATTCGACCTGAAAGATAACTGAAGCGTATTTTCGTAAAACGCTATGGAGGGATTGTCTTCGCTCTAAAAAAACCGTCATTAAAAACTATGATTTTACGCTGTATTGCACTAAATAAAGACTTCAACTTTCTAAAGCCGTAATTTTCTGCAAATAATCTACTTACATCGTTACGATATCGCCCTTGAAAAAACTTATACATGAAGTTTTCGACGTGAATCGCATATGCCCTCCTAAGATAAGATAACGACGTGCTGTTTTCCGCAACTCCGCGTCTAATTGCGTATTAATATTATATCTTAGATATTATTTGAATAGAGTAGTTTGAGACTAGAACCTTTATGCCGGATATTCATTGGCGAAATGTACGTGGCAACAGGTGCAGTTAATATAAATACACTATGTTTCAGGATATTTACTATCATCGATCGCGATAAGCGATCGATTATAGTATACTATAGTAAATAAAGAACTACTTCATGCCAATACTTGCCGATAACATGGTGGTAGTATACTACGAGAAAAAGCTCAAAACAGCAATGTAATGAACCCAGGGCTAATTTAAAAGTCCTACTTGTAAGTGACAGATTAATCTGAGAATATTTGCAGAAACCTCTAACCTTTATATTTTTATAAACCTTTTAAACCTTTAACAGTGGTAGAGCCACGCGGCAGCTTTGCTGTTGCACGTATGGGCCAGCTCAAACCGAGGTGGTACCACGACCTCACAGAATACCGGCGTGAAGTGGAAGCTCAGCTTCCGCGTTTTATCTGGTGAGTGTAGATGGCCTGAGGCCCAATTCGTCCCCCCCCCCCCCCTTAACATAGTAGCGGAATTAAGTGAAGATCTACCCCAGCATCGAGGACCAAGCTACTCCACTCCTGAGCGAGGCTGCCCCGCGTATTCTGGGAGGGAGGGGGGCAAATTCCACTCAAGTCAAACAACTGCTCGGGGCAAGCTGAGCAACAAGACCAAGAGAGGACATCTGTTCTCGACGCCTCGGCCGTCTTGAAGGCTTGGACCTGTCCATTCTTTGGCTACGCGTAGACAGCGGCGACATTCTGCGCCTCTACGGGTGCCTCTATAGGTCCCATAGCGGTAATGCCGAAACAGACCGACCCTTCGAGCACGTCCAAATGGCTACAGATTCGTTGCCACAGCAGATCCCCTCCGCATAGATCGTGATCCTCGGTGATTTTAACGCCCACCACGCCGAGTGGCTTGGTTCACGTTTAACCCCTTTAGACTCCTCGGACCATTGTCTTGTCCGCAGTGTAGTGCCACTCACGCTGAAATCGCGGTTGCATTCTGCAGGCTGCCGCCGTGTTTGGCACTACAGGTCAGCCGATTGGGATAGGATGCGGCCTTTCTTTGCATCCTACCCTTGGGGGCGGGTTTGCTTCTCTCCGGACGATCCCAAAGTTGTTGCGGATTCTGTCGCTGATGTGGTGCTTCAGGGTATGGAACTTTTTATTCCTTCCTCTGTGGTGCCCATCAGAGGCAAATCTCAGCCATGGTTTGGTCGCTCCTGTAAACTAGCATCATGCTATAAGCAGGAGTGCTACCAAGCCTGGGCTAATGCATCAACGTCCTGGGATGTAAACACCAGCGCTCTAAAAAAGAAGTATAATTCCGCCTCCAGGTCCTTCAAAGGAGTCATTGCCAAGGCAAAGTACGCACATAGGCAGAATTGGCGAGAAACTAGTTCGCCTTCCTTCTGGAACCCGTAAATTCTGGTCTCTCGCCAAGGCGGTCCAGGGGAATTTCTGTCAGCCATCTCTTCCATCTCTGAACAGGGAGAACGACTCACTGGCCCATGCCCCAAAGGAGAAACCTGATCTGCTAGGCTCTTTGCGTCTAACTCGACTCTCGATGACGGGGGGAAGTACGCCGCCAACCATCCCGCGGTGTGAGTGCTTATGTCGGAGGTGCGGTTTACACAGCGCTCGTTTCGCAAAGCACTCCTCTCTGGACATCCACAAGTCGAGTGGGCCTGACGGTATTCCCCCAATAGTGATGAGGACGTACGCTCCAGAGTTGGCACCGGTCTTAACGCGTCTTTTCCGGTACTCTTACTCTTTAGACGTAGTCCCATAATCATGGAAGACGGCTTTCGTCCACCCGATCCCTAAAAAAGGCGACCACTCAGACCCGTCCAACTACCTTAGAGCTACCTTGAGAATCACCAGCTGATTAGTCATCGCCAATACGGTTTTCGTTGTGGTCAATCAGCTGGTGATCTTCTGGTCTACTCGACTCATAGATGGGCGGCAGCAGTAGAGTCCAAGGGGGAGGCATTGGCACATGTCCAAACTAACGAGTTTGGACATAGCGAAGGCCTGTGATTGGGTCTGGCACAAAGCGCTTCTTTCGAAGCTCTCTTCCTATGGGCTTCCCGAGAAATTGTACAATTGGATCACCAGCTTTCTTGAAGATCGGAGCATCAAACTCGTAGACCATCACTATAGTAGACTATCACCAACGCTGTTTCTTCTGTAATTCAATGATATTTTTCAAACCTGCAATATTCATTGTTATGTAGATGACAGCACTGGTGACGCTTTGTACACCGGCCGTGCCAATATTTCTCGGGAAATCGTTGCAAATAACTAGTGATAAATAAGGTGAAATGCACAGTAGCGCTTTAAATTATTACTGGTTATTTTGTCATTTTCTGTCCACTGATAGTATAAATATAAGGAAAAATTTGCTAAAGATATTTATAGGGATGTAATCTACATTTTTTAGCAACTTCTGTTATAAGAACGATTGACCTTATTTGTCACGCTTACCAGGCGGATAGGCGATTGCATGTCATGTATTTGGCGTCTTTTTTATGGTATAAGAGTGACAAACAGTCCACCTGATAGAAAGTGAATGCTGCGCCCATAGACATCTTACATCTATCCTCAATGAATAATCAAAATCTAGATGCGTCGTCGGCGTCGTCTGCGTCGTCACCTGACCTGAGATTTAAAATGGAATTCCTCGTTTCCAGTAAAAAGGGTATCCGATTCTCTACAACGACCATACGAAACTGCAAGTAAAAAGCTGCTAAGTGAAAAGTATAAAGCTGCTAATTTACGCTGGTGTTCTGTGTGACCGTGGTTTTTTCTCGGTCTCGGTCGACCTGACCCATTCGTTCTGCAACTATAATATATAGCTGTATGTGTAGCTGAAGCGTAGATCTCCAGGTACTACGTCTAACTTAAACAAGACGGTTAACAGTCATCTATCAAAAAGCATGTGATTTTACTTGTATAAAAAATGGAGTACAAAATATATTTTCATAAAAATTCCTTTGGTGGAGGACCAAAGGTTATGTGGGACGTCCATGTTTTATGTACCAATGTTTTACTGTCCCAGTAGGTAAGTCCAACTTCGACATAGATGGGCGGAGGCATTAGATAAGTGTTCTAGTGTTCCACAAGGCTGTGTGCCATCACCAACGCTATTTCTTCTGCATATCAATGATGTGCAAGCAACACATTGGTAACATTCATTGCTATGCGGACGTCAGCATAAGTGATGCTTTATACACCGGCCGTGCCAATATTTCTCGGGGAAACGTCGCCGAGTACCGCAATAAACTTGTCTCTGAAGTCGAAACTTTGTTGAACAAAGACTCGGACTGAGGACAGGCCTCTGTCGCTCTTGCTATCTGCGTGAAATAATTACCTACAATCGCGAGGCGCCTCGGGCTTCATACGCGGTTGGGGCTAGCGCGTTGTAGGCGATTGAATGTGACGGTGCCTGAGTCCCGCTCTGGGGGCTGTCCATTAATCACATGAGGCTCAAAAAGTGATTTTCGTCAAACCCCATCCGGTTTGACGAAAATTACGAAATATCACAAGGGGGGGGGTGTAGTAAGATTATCACATGTATTTATTTTTTCGTCAAACGCGCGATTTCTATACTGAAAAACGGCGCGTAATGTGACCCTGACTCTCCTGTACATGTAAATTCATGTCACAAGCATGAACCTAATCCGATCAATAATAGTCTAGAGGTGCACAATGTTCATCCTTCACGCATTCTCACGCGACGATCGATCGGTAGATCGTGTGTAGTGTAGTGCGCGAAAATAATGAAGCCGAGTGACTCGATGAAACCGACGCTGATCTTCAACAAAGCACAGTGCCAACAACTGACTTGCAAGATGCTTATCCAGTTGTTAGTATTGAAAAAGTCTTGCCAATCCGTGGTCCGAGGACAATGTACATTAAATATGTTCATTTACTAGTACAATAATATGTTTTTTGCATGACTACACTATTCCTGTAATATTATTTTTATTCCAGTCAAAAACAACCCACAACCTTTCTGTGTAACATTTTTATCATGGTTTTAATTTCAAAATAAAACTAGATTATACTTTATAGCTACTAAAACTACACGTGATTTATTGGGGGTTGTCTTAAACTTCTCCAAGTATCACCAAGAAGGAGGGGGTGTTAAAAATGCTAAAAAAACATCACTTGATTAATGGACGGCTCCTAGCCAGAATTATTGTAAACAACACGTGCACTTGTGCGGTGCACTTGCAGTGGCGGCGTTTGCTTGTATAAATCTGATGGAGCTGCCGCCGCGTTTTAAACCTCAACACGTACTCGGCCCCTGGCGTTGTCTGGAGCTGCCGCCGCGTTTCCTCACCACGTATCACCAAGAGGGATGGGGGTGTAAAAAATGCTAAAAAAACATCACTTGATTAATGGACGGCCCCTAGCCAGAATTATTTCGCAGTCGGTAGATCCAATTGTGACGGCTCCTAGCCAGAAAACAACACGTGCACTTGTGCGGTGCACTTGCAGTGGTGGCGTTTGCTTGTATAAATCTGACGGAGCTGCCGCCGCGTTTTAAACCTCACCACGTATCACCAAGATGGAGGGGGGTGTTAAAAATGCTAAAAAAACATCACGTGATTAATGGACGGCCCCTAGCCATAATTATTGTAAACAACACGTGCACTTGCAGTGGCGGCGTTTTGTGCTTGTATAAATATGACGGAGCTGCCGCCGCGTCTTAAACCTCACCACGTATCACCAAGAGGGAGGGGAGGTGCTAAAAATGCTCAAAAAACATCACGTGATTACTGGACGGCCCCTAGCCAGAATTATTGTAAACAACACGTGCACTTGCGCGGTGCACTTGCAGTGTCGTCGTTTGCTTGTATAAACCTGACGGAGCTGCCGCCGCGTGATAAACTTCACCACGTATCACCAAGAGGGAGGGGGGTGTTAAAATGCTAAAAAAATCACGTGATTAATGGACGGCCCCTAGCCAGAATTATTATAAACAACACGTGTACTTGCGCTGTGCACTTGCAGTGGCGGCGTTTGCTTGTATAAATCGGACGGTACTAAATTAATCTCAGTACAATTTGTTGTTGATGAGCTGTGATATGTTTATTTCATAGTTTTATAAAGCAATATCTTGTAAATGAATTCTATTGAAAAGAAATGTCCAGCTGGGTTACTTGCTGGTTCTTCCCAGTACAGAACCATATCGTAGTACTATATTGAATAAAAAAATTACTGAATGTAGGTTTATTACTTTACTGTAATAAGCCTACATTACTTTTTAACTACCTACCCACGTAAATAGTTTTTGTAAATACTTGTTGAAATAGTAAAAAAAGTTTTAAGAATATATATATATATATATATATATATATATATATATATATATATATATATAATATATATTTACTTATTATGTATATTAGGGGAATTGGGAATACTTAATTTCTAACGCTCAATAATAATTGAAAAAAGTTACAGATATAATCAACTTTTATTGCAACATATATTTTGCATATCTATCTACTTTCTAGTGACAATAAAAATCTTAAAAATCAACGTTTTATTATAAATATGAACGAAAAATCACCAAAACTGCTTTATTTGCTTCTGGCTTACAATAAAAACTAACGACATTGCATTTACGAAACGAAACTTTTACTTCTCGATCAAATGAAATAAAATAAAATACAGGATTTTAAAAAGAAAATAAACTCTTTACATCAAAAAATAGTCTTAAATTGTCATTCACTATTCTGTCACTCTGGAACTCATTGAGAAATAACTGTTGATGTATAAATCAGTATCATGTAACAAGGCAATCAGTATTTGATCGGAAAATATGCTTTTGATAGATAAAAACTATTGGCCTTCGAAACACAATATGACATCAGAAAAAGTGTCGCATCCGTGACACATCTCGTAAGTTGACCTTATTTTTTCATAGAAAGAAGAGCGACAAACGAGCACACAGTTCACCTGATGGTAAGTGAGGAATAAGATGGAATGCAAGGTTACCAGGAATAAAGTTTTCATCACTAACCCTACGACACACAGCATCCCGCTAGTATTCTGTACGAGTGCCCTTCTTCAGTCAAGTCGACTCATTTGTGCTGCATCTCTAATACACTATAGCATAACTCTACCATATACTACGTTTTTACGTGGTATAGCCACGCTGCAGCTATATTATGATTGTAGCACGAATGGGTCGGCTCGACCGGGGCAGGACCACGCTCTCACAGAATACCAGCGTAAAATAGTAGCGTAATGCTGCTGAGTTTCGTATGGGGAGTGTAGAGAACCAGGGACCCTTTTTGGAATCGAGGCATTCCATCTTAGTCCTCAGGGGTGACAAAGCATTTGCATTTTGATTCTTAATTTAGATTAAATGTGAATGTCTATGGGCCACAGTATCCACTTACCAACAGGAGGATTGTGTGCTTGTTTGTCACCAATGCTATATATATATATATATATATATATATATATATATATATATATATATATATATAAAATATACCTATTTGTGCTACGATGTACTACGTATTTAAGATATCAGATGCTTAATGGACCAACAGTATCAGACTTCATAAAATAAGCAGCTCACTTAGAAGTAAGCGAAGCAGCGAATTAACGAGTTTTCCTGCTCCCCGTCCCCGTCGCCGGAGTGTACTCGTAGATATCTATTACAGCCTAAAGTTCACAGCTGAACATACGCCTTCCCCATAGATTGCCGCACAGGAGGAATTTCACTTTTTTGTTTTTATGATTCTAAGTTTATTTTAAGGAAGATGCTGCTGCCTGGCTCCTGTTCAGTTTCCCTCTGTCGCCTCTTACGACACCCGCGGGTCGATATGGGGTAGCGTATATTCCTACACTGCTACTTTTGCAAGTTACGCATAATAACAACCAGATCTTAAAACTTACGCTTATAATGAAACAACAATGACAACAAAAAAGAAGAAAACCAAATTATTATTTAATCTGTATTACAAAACAAATAATTTCATGTCAAAAGTTCGCTTTGGGCGTATTTTACTGACCTTTCAACCTCTATATCTAATACGATTAAGCGTCAGTACGAATTTATTTAGATATATATAGATACTATTAAAACTGTATCAGCATTTTATTTCATCTTTTTTACAAACGAGAATAAAAATTATCATAGCTTCCTGTATTTTCCTTTTTTTTTTACTATGTTTATACTACGTTTTCCTGTTTTCTTTCACAGGTGAATAAATAGTAATTCTGTAAATAAACACATCCTTCGACCATGTCCTTATAAATATTTTCTAATAATTTAACAGCAAACAGTGATCTTTAAAAACGCATTTTAATTTCAGAATCTTAACAAAATGGCATGCTGTTGCAAGTCTGGTCGAAGTGAGTAAAATTTTAAACAATAAACTTTTTGATTTGAATTATGCGTCAATCAAGCGTGCTCCTAAAACTGAAACCTAACCTATATCAACAATTGTGCAATTACACATATTTGATGGTTTTGGATTTGTATAGGCTTACTATCTCATACAAACGCCATTAACAGGATTTTCTACTGCAATATAAGGAAATTGAACATCATACGTCACGGGACACATTATACTGAGTAGAGGACAATTGAACGATAATTATGTTCCAATAGGTACAAATAAAATCTGGTACAAAGCTAAATTTCATTATCTTTTAATAATGTCCTCTATACAGAATTTCGATCAAGGCGACCAGTTTAACTGAGAAGGATTATGGTACCCAAGAGTGTATGTAAGCACAGGTGCAGTCTATTTCTTTGCGTTTATAGTCCAATATGACGGCAATCTGACACGAACTAAGAGGGAGGAGAAAGTTAAACATGTAGAAAACATAACATAAACACTCACGCCTGTCACCCAGAGGGGTAGGCAGAGCCTACAGACTTCCATTTGGCACGATCCTGACACACCTCTCTTGCCTCCTTCACATCCATACACCTACGCATACATGCTCGTCGGTTAAGGGTACTCCTAATTTGGCCCGTTTTCAATAAATCGCCAATTTGGTCGATAAATTTTCGCCTAGGACGTCCCTTTCCGACTCTGCCATTCACTTCTGCACCATAAATTTTCTTTGTCACTCTTTCCTCATTCATTCTTTCCACATGACCAAACCACCGAAGCATTCCTTTCTTAATCCTGGTCACAACATCATCTTGCAAACCACACACACTCTTCTCTTATTACACAATTTCTTACCCTGTCATTCAGATTCAGCCCTAACATACTCCTTAACGACCGCATTTCTACTGCGTTTATTCTACTCTCGTGCTTCTTCTGCCACACCCAACTTTCACTGCCATACGTTAAAGTAGGGACCAACACAGCATTGTGAATTGCCATACGTGCCTTTTTCGACACATTTTGACTCTTCACAATAGAGTGCAAGGCCCCATTTACTCTATTTCCCGCATTCAGTCGTCGTTCTATATCCTTATCATATCTCCCATCCCTGCTAAATACGCAGCCCAAATATACAAACTCATCTACTTGCTCGATCAACTTCCCTTCTATTCTTATTTCACAAATCGTTTTACTTTCTTCTCTTTCAAAAACCATAAGCTTCGTCTTACTTGCGTTCACTTTCATACCCCTTTCTTTTAATGATCCGTTCATTAATGTAACCATCATTTGCAACTCGGCCGCCGACGACGCAAGAATAACTTGATCATCGGCGTACAAAAGGAACTCAATCATTCTTAATCCGCATTCTTCAACTTTCAAATTTTGCAAACAACTGTCCATAAATAGGTTGAACAGCCACGGGGAAGCCACACAGCCCTGTCTGACACCTTTATGGATGTCAAACCAGTCCGAGTAGACCCCTTTGATCCTAACACAAGCACTAGAGTCCCTATAAAGAGACTCCAATGCCTGTATCAAGCCAGCGCTCAACCCAAATGAGTTCAGTGTTTGCCATAGCAAATACCTATCCACTCTGTCATAGGCCTTTTCCAAGTCCATGAACGCACAAAAAACCTTTTGGTTTTTGGCCAGAAACTTCTCCGCGATCATGCGCATGGAAAAGACTGATCTGTACATCCCATTCCCTTTCTAAATCCCGCTTGCACATCCCAAATTTTTCCATCAGTTTCTTTCATGACCCTTTCAATCAGTACCTTAGCATACAGTTTTCCCACAATGCTAAGAAGGCTGATGCCACGGTAGTTTTTAGTCCTGCTGCGACCCTCTTCCTTTATATACTGGGACTATCACGGCTTTGCACCAGTCTACCGGTACCCGCTTCAGTTCCCAGCATAAATTAAACAAGGTGTGCAGCAGGCCTGCCACCACTTCCTCTCCAGCCCTTAGCATTTCGAGTGAAACTCTATCATATCCGACAGCCTTACCTGCTTTCATGCTTTTCATTGCTTTCATTATTTCATCTATACTTATCTCGCTACCTCTTTCCTCTTCTTTCGGTGTTTCTACTTCACTTAGTACACACGTTGTCTCCTCACTCATAAACACGCTTTCAAAATATTCCTTCCATCTCTTTAAACTCAAAACTTCATCATTCAGAATATAGCCATTCTCGTCTCTTATAGCATTCATCATAGGCTGTTTTGAATGTCCCCTGGCAGTTCTTACAAGTTTCCAGAACATTTTAATATTCGCCTGGAAGTTATCCGATATTCTTTTATCATTCTTATCCATTCTTTCTTGCTTTTTTCTTTCAATTACTTCTTTTACTCTCTTATTAAGATGTCTAAAGACTGCCTTTTTTCTTTCAATATCACTATTCGTACCACTAGAATTAGCAGCCTTTGTTGCTAGTAAATCTAGCCATGCTCTCTTCTTTGCTTCAACTTCTATACGTATCTCATCATCCCACCATAACGTATTATTTTTCCTTTCATTCTTTCTCTTACTAACACCACATACTTCGGTAGCTGCATCCACTAAACCTTTCTTTACATTTTGCCATATATTCTCCAAGTCTAACTCCTTCATATATAATTCATCCAAACCACTTATATTTTCTTTCAGTCTACATTTGAACTTGTTTTTATCACTTTCATCTTGTAACCTTTGGTGGAGCCACGTGTTTAAGGCTGCCGAAAATCTAGTTCCCCGGTCAAACCTCAAACCTATTACGCGAGATATTAACTAAAGTGGACTGTATATGCGATTGCTTCTACGCTTACGTCAAGCGACTACTATAGCATGCGGTACAATGCACTCGCTCTTCCCTAAACTAAACTATTACTTGTCGAATCGATGAAAGGAATCCTGCTTGACTAGGAAAAAAAACACAGATTGGAGCGGGTTAAATTATTAGCAAGCAGGTATAATTAAGGAATATTGACTCACCGGGGTTTCTTCTTCCTGTCGATCACTATAGCGGCGACTTCCGGAACCTCCTCTGGACAGACACTTCTGGGGCCCCAGTGGTGCGTCAGGAGAGAAGAGTTGGTTCAACGACGACTGCGGCGGGAGAAGAGGCTCGCGCATCGGTCGCGCGTGTCTTATATATCCTCGGCTCGGGTGATTACGCGATGTTCTAGAATCGTCTTCTTTCCCCTCCCACCCCACCACCCCGATGTGTCGATAGGAGGGTACGAATGATATTGTTTGGAAAGGAAATAATGATTCTACAAGTTCCTACCGTCAAAATAAAAAAACGCGAATGGTTTTCCGCGCAACCATCTCCCCCCGCCCTTGAAGGATTTCCTTCAAAAAAAATAACTAAACAACTAGAGCTAAGATCGACTAACAAATAACTAACTAACGCTAAGATTACCTAAATTAAACTACAATTTCAGTCTAGAAAGCTAATTTAAATTATGGAAGAGGCAAGGGGCACAAACGGATAACAGGACGTAGGTAAGACCCAACCGTGGTCTTAACGCGAGCTATCCTAATTACTCCGTCGGAACCGGGAAAGACCTCCTCGACGATTCCTAACGGCCAATGGAGAGGCGGCGTATTCTCCTTAGTGAGCACAACTACGGTTCCTACAGCTAAAGGCTCTGTCGCTGTGTTCCATTTTTGCCGAGACTGCAAAGTATGCAAGTATTCCATCCTCCATCGTTTCCAAAACGATTGCACTAACCGATCTAATAATTTGTGGCGTGTGGAAATGCTAAGTCTGTTCTCATCCATATCCGCGGCGGGCAGATACCTTAGAGGCGTTAAAGTCAAAAAATGTGCTGTAGTTAGAGCCAGCGGTTCCGAGGGGTCACTAGATAACGTCCGACAAAGTGGGCGGCTATTCATTACGCATTCAATTTGAGCGAGCACCGTACTTAGCTCTTCGAAGGACAAAATTTGATCTCCTATTACTCGGTATAAGTGGCTCTTTAGACTTTTAATATTAGTCTCCCAATTGCCCCCAAAATGACTCGCGGCTGGGACGTTCAGAGACCACTCAATGCGGTTCTCGGCTAGAATGTGAGCGAACTCCGAATTATAATACTTGCTAGCTAAGAGCTCGTGTAGTTCCGATAGAATACGTTTTGCACCGACGTAGTTCGTACCGTTATCCGAATATAATTTACTTACAGGGCCTCTGCGCGATAGAAATCTTTTAAATGCACCCATAAAGCCTGCTGTGCTTAGATCACCAACGAGTTCTATATGCACTGCTCGAGTAGTTAGACATACGAAAATGCAGACGTAAGCCTTTGTGGATCTTATACCACGCCCGCGAGTGAGCGTGACCTTAAACGGACCAGCAAAATCAGACCCGGTGTGCGTGAAGGGCTTTACCGATTGTATCACTCTACAAGATCTAAGTTCCGCCATTTCCGGAAATGACGGCTTGGGGCGTGCCCGAAAGCAAGCTATACATCTGTGCACCCGATTGCGTATTAAACTACGTGCAGAAAGAATCCAATAATTCTGACGCAAGATCGACATCAATAAATCGGGGCCAGCGTGCGAGTTCAATTTATGATGATAATCGACTAATAAGTTCATGATATGGTCTTTACGCGGTAAAACTATAGGGTGCCGTTGGTCGAAACTCAATTGCGAGTTGGACAAGCGTCCACCTACCCTTACAATCCCATCCTGTAAAAATGGCTTAAGGCGTTGAAAGGCGCGACTACAAGCTCTATTCGATTGTAATCTTGTAATTTCTTCAGAGAAGTGCGCACGTTGAAGTTCACGTAATACTAGCGACTCGGCATAGTTGTAATCGGATGCTAAGACATACGGACGTCGCGGTAAAAGCTTCGCGAATCGACAAACGTAAATTACGCTACGCAATAATTTCGACCAAGAGGACAAGCGGTTCGCCAGAGCAATGATTGGAGAAACCTCGCTCGAAACGTTCGCCACTAGAGCGTGTCTCTTCTCTTCCGGCGGTTGTGACACTGACGAAGGTTCGAAATCGGTTATTGGCCATTGTGAGGGATCCAAGTAAACCCAAGAAGGTCCATGGAACCAAAGCGGGTGGTCCATTATTTGCATCGGGGTGAGTCCCCGGGATAGACAATCGGCAGGGTTTTCCTTACCGGACACGTGATAAAAGTTCCGCGTTTCTAACTCGTCTTGGATCTTGGCCACTCGGTTCGCGACAAACGTATCCCAACGGTGGGGTGAAGAATGAACCCAACATAAGGCGACGGTGGAGTCGGAAAAGGCAAATATTCTTTCTATGTGAACTCTATCCCTACATGCGCCGATAACTGTGGTAATAAGCTTGGTGAGTACTAATATTGCGCAAAGCTCTAAGCGCGCCAGAGAGACAACCTTACGGGGGGAGACTCTCGACTTAGAACTAATGAGGCTAATCGAATTTCTACCATTATTCTGGACATGGAAATATACAACGCCCCCGTAAGCCTTCTCGCTGGCGTCTGCAAATCCAACAACCGTTATGCTGCTATTTCTATCGACATTTATATGACGCGGTATTTTAATTTCTCTTAGTAAAGGAAGTTCCTCTCTAAAGCGCTGCCACAATCGAACAATGCTGTCAGGCGGCGAGTCATCCCAATCGCATTCAAATAACCAAAGTTGTTTAATCAAAAAGCTTAGCGTATAATACCACCGGAGCTACGAAACCCATGACGTCCCATAATCTAGCAACGCATGACAGTATTGTGCGCTTTGTGCATTTCTCTACGGGCGGATTTACCTTAAGGCTAAACACGTCGGACTCTGGTGACCAACACAGACCGAGCACCTTGTGTGTATCGGAATCGTCGAATTCCTTTATCGCCGAAAGACGGTGTGATAGTGGGATTGTATCTAAAACCGGACGCGAATTACTAGTCCACTTCACAAGATCGAATTGACCCGATTTCATGAGCCTTATAACCTCGGCGGTGGTTAGGGTGGCCTCCTCCACGCTATCGACCGAATACACAAAATCATCCATATATAATCCGCTCTCAATTGCCCTCTTAGCTTTAGGATAAGAGGGACCTTCATCGTGAGCGAGCTGTCTCACCGTGCGTAACGCATGAAATGGGCTCGACTTTAAACCAAAACAAACGCGGTTAAATTCTAACACCATTAGAGGTTCCTTTGGGTGGAAACGATATAAAATGCGCTGGAATCTACGGTCGCATTCACGGACCCCTATGCAAAGAAACATTTGGCGAATATCGGCGGATAGTGCTATACTAAACAAACGAAAATTGACTATTATATCAAATAAACTGCCCTGTAAATTTTGCCCACTATAGAGGATATCGTTAAGCGACAGGTGAGTGCTAGTTTTAGCACTAGCGTCGAGCACTACACGTAATTTAGATGTAAGTTTGTCCTCTCTAATGACTCCGTGGTGTGGTATAAAATACGACGGTGTGTCTTCGTAGTTATCTAATTTCGAAGCCACAAGTGATATGTAACCTTCTCTTATATATTCGTTAATGACGCCGTCGTAAGCTTCCTTTAACTGGGGCGAAGCGAGCATCCTACGCTCCAAGCTGTAGAAACGTTTTTCCGCCATTTGACGCGAATCGCCGAGAGATAAAACATCTCCCTTAAAGGGTAGCGCTACACTATATCTACCGTCGCGATCACGAACGGTCGTGCGGACGTAAACTTCCTCGCACATCCTGTCATCTGAACTAGCTATGGGTGGGACGTTCACCTCCTCCATCTCCCAAAATTTGCGGACTAACGACTCGAGCGGTTCGACAGCCATACCACAATAAGAGGCTGCCGAAACACTATCTAGGATGGGGGCGGAGCCAAGGATCACATAGCCCAATACGGTTTCCAGTGCGTAAGGCGCGGTATGCGAGGAGTTGCTCCTGACCTTATTGTTTAACAAAAGATGAGGGAAAAGCGATGCCCCAATGAGCATGTCTATGTTTCCAGGAACGGCGTAAGTGTCGTCTGCTAGAGTCAAATTTTTAAATTCAATCATTGCCGAGGTGTCAACCGAAATGGTTGGCAACCGTTCAGTGACCCTATCTACTACCAGTGCATTTATATCAAAGTTAACGTTACGATCTATCCGAGAATAAAATTTTAAATTTATATATCCCTGTGTCGCTTTACTAGTACCTCCGATGCCTTTAACTACAGGACATGAAAGTGACCTATTTATTACTAAGCCTAAGCGCTGACAACATTGTCGTGTTATAAAGCTATTTTGGGCTCCGCTGTCCAGCAGTGCACGGACGCTTTGTTTGTTTCCACGCGAATCCCTAACCAAAATACGCGCCGTACCCAGTAACACGGTTGAAGGAGGTTGTGCTCCCATATTTGCCAATGAGCACAGAGCGACATCACCAGGTCGACCGCTAGAATCGTTGACCTTAGTAGGGGTGAATTCCTTATTCGCCTTACTTGACGCCGCTATGTTGCTATTTTCAAAATGTAATAGCGTGTGATGTTTCCTGGCGCACTTGCTACATACGGAACTCGAATTGCATTTTGCAACTAAATGCTTATCGCTTAAGCAGTTCAAACATAGGTTGTTTGTTTTTACTAACTTATAACGTTCGCTTGGTGAATATTTACGAAAAGTCGCACAGTTATATAAATTACCGTGTTTATCTTTACATACTATACAAGTATGCTGGAGCGATGTCGGCGTAGCGGTTACGTAAGTTAACGACCCTGCTATTTTAGATGGTTGAGTCTGTCTACGGTCGACGCACCTTTTAATCTCCTGTTTAACGTTCGGTGAGCGCTGCATCACCTTTATTTGATCTCGCACGAACGATGCTAATGAATGAAAGGAAGGCATCTCCGAGCTACGATGCTCCATTTCAAACGCACGCACGGTGTCGGAGTCTAATTTCTTTAATGCTATATGGAGAAACACCACGTCCATGAGGTCATTAAACTTCAAATTCTTAAGTGCAGCCACCGATGCCACAAATTTATCGAGAAACTGCTCTAAGCCGTTGATGTTCGCGGATGATATAGGTTTAAGATCGAATATCTGGTTCAAATATTCGGAAGCTAACATTCTCCTATCTTCATATTTAGTTTTAAGCGTTTCAAATATTAATACGTAATTGTTTGCTGTAGGTGTAAAACCCGAGCAGATCGACTGTGCTCTGCCACTAAGTTTGCTAATTAAGTAATATAATTTTTCAGCGTCCGATAACGATGGGTTGTTGTGTATATTGTTTTGAAAACTACTGAAGAAGAAGGGCCACGTCTTAATATCACCATTGAATACCGGAATATCTATTGGCGGTAACCTAATTGAGTCACGAGGGCGTACCTGCATTTCAGGCTTCGCTTCACCTTGAGATTGTAGCAATTTTGCGGTTCTCTTCACGCGACACAACATATCTTCGAATGCCAGCAGCGGTTGGTAGTTCACTATGTATTTCGGGTCGGTTTGTAGTTCCGACTGATTAATTTGATCTAATATTCTTTCGTAATCTGTCCGCAAATTATCTATCGTTTCGATTTCATTTAAAAAGGCCTCCCGTACTGCCTCTATATGAATGTTCTTTATATAATCACTTATATTCTGCATACGCGAAAAGAGTATGTCCCTCTTGGCATAAAGCGTTTTAATTTTGATTTCACTTCCACTAACTGCCATTTTAAATTATTATAATAAAGTTATATTAATCACAATTAATCTCACACGCATAAACGACGTAGGATGAATACTCGGCGTGCCGTATTACGTAATCAGATCGAGCGCCCGATGCAGTCAAGGCTACGCGTCGTTTGCTAAACCTAATAATTTTATAAAATTGTGGGGTAAGCGTATCAAACGGTTGCTATCACGCCGTTTCAATTATTTAATAAGCTTTAAATTTAACCAAATACGAGCGCTATTAAATGAATAATTCTGTTTGCGAGTAACAAATCAAAATTTTAATTTAAACGAACACTATTTAAGTCTATTCTATAAATTAGAGTGCGTTATCTAAACAATTAATTTAATAATTCGACCAGAAAATGGTTGGATAACCACTAAACACCAATCCAGATCCGGCTCGAAGGACCATAAAATGGTGGAGCCACGTGTTTAAGGCTGCCGAAAATCTAGTTCCCCGGTCAAACCTCAAACCTATTACGCGAGATATTAACTAAAGTGGACTGTATATGCGATTGCTTCTACGCTTACGTCAAGCGACTACTATAGCATGCGGTACAATGCACTCGCTCTTCCCTAAACTAAACTATTACTTGTCGAATCGATGAAAGGAATCCTGCTTGACTAGGAAAAAAAAACACAGATTGGAGCGGGTTAAATTATTAGCAAGCAGGTATAATTAAGGAATATTGACTCACCGGGGTTTCTTCTTCCTGTCGATCACTATAGCGGCGACTTCCGGAACCTCCTCTGGACAGACACTTCTGGGGCCCCAGTGGTGCGTCAGGAGAGAAGAGTTGGTTCAACGACGACTGCGGCGGGAGAAGAGGCTCGCGCATCGGTCGCGCGTGTCTTATATATCCTCGGCTCGGGTGATTACGCGATGTTCTAGAATCGTCTTCTTTCCCCTCCCACCCCACCACCCCGATGTGTCGATAGGAGGGTACGAATGATATTGTTTGGAAAGGAAATAATGATTCTACAAGTTCCTACCGTCAAAATAAAAAAACGCGAATGGTTTTCCGCGCAACCATCCTTTCTGTTCTAATACTCTGTAACGCAGTGGTAGAAACAGACGATCGATGGCGCCAACGCCTGAATAAACCATTAATTCGGCATAAAACTAAATAATGATCCGTTCCTACATTAGAACCCCGGTAAGCTCTCGTATCTACCACTGCGCCCCTCAATCTTTCATCCACAATTACGAAATCTATCATGCTTCTATCGTCACCTCTTTCCCAAGTATACATGTGAATCCTCTTGTGGCGAAAGCAAGTGTTCGTCACAAAAAGATTCTTTTCCATACATACGGTGAGGAGACTTTCACCATTCTTATTTATACTTTCATCACCAAACGTTCCCAATATCCTTTCATAACCAAGCCTCTTGACCCCAACCCTTCCATTAAAATCTCCTAGCATAATAATATTTTCATTTCCCTTACACTTCATTAACACCATCCTTACCATTTCCCAAAACTGCTCTCGGATATAAATGGGCTTAGACATGTCTGGGGCGTAGACCCCTAACGTAAACAACTTCTTTAAGCCCACTTTCATTCGTATCCATAGCAGTCTTGGGCTTTCTCATTCATACTCTTTCACACATTGGCCCATTCTTTCTGAAAGGATGATACCTACTCCCTGGCATGCCCGCTCGATCTCGTCTACACCAGACCAGTATGCGGTATACATGCCATGTGTAGTGACATCCTTCCCCTTCCTTTTCGTCTCATTTACGCATAACACATCTATTCCTCTATCATTCATCATATCGCATACTTCATCCATTTTATCATTCATTGCCCCACATACATTCAATCCACTGCAATCCACTTTTCGCCTCTCCGGGAGACAGAACGTGACGGGTGGCGAACCTCGTCGCCGGTTTTCCTCCCGGAGATTCTTCGCACCCCTACCCCATTAAAGGGGCGCCGGGAACTCGGGGCCATTTCTTTAATTCGATTCCTCATGGTGCGAAATGGGGTAGTATATTTAACGCCGCTACCACGGCGTGGAGCCGAGTCTGTGGTATCGGCTTGTCGCTCATTTAGCACCACCCGGGGGACCCGTGTAGGGTGGGCCTAGGAACAGGTGGTCAAATCCTACGGACGCGAGCGACTTATCCCCTAGATATCAGTCGGGAATCGAATGAGAGCTTTCACAACTTTTTCTGCTACCGGGGCGGCGCTACAATAAGGTAAAATATTTGACAGTTCTCATATCGGAGAAATTGATTTGCTGGAGAAGTTTAAAGATTAATTCTTGTTTTTGAAATATTAGTTATATTTTGCATTAATTCGATTAGAAATGTAGGAGAATTAAAAAGAGTTGTAACATGTAAAAAAATTAAGTGCACACCACTAAGGCATTATTTTGTGTATAATATACACTATAAACTGGAAAACTTTCTCTTAAAACGCAACTTTTCAATGATGATGATAACGTATACTTATCATATAACTTCGCCGGTGAGCGGGAGATTATTTTTCATTTCACTTGCACTCGCGTTCAAATAAAATGTTAGATTAAGTTAATTTTTATTTCGCCTTATTTAGACCAACAAAAAATGGACAGGGCATTCCGTGCATTCAAGGGACGCCGAAGGCATGCTCAACGTCTTAACACGCACTCACGCACAAACATTTCTTCCATAATTCCTTAACAGCCCGTAAAAGTTTACTCCTAGATGCACACATATGCACCTAGACCATGTTGTTGATTGAAAATTATTTTAGATGGATATTTGTGCGTAAGTTAATTGAGAATAGATTTAACTTGGTTTAAGCGTAACTGGAGCACTGCGTCTATCTTTCTTTGTCGGTCTTCTTAAAACGTAGCCACCTCTTAACACTGTATTATTTTGTTGCATACATAAAAAGCAGTATTCCTAATAATTTTTTTAAAGAATATTAACAATGCTATAAACATTACTAATATTCCCCTTAACCACTCGTGGTAAAGCTTAAGTTGCTTGTGTTACGAGTGGTTCACGCTAGTAGTCGAATGGCGGATTCGAACTCACGACCTTTTTGAGTTCGCAGTCCGCGCTCTGCCATTAGGCTACTGTCGCTTCAAATTCATTCATTTTTATAATTATGCAGTAAATAAGTCTTCGGTGAGTTGTCTTGGTCGTTGCGATCTGCCAAAGCACCGATGCTTAAACAAAGAGGAGATAAAACCTGGCCCCGTGCCCAAGCACATGGGATGGCATTACACTGCAAAGGACGCACCCGAACATCAGGTACGCGGAATATTTAATTACCTACTTAAATTGGATCTTATTACAAGAAAATATTGACAACACAGCAGTATATTATACAACTACGAAGGTAGACGCACTTTATTACACTACACTGTCTTTTTTTACGCGGCAGAGCCATGCTGCAATAATATTAGTAGTATAGTTGTAGCACGAATGGGTCGGCTCGACCGGGGAAGGACCGCGCTCTCACAGAATACCAGCGTAAAATACTAGCTCAATGCTGCTGTGTTTCGTATGGTGAGTGTAGAGAACCGGAGACCCTTCTTACTGGAAATGAGGCATTCCATCTAAGTCCTCACGGGTGACAACGCATCTGCATTTTTATTCATAGTCGAGGATAGATGTAGATGTCTATGGACTACAGTAACCACTTGCCGTCAGGTGGACTGTGTGCTCGTTTGTCACCCTTATCCTATAAAAAAAAACTTATCTGACGTCAGACAACAACGATAACTCGCACTCACAACCTGCAATAAATTAGCACTTAAGTGTAACACCGGCAATTACCTAAAATCACTCGCATGCTATACGTTGTTATAACAAACAAGTAAGATTCTTATAAAGACGAACACACATTCCACTTTGAGATAATAGTAATCACATAGTAAACTTTTTGCTCCCGGATTTTTTTTTTGCCAACCAGTAATCGATCAAAATGTAAATATCACATCCCTGAGGACAGAATGAAATGCCTTGTTACCTGTGAAGTCTCCAATTCTCTACATTCCCCTTACGACATAATATGCTGCTATTTACGCTGGTATTCTGTGAGAGCGTGGTCCCCTCACCTCTCCGATCAAGCTAACACATTATTCAGATGTATGCACTCAATACGGCAGCAGAATGGCGTAGCAAATTTATGCGAGCAAATTGTTTCCATAATTTTATTCTATCTGTTTTTTCAGCTAAGATGTGGCTGGCGTCCAGGTCACATTTCATGTTCCGTCCTCAGAAAAATTGAACGGCATAATTGCATGAAGAGTGGTGAATGTGGTACACATTGTACCATTTCTTGTTCGAGACCGACTTGCTTAAAGCCTTGTTGCACGACTCCCAAATGCGTTTCAATCTGCCCTTCAACCAACTCCTGTAAGCCCCCGATTTGTGGACAACCTATTATAAGAGTTATAAGACATGGAGGTCAATACAGTATTTGTACAAAACCCTCAAACATTATCAATGCACCTTCAGGTCCTTACCCGTTGAAGTATGTTCTTAACACCGATGACAGTGAAGACAAAGAAGGAACAGCCAAATATAGCGTAGAAGCAAAGTTTAATGATTACCATTTTGATTACACTAGCTCGCAATCATCTTTTGTGCTTGATTTTTCGCCGCCAAATCAAAAATGTTACAAGACGTGCCCGACAAAAAGTGCTATGTGCTTGCTTAGTGAGGCTAAAAAATAACATAAAAATTTCAAATCCTTTATACTAAAGTTGTTCTTTTCAAAGTATACTTTGAAATATTTTACATATCTTATTGAATTTGTAAATGGCAGTCTGTTGTAATTAACATTTATTAACAACATTTATTAATAACATTTATTTAATAAAAGAAAATATTTCTTTATTTTTATTTTCACGCTTTGAATCTTTGGCTAATATTTAACAATGTATAAATGAGCTATGATAAAAATTCCGTTTGCAACAGGACCTTACTGATGCTTGGAGTTCTTGTCTTGTGATTCAGTTCCTATATAAAAAAACGAAGGCGAGTGGTGATGGAGTAAGAAAATTTGGCACCCGATTTCGTCTCAGAGTGTCACAAGAGGACGCACGGATGGCTATACCATTTCGTTTATGGCACGTTAAAATACCCCGAACGATGACGGGGAGCGTACCTATAAGGTGCGAGACAATGGTGGTAGAAAAAACCTAACAGTGAATTGCTAAGGATTAATGAAGAAGAAATAAGTACCCAATGGCACTTAAAAGCAATTTTAAAGTTGCCCCTGAACATATTTTGTTGATCAGTGTCAGATATACAAAGTACATCATAATCAAGTTGTACTTAATAGAACTTGGCTTCCTTAAAATACTTGTTAAAGAAATTCCTGTTAAGTGAAATCAATCCTTTTTCAAAATCATAATGATACTTCTATTTTCCTTTCTGTTTCTGTGTTAAGCATCACAAATTCTGTTTACTCCACCAGGAAATACCACACCTTCACAAAACATTAGCACAAAATTACATCATAATGCTAGTGCGTTTCGTAGAGCAGGTGACGTGAACCTGAAAGCCTTTTTTCCGGCATTCATTTTAGTCTTTAAAAGTGACAACAACTATAACTACAACTATACATATAATCGAGGATATATGTTAAGAGTCTATGGATCACAGCCACTTACTATCTCTCACTCACGCACTCATCCGATAGATGGTGTGCTCTTTTGTCACCCTTAAAATATTTTTATTTTTTACGTTTGAAGGAGTACCTTCAGCTTTTTAATTATTGTTTATGGTCCGATCTATGCAGAATGAACTTACTCTGTCTTGAAGTCTTGCAGTGGTATGCTTGGGTTTAGCTTTAATTTTAAACAATTACAGGGTCCCAAGAAGGTGGTAGTACCCAGCCTCCTTCTCTATTGAAATTAGGATGTTTTTTAATTTCAATAGCCTCACGTATCATCCTTGGTAGGAATCGATGTTCTTTCGCGAGGATTTGTGGTCTATCAAATCTGATGTAATGGCTGCCTAAGATATGATCGCAAACTGCTTGTGTTGTTCTTACCATCTTGACACTTGACAGATGGTAAGAACTAACTAATCTTCTTCGGCGGCTTGTAGAATGTTCTAATAGAAGCTCGCTTCAAGATGTAGCCAATCTTGTCTGTGACACCTCTGACATATGGTAGTACAGCAGGCACACGCTCGACTGTGGCCGGCTTAACTCGGTCACTGTGACGTAGGCGCGGGACCCGAAGCTTGTTGTCGTGCAGAACCTCCTTGACGTGCTGAAGTTCGGCGGTCAGGTGTTTGCTGTCACAGATGCCTCGTGCTCTCTGTAACAAAGATTTGCCCACGGTAGCTAACTGTGAGGGATGATGGTAAGATTCACCGTTTATATATCGGTTTGTATGGGTCTTTTTCCTATACAGTTTTTTTTATTCTTTTTTTAATTTAGGCACTTACGTTATTTTTAACATGTCAGTCCCATTGTACCTTATTACTAAATAACACACTACAATTTCTTAAATTATTTACACAAAATATTACATAAATTATATACCATTTGAGCAGCATTAGACAACGTTACAGACAGAATCATAGATTACTGACTATATACTAGAGAGACAGAATGCTTTTATATTGTTGCGCGGCTAAGTTGACATTTTAACAGTGGTAGAGCCACGCGGCAGCTTTGCTGTCGCGCGTATGGGCCGGCTCAAACCGGGGTGGTACCACGACCTCACAGAATACCGGCGTGAAGTGGAAGCTCTGCTTCCGCGTTTCGTCTGGTGAGTGCAGGTGGCCGGAGGCCCAAATCCCCCCCCCCCCCATCAACATGGTAGCGGAATTCAATGATAGACTACCCCAGGAGGGTACCAGCACCCCTGGAGAATCCCTCGCTGAGCATCCACGACCATGTTTCTCCACTTCTGAGCGTGGGTGCTCAGGCTGCCCCGCATATTCTGGGGGGGGGGCAAAATTCCGCTCAAGACTAAAACTGCTCGGGGCAAACGGAGCAACAAGACCAAGGCGACCCCTGCCACGCTGTCCGTGAATTTCTGCAATATCAGGGGACTTCACTCCAACCTAAACGCCGTCCACTACCATCTCGAGACGGCGAGGCCGGCTCTGCTCTTTCTGACCGAGACGCAGGTGTCCTCTCCGGCTGATGTCTCGTATCTCTCCTACCCGGGGTACAAACTGGAACACTCCTTTGTGCCTCGGGCTGGAGTTTGCGTTTACGTCAGAGAGGACATCTGTTCTCGACGCCTCGGCAGACTTGAAGGTTCGGACCTGTCCATCCTTTGGCTACGCGTAGACAGCGACGACCATCCGCGCGTCTACGGGTGCCTCTATAGGTCCCACAGCGGTAATGCCGAAACAGACCGACTCTTCGACCACGTCCAAATGGCTGCAGATTCGTTGCTACAGCAGATCCCCTCCGCAGAGATCGTGATCCTCGGCGACTTTAACGCCCATCACGCCGAATGGCTCGGTTCACGTTTAACCGATCATGCGGGGAGATCTGTTCATGATTTTGCCTTGGCATATGGTCTGACACAACTGGTTACTTCGCCTACGCGGATTCCAGATGTGGAGGATCATGCACCTTCCCTGTTGGACCTTCTGCTGACCTCTCACCCGGACGGATATCAGATTTCCGTCGACGCCCCTTTAGGCTCCTCGGACCATTGTCTTGTCCGGAGTGTGGTGCCACTCACGCTGAAATCGCGGTTGCATTCTGCAGGCTGCCGCCGTGTTTGGCACTATAGGTCAGCCGATTGGGATGGGATGCGGTCTTTCTTTGCATCCTACCCTTGGGGGCGGGTTTGCTTCTCGCCGGACGATCCCAACGTTGTTGCGGATTCTGTCGCTGATGTGGTACTTCAGGGTATGGAACTTTTTATTCCTTCCTCTGTGGTGCCCATTGGAGGCAAATCTCAGCCATGGTTTGGTCGCTCCTGTAAAATAGCATCATGCTATAAGCAGGAGTGCCACCAGGCCTGGGCTGACGCATCAGCGTCCAGGGATGTAAACACCAGCGCTCTAAAAAAGAAGTATAATTCCGCCTCTAGGTCCTTCAAAAGAGTCATTGCCAAGGCAAAGTCAGAGCACATAGGCAGAATTGGCGAGAAACTAGTTCGCCTTCCTTCTGGAACCCGTGCATTCTGGTCTCTCGCCAAGGCTGTCCAGGGGAATTTCTGTCAGCCATCTCTTCCATCTCTGCACAGGGAGGACGACTCACTGGCCCACACCGCAAAGGAGAAAGCCGATCTTCTAGGCTCTTTCTTTGCGTCTAACTCGACTCTCGATGACGGGGGGAGTACGCCGCCGACCATCCCGCGGTGTGAGTGCTCCATGCCGGAAGTGCAGTTCACTCAGCGCTCGGTTCGCAAAGCACTCCTCTCCCTGGACATCCACAAGTCGAGTGGGCCTGACGGAATCCCCCCAATTGTGCCGAGGACGTGTGCTCCAGAGTTGGCACCGGTTTTAACGCGTTTTTTCCGGTACTCCTACTCCCTAGGCGTAGTCCCAAAATCATGGAAGACGGCTTTCGTTTCCACCCGATCCCTAAAAAAGGCGACCGCTCAGACCCGTCCAACTACCGGCCTATCGCCATCACCTCCTTGTTCTCCAAAACAATGGAGTCCATTGTAAACTGCCAGCTCATGAGGTACCTTGAGGATCACCAGCTGATTAGTGACCGCCAATACGGTTTTCGCCGTGGTAGGTCAGCTGGTGATCTTCTGGTCTACCTAACTCACAGATGGGCGGAGGCAGTAGAGTCCAAGGGGGGAGGCATTGGCCGTTAGTTTGGACATTGCGAAGGCCTTCGATCGGGTTTGGCACAAAGCGCTTCTTTCGAAGCTCCCTTCCTATGGGCTTCCCGAGAAATTGTGCGATTGGATCACCAGTTTTCTTGCAGATCGGAGCATCAAGGTCGTTGTAGACGGTGCAAGCTCCGATTGCAAGCCTATTAATGCTGGTGTTCCACAGGGCTGCGTGCTATCGCCAACGCTGTTTCTTCTGCATATCAATGATATGTTGCAGACCCGTAACATTCATTGCTATGCAGATGACAGCACTGGTGATGCTCTTTACACCGGCCGAGCCAATATTTCTCGGGAAAATGTCTCCGAGTGCCGGGACAAACTTGTGTTTGAAGTCGAGTCTCTGCTGGACAGAGTCTCGGATTGGGGGCGACTAAATCTAGTCCAGTTTAACCCCCAGAAGACACAAGTTTGCGCGTTAACCGCTAAAAAGAACCCCTTTGTCGTATCCCCTCAGTTTCAAGGCACTCCCCTTGTTGCCTCAGCCAGTATCGGAATCCTCGGCGTCGACATATCGAGTGACGTGCAGTTTCGTGGTCACTTGGAAGAGAAGGCCAAATTGGCCTCTAAAAAGCTTGGCGTGCTCAGCAGAGCGGGACAGTATTTCATGCCGGCACACCGCCTGCAACTTTACAAGGCGCAGGTTCGGCCGCACATAGAATACTGTTCCCATCTCTGGGCTGGGGCTCCCCAGTACCAGCTCCTTCCACTTGACCACATCCAGCACAGAGCGGCTCGAATCGTCGACGACCGAGTGCTTTCCGATCGGCTCGATTCTCTGGCACTGCGAAGAGATGTTGCATCCCTTTGCATTTTCTTTCGCATATATCATGCAGAGTGCTCTGAGGAATTGTTCGGATTAATCCCAGCCGCCAAATTTCGTGAACGCACTACGCGCCAAACGTCCCGATACCATCCACACCATCTGGATGCTTGGCGGTCCACCACTGTACGTTTCAAAAGGAGTTTTCTTCCGCGTACAACCTCTCTGTGGAATAATTTACCACCGGCGATTTTTCCGGACCGATACGACCTGGGGACTTTCAGAAAAGAGCTTACTCCTTTCTAAAGGGCCGGCAACGCATCTGCAATTCCCCTGGTGTTGCAGTTGATCATGGGCGGCGGTAGTCACTTAACATCAGGTGAGCCACATGCTCGTTTGCCCCCTCTTCTATTAAAAAAAAATCTCATGGCACTAGCGCCATCTAGTGTCGGGTAACAGAGCGGGGAGAGAGCTTTCCAGAAAATGACATGACTAATTTTATTTAACCGACAGCGCCATCTAGTATCAAATTGAAGAACTAAACTTTATAGAAGCTCTACACTCGATCTTTCTGCGCTTTGTCGGTTGGCGCGCGTATTTACTCGAATATTCTGGATGTTTTCGTGGAAGAGCCCTATTTAAAGGCGCTGCAATACGCGATCGGGGAAGGATTGAAGTTGGCGAGACAAGCGAAGCTTCGGAGCGGAATAAAGTGAATCAGTGTGATTAATTATTAGTGTTTTTAACTTTAATTAGTGTAAAGTGAATTAAAGTGTTAATTTAGGTAATTCTATCGGCAATTTTTATTGTCACGAACCTCAAGCTCGTAACAATATTCACCTATGTTACATATTTTAATGTCAGTTTTGGCAACTAGTAGTTTCCTTTCATGGTGATTTTTGGAACATTCCCCGAGCAAGTGTTGTACATCTTCTATTGTTTTGCATGTATCGCAATTTGGAGATTGTTTCTTTTTCATTATGAAAGCAAACTTGTTACACGGAATGTGTCCGGAGCGAAGTCGCATTGCTAATACAACATATTTTCTATTCAACAGACATTGATTAAACCAAGGCACTTTCGGACGCTGACTCTGGATGGTTTTGTACCAAATCCCTTTTTCTTGCGACCTTTTGTCAAAATATTCTTTCCAAAGTGTATAACATTTCTCTTTATATTTAATTAAAATGTCTGAATAATCAGGATAAATATTACTCTCTTCCGTGGTTGATTGCCAATTTCGCCAGCTTATCAGCCTCCTCATTGCCCTGTAAACCGATGTAAGACGATACCCACTGCAATACTAATTCGCGGTCAGCGGTTTTTACATTGAGGTTTCAATATTTCATTTAATATGGAATATGCTATTGATACACCTTTGAGACCAGAGACGCATCGAGCAATATGTTTAAGAGCACTCTTGCTATCAGTTAGCATGTAATAGGGCATCATTTATAGCAATTAATTCAGCTGACACTATCGTAAAATTATTAGGATAGTGTCAGCTGCTAGAATTTTAATTTTACATTTATTACCCAGCAATGAGTCGAAATAAGCGGCACCTACACCATATATATCTTTGGATCCAACACAAAAAAAAATTGTGCCATCCGAAATAACAGCCTTTCCTATACAGTGTGACCTATTTATCTAAGCTAGCAACTAAAATTCAAGTGTCCGAAGGCGAAAATAAAATTGAGTGGGCGACAAAAATATTGAGGTAATACATGAAGTGTTTCATAAAACAACATTAACATTAAAATAGCAAGTGTTTGTGAGCTGCGGTAATAATATTGCTAGATATTGTATTCTATTCTAGCTTAATATTTTCCTGAAAATAGCGTACAAGATTCGTTCAGCTCCTATAAATTTAGGGGGAGGATTGATGAAGCCACAACGATATATGTATTATTTATATACTTATTGAAAGACTTTTTTTTACTTTTACCACTGGTTAGAGTGGTGAAGTGTAAGGTGGCCTCCGACTAGCTGGAATGACATGGTGAAAAATGTAGGAAGTCGATGTATGCAGATGACTCACGACTGCGCTTTGTAATATTCCTTGGAGAAGGCCTATGTTTAACAGTGGAATTGTGAAGGGCTGTAATTAATGATGATGATGTAAAAGTAAAGCCAACTTAAACAACTTAAAAGCATAAAATAAATTCACATTCTGTTGTCGGGGCTTTTACTTAACTATAAAAGTATTTTTTTAAATTACTATAAGCCAAAATCGTGAAGTGGTGATGTAAAAATATCCTTTACCCCGCATCATCCCGTATGTGTCGTAAGAGGCGATACAGGGAAACTTAAATAGAAGGTGGTGGTAAGTAGTACAGCCACGCTGTAGCTATGTTATGGCTGTAGCACAAATGGATGGGCTCGACCGGGGTAGGACCACGCTCTCACAGAATACCAGCGTCAAATAGAAGCTTAATGCTGCTGCGTTTCACATGGTGCGTGTAGAGAAGTGGAGACCCTTTATGCTGAAAATGAGGCATTCCATCTTAGTCCTCAGGTGTGACAACGCATCTGCATTTTGATTCCTAATCGACGATTAATGTAGATGTCTATAGGCCGTAGATTCCACTTACCATCTGGTGGACTGTGCGCTCGTTAGTTACGTTTAAAGCCACGGATTATTTACCCTCAAATGGACTATGTGCACTATGTAAAAAATGTACTTAAGAAATAAACTATTTTAAACTATTATTTTTAACTATTAATAAACTATTGGTATACAACACGTAACATAATTAACGCACTTTGAGAAAGTAGTTTGTTCAGAATCGTTTATTGAATCGATTCCTATCATTTTTAATATAGGTAATTTTTTATCCCAAAAATAATTAAAACTACGTAAATTACAGTCACACTAAATCTGTACAGTCAAAACAAACTGAAATAGACCGTAACTTAAGGCAGGAAGACTTTTAAGAGTGCAGTTTTATTTGTGTTATTACTAATTCTGTAATTCAATAAAAATAAAGAAAAATGAACTTTATTTCAAGCACGTTAAAGTCTTTGCGTTCGTGGATTTGTACTGTGACCACAACATTCTTCCGGAATTAGTATAACTAATTTATTAAATAATCAGTGCATAAAAATGTTTAACTAAAAATTCAGTGTATGTATTATGATTATAACATAATATACTAATTGGGGTGTCTGAGGGTGTACGTTAATTACGTTACATATTGTATAATACGAAGAGAGTACTACATAAATCTCACGGTGTTAACAAATAATACCTGAAAGCCATTGTAATTCACGAGAGTAATTGCTTGCTTTACAAATAGTAAAAGGCAAGTTGGATTCCCACCAGCATCAGTGAAATTGTTATATTATGTAATTTAAAGTACTGATTTACCTATGTTTGGCGGGACAGTAAATGAAAACATTTTGATTTGCCAAAAAACATAAGAAATAAAAACCCTGCGCCAAGTATTGAGGACGTTTATAGGCTATCTAAGTACACATAATTTACATTTATTTGCTAACAACCTTAGCCACAATATGAATAAACAAAATCCATTAAAATTGTTTTAAAAGAAAAAAAAACAGTTTTCGTACAACAAAACTATATTCATTAACATTTGAAATTAAACCCTAAATCATAAATAAATACAATCTAGTTCTAATTAGCTAGGATTGCCCGATTTTTGAGCTAATGCTAACATATTCTCATTAGCTATCATCTGGAACTCATGGAACCTTTGGGAGACTCTTTGATTCATTCTTAAATATTTCTCCATGCAATTAAGTGTGCATCTTTCCTGAAAGAAGAAAAAAAATTTATGTTTTCCTCAGAATATTATGTCAAAATTTCATGGGTTTTTGAAAAAAAAACCGAGATTAATTTAGAATTGTACAAGACATGTGTGAATCGTGAATGTGATTCATTCGTTTGCACCAGTACACTTAAAAGTATTGATGATTCATTCTTCTGTTTCTGAATGCTACGGTTCAACCAATCACCGCCCATGAATAACCGTAACACCAGGAGAATTGCAAATGCGTGGCCGGCCATTTAGAAAGGAGTAAGCTCTTTTCTTGAAGGTCCCTAAGTCGTATCGGTCCGGAAAAGACGCCGGTAGTAAACAATTCTACAGAGAAGTTGTACGAGGAAGAAAACTCCTAGTAAAACATTCAGTAGTGGACCGCCAAGCCTCCAGATGGTGAGGATGGTATCGGGAATTTTGACGCGATAAGCGTTCGTGAAATTTGGCGGCTGGAACTAATCCGAACAATAGGGTATTTATTTGAGGCTGAAGTTGCAAGCGATGTGCCGGCGTGAAATACTGTCTCACTCTGTTGAGCACGCCAAGCTTTTAGATAGAGGCCAATGGCCAGGCCAAAGGGATTTTTTTAGCGGTTACCGCGCAAACTTGTGTCTTCTGGGGATTGAATTGGACTAGATTTAATCGCCCCCAATCCGAGACTTTGTTAAGCAAGGACTCGACTTCAGACAAGTTTGTCCCGGTACTCTGCGACGAATTCCTGAGAAATATTGGCACGGCCGGTGTATAAGGCATCACCAGTGCTGTCGTCTGCATAGCAATAAATGTTATCAGTTTGCAACATATCATTGATATGCAGAAGAAACAGCGTTGGTGATAGCACGCAGCCTTGTGGAACACCAGCGTTAATAGGCTAGTAATCAGAGCATGCACCGTCTACTACGACCTTGATTCTCCGGTTAGCAAGAAGACTAGTGATCCAATCGCACAATTTCTCGGAAGCCCATAGGAAGGGAGCTTCGAAAGAAGCGCTTTGTGCCAGACGCGATCGATAAGTAAGGTGTCCAGAATATCACCAGCTGATCGACCACGACGGAAACCGTATTGGCGGTCACTGATCAGCTGGTGATCCACAAGGTACCTCATGAGTTGGCAGTTTACAATAGACTCCATTATTTTGGTGAACAAGGAGGCGCGCAGTTGGACGGGTCTGAGCGGTCGCCTTTTTTAGGGATCGGATGGACCAAAGCTGTCGGGACTACGCCTTGGGTGCAGGAGTACCGGAAAAGTCGCGTTAAAACCGGTGCCAACTCCGGAGCACACGTCTTAAGCACAATGGGACGGACTCCATCGGGCCCACTCGACTTACTGACGTCCAGGGAGAAGAGTGCTTTGCGAACCGAGCGCTGTGTAAGCCGCACATCCTGCATAGGGCACTCACACCGCGGGATGGTCAGCGGTGTATTCCCCTCGTCATCAATAGAAGAGTTGGAAGCAAAGAGAGAGATCGCCTTTGTTTTTTGCGGCATGGGCCAGTGAGTCGTCCTCCCTGTGCGGAGATGGGAGAGATGGCTAACAGAAGTTCCCTTGGATAGCCTTGGCGAGAGACCAGAAAGTGGCACCCGTTGCATTCTGGTCCCGAAGGAAGGCGAATTAGTTTCTCGCCAATTCTGCCGATGTGCTCTGACTTTGCCTTGACAGTGACACTTTTGAAGGACCTGGAGGCAGAATTGTACTTCTTTTTAAGGGCGCTGGTATTTGCATCCCGAGACGTCGATGCGCGGGCCCAGGCCTGGTATTATACAATTTTACAGGAGCGACCAAACCAAGGCTGGGTTTTGCCTCCGAAAAGTACCACAGATGATGGAATAAAAAGTTCCATTCCCTGTAGCGCCACATCAGCGACAGAATCAGCAATAACGCTGGGATTATCCAGTGAGAAGCAAACCCGCTCCAGGGGTAGGGTGCAAAAAAGATCGCATCCCGTCCCCGTCAGCTGACCTATAACGCCAAACACGACGGCAACCTGCAGTATGCAACCGCGATGAGAGCGTGAGTGGCACCGTTCTCCGGATCAGACAATCGTCCGAGTAGCCAAGAGGGGCATCGACGGAGACCCGACATCCGTCCGGATGAGAGGTCAGCAGAAGGTCCAACAGGGCACAGGGTACATGATCTTCCGCATCTGGGATCCATCGTAGACGAGGTAACCAGTTGTGTCAGACCATATGCCAAAGCAGTCATAAACGGAAACGTATACCCGCATGATCGGTTAAACGAGAACCAAGCCATTCAGCGTGGTGGGCGTTAAAATCTCCAAGTATCACGATCTCTGCGGATGGGATCTGTTGTAGCACGGAGTCTGTAGCCATCTGGACGTGGTCGATGAGTCGGTCTGTTTCGGCATTACCGCTATGGGACCTATAGAGGCACCCGTAGACGCGGGGATGGTCGTCGCTGTCTACGTGCAGCCATAAGATGGACAGGTCCATACCTTCAAGGCTGCCGAGGCGTCGAATACAGATGTCCTCTCTGACATACACGTAAACTCCAGCCCGGGGTGCAAAAGAGTGTTCCAATTTGTACCCTGGGTAGGAGAGATACGAAGCATCAGCCAGAGAGGACACCTGTGTCTTGGTTAGAAAGAGCAAGGCCGGCTTTGCAGTTTCCAGATGGTAGTGGATGGCGTTAACGTTTGAATGAAGTCCCCTGATGTTGCAGAAACTCACGGATAGCGTGGCAGGGCGCCTTTGACTCCGTATGCTCCGTATTGCTTCGTTTGCCCCAAGCAGGTTGTCTCGAGCGGAATTTTGCCCCCCTCCCCCCCCACAGAATACGCGGGGCAGCCTGAGCACCCACACTCAGGAGTTGAGTAACTTGGTCGTGGATGCGCAGCGAGGGATTCTCTAGGGGTGCTGGTACCCTCCTGGGGTAGCCTTGCATTTAATTCCGCTACTATGTTGATGGGGGGGGGATTGGGCCTCCGGCCACCTGCACTCACCAGACGAAATACAGAAGCAAAGCCTCTACTTCAC
Source organism: Parnassius apollo (assembly GCA_907164705.1). Lineage (NCBI taxonomy): Eukaryota > Metazoa > Arthropoda > Insecta > Lepidoptera > Papilionidae > Parnassius > Parnassius apollo. The sequence continues at coordinate 4,683,966 of CAJQZP010000209.1, forward strand.
GCTGGTCTTCTGTGAGGTTGTGGTACCACCCTGGTTGGAGCCGGCCCATGCGTGCAACAGCAAAGGCTGCATGTGTAATTGTTCTCGTATTATGAAGTAGACATCCAGTACTTGATTTTTTTAATTTTGTTTCCAATTTAGGAGGTTTGTCAGGGTTAAACTCGAATCTTTTACCGTTTTTGGATTTCGGAAATGCCTTTTGAATTATATAAAAATGAATTATGATAAAAATAAATTTCACTAAAATTACATATAACGAAATGAAAATATGTCAATTTGTTTTTTTTAACACAGCTACACTCATAAAAAAAGTTAATCACGCGGACCCAGATAATCAATTTGTAGCTGAAGACGTGACTCATATACAGCAAATTGAGTAGCAGTGGAGAGCAGTCAAGAGGTTTTTCAGAAAACAAAATTATAAACAATTCACATTACACTAATTCATTTACCACTATCATAGCAGAGTATAGGGCAACCTGAGTTTATAAATACAAGTGGTTGAATCCGTTTTAAAACCGAATTAGCATGCCCCAACTTCACATAGTCTTGTCGCCCAAACCCTAGTGATTTTGTAAAGTCGTAGGCGAGGAGGGAGAGCAGCCCCCGCCCGCTGTAGTAAAATCGCAGGCCCGGGAGTGAGCCATAGGGGCTAAGGCAGGTCGCTGAAGGCGACCAATAAGCCGAAGCTGCGGAGGCGAGCATGGATGCCTATGATTTGCTACGCAAGGGGAAGGGGTTGCACTTCCCGCAGTGCCAAAGCCGTTGCAGAAGTAACTTTGTGTCAATATTCCTGTATAAGGTCATAATTTTAATTTTACAAAAAAAAATCATAACTCAAACTATACATTTCCGCAAAATGGGGAAGGGTAGAGGAGGCTTCCACTCCCACCACCGTATGCGAGTACCGGATGTCTACCATTTATTCCTTTGAATTCTATTGTTCAGATCATAGCACACTTCTTTAAAAGCTTGTGCTAATGATTGAAATATCTCTAAATTCAGCTGTTAGCCAAGGAAATTTCAATTTGCATCCAAAATCTATTTGTTCCATCTATCAGCATATAGATACCCTGTGGTAAACATTTTACCATCGGACACCATTTTAAGTAGCGGGGAGAAGAGATAGACAGGAATTACTACTTAACATTTTAATAGTGACATAAATTGTCTCCCTGCTTCCTACTCTATATGGTGAAGGTATCCAACAGTAAAACCAAACCCTAGATCGATTAATATTCTATTAACATTAGATTGATGGTATGTTCAGCTGTAAGCTTATATAAAACTGAATAAATAAATGATTTGTTTGTTACCTCTGAAGACCTCAGATTTCTTGATGTAAAGTCATGTATACAGTCATTGAAACATAATTCTGACAGTTTATTGTATTGCACGAGAAAATCTTTAAACTGAAATATAAAGTTTATTTATTTTAATCAATTCCATATCTGAAATACTATTTGCATTTTTTATATGAACTTGGTGATAATATTATACCGTTTTAATTTGATCTGCTTCACTCATTTCTGGCGGTGCAGCCATTCTTTACAAGCGTCTTTGAAGCAAATTAAGATTTTATTTATTTATGAGAATGATCAAGTCAACTTGAAATAAAATTATAATAACAATAAATCACAAAATATGTAAGTAACGTTTGAGGTTAGAGTTAGTTATATTTTTTTTATTAACTGGCTTTACGGCTCTGGGTTCTAGCCCTTGGAGTGGGCGATACAAAAAGTATAGTTATGGAATCTATATATTGCTTCAATATCGTGTATCCGATATCGACCTAACCAAAAACCATATATCGGGCGAAACACTATAATATTGCTTGTGCCCGACAGCTGATCGCGATTAGCGGCGATATTGCATCGCAATGGTATCGAAATTCGAAATCAAGCTGTATATACAGTATCATGAATGAATACCGAGCAGACTCGATCGCCGCCGACGATCCACGTGAGATACCAGAGTAGAGAGGGAGTGCGCGGTTGATGAAACTAAAATAGCTACTCAATACATACGATTCTAAACCTTAACTCTAACATTATACAAACCTTAACTCTAACGTTATACAAAGTCTGTTTGAAGGTTTATCTTAGTATTTCGGCGCGATTGTTTTATAAAATTTTAACTTTTAACCTTAATCTAAGGGTAGTAATGATCGCAATGCAACTTGTATGTTGTAGCGCTTGTTAAAATTTGACTTTGAACTAAAGAACCAAGAAACTGGGAGCGAATATTTAAGTATTTTTGAAGAATTCTGTTTTTAGTTTCACGTAGGTAGAACAATCGAGTGAATGCATTTATTTGTTGTTTATTCTTAGTTTTGAAATTGATAATTAGATTTTTTTTTGAATTTATTTGTGTTATTTTGGTATAAAACAATGTAATTTTGTGACTTACATTATAAGTATAAATAATAATTTGTATATAAGTAGCTATTTTGTATTATAATTCAGCAAGTACATTTTAAACTTAAAAATTTCTCATTTATAATAATTTGGTGACACAAAATAATTTACGACTCATTTCTAACAGTGTATTTATAAATATGTAGTGTACATTTTTGTGTAGTTACTGTATTGGTTTCAATTTTGTGAAATTAGAACTTTAAAATGTCTCTCTTGTATAAAATACATAGTGCATACTCTGGTTTTCATAATAGTAACTAGTCACTCTAAATATCATATAGGGATACACTATATACTGTGCGTACGTAGCCGAATATCGAATCAGTATCCACTTTGTCAAAAATCATCGCGAAACGAGTATCCAAATAATAATAAATAATATATAATAATAATAAATAATCAAAATGGATGTCGGGGCGGTGGTCGTGGAACCAAGGAACCACTTCTCATTGACGCGGTCATTGGAAAAGTAGTGAAACGTAACCCTCGGAACTTATCCGCCGCCTGGATAGACAACAGAAAGGCATTCGACTCGGTGCCCCATACATGGCTAAAGAGAGTCCTCGAGCTGTACAAGACAGACTTTACAGTTAGAGACTCCCTCGAGCAGTGTATGGGGCAGTGGAGTACGATCCTTTGTCATCTGGGCGAGCGGATGATGGCTGCGGAAAGCCACATAAGGATAAGAAAATAGAAGGATAAGAGATCTTCCAGGGCGATTGTCTGAGTCCAATCTGGTTCTGCCTCTCTTTGAACCCTCTCAGTACTTTACTGGAGGGCTCCGGGAGGGGTTTTCAGCTTCGGAAAGGAGGTACAAAAGTGACCCACCTTTTTATATGGATGACCTCAAGTTATTCGCCTCCAGTCGCTCCCATCTTGTGGAAATGCTAAACATCACTTGTGAATTTAGCAATTCTATTGGAATGGAGCTGGGGACGGATAAGTGTGCGGTCCTCCATGTTGAAAGGGGAAAGGTTGCTAACTCTGAGGGCATAGATTTATCTATGCCCATCAGTTTAAGAACCCTTTCCGAGGCTGAAACGTACCGATACCTGGGTGTGTCACAAAACATCGGTATCGATGAGGCTGGTATGAAACAGTCAGTTTGCGACGTGTTTTATGCACGCTTGACCAAAGTGCTTAACAGCATTTTGTCTGCAGTGAATAAGACACACGCATACAACGTGACAAAGGTTGGGTCATGCCTGTCCTCATGTATACCTTTGGCATACTCAGGTGGACTCAGACTGAACTTAACGCTCTGAATAGAAAAGTCCGCACTACTATGACGTCCCATAGGATGCATTATCCGAGATCGTCGGTAATGAGGCTGTACTTGCCGCGAAAGCATGGTGGGTGTGGCTTTTTGAGCGCGCTCACCATGCATAATCGCGAAGCGTGCTGCCTCCGTAATTACTTCCTGGTGAGATCGGATGATCCATTCTATAAGGACGTCATTTTTTGTGATAAAGGACTTACCCCTCTATCAGCCAACGAGCAATGGTAAGATCCGGCAGTGCAGAGCATTTCCGACCGGGAGACCGTATGGAAGGAGAAGGAGCTCCACGGGAGGTTCTACAAGGCTCTACATGAGCCTTTCGTAGACGCAGTGACCTCCCTTCACTGGCTACGCTTTGGTGACCTCTTTGGGGAAACCGAGGGTTTTGTCTGTGCAATACAGGATCAGGTTATTAAGACCAACAAGTATCGGAGATACATCCTAAAGGATGGCACCGTCGGTATCTGTCGAGCTTGTCGCCATCCCGGTGAGTCACTTAGGCATGTCATTTCCAGTTGTCTCCGGCGCTTTCTAACTCTGAGTACTTGCACAGGCACAACCTAGTAGCAAGAATTCTTAACTAGGAGCTCGCTCTGAAATACGGTCTCGTGGACTAGAAATTACAAATACTTGCCGGAAGCAGTGCTCGAAAATGATCGCGCCAGGCTCTACTGGGACCGGGCCATCATCACAGACAGGACTATTCTTGCGAATAAGCCTGATATTGTGCTGATGGACCGGAGACAGTCAAGGATATTTTTGGTCGACATTACCATTCCGTATGACGAGAACCTCATGAAAGCGGAAACAGATAAACCACAAGGACGCACGTGGCCCTTACTGAGGCGCACATGGCCTCAAGTTCGTACTTGGCCCTTACTGAGGCGCACATGGCCACAAGGACACACTTGGCCCTTACTAGAGGCACACATGGCCCTTACTAGAGGCGCACATGGCCACAAGGACACACTTTGGTCCATACTAGATATAATTCCCTTATGACATTCTTGATACTAACAAAAATATTTACAAAACTAATAAATTACTAGTACTTCTCTACCGACTAATAAGTATTGTTACGAGCTTGAGGTTCGTGACAATAAAAATTGCCGATAAAATTACCTAAATTAACACTTTAATTTACTTTACACAATTAAAGTTAAAACACTAATAATTTAAACACACTAATTCACTTAATTCCACTCCGAAGCTTCGCTTGTGTCGCCGAGTTCACTCTGCCTCGATCGCATCTTGCAGCGCCTATATATTTAAATTAGCAAAGAAATATCCAGAATGTTCAAGTAAACACGGGCAAAGTACCGAGCGTTCGAGTTTCGACTAGGCGCTGTCAGTTGAGTGATTTGTGATGTCATTTTCTCAATGCTCCCCTCGCTCTCGTTCCTGACACTAGATGGCGCTAGTTGACTTATTCATGCAACACTGCCCCCTCCTAAGACATGCTCGTCCCGAGCATTATCGGTCCCATAATAACGCGCCAAGCGATCCACATGGACGATCTTAGGAGTCCCTCTTGCGCCTTTCTGTATCCGGTAGGTCACATCGTTGATCCTGGTTACAATACGGTACGGGCCGTCCCATTTAGCTTGAAGCTTAGGAGATTTCCCTTTGCTGCGGACTGGATTGTGCAACCACACAAGTGAACCTTCGTCGAACCCTTTGTTGTTCATTTTGCGGTCATACCGGGTTTTCATCTTTTCAGACATTTGCTGGCCCGATTGTCTGACGTGCTCATAAACGTCATTCATTTTGTTCCGCAAGTCATTTGCATAATCGGTTATACTGCGTGGGGCATCAGGTGGTATCCCGGTGATCAGGTCCGCAGGCAGCCGTAATTCTCTTCCAAAGTTTGCGAAAGCTGGTGTCACTGCTGTACTTTCGTGAACAGAACTTCGATATGACAACAAAAACGGTTGTATGTGCTTGTCCCAATCTCGTTGCCGATTGTCTACAACTTTTGCTAGGTACCTCTCCAATGTCTGATTAAATCGTTCCACCATTCCATCAGATTGCGGGTGATAAGAAGTCGTTCTTGTTTTATGAGTACCCATAACTCGGCAAGTTTCCTGGAATATTTGAGACTCAAAATTCCTTCCTTGATCGCTGTGAATCTCTAAAGGTACTCCAAAACGACAGAAGACTTCATGAACTAGTTTATCTGCAACTGTTGAAGCTTCTTGATTTGGAATGGCGAAGACTTCTGGCCACTTAGTGAAGTAATCCATCACAACCATGAAATACTTGTTACCGCTTTCACTCTCCGGAAACGGCCCCGCCACGTCAATGGCTATTCTCTCCCATGGTGCACCAACATTGTACAACTTCAATGCACCTCTACTACGAGTCTGAGGTCCCTTTACAGCCGCACAACTTGTACATTTGCGACACCAGTCCTCGACATCGTTTCGACAGTGGACCCAGTAAAACCGTTCTCGGATCTTCAGTAGAGTTCGTTTAACTCCCAGATGGCCTCCTGAACAATCATTATGGTACAGCTGTAGAACATCCGGTACTTTAACTTTAGGGACAACCATTTGCAAATGACAGCTGTCTCCCCGAACGTTTTCCCATTTACGACACAGAACTCCATCCTGAAGCAGCAAGCTGTCCCACTGGGCCCAATAGCTTTTAGTGGTCGAACTCATCGCTGAGACGTCACTCCACTTGGGCTTGGGAGCACTGGCCTTTATCCATTCCAGAATCGGCTTGATGTCCGGATCTTCCTGCTGTGCATGTAGTAAGCTGTCCTTCCACTCGTTGCTGAGGTGGTCTGCCCTGAGCATCCTCACGGATACCACTTCCTTACTCTCTTGCCTAGTACAATGTTTGCAATCTTCAGGACAAGGTCTTCTTGACAATGCATCTGCGTTGCCATGAGATTTCCCGCTGCGATGTTCGATCTCAAAGTCGTATTCCTGCAGTAGTTCAATCCACCTCGCAACTTGTCCTTCTGGGTTTTTAAACTGCAATAGCCATTTTAGTGCAGCATGGTCAGTTCGTAAGTGAAATTTTCGCCCCAGAAGATATTTGCTAAAATGCTGCAACGACTTTACCACAGCTAGCAATTCGCGTCTTGTGACACAGTAGTTCCTTTCCGGTTTTGACAACGACTTGCTGAAGTACGCTATCACGACCTCTTGGTCACCATTACGTTGAGACAACACACCGCCAAGTCCTATATTACTTGCGTCTGTGTCAACTATAAATTCTTTGCTTGCATCAGGGTATCCCAAAATAGGTGTTTTGCACAGACGGTCCTTGAGCTCCTGGAATGCGATGTTACAACTTTCATCCCAGCAGAAATGTCGCTTCTCCTCGGTTAGCTTATGCAGAGGTTTGGCTATATCTGCAAAGTTCTTCACAAAACGTCGGTAATAGGAGCACAAACCCAAAAATGCTCTAACCTGCGTCTTGTCTTTTGGAACCGGCCAATCCTTTACAGCTGCGATTTTCTCTGGATCCGTGCGGATACCTTCTTCCGACACTACATACCCCAAAAAAGTTGACTTGCCGTTTGAATAGTGAACATTTCTTCGGACTCAACTTAAGGTTGGCACTCTTAATCTTCATGAGCACGCGTTCCAGGTTTTGAAGGTGTTCCTCAAACGTACGGCCCACGATGATGATGTCATCCAAGTAGACCAGACAGGCGTCGCCAATTAGCCCGGTAAGTACAAGTTCCATCAGCCTTTCAAACGTTGCTGGAGCATTGCACAACCCAAACGGCATTACTTTAAATTGCCACAGACCCTTTCCCGTCGAGAACGCAGTTTTCTCCTTGTCCTTAGGGTCAATTTCAACTTGCCAGTAGCCACTTTTTAGATCCAGCGTGCTAAACCACTTTACTCCTGTAAGCATGTCCAGCGTGTCGTCAATTCTCGGCAAGGGATAGCTATCCTTCTTAGTAACGTCGTTTAGACGGCGGTAGTCAACACAAAACCGCAAGCTACCATCCTTCTTCTTTACCAGTACCACGGGTGAACACCATGGACTAGATGAAGGTTCAATAACACCATCCCTCACCATTCCCTCAATCATGGTTTCCACTTCCTTTTCACGTGCTACCGGCAATCGTCTTGGCCGCTGACGGATAGGCAACTCTTCACCTGTGTTTATTTTGTGTTGAACTAAACCAGTCTTTCCTATGTCAGCATCGTTTGATGAGAATACATCGGCGTACTTGAGTAACAACTTCTTCGCCTTGACCAATTCGTTCGGGGACAGAACACTGCGACAGTCTTCCAAAAGTGTGGTCACTCTCGTTTCTGAATCCTTGCTGGGGGTCCCACTCGATATAGATTGGCACTGACGTAACCAATCCACTTCCTCACAAGTACCAACCAGTGTGCCTTTTTCTATAATCTGTTCCCGGTTGCAAAGGTTCAGCACACGTACTCCTGAGATGTCAGTGGTCCTGACCAAGGTTCGAGCTACTTTCCATGGAAGGTCATTGTTTACCCTTTCCACAAGTACACAACGGTGAGTTTGCCCAGCGTTTCGAGGAAGACTAACCGGAACAATCGTTTCCGATCTCGGCGGAAGAACAATCTTCTTGATGCTGTACACGTTCCCTGGTAACGCACCTTCCATAAAAAGTTCCTCCTGTCCACATTTTAAAACACCTTGCTTAACGTCGATCTCGCAACAATTATTCCTCATAAAGTCTAAGCCTAGGATGCAGTCGTCCATTATATCAGCCACGATGACATTATGCAGGTAGATCACGTTGCCTAGCTTCAACTTCATCTCCTTCTCTCCACGGACGGGTATACGCTGTCCGGTGGCTGTTACCAAATTAATGCGTTCTCGGTTGTATGCGGAGTCCCCAAGGAACTTACTTATAAGTTGGGAACTAACAACCGTACGGGAGGCTCCAGTGTCTATGGTCAGCTTACACGGCATTCCGTTGATCTCGCCCTTTATGATTAGGCTGTTCCCATCATGGGTTTGTGAGATCGAGATCCTTGGGGCTCTTTTAACATCAGCCAGCACCCGCCCCGCAGTTCTGGCTTTTACTCGTTTCCCTGCTGCTGCTGGGCGGCGCTGTTGGCCGCACTACTCTCCTGAGATCGTTCAATTTCCCTTTCTAGGATTCGCTTAGGGCAGCTGGATCGAAGATGGCCCTTTTCCCCACAGCCATAGCACCTTGGGCTGTATCCTTTGTTGCGGTCGCGAACTGTAGCTGCTGCAACCTCCCTGACGCGATGGGAACGATGATCCTGCCGCACGGCTTCCACTTCCAGTGCATGGGCCAAGGCGTCCTTAAGCGTCTCGTGGTGCCCGAGCCTCACAGCAGCTCTGACTTCCAGGTCGCGGATGCCGTCGATGAATGTCTGCACCAGGTTCCCTTCAATGAGCGCAGGTACAGACCGGTATGCTTTTCGCACCAGCTTCTCCACTTCTAGAGCCCACTGCTGCAGGTTTTCGTTGATGCGCTGCACACGATCTTTAAGTTGCGCACGAAAGACGTGTTCCAGGTGAGCGTCGCTATATCTCGCCTCCAATGCCTCAAGGAGCTGCTCGTAGGTCACTTTCTTACCGAGAGCTTCCAACACAGTTAAGGCTTGGTCGCGCAGGCCTAAGGTGAGTGCAGTCATGGCCTGGCTTTTATTCCAGCCGTTTGCCTCCATGACGGCCTCGAACTGGATTTTGTAGGACGACCAGGAAGAGGTCCCGTCGAACGGCGGCACTTTGAATCCACGTAGCGAAGGTGTTGTAGCTACTACGGGAGCTGTTGTTCCATCCCCAAGTTTGAGGTCGTCCAGCGTTTTCTTCACGTCAGCCATTACGTTGTCAACCCGATTGTTTACTTGGTCGATTCGGGTTTCGGCCTCCGACAGGCGGTTGTCATGTTGAGCAACCTTATCCTTCACCTCCCGTATCTCTTTTCCGAAGATAGCGTGAAGGTCCTTCATGAGGAGCATCTGCTCTTCCTTATCGCGTTGGAGTTGCTCTTCTAAACGACGGGCCTGTTCCTCCTGTCGGCGGGCCTGTTCCTCCTGTCCGCCCCGCAGCTGCTCTTCCAATCGGCGGGCCTGCTCCTGCAGCATCACCATCAGAGCACCTAAGTCAGGTGCTGCAGATGTAGGAGCTACCGACGGGCCTTCAGCCGGTGGCTGGCCCTCCGACGTCTGCGGCGTTGCACCACCAAATCTTCTTTGGTCCGTCTCCTGCTGGCGTTGACTTCGGGTACGGACACCCTCCGTTTCCTCCTTAGGTAAAATCGGCATGATTTTATCCCACTTCTGACACCAATTGTTACGAGCTTGAGGTTCGTGACGATAAAAATTGCCGATAAAATTACCTAAATTAACACTTTAATTTACTTTACACAATTAAAGTTAAAACACTAATAATTTAAACACACTAATTCACTTAATTCCACTCCGAAGCTTCGCTTGTGTCGCCGAGTTCACTCTGCCTCGATCGCATCTTGCAGCGCCTATATATTTAAATTAGCAAAGAAATATCCAGAATGTTCAAGTAAACACGGGCAAAGTACCGAGCGTTCGAGTTTCGACTAGGCGCTGTCAGTTGAGTGATTTGTGATGTCATTTTCTCAATGCTCCCCTCGCTCTCGTTCCTGACACTAGATGGCGCTAGTTGACTTATTCATGCAACAGTATGATAAGTAATACCAAATACAATCGCAGTAGAACACTATTGAGGAGTAGCCTCAACCAAGCGCTCCACACAAGATCATTGCATCTTAGTATATCGCTTCTTCGGAATGGAATTGTTGAAGAGTTGCCTCAACCAAATGCCATTACGTAAAAGTGTGAAAAGTGTAGGTAACAACAAAGACTTAGCTAATACAAAATACATCCCCGCAAAACACTATTGAGGAGTAGCCTCAACCAAGTTTTTCACGTGCGATGCATTTCAGTATATCGCTTGTTCGAAATAGAATTGTCGAAAGAGTTGCCTCGCCCAAATGCCATTTCGACAGGAGTTAAAGGTGTACGTAAGTACCTATATCTACTAACAAATGCTAATATCCCCGCAGCGGACACTATCAAGGAGTCGCCTTGACCAAATGTTCACTTGCGAATCAAAATGCTATTTCTATCAACTACTAGTAATTCAAATCGATAGCGTGGCTTTACAATGTAACACTAGCCGGGCGCATTATCGGAGAGTTGCCCCGACGAAAGTGACCCCAGACCGTGTACACTGTGCCACGAAATCCAAACTAACATTTCTATTTTGTCGCAAAAAGCATTCAATCAATTTATCAAGTATGTCAAAAGGGCATTATAAAGGGCATACAAGCATTTAAATGTAAAAAAATTCAATTGTACATACCTTCAAACAATGTGGGCAGCAGAGAAACATCCCACTTCTGAGATTTTATGGATTAAACTCAAGGGTAATAGAAAAGCTAATTTATTGGATTCGTGTCGTCCACAATTCACATTCTGAGATAAATATTATCATAACGTAGCTGGTACTTTCAACTTAAATTATAATACAGAATTATTATGAATAATTTAAATAAAACTATTTTGGCGAACAATTTATCTCGTGACCAGAAGCCACCGCTACTCCAACAGGAATGAATCTCCGACCGCTGGCTGAATGTACAAGCAAAAACGTTTCTCCTATCACTTTTCTTAACTTGCTTCTGATTGGTGCGTGTAGGAATTGTCGGTTTCAAACCAACCAATCAGAGACGAGAGGAGTTACTATCAATTTGACCGGAAATACGTATTCATTTTAGCAAATTGTTATTGAAAAATAGATTGAATCATGACATATATATATATATATATATATATATATAGTATATTTTCTGTATTTTTTTATATACTATTTCGAGTCTTTAACTATTATAACTAACTTGTGCTTGTTCCACAAATGAAAATTTAATATATGTATGTACACAAAAAATAAGTTTTATCAAAAATAATGATGTACATTCCGTAATAGTATTTACAGAATATACATTACTATTTTTGATAAAGCTTATTTTTGTGTACATACATATATTAAATTTTCGTAAATATTCTATGATGCCAAAGTTAATATACTCATTTCATTTAATTTTTCTCAAAATGCTTTCCTCCATTGTACTGAGGTTAGAAATTGTTCTTATGGCTGTACTATGCCAAACAAGGATATTTTTATACGAAAAAACCTGAGGAACACAATGATATTAATTGTGAATCCTTTGACATTTTAATACATTTTAACTAAAAAAGTGTATGTGTATGTTTATTAAAAATTGAATCACTATTACTTCACTGCATAACACGTAAATCAATTATAAACAAGACGACTAGCGACTGTGAATTACAAAGACGTCATTGTTTTGGTAACAACAATATTTTGAAGTTCAAATTAGACCTGATTTAGTACGTGAAACTTTATCGCCTAAGTATTATCACAAAGTAAATATTCTAAAGTTCATTTTGATGTACAATAATCTAACAATTAAGTTTAAAAAAATACGAAATACTTACGACATAATCGCTGGGTGCTCCGAAACACTTTCGTGACAAGTCGACTGAAGTTGTTATTTTTAATTCTATGCACCCAACCACTAAACACTGCCTACTTCTGTTATTTCTATTGAATTATTTCATAGATTATCATTTTTCTCAAGCACAACGTTCATTTATTTCGCCATTTTTAAACCAGCTAGAGGCAATATTTACAACGTTTCGTTTTGGATAGTATACTATGCCGGTCGGACGACGGCATATTTTATTTGGCTACTATACTCTCCACGGACGTGCTAGTGGTTATGATTCGGAACTTTGATAGCGCGATTTAGGCTTTGGTGTGTTTCGCTAGTGGCGCGACGACAGTGCTGCCACATCACCGCTCTGCTCAGATCGGAGGTCGACAGTGCAGTCCGATTGCCGGTGCGTCCTTAATGCCAGTGGGGAATGCATGCTGTGTGCGTAAGTGCAAGTGACACCGGTGCGAATGATATGCCGATGTGTAATGCATGCCGTACTACGCACTGGCAAGTAATGCCGGTGAGAACGATGTGCCGGAGCAAGTGCCAGAAGTCTGCCTTATAAATCTGCGGTGAGTCGAGATGAAGACAAGTTGGACTGGCTTGCAGGAACTGAAGACTGCAGAACACGATTCTCAGTAGTGAATGGTAGGGGTTCTTGAGGATAATGACGAAGGCTTGAAGTTGTAGTTTCCGAAGGTTGTTGGTTGCCGTGTTCAGATCACGTCGGGTGGTCACCACTGTGGCCGTAGATGAAAAAGGGGAGATCTCCCGCCGGGCAAGGTGTTTTGCCCGAGGAGCGATCAACGCTCCGTGTAATTGTTCGCAGCTGTTCTATATATACTGTTTATGATTCGGAACTTTGATAGCGCGATTTAGGCTTCTACGTGTTTCGCTAGTGGCGCGACGACAGCGCCGCCACAAACTGCATGAGTTTTAAAAACATGGTCTCCAGATCGAATTTCGGTGACGGCAGCCAATCTCAACTGAGACTGGTTAAATACGCAGAAATACAGATACACCCTCTACTCTTCAATCTCGGTATGTTAAGAAAACTAAATGCCATCTATGGACTGTCCTGCTGTTTAATCTCCCAGACCTATTGATCTATGCAGCTGTTACTTATCCACGAGTTCCTCTTGTCTACGACCAACGCTGTAGACGATTAACCACGCTATGAAACCCTCGGTACATTATTGTCGGGCATCAAGCATGAAGCGGGCATTAAGCGTTGTGAGTGTCAAATACAATGGAATTTATACTATCCTATCACATTAAACTGCGCGCCTCACATAAGGACTTCTAGCGGCACTATATGAACATTACTCAATATCTGTACCTAACTACGCTAAAAGTTTTATCATTGTGACTTGGGAATATAATCTGAAGCTCCGCTCAACCCCTTGGGAAAAATAGCAAGATGCTATGAATATTGTAGTACTGTGACCGTGAGGTACGAGTGGTTTACTAAGGTTACGCATACATTTTTTTGATTGATATATAGATACTTAGTTGGGTTCAAATAATCGCTTAATTTTTCACTTTTTTCGGAACAATTGTACAATTTTCATAGTAACGTACCAGTGGTTAAAAGAATTCCCAGAGGTGCGAGGGTGCAACTTGCTAAAGCATTGTCATGCACTATTCAAAATTGTTTTTCAAATTGTGAAAAGAATTGACAAAAATTATTTACATTTGCGTATTCCAATTTTCATTTCAATAAAACAATAAATAAATCAATTACGTCACAACTAAAAGAGACTTCTTTTTCAAATTTAGATTATCCGATTAATACTCATTTATCTCAAACTTGTCCTAAATTTGATTTGAAAAAAGTAGTTGAATCGAAAATAATGGATAACAACTCAAAAAATGCATCCCGTATTCCATTCTCAGACGACATCCACACTCCTCGTAATGTCGAAACTCTTGAAGGCCTGCGTCAGAAATATCCTTCGGTCAATCCTTCTCAGAGTTTTCCGCTGCGTCCCAATACTTCTATGCAACCTTTACAAATTTATGAAAAAGACACTTTAGACGCAATCTTGTCATTTTCGAGTAGCTCTGCCGGCGGCATTGTAGGGATTAGGCCTAAACACCTCAAGGATCTTGTAAACACGTCTGCCGGTGAAGCCGGTAGAGTACTTCTTAATGACATTACAAAATTATGTAATTTTATGCTTTCTGGTAATGTTAATCCCAATTTCATTCCCTACTAATATGGGGCAAGATTGTGTGCATTTAAATAAAAGGATAACTGTATCCATCCTATTGCTGTTGGTTCCGCATTTCGACGCTTACCTTCAAAAATAGCTTGCAGGCACATAATCTCAAACCTTAAGAAAAAAATTCAGCCTACACAACTAGGCTTTGGCACTAAAGGTGGCAGTGACGCGGCGGTACATTCTGTGGATACTTTTTTTAACAAATTCTGATGCAGATGTTCTTCTGTAGGTCGACCTTAGAAATGCTTTTAATTCTATTGATTGGGTAACCCTGCTGAAAGAAGTGGCTATCAATAACCCCGAAATTTATTATTACGTTTGGCAGTGTTACAGTCAAAATTCGAACTTGTTTTATCAAAACCACATTATCAAGCCTGCTGTCGGTGTTCAGCAGGGTGATCCACTACGTCCAGCTCTTTTTAGTTTAGGAATTCAACCTATTATTTCAAATTTGAAATACAAGCTGAATGTATGGTACCTGGACGACGGTACACTGGAATGTAAAGCAGATGACGTCCTCAGTGATCTTACTCATATTTTTCAAAATTTTAGATCAATTTTTAAATCATGTTGATAAATTATATATCTTAAAGCCCCATATTGCCCTTACTATTTTAAAATATTGTCTCCTTGTACCTAAATTTACATATTACTTATTACCCTATAGTCCCATCTGGAAATGTTCGGATATTTTAAAAGATATCGATAGTAATCTTAAAATAACCTATTAAACCTATAAAACCACTTTACCTATAAAATTTGGTGGTATTAGTGTAAGAAATATTTCTAGCGTCGCATTGTCTGCTTTCCTTGCTTCCGTGCATAGTGTCATTGATTTATGTAACACAATTTTAAATAATAAAGTAGACCTGTGCTTTGCTGCGGAGGCAAGGCAAACATGGTTAACGCCTCTGTCCCGGCAGAAATGTCCCACTGGAAGTTAACCAACAAAAACAGTGGGATATATCGTTGGTATGGAGTGTCCAGAAAAATTTATTTCACAATTTCCACAGTCAACAAGATCAGGCTCGCCTTCTAGCTGTTTCGACTAAGGAATCTGTAACTGTTTACACGCTCTACCATCAAGTAATCTCGGCACATTGCTTGATGGGAAAAGCTTGCGCATTGCCGTAGGAATCCATCTAGGAGTGGCAATTTGCAACCTCACCAGTGGTAGCGGCGTCGATGAGTTTGGCCTCTACGGATTTTCATGTAAGAAAAGTGTAGGTAGGTTTTTCCGTCACGGTTCTTTGAACGAAGTCGTCCGAAGGGCTTTGGTCTCCATAAATATCCCCTCGGTTTTAGAGCCTTGCGGGATATTGAGATACGATGGCTAGAGACCCGACGGTGTAACTTTGGTCCCTTGGAAAAGAGGTCAAGCCCTAGTGTGGGATGCTACTTGCGTTGACACCTTTAGCGGCCTGTCATCTCAAGAGTACCTCTTTTAATGCCGGGGCGGCATCAGAGGCAGCTAAATTTGGTTAAAGGAGCAAATATGAATCTTTGAGAAATTACTACATATTTGTGCCATTTTCTGTAGAGACTATCGGTCCTTGGGGTCCACGTGGAGTGACTGGTTGTCGTTGCTGGTGATAAGAGGGCTGCTTCTTTTCTCGCTCAAAGGTTAAATGGTTGCGCGGAAAACCATTCGTATTTATTTTATTGACGGTAGGCTTGCCAAATCGTTTATCCCTTTCCAAAACGATAATATTCCTACCCTCCTATCGACACATAGGGGTGGTGGGGTGGGAGGGGAGAGAAGATGATTCTAGAATATTACGCGATCATCGCAACCGAAGGAATAAAAAGGCACGCGCGGCCGAAGCGCACTCTCTTCCCGTCGCGCTCGTCGTTGGAACCACACCGCTTAAGACAATAGTGTCATAGAAGGGCTATTGCCCGCGCACACCGCTAGTATAACCGCTTAGCCTGAAGCAGGCGAGCTCCAGGAAACCCACCTCACCTCGTGTGAGAAATAGTCGCGCACCGCACTCTCTCCCGACGCACCACCGGACAAGAAAGCATCTGGGGCCCCAGAGTGTCTTCCAGAAGTCGCACCGCAGCAACATAATGCCCAAGCCGCATAGAAGCAACACCCCGGTGAGTGAATATTCCTTACTAGTTCCTGCTTGATATAATTGTGTCTAATGGTTAATCCGCTCCAATTTATTTTCTCCTAATCAAGCAGGATTCCTTTCATAGATTTGGCAAATAATAGTTCGTTTTAGGGAAGAGCGAGTGCATTGTATGGGAAACCGCGTGCTATAGGCGCCATTTTATGTAAACGAAGAAGCATTTCGCATATACAGTCCATTTGGATTTAACATCTCGCGTAATAGGCTCAAACTTCCCGCTCCACCATTTTATGGTCACTTCGGCAGGATTTGGACTGGTGTTTAGTAGTCGTTCAACCATTTTCTGGTCGAATTATTAGATTTATTACTTAGACAATGCACTCTAATTTTATGGAATAGACTTAAATAGTGTTCGTTTAGTTTAAAATTAAACTTTGGTTAGTTACTTGCAAATAGAATTAATTCTTCATTTTAATAGTATTCGTTTAGTTTAAATTTAAATTTTGGTTAGTTACTCGCAAATAGAATTATTCATTTAAATAGTGTTTGTATTTGGTTTAAATTTAAAGCTTATTAGTCGCTTAAATAATTGAAACAGTGTAATCACACGCGTTTTGTACGCTTACCCGACAATTTTGATAAAAATATATTGAGTTTAGCGAGCGACACGCGTCACCTCGGCTCGTTGTACAGGTGTTCAATTTAACGACGTAATACGGCACGCGTGTCCATCCTCCAGCGTTGTGCGATTAATTGTGATTAATATAATATTAATTACAATAATTTAAAATGGCAGTTAGTGGAAATGAAATTAAAATTAAAACGCTTTATGCCAAGAGGGACATACTTTTTTCACGTATACGAAGTATTAGTGATCACATAAAGAATATTAATGTAGAAGCAGTGCGGGTAACTTTTTTGAATGAAATTGAAACGGTGGATTCTTTGCGGACGGATTACGAAAGGATATTAGACCAAATTAATCATTTGGAATTACAAATCGACCCGAAAAATATAGTGAACTACCAACCGCTTCTAACATTTGAAGATATGTTGTGTCGCGTGAAAAGAACGGCGAAACTCTTACAGTCTCCAAACAGCAAAGCCGGAAATCCAGGTACGCCCACGTGACTCAATTAGGTTGCCGCCAATAGATATTCCGGTATTCAATGGTGATATTAAGACATGGCCCTTCTTCTTCAGTAGTTTTCAAAACAATATACATAATAACCCATCGTTATCGGACGCTGAAAAATTATATTATTTAATTAGTAAACTTAGTCGCAGGGCACAGTCAATTTGCTCGGGTTTTACACCTACAGCAAACAATTACTTGTTAATATTCGAAACGCTTAAAACTAAATATGAAGATAGGAGAATGTTAGCTTCCGAATATTTGAACCAGATATTCGATCTTAAATCTTGTATATCATCCGCGAACATCAACGGCTTATAGCAGTTTTTAGATAAATTTGTGGCATCGGTGGCTGCACTTAAGAACTTGAAATTTAATGACCTTATGGACGTGGTGTTTCTCCATATTGCACTAAAGAAATTAGACCCCGACACCGTGCGTGCGTTTGAAATGGAGCATCGTAGCTCGGAGATGCCTTCCTTTCATTCATTAGCATCGTTTGTGCGAGATCAAATTAAGGTGATGCAGCGCTCCCCGAACGTTAAACAAGAAATTAAAAAATGCGTCGACCGTAGACAGACTCAACCATCTAAAACAGCAGGATCGTTAACGTACGTAACCGCTACGTCGGCACCACTTCAGCATGCCTGTATCATATGTAAAGATAAACACGGTAATTTATACAATTGTGCGACCTTTCGTAAATATTCACCAAGCGAACGTTATAAAATAGTAAAGACAAACAACCTATGTCTGAACTGCTTAAGCGATAAGCATTTAGTTGCAAAATGCAATTCTAGTTCCGTATGTAGCAAGTGCGCCAGGAAACATCACACGTTATTACATTTTGAAAATAGCAACATATTGGCGTCAAGTAAAGTGGACAAGGAATTCACCCCTACTAAAGTCAACGATTCTAGCGGTCGCCCTGGTGATGTCGCTGTGTGCTCATTGGCAAATATGGGAGCACAACCTCCTTCAACCGTGTTACTGGGTACGGCACGTATTTTGGTTAGGGATTCGCGTGGAAACGAACAAAGCGTCCATGTACTGCTGGACAGCGGAGCCCAAAATAGCTTTATAACGCGACAATGTTGTCAGCGCTTAGGCTTAGTAATAAATAGGTCACTCTCATGTCCCGTAGTCAAAGGCATCGGAGGTACTAGTAAAGTTACCCAGGGATATATAAATTTAAAATTTTATTCTCGGATAGATCGTAATGTTAACTTTGATATAAATGCACTAGTAGTAGATAGGGTCACTGAACGGCTGCCAACCGTTTCGGTTGACACCTCGGCAATGATTGAATTTAAAAATTTGACTCTAGCAGACGACACTTACGCCGTTCCCGGAAACATAGACATGCTCATTGGAGCATCGCTTTTCCCTCATCTTTTGTTAAACAATAAGGTCAGGGGCAACTCCTCGCATACCGCGCCTTACGCACTGGAAACCGTATTGGGCTATGTCATCGTTGGCTCCGCCCCCATCATAGATAATATTTCAGCAACCTCTTATTGTTGTATGGCTGTAGAACCGCTCGAGTCGTTAGTCCGCAAATTTTGGGAGATGGAGGAGGTGAACGTCCCACCCATAGCTTGCTCAGTTGACAGATTATGCGAGGAAATTTACGTCCGCACGACCGTTCGTGATCGCGACGGTAGATATAGTGTAGCGCTACCCTTTAAAGGAGATGTTTTATCTCTCGGCGATTCGCGTCAAATGGCGGAAAAACGTTTCTACAGCTTGGAGCGTAGGATGCTCGCTTCACCTCAGTTAAAAGAAGCTTATGACGGCGTCATTAACGAGTATATAAGGGAAGGTTACATATCACATGTGGCTTCGAAATTAGATAACTACGAAGACACACCGTCGTATTTCATACCACACCACGGGGTCATCAGGGAGGACAAACTTACATCCAAGTTCCGTGTAGTGCTCGACGCTAGTGCTAAAACTAGCACTCACCTGTCGCTTAACAATATCCTCTATAGTGGGCAAAATTTACGAAATATAATAGCCAATTTTCGTTTGTTTAGTATAGCACTATCCGCCGATATTCGCCAAATGTTTCTTTGCATAAGGGTCCGTGAATGCGACCGTAGATTCCAACGCATTTTATATCGTTTCAACCCAAAGGAACCTCTAATGGTGATTGAATTTAACCGCGTTTGTTTGGATTGAAGTCTAAAGCTAAGAGGGCAATTGAAAGTGGATTATATATGGATGATTTTGTGTACTCGATCGATAGCGTGGAGGAGGCCACCCTAACCACCGCCGAGGCTATAAAGCTCATGAAGTCAGGTCAATTCGATCTTGTCAAGTGGACTAGTAATTCGTGTCCGGTTTTAGACACAATCCCACTATCACACTGTCTTTCGGCGATAAAGGAATTCGACGATTCTGATACACAGAAGGTGCTCGGTCTGTGTTGGTCACCAGAGTCCGACGTGTTTAGCCTTAAGGTAAATCCGCCCGTAGATAAGTGCACAAAGCGCACAATACTGTCATGCGTTGCTAGATTATGGGATGTCATGGCTATTATACGCTAAGCTTTTGATTAAACAACTGTGGTTATTTGAATGCGATTGGGACTGACTGACTCGCCGCCTGACAGCATTGTTCGGTTGTGGCAGCGTTTTAGAGAGGAACTTCCTTTATTAAGAGAAATTGAAATACCACGTCATATAAACGTTGATAGAAATAGCGTCATCACGGTCGTTGGGTTTGCAGACGCCAGCGAGAAGGCTACGGGGGCGTTGTATATTTCCACGTCCAGAATAATGGTAGAAATTCGATTAGCCTCATTAGTTCCAAGTCGAAAGTCTCCCCCCGTAAGGTTGTCTCTCTGACGCGCTTAGAGCTTTGCGCAATATTAGTACTCACCAAGCTTATTACCGTGTAAAGTCCATATCATGAACTTATTAGTCGATTACCATCATAAATTGAATTCGCACGCTGGCCCCGACTTGCTGATGTCTATCTTGCGTCAGAATTATTGGATTCTTTCTGCACGTAGCTTAATCCGCAATCGGGTGCACAGATGACGAAAATGCGGACTTTAGGTCTTGTCGAGTAACACAATCCGTTTGTGTCCTCTTCCATAGTTTAAATTAGCTTTTTAGATTAGAAATTGTAGTTGAATTTAGGTAATCTTAGCGTTAGTTAGTTATTTGTCCGTTTGATCTTAGCTCTAGTTGTTTTAGTTATTTTTTGAAGGAAATCCTTCAAGGGCGGGGGAGATGGTTGCGCGGAAAACCATTCGTATTTATTTTATTGACGGTAGGCTTGCCAAATCGTTTATCCCTTTCCAAAACGATAATATTCCTACCCTCCTATCGACACATCGGGGTGGTGGGGTGGGAGGGGAGAGAAGATGATTCTAGAATATTACGTGATCATCGTAACCGAAGAAATAAAATGCACGCGCGGCTGACGCGCTTTCTCTTCCCGTCGCGCTCGTCGTTGGAACCACACCACTTAAGACAATAGTGTCATAGAAGGGCTATTGCCCACGCGCACCGCTAGTATAACCGCTTAGCCTGAAGAAGTCGAGCTCCAGGAAACCCGCCTCACCTCGTGTGAGAAATAGTCGCGCACCGCACTCTCTCCCGACGCACCACCGGACAAGAAAGCATCTGGGGCCCCAGAGTGTCTTCCAGAAGTCGCACCGCAGCAACATAGTGCCCAAGCCGCATAGAAGCAACACCCCGGTGAGTGAACATTCCTTACTAGTTCCCTTATGTCTAATGGTTAATCCGCTCCAATTTATTTTCTCCTAATCAAGCAGGATTCTTTTCATAGATTTGGCAAATAATAGTTCGTTTTAGGGAAGAGCGAGTGCATTGTATGGGAAACCGCGTGCTCTAGTCGTCATTTTATGTAAACGAAGAAGCATTTCGCATATACAGTCTAAACATTTGGGTTTAACATCTCGCGTAATAGGCTCAAGGCTCGACCGGGGAATTGGACTTCGGTAACCTGAGGCTCGTCGCTCCACCATTAAGTGTAGCTATTCGGCGAGGAAACGCAGCCAGCGTTCTTGGCACTATACCACGGGGAGCAGGACTTTTTGAATATTTAAATTTTTAGTTATAGTTTCTCTATATTATAGTTCCTTTTTTATTATTGTGTCTATATTGAACATTAATTGCAAATATGTATGAATTGAGTAATGCAACTTAAATAAGATAATTTCAAGATTTTTAGAATAATGTACTACAGTTTTATGACGTTTTAAATCTATCTCCATTTTTATCTAAAGTTTTGAAGTAAAAATCTTAAAGTCTTACTGTAATAGTAATGTACTTGTGGTACAAATAAATTAGGAATGGCTCATTTAATAAAAAGGTTCTTTTTCTGTTTTTTTTTTTATATTTGTTAAGAAAATGTTTGCTGCAAATTGTTGAGTTTTTCTTTGGATTCCAATTAATTTTAACAGATTTTCTCTAATAATTAGAATTAGAATTAGAGAATTTGACAAACGGCGGGAACTTGACCGTCGTAAGGTTGTTGCTCCTAATTTATTGTTTTAATAACGGTTTGAAGTGGATTTGGATATGAAAAAGTGATGCAGTTTTATGTAAGTTAAATGTTTGCGCATATTAACTATTAGTGGAAACGACGGAAGAAGTAAAATAAATGAAGACATGAATAATGGTTTGAAGTGGATTTTAATTCGTAAAAGTTATATGATTTCGTGAATTAAGTTCTGCGCGTGTGAACTATAAGAGTAAACGACGAAACAAGTGCTTTGATGTCGATATAAACCTCAAGTTATTTTGATCGCTTAGGCACCTTATGAACTTTAGTGGCTGTCGTCATCACCTGTCCGCTGGGTCGAGCTGTCATCAAAATCTTCCCAAGGGCTTCGCAATGTGACGCAACAGCACATTGTGAAGAAAAGAAAAAAAACGCGGGAACCTTGAAACTGGACTGATATATATGAATTAAAATTTATAAAGACTATAATATAAAGAAGACTATGCCTTAGCATTTGTGGTTTTTGAAAATATGAAGAATTAAAGAAAATAAGACTTGGCTTCGGCCTTTATGGAATTTGAAGAGATGGAAAGAAGAAAAATAAGACTTGGTTCCCGCCTTTACTCTCTAAAATTCTATATATTCAAATTAAAAAAAAAGACAAGGCTGTATGACTTTGTTCCTTTGCCTGCTCTCTCGAGCGAATAATAAAAACACAACAACAATCAGCTGCTGTCACCTGTCAGTCAGCGTCAAAGTCAAGCGTCAAGTCAGCTCGACAAAATATTATGTTTGATGAGCGTGGTTGTTTAATGTTTATATATTCTTAATAAATATCTAGCACATAAGTATATTTAAAAAATGAACGATAATGAGGATGAAGCTACAACATTTTGCGATTCTACGGTAGTTATAAAGTGTTTTATAGCATATGAATAATTTTGATGTAATATACATTCACGAAAATTTCTATTGACTTAACTGGTTTCAGTCAGCACTGGTTGAGGGTTGTCGACTGCCAGTTCGTATGCAAGGTGGCAATGACTGGCCCCTCGCAGAGATTATTAGTATAAAGGAAGTAAGAGGTCAAAGAGGCTATTATGTCCATTATGTTGACTGTAAGTATACACATATTTTCCTTGAAAAGATTAAATATTATTCCTGACATAGTTATCAGATATTAAGCAAAAGGTTGAGTTGTAGAGCAAATCGCTTTTGCTCCCCAGTGCCCTAGTGTACAAAACCTACATCAAATAAATATTGTTAGATTAGTCATCAAATATTGTATTGTGGAAATGAATTTGATATATTTTTTACTCATCATGAAAAAATAATTTGTATATTTAAAACTCATGTCTGGTGTTCTTACGTAAACTTCAAGAATCTATGAATGTGTAACACATGTTTCACTGTTTTTAGATGTGGGAAATGCGTTTTAAATTAATTACGATAAAAACAAATTTCACTTAAAATTGTGTAATAATGAAACGCAAATATGTCAATTTGTTTTTTTAACACATATACACTTATAAAAAAGTCAATCACTAGGACCCAGACAATCCATTTGTGGCTGGAGATGGGACTTATATACAACAAATTGAGTCGCAGTGGAGAGCAGTAAGGCAACCAGACCAGACTTTATAGATAAGATTGGTTGAATTGGTTCTAAAACCGAATCAGCACACCCCAACTGCACATAGTCTTGTCTGCCCTACCCCTAAAGTGTTTTTGTAAAGCCATAGACATGGAGGGAGAGCAGTCCCAGTCCGCTGTAGCAAATCGCAGGCATCTAAGTGAGCAATAGTGGCCGAGGCTGGTTGCCGAAGGTGATCAATAAGCCTAAGCTGCAGAGTCGAGCATGAGTGCCTGTGATTTGCTATGGGTGCCTGTGATTTGCTACGCAAGGGCGAAAGGGCTGTCCGCTCCCAATGCCGTATGGCCATTGCAGAGGTAGCTTTGTGTCAATATTCCTGTATAAAATGTGATGTTATAATTTTACAAAAAAAAAATTATTACTCATAAACTATACATTTTCCCAACAGGGGGAGGGTAGGGGGGCTTCCCATGGCCCCCTCCCCTCTCCCCTTCCCCTCCCAACACTGTACGCGAGTACTGTTTTATTAATTAAGAATCAAAATGCAGATGTGTTGTCACCCCTGAGAACTAAAAGAGAATGCCTCGTTTCCAATAAAAAGCATAGTCAGTGTTTAGAACCAGAGAACTTTTTTACTGGAAACGAAGCATTTTGTCTTGATCCTCAGCTCTGACAAAACAACTTCTATATTCAATACTACACTACACTACTACTGCACTCACTGTCAGGTAGACTCTTTTTAGTCATTCTTATGATATTAAAAAAATTGGTTTTGAAATTTCTTTTGATACTGACTAGATATATGCATAGATATTATTTTCAAACTTCCATTTGGCACCATCCTGACATACCTATCTCGTCTCCTTTACATCCATATATGTACACATACATGCTCAACGATTAAGGGTACTTCTAATGTGGCCCATTTTCAAAATATCGCCAATTTGGCCGATCAACTTTCATCTAGGGTGTCCCTTCCCAACTCTGCCGTTCACATCTGCCATATAAATTTCCGTTGTCACTCTTTCCTTATTCATTCTTTCTACAAAAAAAAATATTTCGTTTTAAGAAGTACATGCCTTAAGAACTAGTGGATCGGAACCTCCATTTAAGCAAAAAAAAATGCCTGTGTTTGGAGGGTCCGCCCTTCCATTACTACATTCATGTTACATGGCAGTATGGGTAAACATATTCTATATCATACATTAAAATTATCTACATATTACTTATATTCTAAAATTAGGACAATCAAACGATAGGAACAAGTCTACTTATAAATACTGTATGATATGTGAGTGAAAGTTTATTTATTTATGTATACGTATGTGTGTGTGCGTGCGTGCGGCGTGCGTGCGTGCGTAGTGCGTGCGTGCGTGCGTGCGTGCGTGCGTGCGTGCGTGCGTGCGTGCGTGCGTGCGTGCGTGCGTGCGTGCGTGCGTGCGTGCGTGCGTGTGTGTGTGTGTGTGTGTGTGTGTGTCTGTTTGCGTCTGTGCTTGCATGAGTTAGAATGAGTGGGTGTGATTAGAGTGTCTGAATCTGTACAAATCACATAACACAATTACAAATACTAAAAAAATAATTTACTTTGACAATTGCAATTTGTGTATAATATAAAGCCTCGGCATAATATAACACTCATTTCATATTATTAAATATTGTAACATTACTTGAAACTCCACGTAAATTAAACACTAGTTTTACTTTTGTAATTAAACTCTTAATTCAAAAATCAAAACAATCAATTACATAAAGTTAAAATTTATGTCTCTTATCAATGACACAGCTTCCATTTTGCATAGCCCACATAACTTTTCCATTTTCCATTTACATACGCCCCATACTAATCCTATTTAATATGACAACAGTGATTGTTTATTTGTACAATAAAATATGTTTGTAGAGCTAAATATGAGTGCAAGCAAGATACTTGAGAATGTTCCATTTGGTCATTAGTTTCATTGTGTTCACACATCATCGGTGCGTTATTGACCTTATGACATTTGAAGTCTTATTGTTACAGAAAAAGTGCACGAAAATATAAATATTATCTGATAATCAATTTACATACTCCAAAGTTCGACACATTGTTGTGGTTTGCATGGAGGAAACGTCACATCGGCCATGTTGCCTCTTGACAAAAATTTTGCAAAATAATTTAAGAATGATAGATAGATAAGAAGGTAAAAAGAACACCCCGAGACAGACAGATCTTATCACGATTTAATCCCATCGCAGGGTGGTTGATTTACACGCTTTACTCTTTTTCCCCCGCCTTTTCACACAGCAGATTACTATGAAATGCCACACAAGAAAGAAATGAATTAATGAATAAATTAAAAAATGTTTTGTTTCGCTCGAAAACTGTAGGATTCTGCCTTCACAGGGCGTGGTGGATTCATTCACACACATAAACATTTATTTGTGTTGCTGCATAAATCCTGGGTCCATCTGGGATTCAAACCTAACCAGAACCAGGTTATATAATAGCTAGATATGTTGAGTGAAAACAATCTAGGTCAACTTATTTTATTAGTAGAGTATTTCAGAATCTGACTACCTCATTGGTCTAGTGCTTGTAAATACGACTGCTGATCATGATCCCCTGGTTTAAATCCTGGGTCATGCCAAAAAAAATAGTTATTGAGTTGTTCCATTGAGAAATATTCAGTACCTGACTGAGTCAGAAAGTTGGCGGTGTTTTGCCCCCCTGCCTCGAAAAGCATTTACAGCCGTTGGTCCTGCACCTGATCTCTCAAAGATGATGTCGGTTTACCGTCCGATCAGACTATGAGTGAGAGTGAGTGAATAGAGAGTGCACCTGTGCTTGCACATACACTTTGACACTATAATCTTGACAGCTCCGATGGCTAGTTTCCATTGAGGTTGGCCACTGTGACTAATATTTGGTCGGCGGACATTATTATTGTTATTATTTAATAATCATTTTGTTTCAGTCAACAAACGATTAGATGAGTGGGTTGGAGAGTCATGGCTGGATACACGGAAGGTTCAGTTCCCAAGAAGAGATGGTGCACCTTCTGGTGGCACTACCACTCCAAAGAAAACTCATATTGGATCAGGAGGTGGCATAATGCCTCAGTTTATTAGTATGTGTGATTTAGCTATTTTAGTTCCACAGTTACTACGAGGGGTTTGGAAATTTCAGTTATAATCACTTCACATTTTTTTAATTTATGCACTCATGATACTTAGTTACTATCAGAAAGTATTGGTAGCCTCAAAGCTTGAGATTCCTTCTAATAATTTAAGATCATAGTAATTTAATACACTTATTTTCATCCATATACCTGACATTTTTTAATATTTATTTATTTTATAGATTCATTTTCAATTTTTGAAGTAGTTATCCTAATAATCATACTAAAATAGTTAACTTTTTTAACTCAGCATGTGAGTTTAATTTCATTGTATAAATAGAACAACATTTATTTTATTTGAGATCATTTTGAAATTAAAAATTTTAAAGATTAATTAATATTTCTTACTTGCTATTTTGTATTACAGAAGTCCATGTAATTTTCATTTTTATCATAAAAATTGTGATAAAAAGAAAATTAGAAAGACTCCCATTTTCTTGATATGAAATTGAATGCAGGGTTTTATATAATTTAATTGAATGTTCATTTTGTCGGCAGATGATAACGTCTGCAATGAACCTCAAAGCTCTCATAACCATAGAGACTCCAATGCAAAGCAACAAATTCAACATAAATTGCCAGAGAGAGCCCATAATAGCAATGCCCTCAATGGCACCGCACAAAAATACACACCTGGTATGTTTAAATTTTAAAATTGTTCACGCCTAAGCAGGGTATTTAGAAGCTATATGATTGTTCCATGCAAAGTAAAGTAGTACCTCTCCTATATTGTAAAAAGATTAAGACTTGTACATATTATATTTAATTATACACGTTGTTTGTTATGTTTTTTTTTAACAGATAAATTTTTGATATAATAATTAAATGAAACTCATTTTACGGATTGTATCGCGTTTAATTTCCGTCAACTATTAACGTCAAACACCTCAGTTGAAATTGAAATTGAACGCAATAAAATCTGTAAAATTAGTTTGATTTAATGAGTAGTGTTCGCGTGAATATACTCGTAGGAAGTCATTACATAATAATTGTTTTTGTAGAGGCTATTTTGGGTTCATCCTTTACTCAATTCTACCATAATCTAACCGCACTTTGCTTACTAAAGTTCTTATTCATAGAAATGTCTTATAGCACTTATAAGTAAGCCGGCCAATCATCCCATATTGTGCAGGACAAACTTGAAATACATAGTATAATACTGTATTTATTAAAAATAAAACTGTATAAAGTTAAATGCCTATCTAATTTTATACAGTTTTATTCCTTTACAATTTCTATGCATCATTTTTATTTACATTGATAAATACTGATAATATATTGATGCACACACCAAGCAAACAAATTCGTAAAACTACTACCCGCAGCTGACTCTACACAAAAGTTGAACTGTGTGTGTTGCTGGACATGTTTTCCCGTTGTAGGGAGGAATTGACTCAATTGCCATGCTTGACAGACGTATTGACGATCGCAATACCTGATGCATGGAGTGTAAAGGTGAGGAGTACAGACTCTGTATAAAAAAGTGTCCGTAGCAAAGCGCTAAATAAGGGTGGCGCCACTGTAGCTACATAGCTAGTCTAAATTTTAAAGAAATTTCTATAATTTTTTATTGCACAGACTTTCATCATAATTCTTTTTACAATAATTATTTTATTGCTTTCAAAATTTTTATTTTCAAAATCACTCTCAACGTATTTTACGGCGATTTATCATACCCTGTAGCTACTCGAGCGCTGTCGTGGAGAGTTTTTGAACTGTTATTTACTGCTTACAGATGGACACATTTTCAACTATTATCCTATGGGAGATTGTCCTCCTTATTTCTATACTCCAAGACCTGACGTCTTGTAACTTTTGCGACCCGTCGGGGTCTGGATATTTACGTCTGTTGTAAACGAGATGTTTACACCGCCAACTATCGGTAGCCATGGATATTTCTGGGGTTTCCAATAATCGCCTCTTACAGCACAAATCATTATCTTTCGAAATCAAATGACAGGATAAATAGTTAAGGGAAAGTGATAATCCAATGCTTTGTGCACTGCATTTTTAAATTTAAGCGCAGACAGATGTAAACATTTTTATGAAATTCAGAATTATCATTAAAAATGTCCCATCATCGCTCACGTCAGACTATCCTTAAAGTTGGCCAGTTTACTGAATGACTGCTATAATTAATAGTTCCATTTAAGGGGCCTATTTATGAATAAGTCCATTAGTACTTTGTTTTGCATGTTATTAATATTTTCTAACCCTTAATATATTTTAATTTATTTTTCAGCTTAATTATAACATTTTAGTATTAACTAAACACTCAGTAGTTTTATACTTTTAAAATATTTTTACGTATTATTTCTTTGTTAATTTTTTTTAATATTTTTATAATACGAAGTTACAAACAAATACTTACAGTCCACCTGGTGATAAGTGGCTAATGTGGCCCATGGACACCTGCTACCAGCTGCACGCAAACAATGATACAGATGTGTCTGTCGCTTCGGAGGACTAAGATGGAATGCCTCAGAGCCTCTAATTATACCGGTCCTTTATACCATTTTGACTGGACACAGCTCACACTACACAGCAGTCCATGCACTGCTGACATCAGAAATAGGTAAGGTGTGGTGGTACCTTCCCAGTCTGACTCCTAGGCAGATAAGATAACCTAGTAAATTTTTATCCAGTTATGGTAATATCAAAACAGGTAGTCTTTATTCTCATATGTGGATATCTATGGCCTCTCCTAGGTTTATAGGATTTTAGCTAGAACAAGAAAAACTAAACTACAACTCATACTATAAAATAGATTAATACAGCGTTGGGAATTTAGCCTCTTATGGGTTAAATCTAGCTTTTTTTACTTGTTCAGTCCCATATAAAATGGTCTAAATAAAATACCCTAAATGCCATATTACAAGTACGAATTTCAAGCAAACTTGCTATAAATATGACGTCACAAAGTATCTCAAAAATTAAATTCCAAAGTAAGTACAAATTTATATTGAACAAGCTGCGCGCAATAAGGACCAACAATCGATGTCATCTACACAAGTGGTCAAAGTATAAATATTGTACAACCGACTTCAATTAATATAAATAAAATGAGAACATCATCAATGTAGTCGAAATAAATTAAATACGCATTATTAATGATAACTCAAAAACTACAGATTACTTAAAAATTTATGAGGGACTACATTAGAAGCATCATCCAAATCGGTTCACTTAGAAACAAGTTATGAGGTAACATATAAAAAAATACAGTCGAATTGAGAACCTCTTCCATTTTTGAAGTCGGTTGAAAAGTGAAACTCTTCGCCCAAACTCGACCAAAACTAATGAGGACCACGTCATATTAAATTGATTATAGTAACCTGGTCAGAAATACAGGAAGTCGATGGATGCATGTGGCTACAGACCGTAAAGTTACAGCCTGTATACGTCCCACTGCTGGGCACAGGCCTCTCACTTCTGAGAGGGTTTTAAGGCGAGGAAGTGACCGGCGTGCTGCTTCAATACATTTTGGCGGACATCGACAAATATTTCTTTTCTCCGACATGCAGGTTTCTTTACGATGTTTTCCTTCACTGTCGAGCAAGTGGTAAATCGGCACTTTGAAGAAAGAAAGAACGAAAGATAGAAAAGTTTTGTGGTTTTTCTGGGAGGAGGTCTAAGTTCATGTAATGAGTGAAGAATGGATGAATGGTCTAGAATTCTATATTTTATAAATAATCTACACGGTAGGTACTATATAATCAAGTACGTTAAAAAATCAACCGTTTTAGTTATTATTAAGTTTTTACCAATGAATTTGCCGTTTTTATATGAAATAAGTTAACGTAAAGTTTTTTCTATATTTTTTATTTATATTAATCAAAGTAATCACCCATGCAATCGAGACATCTTTTTTGGGCAGTTTATTGATGCCCATCTTCAAATCAGGAAATCAGCTGTACTGCCTTTCTGGTATTGATTTGTCCCCGCCAAAATTTTATCCAAATTCTGGAAAAGTTGAAGTTTGTAGGCGCAAGGCTGGTGTGTACGGTGGATGACGGAGAGCTACCAACCTCAGCTTTTGTAACTTGGAGACCTTCTATTGTGGAGTATGAGTATGAAGTCGCGTGTTTTCATGCAGGAGCAGCGGAGATGAGCGATTGATCAAAGCCGGTTGGAGACATGACAGCTTCCTCATAATTGTGTTCAGTTCTTCACAGTTTGGTAAGAAGCTGTGATGAATCACACGCTAGACCACCAAACAGTGATCATCACTTTTCTAGGGGTAAGTTTTCGTTTAGGGCATTGTTTAGGTGCTGAATATGAATCCAAGCAACTTGCTGAGCGTTTGCGATTGTCAAACAGAATCCATTTTTTGTCGCAAATAACAATGCGTTTCAAAATTTCTTCGCATGTGTGCCTGTTGAGTGCAAGGCACTTCTCGACACGTTCTTCGCGCTGGCGGTGATTGAGTTCGTTAGGCGATTATTTGTCAAGCTTTTTTCACCTTACCAATTTGACGCAAACGGGTCAATATTATTTTGTTGCTAACGTCGAAAGCTGCTGCTAATTCAGCCGAAGATTGAGTAGCTTCCACAATCGCCTTTAATTCGTCATTGTTTACCAAGGTATTCAGTTGACCGCAAGGTTCATTTTTCAGTTCGAAATTTCCAGAACGGAAGCGGGAAAACCTACAGCAGGTAGTGCTTTCGTTTGTAGAATTCGCCCCGTAAACGTCGTTGATATTGCGTGCCGCTTGTGCCGCGTTGCTGCCAAGAAGGTACTCGTATTCCATAATTACTTGAGTTTTTAACGTATCCATGATGACCAAAAAGATTCAAATACGATGAAAACATAACACTAATAAACAAATGACTTATTACGGCATTTTGTGATTTTATGCTGAATAAGTGATCCTAAACCTCATAAAAATAAAATTGAATCGGAAATTTTGTGCAATGTTAAATTCTATTTTTACTTTACTATTTCATTAAACATTTTATTTGTCAACAACGTCTTACAGTCGTCGTTTCTCTAGCGCTCACGTGACTTTCATACAAATAATTCGATATTTTAATTGTTGATAATTTTTATTTTTGGATAAGAACATGGTAATGACTAAGTTATATTCACCGTCATTTAAAAGAAATGTCTTTGGCCAAACTTACTATACTCTTTGGCTTGACCATAGGTCTGACTAATAGGTCCAAAGTGGTTAAAAAAAAGAATTCCATGTTTTTAAAATAAAATTAATTTGAAATTAGAATACTTAGCCAAAAAAAATTATTTTGATTTGAATTGGCCAGTACGTACTGTAGAACGGCAATTTCATGGGTAAATACTTATTATTTAGCTAGCCCTATTTCAATATCTTTTCAATGATCTGGTACCTTTTTAATTCTTTTGCAGCTGTTACAGGTGAGCCACGACAGTTGGTTTCTAGACCAGCCAGCCCGACTCTTGTTAATGAATCTAATACTTTAGTGAATGGAGGTGCAGTCCTTGCTGCAGCCCTTCAAAAGAAAATGAATAGGAAACGTAAAGCTAACTCTCTAGAAAATGAGGTAAGGCCCTCATAGCATTTTAGTTGTGTCATTTATCTTTGAATTAATTAAAAATTAAAACTGGACCTTGGTAGCTTCATGTTTATGCTCGCCTTAAATGTTGCGGAAAGGATCATCTTGAGGAAAACTGCATCTCCGAAAAGTTTCAAGGACGTAATATAAAGTGGTCTAATCGCATTGGAGTAGCACGGCAGTTTCGGAAGGACTTCGCTTTGTAGTGAGATATCTAAAGGCCGTTATTTTTTTTTAAATTCGTTCATTCATTACAGCCTATCAATCATCCACTGCTGAACATAGGCCCTCCCCCCTCCCCCATAGATTGGTTTTACTAAACGTTTTTAATGCCCTTTTTATTTCCAAGTAATAAAGAGAATAGATTTGGCGCATTTGTTTAACATTCTCGTAAAATGAAGTGCGGCATAGAGAATATCATTTTGTGACTAATATTACGGTAGTTTAGGGGTTATAAGTTTCAAGTTACATAGTTCACGAGCAATCCTGGTTCGATTCTCGCCGGCACCAATGTAACTGAATGAAAGACGTCGGTATATACCGGAATGTGTAAACACCTACAGGATCACCTCCGACATTATATCAGATTTGATTGACCACATATCCTCGAAAAATAAAATGTGTTTTTGTATATTTCCATAATCCTCTCATTTCTGAGAGTAGGCCTGTCACCAGGGACGTGTATAAGCTGTAGTTTATGTCTTGTAGGAACCTCCATCCCAAGATTCACTTGATAGTGGTGAAGCTGCTCCAAGTGGAACGGCAACCCCAACAACTCGACCACGACAATCCGGCAGTTTAGTGGCCCACGGACATGATGACCTCGTAACGCGGATGAAGAACATAGAAATGATAGAGCTGGGACGCCATCGGATACGGCCGTGGTATTTCGCACCGTATCCGCAGGTGGGTAGTGACAATATTTAAAGTGTAGCAATATAACGTCGGTATAATGAAGTGACATCTCCGGCGGGGCCTTTTGCGTACATGACAAGTACTCGCTCTTGTATTAGAGTGACCTAATTACCAAATGAGAGTGAGGGAATAGTGAGTACACCTGTGCTTGCACACTTTTGTAGAATAAGGGTGACTAAATAACACACGATCCAGCTTGTGGTAAGTAGATGCTGAGGCACAACATAGACATCTACATCTATCCTCGAAGAAGGATCAAAATGCAGATGCGTTGTCATCCCTGAAGACTAATATGGGTTATTTCGTTTCCAGTTCAAAAGGTCTTCGGTTCTCTACACCCACCATACGAAGCCTAGCATCTTTAAGATACTGTATCACGAAAAACCTGCGAGAATGTGGTACTTCCCCGGTCGAGTCGACCTATTCGTTCTATAACCGTTTTATAGCTGCAGCATGGCTCTACCACTTAATATGGTAGTCTTCGTCGAGACCGGCATCTGTGACCGCAAGTGATCGGAATACTGTCTGGAGGACAGTCTAACGGTGACCTGTTACACTGTCCTGGTGGCAACTGCTTAATATTTAAGCAGAACTCGCCACTATACCACAAGCCTCGTCGAACTCTTCCCATTGGGGCCTTAGGTTTTACGTTACGTAGTAATACATGTGATTGAATGTATAAATTCTATGTTAAGATCCAATAAAACATCCATATTTGTTTAAAACTATAGATTTAATAAAACGGACAAGAGGGTCGAGTATATTCTCTAGTTTTCATTATTTAAATATAAAATCATAGCGACAAACAAACTCACAGACCACACGATGGTAAGTTGCTATTATATTCCACGGATACTTGCACGCGACCTAAAACCAAAAATGATACAGATGCATAGTCACTTCGGAGGACTAAGATGAAATGCCTTACAGCTTGTAATATTTCTCAATTAACGCTTCAAACCATAACCTTGGCCTCTCAGTATATCTACGAGTATCAGTATATATATGAAAATTTGATGTAAGCTCACAAAAATAAAGGTAGTTTTAGTAAAAAAAGGTGACATACATTCTGTAAACACTAGGAACAAACACAAGCTGGTGCTACCAGTTTTTCGACTCCACAGTCAGTAATTCATTCTTGGGGCAATGTATACCTACGCTATTACAACAAATTCCCAGAAAATATACACGGTATCTCTATTACCAAGTTTAAATATTTAATTAAACAATAACTGTATAAATAGGATTATTATGATATAAATGAATACATGATTGATAATAACCCCTGGGAATGAAGTGGTCGCTTCCAAGCTGTTTCTAAAATAAATTTTGTAAATATTTTGTGACCCTTGACATTGTAAAATTTATTTAAAAAAAAGTCCCGCTGGGTTTCTTGCTGGTTCTTTCCAGGACAGAGGTTTTTTTCGAACCAGTCGTAACGTAAAATAATGGGTGCGTTTGGCAGAAAAAAGCGCTAGCAAGCGCTTGTAAGCAAAATGGCGATCGTAAGCGGTAAGCGCTGTCAAATCTTAAGTAGCTATTTTCCTCTAGCCTCTAGAACACGATGTTAGTTTTAACCGGGGAACCTAACCAAATTTAAATATATGTTTGTGAAGTATTCGTATTAAAAACTTACCAATCATGAATTTTTAATAACATGTATATGTCTATTCATATCATTATATTACTTAAAACTAATATTACAAATAACAACTTATAAACTCTACTTCAAAACAAACAAATAAGCAAAATGGCGGATTGTGTCAGCGCTACTGAAGTAGCAATCGTGTCCTGGCCGAAAACTATTTTAGCGCTAGTAAGCGCTTGCTAACGCTTTTTTCTGCCGAACGCACCCATTGACTTTCAATAAGAATTACTTGTAATCTATGTTGAATAAAAAATTATTCTATTCTATTCTAACACAGTAGTGCACATATTACTGCTTGATGGCAGGAATAAGCAAGAGAGTGTTTCCTACCCATAAATACTCCTAGACAAAAGGAGTCGTACTCGTACCACAAAATATTACTGTTTGGCATGAATTAGAAGCCAATACAGCAAATCTTAGAATTTAGTTCTTTGTCTGTCTGTATGTGCGCGCTTCACCTGAAAATATCTGAGTCGATTTCAAAGTAATTACAACATTGTAGCTTATGATTTCGTCGCCGAGCTTTGTAAATCCAAGAAACAACTCTACTTCCATACTATGTCTATCCTGTAGCATAAAGTGGTTTGTATCCTTGTCTGGTTAAAATTATATTTCCTTCTTATAGAATATGGATGATATACGAGCACACAGTCTACTTGATTGTAAGTGCATGCTGTGGCCCCTAGACATCTACATTTATCCTCGTTTAAGAATCAAAATGCAGATGCGTTGTCATTCCTGAGGACTAAGATGGAATATCTCGTTTCCAGTAAAAAGGGTCTACGGTTCAAAACAGAGCGGCATTAAGCTACTATTTTACGCTGGTATTTTGTTAGAGCGTGGTCCTACCTCGGTAGAGCCGACCCATTCATACTACTACAACCATAACATGGCTGCAGCGTGGCTCTACCACGTCAAAATTTTCTAGGTAAAATAATGTCAGGCGAAGTGCAGTTATTATTTACTAACTCGTAAATTTCTGCGTGTTTTAGGGAAACAGCACAAGAAATTTTAGTAGCTATAACAACGAACAAAATATTGGGTGCGTTTGGCAGAAAAAAGCGCTAGCAAGCGCTTACAAGCGCTGAAATAGTTTTCGGCCAGGACACGATTGCTACTTCAGTAGCGCTGACACAATCCGCCATTTTGCTTATTTAATTTATTTGTTTTGAAGTAGAGTTTATAAGTTGTTTTGTGCAATATTAGTTTTAAGTAATATAATGACGTGAATAAACATATATGTTTATTGTTTATGTTATTAAAAAATTCATGATTGGTAAGTTTTTAATATGAATACTTTACAAACATATATTTAAATTAGGTTAGGTTCCCCGGTTAAAACTAACATCGTGTCCTGGAGGAAAATAGCTACTTACGATTTGACAGCGCTTACCGCTTACAATCGCCATTTTGCTTACAAGCGCTTGCTAGCGCTTTTTTCTGCCAAACGCACCCATTATTGCGTCTTTAATTTTTTTTTCAGGAAATGGTCAATTTACCTTGTATCTATATATGCGAATTCTGTTTGAAGTACAGGAAAAGTAAAAAGTGCCTCGAAAGACATTTAGTAAGTACTCATTTGTCAACATACCATTAAAACTTTTTGCATGAGATATTTCTTAGATTTGCACATGTAATCTATTTTTTTTAAATTAATAACATTAAAAACTTTATTAATAACATAACTAAGAGTTGATGTAGCAATTATAATTTTAAACTCTCCGCGTGTGTTGCCTCGGTTGATCTGCTGCATCAGAACTTACTCAGTTAAAACGTAACAGCATGATATATACACATCCCACTGCTGGGCACAAGCCCCCTCTCATTTCTGAGAGGGTTTTAGGGCAAGGAAATGTCCGCCGTGCTGCCCAATGCGTTTTAGCGAACTTCACATGTTTTCGAAATGTTTTTTCTTATTTCTTAGACATGCAGGTTTCCTCACGATGTTTTCCTTCACCGCTGAGCAAGTGGTAAATTCAGCACTTAAAATTACAAATAACATTACATTAATTTCGTTGGTGCCGGCGGGCATCGAACCCGGGTTTTTCGTGTACTGTGTAATACAGCAAGGCTAGCGAGCTACCACGGAAGCTACCAAAATATTCTTTTCATTCTTCAATATTTTTAAGAATGTGAGACTCATACCATAGTCGACGGTCCAATAAGTGTGTAAACTTTAGGAGAACACTTCTCACTGATTTTTTTAGAACGTACGACGAAAATGGAAAATAGCAATTGTTGTGCATTTGTTTCAGATAAAATGCAAACTAAAACATCCACCGGGCAATGAAATTTACCGAAAAGGCAGTATTTCATTTTTCGAAATTGACGGTCGAAAGAACAAATGCTACGCTCAGAACCTCTGCCTGCTAGCAAAACTGTTCTTGGACCATAAAACCTTGTATTATGATACGGACCCATTTTTGTTTTATGTTATGACAGAGTTCGATGCTAGAGGTAAGTGTATTGATAAAGTTACAAAGATACTCTGATATATATTATTTATTTATTTAATATTTATTATACACCTTATAATAAGGAGTATAAAGGGCGGACTGATGGCTTTCTGTACCAGTCAACCATGGATGGTTTGAGAAACTGGTAGGGGCAAAGTGCAAACAATTTTCTTAATAAAATAAGTAATAAACATATGAGGTATAATGAAATGTAGATAAATAAAATATAGTTAATTAATACCTTAGGGTATACAAAAGTCAGCTATAGAGCGCGCGTATCGCTCATTACCAAGCCAAGTGTAAGCAGGTGGTTTATAGATACTAATAATGTGATGGCCTCCAGACCGAATTTCCGTCACGGCAGCCTGCCTCAACGGAGGCTAGCCAACGGCACAAGACAGGATTATAGTGCCCAAGTGTACTCGCAAGCACAGGTGCACTCTATTCCCTCACTCTCATAATCCGATCAGGCGCAGGACTAACGGCTTTACGTGCTTTCCGAGGCACGGGGGTGTGACACCGTCAACTCCCTGACTCCGGGCAACTACTGAGAATTTCTTGACAGAATAACTCAATAATTAATTTTTTGGCCCGACCCGGGATTCGAACCCAGGTCCTCATGATCAGCAGTCGCACTACTACAACCACTAGACCAAGGAGGTAGTATATAGATACTAATACATATATGAAGCGGTTTATACGTAGTAGGGCCACGGTGCAGCTGTCTTGTGGTTTTGGCACGAATGGATCGGCTCGTCCGGGGAGGGACCACACGCTCTCACAGAATACCAGCGTCAAATAGCAGCTTAATACTGCCGTGTTTCATATGGTGAATGTAGATCTGGAGACCCTTTTTACTGGAAACGAGGCATTCCATCTCAGTCTTCAGGGCTGGCAACGCATCTCCATTTTGATTCTTAATCGAAGATAAATGTAGATGTCTATGGGCCACAGCATCCGCTTGCATTCAGGTGGGCTGTGTGCTCGGTTGTCACCCTTATTCTATATAAAATAAAGAATAGTGATGCGCCAAGGTTGACGCGTATGTGTTTATTATATTTAAGTTATTAGTTTACACTGGTACGAATTTATAAATCGATGTTTATTTATCAAACACATCAATATAATTAATTTACTGCCTCTTAAAAATGGCTAACATAATAGTATATAATTATCGTTTTGTTTGCTTGATCGCAGTTTTTCGAAGAAGATATAATGTCAATATGCATAATTTTTGAATCATCTATTAGTTTTGTAGATATTGTAAAGACACGTAATTAAGTAGGCACCTACATGCATAAATGACTGTCGAAGCTATTTTTTTAATCACTTTAAAATATTATTTCAAATCTTACTTCAATTTTAATCTCTGGTATTGCACCTCCAACCAGCTGGCGCAGTCCACCCTTGGTTACAAAAATGGATGAAGCATTAATATGGATGGAACAAACGAAACTACTGATGTTGGGCTCTCAGTTTGGCCTTTTTATTGCTGCCACCCTTTTATTTGCCAATTGACTGTTTTTCGGAAATATGAAATGAGAAAAGTATACGTGGTAGAGCCATGCTGCAGTTATATTGGTAGTAAAGTTGTAGCACGAATGGGTCGGCTCGACCGGGGAAGGACCACGCTCTCACAGAATACCAGCGTAAAATAGTAGCTTAATGCTACTGTGTTTCTTATGGTGAGTGTAGAGAACTGGAGACCC
Source organism: Parnassius apollo (assembly GCA_907164705.1). Taxonomy (NCBI): domain Eukaryota; kingdom Metazoa; phylum Arthropoda; class Insecta; order Lepidoptera; family Papilionidae; genus Parnassius; species Parnassius apollo. Next base: position 4,723,072 of record CAJQZP010000209.1, read on the forward strand.
TTTTTACTGGAAACGAGGCATTCCATCTTAGTCCTCACGAGTGACAACGCATTTGAATTTTGATTTGTAATCGAGGATAGATGTAGACTAGTAGTAGTCTATGGGTCACAGTGTGACTGTGCTTGTTGTCACCCCATCCTATAATTTTTTTAACCGTATTTATATCTGTTATTTATCTATATAAAAATGCTATTCTAAACTGTTATATTAAACATTGATCTATGTGGGTATGTAATACAAAGGATTCTAATTTCTTATACTAATTATGATTATATTACTACGAAAGAAATCACGTTATAGCAGTATATTCGTGTACGACGTGGTACAGCATATATACATACATAATCACTCACATCTGTCATCAGAGGGACAGGCAGAGACTACAGGCTTCCATTTAGCACGATCCTGACACACCTCTCACGCCTCCTCCAGATTCATGTACCTACGCATACATGCTCGTCGGTTAAGGGTACTCCTAATTTGGCCCATTTTCAATATATCGCGGATTTGATCGATAAACTTACAGAACTATATATTTATTATACAACACTAGCTATAATTTGGGAAAACCTAAAGCGGCAGGCGCAGGAGAACGTGTTGTGTCAACCCGTTCGCGGTTCGCTTTTACACCCAGACTATTTTTTTTAAATCAGTGTTGCCTTATTAAAATACTGTCTTCTAAAATAATGCCTTATAAAATTACTGATTATATGGAATATCATTGTTCTTCTAAGTTTTCCTCCGTGAATCGTTTTTACAACTTGTTACATTTTTATGCAAAATTTACCACGGTAGCTTAAAATACAAATAAACACCGGCGAGAGAAACAATCATCACGCGTGTCCTTTTGTGACTAATAGCGTCGCCCTTGAAATTTCGAGGCTGTTCATATCCGTGCTTATTGTTCATACTCTATATATAGCTGGCTTATGTACTCTTAGGTTAATAAATAAAGTATAAATAATAAATATATAAGTGACATAAATACATATCTCCCACTGCTGATCACAAATCTGCTAAGCAGACAGTGTTGTCAATACATAAATTTTGCATTACAATGTCAATGTTGCAAACAGTCCCATTCGTATCGTGCGCGCATAGTGGAGACTGGTCGCACTAACCTGTTTGCCAGTAAATCGCTGCCACTCGAGAAGAGTGTTTCACCTCTTTCGATCAGTTGTCGGTTCTGAATTAAAAAAGTAAAGGAACACCTTCTATACGTCCCACTGCTGGGTACTAGCTTAGTTCGCTGCGCTGTGCCTGCGCGTGTTGCGAAGTTTCACATATCCTCGAAATATTTTATGTTTCACACATGCAGGTTTTTATTACAAGCCGATTATTTCCATTATTGATTGATCGAAATTCTCGATGCCTACTGAGGCTGTAAGCTACAACAGCTCACGATGGGTTGTAAATAATTTTACTAAATTAAAACTTAATAATAACGTGGTAGAGCCACGTTGCAGCTATATTGTGATTGTAGCACGAATGGGTCGGCTCGACCGGTGTAGGACCACGCTCTCACAAAATACCAGCGTAAAATAGCAGCTTAATGATGCTGTGTTTACCGGAGACAATTTTTACTGGAAAAGAAGTATTCCATCTTGGTCCTCGAGGATGACAACGCATTTGCGTTTTGATTCTTAATTGGTGAGAAATGTATAATAAAATTGTATATCTATGGGCCACAGCATCCACTTACCATCAGGTGGACAGTGTGCTCGTTTGTCACTCTTATACTATAAATGAAAAAAAAAGCGAATGAGAAAAATAAACGGGTAATTATTTTCATGAGAGATTGAACATTTTTACAGGATTTCATATAGTTGGATATTTTTCGAAAGAGAAAGAGAGCACTGAAGACTACAATGTAGCGTGTATTTTAACTTTACCTCCATACCAAAGGAAGGGATACGGAAAACTTCTTATAGAGTTTAGTAAGTATTAATTTGTCTTTACAAAAGCTTGCGATAATTTAAATTTTTATGTTGTACTATGAAAAGTAAAGGAAAGATGGACCATCTCTTGTAGGATTAGAACTAAAACTTTACTAAAAAAACATTAAATAGCAAGGAATTTATCAATAAAAAAAATTATATACATATTTGAATTTAATGATTCAATTCTTTTTAGAATAAGGGTTACAAACGACACTATGTCCACCTGATGGTAAGTGGGTGCTGTGGCCCATACACATCTACATTTATCTTCAATTAAGAGTCAAAATGCGTTGTCACCCCTGAGGACTGAGATGGAATGCGCATAAAAAGGGTGCTGGTTACTACACTCACCATACGAAACACAGCAGCATCAAGCTACTATTTTACGCTGGTATTCTGTGAGAGCGTGGTCCTACCCCGGTCGAGCTGACCCATTCGTGCTACAACTATACTACTAGTATAGCTTTAGCATGCCACGTAAGAAAATAATGTTAGATGACATTACATGCTCATATAAAAAAATATTAAACCTAATTAGTCTTTAACATGTCTAAAGCCGCTAAACAGTCGATTTAATAAAGACTATTTCATGAAGTTATAGTATTATATTTGATTTTAAAATGTATGTTGTAATTGTTTCGTTTAGGTTATGAATTATCGAAATTCGAAGGGAAAACTGGATCGCCAGAGAAACCTTTATCGGACCTTGGACTACTATCGTACCGAAGTTATTGGGCGCAAACTATACTGGATATACTTATAAACGTTAAACCCGTTGGTGACAATGAAAAACCCATTATAACTATCAAGTAAGACTTCAACAAAAGTTAAAAATGCATTAATGACAAGTAGTCATAAGGACAAGAAAACGTATGACTTCTCTAGTTACAAATTCCCGTGACGTTATGTCAAAAACGTAATGGGAATTTGTAACTAGAGAAGTTCGCAGTATTAATTGAAAAAGAAAATCTTAAGTCAGTCTGTTAATGATTTGTCGTTGACATGCGTGATCTGTCAACTGTGACCGTGCGTCGATTTTCTCACACATTTCGTGTTGCTAATTTTACGTGCAAACTTGGTACATGTTAGAAATGGCAAAGCAAACCAGTTTTACCAAGAATATTGGGCCGGATGGTTCCCCTTAATTCCGAAAGTCTGATCCGAAGAAAAATCTTATTTTTTTCAACAAGTACTAGCTTTGATCACGTTAAGCATATTAAAATTAAGTTAATATATTTTAACTATCAGGGCAAAGTGTAAACATTAACAAACAAGATTTGACCTGCTCAAAGTTCAGAAACTTTATGAAACTAAGTTTGTATAAAAGGGGTTATTATAATATTAAGGAATTCATGGATGATAATCCCTGGGAAAAAAATATTCCGGAGACATATGAAGTTCGCCAACACGCATTGGGGCTGCGCGGCGGACACTTCCGTGCCCTAAAACCCTCTCGAAAATGAGGGGAGGCCTGTGCCCAGCAGTGGGACACGTATATAGGTTGTAACTTTACTAATCCCTGGGAATGAGGTGATGGCTTCCCAGCTATTTGTAATTTGTTTTGTGTTGATTAATTGTTCAACAAACATGAGTAAGCTGTTATTTAAAAAAGAAGTTACTCGAGAAGATTCTTTCACCTCTGGGTTTCGTGCTTGGTTTTCTGGCTGGTTCTTCCCAGGACAGACGTTTTTTTCCAGAACCGGTGGTAATTAAACAAAAGGGTGACTTTATAAGTGTTAGATATAATCTATATTAAATAAAAGAGTTTCTGTTTCTGTTTCTCTCAAAAACTGTCAAAGTTGACTTACGGTCATCATTACCACCACCGATCAATCCGTACAGGTGGGTACAATTTTATAACCATAATGCAAAAGATAAAGTGGATATATTTTTCGATCCATTCTCTCTACAAGAGGATCTAAAGGCCATGAGAATTTTTAAAGATAATGAAGTTAGCGGTCCTGGTGGTATACCAGCTGCTATTGTCCTTAAAAAGTGTGTACCCGAGTTGTTTCATTTTAGACAGGACTCAGAATATTATCGTGAAATAGCAGCTTAATACTGCTATGTTTCCGTATGGTGAGTGCAGAGATCCGGAGATCCTTTTTACGTAAACGAGGTATTCCATCTTAGTCCTCAGGGGAATCATTTTTTGATCTTAAAGCCTCGTAAACGTACAGTAAATGTTAATAAAATATAGCAATGCCGGCACGAACATTTATAATTCATTCATTCATTAAAGCCTATTAAAAGTCTAATGCCGAACATCTACTTCCTTTATATATTTTCCCTCATGTGAGGATTCTACCATAGTCAAGCTTTGCAGGGGGGGGTTGGCAACTGCAGTTTTTCATTATTTCCGATTGTTATCACGAAGATGCTGCTGCCCATCTCCTGTTCAGCTACCCTCTGTTGCCTCTAGCCACACCCACGGGATGATATAGAGTGGTGGATATTACTACCACTGCAGACCTGTTTAAATACCTTCATAATCCGTAAGGCAATCTCTAATAGATATACTGTTAATGTTTATCTGCGGTGATATTCTTAAAAGTTATTGCGAGGATTTAACAGCTTTAAGTTAAATTTTGCAAGCTTTCTTAAAAGTCATTCATTAGTGTTACCAGAAATTTTTGATCTTATAAAATATCCCATAAATTATGCTCGGATACTACACTGCTTGAGCGACTGCTGCAATTATTCGTAGTTTGTAGTATACATTGTACATCAGCGGCTAAGATCGTTAATGCTGATGGATTGACCCCTAAGGTCAATTCCGCGTTGGGTTTGAAATTAAGTCGCCTGAACTTGAGGATTCTGTCACTGTGGGGAGTCAAGCGGGTCTATTTGAAGCACCCCATGCAGTTTTTACTGCCAGGGCAGTGTCGAAGTATTTTCAATTGTTTTTAAAAATATTCGTAAATCACTAACTAAACGTGAAATGGAACGTAAATTTATTTAACTAAATTCTAACGTTTTTGACGTTGCATCTGTCAAAGTCATCTTAAAATACGTAAAATGAATCGCTAGGCCGGCTATTTTGTTGACAGTGACAGATATACTTTAAGTCATTCCGTTGTTTCCGAGTTTACATGAAAGTGCTCCCTAACGTTTTTATGCCTGCCTCCACCTGTTTTTCGATGACTTCGCTACCCTCTGGATACTTTTTTACAAATGGTTGCAGCTATAAATTATGTTTATAATTTAAGATAATTATAAAAGTTAATATCGTGGTGTTTTATTCAGTGGCGAAGCCAGGGCTCCAAACTAGGGCAAGCCCAAGATATGGTTTTGTTGTTTTTAGCAGTTTAATAAAAATACACCAATCTTGAGCTGTCTCCACTCTTTAGTTTCGTATTCAGTGCTGTCAAGGACATGTTTAACAAAGCACACAGAAAGCATACTACCGCTAGATAGATTGTATGACATATGCAATTGCACACCTTCGGTGGTTTTGAAAAGAGCCGTTTGGGTTTGCTTGAGATATTTACAAACAGTACAATACATGAACAAAAGAAAAGCATGACAAGTACAAAGTTAAAAAGGGGACGCCTGGCAGATGTGAAACCTCGAAATTATTTTGTTTAAATTATATGCATAAAACAAACAGAACAGATTACGACAGGAATTAGATAGTTATAATGAGAAGATAAAGCTTTGCTAATTTTTTACCATAAAATAATGACTATTTATTATATAATTATTCATTTTCAATTTATAATAAACCGTACAAAATGAGATTCAATTCATAATAAACCGTACAAAATGATATTTTTAAACTCTTATGGTAATATAAATATTAAATTAGCCCGTAGCGTATTTGTGCCATCTAGCGTAATCTTTAGGTACCATCGTGAGAATCAACCAATTTTGGTTCGATAAAATGACTTTACCTATAGAATTAAGTAGATGGCGCTATTAAAATTGTATATACTGGAAATAACTAAAGGGAGTATTCTTTAAAAACCTCAATACATTCTTCTGTATTCTTTTGATTATTACATTAAAATTTGGGCTTCACACTTATTTCCTATAAAATTAAACCTAGGTGTCTCATATTTTATGCTGCCGTTCAAAATGATATTGTTAATTCATATGGTAATATTAATATTGAGTTATTAAACCTTTAAATACGCCTAACTTAATTGAACTTTAATACTAAAGAGTCCTGTACCTATATTTAAAGTATGAAGAAATGTTTATTGAATATTAAATTTCATTTTTAAAAATTTTACCTTTTCCTCGCCAATTAGCACTTCAACACACTTATATTCATCACAATGAACACTATTATCCTCCCATTTTCACTGAAAAATCTTTGAAAAAGCATAAATTTTTAACAAACACAACAAAAACAAACATAAACGTTGAAATGAGAAGTGAACTTGCATACGAATGGCCCGCACCCCATTCGCTAGTTGCTAACGCACTCCTAAACAACTTCAGGGCAAAGCCAGGCTTGTGGTTCAATAGTAATTGCTATATAAACATTTCGTAGTTATATTTCATTAGAGAACATTTTGCCACAGGTTAGAAAGGGAGCGACCGCCTTCTCGAAAGCCCGGTAAAAAGCCCATGCATGAGAGGGAGTAAACCAATCGCACAATTCAACTCTCCTTATATGTATGACAGCACTATTCGTAAGGCTACGAGGTCGAACAGAGTGCGCGAGAAATTTGAAATAATTTGAAACAGTTTACGAGTTATTTTATTGATATAATTGATTGATTCATCCTAATGAGGCAAACCGGGCTTCTGGGCTTGTATAGAGGCTTCGCCACTGGTTTTATTGAGTGTCAGAGCAAGCGAAACGAGCTCGGGACTTAGGGCACCCCGACTCGGGGCGCCGTCGGCTTCCCTCGTCTGCGCTACGTTGAGTGGCGTCCCTCCCCTATCTCTCTCCCCCCATAAATCAGGTTTATAGTCAAAAACATTACGAAAACATAACCTCAAAATTTAAAAAAATTATGGCTGAGGCAGAGGGGGATGTGGGAGGCGACTCTATAACTCCACTGCCTCCCCCTTCCCCCACCCCACCCCTAATTAAGCCGACTTAATTGCAAACTTTACCCTCAATTCTTCTTGCAACTCTAATTTGACTGCATTTTAACAATATATTGTTACCAAGTATCCTTGAGTTTAGGTACTCGTACTCGTGTGCAAGAGCACCGTCATAATATAAAGTTATATACAGCGCTAATGCCAATAAAAAAAATCAAATATAAGGGCTTACTCTCGAAATTGTTTTCGAATTCGATTCGGTTTTCGATTTAAAATGACTGATTTTAAAAGCTTACTCTGCAACCGATTCGAGCTGAGAAATACGATCGAGTTACAATCAAGTGTTATTAGCACGGTTAGGCACAGCGAGGTATTTCATTATCCGGAGATCATTTTTCATACATTAAAATTTTACATATGACAAACTAAATGAAGAAAAAGCGTCTTCGTCGCATTAGTTTACGAGCGTCATCTAATTCCATATAATTCCAATTTAACCCACCATTCGATTATGTGCTAACTTCGGTTTCGGGAGTTAGGAACACGCCGGATGGTCCTAGTTACACAGAACTTGTATTCTTTAATTCCTCGTTCACCTTTTTTACATTCGGTCGATTAACCATAAAGAGAAATTCCAATCCTTTTTTTTCAAATTCTCTATAAACGTTTTGCGATGTTATTTTTGATGTACCGTTAGAAATGTTGGTCTCTTGAAAGCACTAGAGAATAGGCTTCCTTTAAGCTAGGCTTCATCGTGCTTATCATGGAAACACCCGAAGCTATGGTAACATCAGACAGGTGTCTTGTCAAACATTGCCATAATCATGTTTTTTTATAGGATAGGGTGACAAACGAGCACACAGTCCACTTGATGGTAAGTGGTTGCTGCGGCCCATAGACATCTACGAGTATATCTATCTTCGACCACGAATCAAAATGCAGATGCGTTGTCACCCGTGAGGACTAAGATGGAATGCCTCGTTTCCAGTAAAAATGGTCTCCGGTTCACTACACTCACCATACGAAACACAGCAGCATGAAGCTACTATTTTACTCTGGTATTCTGTGAGAGCGTGGGCCTTCCCCGGTCGAGCCGACCCATTCGTGCTACAACTATACTACTAATATAACTGCAGCATGGCTCTACCACGTAAATATTGTATTTTTGTACCATGTGAATGTTGTATTTTTTGTTACTTTTCAGTGAAATCTGCGAATTAACAAGTATAAAGAAAGAGGACGTCATTAGTACATTGCAGAATTTAAATTTAATTAACTATTACAAGGGACAGTATATAATTTCTGTGAATCAGGTAACTGCTTTAGTTAATTTGATATAGATGTATTGTGCAAAAATGTTAAATTCTGTTGATCTGATATTTGTTTTATCGAAAAAGGAAACCGTTCAGCAACACGAAAAAGCTATGGAAAAGAAGTTGTTACGTATCGACCCCAAATGTTTGCATTGGACGCCGAAAGATTGGTCTAAGCGAGCGAAATGGTAAAACATTTTATATATCTAATAATAAATAATCATAAATTAAAACATATGTTTTAGTGACTATAATTTCCTGTAATAATTTAAAATAATATGAACCCTAATAGCTCATTTAATAAAATTACGATTACCGTATTCACCACATTCTTAGATTCTAAAGCATATAGTCCATTTTCGTTTGATTTTTTGATAAAACCCTAAATTATATATTTTTCTTTGTCACCAGCGTTTGAAGTGTATCGGAGATGCGAGCTATCTAACTCTGGCTTCCGACACGTACGCAATTTATTCATTTTGTATCTAACATTCCTCATCCATGTATTATTTTCAGCTTTTCACTATTTTTGGTGTTCTTTAAAATAATCATTGCTACCACTAACTTTGTTAAGGGATTACTATATTAAGTAAAATAGTTTTGTGCTTAAAATTGCTGCTACATTAGCGTATCGTATAGTATTTGATTTTACCTTCAAAGGAAAAAAAATGTATTTATTGCAATAAAGTTGATTTTCCGTGTTAATGTTTACAAAAGATTTTATGTGTAGAAAATTTAATATGCATTTTTTATGGTTTGGTTTTTAAATTATTGCTTTTTTGTAAGTTTATAAACACCAATTTTAATTATTTTTGTTTCTAAGCAATAGTTAATTTTTATTTGCTTTTAAATTTTTTACTACTGATGACGTCGTAGAGTAGACTGAATAGTTTGTTACTTTTGCCAAGCATAGAAAAAGGAGTAATATCATAACTAATAATATTTTTTATGATAAATCCACCTGTAAAAAGACAGAGTACCCTTGTAACAAAGTAATGGTTAAAGCGAGGGTTATTGTGACTCAAATAAATTAAAAAGCAAGCAAATGTGCTGTAAACAAACGTACTTTAAGGATCGTCTTTTGACAACTTGAGTTAGACAAGCAAGATAATTAGGATTTTTAAATTACTAGATGATATATTTTCACTTCATTCAGCTTACTTATGATGTCATATCTAGAGGTGAAACAGAGGTAGGTTAATTTTTACACTTAAGATAAAATAATTAAAACTATCAATTTAGTAACTGTTTATAAATATTCCACGTGGTAGAGCCATGCTGCAGCTATATTGGTAGGGTCCTTCCCCTGTCGACTGGACCGGGGAAGGACCACGCTCTCACAGAATACCAGCGTAAAATAACAGCTTAACGCAGCTATGCTTCATATGGTGAGTGTAGAGAACCGGAGACCCATTTTACTGGAAAAGAGGCTTTCCATCTTAGTCTTTATAAGTGACAACGCATATGCGTTTTGTTTCGTGATCGAGGATTGATGTAGATGTCTATGGGCCGCAGCATCCACTTACCATCAGGTGGACTGTGTGCTCGTTTGTCACCCTTATCCTATAAAAAATATGCATAGCCTATAATTTTCATTACATACCGATTTATAAATGATTGTCAATTTATAAATGATTTCACTGAGATGACAAATACCATTGTGTTCTATTTTTTCTCTGGTTCAACACAACTTCAAACCTATTTACGAGTGTACACAATTGAAATTGACACCTTTCCCTAAATGAATGTTATATAATCCAAACAAAACATATTCAAAGGTTATATAATAATGATTTAAATATGTGTAACTCTTTTTAGTTGATACAAAACAAATACGTAATGTAGTGGCAAGATAAATTACTAACATGGTTTAAAATGAGGTATTAAGTTTAACCAAAGCAGATGTTAAAAAATGGGCCAGGTCTATGTACTGCCTAAAAAATAGAGAGATAAATCTGCAGAATACGGCAAAAATACAGATAATTCAATTCAATGTATCCTGTCGTGGTAAATAATTGATGTTTATAAACAATGACAGTAAACCATAAAACGACTATTGATAATAGAAAGAGAACTGGCAGTTGTCACAACAGTGTCAAAAAATACGTGAAATAAACAATTAATAAAAATGACCGCTTACCGTCATGACGGGTTTTTGTTGTGTTGCAAGTTCAAGTATAATTTCTTGTGCTTTACCAGAAACCAAAGCCATTATAAAATAATTGGACGGTTGAGAACCTTTTAAAATGTGTTTCCCTATTTTTAAGTATAGTGTACAAGGACTTGGCCCAGGCTCCATACATTTTGGAACACAGCCTTTAAAGTAATTATAAACACGCAACAAGGTTCGCTACAAGTTGCAATGCTTCTAGTTTATTTATTTAACTTTATATTTTTGTAGTAGCGAGTAGGTAGTAGGTATAGTACATACTTAAATTCTTATAGCCTTATATAATTTTGCATGTAAGAAAGAATTACACTTTTTGACATAAAATGCTTATTGCCGCAAAGATAATCATTTGTTTGCTATCGATCATAGAGCAACACAGGCCATAGTAGTAGCCATACGCAACCGTTCCCCTCTATCAAAGTATAAGTCCACGCGGTCCTTTCCGTACAATAAAACTAATTACAACAGCACTCCTCACTAGACTAAATAATCATGTCCAGTTTTGACCTGAAAATTTGCTATCGCGTCTAGTGATGTAAAATATCTTATAAAATTGCATTTTTTCTTATTTCGTATCGCATAATTGAATTTTTAAATAAAACCAGGAAAAAAAAGTAATGTTACTTTGTTTCATTCTCAATAGACTTTTGGAGAAGGATCGTGTTTTAAAATGGCTCAAAGGCCCAGAAGCCATACCAAAACATATTAAAAACGTGTTTTACACGTTCCATTTCACACTACCAATATCTTGCTCATTTGTCATGTGGTTTATGAATGTTCAAAATAACCAATTACTTTTTTATAATTAATTAATTTATGATTAGATACGATGTTAATGGTTTTGTACTATCGTGTGGAAAGAAAAATAAGTGTACAGACCTTATCTGACGGATGTTATAACCTCAAATTTTTATTTACATAATAGTATGTTTTCCTGGTCTCTAAATGAAAAGATGATAAGTTATTATGTTATTATAAACAATAATTGTTTTTATACAACAGTAATTGTAGGTAGACGCGACCTGTTAAAGGAATCAAGTAACAGGTCATTCAATGTATGGAAAGTGGGCATGATTCTTTAGTTGCGAGACTAAATTGACGTCCTACAAAAATGCCGAATTGTTCAGATTTTTGCTGCAAAAATAGATCTGCTACGTCAAATTCACAAAAAGACCTTACCTGTCATATGTAATTCTTAACGACTAGTACTGTTTAATTCTTTTTAATCTTAAAAATTACATTAATAACGGTGCATAACATTGGTGGTGTTGTTTCGGATTTGTTTACCAACACAGGCCGCTCACCTTAATACAATTGTGCGATTCGGTCGAGCGACTAATCCGAGTTGTTGCTGTCACGAAGATGGCAAAGGCATAATATGGTCTATACAGCCATGTCACTTGTGCTTATAATCATTTATGAGATTATGTTTTCTGATTTATTAATTATATATTGTGAGTTTCTTATATTATAGTTTAATATTAAAATAGCATTAAAATAAATATAATACAATACTTAAGAGTATTAACATATTATACATATTAAAATTACATTATATATAAAAACAATATGGTGGAAGTTCACCTTCGATCTTATTGTTTGTTTATTTATTTATTATGGTACCCTAAAGATCGGACCTTAAGGGATATATGGAAGAACAGATATTTTAGATTTGTGAAAAACAAATTAGACGACGTTTAAGCGACGTCAATAAACCTATACGATCTTGTACCACGCAATAAATCGTGACAAAAGCCTTTAAAAAGTTTATTTGCAAAGACTTGTCACCCTAGCAGTTACCATTCAAACGAAAATGATTTTACAGATCATAATTTGGAACTGTCAAGAATAATAATGAAAAATATACTTACTAGAATTTTTTCTTAATGAAAAGGGAACCCACAAAAATATATTTGTTATAATATACAAAATTAATCCATTTTAAAAACCAGTGATACACATATACAACTATTACTGGTTTTTAAAATTGTATAAATGTTAATTATATAATGTATTTCTTAAATGATTAATGACTATAGTGATAATAAATTTATTTTGTATTTACATTTATTACAATATCCACTTTTTATCACTTTTTAAACCTTATTTCCCTAATAAAGTTCTCGAATTGAATATCGATCAATTGGCGAAGCGTATCCTCAATTATTACAGCTGTATGCAACTTGTCATATTGACAGTAGTGTAGTATAATTTCATTATACTGTTATGACAGAAATGTATTCTATGAGTGTATGAAATTGTAAGTGTATTATTTTCTTATGTGTATGTTTTGTAGTTGCAGACGATAAGCATAGAATGTCGAGAGGCATTAAGTCCGCCCATTGTTACCTTAGTTGTAAGGTGCTACAATTAAGAATAAATAAAATAAATAATATTTGTCTAGGAGACTGAGAAAGTGCATGGCGTAGACTCCCCCCGCAAAAATATCAGAATAACGCTATGGCTACTCCCCTCCGGTAAATCGGCGGCCTGTTTTGCTCTATGCTATCGATAGATGTCATTATAGTCTACATTAGCTTACATATTCTACTTTAGTTTTTATTAATTGTGATATGTTTGTATACTTATTTATAAATCCGCACGCAAAATCAGTCTTATTCACAAAGCTATTAAATGTCAATCATATTGTAAATTTTAAATTTCACAATCTCCGGTTACATTACTACTTACCATCAGGTGGGATAGTAGTGTAACAAACAGTACGTTTGCATTGAGAAACATTCAATACGTAATGTTTTGAAACAAATCACATAAAATAAATCACACAACATATTTTGCTGATGGAGACGTTCGCACTCACAAAAACTGTGCAAAATTTTCAACAGATATTCAAAGTTATCTTTCAAAATGACAATACTGCAACAAATTTGTTTTCAAACATTTTGTTTCTGTGGTTATAGAGATATAATATAGTTAAAATATGTAATGTACAATAAACTGTCAAACATATTTCACTACAACATGTTCTTTGACTATGCAAACGATTTTTGTTACATTGACGGAAAACAGTGTTTAAAACATGTTTTTTTGTGAAAAACCGCGTCAGTGCAAACTCACAGTAACACTGGCTTGTAATCGTATAAAAATATACAAATAAATGAAATAGACTCCGTCAAAAAATCCATCCCAGCGTTAATCTGTCGAAAAGCTATTAGCGTTATAAATCATCAGCCGGGTAAAGACATGAAAATGTGCCGTTTGGCAAACATTTCTTAAGTTTCCATATTATACCGTTCCATATTTTCAGTTGTTCCCATAGTTTCAGATTTAGCCATCCTCCACTGCAAAAACTCATCGGTTTTCAATCATGGCTTACTAGCAAAATGTTGAAAATTATATAATGTTAGCAATAGATATATTTTAGGAAAAATATAATTTGTGCAAGTAAAGGCTTTTATATCCCTACACTCATTTATTTACAACAATCATTTAGTAGATGGATATTGTTACGAGCTTAGGGTTCGTGACAATAAAAACTGTCGATTGAATTACCAAAATTGACACTTTATTTACGGAACACCAATTAAAACTAAATCTCACTAATAATTAATCACACTTAACACTTTAGTTCACTTTATTTCGCTCCTAAGTCTTCACTTGTATCGCCAATTCAATACTGCCCCGGTCGCGGCTCTAAACGGTTTTATATAGGCCTTTTCCACCGAAACATCTAGAATGTTCCAGCAAATACCGGTCCCGACCGACTAAAAAAATTCGAGTGTGGAGTTTTCTAGAAAGTTTAGTTCTTCTATTTGATAATAGATGGCACTAGTGCCACGTACAAGGCTTCAACTGTAGCGTGCAACAATATCATATATTGAATCGGCTTCTAAGTAGTTATAAAAATGCTACAATACAGTATTTTTTTTATAGGATAGGGTGACAAACGAGCACACAGTTCACCTGATGGTAAGTGGTTGCTGTGGCCCATAGACATCCACATCTATCCTCGATTACGAATCAAAATGCAGATGCGTTGTCACCCGTGAGGACTAAGATGGAATGCCTCGTTTCCAGTAAAAAGGGTCTCCGGTTCTCTACACTCACCATACGAAATACAGCAGCATTAGGTAAGCTACTATTTCACGCTGGTATTCTGTGAGAGCGTGGTCCCTCCCCGGTCGAGCCGACCCATTCGTGCCACAACTATACTTCTAATATAACTGCAGCATGGCTCTACCACATACAAATTTTACAGTTTACTAATTATTTGTCGATTTGAAGCTTGTAGACTGAACCTGAAGATAATAGGTTTTAAGTCCCGAACCTCATTCTAAAATATGCATTTCAAAAAAGTTTTTATGGTAACCATTCTTTCATTAATCTTAGACATTTATACTATTAAATAATGTACACATTATTGTAATCTGCTTTTATTTTGTTTTATTATATAATATCTAAAAACTAGCTTCGTCATATTACAAAAAGTGGTTTATTGATAGTCTTGAGTTTGACCGTAGTCTACGGTTTGAGTCCTGTCGCTGTCTTCGCGGAATTTGACATTTCAGTTTGTTTGTTTTTCTTAACATTTTAGTTGGCATATTTACGCAGAACATCTTACGTAAAACGAATTCTAGTTTAAACCTGAGACTAAATTCAAACTACTTTTTGTTATAAGGCTGGCTTAATTTAAGTCGCGCTTTGCGCTATTCAAAAAGATCTTTTCACAGCGTGAATTACATGAGATATATTTTTAAGGTCACTTTATTGGTATTCCTGATAAAGTATACAATACACACACTACAGTACTGCATATAGCACACAAAAGAAAAATAAATCAACAAATTTTCACTCATGATTCTTAAAGTTGTAGTGCTACCTATATCGTCATGTTTGGAAACATCATTATGCACTTTATTTGTTAGTTTAGTTAGTTTAGTTTACGACGGGCTATTTTCCGCAACTCCATATCAAAGCGTGTATTTTGCGTGTAGGTTTGCTGCCCATAATTATTCGAGCCATGAAATCTCGAAGAAGCTCAGCTCAACTATGGCGAGTGATTTCGGCATGCCGAGAAGTTTAGCCTTGTATGCAGCCACCTCTTTACATACCAGCAACTAAAATAGCCGTGTTCTGCATAGAATACTATAATACACAATAGAATGGCTGTTAACGTTATTTTGTACGAGTACGACGATAGGCGTCGCCGGGAGCACACATACAAGCAATAACGTCGTATTATCACTACTACAAACCCGATTAGCTGTGTTTACAGACAGATTTTAATACATATTTATTTGTAAATAGCGTGCAATTTGGCATTTTCTAAATAATTTGCATGGGAAATTTGCAAACGATTGTAACATCAAAACACATCTCGTGTTAACATTTATACGTGTGAATTGCCGTGTTCGTGACATTTTAGTGGCTACACGGGTTCCGCCCACTCCCCCGTTCTATTATGTATGTATTATAGTATTCTATGCGTGTTCTGTAATAGCACTTGTTGCTATCCTGATCTGTGTTTCTTTTTTAATCTCATTAAGACCTTGGTTAAATGACTGTTCATTGTGAGCAGGGCCTCCCTGGCTTGCCACAGTCTTCTAGATTTTTCCCAAGCTGAGCGTGTTAATTAGTGAAGTGCTTACGTACCAGTGAAGAAACGTTACCAAAAGAGAACAGAGTGATTGCTTCCGGTCCTATGGCGACCAGAGCCAATCCTACCCTGGCCAGTTCGTACGTTGATCCTGGATCCACTGTGTCCCTTGATCCATTAATTAGTCGTATACCTCATTAATTAGTCGTTGATGGCATTTATGGATGGTTCTAAAACAAATGCATGTGCAGGACCTGGAAATTTCTCGGAAGACCTCAACATCCACATATGTATACGGCTGAACATATATTAGCCCCGAATTCACCACGTTACAACGTAGAGCCTGTAGTATCGCCATGCTGTCGGTCAGTATTCTGATGGAGAATTCCTTTACCTTCCTGGCATCTATTGCTATGGCAGTTTGAATATACCCATACATTCAGCCAGAAAGACTGTGTTGTGGGTGTCCAGCGGTATACATATGTGGATGTTGAGGTCTTCCGCGAAATTTCCAGATCCTGCATTTGTCTTAGAACTGTCCATGAAAATTCCATTGAGCTATTATGTACTACGTTCTAAAGGCGACACTGCATTCAGCTACTCTGTTCCATTCAACTGCGGTGCTTACGCCGCACTTTAATCAGTCACTCGCTAGGCGCTTGTAGGGATGTCACGTGCTGTGTTGGTTTAAAAAAAATATCTTGATAAAATATGCCGTCGTGTGTACTTAGATATTGCAAAAATAATTCAAGAAATGTCAGTAAAAACCAAGGAATTACTTTTCATCGGTTAATAAGATACTTAATCAATAAAAAGGTATCATAGATTAATAACAAAACAAATAATTCCTAAGATGCCATCTCGTGTCACTTTAATATAGATTATGAAATTAATTTGTTCAGATGCGACATTTCTGTAGGTACTTAAGTATAGGACGAATAAATTATTATACACATTTTCTTTTAACATATATACGTTATCATAATTAGGCTAAATTTTTTATACGTAAATCTGCTCGTTATTCTTTTATTTTATTTTTAGGTTTCCACATCAAAGTCAAAGTGGAATAAATTCGTCCATTTTTAATTCTCGCGTGCCCAGCATTTTATAAACGACTCTTACTTTAATTTTAATAAATATATTTTTAATTTAAATGTTATATTAATAAGTTTTGTTAAACATATATTTAGTATGTTTTTTTGTATTTGACATAAATACCTTTATAATATTCAGATAAAAATATCATTAAAATGTAATTGTGATATAATATTATGTAATATTATATTAAATAAGCAAATATAATATACAAAATAAATGACAAATTTAAAAATTGTTCTCGATATAATTTACCTATTTAACAATACAATCTACTATGTATTACCTACTGATCATTCTACCTATGTTTATTCTATGATAAAAAAACCAACCGCGCGAACACAGAGTAGCGCACATTTTTTTGTTTGGAATAATTGTAGTACGTAGGTACATATTATTTCAATGGAATATTTTAAGCTTTTTTTTGTATTTAATCCTTCCGGCTTCCTTATAATCAAACAAAAATTCTTTAGGATCTTGTCGTATTTGGCTTGTAGGATAAGAATTTTGGTGTAAATTCTATCGATTATACCTGTATGAGGGACTACTCTTACTCCAGTTTTAGGGTCTTGAGTCTGATGGTAGTCTAAGTCGCTTCTTATTGCATGTGTAGGTGAAGCGGGGTTAGCTCCAGCATAGCTTCTAAGGCTGCTGTTAGTATAGTCCTTATACAGCATGTGGCAGCAATACATGCGTCTCTGGTATCGCTGTAGCTTCTTTATAGTGGTGCCACAGTATAATATTTAGTTTTTTAGCGACAGACCCCATCGTTTGCCAATCATGATATTGCATTGTCAGAAAGATATACTAGACTTGTTGATTTTTTGTGTTTATTCCAATTGATTTTACTTTCCAAGGAGTGATTGGTATTTAATTTGCTGATGAGCTCAATTATGACTATATTCCACAGGAGAGGTGAAAGAACCCTATTCTGCGGACAGCTTTTCTTATCTGAGCTATTTAAGATTCAAATGCAATCTTTATTGTTTGTGTACTGCACTCTACGTCTACTAAGTGCAACTTATATGCTGGAGAAATTCGTTCTGTCAAATGTATCTTCTATATCTATGAAGGAACCAAGACATATTTCTTTGCTTTTAATGACCTATTCAATTCATGTTATCAATTACCTGGTGGAGTCGGTAGCTCAGAGGCTAAGCGCTCTCTGTTAATTTCACAGTACGCGAGCAACCCGGGTTCGATCCCCGCCCGCACCAATGAAATTGTTAATTGCAATTTTAAGTTCTAATTTAACATGTGCTCGGCGGTGAATAAAACATCGTGAGGAAACCTACATGTCAGAGAAATAAGGAAAAAATATTTCGAAGACGTGAAGTTCGCCAACACGTTTTGGGGCAGCGCGGCGGACTTTTTCTTGCCCTATAACCCTCTCAGAAATGAGAGAAAGCCTGTGCCCAGGAGTGGGACGTGTATACAATGTTTCTTTACTTTACCTTGGGAAGTGCCGATTCTATCGATTTGACTGAGCTGTAGGCATGTTGCTTGTCGTGTAACGTGTAACGGTATGCATCATTAGCACCGACCTTCTTTAATTACCTGTCACCCATCCTTTCCGTGATCTCTAGGAGAAAGGATGTGAGACTAATGGGTCTATAAGAGTTTGGGTCCGGTAGTCGCTCGCACCTGTTTTGAGTATGAATGTACGAACTTTCACTTCCTTCCATCTCTAAACAGGGGTCTGCCGCCTTATAGAAGAGGAAACTGAATGGCCCAATGGGTTTCCGTATCTACCCATTTTTATTACTCCTGTCTGTGCTAAATTCCAGTTTTCCGTAGCTGAGTTACGAGTCACCTGGGAAGGGCGTTTCAATTAGGAAGCGTTAAGTTTTATCCGGCGTTGTTAAGTAATTTCCGTCGGGTTACTTTGGAGATAGAGGAGATTTTATTTATTTATTTTTATAGAAGAGGGGGCAAGCAAGCATAAGGCTCACCTAATGTCAAGTGACTACCGCCGCCCGTAATCAACCGCAACACCAGGGGAATTGCAGGTGCGTTGCCGACCCTTTAGAAAGGAGTAAGCCCTTTTTTTGATCTCGATATGTTCTGTTCAGCTGGGATTATCTTTATCCGATTAGCTTGTTCACAGGTTTCTATGTTACCACAAAATCTACGCCATCCTGTCGAACGTCGATCCCTGATACATTTCTTGTACTGTACTCTGACGTAGCCAGTCTTCATCACTAGAGGTGCGTTCATGGCTCTGTTAAGTGCTTTCCTTGCCTTCTTGCGTTTTCTATCTAGTTTTTTCCTCACCACGGTTGCTTACCTTCAGCACTTGTTATAGTAGTTTCTGCTTTATGGTAGCTGTCTATCATGGCTTTTGTTGCAGCTACTACATTTTCTTCTAGGAACGATTGATGTTATAATGTTTGTCTCCTCAAATCCGGAAAAGACAAATACAAGAGCTGTCAAGGTATTTTATTTTATCTGTTTTGAGGGGATTTGTCTGTAATTTGTCTGGTGGTGTAGTGTAAATATCGAACGTTACTTTGAAACAGATCCACGCTCAGATACATGAGGCCTCTCGACACATCGCATCTCTTGATGCCGATCACATTTTCAAAAGTGGTTAGGTTAATTGTTATTCGACTATGTTTGTTTATGAAAGTTGGTTCGGAACCTGTGTTTTACACTTCATTATTAACGTACCTAAAATATACCCTTAGAGTATCCTTAACCGACGAACATGTATGAGTAGGTATATGGATGTGGAGGAGGCGAGATAGGTATGTCAGGATCGTGCTAAATGGAAGTCTTTAGTCTCTGCCTATCCCTCTGGGTGACAGGCGTGAGTGTTTATGTGTTTATGTTTTTAAAATATGAAGAAATTAAACCAAAATTTCTACTGCGTATAATAATTGTGTTATTGCATTATTTTCTTGTTTATATCGTGTAACGGTGAAACGCTGGGAAAAGATCTACTGCAACAATTAACGTGCTTTAAATAGAATCCGTACTGTCAGTAAAACTAACAGTATATAAATATTCCGAATGTATTATATTTCAACTATTTATCAGAATATTTAATTTTATAAGTAAAGCGTACAACAAATAAAAAATAAAAAGATTTTTTATTATTAGACATCCTGTTTTTGACTTTTTTAAAGGCTGTTAGTTTAACTGACTATGGAGCTTGCCTACTCGCACCTACTCAATACATTCAAGTTAACATTTTTATATTAATTATATTAGAAAACATGTTTTTCATGACATATTTTAAGATATTAAACTAATTTGCTTAAATTTTCAGGTAGCGAAATCTGATTTTGGAATTGAGCTGCATTACATTAATAACATTGCGAGTATGAAAAATGGATTTTTATAAGTTAACAGTGGTCTTAAGCTTTGCGGTCTTTTTATCAATTTTATGACACATAAATATCCATGTGCCAGTACAAAATGAACATTTTTTTGTTAAAGATGTTCAGTCTTTTTATTAATTACATTTACATGTAAAATAGAACAAATTGTGTACATATTTATTGTGATATTAAAGGATATCGTCGTTGACATTAATAAGTTTTTTTTTAATTTTATGACTTCATTTACACCCCTATTTCATCTCATGGTGCTTGAGTAATTTAACAGGCTTTTCGGTCCTGACTTGTTGGTCTGCTCGGTACTGATCGGAGTAATTACACGTACGTAAAGATACAAGTAATTTTTTTTAAATAAAATAAGGGCGAAACAAGCACACAGTCCACCTAATGGTAAGAAGAAGCTGTGGCTCATAGACATCTCATTTATCCTCAATTAAGCAACCCTAACCTGCTTGCCTGCCTCGCTTCCATTAAAAAGGGTCTCCGGTTCTCTACACTCACCATACGAAACACAGCAGAACTAAGCTCTCATTTAACTCTGGTATTGTGTGAGAGCGTGTTCTAAGCCGGTCGGGCCGAACCATTAGTGCTACAACCTTAATGTAGCTGCACCGTGGCTCTACCACGTATAAATCTGTCCGTGTGATAGTTTTTTTTTTACTTCGGATGTTTCGTATTGTGTATAGCGAGGAATTTCATCTTAGTTTTGGGGGTAGCGTTGCATCTACACTTTGATTCTAAACAAAGGAGTCTGTGCCGTTGAGTAAGAATAGAAGTAGGCCACAGCGCCTACTTCTATTCTTACTCTTACTTTTATGAAAACGTCCATTATGGTAGACTCCCTGCAAACGGAAAACGCCTTATTTTGTTACATACTTTTAACAGACATGCACATCGGTAAAGCAGGCTATTAACGATAATCTTCCCGGCTAATACAGAGGTAGTATAACCAAATAAAATTTGCAAGTAAAATATATTTAAATTAAATAAATTTTTTTAGTGTCGAGTTTTCTGAAGTAAAGTTATTTCTATACGTTTTATTAACGATACGAAAAAAAAAAATAAATGAAACCAAAAAACGGCGTAAAAAAAGGTTATCAGAAACCTATATACGAACCTTTCTTCTACATCGATTGTTGCTTCTTATATACCATAAATAATCACCACACACATATATATATATATATATATATATATATATATATATATATATATATATATATATATATATATATATATAAAAGAAGCAACAATCGATGTAGAAGAAAGGTTCGTATCGTACCGTATCTGTCTCAAAATACCGTTTTGAGGGGAAACGCTTGTCATATTATTGTGATGTATCTTTCCTAGTCTAGTACTGTTTCTCAACAGAAGTGGTGTTATGGTAGTGGTAACGGTGCTGTAGCTCCTCTACGTGATGGGCCAGCGCTGGCCCAGCGAAATAGCCATGCGATGGTTGAAACGCAACTACACGATAGCGTCATTCAGTTGTGATTGAAACCTTTTTCGAGATGGATGTCGAAACATTAGCCGCTGCGGCAATATATTTATACAGCACGTACCGTTATTTTCTTAATGTGCACAAGAATAGAGTTATCAAAAAAGAAATGGAGTAGAAGATGTGGGATGTTATCCATAGCACACATTTTTATCTTTATGTAGTTTATATCTTAGATTCCATATCACGCTTTCTCCCCGATATTGTTCTAAAAATTTTGTTAACTCATTATGAGGCCACGTATTCATCATTTTTAAGAAAATTCGAAAATTAACAAACAAAACACGAACGTCCACACTCAACCGTCGAGCACACACAACTGTGGAATAGGCCACGTGTAGATGCGTACCGCCATCGCTGGCCCACTACCTTTGATGTGCGGCCGACAAACCGACACCGACGCCATTCCAAGACCATCAGCCAAGCCAAGGCACGCGCCATAAGTCATCCGACACCACTACGCCCTCCACACGCTGGTCCATCAAAGTGGACCATCGCGATAGCCCATCGTGTAGAGGAGCTATTGTAAGCAATTGAGGAAGGGAGAGCGATGATGCTTACCAACCTTTGTTATAGGTACATATTACATAATTTTTGCTATTTCTGTGTCTGCTGTTGTCTGTGTAATATTTGCAACCGATATCTATCCTCGATTAAGAATCAAAATGCGGATGCGTTGCTACCTCGAATGACTCATTTCCAGTGAAAAGGCAGCATTGAGCTGCTATTGTACTGCTGGTATTTTGTGAGAGCGTGGTCCTATCTTGGTCAAGTCGAGTTATTTTCATCGTAATCACTTCATTATAAACCGATAGCTGTATTCAGTCCTGCCCAAGAAGTGTCTCTTAATGCCTCACGGACTAACGGTTCCAATGTACGCGTTAATCTAGGTATGTTGACTACGCGTACAAGTGGATAGTGGATAGGCGTACATGGCACTTTTGTGCATTTCGGGCCTAAGTCCAAATTGAGCATTAATATCCGCTTTGACGTATATCCAAAGTCAGGCTGGCGACGTCTCGCCCCGAGTCATCACGCTACGGACTAGCGTTCCTGTCATAGAAATCTAAATAATAAGGCAAAAGAAGTCGTAAAAGCGCGTGACCTTGTCGCCGCACATATGACTCGTAGGCCACAAGCGCGCAAAGTGCGTTTGTTACGGTCACCAGTTTTGTTTCGAACGCAGAGGCATAAAAATGATGTTTTGAAGCATATCCAACTGCGGAAATTCTTCCACAACTCGCAAATTTTCTAATAAAGGGATAACATTTCATAAATAAGTACTTAATGATTTAAATAATATTGTTTTTAATGAAATATACTTAAATAAAATTATTCAACTCCAGTACTACGATTGTGTCCGAAAATGTTATTGTTTTCACATTTCAAAATCCATTGATTCTTAAGCTAGTTCACGTCTAGGAGTACGACAGCTAAAAGCAGCGATGGATTATAATTTCCTAGGTCAGCCATGACAAACTTTTTAAATTAAGTATTGTTTTTGATCAAAGGTTTTGTTATTTTTTTTCTTTTCAACTTTTCATACTTCTGATTTGTGCTAAATTGTGGAAAGTGGATGACTATTATTGGCACTATGTAAAACATATTATATAAGATTTTGTTATGCCTAATAAATAGAAAATAAAAAATAAAATAAAATATTATATCCCTTTTTCTCTAACTATAAAGCGTCTAAAAGCTAAAGCTAAGACTAAAAGCGTCTATTACTGAGACATTTTCAGTTAATTAGTTATATCTTGATGTGAGACTCCTGGACGATCAACGTCGCTTATAATAGAAAGTCATCGAAAGGTGCGTTGCGATGCACTATGCACAAGTGAGAGTGAGCGCGCAATGTCATTCTCTGTTTTTCGCACACGTTAATTATTGGACCGAGTGGCTACGCCTCCTGAGATTTTGCGTTTTTATAAAATATTCCTTAACGAAATAGTTTATAGTTTAACCTTTGAATGAATGCTAGAGACATGATGTGTAGGCGTAATTGTGTATTTATTGTTTGCCTATGTGTGATAGCTGTGAACCGGCGACACGCGTCCTGATATTAAAAGACAGTAGAAGGCATTTCTAGTGCCTTATTATTTAGATTTCTGTGGTTCTTATGTAAGCGTAACCGACTACGCGTACATTGGAACGCTTAGTCCGTATACAAGCCTTAAAAATATAGTATAAACACAGCTGAGAAATTTACGCTTTAAATTTCACAATAAAAAATAAAAATGTTTATTTCAATTACATAAAACTTTAAGATACAGGGTTTGGAGATCACCTTTTAAGCAAAGAGATGCTTGTGTTAGGTGACTCCGCTCTTCCACTTAACATTATACAGTGTATGTAATTGGAAACAAAATAAAAGAAAAGAAAGTACAAATACAAAATGGATAAAGGAGCGCACTTGTGTGATGTAAGCGAGTGGGGTTTTGAGTGTACGCGCACACACACACGCGCGTGTGTGTGTGTGTGTGTGTGTGTGTGTGTTTTTGTGTGTGTGTTTGTTCGTTCGTTCTTGTGTTTATGGGTTAATATTGTTGACGTTGAGGTTTAGGTTAGCCCTATGAAAATGTCTTGGGATCGGAAGAAGCCAAGCAAAGCTTCCTCCACAACGATTACGTTACTGTGGTCCAGTTGATTAATAAACAGATTATGGTAACGATGATACCATAGCCTCAATGTCATCGTAGGTTTTAGTCTTAAGCCAATTAGTCACAGCTAGTTTACAGTCACGGAGTTTTAGAGGATAGATGTTTAGCTCTTTATTCAATAGGTTGTATAAGTGGGAAGATTGCCTTTCATACTGCCGCTTGGCAAAAACAGATCTAGCTGGGACAGTTGGAGCGACCAAGTAGCTTCTTCTGCTACTCATAATCGGCTTTTTGGGGTCAAACGGGAGGGATTTATGTTTACTCAGAATAAGGTGGAGTAGGTAAAGTTTTCTTACAGACAGTAGGTTAGAGGTTAGGTAAAGGCTTTGGGTTGAAAATCTGTAGGGTTTAAAAAACATAACTTTAAGCAGAGATCGCTGCGCCCTCTCAAGTTCTAAAAATTTAATTTTTGTTGTTCCACCCCAGCATGGCAGACAGTATGTAAGGATAGATTGGGCTAATGATACGTAGACTTTCTGCAAAAGATTCTTTGAGGCAACGTGTCGCAATGTTTTAAAAGTCCATATTAATTTCCTAATCCTATTCATGATCAGTTCAGTATGCATATGCCATGACAGGCGTTGATCAATCATGATACCAAGGTACTTAGTATACTGTAACCTGTCAATTTTTATACAAGAGCAGTCAGGAATTGGGGGGGTTAGCACAGGAGTGGATCTTTATTTGGAATTCGAGTGGTGGTTGAGTGTGTGTATACTTGGTGAAGCATACGTAATTGGACTTGGAGGCATTTAGTGTGAGGAGGTTACGCTTAAGCCAAACTGCAATCTTAGACAGGCCGATTTCGGCTGACCTTTTAACTTTTGTCCAAGTGTTATCAGCAAAGACTATGGCAGTATCATCCGCGTATGAGAAAATGTGACCGCTGTCAATAGTCATATTGCATAGGTTATTAATATATATAAGAAACAATGTCGGACCAAGGACACTTCCCTGCCCGACACCGTATGAAATTGTTTCTTCTGAGCTAGTAAACTCCCCTATTTTGACTGTTTGTTTGCGACTGCTTAGGTAGGATTTGAACAGATCGAGAGGGGTTCCCCTTATGCCTATGTTTTCAAGCCTGTCTAGAAGTATGGGGACAGATACTGTGTCAAAGGCCTTTTTGAGGTCGAGGAAAACTGCCAGACATTTGCTACCTTTATCCACTTTGTCAACTATAGTAGATGTTAAAGACAGGACCGCATCCTCAGTAGACCTTCCCTGCCTAAACCCAAACTGAGAAGGTGACAGAATGTTATACTTAGAAAGGTATTTAATTAAACGTGAATTTAAGAGTCTTTCTAGGATTTTTGAGATGGATGGCAGAACTGAAATTGGCCTATAGTTTGACGGGTTTGACCTGTCTCCACACTTGTACACAGGCGTTATTAGGGCTACTTTTAAAGCATCCGGGAAAAGTCCCTGCTCAAAGCAAAGGTTTGTTAAATAAGTTAGGATTGGCACAATTTGTTCGTGTGCAGCTTTAAGGAATTTAACTGGAATGTGGTCCCAACCTGGAGCACTATCTGGTTTTAAGCTCATTAGTGTATCATGAACTTCACAAAAGTCTGTGTCGAGTAGGGCAAAAGAAGAGGCCGATGTACAGGCAGATAGAGATGAGCTAGGATCGTTATTAGTTACTGTAGAAGACGGAGGTGGTGAGATATTGTCCGCAAGAACTTTTCCTATGTTAGAGAAAAAGTTATTCACTTTGTTAGTAGAGTTCTGGGGAGTATTAGATAGCTCTAGGAGTTCCAAGTTATTTGTTTTTTTAGGTTTTCGCTGTGTAATGTTGTTAATGATCTCCCACGTTTTTTTAGGATTTTTATGTGCTTTGGCAAGTTCGTCTCTGTCATATTTTCGTTTCTGTTTTTTGATGATGCAGTTGCAGTAATTGCGGTACCTTTTGTAGGTAACTTTTAGTACCTCATTGAAAGGGTCAAGCCTCAGTCTCCGTTGCATGGTGTTTCGGTTGTGAATACAGCGCAATAAACCAATAGTCATCCACGGTTTCAGGGTTCTATTTTTTGACGAGATTACAATAGTGATAGTACTAAGAGCGATACAGTTTTGAAGAATTTCGATTAATTTATTAGTTAGTGTGTTAGGGTTTGTTAGTTGCAACAGGTTGGACAGGTTGCTATCTTTTAAGTGGACAATACGTGAGCGAACCGGGTTCCAGCCCCGCCGGCACCAATAAAATCGATTTTAAGTGCTGATTTACCACGTGCTCGGCGGTAAAGGAAAACTACGTGAGGAAACCTGTATGTCTAATAAATAAGAAAAACATATTTCGCGCATTGGGGCAGTGCGGCGGACACTTCCTTGCCCTAAAACCCTCTCAGAAATGAGGGGAGGCCTGTGCTCAGCTGTGCGACGTATATAGGCTGTAACATTAAGCTGTTAAGAATTTGGGTAATGGAATTAAACATTAAATAATGCAATATATGATTTATTTTTTAATAGATAAGCACAGTAATTTTGCTTCGACTGTCAAAATATTATTTATATTGAAGAAGCAGGTACAAGTGATGTTTAACTCTTACAAAATCTAATTACTTAAAATTTATAGTAACAACTTTGTCATTCTAGAATAATGTTTCGTAGTAGATAGGATAAAAACTTGGGAATGAAATATCTGTTTATATTATACAAGCCAATTGAATATAATTTATATAAGTATTCAAAGTATCACGTAAGAAACAGAACACAGAGGTCTGGTACGATTCTTTCTTAAAAAAATCCAACGTAAATAATGACTGTATAATATAGATCGATTTATAACCTCTTCTTTCATAGAATATATTTCTGACAAACTAAACTATTAGATTTTCTTTTAACTTGTAACACTTCGTACTTTAACATACGATTAAAAACTTGGAAGCATAATTTTTTTTAAAACACGTAACTTTAGAATACTATATATCTAATATGAAATGTACATAAATCATAACATTACATATTCCTTAAGCCATTAAAATTTGTTAATATACAGTGAAATCTTCAACTGCAATGTTATGTTTTGTCTTATTCAAATGCTGTTAGGATAGGAATACCTGGTATGAAGCGCTAATGCTTCATAAAATACTAGAATACACAATAGAATGGCTGTAAACCTTATTTTGTACGGGGATATGCGTCGCCGGGAGCACACATACAAGCCATTACGTTGTATTATCAGTTGATCACTACTCTACAAACCCGATTCGCTTTGTTGACAGACGGATTTTAATAAATATTTATTTGGAAATAGCGTGTAATTTGGCATTTTCTAAATAATTTGCATGCGAAATTTGGAAACGATTGTAACGTCAAAACACATCTCGTGTTGACATTTATACGTGTGAATTGACATGTTAGTGGCATTTTAGTGGCTACACGGGCTCCGCCCACTCCTCCGTTCTATTATGTATGTATTATAGTATTCTATGCTAATACTTGATACGTTAACGGACGCCTGTAATACATTAAGCACTTGCTATCGGTTTATGGTACTATAAAAAACTTAATAAACGTATAATATTATCTTTCCGAGGGCGTCGTAAGAGACGACAGAAGGAAATTAAATAGGAGATAAACAGCAGCATCTTCCTTAAACTCATAATAGTAAAAAATGTGGTTGGCAACCCGTTTGCCAAGCGTGAGCTATGGCAAACTCCACATTAAATATTCTCTTGTGTTGTTTTACAATACACGTTCCTGCCGCGTAAAGCAAATTCAAAACGTCCTTTCCAAACAGCATTTAAACCGGGATATACTATCACAAGTACTGGCATGAAGCATAGATAAAATTAAAAATTATATAGTATACCTTGTTAATACCGTCACAAACGTACCGTTCTAAGATAATCTTATAAGCAAGATTACAAAGAAGATACCAAATCTCACATAGTGATGTTACAAACATTAAATAACATTATAATTAGGTACAATGTTAAAAACAATAGCAAAATATAAATTACACAAAGTGTACAGAATATTATTTTTCGCGTAAAACTTTACCCAAACAGATTAATTTACAAAGTATTAAGCTTATACTTATAACCATTTACCAACATGGTCCTAAAAAGATGGTTTTCGAAAGTGAAAAAATTTAAATCGGTAAGAAAATTATCAACAAGAATAAATTGTGCTTATTTATTTATTTTGGAAGTACGCTACTTTATCACAATAACAATATAAAAATAAATGCTCGCGCGACTGGCTGTTTACACTTACTGTTAAACAAAGGCAGCCATATGGACTAGGTTCACTGGTACGCAAAAGGCACTGTCTCTATAAGTCTGCATAATTTTCACATTTTAACCTTTGATTTATTAGACGTCAATATTATGGTAATTTTCAACTGAATAGCTAACATTGCTTGCATAACATTACAACTCCGATTATTATGCAAGTCGCAATAGGTATAGAACTTAGTTTAAAATCACCATTAGTGATTACTCAATCTAGGTCCAAATTATCGCAGCACAAATAAGCTTACTCTAAATGGTAATATTATGTTACAACACTATCACTTTAAAAATATAACTTGGTAAAAGTGAACAGCTTTTCAGTAGGCGTATTGGAGGCACTTCCGTTATTTTATTAATAATTTAAGACTCGTTAAGCGACACTATGTGCCATACATTCCAATAATATGTAAGTTATGTTGTTTTAATGTAAAATACTTAAAAATTAGCTCATTATTTTCATAACAAGTAATAATATTACAATAATCATATCACGATTTAATCTGAGTTAAAGCACCTTAAATCTAAATTATCTTATGCTTATACTTATAACAGGTATTAAATTTGGAATATTAATACTCCAATGCTATATGAATATTTTTCTGTAACGTACAATATAATTTCGGAATTTCAACAGGAGGTATTTAATTATATTTTATTATATCTTGTACTGTAAGGAAATATTACCGTGATGTTTTTTTTTACATAATTTGGTGTCTTAGGTAAAGACTAGACACTGAACGTTATACGATACGTGGATATCATCAATTTCATTCACGATTAGACCATTGCACCTTAGATATTATAATTATTAATCAGATCTAAGTGTTATATAAATATTTTGAACAAATCAAAGCAAAATTATAGAACTTATAAAATAAAACGAATACGGATTTCATGTTAGCCGACTTAATAAAAAATAAAACAATAGGTACTCACCTAACCAACTGTTTCACAGTCGCATTTGAATGTTTTAAAGATGACTTGTAATGATTATTTCACAACGCATTTGAAATTAAAAACAAATAAATATATTTTATTATGTGAGTTTGAGTAGTTTTATGAAGACTTGTCTTAGCACCTACGGCGATTTGAAAGGCATTTAAATTGCCCTCTGACCTTAAATATACTTCATATGATTGTAGTAACTTAACGTTAAAGGCACCACATTATACTCTATGCTGTTGTCCTACACAGTAGACATACGTGACGTTTCTAAATTCCTTGCTCTTTAACTGGCGCACTTTTTCATACAAATATGGTGGTGCTTAGTCTCGACACAAATATTCATAACAATGTATGTTATAAAAACGAACAACATATATTAAACATATTACAATGGTGACAATATTTCGAATTTTAGTAATTTCTTAATAATGTACGTATACACTTCAAAACGAATTTTGGACCCGATGAGAAGGTTGACGAATTGTGATAGGGAACTAAACGAGGCAACCGTCATTGAGGCTATTGCCGATCTTTGTTTGAGCATCTGGGATCGTACCGGGGTAAGTATGGCACGGTTGGGCGGACGATAAATTGTAGTTCACTTCTGTCTCATAATATTCAGTTTCATGTTCGATCGGCACCAGTAGGTTCGTCGCTTTCGGCATGTAGCCATCGGTGGTGATGAAATGAGGATCCGAATTAGGTGGTAGACTTAGAACACTGTCCGGCCTGTTGTAGTCGACGTCTATAACTTGCTGGGTTATGTACGTAGTGTCGAGGGATGATATTGTGTCTATGGAGGAGTCTCCGTTTAGGGGAGTAACGCAGGTATAGCTGGAAGCGAGGATATTGGCGGACTCCGGTCGGATGTAGGGTGATTGAGCGTCGAAAGTTGCCGGGAATGTTGTCGGTTCGTATGTACGGATCATGTTGTACGGCGCTGGCGGAGATGTTCGCGTATTGGGGTTGTTGTTCTTCACACACGAGGCTGCGTGCAATGACAGCATATCGATGAGTTGCCGCTTTTGAACTTCTAAATCCTGTAAAAGATATGTTTGATTTTAGATTTGTTTTGCCTAAATTCACTGGACACGTAACCACTCTTAGCGTCTAATAGTAAATTCTAATCAGTATTTAAAAAATATAGGGCGACCATCAGTCTATTTCGTTCCATTGGTATCGTAAGAAGTGACTATGAAAACACCAGAAAGTCTCATAGCTTCCGTCAAATGGTAGTGTAAGTATCTCGTTTAGGTACATCAAACATAAAATCCTTTTTAAGAGAGTAATATATTTCTTGCATAAAACACACAGACCGGCAACACAGAGCAACGTCAAAAGTGCGAAACGGGTAAATTTCACAGGATGCGAGCGACTGGAGTTGAACGTTACTAATGAAATGCAATTTTAAGTTCTGATCTATCACCCGCTCGGTGGCGAATAAAATATTTTAAGGGTGAAAGTTACATGTCTGAGAAGTTACAAATATTTGAGGAGTCTCAAAAGTTAAAGTCAACCGGAGTTCGTCCCTCTCAGCTATGAGGGAGGCTTCTGTCAAACGGTGTTACGATTTTAATTTGTTTGCACTTTATTGTTTATAACATCTTAATAAAAACGGATTACAAGTATGGCCTTATTGCCTCTAGGCATTCTCTAGCAGTCAACCCGGGACCATTTGAGATAATGAGGTAGTTGCCAAAACTAGAAAGAACAGTAAAATGCAAAAAGCAATACAACAACGGTATTACGTACTAAACCTATCAATATATATTTATGAGAACAGACACCTGTGAAAATAGTAATATACTATAATGTATACATACACTCTGTATACTGGGTGTCCCAGAATTATCGAATCAAACTGCCATGGGAGGTAGCTTGACCTCTGACCTATCCCTAAAAAATATTAAAAAAATATAACGCACATGGCCATCGATTTTAATTTATTTATTTGTTTTATTGAAATTGTATGGAATTTTATTAATTTTACGCCTATACTTATTGTGTTTTGAGTTTATTTGTACCTTTTTCTTACTAATAGTAATTGTAAGTGATTGTGTGGCCTGACTATAAATAAACTTTTTAAAATAATGACTAGACTTGGAGTTCAGAGCACTTTATTTTAACATATTTTTCTGTACTAATAATGTTTATGCTACTTTGACTTATAGTGGTGTAAAAAAATGTATGGCCCCTTACTAACAAATAATTAGAAAAACTTGCCCACTTAATGAATATTCTAAAATGGTACCCATCAACAAATTCGCTCAAGGATGTTCGGAGATATTGTAATTATTGTAGGACAAGGGTGAAAATTATCAAGATATTCTAAATTTCACAAATTGTTATTTTTTGCAACTGATGATTAAAAATACCGCGGGTCTACTCTTTATCTACTACCTGCTTCCCAACCCTATTGTTATCCCAACCCAAGTGCATGTGTTATCACCCTCCCACAATACCATTATGTTGTTTGCTCACGCACTCCATTCCATTCAGTTACACGTGCGACGCTCTGTGCTATCCCCGTTTGGCTGTGCTCTCCCTAGAATTGTAACACTGAGATTGTTTGTGTTTTGGACTGATTTTTCATTAAGACTAGGCGCTACAACGGACATCGATTTTCATTCGCATTATGGCCGATCGACGACGAGACAACGAAAATGTATATAACTCGGCCGAGTATGCCGATATGCATCTCATTTACGGTGAAACGAGACGCCTAAACACCAGAGGAGGGGTATCTTACTCCGCCAGGGAAGCGGCGAGGATTTACGCGGAACGATATCCAAATCGTCATCACCCGCAACATGGAGTATTTTTGCGTGTTCACAACGCCTTCTCTGAAGGAAGACTACCCGGCGGCCGTGGCAGTGAAGGCAGACCTCGCGGACGTAACGTGGATGTTGTTATTCAACAAGTTAGAGAAGATCCGTCGACTTCAGTGAGGGCTATTCAAAGGAGAACCGGAATTCTTAAGTCATCCGTTAATCCAATTCTAAAAAGAATGAAATATCATCCTTACCATATTCAAAAGGTAAATATTCAAAACAATTTTGTCGAAGAATGTTGGAGTTTTATCGGGAGGATCCAAAATTTTTCAACTAAATTTTGTGGAGCGATGAATCCGCCTGCAGGAAGGACGGGTACATAAACTTGCACAACCTGCATAGTTGGCAGACAGTCAACCCCCACGAAACAAGGCAAGATCATTCGCAATACCAGTTTAAAATTAATTTGTGGACAGGTATTTTTAACGGCCGTATCATAGGACCTGTGGAAATACCGTCGACTTTAAATTCTGATAATTATTTAGAACTTTTATGAGACACGCTGCCAGGACTTTTGCAACAAGAGCCATAAGAAATCAGGGAAAACATGTGGTTACAAAACGACGGATGTCCAG
The DNA here is from genome assembly GCA_907164705.1 of Parnassius apollo. Taxonomy (NCBI): domain Eukaryota; kingdom Metazoa; phylum Arthropoda; class Insecta; order Lepidoptera; family Papilionidae; genus Parnassius; species Parnassius apollo. The sequence continues at coordinate 4,756,236 of CAJQZP010000209.1, forward strand.
CCCATTATGGTCGCCAAGTATTGGCGGTGGATTGGCCGGCTTGGGCCAATTCTGTGGCCACCAAGGTCACCAGACCTCAACCCTCTTGATTTTTTTATTGGGGTGCCTGAAGGACAGAGTCTACGCGAAACCGATAACAACACAAGAAGAATTAAGACAACGTGTCCATCAAGCTGCTCAAGAAATTTCAGAAATAAATTTACGGCCGTTAAAAAGGAACTTTTTAAGCAGGTGCAGGTTATGCAATCGAACAAATGGTACACATTTCGATGATCTTTCATGAAAATTGCTTTTTAATTAAACTTTAAATCCGTTTCTTTTGTTTCATTTTTCTCTTAACTTCCAGCTCCAAAAACCTGCATTTAGTTATTTGTGTGCACTTAAATGACATAATACAAAACGACAATTAAATAATTTGGTAATCAAAGCAGGTTATGAGGACCCATGTAGGTGGTGGCAGAGTTGATAACAACAGACACGTAATATTGTAAGCATCGTAGTGTTGCAAAACGGATAATAATTCATGTTGTATTACCAAAACAAAATAATAAAAAAAAAACGAAACTTGCCTTTGTCCTACAAGAATTACAATATCTCCGAACATCCTTGAGCGAATTTAATGATGGGTACCATTTTAGAATCTCCATTAAGTGGGCAAGTTTTTCCAATTATTAGTTAGAAAGGGACCATACATTATTTTTACACCACGGTTAGTCAAAGTGGCACAAACATTATTAGTACAGAAAAAATGTTAAAATAAAGTGCTCTGAACTCCAAGTCTAGTCATTATTTTAAAAAGTTTGTTCATAGTCAGACCACACAATCACTTACAATTATTTTTTTTTTTAGTAAGAAAAAGGTGCAAATAAACTCAAAACACAACAAGTATAGGCGTAAACTTAAGAAAATTCCATACAATTTCAATAAAATAAATAAATTAATTAAAATCGATGGCCATGTGCGTTATATTTTTTTTATTATTTTTTAGGGATAGGTCAGAGGTCTACCTCCCATAGCAGTTTGATTCACTAATTCTGGGACACCCAAAAAATAATAACCGAATATACGAGGCTAAGTCCTATAGAGAGGGAGATATTGGGAGAAAAATTGTGAACTCTTTGTTTTTATATGTCGATTTTCAATCTTAAACTCCTCAACCAACAAACAATCCGGTAGATAATTGCAACTAAGGAGAATATTAAAATTTCTGGAAGGAAAAAAACTCTCAAACCAAAATTAATAAAATGTCTGACTGTTTATGGACATCAGTGTCGTGATTAAACATTGATTTACAAGCGGAATGGTATTTTTAGACAAGGCCGAGAACAAATACTACGTACATATAGATTTACGCCTTTTAAGGGTCCTGTACAAACAATTTGGCGTGATAAAAGTCAGTGATAACACTGCCTAAAAAGCAACAACGAATCAAAGCATCTTGCTATCTATTTCTGTAGTTGTGTAGCGAGCAGATTATGACAAAATAGAAAAATATTAATTAGGTTGTTTCTTTACATGTTGCTTACTATTGCACATCGTATCCAGTTTGTAAACTTTAAAGAAGAAGATGAAAGAAATTCTATGTATTTTAATCGTACCTTATGTTTATTGGATAATATCATTTTTTTTAAAGAATTAGGGTGTCAAACGAGCACACAGTTCAACTGATGGTAAGTGGACGCTGTGGCCCATAGACATCTACAGTTATTCTCGATTAAGAATCAAAACGCAAATGCGTTGTCACCCCTGACGACTAAGATGGAATGCCTCGTTTCCAGTAAAAAGGGTGTCCGGATCTCTATACTCACCATACAAAACACAGCAGTAATTTTACTCTGGTATTCTGTGAGAGCGTGGTCTTTTCTCGGTCGAACCGACCCTTTCGTGCTACAACCATAGTAATATATTGCTGCAGCGTGGCTCTACCACGTTAAAACTATATTAAGAACGAAAAATACGCAATGTTTACGTAGCCATTGCAATATCGAATTTATGTTCAATATTTCGATTCTATAGTTTTAAAGTATTTTCCGAAGACCAGTAAATTTCCAAAGTTCACAGTACATTTTGATATCAGAGATAAAAAGTAAAAGCATATTTCCTTATCTGTGCTCATTGATATACAAAAAACCCAGTATATCAATGTATGTGCTATGTATGTTTTGTAAACATATCACATCAACGTACTCGTAATCGTTGATAATCAGCATATCAGTATTTGATACAAAATAATATTACTCGTACTTTTAATGTTAGATATTTGTTGCCTTATTTTCATTTTTACTAACAAATTTATATTGTCGCTAGTAGTAGGTCTTTAGAACTCTATTATTAAGTTTTATATCTCAAAAATGTCTACAAAAAGTGGAAATTATGAATTTTAATTCTAAAGAATACTGATGAAAGGTAAATTACCTTGAGCTGCGCTTTGAGGTCTATATTTTGGTTTTCTAAAACTTCACTTTCTGTTACTAAGTTGACCGTTCGCTCGCGTTTCTTCATTCTGCATTTTGTTGCTGCAATTTTATTCCGTTCTCTTCTACGCCGCCTTCGCTCCTCGTCTTCCGGGGTCAGCTGTTGAATAAATAATACTATAACATCACTTCTAACACTCCGCGTCCAGTATCATAATTTCTAATCACAAAGTCACTAACTTTCAATCAGTAAGTTTTGTCACGAACTCAGTCGCATTTGCAATGCTAGCCACCTTTGTAAACCTATAAAACTTCCATAAAGCCGTTGAATTATAATGCATTGGTGGTTGCTATAAAAGCTGCTTTAGTAACGATTCGCGATCTGATGTCTATGTGTTCCTGGTAGCCTCATTGATATAGTTGTTTTGTAAGTAGTAGTTAGTAATGTAAATATCGTTTGTGCTTATGGTTGAAAATCAGTTTATTAACTACGTCTATATTACTGTCCACATTTATGTTCTATCATAGAGCAGGACAACAACAAAAAAAAACAACGAATTAACAATGTTACATACTCGTAGTATTTGGTCATATTGATCTAGCTTGCGTTCTTTGAACGAACTACATTTTAATGTAATTACACTAATATTTTTAATCAACGTCAAAAATTACGGACGTATGCTAAAACTAGACAATACTAAATATTTAGATTAATTACTTAAAATATTGTTGGAAACTTCGGTTACTAAGTGACTATTATGAAACTTGTTTAGAAATAGTTAAGGTAACAACCTACAAGCTAAATAGGCTAAAGCTTAGAACACACTACCTAGAGGGCGCGCAAAGCAAAAAATATCATATCTAATTAAAATTATTGTACTTCAACAAGAAACTGGAGTTTTATTTATAATTAAAACCAATGTCTTAATTTTATGCTCGAATATAATGTATTGAGTATTATAAATTGATACTGTACCCCTTCGTTTTTGACTGTTTGCGTGTGACTGCTATCGTAATCCTCATCACTCTCTTCCTTTTTGAATCGCTTAATCCCTCCGTCGGTGTCGCTGCCTGACATCTTCCGCTTTGACTCTATAGACAACTTCAAACCAGCCTTGATTAGATCCGAACACGTCTGGAAAAATAAATTGGTAACGTGAGCAACATTACCTATGTAATATATAAAAACTAATGTTTGTTTGTTCGTATTTTATGCGCTGCCATCCCGCTGGTCAGATTGAGCTGAAACTTTGTCAACTTTTGCGCAAAGGTTATAGGGCATAGTACAATTAACTAGTAGGTGGCGCGTCTATCATACCGACATTTTTTTTAAAGTTATATATCATACAATTGCAATGAATGTATTATGATTCCAAATTTTGAACGATAATTTCACAATCATTTCTTATGCCTTCTCTAGTAACATATATTAACGAGATGATGCTTTCACTAGCATTGAGCGCATTTTCATGTTTTCTTACTTAAGTCTTTAGATAATTCTAAATTCAATTTGATTGTTCTGGAAATTCACACATGCGGTGGTTGGTGGCTTTAGAGAACTTATAATTATACCACGTAGATGTCGTGTGTATTTCTTTCGCCAAGCAGCAGTACTGCATTGATGTGTTCCTGTCTAAAGGGTATAGATAGAGTGTCAGTATAATTTTATAATTCCTATTAGCGTTCTTTCTTTGAAATTGCAGTAGTCGGCAGCGGCCACTAATCTTCAGGTGGGCTGTAACTTCGCTTGTCTCCTAAGTTTAATTACAAAAAAACTAACTGAAAAATTATCGATTTTTTCTGTTAGTTTTTTTTTTAATAGTAACAGATAATAATGAAATTAAAACATTTCTAAGGTTAAAATCAATCAGCTAAGATTCGCATAAAAATAAAACCGATGTGCCTTACCTCGTTTAAAGAGCACGTTTCGGGAGGGCCTTCAAATGCGTACACTATCCCGTCACTACTAATCCTAGAACCATCATTCGCGATACCATTACACTAGGAAAGACACAACACGATAATATGACACGTGTTTAGCCTACAAATGACGAATCATTAGGAGAAATAGACTCGGCGATGGATGACCGCTATTCATGCTAGGTGGTCTAGTGGTGTTGAGATTAGTGGTGACGGGGATAATACACGCTATTAACTGGGGAGAGGTACTCTTCAAACTGGGTAAGACACATTATTATTTTTTTACGCGGATCGGTTAGTTAATTTTTACATCTTTAATTTAACTTATAATTTAGTTTTCCACAAAATAAGGCCTAAATCTATAAATTCTAATAATTGTTTTAAAAATAACATTTGTTATTCCCTTGGTTCTTTTTTAAATATCTTACAATCTTTATTTCCAACAATTTTTTTGTACCTACTATACGCCATGACCTTTATAAAAGGCAGTAATAAATAAAAAGCTTTGGAACTAAGAAACTTTTCATTGATAATCGATATTAAAACGAGTGTTTCGCGTGCCCTGTAATGTGCATTGATTACTCAGCAAATTTTAACAACAATTTTCGGTATACAAAAGTCTTGTAAAAAATATACACTTACTTACTTAAATAAGTGAAATAAGTAATGTAATAAAATATGCGAATGGATGCAATGATTTTTTTTTGAAGGGTGACAAACGAGCAAACAGTCCACCTGGAATGGTAAGTGGTTGCTGTGGCCCATAGACATCTACATCTATTCTCGATTACGAATCGAAATGCAGATGCATTGCCACCCCTGAGGACTTAGATAGAATGCCTCGTATGCAGTAAAAAGGGTCTACGGTTCTCTACACTTACCATACGAAACACAGCGGCATGTACGATGGTATTCTGTAAGAGCGTCGTCCCTCCAGCGTCCAGCCGAGTCGACCCATTCGTTCTTCAACCATAATGAAGTTGCAGTATAGCACTACCCACTTTAATTTTTTTTTTATATGCACGAAGACAATCGTTCAATGCAAGAAACTGAATTATATCGTGTGAATATTTAAAACACCTTATTCATTATTTTGCACATACGTATTAAAACGTGTATCGGAACTCACTGATATCGTGATTTTAGATTTTTTACACTACAATAATTCACGGCCGATACCTACTTTAATCGAATGATTTCAACAAGGTTATGACTATAGGTATGTGTAATCATGCAACTGTGTAGGTATGTGTACTCAATTATACAAATCGCGGGAATAGGTATAGGCAAATGCAATTGCAATTTATATACAATTGCAATTGTAATAATCATAAAGAATAGTTTTGTTTTTCCCACATTTGAACGTCCGCCCATTGTTTCTGAGTCGAAAGCAAAAAGACTTCGATAGTTCATAATATGTAGACATTTTTCCAATATGGAGTCTTGGGAATTTAATACCTAAGCTACGTTACTACGCTACTACGCTGGCACCAATAAAATTCTTAATTACAATTTTAAGTGATCGTGTACTACGTGTTTGGCATAAGGAGACCTGTATGTCTGAGAAATTAAAAAAATATTTCTTAGAAATGAAGGAGATCTTTGCCTAGGATAGGAACCTGTGAAAACTCACAATTGACGAAGATATCGCGTAAACACACAAAAAACCCAGACGAATTGTAAACATCTCCCATTTATTGATGTTCGCTAAAAAGCGTTAACTTTGGAATACAATGTACTAATCAAATGGCTTAGCAAGATTCTCCCTTATCCCGAAAATATTGCAGCATTAATTTTGAAGTAAATATATGGTAAAGTTGAAGATTAATGTTAAGTACTATGTTAGATGAAAACATGATTCCGTAAAATTTTCTCGATAGAAATAAAATCCAAACTTACCTCCAAACTGAACAATAAACCGATGTTATTCATAAAATACTCATGAAACTTTGCATACTGCAACTGAACTAACTATAAAGCAGGGCTTATGTTTTTTTTTTAAATTACCAAATTATTTTCACCTGTTTGTTATTTTTACTTGTTTCCTGCCGCCCGGTTCCAAACTTCAGGACGCCGATAGTTTAGGTAATTTCTTTTTACAGTGAAAATAATAGTAATTAAAAAAAACATAAGCCCTGCTTTATAGTTACTTCAGTTAGTATGCAAAATTTCATGATCTTATTTAAAGTATTTTATGAATAACAGCGGTTTATTGTTCAGTTTGGAGGCAAGTTTGGATTTTTTTCCTATCGAGAAAATTTTACGGAATCATGTTTTCGTCTAACATACCTAGTACTTAATATTAATCCTCAACTTTACCATATATTTATTTCAAAATTAATGCTGCAATATTTTCGGTATAACGGAGGATCTTGCTAAGCCATTTGAGGTTATATTTCCCCTTAACTTATAATATGTGTATGTAATAATATAGTACAATAAAATAAAAATGAATAAATAAAAATCTAAACACAGATTAAATTAAAAATTAATATTATAATTATTAGTTAAAAATGTAAAACATATTATTTTATTATTAGTAAAAATATTGTACACATATTTGTTTGTTTTTTATAAAAAGTAAAAAAGCGAACAATAGCCTGCATACGAACCACAGCTGGGCCTCCTCTCATCTCATCAGTAAGGGGATTGGTGACAATTCGTGGAACAGGTGAAAATTCGACCCGCTGCCTCAATGCGTATAGGCAGACTTCGAATTTTCTATTAATTTCTAAATTACCAGACATTCAAGTTCCATAAAGATATTATCCTTAATCGTGTAGCGGCGGTGTAAGAATATTGACTAGCCAATATCGTCCCGAGGGTGTGTAAAGGGAAACTGAAATAGGAGATGGGATGCAGCATCTCAAATACTCATCACAAATACTAAGCACAAGCAACGTTCGCTTCAAAAAGCGCGACTGTTTCCCCCCTTTTTTTATGAAGTCTTATAAAGTGAACTCAAAATAGGACCTTGATTATCCCGGAATCGCAAAGTGTAACAGATGGTTGGATAAGTAGCCGTAATATGAATAAAACATACGCTCGATGGTACTAAAGAAATGTTAAAATAGAAACACAGATGCAGGATGTGACATGATTGCGCAATGAGAACGCTATTTACGATTAACGATAAATTATAGCTTTTGTTATAGCTGTGCTAAATGATGCTATATGTAGTAGCGATATAAAACCGCTATGTGTGACCTCCGGACAAATGGCGGTCTAACCTTGTAGCGTTTATATTTTTACTCTATATAAAATTAACATAGGCCTATGTTCAGCAGTGGACTTGTGAAGGGCTGTAATGATGATGATGATGATGATAAAATTAACAGACCATTTATAAGAAGCTATCGCTAGTCCGCCTATCCAATCCTGCTTCTACGGGGTTTTGTTTACGGGCTTGGTGTAGGACGAGTTGTAAAAGACAGAAAAAAATCATTTCTTTATACAACTGTATTAACAAACAAACAATTTACCGAATGGTAAGTGTTTACTCATGACACCATGCAAATTACATCAAACATCGAAGGCGACTGATACGTCGGCACGTGTGAGGACTTAGGTGGAAAGTCTTACAACTTGTAAATCGGCTCTCATACCTTTCAAACAGGAATAAATTCGTGCAAGCACTGCTAGTCGTGGCAGAAATAAGTAGTATTTACCCAGATAGACTTCTGGGCAGAAAAGAATTCATACCATCAAGTAAAAGTACCTCAACCTAACCTTTAACTTAACTAAGTTATTTCTCAGTATTCATGTCATTATAGTTGTTAAACAAGTGTTCTGAAGACATCAACAGTAATGTTTATGAAACTATAAACTTAGATTTTGTATACTTTTTTCATTCATAGAAAACGGGCTTTGTCGCTGATGCTAGTAAACTTAAAAAGGCTAATGAGGCTTTCTCACTAGTCTTTTTGAGTTAACAGCGACATAAGCCTTTTCAAGAATGACGTTTGATGTCGTGCATCACTTGGAATTGCCCGTACTGCTCTACACAGGAAAGGCAGGTAGATCCTCCACAACAAGTTTATGAAATTCTGGTTTAGAATTGGAATTCTCTCAACAGTCTTGATTTGACAACTTGAGAGAATACACATTCTCCTTTATAATCACAGAAAAATGGTTGTTTATTTGCATTACCTTTTGTATGCTGGGCGGGGTCCCTGAAGCTGGCGAGGTGGCAGATGAGCCGTTGGACAGCGACGAGTTGGAGTCGTTTCCGCTTCCGCCCTGCAATTACAACGGGAAATGAGTTCGCGTTCACACGCGCTCAGCCGGGCGTCGACTAATGGAACATTTTCCACGTCGCTGCCCATTGCAGCGGTTGTATTTCAATTAAAGAATTCCGCATGACATATTTTATAAAGATTTATTTAATACTAAGATAGAATTATAATTCAGTATTAAACGTATAATTGTTTCTTAGACTTTTGTCATCTCCTTTTTTTTTTAAAACGAAGTGCCAAACAAACTTACAGGCACCTGATGGTAAGTGTGGCTACAGCAGTCCATGGATGCCCGAAGCCAACTACAACACGAACGTACAAACGAAACAGGCTAAAAATGCAACATTGCTCTATCTCTGAGAACCAAGAAGGAATCGGCCACAGTCTGTAGGCTCTATGCCCTGCAGATCGGACTACAGCGGTGCAAACACCGCTATTGGTAGCAGTAATAGGTGAGTACGGTGGTAGGTGATGAGTGGGGTTACCTGCTTAGATGGACTTCTAAGAAGAAAATCAACCCTCGATCTACAAAATATATCTCTATTATGTTTTATATATATGACTAATAGAGTCCAGGCTTGTCAAATCTTTTCCAATCTGGAAATAAATATATGTATATAAAACTGACGAGATTTAGGTCGCCACTGTATCTAACAAATCAGCGTAGTTTTACATTTATGATAAACTGTTCATAGTTGAGATGAAACTTGGAAACCGCATTGGCCGTGGAGCAAGAGTATTTAAAATTACCATGGTATTGTCAAAAACACTGCTTTACCGATGCGCGTGTCTGTTAGAGGTAATAAAATCACATACAATTTGAAATTAAAAAATAAAATAATGCTATCTATATCTAAGTAGAATTAATTTATTGTGAGTTGTTTATATCTACGCCGTATTGATATTAAAATATAATAAACCGATTGGCGTAAATTAAATATTTAATGCCTTATGTTTTACATAAATAAGTAAAAAGGAGCCTTGAAAAACTTTATAATTCGCTCATTCTTTTTCTATGTACTATTTGTAATAGAGTATCAAATGAGCTTACAAACAACATGATGACCATGGACATCTACCTATTTGCAGTCAGCTAATGCGTTGTCACCTCTGAAGAATACTGTTGCACGCCATAATTAATGTCTAATACATGGCGAGTTACCACCAGCGCCATCTAGTATCGAGTAGCTAGTAACTACTAACTAGGAGGAGTAACTAGGAGAACATTCTAGAAAATTCCATACTAGAGCATACTACACCTAGTCAATCGGGACCGGTATGCACTAGAACATTCTAGATGTTTCAGTAGAAGATTCCTATATAAGGCCGGTCAGGACCGTGACCAAGTGAGTATTGAATTCGATTCGATAGGCGATTCAGGCGAATTGTGTTTGATTATTAGTGTATTTGTAAGTTGTAATTGGCGTTAGGTAATTGAAGTGTCAATTTTGGTAACTCAATCGGCAGTTTTTATTGTCACGAACCCCAAGCTCGTAACAATAGTATGAAATGCCTCATCGCCTATATACTGGTTTTCTTGCCTCTTCAACCATTATACAGCAATGGGTGCTCTGCAGTTTAGTGGCAGATACAGGTAAGAGTGTACTACCCAAGACTACAACAGTCTTGGGTAGTTCGCGAACGACCTAGGTGGGAAGAGCCGCTCCTTTATGTGATCTATGCGAACCCGTTCGTCGACAATCTCGCTCTTAGTTCTTTATATATTTATTTTTCTGGCGTCCGCTTTATTATGGAGGGGCGCTGCATGACCAACCAACTGATTTATTTTTACTCTTAACTCTCTTAGCAGAGTTTCTTATTTATTTTATTTAATTTTCCTTAATAGTGCTTGATACTTAATTACACACAAATTAAATCATTAATACTTTTTAAAGTAAAATCATATATATGGTGAACGGAGTAGAAGCCTATGTATGGCACATAAAAAGTTTATTTTACATGAACATATTATGAAATTGATCTATCAATAAATACTACTAATTTGAAATAAACTTGCGTTATTCAGAAAATAACAATAAAATGGTTGAATTCAATAAATGAATCAATTAAAAACTATCGAAATTAAAATAACATGTACCCAATTAGTATTATTATTTGTACCAATTAGTATTAGTATGATTTATTATATTGAGGATACTTAGAAATGAGGATATCCGCAGTAGAACCAGAGTGACCGACGCAGCCCAACGGAATAGTAAGCTGAAGTGGCATTGGGCCGGCTATATAGCTCGAAAAACCGACAACCGATGGGGGAAAAAGGTTCTCGAGTGGCAGCCGCGTGCCGGTAGGCGAAGTATAGGGCGAAACCCCACTAGATGGAGTGACGACCTTGTAAGACACGCAGGAAGACAAAGGAAGCAGGTGGTTCAGGACCGTGCTTTGTAGCATTCCTTGCGGGAGATCTATTTTCAGCAGTAAATTTGTAAAGGACTGTAATGATGATGATGATGATGAAGATATTGCTCAATATAAATTATATTCTTGATAGAGTTTATTTTCTCATTATTAAATTATTATTGCTGTAACTGATTTTATGTGCCATAAATAGAAAAGTAAACTTTGCAACAATCATAAATATCAATCTTTTTTTAATTAGATCTACTGAAATAAAAAAGAAATAACGAACTAAATGAGCGAACTAGTTCGCTATAGGACTGCGAACTAAATTGCGAATGGCGAATGACTATGCCCAATACTTGAATGTGGTACCAACCCAGATGTATGGTGGAGTACCTCGGTATCTCGGACCCCGCCAAATCCGGTAATCACGATAGTATGGACGTGACAATCATTATTTAGTCCTCAGAAGTGACAACGCATTTGCATTTTGATTCTTAACCGAGGATATATGTAGATGGTAACCCACAACAACCACTTAACATCAGGTGGACTGCGTGCTAGTTTGTCACCGTTATTATATTAAGAATGTTTGCTGTTAGAATAAAACAAGCATTATTATTGTTCGCGTGTGGTAACTAACGACATTTTCGTAGAAGCAATAACTTTTGAAATATTTATGTTCCACGCTTTACCCCGCAGCTTCCTTGCACATTGGCAAATATCCGAAAACATCCGTGTAGCTTAATTTCTTGTCATTAAAATGATATATTTGAACATTAATGTAACAGTTATAGTATCACAAATTCTGATGACAGATTTTTAAAATTGTCATAAGAAATTACAAGTTTTTTATACAATAACGGTGATAAAAACAGAAAGGACTGATAAGCTTCCGAAAAGTACTAGAAAGGAACCAGTATTGGTAAAATAACAATATAGAAATAACAAAAATTAATAAAAATAACAAAAAGTAATACATAGACATAAATAAACACTCACGCTTATCACCCAAAGGGGTAGCCACATACCTCTTTCGCACCTACGCTATGTTAGTTGGCTTTATAAGTCATGCAATGTAAAAAAAATTGAACAACAGATAAATGGATGTTAAACTTGACCTTAATTACTTCTAAATCTGAAATTTTATCCGACTGTTTTAATTAAACAAATTACACTGCTTCTTTTCTAATTTAAAATTTAAATATATGCCTAACTAATGATTGTGTATAATAATTTTTTTATTATTATATAGGTGACTTTCGCCTTTTAAGATTTCAAAGGTCTCATACAAAATTCGAATTTCCGCCTAAAGTTAGAATTATAGGGAATGAAATTTTTAATGTCGACTACTTTTTTAGGTATTAGTTGCCAGTGCTTAATAAAAAACAAAAGCCGACTTCAAAGAACTGAAAATAATAAAACAATTTTGCGAAAAATATTTTATTCATTTTGGTTGATTCTTGTATTTACTTTTTTTTATTAAAAATATAATTTTGTCAGTACTTTTTATTGTTGCGTTTTATTAAAACTATCTATACGTGGTAGAGCCTTAGTTAAGTTATATTAGTAGTATAGTTGTAGCACGAATGGGTCGGCTCGACCGAGGAACAGCGTAAAATAGTTTAGACCATTAACTCCTTAAATTCTAAAATTCAGTTCACAATGGGGTTAGAGTTAAACAATTCTTTAGCTTTTCTAGATGTGTTAGTAATTCGGAATCCTGATAACACCTTGAGCCACACTGTGTATAGAAACGAGGCTCATACAGATAGATATTTAAATGGTCATTCACCACCATCCTTCACTGTTAGCTACCGTGGGTAGATTTTTGTTTCAGAGAGCACGAGGGATCTGTGACAGTAAACACCTGGCTGCCGAGCTCCACCATGTCGAGCAAGTTTTGCATGACAACAAGCTTCAGGTCCAGCGCTTACGTCACAGTGAACGAGTGAAGGCGGCCACAGTCCAACGTATACCTGCTGTACTACCACTGACAAGATTGGCTACATCTTGAAGCGCGCTTCGATTAAAACATACTTCAAGCCGCCGAAGAAGATTGGTCAGTTTTTACCACCAGTCAAGTGTAATATCCCTCTGCAAGATGCAGGAGTGTTCAAGCTTGATTGTGAATGTGGTCTCTTTTACATAGGACATACTAAAAGATCAAGTAAAATCTACGTTAAAGAACATATAGCTGATGTGAAGAATCAACGCTCCGGGAAGTCTGTAGTCTGTGAACACGTACAGGATCGCCCCCGTCACTACATCAGATTTGATAGACCACAAATCCTCGCTAAAGAACACCGATTCCTTCCAAAGAGGATTCGCGAGGCTATTGAAATCAAAAAATATCCTTATTTCAATAGAGAAGATGGCTGGGTACTACCATCTGCTTGGGATCCTATAATTAATAAAATTTAATTTCAATCCAAGCATACAACTGCAAGACTTCAAGATACTATAAGTTCATACTGTGTAGATTGGAACAAATATTGGCTCTGACTGTGGCTCGAACCTAAGACCAACAGCGTAGTAGCCATAATGTACTCTGATCACTAGGCCATTCGATTGATAATTTGAAAGGTTTATTTAAGAATTAATACATGACATTCAAAGAATAAATACGTTTTCTGATGGTATTCAAATTCTCGACATTCTTATAAATGGTACCTACATGTGCATGTGCGTTAATGTCGCATTAACGCAGCCGACAATAATTATTCCATTGTCCTATTGTCATTTCACGCTCTACATTCCCCGACACATTTAACAGAATCCGATGTATCTCATTCATTAAATGACGTAAGGTTGTCTACACTTTACACTGCAAATAGTAGATATTAAACCAAGCTAAATATAAATAACCCGGACGATAGCAACTGTAACAACGGCGCCATCGAGTCTGCCTTCTTACTGTAACTGATGTAACGTGTAAATAGTATCACATAAGGTGCATAAACTGACGCGGAAGGTAACTTGGCGCCAAAGTTATCCAATGTGTATAATGGGGTACGATCGTAGTCACGTGATCCTACGTGTCACTATGTTGGCAACATTTCAATATTTGCAATTATTTTGTATCCTCGATCATCGATCGTGCAAGGTTTAATTCTTTCATAGTTATTTCTTGCATTGTTTTTGCTTCATGAGCAAAAGCTCATAGAGTAAAAGCTTAATTTGAATTTTCTTTTTGTACTAATTTATTCTGTGATTTTCTTAAAGAATAAGGGTAGCAAGCGAGCAAAGAGACTTGGATGTTTTTGTGACCTTAAGATCTCTAAATCTATTACCAATTAAGAATCCATTCATAAAAGGGGTCTATCATTAAAAAAGGAAACATGTTCTGGGATGTAACGTATATATGATGTTTATCCGCAGCTGGTTCGAAATTGTGCACTATAATAAAGCAAAATTTACTTTTGTTATTTAGTATCAGATGTCGGTTCTTCAGACAACCGATAGGTAAAAAGGTACTCGAGGGGCAGTCTCATACCGGTAGGAAGTCGATGATTTCAGTACATTAGTAGCTGTCGGTCAACTTAGACATTAGATCGTTAGAGAAATCAGACTTCCCCACACCGTGAAACGTCCGGGAATTAAAATTAGTAAAATAAATCAAATTAAACGCAAAATTCGTACGATTCATAAACCCATTCTTTCAAGTAACGAGGCATTTCATCTTAGAAGTCAGAAACGCATTAGCATTTTGATCCTTAAGAATTCAGATATTTATACGCATCTACCACAGCATCCATTTGCAATCAGGCGAACGGTGTCCTTGTGTGTCACAATTATTCTATAAAATATACTCAGATGGTGTCACACAACCTTCTTAACAATTAAAATTAGATTTTAATTTCAAAAACCTTACGATTTATTATTGTTCTAAATTAAGGGAACAAATCTGATGTGCTACATACCGACTCCATATCACCCTGAGCAAAACATACCGCGGGATTCCCGGAGCGTAGATGCTTAGTCAGTCAGCTATGAGCTATGTGCTTCTTTACGCGGTTTGTAATTAATATTTTTGTTTGCTCTATGTAAGAGGGGCCCCAAGCCAAGCTTATTCCATTGTACATAGCAGGTACATTATTTCTTAATAGGATCTAGGAGTTTTCTTGCCATATTTTGAATGAGGTCATTGTAAGAAAAAAAATAATATTGTCCTACGTCGGGCATAGCTATCCATTTTCCCCAAATATTACTACAAAACCACCCTGAGCCGTCTGCACTACCCACCTAACTGACAAGGTGTGAAGCACCCTGTACGCCTTGTCAGATCGTCACTCCAACTAAAAGAGTTATGTACGCCACACACGGTGAGTTCAACTGATCATTCCAACTGCTCAGTTCAAATTAAAACTGTTGACATTTTTTTAAGTAGTGGAGTTTCGATATATTGATAACTATAAATATATCAATATCGGAGTTTTATATATAAGTTTATTTATCGATATATCGAAAATCGAAAGTTTTAGATTAAACTGATCAGTTGGAATAATAAGTTGAACTCACCGTGTGTGACGACCATTATAGTAGCAGCACAGAATAAATAATAGTACTACGTAGTAGCAACTCACCTTAAACTGTACTTAGTAAATGAATAACCAGTAAGTTGAAGAGACAATGGGTCGACCCTATTGCTAGAACAACCGACAACCGATGTGGAAAAAGTTTTCCAACGCAGTACCTGTACGGCATCCCCATTATTTAACGTAATACTACTTTGTTTAATATGACACAGAGTTGCTAAGATATCATAAAGCTACTTTATTATAGGTAGTTCATTTTTATATTATTTACGAATGTATCGTGTGTTTTGTAAAATACTTTTCATTTATGTTTTTTTATAGGATAGTATGACAAACGAGCACACAGTCTACCTGATGGTAAGTGGATGCTGTGGCCCATAGACATCTAGATTTATTTTCAATTTAGAATCAAAATGCAGATGCGTTGTTACCCTTGACGACTGAGATGGAATGCCTCGTTTCCAGTAAAAAGGGTCTCCGGTTCTCTACATCTACACTCACCATACGAAACACAGCAGCATCAAGCTAATATTTCAAGCTGGTATTCTGTGAGAGCGTGGGCCTTCCCCGGTCGAGCCGACCCATTCGTGCTACAACTAATACTACTCATATAACTGCAGCATGGCTATACCACGTATAAAAATTATGTATTATTTTCCTGTTCTCTGTACCCGTTAGCGACGTGTTTTCACAGATCTAAGGTTATAAAAAGGTACTCTGTACTGGCAATAAATGCTTTTAGCATTTAGCGCACATTTTGATTCTATAAAGTTTATGTAAGGTACGAGTACTATAAAGCATAAATAAATGTGCAGTGTATCAAATAAAAACAAAAAAAAATTATGTTATTTCATAATTCTCAAACAATCTAAAAAATCTTTAATTAAATAACGAAACATTATTTATATTCTATTTTTCCCATAAATAGAATTGCTACTTCATCGTTTTCATTTTAAAACGTATAAATGTTTCAAACTAATCAATTATTATTAAGTAAATACTGCCGAAAGAGGTTAGTAGGTCAATTAGTTCGAATAAACCCGTACTATGAACACATTTCACTCAGAATGGTTGCAGTTGTGAGGACTTTAATTTGAAATTTTGTATTTATTAGTAAATACAAATGTTCTGTCCATTAACGTAGAATTACGGAACGAATTAAGTACAAATTATTATCATAACTGACGAAGTAGGTAAAATCTTAGAAAGTAGAAATCGGTTAATTTTCAAAACGATAAAGATATCTCTGTTGATCTCGTGACCCTGAAAATACGTCTGGCTAGTTTTCGAATTAATTAACACCTACGATACCTAGTCTGTACTAGACTAAACGCGCAGTCATATATCACATTTCCTGTACTTTTGTGAACTCAATTAGTTGAAGTTTATTTATCAGTTGTCGAAAGGAGATTTATATTCAGCATTTGCCATACTGGGTTTAGATTAATATTTCAGCATTGCCGTACCATTTGTGCCTGTCTATCCATTATTGGCTCTAACATACTAAATTTCAATGAAAATTCGAATGAAATATTACATTCACTCACTTGAAGTAATGAAATATCCCTTTTTAAACAGTATATAAGTATAACGTAAGAGCCTAGAGATGTAAGCAAATATTAAATTGTTTTTTTTTATACATAAGTAAATGTGATAAACTAAAATAAAACTAAAAATAACTGCAGAGTGGCTCTATCATGTATATAGTACACTGCAGCTGTCTCTACCTTGGTATTTGACAGAAGTATCTATCCAAGAGTCATAATGTAAGACTGGTACGAAAGAGCAAGTTATCAGACAGTTAGTGTATTAATTATTTTATACTCTCACAATCTACAAGAGCTATCACATTCGCTAATGCACTAAATCTTTGCTATTACGGTTAATTTTTGTAGTTTGGAAGAAGCCTATCGCCTGTAGTTCGGGATCCGTGTTCGACCCCCGTCGGCACCAATCAAATTGTTAATAACAATTTAGGTGCTGATTCACACCTTGCTCTGTGGTGAAGGAAAACACCATGAATCGTGAGGAAACCTGCATATTTGAGAACTCGCATGAGCAATGCGGACTAATTGCTTCATAATTCTCTCAAAAGTAAGAGAAGGCCTATGGCCATCTATGGCCAGCAATGGTAGTCAAATCACAGATTAAACAATATTTGGTTAAATAGACTGTAAACCTTTTTAAATACCTGCACTTCACGTGGGATCTGACACACGCAATTTCTATTTTTGGTATCATCACCAGTCCTATTAAAGGGAAGAGCGGTGACTTCTGACACGGATTTTCTTTTAAACTTACTAGGAGGACCTAACTACTGTTTTGTTTATGTTTGTAACCCAAAAAAATGAAAACATTATTAACCCAAAAAAATTAAAACATTATTAACCCAAAATTAAAAATTTATTAACCCAAAAAAATTAAAACAATATTAACCCAAAAAAATTAAAACATTATTAACCCAAAAAAATTAAAACATTATTAACCCAAAAAAAATTAAAACATTATTAACCCAAAAAATTAAAATATTATTAACCCAAAAAAAAATTAAAACATTATTAACCCAAAAAAATTAAAACATTATTAACCCAAAAAAAAATTAAAACATTATTAACCCAAAAAATTAAAATATTATTAACCCAAAAAAATTAAAACATTATTAACCCAAAAAAATTAAAACATTATTAACCCAAAAAAACTAATTATTACCTGAAATTTGGAACTTTTGTCATTGTAATTGTACTGGTCCAAGGGATTGGTCATGGTTATGACATCGTTGACGATCTCAGGCGTGCGTAGTGCTGGCCCTGCGTTGTCCGCTGCGAGGAGGTTCATCATTGCGGTACTGAGGTTTACATTGATGCTCATTTTGAAAGCCCCCCCTTCGCCCTCAGTGCCAACGGGCGCCGTCGGCGATGGCGAATCCTCACACTTAATTGTCGGCACAACAGAGCTCATGCTCGACGAATTCATGATATCCTTGTACGGAGCCAGCTTCGCTTCTTTTTGGTTACTTTAAACTTTAAAAACTATCAGCACCTTATCTATGTCTATATCACGAACGCACTATAACTAGTACTATAGCTACTGAATATCACTTTGTGGTAAACTGGTTCCAAATGGCACTTAACGTCTTGATTGGAAGTCTTCACGGGAAGGTAACGTTGGTAACGCTTGATGTTCTTTGTTCTGAAACAAAAGATAACATTTATTACAATTGATAATTATATGTGAAATCCATTGAAGGGTACTCTGACTGATGAAAGATTATAATTTACTGTTCTTTTTATGTAACAATCAGGTGTATATTTTATGTAATACATAGTACTGGTTGTGCAGTGGCGGAAAAAGAAAACCCACCAATTTCGTGCCATGGTTTTTCGTAAGAGGGGACTATGGGAAATGCCTTTTTATCGAATAAAAGTCCAACTAATTGTAAGTCGATACTGTGGCCTGTAGACATCTACATCCATAATCCATTAAGATATACAATATACAGATGCGTAGTCACCCCGGAGGGCTAATATGCAAGACCTCGTTTCCAGAAAAAGGTCTCAGATTCCTCTACACTCATCATTCGAAACACAGTAGCAATAGGCTGCTATTTTACGGTGTTATACTGTTAGAGCATGGTCCTTCCCCGGTCGCACTTCTGCCATGTAAAAAAAAGAAATAAGGCCTAAAAATCTTATAGGTTTTAATCGGTGGCTGTATAACCTTTCATTAATCTAATCTACGACGTAAAATATCCCGACCAGCGAAGTGCAGCACCACCATAGGTACGAGACGTCTCGTGCTGCGATCGGGTTTGAATCCCGAGTAGAACAAGCGTTTGTATGGCTTACAAATCTATTCATTACAGGTAGCTTATCAAGTCTACTACTAATCATTATGCTTTTCCCATAAATTACCTTATTTTTAGGGTTTGTGGCCTTATTTTTGTAGTATTTGCAATATGTGTATATAATAAATTTCCACGGTACAAGAGATAATCCTTAAAAAAATAATTGAATAATATATAAAACTTAGCTAAGTTTTATATATTATTCAATTATTTTTTTATTCCGATCATCAAAACGAACTAAATTATATTTTTTCTGACTGCCTCGGTGCGGTGGCGCGTTAATCGTAAGTGCGACTGTTGAATAGATGGGTTCGAACTTCGAATCCAATGTAGGACCAAAATCAAAAAGTTATTTTGATTTTGCTGTCAAGAAATTCTCAGTCCCGGAGTCAGGAAGTTGGCGATGTTTCACCCATCTACCTCAGAAAGCACCACCACCTGTGTTTGCTCACACACTCGTGTACTACAATCCTGCCCTGCGCAGATAGCGTCTCCATTACGATTGGCGGCCGTGACTGTAATACGGTCTGGAGGACATTAGGTATAGGATTGCTAAAATGTTCAAATATTTGATAAATTAATTTAAAATAACGGAATTATTTGATATTTTTAATTCTTTTCATAATATTTTAGGGCTTTTTCTTTTGAAGATACCCAGCAATTTTTAGCGTTCATGAAAAATAATATGAATTTCATGGATATTTTTGTATTATTAAGCGTCAGCGTCAAAGATGTGAGACACCTGAAACTGCAATCTCTAATCCGCTGCCAAGCGCGCCAAGTCTTTCCTGTCGTGGGAGAAAAACAACTGTGACAAACAGGCAGACATTGAACTTTATGTACAGAACGGAAACATTATTGCGTAAATTTTAGTAGAACGTGTATTAAAGGGCGTGTTCGAGTTTTTTAATACAGCCGGTCGTCGCCGCGCTTTCGCAAGTTCACATTGCTGTGTTTTAATTAGAACTATCAGAATATAGCGGCCTCGCGTCCAGGATGCGTCTCCGATAAAACGACTTTTTACAGGCCCCAATTGAATGTGAGCCATAAAATTAAAACTACGCGTTTTTACGACGCATTTTAACGCTCTTCCGCGTGGCTTGCCTCGTCCATTGTTTGTGTGCTCCGCGGACTACTGCGAACGCAAGGACACACGTAGATTAAGCAGTTAATAGCCACGACACCGATGTACTCTCTAGACAACATTATGTGGAAATTAGGGGGCCGTGTATTAATAGGACAAGTCGTGACCGAACAAATGATTTGCGGCCGTGTCAAACAGTAGCTAAAATATGCCGGGCTCCGTATATAGTTATGCGACTCGAAAGCTGTCTGGCACCTTGACCCAGCCTGCCTGCATAGCTATCTGTCTATCTCACATCTGTGGCACGTAAACACAATAAAGCACGGAGTCAGAGTAACCTAGTTGCGGGGACGTTTTTACTTATTCCGATCGCGGATCGTGAGGAAAATGTGCCAAGCTAAGAAATATGCTTTTGGAGCTTGTAAAAGACAAGCGTTTTCAAGATTAGCGCCTTGTTATCTAGGCCCGGCATAAGGCATTATTATTATGTTGTTTATTGCATAAACACTATATTTAAGCCGCAATAAGATCTTATAATAAGTCCTTATCGCGGTGTATGAATTTTCATTGAATCGTATATTTTGTGACGAGTACATTCAAGAACTTTAAACCTTAAAACCACAGAAATGTTAATAATATTATTTATGTGCTTAGAACTGTTGAAGGCTAACGTGAAAACGTTGGCAGTCGAATGTTATACGTTATCCTAAATTTGTGATCAATAACGAGTAGCCGCTAGTAGTTAAAACAAACATCCGCTTAAACACGACAAAAACGAGTTGCTAATGATATAACCTACCGTACTTAGCATCGTGCTGAAAGCGGAATTAAAAAATAAAATTAGAGACGCGATAACATTAGAGACGCTTACAACGAAACAAAGTTGGCATATACATTTAACACGTAAATTTATCGATTGTTTTGCTTACTCTGTATACTGCAGCATTATTGTGTGGGACTTGATATTCAATAATCTTATAATATGCAAATATGAGCACACTGGTAGGTGTCCGTATTCAAAAATGGCGAATGGAAAATATATGTATCCGGTCAAAATGCGTAGGTTTGTACACTTCTTAAACAATATAAAATTTTGTGCTTAAGAGGTTTATACGTTAAAATATTTCAAAAAATACGCATTAAACACATTACACAATTGAGATAGAATGAACTACGCAGTAATCGTATAATGTAATGTGTATATGTACATTTTACTTGCGTGTTAGATAAAAATTACCATCTCTTTCCCACTAACCAAACTAAGATAAGAACGCAAAGGATGAAATTTGATGAGCTTTCACGAGCGAAGGGGCGACACAATTACTACCAAAAAGACTTAACAACCTACACACTGAAGTTAGACTTGTCTTTCTGTTTTTGTTCCTTGCTATGAAGTTACGAGAAATGGGTAACCTAGTTTTGCCGCACCCGCCGAGTTCGTGCCTCTACGAACGATTTATCTAATATATGTCAAGTTAATTGCTTAAGTTTTATAAATGCATTAACGGTTTTGAAAATTTCAAATCGAATGCTTATAACGTATTTGTACTAAGAAAAGCAAATAGTGATTTATGACGATTCTCGATACGAGTATAAAAATTTTCAAGTATCAATAGACCGCTTACAACTTAATCAATATTACTACGTTGTATTATTTTTTATTCTATGATTTTACATTAAAAGATTCCGTCAAATAAATACACGCAAAGCTAATAACCGTGTTAAAAAGGAAAGAAACGCTACTGGGTACAGGGCGTTTCTTTTTCACAGGGTTTTTAGAGTGGAGAAGATTTTGCCGCGCTACCCGAAAGCGTTTTTTTCCCCTCGAACTATATTTCTTTTGAATTTTTCAGATAATATATTTTTCTAAGGTATGTATGTACTGTTCTATTTTAGGAGAGTGTGGTTGTTGTTCTGGTTTATAGGTGAATAGTGTATAAAAAAGACTATAAGACTAGTAAATTAACTTCAAAACACTAATGTAACAATATTTCATCTTTAAATTGAAACCAGTATTACCATATACCTTCAAATATTCAATACATAGTTATAACTATATTATATATTTATGCTATGCGAACAGCATAAGATTAGAATAATTTACCAAGGTCTATCTTTCCGTCCGATTACAATCTGGGTGTCTTCAAAGCAAGAGTGAATAGGCTTTCGTTACGCTAATATAGGGCGATTTACCATTTATGGCTACATCAACGCTTATCACTGCCAATGAGGCGTGGTAACTTAGATGGTTAACGCTCGCTGTAAATATAACAGAACGCGAGTGACCCGGGTTCGATCCCCGCCGGCACCAATGAAATTGTTAATTGCAATTTTAAGTACTGATTTACTGCGTGCTCGGCGGTGAAGGAAAACATCGTAAGGAAACCTGCATGTCTGAGGAATAAGAAAAAAATATTTCGAAGACATGTGAAGTTCGCCAACACGCATTGGGACAGCGCGGCGGACACTTCCTTGCCCTAAACTCTCAGAAATGAGGGGAGGCCTGTGTCCAGCAGTGGGACGTATATAGGATGTAACTTTATAACGCTTAATAACAGGTGAGACTGTAGTCAAGGAGTCAAGAATTGGCTTACAATAATATGTAAAAATTGTGTAGGCTGTTATGAAAACAGTGTGTAGTAACTTTTTGAACGAACATAAACAAGGCTGCACTTGCTACGATAGCCGACCGATTGTGTAACTCACTTGTGAATGAATGAAACACCTTATTTCATTTTCAAATAAGGCGTTTCATTCATGTTTCATTCTTTAGTTAAATTGATTTTGCGTTTTATGCGTAATGTATATTTGATACTAAAAGTGTTTTGCTACAGCTTTATATAAAACAATTTTATAAGCTAGTTTTAATGCAATATAATTTACATTTAGTACCGTTTAAAGTAATAAACATTATAATTTCAATATAAATTTAATCAGGCTTTTTAATGTTTGTAATCAAATGGTCCCACGTTTCATTGTGTACTAGTCTCTTTTCATTATAAAAGTAAAAAGGGATTTCGCCATTGGGCTGTTCGATATTATTCATTTTTGGTTATGAAAGCTTCCTTACATTATTGTACCTCATTCTTTATTGATTTTAAAATATAAGATCTTTTTTGAAGTTATACATCTTTTGGCGCGTTTAGGAAAAATAATGTGACTGAATATTTTACGATGCGCGCGCACACCGACACCTAATGGTACGGACAGACGTGATCAAAAAAGCGGCAAAAGTGCAAGACGTCGCGTAAATACGAGTACATCCGTTTGCTAATTATGACGATTGAGCCAAATCTTCCCTACAATCCATGTGCTCGTATAGTAGTGGACTTTTTCGAATTGATATGAAGAACAAGAGTTAGTTTTAGATCTCTACTACTGGATATGCAGAGGCGTTTTTAGCTTGCGTCTAATGGCGCATAGTACTGTACTCTATCATCACAGTCTATGGGAATTGTATTTGGCTTTTATATGTGAATTTTCTGCCATTAGTAGGGTGCTAGAGACTCGGTTGTCAATCAACAGCATACACTACGATAAAAATAAATTCGTGGTTAGACGAAAAGTTGGATATATTTTCCTATACACTGATGTACCTTTTTTTGTTTAGGTACCTATATCTTTGAATAAATTTTCTTTCTTTTAAAAATACCTATTAAGTGAGCTAAGTAAAGTTAAGTAAAGTAAGCAAAAAGTGTTAGAATGTATTCAAGACAATTTCTTCGATTGATAAAATAACCTTTCGTCTTACATGATTCCGTGTAGTGGTGTTGTAAGAATATCCACTAACCCATATCATCCCGTGGGTGTCGTAAGAGGCGACAAAGTGAAACAAACCAGGTGAAGAAGGGCGTCATCCTAATAACAAATAGAAAATAAGAAAGTGCGTTTGCCAATTCACCTGTCAAGCGTAGCAACTGCGGCAAAGATCTCCCCTTTATGAGAAAGCAAAAGAATTAAGGCGACTTTATAAGCAAAGAATTAGGTCCGTGAAAAAATGCACCTCCTTTCATCGAATAGTATAGGATTATGACACCACTAACGAAAGTGGAATTTTGATATAGGTAAATTCATGACTTTATCTTGAATTTGACTGTTCAAAAACACGATTGTATAATTTTGACTCGATCATAATTATTTGCGAAAACACCTCTAAAAACCACTATAGTTGAAATTACAACGAAATTTCTTAATCTATATGCTTGGGAATCACTCAAATATATAACGTCAATATTCATAATTTACTTGTTCATTATTTTGACAACTTAAATCAATAATTTAAAAAATATTTTAAGATTCTGACAATTTCTAAGCGCTTTTAATCGTCGCGAGCGCTACGCAATTTTAGACCTTATAACGGCATTTTGCAAGTTTTTATAGAAATTATGTATTCACTCGGATCAGTACGGCGATAGCCTTTTCGATATGTCGTATTAACGAAAAAAGTACATAAATTGCGGTTTTTTTCGACTGCTCGATGATTAAATAATATGGCAACAACTTTATTAAATTATCCACTATTGAAACATTGAAAAAAAAAACAGCTAATATAATAGCACGGCTCCGCTGCGGCGCTGATTCGAATCTCGAACGGAACAAATATTTGTATGACCTAAGATTATTGTTCCGAATCTAGATGTTTGTCCTTGTGCAATTTATGTATGTAAAGTGTAAACAGCCTCCATGATAAACGAAAATAGCCTGGTGTGAGATTACCGTTTGTTTGAAAAAAAAATCTAATTATGTTACTTACTTAAAATGAATTAAAATGGTATTTAGGAAAAATAACATCAGAATATTCTTTGCATTATAAATATTTTATTTTCTATTTCTACGATTTATTTGACACAATCTGATAGCCATAACTATTGTCAAACTTACATGTATCTAGGACCAAAGCGTTTAGCGTCTAGCTGTTCTTTATTACTTTTTTTAATATTTTATAGAGGTACCTATTAAAACTTTTATCTTCTCTTATATATAAAAATCAATTGCTGTCCGTTAGACTCGCAAACACTCGAAAATAGCTCGACCGATTTCGATGTTATTTTTTTTGTGTGGGTCCTTGGATGGATGAAAAACTCAAACGGTATCTAATCGGGATAATCAATCGGGGGATCCAGAAATCACTCATGCGAAACCGGGGCGTACCACTAGTATATATATATATATATATATATATATATATATATATATATATATATATATATATATGTGTGTATATATGAATTTGAAATTTGATACAGAAAAACCCGCAGTCACTGCTCAGTACTTAATATTAAATTATTATAATATTTTTTTAGTTTTTCATGAATGTGTCACTTATTCCAGTTGTATAATCGCAATTTTCTCAAAGATGGCGCACAGTGTTATTAAGGCAAGTATTAAGCGCACGATTGTGAGCAACACAGTAATTTAGCGTTCATTTCCGAACGTAGCAACAGAGGCGCGCGTGTCCTTGACACTCGACTGCGGGCAAAAACTCTATCGGTCGCAATTTTGGCGCGTCGACTGGTGGGTGTGTTCCAAACCTAACTCACACAGTTGCAAATCCCATGTCATAGAATTTAAAGCGTCGCCGACGCCGACAGTAACCTTAATATTCGTCAGCGTATGTAACCTCGGGGAGGAATTCATTTAATTAAGTGAAATATCTAATTAAATTATGGCTATTAAGCATTTTACAATTTACCATTTATTATAAACTTAGTTATAAGCTCAGGTCAACAAAGAAATATAGATAGAGCTCTATGCCAATGAACGCCACGAAGACACCGAAACCCTGCTTAACTGACTTTTAAAAAACGAAGTAAGATATATATAAGTCTGCCTGAGAAAGTGTCAAAAAGTTGAGCGTGGTTTTTCTGTCATATGAAATGTTTAGAGTTCTCCACCTATCTTTTTGTTGGTCTGTATTCTTAAGTTGGCAGCGTCAAACAATTCACCCTATGTTGTGGGTGTCGTTGCTAGTTTACCTTATCGCACGTAATAAAAGTAAACTCCTACATACGTTTTTTAATAGAATAAATTGACAAACGAGCGCACCGTCCACCTGATGGTAGATGCGTTGTCACCCTTTAGGACTAAGATGGCATACCTCGTTTCCAGTAAAAAAGGGTCTCCGGTTCTCTACACTCACTATACCAAACACAGCAGTACCAAGCTGCTATTTTACACTGGTATTCTGTGAGAGGGTGGTCCTTATCCGGTCGAGCCGACCCATTCGTGCTACAACCATAATATAGCTGCAGCGTAGCTCTATCACGTGGTTCCGAGTGATACACTAATGTGTCCTCGTAAAGCATCTTTTCTGCTAATAGGTAGCAGCATAATCATTTTTATTTAGAGCATAATATACCAATTACAGTCGTTGTACAGCGTCTATTCTATCAGGATCAGAATCAGGTACAGATATAGCGAATCTACTTCACAAAGTAAAGTAAAATAAGAAGGGAAGAAGGAATTAAACCATAATGGATTTTGAATAAAATAATCTATATAGAAATTACTACAAAATTATAAGTATTATAATAGAAATATCACTATTATAATAATAATGATATTTCTATTACGAGTATAATACAGAAATAATTACAATACATTTTATTTTCCTTTTAACCGTATGTGACGCATCACATAACAAATAAATAAATATAAATAAATTCCATTAATTTATTTGCTAAATTAATTTTTTTAGCCACTCTGCAATGAAGCATTCTATCTTAAGGGTGACAACGCATGAAAAATTTAATTCTTAATCGATGGTAGCAGGCGTCTAAGGTCCACAGGATTCATTTATCATAAAGTGGGTTTTGTGCTAACTTGTCACCCTTATTCTATTAAAAAAGACATATGGTTGATGAGTTGATAAAAACATTCCGACACCACAGATTAAATAAAAATAAAAATAAAACAAGTTGTCCGTTCTGCGTCTAAGCGATTATTTGCCATAATATAATACGGCGCCAGTCTATGTATGTATGTATAATGCAAAATACATGTTGGCGTAAAAGGAACAAAGGAAGTTTGGCAAGGCATTGTTCACTCGATTTTCAGGTCTGACTTGTGGTAGACGAAAAAAAATTTGCATTTGAAGCATGTGCACGGCATTAGTGAACACATGAGAATTGAACTTGAACATATATGAGAATTGAACATATGAGAATTGTTATTTTTTAATATTATTGTGACGATCATTAAAAAGCTGTGCTTTGCATAATACATATTACACCTCTTTTATATCAGTATTTAATGGTACAAATTTAATAAGCACGAAACATAGATGTTTTATGTAAAAATCCATAAAGTTGCGGCATATAGGTATCCACTATCCCATATAGTGTGTGATGTGTGTGTCGTAAGTCGTAACAGGCGATAAAGGAAAATGAAACACGAAATGAGGTCTTTGTTCAGCAGTAGACTTTTGAAAGGCTGCAATGAAAAAAAAAAGATGAAAAAGCATATTATACTATCTCACAGATATATCTGTGTACTTTCTATACTTGTGCCATGCTTCATATTACATATCCAAAAAAATGCTTCAAGGTCGTTCAATGTACAAAGGGTCATACTGCAAAGTTGTGTTTGAGTTGAAGTTTTTATTTTTGTTTAGAGTATGCTCGTTTGCCACCCTTATACTATAAAAAAAACATGTACCCATACGTTTCAGGTATGTAGGTATTTGGTCGAAATAATTGGAAAGTGTCAATCAAAACACAGTGCACCTGATGATAAGTGATTGCTGTGGCCCATAGACATCTACATCAATCCTTGATAAGAAATCAAGATGCAGATGCGTTGTCACCCCTTAGGACTAAGATGGAATGCCTCCTTTCTAGTAAAAAGGGTCTCCGGTTCTCTACACTCACCAAACGAAACACATCAGCGTTAAGCTGCTATTTTACGCTGGTATTCTGTGAGAGCGTGGTCCTTCCCCGGTCGAGCCGACTCATTTGTGCTACGACTATACCAGTAAAATAGCTGTAGCATGGCTCTACCACATCAAACGTAGTCACTCTGGTATTATTAATATGGGAGACGATATGATACAATGGGAGACGATATGATACAATGGGAGACGATATGATACAATGGGAGGCGATATGATACAATGGGAGGCGATATGATACAATTGGAGACGATATGATACAATGGGAGACAATATGATACAATGGGAGACGATATGATACAATGGGAGACGATATGATACAATGGGAGACGATATGATACAATGGGAGACAATATGATACAATGGGAGACGATATGATACAATGGGAGACGATATGATACAATGGGAGACAATATGATACAATGGGAGACGATATGAAAGCAACCACAGCATTATACAGTTCCAAACACGAAATACCAATAAATTGTTCGTTGCACAAATATATTCCTAGAATCCACAACATTGCATTCAGGCGCAATCAGATAATTGATATTAATGTTAGTAAATTTCTATGGTAATGTGATCTGTATAATATCTTTAATCGATATAATTACAGAAGTAGGTTCTCATTTTGTCTGTATTGTTATGCACATACTAACACAACCACAAGTTTTTATTGAAATGAGAATATGTACATTAATAATAATAGTATGCTATAAATTTCAACTAGATCCGAGGACATTTTAAAGTCAAGTATTTTTTAAATATCCAATTACTGAAACGGTATAATCGTTACAAGCTATAATCGATGCGTAAACTCAAAGCGATTAATTTAAAATAAATGGAAATACTATATTACAAATAACTTGAAACTAACCTTCACCGATTTATATCTTAACAGCGAGCATTGAATAAGCTAGGTATGTGCAGTCACGTTTGATGTATTAGATTTGACATAGTACCAATAATTCATTTGGATAATTTTATATTAAGTTTATTTACAGCGTTCAATTGTTTTACGTATAAGTACTGGTGAGGTTAAATAATATTTTTATTTTTATCTCATATTATATTCATAAATAATGCAGTAGGTACAGAATGAGAATGAGGTAGTGAAAGAGAATGTATTTTGCCATTTTTTAGGTAAATTACCGAAAAATATCAATAGTCTCTTATGGCTACGTACAACATACGTACAACTTTGACGCTGTATCCTGACAACTTTTAGGATATTTTTCTTTATAGAATTTTCTATAAACGCATCTTAGTATAAAAACGTTCAGACAGGTCAACAGCAAGCAATGTCTGGTCTGGTACCTAAGTCGACTTAATCATCTAGCTTGGCATTATGAGAAAGTTGTGCCAGCATTTCCCAAGCTGAAATTAACAACTTGGAAAATGATGTGTGTCTAGGAGTGTACTGTTCGCGAGTAAATGATTACGATAATGTTAAGGATAGATAAAAAATCGAATGATATAGTTTTATTGCTTAATAAAAGGTTAAAAAAGTAAGATATCTTCAATACAGACAACAAACACAACATAATAGCATATCATATATTAATGATAATAATTCTGTACCACTAAGCTTAACGCGGATTGTAGTTTCACGGCATTTCGAAATTCGTTCAAATTTCACTAGACAGGTATGTTTCTGTAGTGAGGCAAGAGGATGGATGTTTTCGTGACTAGATGGGGAGGCCCATGTCCAACTCCAACAGTTTATTTTCGACCAAGATATGGAATTTTTATTTTGTGTGCATTTTGATACTAGAAGATTACAATTTACAACATTAAACGATTTAATCTTCTCATACATTTTTTGTAAAAATATTATCAAAAGTAGTATCTGCGTAATAAATAGAATAGTTTAAAGAACTAGATAAAAGAGCTTTTCTTTTTTTAGATCATTTATTTTTATATTTTTAATGCATTTGTAATTTGAAAATGTGTTCTGACCAGCAATACGCTACAGCTACTCTAGTAAAGTTGTCTGACCAGCAATACGCTCCAGCTACTCAAATTTCTGACCAGCAATACGCTCCAGCTACTATAGTAAAATGTGTTCTGACCAGCAATACGCTTCAGCTACTCTAGTAAAATCGTGATTGGCATTGTTTTGACGTTTGACGTTAGGTTTCGCTTTGTGTAATTATATCAGTGGAGATTATAACCCGAAGTGTTTTTTACATTAACAACCTATTTTAGGTTTCATAATATTACCATAATGAAAAAAAAAAACGTAATTGAGGTGTGATTCCTACCAGCAAACTATTCCGACCAGTGTTACGAAACCGCACCATAAGAGCACTCACTTGTAAACTAATATCACGTCATTACGACTAGCCACTGAGTGAAATGCTCAAATCAGACTTCTTACATTACATAGAAATATTTTCGGTCGGTATCAGTAAAGAAACAAATGCCTCTTGTCATTCCTAAGTGCTTTTTCCCAATTGAATGATGAATCAAAGATAAGTGTGCAGTGCTGCCGAAATATTTCTGAGACATGTATGTTGGTTTCCTTACGAAGCTTTTCGGGCTAGGAATTACTATAAAAATCATATATTCTGTCTTTATTTCACTGATTCTTTATATAATACTTATTAAAACGAATGGGTTACGTACAGTTTAAAGTTCCCAGCAGAATAGTGCTGTAGTCAGCCACAGCATTATGCTGACCTATGATTATTTCACATTTTTTTTTATTTTTTTTATATGAGATGATTGACAAACAAACGAGCACACAGTCCACCTGATGGTAAGTGGTTGATGTGTCCCATAGACATCTACATCTATCCTCGATTACGAATCAAAAGGTAGATGCGTTGTCACCCGTGAGAACTAAGACAGAATGCCTCGTTTCCAGTAAAAAGTGTCTCCGGTTCTCTACACTCACCATACAAAACAGCAGCATTAAGCTGCTATTTTACGCTGGTATTCTGTGAGATCGTGGTCGTCCCCCGGTCGAGCCACCCGTTCGTGCTACAATCACAATATAGCTGCAGCGTGGCTCTACCACGTTAACACGTCAATACACGTCTCACAACCTTAAAAGGAAACTTTTTATCATAGGTATTATTTTGCTCTATGTATGTGTATTTCGTACTGCATCTCTGTGAATAAATGAGTTATTTATCTATCTACCTAAATCATAATAAAATATAATAAGTACCGTAATTTAAGAATAACTGAATTAATATAGTGTCCTTTGGTTAATGAAGAATAAAAATTCCATACATTTTTAGTAATCAGTGTTGATCAAGAAACTCTTGACCTTTGACAGATGATGTTATGACATATTAACATATTATCGTGTACCTAGGTCATTTAATTTACTCATTCAGACCACCGACGGAGCCGTAGTTACGTACACTGTGCGTGGCGGCATAAATCTAAACACTGGTACCAACTCAGGCAAACTCCTAAGCTGAAAGTCAACGCGAATAAACTCGTCTAAAATTCATTCATCTATCACAGCCTGTAAAAATTCATTGATGAACAAAGGTCTGCAGCTATATTGCTTCGTAACTACGAGCACTTAGGGTGCGTTGCAAGTTAGGGTTAGGTGCTCGTAGCTTCGTAAGGACGATCTTTACCATAGTTACCGCGCTTGGCGACCGGATAAGCAACCATAATTTTTAATTTTGTAGTTTTTTTTTTAATACAATAAGTGTGATAAACGAGCACACAGTCCACCTGATGTTAAGTGGATGTTGTGGCCCATAGACATCTACGTTTATCTTCGATTGGGAATCAAAATGCACATGCTTTGCCATCCCTGAGGACTAAGATGAAATGCCTCGTTTCCTGTAAAAAGGGTTCCGGTCCTCTCCACTCACCATACGAAATACAGCGGCATAGAGCTGCTATTATACGCTGGCATCCCGTGACAGCGTGGTCCTTCCCTGATCGAGTAGACCCATTCGTGCTACAACCATAATATAGCTGCAGTATTTTGAGGAAGCCGCTACTGCTTAACTTCCGGTTGGTTTCCCTCTGTCGTCTGTTACATTACCACCGGCGATATAGGGTAGTAGATATATTTATGTCGCCAACGCCAGGTCTTCTAAAATTAGATGTATGTGTTGTTTTAAAAATGAGCTTTTTAAGTCGTTTAGTTCTTTTGTTTAATATTACAAATACAGCTAAACTGTCTCTTATATTGCTAGCATTTAGATGTGGAATCGTGAATTCATAAAATGAACAAAAATCAATGCGATGTTTCAAATGCGGAAAATTGCAACTATTGATCGCGAAACTGCAACGTTCGCGTCGACCTCCAACATTTTATGACAGGAAACCAATAAAATGATAATACCTGGTCTCACAAAGCGCTAGGCTAATTACAAACGCCCATTATTGTGCACGAAGTACCATACTTATGATCTTTTATGTATGTCACTACGTAGATGTGTTCATGTTTGAACAATAACTGAACTAATCATTCGGTCGTGCTGTGGCAAGGTTGTTTAATTTAGTGTTGTAAAAAACAAGTTTGCGCTAAATATAACTGTTGTAACGTACGTTTCATGAAAATAAAGTCAGTAGCTTCCCTCCGATCGAAGTTAAATAGACTTCAAATATTTATTTCGTTATATGTTCCTTAATTTTCCTCAATTTCCCTTCCTCCAGAACTAAGTACTATTCTCACTCTTTTACAGTACATGCAGTTAGGTTATGGAATTCTCTTCCTGTTGCAATTCGTGAGACTCAAACAGTTTCAGTGTTTAAAAGGCGAGTTAAAGAGCACTATCTTTCTTTGTCGTCCCAATGATCTAATGTGTGACAAAATATATATATATATATATATATATATATATATATATATATATATATATGTGTGTGTGTGTGTGTATCTACATGTATTTTATTATATATATGTATATAGTGCAGTATTTAGGTATATGCATGTCTGTATGGATGTATGTATATGTTTTTGTTATCTTTATTTTATATTAAGTATATTAATGTTATAAAATTTATTATGAGAGTGCACACTAAATCTGCTTTTCTTTGAATCTGTTCAGTATCAGGCCTCTTGGAAGAAATTTCAATATGAAATAAGCAGTGCCTTTGTACAAAATATCTTTTTATTTTTCATTGTAACATTACTTCGTGTGTACATAAATTGTTGAATAAATATTTTTAATTAATTTTATTTAAGTCCTTCCATTTCACTGTTTATAAAATATGGTAACATGTGAAAAAAATAATAGTTTTGTACAACCGACTTCAATATAAATGAAATAAGAACATCATAAATGTAGTCGAAGTCAATTAAATACGCATTATTAAGGATAACCCAAAAACTACTGGTCAAATCTTGATCAAACTTATATGGGACCATACGAGAAGCTCCAGCTTTGAAATAAAGAATCATTTCGGTTTACCGAGCAAAATTCCATATAAAGAAATACAGTCTAATTGAGAATCTTCTCCTTTTTTGAAGTCGGATGAAAATGAGAAATTTTGTTAAAAAGGTCGTCGATACTGAAAGTTAGGCATATGTAGTAACTATGTTTGTGAGTAAAAAGAGCATGTATGTTCTTCAGGTATCATTGTATTAATATTTCTTTGTTTAATTTTGTGAATATCTGGAAATCATCTAACATCTATATGAATAAATTCCATGTATTTCTAAGTTCATTATTAATATGTCTAAGACTATTTCTACTGCATTTTTAAAGCCTTGTACTCAAAACAAGGTGTTTGTTGACACAGCCGCACTAGTTTTAGTGTATTTTGCTGTGTTATAAATTTTGTTATAGAGTTCTACGAGAAACATAATAACGGTATTACGTTTTAAAAGGAAACTTATAAATCGCAGGACGGTCGTTAATTTGTCAACGTCATGACGCGTGGGTAGCTTGAGACTAGACCAAATATAGGCTTGGGCTTAACAATATTTTTTTACTGACTTCAAAAAGGAGTGAGGTATACAATTCGACTGTATGTCTTTTTTGTGTGTGTTACTTCATAACTTTTCTCTGGGTGAACTGATTTTGATGATTTTTATCTGAAAGCTGGTGCTTCTCGTGTGGTCCCATATAAATTTGATCAAGATCTGCCCAGTAGTTTTTGGGTTATCTTTAATAATGCTTATTTAACTGACTTCGAATACATTAATAATGTTTTCATTTTAATTATATTGAAGACGGTTGTATAAAATTTTTACTTTTATCGTTTGTTCTAATTTAAAATTTAAGCCTCCATAATTAAATAAAATAATGATTTCTTATATTTACGCAAACACTATACACATCTAAATGAAACTAGTTTTTACGGATTTTATCGCGTATTAACTTCTTTTATACTCCCGACGTTTTGAACAAGAACTTTTCGCAATAAAAATTTATAATTTTAATTTCTTTTTTTTATAACATTGTGTGACAAACGAGCACACAGACCACCTGATGGTAAGTGGGTACTGTGGCTCATAGACATCCATATTAATCTTCAAATAAAAATCAAAATGCAAATGCGTTATCACCCCTGAGGACTAAGATGGAATGCCTCGATTCCAGTAAAAAGGGTCTCCGGATCTCTACACTCACCATACGAAACACAGCAGTATTAAGCTGCTATTTTACGCTGGTATTCTGTGAGAGCGTGGTCCTGCCCCGATCGTGCCGACTCATTCGTGCTACAACCGTATTATAGCTGCAGCGTGGCTCTACCACGTAAAGAAGGAGCGTCTGGAGGTAGCCGTGGTTAGCTATGACATTGGGACGTCGAACACCTCAGTCCCCCCGTGACCATGGGTACTGAAAAGTGCTCGAAACACAAGTTAGTATACGCGATAAAATCCGTAAAAACTAGTTTTATTTAGATAAATAAAAGAAATTTCTTTAAGTATCTTGTATTAAGAATGTGTACAGTCGAATAAATATATGTCTATTTCAAGGAAAATAATGTAAGCACAATCAATTCAATAGAATTTCATAACCGCAAAACTAGTTTCATTAATGCCAATAAAATCGTCTCGACGATAATTCGTCAAATCTGAGGTCACATTTTAAAAATATATTGTATTGTAATATACGTAAAAGATGGTACTAAACAAAACACAAAAAAGTATATGCGCAGAGTTCGAAAATTAACTTTCTCAATATGCCAAATCGAGTTTCGGTCTTGAGTAGGTATTAAAATTTGGTGGGCGTGGAACCGGTTTGCATATAGGATAGGAATTAATTCTTCGATACCGAAAAGCTTTGCAATCGCAAAAAAAGCACGAGAACCATCGTTAAAATCTCCCGCGACCGTGTCGCACGATATTTTTGGATTCGGGTAACATAAATATTGCTATTGGCGCATGATTTATGAATTATTTAACTTGCAATGTTTACCGTGCGTAGAAAACTTGGTTTCGACACGTGAGGTATTGAGATTTCGAATAGTAAGTAATGTGAACCGTATTCACTAATGTAACAAAAGTAAACAAGCTTCTTGTTCTTTTGTATTGCATTTAACTTAAAGAAAAAACAGATCGTAGAAGAATAAATGAGAGGGAAAAGAGAAAATATTTTCTGCGTAGGAGTCCGTCGAGTGTGTGAACTGCTGAATTTCGGTACAAATAATTGTAAAAAAGCGGCCTAGGTGCGACCCGAAAGGTCCACACGACAAACTTCCCAGTGGAAAGAATAAAAAAATATCATATGTTTTAATATTTTATACAATTTTTCATTCGGCAAAAAAATGACTTGAGCGATTTTGCTCAAAACTTAATGAGGTCCCATCTCATATCACTGTTTGTTCTCGAGATACACGAGGCGAAAATTGAATCCGAACATACATTCATGCATTCATACCTTCATGTACACACACGGACATAAAAAAACAATACTATACGACTTTAAAGACCTTGAAACGTGGAGATATGTTAAAATTTTCAATTTGCAGAATCGGACCCATTACATTAACTTCCCACTGGGAAGTTAACCATAATAGTTCGTAATACACACTCCATCTTAGTGATGAAATATCTGTAGCTTTTTTTTGCTTAAAGTTTTTTTTTATAGAATAAGGGTAACAAAAAGCACACAGTCCACCTGATGGTAAGTGGAGGATATGGCCCGTAGACATCTAATCTATCCTCAAATAAGTGCAAAAATGCATAATGCATTGTTGCACCTGAGGACTACGAGGAATTGCCACGTTTCCAGCAAAAAGGGTCTCCAGTTCTCTAAACCAATTCACCATACGAAACGCAAGTCCAGAGCGTGGTACTTCACCGGTCGAGCCCATTTATTCGTGCTACAACCATAACTACAGCGTAGCTCTACCTTGTAAAAAATTATCGTTTTTCAGTTAAATTTTATAAAAAATAACTTTACATTACAGACGAAAATTACAAAAAACTTAATTCAATTAGACAACCCAGTCTAAATCGGCGCATAATACTAAAAACTATTCGACTTCGTTTTGCTAAATTCTCTACAGTATAGTACTAATTATACCTTTATGTGATTTTCAGACTTTATACTTAATTATATTTCTATTCTATTTGATAAATATTTTATTGATATGTGAAGAATAACCCTAAAATTAAAATAAATAATAAAAAAAAATAAGTAAGCACCAGGAACAAATATAAATATTTATTAATGTTAATGTTTAACTTTAACCGCGAGTAAAGGCTACACGCACTTATTTTTGGAGACATGAATATTGAATATTTAAATCTCTACAAAACTACGAACTTGGTTATTTTTTATTTTGGATTACATTTTGATATTTTATATTTATTTTTATTACATTTAAATATTTTTACATTATTCATTATATAATCTCACATACTTATTTCTAAAGCGTGTTCGCTAGTAAGTACTCATCACTTGCCTTATAAACTACATAAATTAATGATAATTTAAAGCGATGTTAATAAACAATGTTAAAAAAGAATGTACCAAAATGTACATTCAATTTAGTTTTCATTTTTCCGAACTCAATATGAAAACATTAATTAAATGTTAGAAGCCAAACACAATATTATGAATAAAAATAATTTCCATCACTGTAATAATAACTTTAAAAACAAATTTTAGTATCAATTTCTTGGTAGTATTATTTGTTCTTTATGGTAGATTTTATTTTAGAACGATTGTTTTTTGTAGAAGTTAAAAAATAAAATTGTCCTAAAATGCGGCGGCGGGATCGATCTGGTTGCTCACGTCTGAACGTCGTGACCTATTTGCGGTCTGTGTCCTCATCTATGCAGCCCACACCCGAACGTGCCTAACTCGCGTTCAATGTCACTTGATAAACCAAATTGAGTAAACTTTATCCCTATATGCACACTTTATTGATACTTTATTGCAAATAATATTATGTGGAAATTTTTAAGTGCAGAAAACATTAATTTGCCTGCGACTCCTGGTCTAGCATGATTGATTAATTATTATTAATTATTTCCCTTAGAAAAGTTAGACTTAACTTCCTTTCCTTTGAACATTCAATTAAATACTCAATTCAATTAACAGGTGAGCCGTTTATTTATGGAAAGGAAAAGTGGGTAGTGGTCAACTTTAATTTCAAATATCTGGCGTTTGTTTAGAAAATCCAAATTCAAATTGATTTCAAAGTTAGACTTATGTATTTATGTTTTAAATTTAGTCATTCATTTGTTATCGCGCCATTTGATTTCTTTGACATCGTTCTGTTCACAATATGGAAATTTTGTATCTCGCGTTATTTAGGAATACGAGTTCCGCCACAGTGGAGGTGTTCCTAATACCAGCAGAAACAGCTCGAAGGATTAAGGATGTGAATGCCGAAGCTACTGTAAAAAAAACACGGCACGTTTTTGGTTCCAACGTATTCGTTCTGGCAATTTTGACCTATAGAACAAACCCCGTGGAGGGCCGGAAACCCTAGTTGACAATAAAGAATTAAAAGTGGTCGTGGATCGGATTAAAAGTGATCGTGATCGGATCCATCGCAAACCACGTCAGAGTTAACGACATGCCTTGATGTGAGTGATAAAATAATTTTAATTCACTTGTATCAAAATAGTTAAAAAGCTAGCTGTTAAACAACCGCGACTGGTCGATTGCTCTAGCCCACTGCTGATATAGGACGACGTTAGACCATACAGCCATACACTGCAGATACCCACCCACCCACCATGCTTCCCGGACCTTGCTCCAACAGATTTCCACTTTTTCCGGAATTTGCCTAACTTCTTGCAAGGGAGAGTATTCAATTCCGACGAGGCAGATAAAACCGTCTTCAAAGATTTTATTTATTCTCGCTCCCACAATTTGTTCAGCAAATCAGTAAACTATGCATAAAATGGCAAAAAAGCATAGATAGCAAAGGTACATACTTTGACTGATTAAATATATAATTTCATATAATTTTTCGTTTTGCTTTTTCCATATAAAATGCCAATTTGCAAAGATCAATATCAAAGTAGGTTTATGCCAAAAGAAATAGGATGTATTCAATAAATTATAATATTTATTCTTTAGTATATTACGTTATGATAGTATCGAGACCCGTTCAAAGAATTCGATTTGAGCACGTAGGCACTTTCCATACATCTAAACCACTTGAAAAATACATCTGACCCATTAACATATTATAGCATGCTCTGAACACTTTATTTAAATACCTCAGATAGCTCAAAATTATTAGTAGCCAGTGCCTCTTGTCTTTTAATTTTTTTTTGGAAATAGATAAAAAAGACGCTTGGTCTGAAGAATATGGCGCGTGAGGTAGGATAGACACATTTTTTTTCACAGTTTGTTACACAGTTTTGTCATACGCGTTCGGCACTGCATTGTCGTGATTTCAGTCAGTTATCAAACTGATAATATTATCATATAGTGGAGTCACCGATTCTTCTAGAATCTCAGAAGCAATATGAAGCACCTCGCAGAAAAACAAGGCAACATTTGTTGCTGTATGCTTCACGAGCGGCGATAGATCATATGAGTTAGCTTCTCTACAATGCTCCATACTTTGACCGACGCTGTTTCTGATTCATATCTATGTAGCCATATTTCGTAGCCAGTCAGTATATCGTAAAGGTTTTTTTGTTCTTCACTATCGGATTTTCTTATATAAATTAGCAACAATTGACCTTCGTCCGACGTCTTTCTGCTCATCGGTAATTTGTGCGACACCAATCTCGAACAACGCGTATGGAGAGAAAGATCGTAATGCTGATTTGATCCAATATCCAGCTCTCGCTATATGCAAATCGTCGGTTTTCTCAAATAATTTATTCAACTGCTTGACCATCTCGTATTGCCGTGTCCGGAACTCGGGAATCTATATATACCTTTTAGATTTCATATAGAGCCATTATAATCACAGGCTGTATCGCATTCCATCTTAGTCTTCAAGGTTGAACAACAAAGATCTTTGTGTTGATCTTTAATAAAGTTGGCTGCGGGTCTCTATGGACTATAGTATCCACTTACCATCACGTGGACTGTTCGTTTGAACAACGATAAAATCATACATTGCGCTCAATACAGCGCAATGTATGATTTTTATCAGTACAATTATCAGTAAAATTCGTACGACGTAAAGCGGGATACTTATTAATTCTCGCGTTTAAATAAAATCCTAATAAAATATTGAATTAAACTGTAAATTATAGGTGGTATTTCAAAATGCAGTACAAAAATGTATATTAATCTATATTCTTTATATTGTAAAATTTATGACGGCGAATAACTTATCACTGTCATAAAAATGAGTTTAACTTAATTGGAAAAAGTCCAATTTTGTTCATTAATAATATCATTTCAAAATTAAAGAGACATATGTAAAGCAAAACCATAGAATACTATAATTACATACATAATAGAACAGGGGAGTGGGTGGAGCCCGTGTAACCACTAAAATGCCACTAACACGTTAATTCACACGTATAAATGTCAACACGAGATGTATTTTGACGTTCCAATCGTTTCCAAATGTCGCATGCAAATTATTTAGAAAATGCCAAATTGCACGCTATTTACAAATGAATACATATTAAAATCTGTCTGTCAACAGAGCGAATCGGGTTGGTAATAGTGATAATACTACGTAATTGCTTGTATGTGTGCTCCCGGCGACGCCTATCGTCGTCCCAAATAAGGTTGACAGCCATTCTATTGTGCATTTCTATTGTATTCTATGAGCAAAACTAATCATGATAAACAAGTAAATCATAAGAATGTGAAGGAATAATTTTACGCGATAGAGCTCCAGACAACTAATGAGGAACGCTTCCAACCCTAGCATGAAGTTCCGCAGACTGGGGGAGCGTTCACCTCTAAGAACTTAACATGATCCAGCTCGCATTGTAGCAGTTGTACAGCAGATTTTTCTTTTTCAAAAACCATCACAGTAACAAAAGGGGACCTGGGCCCAGCACTAGGACGTAAAGTTTATTGTTTTTATAATTATACAAAATAAATAATGCAAACATTACATGGGGACCACACCATCTTAATATATATAAATTACGTGTCACGTTGTTTATCCGAGATGGACTCCTAACCTACTTAACCGATTTTAATCAAATTCGCACACCGTGTGCAGTTCGGTTCAAATTGAGAGATATATTTTTTACGATGTGACCCACAATTTTTTTTTCGAAGTTAAGGATTTTTAATAGTACATGACAAATTGTCGTCGAAAAGGGCAGAACAACGTCTGCCTGGCAAGCTAGTATTCTATATATAGTACAATCATGATTATAGCAAATCTGAAGGGGATTAGAAAATATTCGTTATACCAAGTAATTTGTTACAATGAGGTTTGTTATATAAATATCAGATTGGTCTATAAA
Organism: Parnassius apollo; assembly: GCA_907164705.1. Lineage (NCBI taxonomy): Eukaryota > Metazoa > Arthropoda > Insecta > Lepidoptera > Papilionidae > Parnassius > Parnassius apollo. The sequence goes on from CAJQZP010000209.1 coordinate 4,797,310, forward strand.
GGTATAGTAAATGTTACAGCCTATATATGTCCCACTGCTGGGCATAGGCTTACTCTCATTTATGAGAGGGTTTTAGGGCAAGGAAGTGTCCGCCGCGCTACCCCAATGCGGGTTGGCAAACTTGACATGTCTTCGAAGTAATTTTTTTCTTATTTCTCAGGCATTCAGGTTTCCTCACGATGTTTCCCTTCACCGCCGAGCACGTGGTAAATCAGCATCTAAAATTAACAATCTGATTGGTTCCGTTGGGGACCCGGGCGAACCCGGGTTGCTCGTGTACTGTGAAATTTACAGCGAGCATTTAGCCCCTGAGCTGTATAAAGTATACGGCTCTATATAAAGGTATATTTTGTATTAACTCTTACGGACAGTTCTAAGTATTTCAAAGAATTTGTTAAATCAAGGAAATCGTTATATAGAGTTCTTTATTATAGAGGTTCATCATGCTAAAGTTTTACTGTATTTCTTTAGCTGACTTACGATACTATTGTATGACCATTATAATTTATTTACTAGTAATGTTCGTGATTATGCAGTTATGAAAAACTATGTCTAATACCTTCTAAGAATCTCATTCGCAAATTTGAGAAAAACGGACAGTTTCTATTAAACTTATTACCTGACACGAGAAAGCACTTTGCGAATTGTGTTTTATTTTCATTAGAGATTGTAAAATCAACTTTACATCAACATGCCTCTTTACGTTGGATGTAACGTTAGACATAGATATATGTTAGTTCTATGTAATGTATAATTGAAAGTAAACTGAACTTATTAAAAAATAACTACATTTTAAAAATATTCGTGTATTTTACTTTTTTACAAATTATGTTGTAAATAACCAACTTAGGAAAATGTTAATAGGCTCCGTCGCTCATAAATGTTACATATATATATATATATATATATATATATATATATATATATATATATATATATAATGCTCCTTGTAAGCGCTTTGGCAGTGTTACCACTGCCCTAAAGTTGACAGAACAGACATATGCTTTTATGAGAACTATTTTGATCGTAGTGTTTGTTAGGATTAATAAAAATTAAATAAATAAATTATTATGAATTCAATAATATACCTATTCCTCAATCTTGAAAACTATTCTATACACATGGTATACAAGGTATCGTAGGTTGCATCACGAGATGACGACGAGTCATTAATTTTGTACTTTATGATCCGTTTGAATCAACTCCTACATGCGCCTAAAGATTTACCCATCCTTACTTCGCAGACGATTATCGAAAAAATCACAATTTCTTTCGATAACCTGTTTCAGTATTTACGAAGCAAATCGACCTCAAAGGTGTTAATAGCAACAGTCGGATTGCGGTTAGAGTTTACGAGTGTCCAGCGTCCTTTCCATGGTATCCATAACAATTTATTACCGTCTACAAAAGCACCTATAAAGTTGTTTACGTACATTTGTTGAAACTTAATTAATTCTGTTATAGGCACTTGCGAACACTTATTACTAACGCTTGCAATTAAGTGGAAGAGAAAATATATTATCATTAGTTACTTTAGTATAAAAGCATAAATGTAAATGGTTAAGAATATTAAAGAAAACGACGATCACCTACGACTGATTACACAATAAAGTTTTTAAATTAAAATAAATTGTATTTTTATTTAGCGAAAAGAGTTTTTTTGGACAAACAATATAATGTTGTTTAAACAAATTAAATAGAAAACAAATAATTTCTCTAAAATTTAATGTCAATAGTTTTTTTTTACAATTTTTGCCCAAAATACTAGTAGGTATTGGAAATTTTTAGATTGTTGACAGATTTAATCTACTTAATTGTTGAAATCAAAAAGTATTTAATCATTTCCCCCACCCGGTACAGAAAATTCCTTACGTTTATATTTTATAATCATGTCTTAAAATTTTAACCTTCTTATAGGAAATATAGGTACTTAAATTTAAAGTTTCATATGATTTGATCAAAAGTTATAGAACCTATTATGATAGACAGATAGCGAAATATTTGCTAATATTTGGCACAGTGGTAAGAGCTTTATGTAGAGCAGCGACAAAATAAAATAACAATTAGGTACATATTAGTAAACTTAATACAAAAAAATATATTTTATATTCTTATTCATTTTCTTTATATATTTGAATAAGTATACAGTAAGTATCCGAATTTTGAATTTTTCGAACCTTTAAAAATTCGTAACTCCGAAAATATCAACTTTATTGTAAAAAGTTATAGGACCTTCTGTGTTCGTATTGCATTAAAAAATATAAATACGTCCTGTTTGAATATAACAATTCTTTGCAATTGAAAAATAAATCATTTTAAAACACCGTGTTGCCCCATGGCAACATGCATTTATATCATCAGTAGGACAATTTGAAGAGAATCGCATTAAGAAAATGAGGTGGAATAGTTTTCGGTACTTATGCGCCGGTTTCTCCTGAACTATATACCAATAAAATAAAATAACTTAAACTAAAAACTAACTAAAATGAAATAACTGAAAATAAACTTAATAAATAACTTAAAATTAAATACAAACAAATGTACTAACTTTTTTTTTAAATGCTGTCACTTATTAGGACAGATAGACAGAAAAAATTTTGTAAGGGTTCCCGGTTTAGCAGCAGAAACCTAAAAACAAACAAATCAGCAACATTCCATTATTTTGAAGTAAAAATTGGATTATTGGCCTTATTATTGACATTGACATAAGTGTGCAACCTTTCCGCCTCAGCACTTATGTAAGTAGGTCTTTCCATTCATAAAATTAATTGCGCAATCGGACACTTGATAACATTGCAGTATTTCATTATGTAACTGCTATTAATTTATTAAATTAATAACAAATTAAAATAGTTGATTTGTCAGAGGAGAAAAAGGGTCTAAAGCTGCTCTCTTTAATAAAAATGCATTTGGTAGAGCTACTACGATTGTAAAAATGAAAGAAAGGGAAAAAGAGAATGTCTTTTTTTTCTTACTACTAACGTAAAGTTAGTGTCACTTAGCGATCAGCCACCGCAGAGTCTACTTCACCTGAGGATGTCTCGTGTGGAGGGGAAATACGTTTCGTATTATCGACGGTGTGGTGATGTGTCTTTATTAGGTGGATTAGTGTTGACGGGGATGGTGTATGCAATTGAGAGAGGGTGGGAGGTGTTCTTCAAACTAGGTAAGACACATAATTTTATTTTATTAAGCGGATTTAAGCAAACTCAATTTTAACACCTTTAATATAATGTATAATGGATTTCCGCAAATTAACGCCTGATTCTATTAATTATTTTAATATATTTTCGTAATTGTTTCATATAATCGAATATAAATAGGAGGAAATCATATGTTTAAAGTAAACAATAAAATAATGTAAACTTCATCGCTTCTAATTTGGTTACTAAGTGGAAATCTAAGGAAAAAAGTTCGCTGTGAAGTCGGGGCGGAGTTTAGGCGAACGATGCGACGCCCAGTCAAATTCGCAACAAAAATATCGCAACAGGATCCTGCCGCGACTCCGTCTCAAAGTTATCTTGCTGTTTGATGACATTTTGATTTACCTGCTGGACTCGATACGCTAAAGAACCTAATGGGCTTTAACTTATGTGCTAAATATGCTTTATAAAATAACGTAGAGCCATGCCAGTACAACGTTGAGTTCACACGTTTTTTTTTCTAAATCAAAGGCTAACATATTCACCTTGCTGCATTGATTAATTGAGTTTAATAACATACACGGTACCTCTTTTCACAAATAAAATGTTATTTAGTTTATTTCGACATGAATTAATGACTTGATGGTAAAGGAACCTTATAACGTTTCCGAATGCATCAAATCATGGTTAAAAACGTTTTTAAAATGCCATATACAAGCTGGCCTTCGAATAATGATGAAAATTTAATTAGGAGCTATGGTACTAAAATGTTTCTTTTTACATAATTTTTAACGTAATGTGTTTATTTTAATGATTACAAATGCGTATATATTTTTGTAACCGACACAGCGGTTACAATAAGTATGTCTGTACAATAAGTTTATACGTGGTAGAGCCACGCTACAGCTATATTATGGTTGCAGCACGAATGGATCGGCTTGACCAGGGAGGGACCATGCTCTCACACAATACCGTCAGCTTAATACTTCTGTGTTTTGTATGGTGGCAAACTTTGAAAGACGAAGAATGTGGGTTAAGAATGGGCGAGTTAACCGTCAAATGCCTTTTGTATGCCGATGATCAAGTCATATTTGCGTCATCGGCGGCTGAGTTGCAAATGATGGTTACATTAATGAACTGGGCATTAAAAGAAAGGGGAATGAAAGTGAACGCAAGTAAGACGAAAGTGATGGTTTTTGAAAGAGAAGAAAGCAAAACGGTATGTTAAATAAGAATAGAAGGAGAGTTAATTGAGCAAGTGGATGAGTTTGTGTATTTGGGATGTGTATTTAGCAGGGATGGTAGATATGATAAGGATATAGAACGACGAGTAAATGCAGGGAATAGAGTGAATGGGGCACTACACCCTATTATGAAGAACCAGAATGTGTCAAAAAAGGCACGTATGGTAATTCATAATTCTGTGTTAGTCCCTACTTTAATGTATGTTAGTGAAAGCTGGGTGTGGCAGAAGAAGCACGAAAGTAGAATAAATGCTGTAGAAATGCGGTCTTTAAGGAATATGCTAGGGTTGAATCTGAATGACAGATAAGAGATAAATGTGGTATGCAAGATGATGTTGTGACCAGGATTAAGAAAGGAATGCTTCGGTGGTTTGGTCATGTAGAAAGAATGAATGAGGAAAGAGTGACTAAGCAAATTTATATGGCAGATGTGAACGGCAGAGTCGGGAAGGGACGCCCTAGAAAAAAGTTTATCGACCAAATTGGCGATATTTTGAAAATGGGCCACGTTAGAAGTACCCTTAACCGACGAGCATGTATGCGTAGATATATGGATGTAAAGGAGGCGAAAGAGGTATGTCAGAATCGTGCCAAATGGAAGTCCGTAGTCTCTGCCTACCCCTCTGGGTGACAGGCGTGAGTATTTTATGTATTTTTTATGTATTATGTTTTGTATGGTGAGCGTAGATCTCCGGTGACCCAATTTTACGTGAAACGAGGCATTTTGTCTTAGTCCTCTGGTATAACAACGCAACTGCGGTTTGATTCTTAATCTAGGATAAATTTAGATGTTCATGGACCACAGTGTCCACTTACCATCAGGTGGAATGTGTGCTTGTTTGTCACCCTATACTATATATTAAAAAATATACCTGATAGTTATAGTCAAAAATGGTTTTGTTAGTTGCATTAATTTAAGTATTTCTAAAGTGTCAGTTACTAATAGTTACACTTCAATGAAGTCTTTAAAGCTATTTCAATTTGATAGAGCCTTGGTAGCTCAGAAGAGGCCTCAGATAACTCAGGGGCTTAACGGTCGCTGTAAATTTTCGCAGAACACGAGCACCCCGGATTCGATCTCGCCAGCAAGAATTAAATTGTTATAGTTCATAAAAGATAGCTTGATCTGTGCGACAGCTGTCAGTAAAAATCACGCCTATGAAGTCCTGAATTTCTAAGTAGTACAGATAGTAACTCTCAATGTCATACTTTATGGGCATGCACTAATTAGGTCGGCATGCCCATAAAGTATGACATTGACAGGTACTGTCTGTACTACTAAGAAATTCAGGACTTCATAGGCGTGATTTTACTGACAGCTGTCGCAGAGATCAAGCTATCTTTTATGAACTATAATTGCAATTTTAAGTGCTGTTTTAGCACGTGTTCGGTGGTGAAGGAAAACATCGTGAGGAAACCTGCGTGTTTGAGAAATTAAAAAAATATATTTTGAAGGCATGTGAAATTCACCAACATGCATTGGGGCAACACGGCGGACAATTTTTGGCCCTAAAACCCTCTCAAAAGTGAGAGGACGTCTGTGTCCGACAGGGAGGCGTATGTAGGCTATAATTTAAACTTTGTGTTGTCAATGTTGTTTATTACTTTATTAGCTGTACAAGGATAATAAATCTACAAGTTTTAACATGTCTACCTCCGTTTTAGACACGCAGATAATTACGTAAGTCTAGGCACTCATACCGCACGTAGATTTCAATGGTTCTAGGCCAACGCGCATCGAACGTAGGCGGGGCCACGGTCCTCAAAGCAGTCGCCTTATTGGCGGAATTTAAATGGCAGTTGCATTTCACTCTACACTGATAGGAATGCTAAAAAGATTTTCACATTTGACTCACCCTCGACGTTATTTCAGAGTCGTATCGCGTGTTTGGAATTATCCTGATCTAATATAACGAGGTATCTATTCGACGTTTATTTGATGTTCGAACTTTTTTTTTCTATGAGAAAGGCAAACGAGCATGCGGCTCATCTTATGGTAAGTGACTACCGCCGCCCATAAACAACTCAACACCAGGGGAATTGCAGGTACGTTGCTGGTCTTTTAAAAAAGAGTAAGCTCTTTTCTTGAAGGTCCCTGAGTCATATTCGTCCGGAAAAATCACTGGTGGTAGTCAATTCCACAAGTTGTGCGAAGGAGAAAACTTCATAAAACAAAGAAATATGTGTCATACACAATTTTTTATTAGTGCAAATCTATTGATATTATATGAAATCAAATTTATTTATAGTATCTTTGGCAACTGGAAACAATATATTTTGTTTATTTGTATTAAATATGCTTTATTTTCATGTGTTTTAAGACATTGTCATGTGCGAAACAAAGATCATAAATTTCAATATTCCGAATTTCATCGCGCGCGCGGTAGACTATCTAACCTTGTTTGACCTGGTTCGACGGCGCCGTGGATACTGTGGCTTGGCAATGAGCTACAGCGGGTTTGAATCCCGTACGAAACAAGTATTTGCATGATCTACAAATAATTGTCCTGGGTCTGGAAGTTTTTTTAATAGAATAAGGGTGACAAACGAGCACACAGTCCACCTGATGGTAAGTGGATGCTGTAGCCCATAGACATCTACATTTATCTTCAGTTAAGAATCAAAATACCGATGTGTTGTCATCCCATTGACTGAGATGGATTCCTTCGTTTCCAGTAAAAAGGGTCTTCGGTTCACTCATAGGAAACACAGTAGCATTAAGCTGCTATTTTACTGTATTCTGTGAGAGCGTAGTTCTACCACAGTTGAGCCGACCCATTCGTGTTACAACCACAATATAACTGCAGCGTGGTTCTATCGCTTAAAAAAGTTGTTCCAAGTAAATTAATTTATACATGTAAACTGCCTCCACGATACAAGGTAAAATCCTAGTCAAAAAGCTTTATACCACCAGTATAAAGCTTTTTTAAACAAAAAAATAAAGTAAGAATATCCCTTACAATAAACTCTAATTTAATAGACGAACAGTTTTACAAATACCTTGTAATTATACGAAATGTAGATATGATTGAACAGGGACAATTTAATAATAGGGTATAAAAGAATATATTTAAATGTAAAATACGGTATTATTATAGAAGAACGGACAAATAACGTCTAACCTGTTGGAAAGTGAACACGGCCGCCCACGAACATCCGCAACACAACAAAGCTTACGCTCTTTTCTTGAAGGTCTCTAAGTTATATCACATTGGGAAAATTGGTAGCTACAGCAGATTTTATATAGTACTGGTGCATAGTAGAAACTAGAAAACCGAAAATATCCGATGTTCCGTAAAATAGTAAATCAAACCCTCTCATCATTCTCTAAACCATTTCCCATTATCTGGGGTCGGCGCAATAAATCTTCTTGTTCCATTCCTCTCTATCAGCCGTCATTTCCATACTTACTCCTTTCATTCTCATATCACTCTTCACACAATCGATCCATCTTTTATTCGGCCTTCCTCTACCCGTGTGTCCCTCCACATTCATATTCAACACTCGTTTTGTGACATGACTTTCATCCCTCCGCATCACATGCCCAAACCATGCCAATCTGCTTCCTCTCACCTTTTCTACCACTGGCGCTACTTTCAGGCTTCCTCTTATATACTCATTCCTTATCTTATCCATCCTTGTCACACCACACATCCATCGTAACATTCTCATTTCATTCGCATGCAATCTATTTTCATCCCTCTTCTTGACGGCCCAGCATTCACTTCCATACATGACGACAGGTCGGATGATCGATTTGTAAATTTTCCCCTTCAGCCTTATTGGCATTCGGGGATCGCACGTTGTGGCTGTGACCTGTCGCCATTTCATCCACCCTGCGTTAATCCTATGCTACACAGCTCTATCTATTTCAAAAAAAAAATCAAAAATCAAACCCTCTATTCGACCTTAAGTCGTAACCCGCTCCAAGTGCAAGCGTTTTTAACTTGTTGGAGCTATGTATGTTTAAGCCCGTGTGCCCGTGTAGTGGCAATGTAAGAATGTCCATTATCCACTACCCCATATCATCCCGTGGGTGTCGTAAGAGGCGACAGAGGGAAACATATCAGACGAGCAGAAGCGTCTCCCTTATAACGACTAACAAAAAAACTGCGGTTACCAACCCGCTTGCAGACAATTCATGGGAGAGACCTAAGTTCGGCAGTGGGCTTTAAAAGGCTGTAACAGTATATTTAAAGCTATAGTAATTCGAAATCTGTATGTATGTTCTGGATATAGGTAGACTTTTGGTTTACCAAAAATGGTATTTTATAGGTATGTTCTTTTAAATTTTACTTTAATTATCCTGATTTTTCTATGTATCTTTCTTGATATTACCTTGAGTCAATTTTTACAGCTACTAGATGAGTATTGACGACAGATTCCTCACTAGATTGCGCAATTTAACCTATACGGTACGGTGCACTGATTTTACACAATATTAAAAATATCTGGCTACCTACTTACTAAAACAGGCTTATTTTGATTTCGAAAATAGCTGAAAAAGCTGTTTCTGTGCTGTTATTCTTTTTCATGCTGCAAAAATATTTGTCAAAAGTGACTTTTTACAGTGAGGTCATAACATTGCACTTACAAGTTTTAGTTTTAGCAGTACCTACCTAGCTATTCACCTACTACTTTTTTACTTTTCTTAGTAAAAGTATTATTTTATTCCTTTAAAAAGTTAATATTTTATTAACAAATAGGTACCCTATATAAAATTATAAACCTGGCGTCTGTGACTAATCACATAAAATACAACAATATCCGTAAACAACTCCGAGTATGTTGTATATCCATAACATGTAATAATAATCTTAGATAATAAACCATTTTAAATATTGTTTAATGTGACTTTTTTTACATTCCAAAGTGGCTATAAAACGCTTACAAGCCGTTTTGCCACGCATCCATAGCACATTACGAAATATTTTCTCATATGTATGTGGTCTGGCTGACCTAGCTTAGTACCACAGTTTATATATGTTTTTATTATACTGTGTTAGTACGGTGCGGCGTTCGGAAAAATATTTTATTTTCTCAGGGATGATACCTAAATAAAGTTTATTACAAAATGTAGGCATTTTTTGACTTTTAGGTTCTACGTTTGTGCGTCCTAATGTTCACAATACCTAGATAATATAATAAAATCTTAAAGATTTTCTTGAATGTGTGTCAGTACGTTTGTGCACGCTAATCTCTACAATATCTAAACTAATTTGGATGTTGTTTTCAGAGAAGTATTGGCATAAGCTTGGGGTCAAAAAAATTGTGTGTGTCTTTAAAATTGATTGACTAATAAAAAAGACATGTCTATTTTAAAGTCGTAAGTAAAAGTGCTGACTACCTTTTGGCATGCGTCCTTATGACATTCATGCGCTGGCCAAACGATAGGTGATAGGATATACGAGAAAATAGCGTACTATTTTAAAAATTGGGTATGATAAAATAGATCTTCATCTACGTTATTTAATTATATTAACGGTATTGTTTTGATGATTATTTACTTAACATGAATTTATTATTTGTTTATTTACGAAGATTATGTAATATGTTTTCTATGTAGTAGAGCCATGTTCCAGCTATATTATGGTTTTAGGACGAATGGGTCGGCTCGGCCGGGGAATGACCGCATTTTCACAGAATACCAGCGTAAAACAGCAGCCCATATGCAATTTAATTCGTAATCGAGGATAGATGTAGATGTGTGTCCTCGCTTGTCACTCTTATACAGTAGAAAAGTATGTTAAAAAGTAAAATAACAGCGCATAATTCGTCCTAGAACTGGGAACAGGCCACCATATGTTTTTGAGACGGCTACAGAGTAATATTTCCACCCCGCTGCTCCAGTAGGTTCTATTTAAGACAAATAAAAAGTTATACGTAATACACAAGAGTTTCATTAGAATATATGTATTAATAGGAGGCGCTGATTATAAATGTTTTCGCATAATATGATCGCGAGTACATACTACTTTTTAATATGACTTCTACGCAACAAAAAATAATCTAAAACAAGAAGTATTGCTTAAGCAAGGCATTCGAAAGTCTTTTTAAAAAGAATGAGTAGCAGCAATTTTTTAGAGAAATTAGTACAACTTAATTGAAAAAAATCTAAGTACCTATCTAAGTAAATATCTTAAATATTTACGTTTTTCTTCATCGTCACGTTAGCTAACTAAACCAAAGGTATACAGTATAAGATAGAACTAAAGTTAAAGTCCAATTTACAGCCTATATAATACGTCCCACAGCTGGGCCCAGGCCTCATCTCATTTCGGCAAAGAAATGTCCGCCGCGCTGTCCCAAAGCGTGTTGGTGAACTTCACATATCTACGAAATATTTTTGTTCTTATTTCTCAGACATGTAGATTTTCACACGATGTTTTCCTTCAGCACCGAGCACGTGGCAAATTAAATTACTGCACTTAAAATTGCAATTAAAATTTCATTGGTGGCCGCAGTGATCGAACCCGGGTTGCTTGCGTACCGCGGAATTTACAGCGATAGCTAAGCCCCTGAGCTACTACGTTCTACTCCTTAGAACTAAAAATATTCATGAAATCCCAGGTCAAGATGCTGGTAAGCAGCCCTGAAACTTGTTTATAAAAATAAGTTATAATTTTATTATATGATGCTTTTATATCTAAATTTGGATTTTGGAGAGGTATCTTAAAAATTTCTCCTAACTTACCTAAAAGTTTATTCTAAATATAACTTTAAGAAGAAGTAAATAATTATACAACATACAAAGTAATAATGTAAAAAAGAAATGTATGTTACTAGATCAAAATTAAATTATTTATCAACAGATTCATATGAACGTCCTGGCATGTATTATTAATTAACAACAAAATAACATCAACAATACGTCTCTCACACTTTGAGAAGCAAGGCAAAAACAAGAGCTATGTTTTCAATTCACATTGAAACAAACGATTAGAACAAAGGTGATAATAGAGAATAGAATATAAATACTAAACAAACGCACACATAGAATATCTTTGACTTTGAATTGGTAATGAACAAATGCTGTCCATAGTAATTATTAAAAATAAATATGTTTTTTCATTCGGTCGAATGACGTTCATAGACAAAGAAAGGTACCTATTTTTCAGTGTTGCCAGATCTAGAGGTTTTTCCTCAATCTAGGGGTTTTTGGAGGACGTTGAGGTTTTTTTAGAGGTTTTAATATCACGAAATTAATCTAGAGGTTTTTCTGGAGGTTTTTCACTAGTCTTACCAACTTCCGAATTCTTTTTTAAAACAGACAATGCCGACAATCCATTATCAATATAAAATATCGATATGGTAGTATCGTAATTAATTTGTCCTTCTTATACTCATAACTTTTTTTATAATGATGTATTTAACCTACATGTGTGCATAACATGTAATAGTGTTGGAGATTTAGGTTTGTGTGTGCCTTAATGACACAAAATTTCATTGAGTAGGTGTGCAGTACTATCTATGTAGTGTTTCTTCCCCCACATCAAAAGTGACAGACTTTTTTATTCGTAGCATTAGGCGCATTACTCGTCCATTGGGTTGAATAGTCTAAGTACGTAGCTTGTAGTAGAAACTTTTTATTTTTGATAAATCTGATTCAAATGAAACTTGACCGAATAAAAATTCAGAGGTTTTTTATCCCCCTACATAGGGAAACTAGGGATTTTTTTTTTGGAAAAATCAAGGGGGAAGGTGAAAAAAATCTGGCAACACTGCTATTTTTACTTACTTTTTGGACGTGTTGAAAATATGTCGTATCATACATTTCATAGTTATTTAGATATAAACCTTCATTAGTCCAGTTTTTCTGTTATTTTATTTTACTAAAATAGTATCTGCGAAATCTTTAAACAGCTTTAAAACCATGAAGTAACTTGAATATGTGACACGTGTTTACCATTTACGAAGTAAGGACTGAGTAATTAAAATTAATGTTAAGTATAAATTTGCAACACCTGCCACACGAATGATTTGTTTACGATTGTGAACCTTCGGGTCGTGGTCGCGTTACCTCCGACGCTGATGCAGCGAATTATTTTAATCGTTAATATAAACATCGTTGGCACATTGCACATGAAATATGATCGCATGGTTAGAAAGTTAAACAAACGGCTCTTTCGTCCAAACATACATAAGTATTAAGTAAGAGTTAATGACTCGCCAGGACGTTACCCTTTCTTAATTTGTCAACGCAGTCACTGGGTAATTTAAAATTAATTTTTACTTTTGACACTAACGATGTTCCTTATCACATATAAAGTATTTACGCAGGTGGTATGGCTTCATTTTGTCTAGGTGTCTGCCTTGATTGGTATCTAGTGATAACTGCGGCAGTCTGAGGCCTTCGATGAATGCTTCGTTTTCAATAAAATAGGTCTCCGGATCTCGTCTTTCACCATGTCATACACAATAGCAGAAATACCTATTTTACGCTGATATTCAATGCAAACAAGGTTTTTTCTTGCTTATAAAAAGTTGCAATTAACAATCTCCAACGATATTTGTTAATATTTATTTAAATAAATAAATAATTTCATTGGGAACTGTTGTTAAAACTTTCGAAATTCTTTAAAGAAGTTAATTGTTAAACATGCGTTGCTTTTATTTGTACTGCGTATTTTAAGCGATTTTAAAAAAATAAGGAGGTACTAAATTCGTCTGTATTTTTTATGTGTTATATGTGTTACCTCAGAACTTTTGATGAACGGATTTTGATGATTCTTTTTTGTTTGAGAGCTTTTTTATTTGAATGCTTCTCATGTCAAATTATTTAAATCCCATATAATTATTAGTAGTTTTTTTATTCTTAATAATGCGCATTTAATTGACTTCGCCTACATTGAAGATGTTCTCGTTTTATTATTGAAGTCGGTTGCACAATTTTTTAATATTCCCACTTGTGTGCTAAAATATTTTATAAAATCTGAAAACATGAATTAAGAACAAAAGAACGGTAAAAAATAATGTTTATATATAAATAAGAATGGTATATAATAATGTGTATGTATTACATATTTTGCGAAATCAGTATTCATTCCCATTATATTTAAAAAAAAAAATATTCAATAATTAGTTAATTAGTGCACAAGGTTAACAAAATCACATTGATTATTATGAGTATAAGTTTATTTCCTTTATAGCAGATGCCAAGAATTATAATATAATATACATAAATTATAAAGAACAAGATGTATACCCATTAAATATGTAAATGATAGTAAAAATCTGACACACACAAATTATACAAGCCTTTGTTCCAAGGTACGAGTACATAACGTGACCGTAGGTAAAGATAATTTATTTGTATTTTTAACTATTCAAAATCCATTAGTAAGAGAATGGTTTGTATTACAATTTGGATGCTTTTAGATTACAGGAGGCACGCGGGCGTTTTGCCAACCACGAAAAAGTTAATAACTGTAACATACTGTCCTATTGTATTAATACTGGCCCTGTCTGTACTGGTTTAACTAATTAAAAAACAAATTAAATATAGAATCAAAAGGTTACCGCATATCATTTTGTAAGTTTAAAAATGGCTCCTTAATATTTTTTGAATGTAAATAAACGAAGATTTACAAACTGAGCATCTTGCGTTCTCATCACTTTGCGATCCGGTCCATGTGAAAACCTATACAGATAAACACTAAAGGTATACTTGATGGTGTACGGATTATCCGTGTAGTATTAGTTTCTATTTTAAAACTAGCTGGTATTCAGCGCGTTGCTGCAGTAGAAGAAATAGTTGTGGAAATATCATTTAAATTTGGAAGAGTTATATTGTTTAATTAGGAAAGATAATACATTCAAAGACATTGAATGGTACAATAACAATAATTTATTTTCATATATGATATTTAACTAAGCATTTTAATTTTTCTAGAGTTAGTTGCTATATAAGAGAGTTAGACTTGAAAAAGAAACTTTTTGTTAACACATTTTGAAACTTAAGCCCTTTACAAATTGAATACACAAAACAAAATAAAAGCAATATTAATACAACTTTTCTGAAAGACGTCTAAAACAATTAACAGATTTAGTATAGACATGTTTTATCTATTCATTTCATTGTATTCACCCACATAGTTTTATGCTCCTTAGACGGAGACAAATTGTTCATACGTTACTCGACGAACGTGCTGCGGATGTGAATCTTGTACTATATCCTTGGGTTAGATGTTATTTTTAAATTATACTATAGGATAACGACCTTTAGTGATATTAAAAAATATATTAATAATTTGAAACAAAATAAAATTTATTTATTTAGTTATCCCTTGAATTTAAAAGCGAATACTGCAATTTGACACGACATTGAAGGTGTTTGTTTCAAATCCCAGGTGAAGCTAGTTTAAGGCAATAATACAAATGGTAGCTGTATTTTTATACAGCTCGTATTACTGACACTCTTTTATGATATTCATTTTATTCTAGCTTCCCCCCCACCCCTTTGATCTCATACCCGAAGTAAAATTAAAGAACCGGTACGATGAACCTTTCTTACTGGCTCTCTCGCTCGGGCTGTCGGTTACTCTGGTTCTACTGCTGATATCCTCATTTCTAAGTCTAAGAATGATATGGTACAATATGTTTCTTAGTTTCCGTAGTATGCTGTCCAATTATGACCGTTACGACGTCACGTTACGGCATGCTATAGTGTCGTCACTGTACATCGATAATTAGAGAACAATTCATTCTTAACTTCTTGTATCCGTATGAGATAAGTTCAAAAGAAAAATGCAGTATCCAAATATAAAATTATCCGAGTCAATTCACTGTCAAAATTCATATTGTATAAGTATGAGAAGTAAACTGTATTTTTCCTAAAAGTTTCATTACTGCTCAGAAAAACAATGATAACATGAAATAAGATTTAGAAAACGCGTAATTAATCTTCCAGTTGATAATGAAGGAAAAATCTCTGGCTGTGCTGACCTAGTTTATTACTGGCACGGCGCCTACGATTTCCATAAGACAGGGGAAATCATCCGTCATTTCTCATCGTTTTAACTAATAGAACCAGATGGTATTACTGTAAAATTACATTGAAGTAAGTTTATTTGATTTATCTTATTTAACAAGGAACTATTGCTTGTAGGTAGGTATATTGGAAATCGGTTCTTTTAAAACGGCTTTAATTTTACTTCATTAAATATTTTGATATTTTCATTTAAATAATGATTGACTTTTTTCTGGTATGTATGCTTTTTGTTACACATCGAACTGATGAGACGAAAATCCAACTCTGTAGTAAGAATTCTGACACTAACTTAAGAACCTGGACCATAAGGCAGATGCACATGGCTTCAAGTGCTGTTGCTTAGATTTTATTGTCAAAAAAACTAATAATATAATTTTGACCCCGGGATTTTAACCCGGGACCACTTGCTCTGCAGTCACGCTTACGAACTATTACGAGGACTACTACATATTTGTATTTTAGCGACTCTAGTATAAGAAATCTAGTATGAAATAAATGGATTTTTAAAATGTTTAGTTAACTGCTACACAATCACATACGAATGGATATAAATTTGGACGAAATTTTCCTCGTAGACCGTGTCCTATGTCACCAGCAGAAACTAGTATGATATTAAAGCTTGCTTGTTGCTTGAATGTGCGATGTATAATTTATTAAACATTTCTTAGTGATTAAATCAACGTAAGCTTTTTATTTTCACTTATTTATTACTCCCAAATTTTTATTACCTCCCAAAATACATATATTAGCTCGTTGTATTCGCGCAAATATAAGAAATTAATTTTTAATGATTTTAACTTGTTTTAATTTTCTATTACTCAACTATATTTAACAACGTTACCAAAGCTCAATATCTATTATGATGTTATAATATTTCTGTATTATTACACTTAACTCGCTCGGCGGTGAAGGAAAACATCGTGAGGAAACCTGCATGTCTGAGAAATACGAAAAAAAATATTTCGAAGACATGTGAAGTTCGCCAACACGCATTGGGGCAGCGTGGCGGACTATTCCTTGCCCTAAAAACCCTCTCTAACTTTGTAACTTTACTTTACACTTAACAGGGTTTTTAATTCATTGTAATAGTTTAAACAAAGAATACGACTCTGCTTATTACCTTCTTTAATAATTCGCATATTAATTTCAACAGCTACAAATCACAAGACCTACAAATCTCATTCGAATTATATACATAATATACGGAGATAAAGTTATACGGTTAAGTTTAAGCAAAATATTTTTACCTACTAAATGAAGGATTGCACGCGCAGTCGTCCGTCTAGTAATTAAATGTTATCTCGCAAACCGGTCAGGACTTTTTTGTAAGCAGTACTTAACCGAGTCAAAAAACCTCGCAATTATTATGCGGCGCGGTACATCGTACTTGAGCGTCTTATAGATAGATTACGTTGAAAAAAACCAGTAGTAGTAGTCAACCATTCACGCAATGTTCTTATTATATAACAATTATATAGCAACGTATTATATAGCATTGATTAAGTAATTTGCATTCAATTGTTAATTAGTGGAAAAAAGACGGGAAGCAAAAAATCTCAAAAAAAAAATATCAATTGACAGATTTTGTCAAAGTATTGGATTAATTAGTATCGTGATGGTGGTCAAAATTCCAAAAACATAACATACGAACATGAGCGTGATCAAAACTTTTACAAGTGCAATTCAGTACCTTTCGAATGATATGTTTTATCCCCCTTCTTTTATAATAAATATTCAAAAAAGGTACGACAATATCGATCTTCGCGTTTTAATACAGTTATAAGTATATTATATAACATAATGTAATATAGAATCGGTAATTACTTATCGGAAATTTAGTGTATTAAAACTGAGATACTAACTTTGTTATGGTCGCCACACACGGTCAGTTCAACTGATCAGTTCAAATTAAAACTGTTGATATTTTTTTAAATATTGGATTTTAGGTATAGTGATAAATAAACTTATATATATAATACTCCGATATTGATATATTTACAATTATCGATATATCGAAAATTCAATATTTTAAAAAATATCAATAGTTTTAGTTTGAACTGATCAATTGGAATGATCAGTTCAACTGACCGCGTGTGGCGTCCATTAATGTATGTGCTCAAAAATGAAAAATAAAAACTGTATATATATTACCTCTTTTAACGAGATAAATATGTAACCCACACCAATATATTTTTGTATACGTATCTTGGAATATTAATTTTCTTATCTCCAATAACGATATTTCCCATGATTAAAACAATACTTGTAAAAAACTTTCGGCTTTAAGGAAACTAGTAATAATTTGCGAATAAGTACGTATTTGCCACACACATAATACATAATATATCAGAGATTTTAAAATGACCGTACATCTTAAATTTTACTTCCATAAAATTATAAAGTCTTTTCTGAAACTCTATGTTCAATTACCATTTTCTGTATTAATTTAATAGGAAAACGATAATAAACGTGAAGTCATATACATAATATGCAAAAATTACCCCATTAGCTGTTTTACTATTAAAACTAACAATAAAACAATTATAAATTAGCAATTACAATAACATAAATAATATATTTATATGTTATATAAATATACGATTATAATTAAGATTATCTATCGATGTAGGCAAAAACGCTAGTCGCCATAGGATACCTATTATAGTGGTTTGATGTCGCGTTCTATAAAATTATGTAATTACTTTGCGTTAAAATTTATAAATGGCGCCTTTTATGGTTTTAGCTACAAGAAAATACCATTAGTGTTTTTTTATTGAATAAGGGTGACAAACGAGCACACATTCCACCTGATGGTAAGTGGATGCTGTGGCCTATAGACATCTACATTTATCCTTGATTAAGAATTAAAACGCGGATTCGTTGTCATACCTGAGGACTAAAATGGAATGCCTCGTTTTAGGTAAAAAAGGGTTACCGGATCTCTACACTCACCATAAAAATACAGCAGTATTAAGCTGCTATTTTATGCTGGTATTCTGTGAGAGCGTGGTCCTTCTTCGGTTGAGCCGACCCATTCGTGCTACAAACATAATTCAGCTGCAGCGTGACTCTACCACGTATAGTTTATTTATAAATTGGAACTACAAGCAATTGCTTAGTTCTGTGCAGACGAATTATTAGATAATATTCAAGCGATTTTAAACACTTTTGTTTATAAAATTTGAAATGATAAACCAACTTACAGGCCAGATGGTGAATGGCTACTGCAGATAGAGGACTCTTTACAACGAACTTCAAACAAAGAAGGCTCAATCAAACAAAGGAATTGCCTAACAGCCTGTAATTATACAGATTTATACACCCTTTAATTTATGACCGCAGTAGGCGGAACTGCACCGCAGCGGAACTGAGCGGCACGAGTTGGTCAGTTGATCAACTCTGCCGCGCAGTTCTGCTGCAGTGTAGTTCCGTTGCCGCTTAATGCGTGTTGTCTCAATTATTTCATATAAAGAATATTTTGACGCGTCGTGTCGCTCAGTTGCGCTGCGGTGCAGTTCCGCCTATGCGGTCCTTCCTACCTTTAGACCCACCGTTTGTGTATGTAGGAGACGTAATCCTAAACAGAAAAGTAGTTTTACCACCTAACGTTATCTCTGGCATTTAACCTTAATTAAGGTTATAACTCAGAGATAACTTGGTCGCGTCTTTGTTATCAAAATATTACAACTGCAAACCTATTTTTCAGAAAACAAAATGATGTAGATAAAATAATAACATCTAACAACAACCGATTTTGTACTCCTAAATTATTAATTTAAAAGTAAGTAATAATTTAGAAGGTTAAATACTTTTCAGAACTTAAGAAATCAAAAAAGAAACCTTTAAAAACAGTCTTTACATACGTTATGATAAAGTTGGCCAAGTTTCACTTGGTATAAAAATTGAAAGCAATTACGATGCATCTTCAATATACCTGTATAATATAGAAGTATATTACATTTATTGAATTTTCTTGTACAAAAAATTTCCAGCCTATATACGTCACTTAGCTGGGCACAGTCCTTCTCTCATTTCTGAGAGGGTTTTTAATGCAAGGACATGTCCGCCACGCCGCTCTAATGCGTGTTTCGAATTTTCATAAACAATAAACAGTAAATATCGAAGTCAAAAAATCTGTCAAAAATATTAAAGACATTTCCAAACAACAGTAAAAGTCTAAATATAAGGTAGCTTGAGGAAGGATATTGAGCCTTAATTATCAAGAAATTTCATTTTATTTATTACCTTATTAATAAATCTATATATGCCTTCATATCGCTATTTGATAAGAAACACCGTAAGTTCGCGACCATCATGATAATTATATGACATACTTTCTAATGCACTTTACTTGTTTATTTATTTCTTATTTAATTTTTTTAATTTATTTATCATTTCAAAGTTGAATACGAAAACAAGTAAAATTGCATCTATAAACCACAAAGGTTTGTAAATAATGCTATTATATATTTGTAAATAATGATATTTTCAGGTTAGAATATATTTAATGTTACATTGAGTTGCAAATTGTTTAAAAATCGGGCTAAATTTCTAATTTTGATAACTTATACTTAATTAAATAACAAGATTCTTGGTAGGTAAGTTAATTTCTGTCATATTCAGTGTTGAGTAGGAATGTAGATTTTAATTTTGTTTTAATATTTTCTCGTGTAATGTTATTACGTAAATTAAAGGGTAAGTTGTTTATTAATGGGGGACTAAATAAGTACCTCATCGTCAATTAAACATTGGATAAAGATTTACGATAAATTGTACTTTGTACTGTGTATTGTTACTTGTAAATTTCTCGTAACATTACTTCACAAATTCACACCTTAAGTAATTGGATACACGCCAAAGCCAATAATTCAATGTAACTGCCAAATGCTTTACGATTGTCGATGCGTTAAATAAGGCGAGTTATATATGATTTTTATATTATGAGGCGATTGTCATTTGATTTACAGCGAGATATTTCCCATCGATAAACGTTTAGTGGCTACATATCTTTATTAATTAAAAACTATATGTATTTTATTATGTCCGATGAGCGGTGAAGTGAGAAAACGATTTAAACTCTATGAAACTTAAAAAAAAGAATAATGACTGGTAATTCTGGAATATCTGCAACATACCTACTAGAATAAAATTTTACTTTGATTTTTAAAAAAAGTAATTCTTTAGCGGTTTATTGTACATTGTTGGCGACATTTAAAAAAATACGTGCGTAAGAAAAAAATATGTGTTTGATAATGTTTACCACGGATATAGACTATCAAAATTTAGGTGTAATGCCAATAAATATTCCACCCTATCCTAAATCCTGATGTACGTTAGTGCCGAATTTAAATGTAAGAATAACTTCCACTAAAGATGCCCCCAACTCGGGACGCCCTACGACGTCTTTGACCGAAAAAACGATTTCAATATTTCTAAAAAATTGTGTAAGCAGTTCGTCGTGTCATTCAGTAATAAAACGTAACATACGTTTTATTGCTGAAGAAATTAACAATTCGACAGGTGGTTTGCATAACATTTTACATGAAGACTGTAATGAAAAAAGTAACCGCGTTGAATACCCAGAATGCTTACCGATGCGTAGAAACAAATCAGACTGAATATTTCCCGACGCTTTTGGGAACCGTTGCAACAAGATCCTGATAGTTTCTTGGCTCGATTTATAACAACGAAACTAAAGTTTTTTTTTATAGGATAGGGTAACAAACGAGCACACAGTACACCTGATGGTAAGTGGTTGCTGCGGCCCGTAGACATCTACATCTATCCTCGATTACGAATCAAAATGCAGATGCGTTGTCACCCGTGCCCGTGTGGGCTAAGATGGAGTGCTTCGTTTCCAGTAAAAAGGGTCTTCGGTTCTCTACACTCACCATACGAAACACAGCAGCATTAAGCTACTATTTTACGCTGGTAGTCTGTGAGAGCGTGGCTACTCCGCAGCTTACCAACATGGAAGCCACGGTATGCAGGCTAGCTATGACTGGACATCAGTCCATCCTCATAGCCTCCTGTTACATCCCTTCAGGAACCTATCCCCTCAAAGAAGATTTTGAGGCCATTTTATCTTTAGGCAGTCAGTCACTTTACCGATAACACCGATCACGCCCCCGATGTGTTAGATTTTGCGTTACTCCAAGGAGTTTCTCTCAACCTCAGAGCAATCGAGACACTAGACGATCTAGGATCAGATCACCGACCGGTCTCCCTCATTCTTGGCCATCAGCCACCTCCCCCAACACACACGAAAAGCTTCACTAACTGGAAGGGATTCAAGGAGTCCCTAGCTAAAGCTTTGGACTCACAGGACTCTACCATCTCCCTACCGTCGGACTTAGATAGTCCCGAAAAAATCGACACCGCGGTCGATTCACTCTCCACCCTTATTAAATCCTCTCTTAAGGAGAACGAAATGGTCGTCCCGGTTTCTAACAATAGTGGGCTTCCCCTACATATTAGCAACCTATTAAAAGCCAAAAAGGCTGCTTTCCGGAGAGCAGCAAAATATCCTACCCCCGAATATAGGCGCGCGGCCAATCGTCTTCAACGAGAACTCCGCTTCCGCCTATCTGAATTTCGAGACCTCGAAAAGAGAGCTCACGGAGAATATCTCTCCATCTCACACAGCGTACTATCAGATGGCTAGAGCCCTCCGCATAGACGCTATCACCCACACTCCCCCTCTCTCCCGTCCCGACGGCACGGTTGACTTCGAGGACGAGGAAAAGGCTGAGTGCTTTGCAGATAGCATTGCCGCTCAATGCTCTCCTAGTTCTCAACCCGTCGACCCGTCTCACGTCCAGGCAGTGGAGGATGAGGTCCGCCGCCGGAACTCACCCCCTACGGCCTCCGAACCTATCTCTGTGTCCAATTATGAGATTTCATCCCTCATCAAAGGCTCCGGCCTTAAGCCCAAAAAGGCTCCGGGCGCGGATGGCATCTCCAACCAAGCCCTAAAACACTTTCCTGAGCAGGTGTTAACCTTTTTATCTATTATCTTCAACGCCTGCTTCAACCTCAGTTATTTCTCCACTACGTGGAAAGAGGCAACTGTGATTGGAATTCCCAAGCCAGGCAAGCCTCTCAACCTCCCCCTCCAGCCATCGCCCCATTAGCCTCCTCAAGGCAATGGGCAAGCTCTTCGAAAGAGTCATCCAAACGCGTATGAGGCGCTATCTGTTTCCCACAGACGGCGACCCTCTTATCATTCCCCATCAATTCGGTTTCCGAGCCAAACACTCATGTCCCCAACAAGTTCACCGCATTGTGGAATATATCCTCATCGGTTTCTATCCTTGTCATAAGACCATCGCGGCCTTTTTCGATATAGCTAAAGCTTTCGATAGAGTCTGGCACACAGGCCTCATCTACAAGCTCTACAAAATAGGTCTCCCTGATCGTCTAGTTCGTCTCGTGGCCTCCTATTTAAAACATCGTACCTTTCGTTTTAGACACGAAGGCACGCTATCTTCACAGCGAACTATCAAGGTTGGTGTCCCTCAGGGCTCAGTACTTGCTCCTCTGCTGTACATCCTGTTCACCAACGACATTCCCATCCCGTCGAAAGGTGTTCAACTCTCCCTCTTCGCAGACAACACTGCCATCTACTGCAAAGGTGTCTCACTACCCTTCATACGGAACAAGATCCAAAAGTCAGTTGATGACCTAGGAGCTTGGTTCAAAAAATGGCGCATCGATGTGAACCCGGAGAAGAGCTCCGCCGTTCACTTCGATTATAAACGACGCCGTCTCAAAAACACTCCACCAATACGTATGCTAGGGACCCCCGTCCCCTGGCATACTTCCGCCAAATATTTAGGTGTCACTCTAGACACAGGGCTCACTTTCAGGCCCCACGTCAAAAGAGTAACCCGTCACGCACGGTTTTATCAGAGTAGGCTCAACAGTATGTTGGGCCGACACAGTAAAATGTCCCTTCGAAACAAGCGTACCCTTTACAAGGTCTGTATACGACCAGTCATGTCCTACGCGGGCCCCGTCTTTGCCCACGCAAACCCTAATATTATAAATGAACTCCAAATAGTTCAGAACCTCTTCTATCGTCGAGCTGCGAACGCACCTTGGTACGTCCGTAATGCCGACCTTCATCGGGACTTAGAGCTCCCAACAATTCAACAATTTCTTAAAAAACTCTCTGAGAACTTCTTCAAAGCCTCAGAGTCGCACCCAAACCAATTAATTCGTGAGGCAGCTTCTTATGCAGCCCCACCCCCCTCTCGCTATCGTGTCCGCAGGCCGAGAAACTCTCTCTCGGACCCGCCTAATAAACTGTCAAACGACCTGAACTGTCTCCTGGCGGCTCAGGCCAACTCTAATTAAATGAAATTATTGTAATAACTAACATTAATTTGCCTTCGTAGGCACTCCCTCAGCGGCACTTAGCCGCCTGCGCCCTCTTTTCCCAAAAGAGGGTCGCTCATGATAAGGCACAATACAGCTTAATCAGCCGGTTGCCTGTCCCCAAAGGCGGTTTTTAGAGGGTATCACTTAGGGTCCCCGGTAGGACAGTGAGCCCCTCATAACCACGATAGACCGGCTATCGTGGTATGCGTAATGCATTTTCCGCCTCCCTACGTATAGGGTTGCCCTTTAATTGCTTCGGGCGCAAAAAAAAAAAAAAAGAGAGCGTGGTCATTTCCCGGTTGAGCCGACCCATTCGTGGTACTATATTCTAATAACTATACTTCTAATATAACTGCAGCATGGCTCTACCACGTATAAATTAAAATTAAATTTTACCATTACGATCCTAAAACAAAAATAGGGTCTATGACTTGGAACATATCATCATCTCCAACTCCTAAGAAATTTAGGGTACCTTTCGCCATAGAATCGTGGGCTTTCTTCTATGGGAAAGTGTAGGAGTAATACTGATTGAATATTTCGATCATAGAACCACTATTACGAGCACTTTGTAGAACAAATGATAAAAATTACACAACCAAATTCGCGAGCACCCACCGGCTTACTAGACCTTTACATCCGAGAAGTAGCTGAGATGATGGAGGTTCCAAGATAATGAAGCAGTAGCAGTGCAGGAACTTTTAGGTGTTCCGGGTGAAGAGTTCCTTAGAGAGAGAATTATAAGCTAAGAAAAAAGATATGCAAAGTATATTACATCAAAAAGTGACTACGTCGAAAATTAAAGTAGCCTAACAAAAGTTACCTGTTACATACTTATTCTTTAATTATTTTCACTTTTTACGCTTATTTAAACGCGGTCGTTAAGGAGTATGTTAGAGCTGAATCTGAACGACAGGGTAAGAAATTGTGTAATAAAAGAAGAGTGTGGTTTGCAAGATGATGTTGTGACCAGGATTAAGAAAGAAATGCTTCGGTGGTTTGGTCATGTGGAAAGAATGAATGGAGAAAGAGTGACAAAGAAAATTTATGTTGCAGAAGTGAATGGCAGAGTCGGAAAGGGACGTCCTAGGCGAAAATTTATCGATCAAATTGGCGATTTATTGAAAACCGGCCAAATTAGGAGTACCCTTAATCGACGAGCATGTATTCGTAGGTGTATGGATGTGAAGGAGGCGAGAGAGGTGTGTCAGGATCGTGCCAAATGGAAGTCTGTAGTCTCTGCCTACCCCTCTGGGTGACAGGCGTGATTGTTTATGTTATGTTATGTTATGTTAAACGTACATTAGATTTACATAATGAATGTCTCGATACGCCTTTTTTCGGATACGATACCGATACTGATGCTCTTAATAAATATCGGCGATACCGATACGCTTGAAAAATGAAGGTAAAATAAATAAAACACAAGTCAGGTTATTTTTTTTTTCACTAAAATAAAAAGAACAAATAAGAGGACAAACTAAATAAAATCGTTTAAAACTGTAGACAGTTTTGTTTGCAACGAAATAGACGAGACAACACGCGCATTTACATTACATTTTTGAAGCGCGAAATTTGAAAAGCATCGTTGAATCGGTCATAAAAATATCAGGCAAATTTCGAGTATCGCAGATACATCGGCATCAGTATCTGTATCGTATGCATCGTATGCATCTAAAGTCGGCGCTGAACAAAGAGTATAGAATAATTAAAGCACCCTCTCCAGAATGTGAAATTATTAATTCTTTGAAGTCGACTTTTACTTTTTATTTAAGCTCAATTTTTTACCGACTTCAAATAGGAGGAGGTATTCAATTCGACTGTATGTTTTTTTTAATGTGTGTTACCTCATAACTTTTCTCTGGGTAAACCGATTTTAATGAATCCTTTTTATCTGAAAGCTGGTGCTTTTCGTGTGATCCCATATAAATTTAATCAAAATCTGACCAGTAGCTTTTGAGTTATTTTTAATAATGCGTATTTAATTGGATTCAAATCATTGATTCGTTCGTATTGAAGTCGGTGTTTACTCGTGTTGTAATATAAACATGAATTTTTATATTACCACACGAGAAGTAACATCTTTCAAATGAAAAATAATCAGGAAAATCGGTTCACCTAGAAAAAAGTTCTGAGGTAACACACATAAAAATATATAGTCATATATACATACAGTCGAATTGAACACCTCCTCCTTTTTGACATCGGTAAAAATAGAAAATAAAATTACTTCACATGTTGAAGTAATGTTTTTAAAATTATAGGATGTATAAAAACGCATAAATATAATAAGTTGTTTATTTTCATTTAATGGTCTTTTAAAAATTTTGAAACAATGAAGTTGAAGTTGAACATTGCGAGACAAAATTACTGATGCTAACTGTTGCACTGCAAGCTGTAACTTCAGTTGCATTTGTAGGTTTGTTGTATTGTTTAGTTTTTGTTATATAAATTAAGCGAACAAACGTTTTTCAAATGACATTGTAATTGCATTGTTCTAGAAGACGAAGCATTTTATTTAATAATTTTAATTTTAGCATTTAACTTTAATGATTTTTATTTTAGCATTTATATAGTACGGGAGGCTAAAATGATCACCCGGTTACGGTTAATATGGTCACTTTCTTATAACTTAAAAACTACAGCCTAATTTGCATTGAAGGCTATATGATACAATAGCTATTCATCAGTCAATCAAATAATAAAGAATCAAAAGGACGCAACTTTATCGACGCCACTTTGACAGTTGATTTTATAGTAAATATTTTAGTCGATTTTACTATGGCGTAATGTACTAAGTTTTTATTATGTTGATTTTCAGTGTTATTCACTATTGCCAAAGCTTATTTGCTATTTTTTTTATTAATATATTAGTTATAGTATACGACTTTGTGTTTTTGTATCTATCATCCTTCTAGTTTTGGTTTTATAAGGCAGCAAATCTTAAGCTGACCATATTACTCTTACTTATTTAAAAATTTTGATTTTAGCATTTATATTTCAATACTTCACAATAGAGGATTAACTAAGCAAAAAATTGATAAAATGTAAACTAAGCTTCTAAACCTGTTTGTTAATAATTCGAGTCTCGATGATACTTAACTCCTATAGATGGCGAATATTGCCCATTAAATTGCGTTAATACCGGTATTACTGCTTGGATGCTTTTAGTTTCTTTAATGTACAATTTACGTAATCCAATCCGCCCATAAAGTCGGCCATAAAGAAAACTAATGTAGATTTCCAGGGATAATCCGCTCCCATATTTCTTAATACTTATTTACCCGTCTTTCCGAAAGACGAAGATTATGTTACTTAGAACTATTATTGAGCCCGTGAGTGTGACGAATAATAAATGTAGTATATAATATGTTTAAACTAACAGCAAAAATAATTCGAAGGAAGTTTTACAAATGCGGAAAAATTACTTAGACCGTACTCAGGGTTGTTAAAATCAGTCATCAGTCAATGAGGTAACGTCGACGCAAGGCATTTTTATACCCTATTTCTTCACGATGTAAAAATTACTAAGAGTGTCAAAACTTCTCCCTTTGATGTAATTTATAAATAAGTTTATTCTTTCAACTTTTATTTACAACACAAAAAGGGACGAACTTACGCCAACACTTCTTGTATAAATTATTTATCTATGATAGTTTGCTATAAAAAAGCTATAATTATGGCTAGTTAATGTTACATGACAGTCATTATATTATTCTAATCTTTATTTTATATTTTATGGTATAAGGTTAACGAACGAACACCTGATGGTAAGTTGATTTTATAAATTACATCTGTCTTTGATTAAGAATCAAAATGCAGATGTGGTATCAGTAGTCACCCTTGAGGACTAATATTGAATGCCTCGTTTGCAGTAAAATGGTACTTCGTGACTACAGTATTTTGTGAGAGTGTGGTCCTACTCTGGTCGAGCCGATCTATTCGTACTATATCTGTGGTGTGGCTGTACCACGTCTAAAATCTACAGTTCATAAAATTACCGTGCCGTCTGGGTACATGTTTCGCTAATTGTAATAATTATACTCCGTGTTTCGCGTGAAATGTTCCCACCCGGCACGCATTTTAATTAAATAGTAGCTCAAGGCCTAAGCACGTTATTTCACTTTTATACAAAAACAGCTTTCGCTGGTCGCGACCTTTTCGTTGATTGATAATGTTTATGTGTACTCTCGAATTTTATCTTATTATCAGCTATCAGCTATTTCCTCTTGTACTTTGGAATTTTATCTTGTTAAATCTCAAAAAAAATCGTGCTAATATAAATGTGTGACAACCATGTTTATTATGGTTCATTTAAATTTACATAATATATATGATTTCTATTATAATTAATATACTAGCTTGCCAGACAGACGTTGTTCTCCCTTTTCGACACCCCTTGTAAAAGTCCTTAAATTGTGGGGTCACTCATGGGAAAAAAAAACTTTCCTATCTCTCAAGTTGGATCAAACTGCAAACAGTGTGCAAATTTTATTAAAATCGGTTAATTAGTTTAGGAGTCCATCGCGGACGAACAACGTGACACGTAATTTATATATAATAAGATATTTATGAACATAACTTCTATGGTTTCTACCATTATTGTGTGTTTCTTCCTGATCAGATCGTAAACAGTTAACCTGGTCCAAAGTTTTCATTATTTTATTATAATTAATAAAAATTACTCTGCACATTTCCCCTGAATGAAATATAAAGATGTGTCTTATTTAGTTTGAAGAGCACCTCCTGCTTTCCCCAAATTGTCTGCAATATCCCCGCCACCACTAATCCCAGCAACACTACTCACAACACCACTAAACTAGGAAATACACACCACCGACGATAATACGAAACGTGTTTCGCCTCTACACGAGGCATCCTCAGGTGAAGTGGACTCTGCGGTGGCTTACCACTAAAGACTTGACATACGACTTACTTTACGCAAAGTAATGCCTGATTCTAATAAATATTTTATTATTTTGTTTTATTTTGCTATATATTTATTTTAAACTACGGCCAGAAGGGACTTAATGCCTTGTTACAAACTCTACCAGTCAATCCAGGGTCAAAAGGACTTGAGAGATTGTGGTAGATGCTAACAGTTACTAAATAAAATAAAAATAAGATAAGGAACATAATACAGTCTGTATAAAAATAATGTACCTATATTTATTCAGATAATGTAGAACAATAATATTTTATAATATAACTCTTAACTCTATTTCACATCATTGTGAATTGCCATACGTGCCTTTTTGCTTTTCAATGCTGTGTTGGTCCCTACTTTAACATATGGTAGTGAAAGTTGGGTGTGGCAGAAGAAGCACGAGAGTAGAATGAACGCAGTAGAAATGCGGTCGTTAAGGAGTATGTTAGGGCTGAATCTTAATGACAGGGTAAGAAATTGTGTAATAAGAGAAGAGTGTGGTTTGCAAGATGATGTTGTGACCAGGATTAAGAAAGGAATGCTTCGGTGGTTTGGTCATGTGGAAAGAATGAATGAGGAAAGAGTGACAAAGAAAATTTATGTTGCAGAAGTGAATGGCAGAGTCGGAAAGGGACGTCCTAGGCGAAAATTTATCGACCAAATTGGCGATTTATTGAAAACGGGCCAAATTAGGAGTACCCTTAACCGACGAGCATGTATGCGGAGGTGTATGGATGTGAAGGAGGCGAGAGAGGTGTGTCAGGATCGTGCCAAATGGAAGTCTGTAGTCTCTGCCTACCCCTCTGGGTGACAGGCGTGAGTGTTTATGTTTATGTATCTATTTCACATCAACAAGCCTCAATAAATGAAATACAATCTGGACACAGCTTATAAAAAAACCATGCATTAACCGTTGAAAAGCATCTTGTTTGTTTTTATTCATTAAAGCGATTTTGTTTATATTTGTTTGAATTGAATGGGCTGTGATATTAATGATGCGTTGCCGATTGTGCAATGCTAGGCAACGTTTTGAAGAGCATCGTTCCGCGTAATCAAATATTAAGATGAACGGATTATTATAAGCAAATATTAATCAAATATTACTTATGCCTTATACATAGTCACCAACCTTTGTTTCAAAATGGTAGAACAATATTGGCATACATTTCATTTGGTTTTTTTTAAATCAATCATATCAATAATTTTATAGCAAAAATTTATAACAATAGAAAACTGTTGTAACTATTCTTACTCTAACGCCTGATTTTTAGTGACGCGGATTTACTTCAAACTTTTACCTAGCACCTACTCTGTACTTTTTAAGTTAGACCGGTTAGACCATTCCTAACGCCACGAGGCGCTTCTAAGAGTCGACACCATTTACCTTCGTGGTTCGGTTGGCATTGATTGATTATTTATTAATTGACAAAGCAAATAATGTTTGAGTTCGTGTTTTGTATTTAGTCTATTTGTTATTTTGGGTATTATTTATTGCGCCTAAAATATCCTCTCACCGAGTAGTGGCGGTGTAAGAATATCTACTAGTCCATATCGGCCCGCGGGTGTCGTAAGAGGCAGCAGAGGGAACTGCATACTAATCGTGGCAACTATGGCAATCTCTATGATGCAATTTATGTGGATGACCTATGTTCAGCAGTGGACTATTATAGTGGACTCATGCACCTATTTACATAACAGAAATATTTAATTACAGGAACAAATGATTGCGTGCCACGTGGATATTAATTAGTGCGGTGAAATAATTATTCTCTCCCAGGAGAAAATCGAAATGAATGGGCTTGTTAGTTGTCATAACAACGGTTAAAGTACCAATATAATATCTTATAACACTAATAGAAATGACCTCATTCCGGTCACTATTTATTTGTTATTTATTTATATCCATTACAATGTCCATCAATCATTATAATGAGTATTTCTACACCGCCATATAGCTTGAGGAACCGACAACCATCGGGATTGGTATGCAGATTGTAAGGCGCCCTTATGGAGTGTAGAAGTAAGGAGTACCAACTCCCATAGTAGAACAGTTGAAAAAGTATCCATCTGTAAGCGGTAAATAACAGTTCAAAAACTCTCAACTACAGCGCTGGAGTAGCTACTGGGATGAAATCAACTTAGCAGTTGTCGACGGTTTGAAGTGTGCTGCTAAACTGCTCAGTAGCTCTAAATTCTAAAATAGTTTTATTTAGTGAATATAACCTCGAAAAAGTCGTCTATCCCACTAGTGTTTTTCGGCACGTTCTTTAAAATTTAACCCGTAGTTATAGTGGCGCCACCCTTATTTAACGGTTTTCTATGGACACTTTTTAATACACAGTCTGTACTCCTTACTTCTACACTCCATAGCGGCCCTCTTCTAGATGGAATGATGACCTGGCAGGACATGTCGCAAGTCAACTGATGATCCCAAGAGGTGATCGTGTTTTTGGCAATGCTTAGGAGGTTTATGGTCAGCGATGGAGCGAAAACATTGATTATAGTATATCATAAAATTTTAAGTTTTGTTACGTTGTTTGCAGTTTAAAAAAATCAATTGACAATTATATTTATATATCACTAAGACGTTTAATAAACATGTAGTTTGCAATAGTAGAATTAAAATATTCATGTTTATGGTGACTAAAACATTATTTAATGTTATTTGAGAGCTCACCGAACAATATACGACCTTCACTGGTCGCTTTGTAAATAACAAAACAAGGAATGTATGATATGTAGGTAGGTGTTACTTATACGTTTTTTTTATATGATATACAGATAATGTTGCAAAATATCCGAAATATCTTCAGATTAAAAATATCTTGTATTTATATTAAAAACCAGCAGAGACCACTTCGGTTGGGTGTTACTTTTGTTCTTGCACTAACTCTACACATAAGGCGCAGCTTTTTATAGAATAAGGGTGACAAACGAGCACACAGTCCACCTGATGGTAAGTGGATGCTGCGGCCCATAGACATCTACATCTATCCTTGATTAAGGCGCTACCCTGACCAAAACCTGGCAAAAGTGCGTTTTTCAGAGACTATTATCTCATTAGTTATGAGAAATAAGCTACATCTAAAAGCACATTATTAACGGTCGATATCCTATCATCACATTCCACGTTCTAATTTGTTTTTATGTGTTATGAATACATTTAAAATCTACTTTTAAAAAATGACTAAAATTATTGATGCATCTGTTGCTAAAGGAAATGCTCTAATCATTTGAGAATTACACTAATGGATAGATAATTTAAAAATCTATATTCTACACGTTTTATTTAATTTCTTAAGTTCGCTTATCTCTTTTAATTGAAATAATTCCAAATATTCGGGCGTATTTTTCCGTGATATATTGTAGCGAGAGCGCGTGGATTGTATGGGACCGAACGCTCAAGGTCTCTCGCTAGGGGAACCGTCTTAAGAATCAAAACGCAGAAGCGTTGTCACCCCTGAGGACTAAGATGGAATGCCTCGTTTACAGTAAAAGGGGGTCTCCGGATCTCTACACTCTCCGTACGAAACACAGCAGTATTAAGCTGCTGTTTTACGCTGGTATTCTGTGAGAGCGTGGTTCTTCCCCAGTCGAGCCGACCCTTTTGTGAAAAGCTGTTTTAAATACTTTAATTGTGTGTGTTTTCGCACACCAGGGGTTCCTCCTGCATCATGAAGACATCGGATAATCTAATGGCCATCCACTTGCTGCAGCTAAAACGCTGCGCTACCGACGCGCAATCTGTCTGCGAGGGTGCTAGAGGCAACAAGTACTACCCCCAGGACGTCGTAATAGTGTAGCAAAGCGATGGACCCCGGTTACGTTCCGAACGGAGATCCCGGGACTCCTTGTAAAGACGGATAGTGACCAGCGTGGGGCTTTAGCCGGTAGGACTCCGGCGTAAACTTCTAGTTGCTGCTGCAGCGAAGGGTATCCATGAGAATTTCGACAGAAAATTAAAAAAAATTGCCAGCTTACACGATTTCTCAAGCATTGTCAAAAGGCAAAATCTGTTGCTATGTTCCGGTCAGGAGTGTGTAATAAGTAGAGATGGGCCGAATATTCGTTTTAAATTCGGTATTCGGCATATTCGGCAGCTTTACCGAATATTCGTATTCGGCCGAATATTCTTCTAAATCACCGAACATTTGTTAAAGTGGTACTTAAGGTGTCTATAGTACTTAAATGTACGAATTTAGTAATGCCATGTCTTTCATAACTTTACTGTCGAAAGTATATTTTATTTAT
The DNA here is from genome assembly GCA_907164705.1 of Parnassius apollo. Classification (NCBI taxonomy): domain Eukaryota; kingdom Metazoa; phylum Arthropoda; class Insecta; order Lepidoptera; family Papilionidae; genus Parnassius; species Parnassius apollo. The sequence continues at coordinate 4,830,247 of CAJQZP010000209.1, forward strand.
GGGTTGAATCTACTTGTATAGCGTTATGTTTTTGAAGCACTGTAGATTTATTTTCCAATTATAGCAAATATAAAGCTTGATAAAATGTTTTTGGGATCAAACAAAAAAAACATTAGGTACATATGTACATCAGTACATTTCACTTTACTTTGGTCGTCAGTTTCTCTAAAATATGTCCAAATAGTAGATCTCCACTCGCCACTCATTTTTATCATATAATTATAAATTTTCACTAAAAATAACACAACGAAATACTTTTTTCTCACAAAAATAGTCAAAATATAAGCATGTGCCGACAATTTGCTCGGTACTCGATGATGCAATTACATGTCAGATGTGGCGAAGGATCGAGGGGTAGGATCCAGCGCTAATCCCGCGCGCTTTACGGTACCAAGTTTTGAAATAAATTGGTAAGGTACCGAGGAGATCCTGTCGAATAATGTTGGGAAGTAAATCGTATTCGGTGAAATCCATATTCGGCCCATCCCTAGTAATAAGCTTTCATGATATCGTTATTGTACAATTAAGAGTATTAGTGAGCCGAGGTAGCTCAAGTTCTAAGCGCCCGCTGTAAATGTTTTGATCTGATCTACCAGTAAGTCCTACATCTAAGTCCTCATGTATGTTTGTGTATTTTTTTTTTCTAAATTCATAGAGAATAAGTGTGGATGTCAATAGGCCACAGCATTAACTTACCATAAAAATATCTTCATCGTAACGAGCACAGAATACATTTACAATTCATTTATCGTCAAGATTTGTCATTTATATATATTAATGTCTTCTAGACCGAATTTCCTGCTATTTATACTGGTTCTGCGTAGGATTGTCTTTGTGTCTACATCTCAGTCCACTAGGAGGCCAGGTAGGCTAGTACCAAGAAAGTAATTTTTAGGGATAAAAAAGAACATAAACCGTTACTTTTTAATTGCATTAGCAATGATACTTATAATATATAATATTGAGTATTTTATAATACATTAAATATTACGAGTATTAAATAAACGTATAATAAATTATTAAACTACAAGAAACGGAGTTCGCCCCTGACATGTTATTGACCCGGCCACACCTGCCAGCCACAGTCATGTGAGGACACCACGAGTTTAATTTTATTAATACTTTCAAATGGCGTTTTTGAACAATTTTGTTACCAAAAAATATTATACTATAAAATTAGGACACATGTTTTCAATGTACAATGACTGGGTCCCATTTATGCATCAGAATATTGACACGTGGCTGTGAATGTATTAATTTACATTTTATAAAGTTACCTACATGTTAGTTCGAATTTAGGTAGGTGTATACAATTATGAACCATCAAACTCATTAAAGCGCTCCACAAGTCCACTCTAGTCAGTAAAAGTCTGACACTCCCACCCACCGAGGAAAGGCGTCATTAGATGATTTTCCATCCGCAAAAAAAAAAAGTCCACTGCTGAACAGAGGCTTTCCCCCCGGAATGCCACAAAGTACGGTTCAGAAATCGGTCTAGATTTCTGTGGTCCTGAGCCATCTGCATCCGTCGTTCCTGCATGTCTTACCAGGTCGTCACTTCATTTAGTGGGGAGTTGCCTTACACTTTGCCTATCGGTACGAGGCTGCCACTCGAGAACCTTTTTTCCTTATAAGTAAAACTCTCTAATAAGGAAACTCTTCACCGGTGCATGTAGCAAGTAAATATTTACCACTTGACAATGAGGTCAACTATTATGGTGATTTCACATATCCGATGATATTTTGAGTGTTTGAAGGAATAGTGACAGATATATTTGAGTATTGCACAAATATCGGTATGACTATGATTAAAATACGAATCTCATAGCTGTAGCTGCATGTAGATTTAAGCATGCTACAATTTACTATAAACTATAAGAATATAATAAATATAAGGAAATAAAAGTTAAATCTAATAAGTAAATATAAAGTTTTCTTTTTCAATTTATGTTTACAAAAATTTAAATATTGATTTATTACATTAACGCGAAAACTACTATATTGAATATCTTTACCGATTTTATCGCGGTAATTTAATTTTTTTTAATTCGAATAATTTCGAATTTTAAAAAGTTGAACTCAAACGCGATAAAATCCGTAAAATTGGTTTATTCAGTCAAAATTTAAATGAACAAAGTTTGAATAGATTTCGAGGTGTCTAAATGTAACGTGAGTAAATATTATAATATAGAAATTTCGATTAAATGAAAGTAATATAATATGCAAAACGTCTATAAGCTAGTCGATAATGAAGCTGAGGGAGCAGAGGTCAGGGTGTGGCATATCGAAGAGCTCAATAACAATTTGTCATTATCAAACTAGTGGCTGATAACCGCGGCGTATTGAAGTACCTAGAGTACTACGCACCTCAATGCAAGCGCTATCGAAGCAGTCGGCGTCCGCCGGCGATAGTACTAAATAAACAGAAGGCGTTTGGCCGTCGATGTGGCTCTAGACGTTTGTTTTTCATATTTTTTATATATTACACTTTTTTATTTCTTTACTGACTGCCTTTATTTTTATATTACAAACGTGTTAGTAAATACAGTTGGTTGTGTTTCTTTTTAGTGTATATCCTTACAATAAAACACCTGCATGTTTGCATATAGCACATGATTATTCTTATGATATCGTTATCGGTTTGAATCATGACAGCAAACGACTGTAGGCTAAAAATTAAGAGTACGGACTGCAAATTTAGGAAGTCGTAGATTCAAAACTGCATTAGACTCTATTCATCTTAATCTTACTTGGAGTAGTAAAGTAGAGTATTAGTACTATTACAGCATAATAGTCATGCAGTTAATGGCCTAAAAGTGAACGTTAACTCACTCGTGCGAAGAGGTGAAAGGAGCTGTAACAACTTTAAATGCCAAGCCTGGATGCTGAGACTCAGGCTCCAATACGGCGGAAAATTAATTCCAAAATGGCGAAATGAAATCCCCAGAGATTAGTGGCAGATGGCAGTAGGCATTCATGTGCAATAAGATTTGGAGAGGAGAACTTTGAAAGAAAAGTTGCAAGAGCCCTTCTATATGTTTCTACCTTACCTTCGCGTTTAAAAATCGTTGTCAATTGAAATGAGCACGAGTTAGCGTTATTACCGGCATTCTTCCATACGAGCTGTGCAAATCTGACGTCGCGACGGTTCTTTTGATGTACCGACGGCGCGATAATTAAAGCATTAACGATTTGATACGTAAAGGCTGTTTTTATCGCAATTAAGTGGGCTATAGGCCAGGATGCTTGTTTAGTCTGTTTTTTTAATTCACAAGCAATAGGCCTTGAGGCGCAGTCTGATTGTGCTCGATTTTAGCGAGTGCTAAATTGAAGTCGGGGTCGCGGTATTGCAAATTTTGTTTCGTTTTGTTTTTTAGCATCCGTAAACATTAAAAATGTAGGGTAAATGAATGCATCGTAATAAGTTTTCCTTTTTTTACGGTTTTATTGATTTTTTCTTAAAAAAATTAAGAAGGATTAACCAACGATTCTGAAATAGGAAGTGTAAGGTACTGAAGTAGCAATATGCGTGCAACTTTTGAATCGTATGATAATATAAAAAGCTGGTACTTTCGTTAAGATAGAAACAAAAAACTTCTTACAAAATATATAACAGGTTTATTGTTACGACACTTATGTGTTGGCCAATTCAAGAATTCAAAACGGGAATACAAGTCTACGTGCGAACCACGGAGCAAAGTGCGAACACTATCATTAAAAAAAAAGAAATATGCAGTCACGTTTTTGATGCCATTTACAGCACGCTTTTTGCAAATCTGCGAAATGAACGAGTAAAATTGAATAAAATCGTGTCATTGTACATTATCGAGCAAGTATAAACAGCGATGCTCCAAATGAAACGCCTAAATAGTCCGCAAGGCTAATGGATTGCGCTACAATGGAGGCGTCGATGTGAATCTTACATTCCTAGTGCGACCTGTAACCTCATTACTTGAGTCTGGGTCGCTGGTCAGACAAGAGGTACGGAACATATAATCATATTAAATTTCATTAATATATTAAATGTTCATGTATTTTGTATATATATGAAAATTATACATACATAATTGAATGATTTATTTGGTGATATATTCGGAGCTACACTATATAATATACTGTTTTATTCGGAACTTTGATAGCGCGATTTATGCTTCCATGTGTTTCGCTTGTGACGCGATGACAGCACCGCCACAGTTGTTAAAATTCTTTAACTCAACGCCTTTGTGAAGTATAATAAATTTTCATGCATCTTAGTTCTCGGAGGCATTCCATCTTAGTCCTCGAGGGGAAACGTATCGTTAACAGTCTTTCTTTGAAGGTAGCTGCAGGTGTCCATGGACTGCAGGAGCCACTCACCATCAGCTGGACTGTGAGTTCGTTTGAGACTACAATTTTATATAAAAAATATTAACTACATAAGCACAGAAATCCATAAAGGTATGATTTAATCGCAATTTATTTTATTTCTTTGGATACCCAAACAAAGGCTACATTGAAACGAATAATATCTAAATACTTAATATAATTTGGAAATATCGCAACAACATCATAGTAAAGTATTATAAAGACTAAAGAGAAAATATCCTTATAGAGCGATCTAAACGGGCTCTCGGATAAAGTTGTTTGCTATAGACGCAGAGCCAATATTTGAGATTTCACAAACGGGTCAGACAAAGACGCCTCGGACCGCAAATTTTCCGAGATAAAAATAATCTTAAATGTGTGGCTTAAATAAGATTATGCGATTAAATCAAGCCCAGCTGTGCACTACGGTTAGTTACACGGCGTTGTATAATATTAAATTGTTTACTGAGTTACTTCAATTTATAACTACGAGTGAGGACGAATTTTATCTACAAATTTATATCCCATCTCGGGAGAATAAAGAAGACCCATAAAGCAAACAAATAAATCAGTGAAGTTAACGGTGCCAAAGACGTCGCACTAGTTTTTAATGCCATAAATTCAAAAAGTAAACAATTTTAAAGTTTATAAAACATATCACAACTTGACGTTGATGATCGTTATAATTCAACACATAATCTTAATTCTTAATTATGTTTTGCTTGACTAAAGAAATGTGAAAGTAGATAAGTATTTTGTAGCGATATTTATATTCAGGGCTTAATGCACTAAATAAATAATGAGGAAAACACAAACAACAAGTGGTGAAATTAAAACTTTTGCACAATCGACGTCAATTTAAATGAAATGAGATCATCATCAATGTAGTCGAAGTCAAATAAATACGCATTATTAAGGATAAATCGTAAACTACTGGTCAGATCTTGAACCAAATTTATATGGGACAAGATGAGTAGCATCAGCTTTCAAATAAAAGAAGAGTCATCAAAATAGTGATTTCTTAAATTTACGCGAACACTACACATTGAATAAAACTAAATTTACGGATTTTATCGCGTTTATTTCACTACTTTTAATTATTTTTAATTCCCGACGTTTCGGGTGCTTTACAGCAACCATGGTCACGGGGGGGGACTGAGATGTTTGACGTCCCAATGTCATAGTTAGTCCGGCTACCTTCAGTTTTTGAATATTAATTTTTGGTCCGATTTACGCAAAACGAGCTTATAGTATCATGAAGTCTTGCAGTGGTATGCTTAGGTTTGGGTTTAATTTTGTTAATTATAGGATCCCAAGCAGTGGCAGCACCCATCCATCTTTTCTATTGAAATTTGGATGTTTTTTAATTTCAATAGCCTCGCGTATCATCCTTGGTAGAAATCGGTGTTCTTTTGCGAGAATTTGTGGTTTATCAAAACGAATGTAATGGTGGGGACGATCTTGAACATGATCGCAAACTGCAGACTTCCCGGAGCGTCGGTGCTTCACGTCAGCTATATGTTCTTTCACGCGGGTTTTTATGGATCTTTTTGTTTGACCTATGTAAGAGAGACCACATTCACAATCTAACTTGTACACTCCTGCATCTTGTAGAGGGATATTACACTTGACGGATGGTAAAAACTGACTAATCTTCTTCGGCGGCTTGTAGTATGTTTTAATAGAAGCTCGCTTCAAGATGTAGCCAACCTTGTCTGTGACTCCTCTGACATATGGTAGTACAGCAGGTACACGCTCGACTGTGGCCGGCTTCACTCGGTCACTGTGACGTAGGCGCGGGACCCGAAGCTTGTTGTCTTGCAATACTTGCTTGACGTGCTGAAGTTCGGCGGCCAGATGTTTTCTGTCACAGATCCCTCGTGCTCTCTGAAACAAAGATTTACCCACGGTAGCTAACTGTGAAGGATGATGGTGAGATTCACCATTTAAATATCGATAAAATCCGTAAATTTAGTTTTATTCAATGTCATCAAAATAGGTTTACCTAGAAGAAAGTTCTGAGGTAACACATAAAAAATACTGTCGAATTGAGAACCTCCCCCTTTTTTTAAGTCGGTTGAAAATAAAATGGTAATGATGCAATATATTCTTACGCTTCTTATCAAAAATTACTATGTATTGTTAATAATCTCATCACTTAGGTGTCGGTAAGGTAATAAATAATAATGAAACCACACGAATCTGCGATCGCGAACCCCTACAGACGCGACTACCGTTAACTAATAAACCTTAATACTAATTCTAGCAGTGGGCTATTCATAGTGGGTTGATGACAACAAAAAATATTATAAATTAATAAATAAGTATATAATATATTATTTACAAAAGAAATGTCTTATAACATACTAAAACGTCACAGTTCCGGTTATATTCTAATAAAGTCCACAGCTGAACATAGGCCTCCAACAAAGATTGAGTCATAGAAGAGATATTTGCCAAGTTGCAACGCTTGGCAAGCGGGTTGGCAACGAGCAGTCGTTATCTGCCCATCTTCTGATTTTTCAGAGGTTTCAGAGGTTTCCCTCTGTCGCATCTTACAACAGCCACGGGATGATCTGGGGTAATAGATATTCTTACACTGGTATTCGGAATATTATTTATTCTTAAAATAGTTTGCAAACTCAGTCGGTTTTAACAAAACGTGGCAAATTTATATTCTCGGGTATAAACTATTCATAATCCTCTTTAAAAAAACAGTTTAATTCCGAAACCATAAATAAACTATGTTTCCTAATGAGACCGAGTATGTTTATTGACAGAATTCAACACATGGAAGTACGTGATCTAACACGTACTTTATTTAGGTTACGAATTACATATTCGATTTCTAAAACTAAACAAATTGCGCAGGATTGCTCAAATTTACACAAGCGATTAGGGGACATCGCAAATTAAAGTTGAATCTAGCTCAAATAATGCTAGAAACGAATGTGATATTTTGCTAAAACTTAATATAATATAAATTGAAAACATAATTCATAAATCATATTTTCAATTTAATTTATGAATTATGTAATATTATATAATTATATTACAAAATTATGACAAAGTATGCCGTGAATAAATGTTTTTAAGTTTCACTTCAATATAGTAAATAAATTCAAATATTTAAAAACGTGAAACAACATTTACGTCCTGGTTACTTTTTAGATAAAAAAACGATCTTATGGTGTGCCTCCTAACGCATGTGCGTAATCGGATTCTAATTAAGTTAGGCCTTGAGCATTTAGCTCTTCATTGTTTAATTTCCTGGCAGGATAGAGGCCTTCAAATAAAATAAATCTTAGTTTCATATTTTTATCGCAATAAGTCGTTTGTTTGATGAGAATATTATTATGATTAATCTAACACTTACTAGATAATAGATAAAGAATATTTAATTTAAAGAAATGTTTTTTCTGCAATAACATACATTTACATTAATTATAATATTATTTTAAGTATCTGATTCCTTTAGAATATCATTTATTGATAAAATATATGGTTACCTTCTAACTCCTTATTTTACTTGACTGTAAAAATAAAATTGAACGATCATATTCTTTGGAATAGTGATTTTTACGCGAAATTAATACTATAAATAGTTTAGCGTGTTCTTTAATAGGTTGTGGTTACACACAGTCCAAGTTTAATTTAAAAAAAATCAAAAGAGAGAGCCAACGGGCATCTTCACCTAATGGAAGATTACTATTGCTGTCCAAGAACAACTGCACTACCAAGCTAACTGTAGGTGGTCTGCCACCTTTTTAAAAAGGAGTAGAATCTTTTTTTGAAAGTTCTTAAGTCATCGGTTCGGAAAAATTGCTAGCGGTAGCCGACTCCACGAAGAAGTCTTTCATGGAAGAATACTTCCAGCAAATTGTACAGTGGTGGAGCGCCAAGTGTCCACATGATATGAAAGGTATCGCGAATTTTGTTACGATATACGATGTTCAAAGTTAGCGGCCGTAATCAATTCGAACAATTCCTCAAGGCACTTGCTGAAGATGCAATAGAATATGCAAGGCGGTGCAAGTTCTCTCATCAGTGCAAGTGAGTCATGCCGATCAAAAAGAATTCGGCCACCGACGATTTGGATCACTTTTTCATGGATGTGGTCAAGTGAAAAGAGCTGACACTGTGGTGACGGTGCCCCGGTCCAGATATGAGAAGAGTATTCCATGTGAAGTCGAATTTTCGCTTTGTAAAGTTACAAGCGATGTAATAGCAAGTAAACCTTAGTTTTATATTACTGTCGTCTGGCAGTGATGGCAGAAGAGAATTGTGTTGGCGGGAGAGATTACATTAAACCGTTACAATTTAAACGCAATACTGTATTTATATGTTAATATTTATTAGATTTTAATATAGATGGCAATGATATTTAAAATATAGGCATTCTTTTATGTGTACGACACCATAAAATCAAAGCCACTACGGTACTAAATGCATTGTGATATTTTTGACAAAGATATATGCTTTAATATTCTATATAATTATGCTACTGGTTCGAAATAATAAATGTTAATTTATACTCTTATCTGTAATAGACTTAACTATAATATTATATAATTAAATCGCGTTTTCCTAAATGGCGCCATAAAAATTCCGCCGCCCACAATCCTTTTAATGATATCTACCAAACCGTACTAAAAGTTTTCCTCATTTTCTAGACTATCATGTCTTGAATAAAACTAAATTTACGGATTTTATCGCGTTTATTTCACTACTTTTACTTATTTTTAATTCCCGACGTTTCGGGTGCTTTACAGCACCCATGGTCACGGGGGGACTGAGATGTTTGACGTCCCAATGTCATAGTTAGTCCGGTTACCTTCAAGTTTTTGAATATTAATTTTTGGTCCGATTTACGCAAAACGAGCTTATAGTATCATGAAGTCTTGCAGTGGTATGCTTAGGTTTGCGTTTAATTTTGTTAATTACAGGATTCCAAGCAGGTGGCAGCACCCATCCATCTTCTCTATTGAAATTTGCATGTTTTTTAATTTCAATAGCCTCGCGTATCATCCTTGGTAGGAATCGGTGTTCTTTTGCGAGAATTTGTGGTTTATCAAATCGAATATAATGGTGGGGACGATCTTGAACATGTTCGCAGACTGCAGACTTCCCGGAGCGTCGGTGCTTCACGTCAGCTATATGTTCTTTCACGCGGGTTTTTAAAACAACTGGACGTGTTCCGTTGTGAGGAAGATTCGGTATAGTATACAGGCGGTTTGACGATCGCTGTATACCAAACAATTCCGCATCTTTGACACCGGTCTACGTATTTTACGTTTAGTAGAAAATACAACAGATGAATGTACCACCATCTTTCGTAAGCCATAACATCTTTCTGACATTTTGCCCAGCCGCCTCTTATGACATCTGCTGGACGAAATGGAGATAGGAATAGTCATACGCCGCGCCACAAAACGACCAATATTATTACATAATATCTTATTATATTGCCTACCTATTTATTTGCATTTGTTTTATAACCTAATCAGGCGAGATTACGATAGAAATATACTTTAATATTATGAGGTCCATGGTCAATATCGATAACGTAGTTTCGCTTACACAGTAAAGTAAGTTTACACTGTCGGCCTTGCGGCCTATGTGTTTTATTTTCTCTAGACCAATTTCTCAATATTGTCGGATGATGACGATGATGTACTAGACTGTTGCAAGAATACACTCAAACACTGGCATTTTATGATGTTTTATCTGTGTCTCATAACAAGTAGAAGGCCTGTCAATGAGGTGAGCGTGAGTGACAGTCTCATAAAAAATATATTTTTTAGATTTTTGAACAAATATTGACTTGGATAAATTTTTTATGTATTAAGTAGTAGTAATACGATACTTAAAAAACGCGTTTGTGCTACAAAATATGGTTTTTAGTTATACATGAAATTGTATACAGTTTTAACTAAATTAAATCGTATTAAATTTCATCTCTTATCATAAACTTACATAAATACGAAATGTTTACAAAATATTGACTTTTGTAAAAGTCTGTACTTCATTGAACGTGAATAAATTGCTGTAATTAATGTTTTTTTTTGGATTAGATATTTTTATTATTTGCAATTTTCATGTTAGACGTGGTAGAGTCACGCTGCAGCTATATTATGGTTGTAGCACGAATGGGTCGGCTCGACCGGAGACAGACTACACTCTCAAAGAATACCAGCGTAAAATAACAGCTAAATGCAGCTGTGTTTTGTATGGTGAGTGTAGAGATCCGGAGACCCTTTTTTACTGGAAACGAGGCATTCCATCTCAGTCCTCAGGGGTGACAACGTATCTGGGTTTTATTATCAATCGATGGATAAATGTAAAGGTCTATGGGTCACAGCATTCACATACCATCAGGTGGACTGTGTGCTTATTTCACACTTTTTCTATAAAAAAATTAAGATACACAAATCAATTTAAAAATGTACACTTTGTATGTAAGTACTTACAAATAATTCCTTTTGCAATCACCGTTTGTTAATTTATAGCATTATTGACATCTCTTGTCCTTTAACGACCACTCGACGTCTTCAACGAGCTCTCGTAAGTTACCAATTACATACTATGAAAAATAAACAGTCTTAAATTTGTTAATGCTATAAGTTACGATGCGAATATGTCGTAACTAAAGTCTCTACAAAATTAAGCCGCGGTTTTGACCTTCGTTCAAGGGTTCTAAACTGATGAATTGTATTGAAACACCAAATGCGTTAATTTATTATTTCTGTAAACGCATGACTTCCGCTCTTTGAGCTGTAGGAAGTGATTATGTGCTGGTGTTTCGATTAAAAAATAACAAAAGTTTGTACAAATTATTCTCACGCATGTTCTAACACCTACCAAGGTTCCATGTTAAAGAAAAACAGGCTCTATCTGTTTACAATTATTACACATTTTCCTTTGTGTTGCTTTGTATGGTACTAGAAACACGTTAGTGGGTGAAGTGTTAATGTCTGCGTAACTTTAAATAATTTTAAAACTCACTTTATATGTTCATCTATCAGGTTATTTATCCGCTAATCTGTTAAAGTTTAAATGTGAAGGATCATTTTGCGCCATACGATCAAAAGTCAAGACTCAAAACTATCCTCAAGAGTTCCATACGGAATACATGTCGTGTGCATGTGTGCGTAACATGTTGAAGTGTATAAACGAATGTACATTTACACTAATTAACGTTCATTCATATGTGTGGAGGCCTTGTGAATTCATGTGTTCCGCCATGCTTCTTATCATGAATGTGTGTACTTTAATATTATGTATAATGTGGTATTCAGACAGAGCGCATGTAATCGTATTGTCTTTGTAATAATTTTAAAATGTATGTGCCTATGCACTAAAATTACTTTAAAAAGAGTTGTTTTAGTTTAAATTATTTGGAATTAGTAACTATGTATGTATCTATAATATGTTACAATCATATAAGCAAATAATTTGGTAGACAGACAGGTCAAGACAACAAGATATTACATTACCTTCGTAAAAATAAATAAATATATAATGTAAGTTTATAACGAAAAAATAAAAAGCAATCACAAATTTATCAATAAATAGAACGTTATGTCTTCTTAAAAAAGATAACAAGCTAGCACATAGTCCATCTGATGGTATGCCTATTATGTTATCTATAGACATCTTTATCTACCCTCTATTTGGAATCAAAAAGCAGATACGTTCTAACCTACATTATCCATGATCTTCGGTTTTCATCACTTACAATACGAAGTACATGAGCATTATGCTGCTATTTTGCGCTGGTATTCTATGAGAGCGTGGTCCTTCCCTGGTTGAGTCAACACATTTTTTCTGAAGCAATAAAACATCGCACCGTAGTTTGACTACGTAAAAATATCATTCAAAAGCTTTCTAAACATTTCGACTACAATGACTATTTCCATGTACAACTGAACAAAAGATATTTTTTTTTAAATATCAGGTCCCAATGTTACACTTAGGCTCAAATATAATTAAACGGTCGGAACACGGTCACACATTCAGATCCGGAAACAAACAATTGGTCTTTACATAAAGCTTCTTCTTGGACTTTTCCAAGTGGTAGAGCCACTCTGCAGTCGTTATCGTCACCGAGTCCACGGCTGTAGTACGAATGGATTGGCTTGATAGGAGAAAGACCATGCTCTCACAGAATACCAGTGTAAAATAGCAGAAGAGAAGTGTTTCCTTTTAATTGGTAACGAGGCATTCTATCTTAGTGACAGGGGTAGGGTGGGGGTGACAACGCAAAGCTTTTTTTTGGAGTTGCTGGTGTGGTTAAATTTGATTGGCTCATCATTTTAATAGTAAGCGTTTTGAGCTAATGGCACATCATCGTAGAACTAATGTAGATGTATGATATCTAATACCTATCTATTCCTATTTTATTAATTGAACACCTATACATATAGACTTATAGGTAAAGTACACAAAGTGAAAACCTATTCTGAAGTATTGTGTTTAGTATGTTATTTCTAATTCTACAGTTCACAACCGCAATTAAATAGGATATAGGCCAAAAAGAAACGTAGATTATTCCAATTTAATCCCTAAAAATGTTAAATATAAAAATTATTTTTTTATAGGATAATGTCACCCTTATCCTATAACGGTGACATTACGCAACGAGCACACAGTCCACCTGGTGATTAGTAGTTGCTGCGGCCCATGGATATCTACATCTATCCTCAACTACGAATCAAAATACAGATGCATTGTCACCCGTGAGGACTAAGATGGAATGCTTGGTTTCCAGTAAAAGGGGTCTCCGGCTGTCTACACTCACCATAACATAACGAAACACAGCAGCGTTAAGCTGCTATTTTACGCTGGTATTCTGTGAGAGCGTGGTCCTGCCCCAGTCGAGCTGACCCATTCGTGCTAAAACTATGCTACTAATATAGCTGCAGATCTACCACGTATAATTTTTTTTAATAAATTTATTTAAAAAATCTCAGAACTGCATAGAATAACTAGTATGAATGATATTATATACGTAATGGTAGAGTCATGCAATTACTATTACATAGTACAATACAAATGTAATGATAGAATAAAAACAAAATAACATGTTGAGTGCTCAGTCATAATTTAAAATTATATACCTATGTCCGTACCGTACAGTTCATTTTTTACTTTAATATTTTCGTATTTAAGACACATATGTTTATGAATAATAGCATGAAAAATGTAACTAGCATTACATAATAAAATAATGAAGAATAATAATTATTATCTTGGGTTTTAATGTTTCACTGTTAACGCATAGAATGTAACTGATGAATGTGTCAGGGTTGCCAATGATAAAAATTCTGGCATGTTATACTTTGTGAAAAGTAGAGCGATAATAGATTAATACACAATTTTTGTAAAGAATTGTGTGTATTTAATCATTCATCTGTTACGGCCTACCAAAAGTTCATTCCTAAGCACATGCTTCTCCTATAGATTGCCCCATAATATGGATATATGCCATATTGTTTAGGTTTTTAGGGGGAAGAAGATGTTGCTGCTCATCTCTGTTGCATCTTACGACATTCACGAGTCACGGGATGGGGTATTCTCTTATACCCTCACTACGCGGTTAAGTAAAATACCCATTTATTTATTCTATTAATACACATTCATATATTGCCTTTTTATAATAGTATTAGTGTGGGTGGAATTTTCCGTTCTTTTTTATAACGGTAAGTTTTAGTTTCCTTACTAAGGTACGGGAAATTCAGTACGCGCATAAATAAATGGTAGCCCTGGAAACAAGGCAACCTTTCAGTTGGAAACCGGTACGGAGGACGCTCAATGTAATGCTATAATAATTATTTTTGACTGTCGTCCGCGGCCTGCCATAAAAACAGCCGAGCGGCGTGGGCGACTAAACTCATTCATGAATTTATTTTATATGTGTGCTCTGTATACGTGTCAATCTCAAATTATGTATCGATAAGTATATTTAAATAGAGAAGACTGCATTTGTCTCGAAATGAAAGCGAAAACACGGTGAATACGTGGCAAATAAGAACGATTTTACTAGCTTTTCATTTCCAATCTATATTTGCTATACTTAATTTCTACAAGTGTTCACCGCGCAAGCAAGTCAAATATTAGAGGTAGTAAGCACATTCACGCAGTCAGTCATTCTGCATCTGCAATCTTAAAAACTAACAATTTTTTAATTAAATATTATTAAAAAATATCCATATCACGCCTTAGCTCGATCAGCGACTAGCTTTAAAAAAATTAGTAATTTCTAATTTAAATTTGGTTTTTCAAGGTGTTTGTTATAACTTATAACATGTAAGTTCATTTAACTAAATTTTTTTTTGAATGCGCGTGTAACAATGTTTTAATATAAAATAGGACATTTCAAGTTAAATTGGAACGCCAATTGAAATATTATGCAAGTACCTACATCAATTAATACAATTTAATTCACATCTTATTATCTACGATGAATAAAATAGTAAATCAAATAAGTCTTGAATAGTTTTGTTGTAAGAATAGGATACGTAGATATAAAATAATTGAAAGTTTCTTATTATATCACAATTAACCTTTAAATTTTGCCAGTGCTTAAATTTAAAAAGTTATTGACAAAGTTATGCACTAGTTACGCACTAAGTTACTCACTTACTCACTTTTCTAAGCAAAAAGTGCAGGAATATATTTCTAGCAAATCCTTCTTCAAGCAACATTTAGAGCCAGCATCTATTTTTTTCCATTGCTTCTATTGTATTTAAATGATTATTAACAAATGACATGTAATCTTTTTTTACGTCAACAATAACTTGCAGAATGTAATGGAATTTTACGTAAATATTAAAGGTTATTGTTATAAATTAGAATTTAAAATAATAACTTTTTTCGGCAGTGATGTAAAAAATAATTGTAAATTTTAGAAAAAGTAACAATATTACCTCCAGACCGAATTTCGGTCACGGCGGCTACTTTCAACGGAAGCTTGCCATATGCGCCGGACAGGATTATAGTGCATAAGTGTTCACGCAAGCACAGGTTGCACTCTCTATTCCCTCAATCTTATAATCCGTTGGGACGTCAATACGACACGACCAAAGAAAGGGTGCGTTTGGCAGAAAAAAGCGCTAGCAAGCGCTTGTAAACAAAATGGCGATCGTAAGCGGTAAGTGCTGTCAAAGCGTAAGTAGCTATTTTCCTCTAGGATACGATGTTAGTTTTAACCGGGGGAACCTAACCTAATTTAAATATATGTTTGTAAAGTATTCATATTAAAAACTTACAATCATGAATTTTTAATAACATGTATATGTTTCTTCATGTCCTTATATTACTTAAAACTAATATTGCACAAAAGAACTTATAAACTCTACTTCAAAACAAACAAATTAAATAAGCAAAATGGCGGATTGTGTCAGCGCTACTGAAGTAGCAATCGTGTCCTGGCCGAAAACTATTTTAGCGTTTGTAAGCGCTTGCTAGCGCTTTTTTCTGCCAAACGCACCCAAAGATCATGTGTGACACCACCAACTTAACCAACCTAACTCAGGCTGCTGCTGAGAATTTCTTGATAGCAAAACCCAATAACTAATTTTGACAAACCCGGAATCAAATAGTTAGCAGTCGTGCTTTCAACCACTACACCAATGAAACAGTCTATATATTATAACAGAAAATAGTATATAATCAATGAAATACAGAAATAGACTTATAAAGTAAGGTTGTAACTTATTGGTCAATGATAGATATCCTTGTGATGTCATACTAACGCGATTAGCTTAAAATGCCAAAAAAACCACATTAATAGTATTGCTGTCAAAAATTATAGAGTCACTTATAGAGATGGGAAAATGAAACTGAATTACACGTAGAGCAACAGATGCCGAATCAAAAACAGTAATACTTCGTGGGTTGTTTTACATTAAACTCCGAAAAATGTAACGTTCCATAGATATCACTATTAAACCTGTTTATAAATAAATATTAAAATTTTTTATGCGAAGCTACCAGCAAAAAGCTAGCGTAAGATGTAAAATCATGCAATACATTCATAGACAGTATTGTTCTCGTAAATTGTAGAGTCACTTTTTTGTAGAATATGTGACAGATGAGCACACAGTCCACTTAATGGTAAGTGTATGCTGTAGCCCATAGTCATCACCAATTATCCTTAATTAAGAATCAAAATGCGGATGCGTTGTCACCCCTGAGGACTGAGATGGAATGCCTCGTTTCCAGTAAAAAGGGCCTTTGGCTCTCTACACTCACCATACGAAACACAAGAGCATTAAGTTGCTGTAAAATAGCAGCTTAATGCTCCTGTGTTCTGTGAGACTTTGGGCCTTCCCCGGTCGTTCGTGCTGCAATTACAATATAGCTTGCAGTATGACTTTACCACGTAAAAAACGACACCCTTACTGAGATTACACGAGGATAACAGATTTTGAGTCAAAAGTAGTCATTTTAAGGGTTGTTTTTACATTAAAATCCTAAAAAGTAACGTTTTATAGAAATAACTGTTAAACTCGTTTAAAATATAGAAATTATAGGGTAAAGTAAATTTTAACATTTAGCAAAATATGTTATGTACTCTACAAGAAAACTGCTAGTGTAAGTTCGAGCAAGCATAATATAATATTCTTCTCGAACATCATTCTTTTAATTTTAAATTCAAGGCTTTTATTTTTTTTTTATCTAAAACTATATCAATAAACGTGATTATTGTAAAACAATAACCACAGTAAGTAACACAGCAAGGTCATTTGTTAGTCGTGAAAATAGTTACAAACTTTAAAATGATCCGTCCTTACGCTCGCGGTACGCACTCCGCGCAACAAATAACCGGCGGAAAACATGCAACATGTTTTGATAAAACAATATGGTTTTATATAGTTTTGCGATAAATTACGATAGTAGTTTTTTTGAGTACGATCTTCGACACAAGGTTGCAGTTGTCGGTGCGAATCCTCAAGCGAAACATTTTTTTGTAAACTATGCAATGACTTGATTCGTGCGGAAGTCGAATCTGCAGATATGAAGCGCCACAACATAGCACTTTGCTGCTACGTGTTGAGTGTTAACAACGCATTTCTGGTTTAAAAATATACCAGCTATCTATATCCTTTTCCATAAGGTAAAGGTATAATCCATGCTTATAAGTTTTATCACCAACATTAGGAGGTAAGCGTAAATAGGCTCTATAAAGCGAGGCAAGTGCGCTTAAACATATTCGGCTAAATCACCACTACCATCAGGGGAACTTCAATTCAAGCTCATAAAGATGAATATTTATTATAAATATGTATACAAGAACTTCTCTATCTGTTTGTAATTACAGACAGATAGACACAATTTGAACGCCTAACATAGGCCTCAAAGATTTTGTAGGCGTTGACCTCCTCTGACAGATGGCAGTACCTATAACCATTTTGTATTTATTCGATTGAAAATCCCTACGGCGGTAAAAAGAAGTATCGTCAACGAGCAATACATCTGGTATTGGCATCGTTATTCCGCCTATCAGGTAGTGAGTGATTACGGAAAATTCTCTCTCCTATACGAAAATTCAACAGTGGACTACTTACGGTCTGACAGGTAAGAGGAATAGCGAATACCTATTCGTGAACACGTAATTTCCTTTGCCTGATCTAGACGGGATAATATCGCATATATTATCCCGTCTAGATCAAAGGTGTTTATGTTGTGAATGCGATACGGTCCAGTTTACTGTCAAGTTTGAAGCGCGCTTAAAGCGGCGTCCGGTAAACTTGACAGTGTATGGCTATCAGTGTGCATAACAAGTCTACTTGAAGCAAAAATTGAATTTCGATTCCGCTGACTTTAACAAGCTTGCAGCGTTATGTACACTTGAACATGTGTATGAGCGGTCAAGTATTTATGACATTCGACGGAGCAATGAGCGAGAGACGCTATGGTTTCAACTGGTGCGGCATCATGCAAACTTGACGGCATACTTGAACGTGAGTAGTCTATATGGATGCACTGCAAACTGGACGCCTCTTCAAGCGCGCTGCAAGCTTGACGATAAACTGGATCGTGTATGGAATCCATTGCTCTGGCTAGGTGATTTAATATAATCTCTACAAACCCTCGCATGAAATTTTAATACTGCCCCACCCCGCCAAAAACGGGTGTGCTGCATCTCTCCGTTACTGTAACATCCACTGCCTAACATAGGCCTCCCCCCATAAACTGACTCACATGGGTATATTTACCATAGGTGCCACGCTTGGCAATATATTGCGCTATATTGGAAAGAAGCTATGTCACCTCTATGCTGTGGTAACACTATGCTATCGTAACACCCACAGAACGATATGGGATAGTGGATATTCTAATGTTCTTACACCGCCTCTACATATGCATGCTCTATACACTCGTCTCTCATTCGTCTATTTTTCGCACCGCAACTCGATGCAGTTGCTGTGACGTCTCACACTCACATAATTTCATACAAAAGCCCGCAACGAAAACGTACTGCGACCTTACCGCAGTATTTAAACGAAGCGCATGTATGTATGTATGTATGTTACTATAAAGTAATTTTAAATGTTTTATGTTTTCAGAGTTCACCTTTATTGTCTTGAGAATATAGAAAATAACCACGAAACAAACTTAGTTCCCTTGATTAATTAAAAGAATGCAAGTGAAAAATTTAAATGCTAAGTTAAATTATTGGGTATATAAATAATATAACATGTTAATTTGCATATTGTTATTATGTTAACTACATTTTTTACATTAAAACGTAATAAGCTTTTATTCAAAGAAAAGGTATAGTGAATATTTTATTTACAAATGATAAAACTAGCACCTAAATTAACATCTTTTTATTGCTAATAAGGGAATTTAAATTTAAGATTGATATATTACGTTATTGATATGGTACCTACCTACTTTCAATTTTTATAGCTCTATGTAGAGTCTTAGTCTCTATGTAAAATTTTTTGGTTGTAATTTGTAACCAATGGTAAAATAATTATATTTTTAATAGTGTTAAATATTACGTGTTAAAAAAACAATCATAATATGTATAAAAGTCTTTCAATGTGTTTATTATTATTAATAAGCGCAACAGCTGAAGTATAGTCAATCGCATGACCAAAACGTCCGAGATAATAGCAAGGACACAGGCTTTACCTTAGCACGTGCCTGCTGCAAAATGTAGAGCCGGCAGCGAATCTCCGTTCGTCTGGACCACAGATCGTCCAAGACCGAGCGGTCAGACGAAATGACTGCACAAATGTAGTCTTGAAGATATCAAGCAGTCCAGAGTGAGCCGGATCGCATTCACACCACCCGGCACAGCCACAACACGCCGGCCGATCAAAACATAGCGCTCACGAACCTTCTTTTCGACACACAGACTCGATTTGCAAAATTTATTCATCGCATCCGCCGAAAACACCTATAATTTTTATGTGTCGCGCCTGAAATAGGTACGCTCGGTATCGCTTGATTGCCAGACTCCCTTCTTACGCTCAGCACGAATTAGCACCGATAATAGAAAAACACTAAATAACGATAATGCATTTCAGCTGCCGTCGGAAAATTCGACTTTTGCACGACACACACGCGGATACGAAGCGCTCGCCGGCCACAGTACCGCGCGGTAAACAGAGAGAGCCGAACGCGGGCCAACAACACAATCACACATGCGCGTTCTGTATACCAATTCACACACGCGCAACCCGTTCGGCGCGCGCACACTCGCTGAAGACAAAAATAGAAATCACGTCAACATGAACCAATGAAATAGCGAGAAAATCACATCATAAGCACTTCTCATTGGCCCAGAATTCTATTAGATTACAAGCATAGGGCAGTTGTATTCGCGATTAACTGAAACTTTTTGATAATGCTTAAGTGATATCAAATTGGTAAAGACTAAGTTATCGTAATTATCTCAAGAATTTAAAAATATATGAAGTGATGATAAAAACTTATTATTTATATTATCAATAAAAACTAACTCATAAAAAAGTTAATTTTAGCGGGAAATTTGATTTGGCCGCTTAGTACGATAAACTATACCTCAATGCGTTTATCTCGAAGAATAACCGTGATAATAAGAAATATATAAATAAAAGAGCTTATTCTTCGATATGTGTTTTTTTTTAATAATGCACAACAGCAATATTCACACGAACCTTAATAATAAAAGTTAGTAAAACTATTTGTTAGATGTAATAATTTAATTTTGTAAAGATGGAAACGATTAATTAATAAACAATTGCGCTTAATGTGTCATTATTATGTTATTAATTTACATAATAATAAGTAATGATTATCAGAATCGTCTCTTTCAGAGTGATCAGAAGAGGCTCTATAAATCATTGGAGCGGCCAAAGGTATGTGGAGCGGGCCAAGGACCGGATCAGGCAGACATTATCGCATTCTGGCGTGGCCTGTGGTCAGAGCCCGTAAACCACAGCGAGGGCCCTTGGATGGAAGTTGTGGCGAGCCAGGGTGCGAGTGTTACGCCTATGGACCCCATCACCGTAACGCCGGAAGACGTGGCTGAGGCGGTCCGTAGGGCCCCGAACTGGAAAAGTCCGGGGCTCGACGGGCTGCATCATTACTGGCTGAAGGGGTTCATAGTGTGTCACGCTGTGCTCGCCCGACAGTTTCAAGAGGCTCTCGACCAGAAGTCGCTCCCGAGCCTCTTCACTACTGGGATCACTCACTTGGTTCCTAAAGATCAGGATACCACAGACCCGAGCAAATACCGCCCCATCACGTGTCTACCCACCATATATAAGACACTGACATCCATTTTGAGCGCGAGAATCACTCGGCACCTGGAGCTAAACCAGTTGATGTCACGCGCTCAAAATGGATGTCGGGGCGGTGGTCGTGGAACCAAGGAACCACTCCTCATTGACGCGGTCATTGGCAAAGTGGTGAAACGCAACCGTCGGAACTTCTCTGCCGCCTGGATAGACTATAGAAAGGCATTCGACTCGGTGCCCCATACATGGCTAAAGAGGGTCCTCGAGCTGTACAAGATTGACTGTACAGTTAGAGACTTCCTCGGGCAGTGTATGGGGCAGTGGAGTACGATCCTTTGTCATCTGGGCGAGCGGATGATGGCTGCGGAGAACCACATAAGGATAAGAAGGGGTATCTTCCAGGGCGATTGTCTGAGTCCAATCTGGTTCTGCCTCTCTCTAAACCCTCTCAGTACCTTACTGGAGGGCTCCGGGAGGGGATTTCAGCTACGGAGAGGAGGGACAAAAGTGACCCACCTTTTCTATATGGATGACCTCAAGTTATTCGCCTCCAGTCGCTCCCATCTTATGGAACTGCTAAACATCACTTGTGAATTTAGCAGTTCCATTGGAATGGAGCTGGGGACGGATAAGTGTGCGGTCCTCCATGTTGAGAGGGGAAGGGTTGCTAACTCTGAGGGCATAGACTTGTCTATGCCCGTCAACTTAAGGACCCTTTCCGAGGCTGAAACATACCGATACCTGGGTATGTCACAGAACATCGGTATCGATGAGGCTGGTATGAAACAGTCAGTTTGCGACGTGTTTTATGCACGCTTGACCAAAGTGCTTAACAGCCTTTTGTCCGGTGTGAATAAGTCACACGCATATAATTGCTGGGTCATGCCTGTCCTCATGTATACCTTTGGCATACTCAGGTGGACTCAGACTGAGCTTAACGCCCTGGATAGAAAAGTCCGCACTACCATGACGTCCCATAGGATGCATCATCCGAGATCGTCGGTAATGAGGCTGTACTTGCCGCGAAAGCATGGTGGGCGTGGCTTTCTGAGCGCGCTCACCATGCATAATCGCGAAGTGTGCAGTCTCCGTCAATACTTCTTGACGAGATCGGATGATCCATTCTATAATGACGTCATTTCTAGTGATAAAGGGCTTACCCCTCTATCCTTAGCCAACGAGCAATGGCAGGACCCGGCAGTGCTTAGCATTCCCGACCGGGAGACCGTATGGAAGGAGAAGGAGCTCCACGGGAGGTACTACAAGGCTCTACATGAGCCCTTCGTAGATACAGTCGCCTCCCTCAACTGGCTACGTTTCGGTGACCTTTTCGGGGAAACCGAGGGTTTTGTCTGTGCAATACAAGATCAGGTTATTAAGACCAACAACTATCGGAGATACATCCTAAAGGATGGCACCGTCGACGTCTGTCGAGCTTGTCGCCATCCCGGGGAGTCACTTAGGCATGTCATCTCCGGTTGTTCGGCGCTTTCTAACTCTGAGTACTTGCACAGGCACAACCTAGTAGCCAGAATTCTACACCAGGAGCTCGCTCTGAAATACGGTCTCGTGGACCGGAAAGTGCCGTATTACAAGTACTTGCCGGAAGCCGTGCTCGAAAATGACCGCGCCAGGCTCTACTGGGACCGGGCCATCATCACAGACAGGACTATTCTTGCGAATAAACCTGATATTGTGCTGATGGACCGGGCACAGTCAAGAATATTTTTGGTCGATATTACCATCCCGTATGACGAGAACCTCGTGAAAGCCGAAACAGATAAGCAATCAAAGTATCTGGACCTGGCTCACGAGGTGACCGACATGTGGGGTGGTGTGCCGACCGAAATTATTCCTGTAGTCGTCTCTGCGAATGGGCTAATCCCAGTTAGCCTCTCTGGTCATCTGAGGCGACTGGGACTCCGTGACGGACCGCTCCGGGCTCAAATGCAGAAGGCGGTGCTCCTTGATACTGCCCGCATCGTCCGCCGGTTTCTTTCCCTTTCCCCCTAACCCTCGGCCGTTTGGTCTCCTCTGCCGAGGGCTTCCATCTGGTTGGGCTTTTATTTATTTATGTATTTTTGTATTTATTTTATTTTATTAATATTTATGTATATTTATCTTTTCATTTTCATTTATAATTATATATTTATACATCCCAACCAGATGAGAAAACTATATAGATACCCCACATAATAGTAATGATTCATTATTAATAAGCAATGATTCATTATTTATTATTATATAAATTATTGTGCATTTCATATAAACATTATATGAAATGCACAATAATTTATAATTCAAGGTAACAGTTTTTGCTTATTTTTAATGCGCAAAATTTAAAAAAAATCCACTAAAGTAACATACCTACACATATTGCGTTGATCGTTTTTCCCATTTTCTGAGAAGACCGTATTATAAACAGTCGGCTGTACTACTCCACTGTGAAACTGTGTAATAAAACTAGATAATTTGAAAAATAAAAAGACCGACCGGTATCGGCCAAAATTATTTTTTTTTTTAGAAATACTGGCTGGTTTGGCACACGTTGTTCTGCTCTATCCCGTTTTAATCTATTTCATTCACATTCACTCCGTTAATAGAATTTGTTAAATATTGACTACATAGCGACCTATGTTTTGAAAAAAAAAAAACAAATATATTGTTCAGAAATTACACGGTACATACGTAACGAATCAGGTATATCTCAAAACCTGAAAACGAGATTGTACAATCAGTGCGTGTTGCCAGTGATGACATAGATCTGAGACGTGGTCCTACACTGCTGGCCGTATGAGGACGGTTAAGGTTGCTCAACAAGATATGGAGAGGGCTATGCTCAGCGTTTGTCTGCGTGATAAACTTAGAAATGAGGATATTCCCAGTAGAACAAGAGCTACGTGTATAGCTCGAAGAACGGACAACCGATGGGGGATAATGGTTTTCGAGTGGTAGCCTGTATTTAGTGACGACCTGATAAGACATCAGGACCGTGCTTTGTGGAATTAATGAATATATAATAACAGACTTTGAGGCATTCCATCCTAGTCCCCAGATGCGATAAACGTATGTGTGGTATGCGGTAGCCGCAGAACATTGTAAGCTATCAGATTATTTAGCGTTAGAATGTTATGAAAAAAACACAATAATATGTACCATATACTTGAGTGAAAGTGATATTAATGACGCTGAAAATGGTACTGACTGCAGCAACTAAATTGCTACTAAAATCCTCGACAATAGAAGCATGAAAACATTTATTACTAACAAACATAAAAATATATATATATATATATATATATGCATTTATCAATTTATCAATTTTTAGGTGGTGTACTGAATTCAAAAGGGGTAAAATTAACCTTAAATATGACCAACGAACAAACAGCAGTAACGGCAGAAAATGTATAGACTACCGTAATGTTGGTGCGAGAACATCCACGAAGCACATATACGGACATCGAAAAGAATGTAGGCATTAGTTCGGGAAGCATTTATACCATCCTACATCAACATCTTGGAGTGAGGAAGATTTTTTGTCGATGGATTATATGTATATAGATTCAGATGATCAAATACTACTTAAAATCAATTATTCATATTTGTCAAGTTGTCAAGTTTTCCGGATAAAATAGTGATCTAGATCTATCCTAGATCTCTCCTGGCCTTGCCCTCTACCTGTTCGTAGTTTCATCATAATCGATGCAGCCATTCTACAGTTGTGTACAGACAGACAGACCTAAATTTAAAAACATATTATATATATTTTATGAAATTCGACTGTATGTTTTTTTGTGTGTGTTACCCCGGTACTTATTTCTGAGTGAATTGATTTTGATAATTCTTTTTTTATTTGAAAGCTGGTACTTTCGTTTGGTCCCGTATAAATTTGATCAAGATCTGACCAGTAGTTTTTGAGTTATCCTTAAATAATGCGTATCTATTTAATTGACTTCGAGTACATTGATTCGGTCGTATTGAAGTCGGTTGTACAATTTTTTTATATTTATATGTATAGATGAGGGTGTGAAGAGACGACAATACCGTCAGCACTCAAAAAAATAAAGTTTAATGTATACACAGTATACAAATGCATAATAGAGTACGTACGTCTCCAGTGGTGCCACATTGACTTTCGGTATATTCAAAAACGGATAGGTTTTGATGACTACACAGAGGTTTAAGACAAAATTAAATTATATGCTCAAAACTTTGCTGCTGCATTGGAAAACGTTTTTAAGCGAGTCAACTGGCTAGGATTTGGTATCAGCATCAACTGCGAATACATCACTCACCTTCAATTTACCGACGATATAGTTATTTTGCTAGAATCGCTGGAGGATCTTAGCTGTATACTTGATGACCTCAGTATAGTTTCGCAACGGAAGGCTTTAAAATGAACATTAAGACCAAGGCTATGTCCACGTTACACCTATGATGGTAGTTGTTGGGAACTCTACACTCAAAGTTGTTGATGAATCGACATAGGATCAATTGTCCGACTCGGTAATTTCAACCTCGACAGAGATTTCTACTGACTAATTCAACTTGGCTTGGCTGTAGATTGGAAGATGACACATTTTCTCCCCACTTAATCCTCAAAACTTAAAAATAAGGGTATCCAACTAGTGCGTGATGTCGCAGTAAGATGGTTAAAGCCGTGATATAGTTATATCCCTGGGGGTGTGCTCCCTTACATCCTGTTTACAATTATAATTATTTCACTAGATCAGTAAGATAGTTAGTAACCGCTGTCATGTAACTATATTACGGTATATAGCTATATCCCTAGGGATATAGTTATATCACGGCTTCAACCATCTTACTGCGACAATGATATATTGTTCTAAGACATGGTCCTTCACCGCAGTCCGCATGAGGAACCTCAAGGTCGTTCAGCGATCTATAGAACGGGTTATATTCGGAGTTTGTCTGCGTGACAAAATTCATTATGATGATATCCGCAGTAGAATCAAGGTAACCAGTGTAACCCAATAGATTATTTTTCATAAAACTGAAGTGAAAAACGTACTTAAAGTTCACCAGTTATTAAGCTACTGCGGTCTTTGGACACTTGCAAATAACCTCATATAAAAGAAGCTAATAGATACTGTTGCACGCCACAGTTGATGGCTAATGCCAGAATAGAAGAATTAAGCTTTCCAGAAAAGTCCACGCTCAAACTTTCCGCACTTAGTCAGTCGGGACCGGTATTTGCTGGAACATTCTGGATGTTTCGGTGGAAAAGATGTATTTAAAGCCGCTGCACGCCGCGATCGGGGCAATATTGAATTGGCGATGCGAGCGAAGCTTTCGGAGTGAAATAAAGTGAACTAAAGTGTTAAGTGTGAATAATTATTAGTGTGTTTTAAGTTTTAATTAGTGTAGGTACCGTAATTAAAGTATCAAATTTGGTAATTCAATCGGCAGTTTTCATTGTCACGAACCCTAAGCTCGTAACAATACGTTGTCATTACTCAAGACTAAGATGGATTCCTTACAGCCTATAATTATACTGACTCTCAATACACTTCGGACTGGAATACGGAAGTACAGGCACTGTTAAATGGCTGGAAAAAATAGGTAAACGTGTGATGTCTATTCAGACGGTCTCCTAGGTAGTAAAGGCCATATGGAAGGTCTTTGTACAGCAGTGGCACTGTGAAGGGCTGTAATGATGATGATGATGTTTATGATAAAATACATAAAATATTTAATATTTAAGCCCAAATGATCGTTGGAAATGTATTATCTGAAGTAATAAGCGCGTAGTATTGTTAGACAACAAAAGTGAAGTGTTTGTATATAATTATGTACGTAAAGTATTTATAATGACCGTAAACAGAGCCGAGATGATCAAAGTCAATGTAACGGCAAAGTGTGAGTTGAATATAAAACGATTATTAAGAGGATAGAGTAAGTCAGCTCAAATTCTAATTTCGCCCCCACTTCCCCGCGCGTCGTATGCTATGTACCGATATGTTTGTAATCACTAATACTGTAAGTAGAAAGGTCGTTAGACACTTATTTCATTAGGTTTATCATATTTATGCCTGTTTCTTAACGCCAAGCCAGCCGCTTCTTATTTTTATCACGGTTATTTCCCACTTTAATTTTACGTCGTACTGTTGCGTAATGTATATTCTGATCGTAAGCGACACAACTTCTCCCTTCAAAAGCCTAAGCGATACTAACGGGGCGACAGGAATCAAGCTCAAGACGCCGATAGTTTAGGTAATTTCTTTTTACAGTGAAAATAATGGTATTTTAAAAAAAGTAAATAACATAAGCACTGCTTTATAGTTAGTTCAGTTAGTATGCAAAGTTTCATGATCTTATTTAAAGTATTTTATGAATAACAGCGGTTTATTGTTTATTTTGGAGGTAACTTTGGATTTTTTTCTATCGAGAAAATTTTACGAAATCGTGTTTTCGTCTAACATAATCATTAACATTAATCCTCAACTTTACCATATATTTATTTCAAAATTAATTTTGCAATATTTTCGGCATAACGAAGGATCTTGCTAAGCCATTTGACATTATATTTCCCCTTAATGTAATTCAATAAAAATTGTCTGTTTGTACACATGAAGTTCATTACGTATTTAACATGCTTTTGTATGTAGATACTAGTAATTCTCGGCATAAGGGGAACGCGTTAATAAATAAATAAATAACTAAAGTGGGTACTTATAGTTTTGTATTGTCATTATTATCATCATCATCATAAAGCTCTTCACAAATCCACTGCTGAACGTAAACCTCCCCCAAGCCCCAAAAAAAAGCCGATTATATACTCGTATAGTACAACAATAAAAATAAATATAATTTTTTTTACAAAATCAATTCTTATAAATAATATATAAAATAAAATCATAAACACTTACCCATATTTTTTATTCCGTTTGTGTACTCTATTCTTCGCAATGGTTTTGGGTATGGATCAAATAGGATATGTCACAATTCCCACTTGATTGACGAGTTAGCAATCTCAGTATCGGTGTTTTACCTTTGACAATGCTCCCGTCGTGTAAGAAACTATTTTACGGTTTTACTGCCATCTACTAGAGAAAATAGAATTTTCCAAGCTTTTCCTAAATTCACCATAATACGACATCCACGGTAAGAAATGAGACATAGAATCTCTCACACCATAAAGCGTAAGTACTAAATAAATCCAAAAAAAATTATTTAACTGAAAATGATATAAATTTATGAAAATAAGTAAACAAAATCTTTTTAATTGCAACCCCTATTGACCGATTTTGAATTTTTAAAATAGTGGCTAATAGCATTGCAATGGTATTGAATTGTATCTAGGAAATGTTCTTCCAGAAGCAGCTCTACAAAAGTGGATATGGTCCAGCCCCAACGGTTCGACAAAAATAAGATTGACTTCGTTATAACCACCATGCGTCATATTTTTAGTGATTCCTCAGGTATCACAAAGGTGAAGACTGGTAGCGATAACCGAATGCTAAGAGGCACACTGAAGCTTAACGTTAAGTTGGAGAGGTCACTTCTAATAAAGGCAACGTTCCGTCGCTCTCGTGCTCTAAAACCTCCAAAAATTTCAGCTCGAATTACAAAATAGTATTTTTTGCCTAGAATATTGCGACGCAGTATCACATACAGTGGACGATATATTCATGACGTGGGAGCTAAAGAATAACCCAAAATCTCTCTGATCACACTCTTAATCTTGTAGCTGTTAGCGTAGAAACGAAACTGAATCAGATATACATGTAACTCAACAGATAGATCTCCAAATCCATGCGTTTTGAGGGTCGTTACAAATCGTCTCACACGCAGAATTGGCGACTTCCAGACAATCCGGTTTCCGCAGACCACATGCATACCCTTCGGCAAATTGTACAGAAGGTCCAAGAGTACATCTGCCACTTTGCCTCGTGTACGCAGACTACAAGAAAACCTTTGATTTTGTCGAAATTCAGGCAGCGCTACAGTTCCTTCAGCGGTACCTAATTGACTGGTAGAATATCGATGTGCTTAAATGTTTGTATGGTAAGTTTAATGGCTATCACATTGAGTACAAAACCAGAGAACAAAACCTTACCTTCAACTACAGTGAGCTATAAAACAGGTTATATCCTCAAAAATATTCACCGATGCGTGGGTGGTTTGGAAGACGTTATAAACCCACAAAACTAGAAAGGTTACGGTACGAACACAATTAGCGAGTACATGAGACGCCATTGATTTGCTTACGGTTTGTCAATATGGCAAAATCACTTCAGGACCTTAGCATTATGCTCAATTAGATGTCTATGTTACATCCTTGAACGAATTAACCACTGGACCCGACATAAAACACAAATGTATGAAAACTCGTTCAACCAAGTGGAGAATAACGCGCACGAAGATTTTATTACGTTAATTGAAACACAGAAACAAAATTCGTAGAAGTCCACTCTATTTCTAGTGCTTGATCGTAGTCTATAAAATATATCGATGAACGAATGAGAAAGAAAAGGCGTATCGTAAATGAGCTGTAAGACAAAGGAAATAAAGGGATAATGAAGGTGAGGTAAGCTTCCGGTATTTAAATTTTAATTAAAATAAAAGAAGCAGGATATTGTTACGGACTTTTAATTCAATTATAATTATGATAAACGTCAAATTTTTTGTTAAATTTAAATTATTTAAATAGGTTTACTGACTTTTATTATGTATCATCTTTCCTAAAATGTGTTTCTTAGAATTTGTTTTGTTCGCTTGTTTTCTTATATAAGCAATTCTAATATTTAAATACTTTTCAGCAACGGCTTTCGTTAATTCTTCGACGTGATTCACGTCGTCGTTTTCAAATTTATGGAAATTTATGGATTAAATTTATGGAATGTCTTCGTACAACGGAAGTTGCAGTAATATCAGATACATTGCTGCAACTTCCGTTGTACGAATACATTACTTTCGGCAGAAGAAAGTCTGTTCGTAATCTTTTTTAGTCTTTCATTCTGAACACCCTTCCTAAGTTCGAGTTCGCAGTGCTAAAAAATAGCTATGGTTACTTGAGGGAAGTATCATTTTTCCCTTGTCTTTATGGGCAATGAAACTGCCTTCATTGGTGTCATTATCTGTTTCTTTGCATTAGTATTAAAACAGGCAGTATCGAAATGTACACTGCATATGGCGCTGTGTTTCGTCGAAATCCAGGTTTCACCTCTACGAACTGCTTCTACCCACTTTCACTTCCGAGAATGGGAAATCTGAAAATTCCTGTAATTTATGTGTTCAAATATTTTAAGTACATATACTAATTATAATTTCTGCATTTATAATATTTTAATTTAATTATAAAATTGTTATTATAAATTTAATGACATCAGATTGTAGGATACTGTTATATAAGTATTTTTAAGTGTTACTGAATTGTACAAATACAAATAACATTATCATTCATTCGGTCATATCGTCAAATATCGATATATTTTTCGACATAATCAAGCAATAGTCGATGTCAAATTAACTCACTCCACAGTTTTAGTAATTCCTTCTGAATGTTATAATCCAGCCATTTTGTGATGGTTGTCAGATGTCAACAACACATAGAAATATCGACTATATTTAACATAGTTGGATAATACAAAATTTTATTTTATATTTGATTAAATTTTGTGATAAATAACAATAAATGTAATAAAATAATGTATGTAATATGACCAAGGCTAGAATTTCCTGGTTACTGACAAGACTGGTATAGGTAAGTCCGCTTATATGTCGGGTCCAGTGGTTAATTCGTTCGAGGTTACATCTATGTATATCAGTAGTTGGTGGAAATATTACGAAATATGATTGAAAATATTATGAAGATGACTGAAGAGCACATGTACTTAGGACAAATTGTTCGACACGTCCCGTTCTCGTCGCATATTTCTCAAAACATGTAAGTGTAAGTGTAGAGTGCAGTGCATATTGTCAGTGATGACATATGAAGACGTGAGCCCTTACTGCTGACCGTTTGAGGAAGCTTAAGGCTTCCGTCTAGCTGTGCTGTTTTACATTCCCAGCCATTGGAGGGGTCGCTCTACCCCGTGCATAAATACGTTCGGGATCGCAGGTGAAGGTGCTCTACTTCATTAAATATATAACTTATTGATTTTTTTCCAAAAATATTCATTTTACTTTTGTCGTGGTAGTTTAATTTTTTACCCTTTTATATTTCATAAATGTCGCTTTTAGTAATGTTTATACGGGGTGTAGGTTTAAAAAGGGTATATACAACCAAAGGAAAATAAAAACTGCCTCTTCATACAAATTTCGCCTCTACCTTGTACATTTTGTACTTTACTACTATTTTTACTGACACAAGGATATTTCTCCTTTTTTCTATCCATCTTTTTCTGTTTATTTTTTTTTTGGTAATAAATTATATATAAAACTTAAAATATATAAATCATACCAAATATAAAAGTCCAAGTCAATTAATCTAATACTAATATAAACACTAAAAACTAGAACTAATATGACAATTAGATAAAATTAATATATATTTAAGTAGAGCAACTTTCACGATATGCTCCGCTCAGTCCATAAGAACTGCGCGAGGGAAAGAGATCAACTGTGCGAGCGAGAGGTAAAATAACGTTGAGCAACACTGCACAAGTCTGAATGCCGAGAAATCCCAGCGGAACTGAGAGAATTTTCAGGCGTTTCTGGTTTATAAATGGCATATAGGTAAAAAGTACGAAAATATATACTTCTAATTTTATTTATTTCTAACTCACTTGAAAATAGTTCTATTTTATGTGATTTTAAGTACGACTTTGCTACATTTATACTTCTAATAGAAAAAATAGATATTTGCAGTAAAAAAATCATGAAATTACAACTTTTTAAGCCCTTCAAGTAAGAAAATTAATTATTACACTTTTTTATATAACTATAAAAAAGTGACCAGATCAGATTATTGTAGACAATATGTAAATAAATGTGATCTGAATACTTTTCTTGATATTGTTATAGTTTATACATAGCAGAGGCTTTAATAAGACCTTTTACGCATGTAACCTAAACATAGGCATGTTTAACGCCTAATAGAGCTATTAATTTAAACACCAAAATAAAATTAAAAAAAAACAGTTTCGAAAATATCAAATCCTACACTTTAAATAAATGTAAAATATGTTTCACTTTTTCTTTTTTAAATAGTATAAAAAAATATTTGTTTTGCTGCAAATTTTGCGAGAACACAAATTTTTACAAGACTGGGGCCTTAAGGTCGTTCAGCATGTTATGTGGTGGGCTATGCTTGGAATTAATAGCCATACGCCTGTTGTTACTTCAGCTTACTGGTCAGCTGAAATGGAAACATATCGGCCATAAAACCTACAACCGATGGGGAAAAAAGATTCTTGAGTGACAATCTCCTATTAGTAAATGAGGTGAACCCACTAGATGAAGTGACAAAATGATAAAATATGTAGAAAATCGATGAATTTATGATCAGTCGTCGCCTTGACAAGTGATGTACCGATGATGGTGATGATAAATACAAATATTTAATTTCTAATACAAATTGGTGAATTTATTGTAAATAGTGGTTTATTTTAATTTTTGCCAATATATTATTTGAATTTAAAAGTTGGAACTACAACAAAAATATATATAAATACAGTCGAAGTTTGCGATTATGGCAAATTCCCCATACGAAAAAAGAAGCCACCCGCAGACTGTTACGAGTTAGTAACGAAGAAAAAGAACGGAGCCATACTACTTGAAATTAGCTAGGTATGTGGAGTAACTATTTCGAAACCTACTCCTCGAAACAGAGACATGGGCAGAGCTATAAAAATAAAACAAATATTTTTACGAAATCTGAAACACAATATTATATGGCAGTATAATTTACTCGATTGCCAACATAGTCTTTCTATTCGTAACGCTCACAAATGTCTGTTCACAAAATCATAAAATATCGTCATGTGTGAAATCTTAACTTCATTTTGTTGTTCTTTCTGCCTTTCTGCCGTTCTTTCTGACTCACGACCTGGTAAAACCGTTTATAGCTATAAGCGAAATCGACAAATCTTACGAGTTTTTTATTTGGAAATGTTGTTGATTAACTGGTTTATCAACCCTTAATCATGGTAATAATTTTTCTACTTTCCTGGTATCACAATATTTTAGTAAATCAATTAATCGTAATGCTTGATTGTAAGACTTTAGATTTAGATAGAACGTAATATTGCTGTAAATAATTATGTTAATGGATCTTAGTATAAGCTGTTTGTCGCTCGGCCACTTTACGCGGTAGAATCACGCTGCAGCTATATTATGGTTGTAGCACAACTGGGTCAGCTTGACCGGGGAAGGACCACGCTGTCACAGAATACCAGCGTAAAATAGCAGCTTAATTCTGCTATCTTTCGTATGGTGAGTGTAGAGAACCTCTCCGGTTCCCTTTTTACTGGAAATGAGGCATTCCATCTTAGTTCTCAGGGATGACAACGAGTCTGCATTTTGACTCTTAATCAATGATTAATGTAGATGTCTATGGGTTACAGCATCCACTCATCATCAGGTGGACTGTGTACTTATTTTTCACCATTATTCTATTAAAAAAAAATCATGGCTCTATCATCTGTCTCGTGTTCGCAACTCAAGAAATCTGTATTCATTGGTACTTCGTGGATGTTTACAGGGTAGCGCACTGTTTGGAATAATAATTAAAAGGAAACATTTAACATAATAAACATAATAATAAACACAATAGGTAAAATAACTTTCTGATGTGCAAAATCATCCCTTTTGCCGGCGCCATTTTTTTTAATTACCGTTTATGTTTTAAGTTGAAACTTCATCATCTTCCTATGTATTGGTTTAATGGTTCCGAGGTTATAAACCTATTTTTTAATGTTATTAAATATATGACTGCTAAAAAACTAAAGTTACAGGGCCATTACTGGGAGAGTTATGGAGTAATATGTTCGGCGTGTCGCTTCAGTACGTACGTATGTTATTTAAAATAAATTAGAAATATCGTACACAAAAGAGTTTCATTTATGCACTACATCAGTAGAGTGCATAGATGCATTTTAGCGCGTATGTAATCGCGGGTGCAACTAGTCTCTATATGTAAAAACCAATCAGTTGCTGTCCACTAGTCGCACTAAAACTCGAAAACAGCTCGGACGATTTTGATGTAATTTTTTGTCCGTTTGAGTGACCCGGTATGTGGGGCTGTTATCAAAATCCAAAAATCACCCGTACAGAGCCGGGACGGATCCCTAGTTTAAAATAAAATGAAAATAAAGATGTTGCAGCGACATCAGTCTATGTTAAAAAGAAGAATGGCGATCCTTAAACTTGTGAGTTAAAATCCACCATTTATTTATTATTTTACAATTCGATTTTGATAACGACGAAATGGATGCCACTCGAAATATTTTTTCAATTACTTCCTTTGCTCATTTGATTAACGATGGTTTGATTGCTTACATAGAAAAAAAAATAAAATTAGGAATACAGATTCTAATTTGTTTTATTATCGCTTTGGTACTTAATCATCGAGGTAATGATATAATATACTGAACGATTATTTAAAAGAGCAATTATAGTCTCAAAAATACTTGATTAAAATAATTAATACTGTGCAAGTAGATGCTTCATTCGTTACGGATATAATCAAAACGGATGGCTTGTCTTCTATGACTAAAGTGAACAAACACGCTTGTGTCCAGGGACGTCGGAAATGTCAAGTATTCAAACCGAGATAATGTCTTTATATAATCCCCTAAACTAAATGGATTTTTATAAAATAGGACACGCTTCTTGCTTAACATTACTTGATAAAGTTTACGCAACAATTTAATAGCATTAGAGTGGCAAATATTACAGCTGATAGTAAATGGCCACCATCCGAACTGCATAAAATAATAAACGAAAAAGCTATACATGTGTTATTTTAACATATTTGATGACTGCGATAGAATATTTATTTATAGCCCGCAATTATAAATGCTTTTACTCTTCCAACTGGAACATAACAGTATGTGCACTTATCATCATCATCATTACAGCCCTTCACAAGTCCACTGCTTTTTTTATAGGAAAAGGGTGACAAGCGAGCATACAGTTCACCTGATGGTAAGTGGTTGCTGTGGCCCGTAGACATCTACATCTATCGTCGTTTGCGAATCAAATTGCAGATGCGTTGTCAGATTTGAGGACTAAGATGGAATGCCTCTTTTCCAGTAAAAAGGGTCTCCGGTTCTCCACACTCACCATACGAAACACAGCAGCATTAAGCTGTTATTTGACGCTAGTATTCTGTGAGAGCGTGGTCCTTCCCCGGTCGAGCCGACCCGTTCGTGCTACAACTATACAATCAATATAGCTGCAGCATGGCTCTACCACGAAATAAACATGCTGAACATAGGCCTCCCCCAAGGTATGCCACAAAGCACGGTCCTGAGCCACCTGCATCCATCGACCTCCTGCATGTCTTACCAGGTCGCCCTACACCTCGCCTACCGGTACGCGGCTGCCACTCGAGAACCTTTTTTCCCCAATGGTTGTCGGTTCTTTGAGCTATATGGCCGACCCATTGCCATTTCAGCTTACTAATCAGTTGGACTATGTCTGTCTGTCTGTCCGCATTTATACTTAGGGGAAATAGGGAAAATAGAGTTTTCTATCCAGACCCAGGTGAAAGAAGATCTACCGACATTTATTACATACTTAAAAGGAAATAGTTGATAATGGATGCAACCCTATGATCCTTAATGTACTTGTGTACTTATAAATAAAAAATAAAAGAATGTCGTAACTCTTCAAGAAACAATGAAAACAGACAATTTTTCGTAATAAATATAAAAATGAACTAGAAATGCATTTGAATTGTTATAGTTATTTGGTTACTTTACCCTAAAAATATTTTCTGTACAGAATCGAACATCTTGCATATTATTATTTGTCTCTGATTCCTATGTACTTTTGAAGATATGAGGTGGCAATTCTATGTCAGAACCGTTTTTGTTAGTTAATTTTC
This sequence comes from Parnassius apollo, assembly GCA_907164705.1. Classification (NCBI taxonomy): domain Eukaryota; kingdom Metazoa; phylum Arthropoda; class Insecta; order Lepidoptera; family Papilionidae; genus Parnassius; species Parnassius apollo. Next base: position 4,866,346 of record CAJQZP010000209.1, read on the forward strand.
GGTGTTTGATTTCCGTTTGCCATGTCTCTATTGCAACCGCGGCAAAGGACAGGACTACCTTATTATTTAGAATTTTGTTACATAGGGGAACGAGACCCAAAGAGACTTTACCTAAAGCGGGCACCATTTATTCCACAAACGTTTCGAAACTTACCGCGGCCCGATGAAGTGGGGACTTGGTCCCCGTCCCGCCCAGCCCGCTGCAGTCCATCCTATACTAATAAGCTACTAGTGTTTTAAGTCATTTTACTGTGTTTTAAAAAAATATTTTTAGTTAACTTTGATAAGAGGAAGCCGTGTTAGCTCTGAGGCTAAGCACTCGCTGTAAACTTAACTGTACTCGAGCAACCAGGGTTCGATCCCCGCCGACACCAATAAAATTGTTAATTGCAATTATAAGTACTGATTTACCATATGCTCAGCAATGAAAAAAAAACATCGTTAGGAAAGCTGCATGTTTGACAAATAAGAAAAAAAAATATATCGAAGACATGTGAAGTCAACATGCATTGGGGCAGCGCGGCGACCATTACTTGCCCTAAAACCCTTTCAAAAATTAGAATAGGCCTGTGCTCAGCAGTGGGACTTATTTAGGCTGTAACTTTAACTTTTAACTTTTGATCAATACGTGCCAGTAGTGCAAAAGCTTTGAGTTGGTTGAATAGGTACTCAAAGTGCTAAAGACAAAGGGCAGGGCAAAGCGCGCACGTGCCCGCTTTAACCAGTATAGAGATGGCTTGGCACAATAAACTCATTCAACAAAATGCTAGTATTTACTACTACTATGCTTTTTATGGTTGAAAATGGTAATGTTACTACAGTTTTATTTTAAGATAATAAATAAATATAAAAAAACACAACAATATCATCAGTGCAATCAGTGCAATGGCAAGAAACTATTCAGGAGCTTACAAAATTACAGAAGGCGGTAAAAGCTACAGCAATAAAATATGACATCATACCTCTTGCAGCTACTCAGCGGTACCTGAAGACCACTCTTGCAAGAATAAACTTGGAAATTTACAACTATTGAGCCCAAATTAAGAGTTGGAATTGTTAGAATAAAATAAATAGTAAATGAGTGACTTATTTCATCAATTATTGAAGAAAGAATTTCTCAAATTCGCCTTCGGTTTGGAGAAGAAAGCCTAATAGCACATCCAATCAAGGATGGTACTGCGGAATCAGACTGGTAAAAAGGATTTGTAGAACGCCGTCCTGACTTGACCTTAAGAAAACCAAACAACTTTAATCGCTACGAGAGTTCCCTAGTTCTACACTCGTAGAACTAAGGGTTTCAATAAGCCTGAATTCTACAGGTTTATCGATTTACTAGAGAAAAAAATTGAAAAGCATTAATTCGGTGCTTAAACTAATAGATAAATAAAAACTCATGGGATAAGTATAAAGGACATGTAAGAATAAGAGGACAGATATAGTTTGTCACCCTATCTTATATATTAAAAAAACTCAAAAAGATGAGATTTTTGCTAGCACTCCCATTGAAGAACAAAGTTGCAAAATGTCTAAAGAAACCTCAATCCGAAAAAGTATAAAGTCATAAAAATCTTATGAATGTTTTTTTGAAAACTAAGAAAAAGTCGCTTGTCACTTGTTTCTTTTTTGACTTCTTTGATAAAAAAAAAACGAGAAACAAACAAAAAAGGAAAATAATAAACTATTTCGATACATTCCTAATTTTATTTTTTATTGATCTTCTTTATGATAATCTCAGGAAAATACAGTGTGCTCGCTATGCCCTCTGCGTGCCCACTTTACTCACAAGCCATGCTCGCTTTAGGCCCCCCTCCGGGCTAAGCGGGCATTTGATTAGGTTTTGTAATTTGTTTCATAGTTTTATTTTGGAGAATAACAAAGTATATAACATATAACAAAAACCCTGTGGTTTTCAGTTAAGTGCATTATCAGGATCAGTATTCAATCGTATGGAAATTAATTTACTTGGGAAAACTCGACAATAAAAAAAAATCATTTTTATTTGCATATTGTATTTGGTTTTATTAAATCTGCATTGTGTGCTCGTTTGTCACCCTATCTTATATATAAAAACACTTAAAAGATGAGAATTTTAAATTTTCAAAGCAAATATATGTTGCAGAAATGAATGGAAGAGTCGGAAAGGGTCCTAGGCGAAAGTTTGTCGACCAAATTGGCGGTATATTAAAAATGGGCCAAATTAAGAGTACCTTTAACCGACGAGCATGTATGCGTAGGTATATGGATGTGGAAGAGGCGAGAGAGGTATGTCAGGATCGAGCTAAATGGAAGTCTGTAGTCTCTGTCTACCCCTCTGGGTGACAGGCGTGAGTGTTTATATATGTATGTATGTACATCTGCATTGATCGGGGAGTAAGAAACTTGTCAAAGACTCCGCTTTACTGATATAGAGGTATCAATGACGTACTCGTATATTTTGCAGATAAAATTTTATTTAATTTTTTTTTGGTCGTGGTAGTGAAGTAAAGTAACTACACCTTTGAATACTGATTCTGATACCACTCTTAACGTGAACCACAGGGTTTTTGTTACACAGGGTTGTTGCAGCACCTGAGAGCGATTAAAGTTGTTAGAATATAGAGTGCCTGCTTTGGACTGTGCACGTTAGTAAGGAAGGCCGGAAAGACGTATATGTAATTTTTTTGTTGCTACAACCTAAGCATTTTGAGGTATCTTGAGGAGAAAATAATTATAAATATTAATACAAATTTGATATTGATTTTATTAAAAGCTATTAGCTATTTATTAAATTTTCAGACTTTGCTGTCGGTTCTTTTTTGACGTCATGTTTTTCCCAATCGGTGTAGAATTTTAAGCAAGCCGAAAATGAATAAATTATAGTTTTTACTTTGATTTTGACTTTTGACAAAAGAAAAGAGCGTCGTTTAGTGATGATGTAAGAGAACCCACTACGCCATAATATCATACCGTGGGTGTCGCCAGAAGCGATATAAGATTAAAAAAGAAGATGGCCAGCATCTTCCTGAAAACCGTGGATACCTATGTTCAGTTTATAGTAAAAGAATAGTTGCTTTGAAGGGGAGCAAGAAACAATCGCGAACTCTGGAATTCAATACAAAATTTAAGTATATGTAATTAATATGGTTATTAAATCGAACTTAAATTGATTGAAAACGCATTACATTGCATTTTAATTCAGTAAAAGGATACTGAAGGAAATAAAACAAGAGATTGGCAAGACCATCTTCAATTCAAAATAATAAAAAACTGCGACTGTCAACCGGTTTGTAAGGCGTGACAATGGCAAACATTCCCTCCCTGTGAGGGAAGTCTATGTTCTCCATAGGTTTTGTGATAGGCTGTAATAGTAAAATTAATGAAATAGATGCTAGTCTTTACGTTCAGATATGTTATTACCATTCTTTTTTATAGTTTTCTATAGCGTTAATGAAAGGATATCATCTTAGGGGGCGTCCATAAATTACGTGAGATGTTTAAGGGGGGGGGAGGGGGTCGAGTCAAATCTCATCTAATCTTACGTTGGAGAGAGGGGGGGTCTCGGCAAATATCACGCAATTTTTTTTCTAATTGAAACAAAAAAAAATATACTATTTTGGTCCATTTAATCCAGATTGTACATGCTTAAGATTTAATCTTAAGCGTATATAGTAATACGATTAACCACTACTGAAATGTCAGTTTATTAAGCCAATTAGTCAAACCTACGGTCAAGCCAAAGAGTATAGAAGGTTTGGCCAAAGACAATTTTTTTAATGAAGGTAAATATAACTTAGAGCTATTACCATATTCTTATCCAAAAATAAAAATTATCAACAATTAAAATATCGAATTATTTGTATGAAAGTCACGTGAGCGCTAGAGAAACGACGATTGTAAGACGTTGTTGATAAATAAAAAGTCTTAACTAGTCGTAAATAAAAGCACGAAGCAATTTTTTTTTCTTTTTACAATAACAATCCAACGCGTTTACGTAAGAAACCCACATTTGGTAAAATCTCACGTGAGATTGGGGGATGGGGGAGGGGGTTGAATAAAATCTCACGACATCTCACCAGGGGGGAGGGAGGGACAGAAAATTAAAAAAAAAACACCTCACGTAATTTATGGACGCCCCCTTAGATAACTCCTAGCAAAAAAAACATTCCGTCGAATTGAGAACTTCCTCCTTTTTGAAGTTGGTTTAAAAAGAATACTTGAAACGCTTTAACATTAATACGTAGGACACTCAATAAGTTTTAAGATATGCATAAAGTATTCTAGATACTATATTTTTTTATTTACATCCTTTCAAAATATTCTCCATTATGCTCTACACAAAGTTCAATTCGCCTAAAGCAACTCTGAAAACACTTTCGCCAGTCTTGATCTGACAGGTCAGAAATCGCTTCTTCGTAGGCAGCCACGGATTCTTCGGCGCTTGAAAAAAACTTGCCTTTTATTTTTTCTTTGACTTTTGGGAACAAAAAGAAATCACAAGGAGCTAAGTCAGGGCTGTAGGGTGGGTGACTTAGAGTTTCAACACCAGATTCCTCAATAAATGCTTTTGTTCCAAGGGAAGTATATGAAGAGGCGTTATCGTGATGCAGCATGATTTCCCGAAGCCCGGTCTTTGGTCTTCTCTCCCGCACAGCTTGAAAAGCTTTTGGTAATGCAACTGTAGTATACCATTCAGAGTCGAATGACAGTCAGTCAGTCAGTCGACAGACAGTCGAAAAAAATAGCCACCATTTTACTGCCGAGGTTGCGAGGTCTTTGCAGTTTTGTCGGTAACTGTCTTTCTGAGTAGACCCATATCGATGAGTGCCTTTTATTTTCCGGATCATATTGATAGATCCATGTCTCGTCACCAGTAATGATTTCTGAAATACGCCTAGATGCCTCGTTTTCAAAATATAGACGCATTTCATGGCACCAATCCACACTAGTCTGTATTTTGCTTTCCGAGATAACACGAGGGATCCATCGACAACAAAGCTTTCTCACTCCAAGATGTTGATGTAAGATGGTGTGAATGCTCCTCGAACTAATGCCTACAATCTTTTCGATGTCCATATATGTGATTCGTGGGTCTATTAGCACAAATATTTCAGTAGTCCATACATTTTCTGCCGTTACTGCTGTTTGCGGGGCCCCGGTTCTTTGGCCATCTTTAAGGTTCATTTTACCTCTTTTGAATTTAGCAAAACAACTATAAATTGTTGCGTGTAGCTATATGGAGCTAGGTCCCCTTATAATGATTGTAACCTTCGTAAACTTAATTCTTCGGTTAAACCAAATTTAAAATTATTATAGATCATAGCGTTCAAGTGTTCAGGGTTAAGATCCATCGTTTTAAATGAAAAGCGTGGGAAGCGTTACAGGAAGATTAATAGAACTTTGTTTTTTTTTTTTTAAATATTGAGCTATTGGCTTATGGGGCTCTATTTTTAAATAAATTTGCTTTTTGGAAACATATGAGACAGGTGCGTTCCATTTTTAAATTTCGAGCATCTCAAAACTTATTGAGAGACCTACGTAATACGAAGTTTTAAAACTTTGACGTCGTAAAATTATTATGTATCACATTATGGCTGCAGGACGAAAGAATTGTGGCTTGATCGAGAAGGACCACTCTCGCACAGGATATTAGCGTAAAATTGCAGCATAATTCTTCTGTTTCGTACGGTCAGTGACGATTAACTTTTTAGAAGTAACGAAGTATTCCACGTCAGTATGAGAACGCATGCATTTTGCCTCTTGATCACGGATAGATGTGAGTTTGTATGAGCCACAGTATTCACTTACATGTAAGAATAAGAGGACATCATCATTAGGTGGACTGTGTGCCCGATTGTCATCCTTACTTCTATATAAAAAAAGATAATAAGGATAAAAAAGTTCTTACGACAGCAAATTAACAGTAGATTCCAACCCACAACCTTTTGTTTTTACAGTCCGTAAACTTAACCGCTAAGCCTACTACCGCTTTTTTATAGGATAAGGTGACAAACGAGCGCACAGTCCACCTGGAGTAAGAGGTTGCTGCGGCCCATAGACATCTACATCTATCCTCGATTATAAATCAAAATGCAGATGCGTTGTCACCCGTGATGACTAAGATGAAATGCCTCGTTTCCAGTAAAAAGGGTCTCCAGTTCGCTACACTCACCATAAGAAACACAGTAGCATTAAGCTATTTTACGCTGGTATTCTGTGAGAGCGTGGTCCTTCCCCGGTCGTGCCGACCCATTCGTGCTACAACTATACTACTAATATAACTGCAGCATGGCTCAAAGTATATATATATATATATTATATATATATATATATATATATATATATATATATATATATATATATATATATATATATATATATATATATATATATATATATATATAGTATATAATACTTCAGGTTTTCAAATATGTTTTTTTGATAAGTGACTCTACCATTCTTTGTTTAACTAATTAGTGTTATCCTTCACAAACAGCCTTTGTTTTTCCGTCGCCATGATTATTAACTACAGCCATATATTGTTTGTCAAACTAACATTGGCAATTAAAGCAAGCAATAAAAGTGTGACATTTTGTCAGCACCGGCAAAAGAGAGCCAGCCCATGCTTGACATATTGACGGCACAAAGAGATCGCATACGTTCACAATTTATCTACCACAACGCACGCTACAACGTTTGATCATTAGAATAATATGGCTGCGACTTCCGTGTATTTTAAAATGAATTAAAATACATCCGTTGGTGCTTTGACATAAGGATTATATTAAGACACGTTTATGCGCCGGGGAAACGTGGGTAGAAATGTAATGGCAATGACAATCGCTCGAATGCCCCGCCTCCGAAATCGTGACAATCAATAGATAATAATATGATGAATATCACTTCTCTGGCACTAAATTGATGTAACAGTGTGCGATTGGTATCACTGACAAATATCTTTCTGTCCTTACAAATCGAAATTGTGTTTGTATATTTGTTACCTTTTTACGGGTAAACGACGATTTTTGACAGGAAAAATTCGCGCCCTAAAGATGGATATAGACTACTTAAGAATATAGAATTAGCGCATGTACACGTTCCACTATTTTTTTAATTAATCCGACCGGTTTCGCCTTACAGTATCCAGGTATATCGGTTACATGAACTGTAATAGTTCACTCAATCAATTTAAGGTTTATTTACACTTATGAGGGCTGAAGAAACTTTAGGGATACAATATTAATCGGCATCGCCAAGTCGAGCGCGAAGCAAACACTGCCGTACCATCCTTTACTGGAACCATTTCGCCGCATTTTCAGGCCCCTATTTGAGAACCTCTGGATAATACCAGAACGCAGAAATTTTCGTCATCTAGTAAACTATAATCACATACTTAAAATCCAAAATTTCAAGTCTGTAGGTCATTTAGTTCCGAAGTTAAGCGAAAGCAAAGTTTCGCATTTTAGACACTCACTCACTCACTCATGATCATCAGAATAGAACTAGTACTTCCCATAAACTCAGAGTGCTGAAACTTGGTACAGAGTTAGGGTTTAATGGCCACATAAAGGGAAAACTATAAAAACTAGGATAATCGAACATCTGGAGTACCTGGTGACCCTGATTAGAAAACACAAGAGCCCAACCAAACTATTAGAAGAGATCGACATACCGCCTTTACAAAAAAATATTCAACTTGGTGGGCCGCTTCATTTGATGTCAAAAATCGAAGGCCTAAAGTATCTGATGAAGAACCTTCAGCTGGTCTCAGCTGTATTAGAGATATGGTAATGCCCCCTTCTACCATTGGTACATAAAAATCTACTGTCATTGTAAAATCCAGCGTAGTGGGACACATATAATTTAATCTAGCCTATAGCGTCCCACTACTGGGTGAATGCCTCCCCTTCTGCTTTTAATACGCATATAAATAAAATTAATGGAAAACTCTGGATAACACTAGATTGGCTTTTATACTTATACTTACAAGTTTACAAGAAAAAATAGTCGAACGACTAACTTTATTCTACTCGAACATTACTCAAATTCCTTTAAGGTACCGTGGACATGAATTCATCTCGACGAGACCGTTGAGTACCGCGGACATGAATTCATGTCCGTATTACGTGCTGCTATTATCTTCATTAATTTATATAAAAATACAGTATATTTTCAATTGAACTCTATTTCATTCGATTCTGAACAAACTAAAGAGTATTCTGAAGAATTATATTCACTCGGTTACATAGACAAATTCAAATATAACAGCCATTCGCTTTTGCGCTGTTGGTGCTGTTTGTTGCGTAATCGTTGAAATTTTGTGATTGTGATTTTAGTTGGATTTTCTTTCAAAAAACTGTAATTAATGTTATTTATCTTTACTACGTAATATTTTTGAATGATCTAAGTTACAATAACAGTAACTTTTTATGTTTCAATTGATAAAAAAGTAGAATCAAAAAATCTCTACGCGAAAAATTCATTACGGTCAAGATTTCTAATAAGATAATAATAGTATATTTTTATTCGAATACCATAGTAAATACTTTTACTAGGAATTGCTAAATGTTATATCTATATGATTGTATAAGAAAAATAAAGGAAGACGCTATAATATATACACAAAAAGGTTTTGAAAATGAGGTTACAAAGCGCGCGCAAACTGTCTATTGTCGAATTTTTAGCAAATGTTTGCAAGTTAAAAAGTAGAATTATTATAATTATTACATGCATAATTTCGGTTCATTTAGGAAGAATACGTTGTCTTGATTGTAAGGACATAAAAATAAAATAAAAACTTATGATATTTCATTCATAAAATAAAATTTGTTGTCAGTAAGTACACTTTATCAAGATCCGTTAGAAACAAAGAGCTGTACAAAATAAAATAAACATTTAAATGTTATGGTTATTGTTTACTTATCGAAAATCTTATCGGCTTTAAATAACTGTAACAAAAACCTCTTTAAACATAAGTGAGAAACATAAATGTTTATAACAAGTGCCGTCAGCTGAGGTGACAAAGCTGTTTTTTGTTACGGCGGGCGCAGTAAGAGAAAGGTTAAATAAACAAATTACACTAGACTTACCAGAAGATACTGTTTGTTTACTACCGACTAGAAATATGTGTATGCAGTTAAATAATGCTATGTTAAAAGCGATTCCGCACCCCGAGATAAAGTTAGTTGCTAAAGATTCCTTGGATTGTTCAAAATGTATGATAACGAAAGCCCGGGCGTGTTTACAAAAATATGAAGATGATGCGTCGATGACTGCTGGACTGGAGGAAACTATAATCATTAAAGAGGGAGCTAAAGTAATGCTTAGGATAAATATTGATGTTAGTTTAGGTTTAGTGAATGGGTCATTAGGCGTTGTACAAAAAGTGAGGTGGGGCCCGGAAGACCAAACAAAGCCTAAACAATTGGTAGTAAAATTCGCTAATAATTTGATTCACGAATTATAGCCTATTAAGTCAAAATTTGAGATCATACCCCGGGAATACGTGTACAGGGAACAATTCCCAATCTGTGTGGCGTATGCCCTAACAATTCACAAGAAAGGTCTAAGTTTAAAAAAATGCCCTCATGGACATTGGCGCCTCCATATTCACTTGTGGCCAAGCCTACGTGGCGCTTTCACGAGTAACCAATCTTCATGGGATGCACCTCATAAATGTTGACTTCAAGAGTATAAAAGCTCAAGCTTCAGCGATCACCGAATACAATCGGCTTAGGCGTAAATACCTGGCGAAGATCTTTCAGATTTTAAACCGTCTAAACCGTCTAAAAGAATAAATAATGAACGCGAATGGGCAATACGAAAAACTGTTGCTACTGTACAAGAATCAGAACCGGAAAAAAAAGAAAGATTTGTAATAATAAAAAAATTACTCCTAAAAAGAAAAAGAATGTGTCGAATAAGAAAATCTAATAAAATAAATCAATGTGCCCACGTTTCTACAAAAAGAAGTGAAATCCCACCAAAAACTTTCTGTAAAAAACTAGCCAAGTCTCGATGGAGCTGATTGTTTATCTATAAAAAGTCGTGCCAAGTCTAAGCTTCCTTACTGCGATTTCTTTATTATTATAGTTAATGTTGTGTGACTTGGCCGTTGAAGGCTACATGACACCCTTGCACCAATCTGTCGCCAGAACCGCTATCCATTGACGATGGAAAATTGCCACTTGGAAAACGTTGATTGAATAACCAGTCAATTGTAGGCTTGATAAAGCTGCGTATTTCAATAATAGTTTTGTATAGACGAGCCTGAAACAAACTGTATAAAAAATTATTTCCAGTACAGGCGGACTTCGAATCATTGTTATAAGTCCGTCTGTACGTTTTTTTTATGTTAGATCGGTGGTCGATTTGACGTGTTTTTTATTAGCCAATCAACGTTTTCCAAGTGGCAATTTTCCGTCAATGGATAGCGGTTCTGGCGACAGATTGGTGCAAGGGTGTCGTGTAGCACCTGATTTTGAACCCTTGTGTACCCTTCAACGGCCAAGTCACACAACATTAACTATAATAATAAAGAAATCGCAGTAAGGAAGCTTAGACTTGGCACGACTTTGTCTAGATTTCATTACTTTTTAGAGATAAACAAGCAGCTCCATCGAGACTTGGCTAGTTTTTTACAGAATGTTTTTGGTGGGATAATTTTCTATTTGAAATGTTATAATAATGGAAAAATAAGCCAAATTTATATTAGTTCTCTAACCTCCATGATATTAACATTACATATGTCAAAATGTCAATTCACTTTATAAAATTGTCAATGCTGAATTTACGTCAAAATGTTTTTCTGTATTTAGTGTCAAAATAATTATCCTCAATTTACCTGGGACGTGAATTCACCAAATAGCAACAATTAAGGGGAAATATAATCTCAAATGGCTTAGCAAGATCCTCCGTTATGCCGAAAATATTGCAGCATTAATTTTGAAATAAATATATGGTAAAGTTGAGGATTAATGTTAAGGACTATGTTAGACGAAAACACGATTCCGTAAAATTTTCTCGATAGAAAGAAAATCCAAAGTTACCTCCAAAATAAACAATAAACCGCTGTTATTAATAAAATATTTTAAATAAGATCATGAAACTTTGCATACTAACTGAACTAACTATAAAGCAGTGCTTATGTTATTTACTTTTTTTAAATACCATTATTTTCACTGTAAAAATAAATTACCTAAACTATCGGCTTCTTGAAGCTTGATTCCTGCCGCCCGGTCAGTTTCGCTTCGGCCTTTGAAGGGGGGAGGTTGTGTCGCTTACGATCAGAATACACATTACGCAACAGGACGACGTAAAATTAAAATGGGAAATAACCGTAATAAAAATAAGAAGCGACTAGGTTGGCGTTAAGGAACAGGCATAAATATGATAAACCTCATGAAATAAGTATCTAACCTACCTATCTACTTACAGTATTAGTGATTACAAACATGTCGGTACATAGCATACGACGCGCGGGGAAGTGGGGACGAAATTAGAATTTGAGCTGACTTACTATATCCCCTTAACAATAAATTATACGGTACGTGAGGGTAATATGGTCACCTTAAGCTTTGCCACCGTATATAAAACAAGTCGTTTATTATAACTAATATATTAAGAGTAAATTGCAAACAAGCTTTGGCAATAATTAGTAACACTTCGAAAAATCTACTTAAAAAAACGATCTACACTACACCATACTAAAATCGACTAAAATACTTACTATAATGTCAACTGTCACAATGGCGTCGATAAAGCATCGCCCTTTTAACCCTTTATTATTTGATTGACCGATGAAGAGCTATCGTATCACAAAACCAATTATGCAAACAAGGCTGTATTTTTTGTGTTACAGGAAAATGACCATATTAACCGGATGACCATATTACCCTCACGTACTATAGGTTACATTTTTTGTTGCACTGGCAACATGCTAGCAATTAGTAAAAAGGAAAAATTTCAAAATCACTCATACAATTATAAAGTTATTAAAAACTCAACACTTCAAACCAATCCACACTGCGTCGCGGATAGAGCTATCTTTAAAATAATGAATATGAGTACTTTTTAAATTGTAGCAAACTAATTATGACCGTCCAATTTTGCAGTCTCCTTGTATGGAAAGAACATCCATTTTAAGTAACAAGAATCCATTAAAAGCAAAAACTCTACTACACATAAAAGCATAGAAACGTATATTATGAATTGAATTAATTACTATGCTTGTTTTTATCTCATTTTGATAGGTATGTTCTTATTTCAATACAAATAATCACTTAATCTTGAGTTGAATTTATTTTATATTTTCATCCATATTTCATAATTAACCAAACTTAAAGGCGATTACAAAGTCTTACCGTGGGTATTATTTTTATAATAATGTCTAAAATTAAAATAAAAGAGCGCAAAAGAATGCTTTCAGCAGATTCAATCTGAAGTGCATTTATAGGGTTGGACTTCATGCTACCTGATGATTAATCTAAGATATTTATTCTGAATCTTGTCTAACATACTGAGAGCTGCCTTATTAGAAGGTCTTATTATCAAATAAATCTAAATGTCAAAATGACTTCGGATAAGGGTATTATTATAAGTGAGTTTGAATGGGAGCCCCACCAAGCTCCTGATAGTGTGCGTAAAACAAATAGCTTCTTATTGCATTTATCTGAAATGTAGGACAAGTGGGTAATAACAGACAGCTTTAAATCTAGAAAAACGGCTAGGAACAGAGTACATATTAAATTTAACACGTGAATTTCGGTAACATGTACTGGAGTAGTGCAGCGGACTAACTGCTCCTTAACCCTCTCTGAATTCAAATTCAAATTCTCTGAAATCTGAAACAGGCGAGGCCTGTGTGATGCCTAGCTGTTGGAGTATAGGCAGTAACGGTACTTTATTAACTTACGAGTATATAGCCTTTAAATTATGTGTAATACAACGTAGGGTCATTCTAAAGTTTGCGGAATGTGGGCTTAAGGAGTGGAATCAGCGACGTCCCCACTTATTACGTAGGTACTTACCCATTCCGCGAACTTAAAAACGCACCTACGTATAAAATACCTAATGTCGATTTTGTATCTCAGTTTTAGTTTAGTGTTCGTGTATCGCCACCTCCCTATTCGCACTATACTAAGGGAAAATCCCGTTCCAGGTGCTTCATGTTGAACATATTTTTTTTTTTTTATATATATATATATATGCACGGATTTAGGCTTCTATAAATTCGGTTTTACTGTTGTCGCACATCACCTTTCTGCTCAGATTCATGCTCAGGTTAAAGCTGTAGTCCAGTTGAAATTTCCGTAGTAGGTCAAAAATGTTTACTGCGCTTGTTGATTCATGTAAGTGTCATTAATTGCAATTATTTATGGCAACAAAAATTTTTCACATTCGTTTAGACGTTGCACTTGTTAGGTCAATCTTCCTGCAATCGCAATACATCATTACCGCCGGTCTGTTGAAAGGTCATTCTGGCCTTACCCACGGGTCAAAACACAGTAATAGATTTTCTAACACCTTTCGCATACTTTTGGCCAGTACTGACATATAGACATCTACATTTATCCTCGATTAATAAACAAAATGCAGATGCATTGTCACCCCTATAGACCAAGATAGAATGCCTCGTTTCCAGTAAAAAGGGTCTCTGGTTCTTAACACTAACCATACGAAACATAGCAGCATTAAGCCGCTATTAAACGCTGACATTCTGTGAGAAGGTGATCCCTTTCCGCTTGAGCCCACCCATTCGTGCTACAATCACAATACTTTAATATAAATTAATAGCTATAGAGTGTCTCTACCACTTAAAAAATAATTTAATTCCTAAAATAAAATTCATGTACACAGCCATATTTTTCAAACAACAAATGAGACGCCATATTTTTACAAAGAGTTGCATAAGTAACGCGTCCCCATATAGTTCACATGTCATTATAAGAATTGATTTCCTTTGTCTATGCTGTAAATCTAGTGTAGACGGAGGGTGCGCCTTGCAGACTACCGTTAATCACCGAACGTCGGGAATTTTCTCTGGACGTATAGCAACACGTGCTGCACCGCTGATAATGGGAGCACATTTACATTATATTATGGTGTTTGAAAACATAAATAAAGACATGACGTCTTTCTGAACAAAAAAAAGAAGAAGTTGAGTTTTACAAACTACATTCGTAATGAAGTTTTTGTATGATTGATGTGTTACATCACCTTTTTTTTTAAGAAATGCGAAAAATATAGTATAGGCATTGAGTTATATATACTTCGTAGGTACTAGAGAAGCTATTCTAAACAAAAAATGTGCACTACTCTGTATTCGCATATGCGCGGGAAACAGTAGAGTCGCGCATGCGCGGTTGATATAAACGCGAGAAAATTGTCATAACAAATAATTGTTTATGTAAATTGTATTGTTAATCGAGTACATTTTTTTAATTTTTGTTTATTTTACATATGTGCTAATTTAATATAAAATTATTATTAACGCCACTCCGCACTGCATGAATATCGAAGCCACAACAACAGGTGTACGGATTGCAATACAGTTCAGTTGAACATAGTGAGTGTTCGGAATGCCACATCTAGTGCGTAGTAAATATATATCGATGAGTATAGGTACTTGATGACGATTCACCGGTTAGCCAAAAATAAATTATGGATAAACTCCAGTCCACAAAGTAAGTTGTCACTCATGTGCTAAGAAGACTGAAGATTCCTTATCATTTTAGAAGATATGGTATGTCTCATTAGTTGCAATTATGATGCGTTATTCGAGATACTCAGTGCTCGATCTATTTGAGCGTTCAGAAATAGTGTTTCGTTCGTCTATGATACCGTTTAGTACCTCAGACGTCAGTCTCAGGTTATAGTATGAGTGGAGGGCAGTGTAGTAGATCACAGGTTCTGCACATGCTAAATGGATGCGGCAGCATGTTATGTTGAACATATCTCTCGGGTTGCTATTGTGTATAAGTTGTTTTATATGAAAATCGAATTATTTTTATATCCTCGGTTCCAGTTATGCAATGAAATTAACATTCATAAACATCTGGTATAGCACTACAAATATAAGGCAGTTGTGGCCCAAAAGTAAATATAAAAAGAATATAACCCCCTTTCCCCCAATCCCAAACAAAAAAAAAAAAAAACCAAAAATTTAATACCCTCCCCACTTTATTTTATAAAAAAAAAAAAAAAGGGGGGGGGGGAAAATATTATTAATTTTTTAGGATTAACCAAAATAATAAAAAAAAAAAAAATAAATAAAACCCCAAACCCCCCCCCAAAAAAAAAAAACAACCCCCCCCCACAAAAAAAAAAAATAAAAACGTACTAATTGTGTATATATACTTGTATTATAAATCCAAATGAGTATATATTATATGTGCCCATACATATAGAAAATATGTGCCCGTGTGTGTATGTGTATGTGTGTTATGCGTATGTATATATTTATGTATGTAAGTGTATATATCTATGTATATGTATATATATTATATGTGTGTGTATGTATGAAATGTAATTAAGGTAACCACTGAAAATCAGGGCTAGGATGTCACATCTTAGCGTTTCCTGAGTGGCAGTCCTATTGAATTCCCAAAAAAAGTTTTTTTAAGTTAGGTCTTCAGTTTTTTTAATGTATTTTGTATCTATCTGCTTTATCAAAATGATTTATTTTTCATTGTAAGTGTATATAATTAAGTCTACCTATAAGAATACCTAAATATAATATTTGTTTTGAGTATTTAGTGCTAATTTGTTAAGAAATGGCCAAATAAATATCTCTTTCTTTCTTTCCTTCAGTGCGTTTGCCATACAGTTTGAGTAGTTGCGTCTCAAGATACTGTGACGCCAGAGCGGGTGTTTGTTACGTACGCTGAACTATCTGCCCCACTGTTCGCGCGTCAAATAATTCTAAGTCTAACACTATAATTCATAATCGATGGGCGAACAGTTCCGCGAAATCCATCATTCAAAATTTGCCTAGAGATTTAATGTTAAATCAATCTTTCTTAACTTGTTATTTTCAGAAAGTTCTTTTATATAATATTGTATTGTACTTTGTTGTTACTTATTACTAAAAGTTAATACAAAGTGCCGTGATAGCTCAGGGGCTAAGTGCTTGCTGTAAATTTCACAGTACGCGAACAACGCGGGTTCGATCCCCGCCGGCACCAATGAAATTATTAATTGCAATTTTAAATATGATTTACCACGTGCTTGATGTTGAAAGAAAACATAGTTAGGAAATCTGATGATCTGAGAAATAGAAAACTATAATAAATGAAATTTTATTACAGAAGATGATAAGCATGCAGTGTCGCACATAGAATAGCAATTTTAAAACTAATTTAACTTTTTTGTTATTTTTTTAATTTCCATAATTCTTCCAAATTATGTTTCATGATATGAAACTAAAAACTAGGGGATTGTTTGGTTGATGAAATTCGGGTATTCAGAAACCACTCCTTGAAATCTGAAATGAAAAATCTTGTCTATGAATTCCAGAGTTAATCATCAGTGTAGCGCCTACGAAGAGTTCTGTTGCTCATATATTTTGAGCAGCCGACTGCGATACCAGTCCGCCAAAATTTGCAAAAAATGACTATTATGATTATAAAATGAGGTTATCAAAATATAGACATGTGGTAGACACGGCTTAGAATTTGAATTTTTGAGTTAAAGAGTTAGTTTTAAAGAATTAAATAGGAAGAGCAAAAAAATGTTTCTTTGAGTTAGGTGGTAAGGGGTAGGTGGAGAAATACGCTTAGAATCAGGAACGTTAAAACTAGCGTGAACGTACAATATAACAATTAAGGAAAGAGGTGATTGATAATCTATAACATGTATTTAGTCGATTTTATTGCAATTAAAAACTACACTTAACACTATTTCCTTAGGTGGCTTAGCGCTCCTTTTCTATTAAGGAATCTGGCTTGTATGGCAGCATCTTCAATGTTTACCTTAATTTTATTGGTTTTGAGTTTAGCTTCGTAGGCATTTAATTAATATCATATATTGTAATGGCTGATAAATTATTAAAAATATTTTTAACCTTAAAAAGGATTTTGTATTAAAAAAGACCCAAGGAAAAAATTAATTCATGATAATTAAATTAAAAATTCTTTGACAATAATAACAGAAGTAGAAATTCAACAATCTGAGATTAAGATGTTTTTATCGTTACAAAAATAATCAATAATAAATATCAGAAGTATAAATTTAGAATCAATCATAAACTTTTTTTAATTAATCTATGTCAATCAATTAAATTAAAAATAAAACAAATGAAAATGTAAATGCAATAATAATTATTAATCAAATGCTCATAAATGTTAGACAGAGATGATAAAGCGTATTACAAACCGCTAATGAAATTAGCCTCTTTATAAAACCTTCACAGTTCAAAGGTGTTAATTCATGTTACATTAGTCAAGGCCTGTTGTTAGTGCGATTAATAAACGAAATCGCATTAAAAAAACACGCTTAAGTTACCAAACCATTCGATAAAACTGTTACTGAAAACAAACTTCAAGGCTGGTCGAACATTCTTAATAAGGTAACCGTCTTTATATTATATTAAAGTAAAGTAACAACATATTGTAATTTGTCCAAGAATTGGACACAGGACATGTTCACAGACTTCACTTGTCCTCGAAATAGAATCGCTCAGGCGTTATTTTGCGAAAATCAATTATATTACACAAATGTTAAAAACCATTAGCTAAGATCCGCGTAGTAAAAAATAAAATAACGTATTTTACCTAGTTGGAAGAGCACCTCATGCCCTCTTTCAATCGCGTGAAATAGGGAGCGGGCAGGAGACGCTGTTTGGAACGTTCTCAGCTAATTAATTTTAAACATTTTTTATATAAAATAAGGGTGACAAACGAGCACACAGTCCACCTGATGATAAGTGAACGATGTGGCCCATAGACATATTTATCCTACATTAAGAATCAAAATGCAGGTGCGTTGTCACGCCTGAGGACTAAGATTGATTGCCTCGTCTCTAGTAAAAAGTATCTCCGGTTCTTTACACTAACCATACGAAACACAACACCCTGAAACTGCTATTTTACGCTGGTAATCTGTGAGAGTGTGGTCGAGCGACCCATTCGCGCTACAACTAATACAGTTGTAGCGTGGCTCTACCACGTATCTTTTACTGCCGAGCATGTGGTAGGTCGGCAGTCGGTGGTTTTTTGTGTTTTACTATTTATATGGGAACAGTCACTATTCACGTCATCCCGTGGGTGTCGTATGAGATGACAGAGGGAAACGAAACAACTATTAACAACTCGATATAACCAGCCTCTCAAATGAGGCAACTATGGCAAATGTCCCCACTATGAGGCAATCTATGGGGGAGGCCTATATTCAGTAATGGACTTTTGATAGGCTGTGACGATGACAGTGATTTCATTGGTGCCGTTGGAGATTTTTTTGAACCATTTGATGATCGAAACATTGAAGGAAAACAGTTTTATATTAATAATCTTAATATATATAAATTACGTGTCACGTTGTATGTCCGCGATGGACTCCTAAACTACTTAACTGATTTCAATCAAATTTGCACACCGTGTGCAGTTTGGTCCAACTTGAGAGATAGGATAGTTTTTTTGCCCATGAGTGACCCACAATTTTTTGGCGAATTTAAGGATTTTTAATAGGACATGATAAAGGGTCGTCGAAAAGGGCAAAACAACGTCTGCCTGGCAAGCTAGTATTATGTAAAAAGTCGGTGCTAAGACGTAGCGCATCGAAGAGTTAAAGCCCCGACTTTATGAGCTGTTATATCGATTTTTTTTTCGAGATTGATTTTACTTTTTTACCGACTTCAAAAAGGAGAAGGTATTCAATTCGACTGTATATTTTTTGTGTGTGTTACCTCAGAACTTTTCTCCGGGTAAACCGATTTTAATGACTATTTAGCTTATAGCTGGTGCTTCTCGTGTGTTCCCATATAAATTTAATCAAGATCTGACCAGTAGTTTTTGAGTTATCTCGAATAAAGCGTATTTTATTAACTTCGAATATATTGATTGGGTCGTGTTGAAGTCGGTTTTACAATTTTTTTCATTTTACCACTTGTAAAAGTCACAAGTCGTATGAATGTGTACATAGTCATCTTCATCCCTTATTTTCACCTTTAGTGATGGGTTTTTTCTTCAAATTGATAATTTATTTTAAATTGAAATTGAAATAAAAATATAACATTTTTATCACACAAACAATATCAACATACAAAGACAACGGCACTATGTGTAGTAGAATAGTAGATATACGGTTATAAATTCGAGCGGACCCTTCAAAGAACACTTAAAAAGAAATTAATTTTATGATTAATCCTGCTACATATTTTCAGTCCATTTAATGTTTGCATCTAAGATAGCCCGTACGGTTTGAGAATGGGATTATATATGGCGGCACATCGAGTCCGTACTTCAACATGCACAATACAAATAACGACAACCCGCTATTAACGTTATATCGTTATTATGTTAATTAAAACGTTAGGCATATTATTCGGTTAATTGGAAATTTCCTATTAACGGGAAATGTTTGAATAGAATTATTTAAACAAGTAGACACATTAATTTTAAAATAACATTTATACCCAGTGCCCCGCACTGGCTTCATTTGGATAATATTGCATTATTTATAAGTTTAGATTAGTCAATTAATCAAGAAGTTAAGTTCATATTAATTTAAATAACAGCCAAAAATATTTCAAATATGAGAAACAGGCAAGAAATCATAGATATAATAAGGAAGCTTTTAATATTTCTATGCAAGAAACTCTATAGACGTTTATTTTTTACATATAGTAATTTTTGAAAATTCAACTTTGCTACTTGAACCTTCATCAGAATTGTCTGAGAATACTTTGATTCCGGACATCCCATTGTTATCTTCATGATCATTGTTTGAATTACCTTGTTGGTTTTGGCCTTAAAAATCAACTCAGCACCCTTCAAAAATTCATTTCCATAACATGCGTGCTCAATAATCCATCTCCTTGGGTTCCGTGTCACCAAGTATATCACTGTTTATCTTGTATTCATTATTTGTTATTTCAGTATAGCACATACTCTATACTATATTATTATAGTGATAATTAGAAAAAGCATAGATTCAGTGATGGTATTACCATTTTTAAAGTGTTTTTAAAGTAAAAGTTAAAGTGACCATTATAGTTACTAATAATTAAATAGTTAAATCCCTGTGACAAAAAGACAGATGGCCGCAGTAACAAGGTTCCGTTGGGCACTCCCCCAGGTAGTGGTGGTGTAAGAATATCTACTATCCCATGCCATCACATGGGTGTCGTAAGAGGCGACAGGGGGATATAAATCAGGAGATGAGCAGCAGCATTTTCTTAATAACGACTAAGAATTAAAAAAAATTGTAGTTGCCAACCCGCTTGCGAAGCGTGACAACTATGGCAAAAATCCCCCATATGAGGTAATCTATAGGGGAGACTTATTCAGCAGTGGACTTTAATAGGATGTACGATACGGGGCACACTTTGGGTACGTAACCCTAAGAACGGATAAAACTTGACAAAATGAATATTGAATAGCGAATACAATATTTGTGATTTATTATTTTGTTATACACAATCTGTTCGAATCGTTAATTATAAACAAACGGATAGCTACTAGAAAAACTTGGTACTCATCATCTTTTTTAATTCGAATGACAATCCTGTTGCCATACCCGCCCTTGTATTACTATATTAAATTACTATATTGCAATGGGTGATAAGATCACCGGTATCACGTTATCCAAGTTGTCCAAGTGTTAGACCTGTGTGCACGCTAAATTAATGCAAATTTTTATAACTTTTATGCAATTATAATGCATCAAAATGCGCGGTGAAGTGGTGTGGAAAACATTCCAGGACAGATGTCCAAAAAGAATGTAGTAACTTTTCATTGCTAAGTAAAAATACGAAAATTATTGTTGATTTATTCAAATTATGAGCCATTGTAGGGGTCTATCTAAAACGGTGGCCGGTGAATAATGGCCGGTAATAAAATAAAAATTAATAAAAAGATTATTCAATTCACACACTGTGAAAAAATACTTATCTACTTTCAACCGTCTTCAGAAAAAAAAGGAGGTTCTCAGTTTGTCGGTATTTTTTCTTAGTTAAAGTTTATAGTTACCTAGTTAAATTAGTTCGATTGGTTTAACAAATCAGAACGGCTTACAATTTCAAAAGGACACTAAAAACAAGTTATTGTACGGATCCACTACAGTAATATATATTTGTCGTCGTTGTAAAATTTTTAATAAGAGGGCGAGCAGTGAGAGTGGTTCAAAAGTGCTGTCTTCGAAATATAGTACCAATTATTTTATGAGAACGGTTTTTAAAATCTCTGATTAGGTATTATTGATTCCCGTATATTCATTTTCATCAATTTGAAATAGAATCAACAAATCATTTAATTTAATTAGCAAGATGCATAATTTACAAATATGTAGACGCTTGTTTAAATTTTTTTACAAAGAACAATCAGGACCCTTAAACTTTAATTCAAAATAAATATAACAAATTAATTCATTTTAAAAATCAATAATAATGTAATAAATAAATGTTTTCGTTGTAACTGATTGATTTTGATTAAATATTATTTCTATGTTTTTAATTGAGTATTTTTCATAATGATAAAATCCATTTTATCGATAACGAATATTTTCTTTTATTAAGAAGAGCAACCCTAAAGATAGCCATAACAACGTAAATTGACCATTTGCAGCCACGCGTTCTTCCTCGTCCCCCGGCCCGCAGTAGTGAGTCGTATGCTTAGAAGAAATCTGCCTATACGCTCTCTAGTGGTTATATTCTCTATGGTGTGAGCATAGATAGCGACAGTGTGCGAGCAAGAGGTAAATAGAAGCGACGCCATTTTCAGTCCCATTCTTTAACCGCATAAGTAGTACATATATATTTTTCAATATTCATTAATATTCAAATTTCTGTTTTGTTTTGAGAGTGGACGACATCAATTTTCAGTAATCTTTAAGTGCTTTTCTTCAAAATACGAGTAGTAAAACGCAAAATAAAAATTACTTGTAATTTTTAAATATGCTGCAAAGAGCTTTTCATTTACATAACACATTTACAAAATTATTTTGAATTTCTCAATTTAATAGGCCAAAAAATCCGCTAAGTCTAAAATTTAAATTTTAAACCTCACGGCTGTATTTAGGTGTAGCTAATACTTTAAATGTGCCATATTACAATGAAAAAATATTTTTTTACAAACGTAAGATAAAACCGAGATTTAAGTAAATAGACAATTTTTTCGAGAATTGAACGTTTTTCTCTATGTAGAGAACACCAAAATGCATCCAGCCTCTTCATTTTCATAATTATAATCCAAAATTAATCAAGGAATTTAAGAACATCCATCCATGATTTAATTTTCATTTGAACACCTGCTTACAATTATACGAATACCAATCCACACAACGGGCAATAAGTCTTATAAGTCAAGACACACCTTTAAAATGTTTAAACTATTAAGTAATATGAATTTATAATGCGTACGTATTCATATGCCGCCATATAGTACTGAATATAATCCACTATCCAATATCACCTTTTGGATGTCGCAAGAGACGGCATAGGGAAATTAAATGAAAAATTGCCAGCAGCATAGTCCTAGGGTATGTTCCGAAATACAACACAGTACACTGTCGAATGCGAATGACGTCATAAATCGACGCCATATTGGTGATTCGTTATATAATGAAAAAATTCATTATATAATTCGAAATATGGTGGAATACGATATCAATTAATGACGTCATTCGCATTCGACAGTGTACTGTGTTGTATTTCGGAACATACATAACAGCTTAAAATTATTTAAAAAAACAACTGCGATTGCCAATCTGCCTGTTACTACGAGGCAATTTATAGGAAGGCCTGTGTTCAGCAGTAGACTTTGGAAAGGCTGTAATGAATATGCAATCTTTTACTAAGGCGAGCTAACGCAAATATATCTACATATTGCGATATTATCTATTCGGGCAAATGCGTGATAGAAATAGTGACTTTAAAAAATAATGTAAAGTAAAGGTAAAAATAAAAAGTATCCAGGAGAAATCTTTGGTAAATCTTTTATTATATTACTCAAATTGACTATTTTCATAGCTTTCTTTTTTTCTATGTTATACAACATGTAACATAATTAACGCACTTTGAGAAAGTAGTTTTTTCAGAATCGTTTACTGAATCGATTTCTATCGTTTTTAATATAGGTAATTTTTTATCCCAAAAATGATTAAAACTACGTAAAATACAGTCACACTAAATCTCTACGGTCAAAACAAACTGAAATGGACCGTAACTTAAGGCAATAAGACTTAAGAGTGCAGTTTTATTTGTATTATTACTAATTCTGTCATTCAATAAAAATAAAGAAAAATGAACTTTATTTCAAGCTTCTTAAAGTCTTTGCGTTCGTGGATTTGTACTGTGACCACAACATTCTTCCAGAATTAGTATAACTAATTTGATAATTAATCAGTGCAAAAAAATGTTTAACTAAAAATTTAGTGTATGTATTATGATTATAACATAATATACTAATTGGGGTGTCTGAGGGTGTGCGTTAATTACGTTACATATTATATAAAGTTTATACTGAACTTATTGTTGTACATGAAAGTATTGTAGTTTATAAAGAAAACTGATTGATATTTTTCTTCATAAAATACAGAAAAAATTGGGTACGTAGATGCGATTATTTTAATTTGTTTTGTTTACAACTGCCACACAAGCAAACAGCAAATCAGTTACTTAAATATTGATAATAATCAGTAGACCAATGAATCGTTTCACTAGTGCACGAACGGATATAAAATTCTATTTGGAACGTAAGTTGCGTTTAACATGTCGCTTCTTAAGTGGCCTACAGTAAACATTTAGTCTATTAAACGTCTTTTCATTCACTTTAAATGCCAAGGTCTAAAAATCTCAAATACTGCATTTAAACTAAACAAAACACGGAATGTACGATACAAAAAATGCTATTTGTTAATAGTAAAAGCTTTTACCAATGTTGTGTGAGTTTTACTACTACTTTTAGAAACGTTTATTTATTAATTAAAACCATTTTCTCAGACGTAACGAAGAAGAAAGGTATATTTTTTAAGGTCTCCTGGTTGTCGGACAAGGCTTTGACGACTGAGTAATGTGATGCGTAGAGCCGCGCTGCAGTTATATTATGGCTGTAACAGGAAATATTCGAATCATTCGGAGTAGGACTATGGTTCCACAGAATTGGAGAGTAAAATAACAGCATAATTATGGAGTGTAGAAGTAAGGAGTACAGACTGTGTATTAAAAAGTGTCCATAGAAAACCGTTAAATAAGGGTGGCGCCACTATAGCTACGGACTAAATTTTAAAACACGTGTCGAAAAATGTTACTGCGATAGATGACTTTTTCGAGGTTATATTTACTAAATGAAATTATTTTAGATTTTCGAGCTGCTGATCAGTTTAGCAGCACACTTCAAACCGTCGACAACTGCTAAGTTCATTTCATCCCAATAGCTACTCCAGCGCTGTTGTGGAGAGTTTTTGAACTGTTATTTACTGCTTACAGATGACCACCTTTTCAACTATTCTACTATGGGAGTTGGTACTTCTTACTTCTACACTCCATAAGCAAAATACTGCAATGTTTCGTAAGGCGGGAGTAGAAAACCGAACACCTTTTTTGTTGGTAAATAAAACATTAAGTCTTTGTTCTCAATGGTAAAAGTGCATACTGTGCACTTTGATGTTTAATCAAGCATAAATGTAGGTGTCATGAGGTCACATCATCGACTCACCGTCAGGTAGTCTTTGTGCCCGTTTTTCATATTTACTTCTATAAGAATTAAAAAAGTAATATTTTTTGCATCTGATTTGTGTTTGGCATTCATACCATGCCATATCTAGTGATAGTTCAGCATGTTCATGTAACAATGTGGTGAATTTGGGCAAATGAATGCCAAATCCTAAAATGGTTTATTTTCATACAGTAGTGGGATAATGTAATGCAATTTAAAATTTCAATAAGTAATTGTAACTTGCGATTGTTGTTTGTTGTCATTTGGAGAAACTTTATCTTCATTTATGTGGGATCGACACATCATGTACTCGTTTTAACTTGTTTTCAATCTATTTAAATAAAAATGAAAAATAAGTGAAACATTGTACATATGTCAATAATATATTTGAGTATATGACTTTTTTTTACAAACGTCAAAGTTCACTTACGCAATCGTTGTTTACGCTATTGCGGTTAGTAGTGACTTGGCTCACTTATGCTGATGACTAAAAGGATCCAATCCTACGGCAAAAAAGGATGAAGAATAATAAGCTTAAAGCCGTTGTAATGACTCAATCCTTCGGTGATGTAATGCTTTGTAATTGATTCGATGATTCGCTCCTAAGATCATCACACTAGTGTTTGCAGTGTTTAAATTAATTATCGATATATCTATTAAGAATTTGGCATTACAGCCGAATGCGATCCTTAGCCAAGACAAAGATCTGTCGTTTTACATTCAAGGAAAGTTCTAAAGTAAAAGTATAATATTATTCCATGTGTGAAAGTTATTTTTCAATTTTAATGATATAGGTATTCCTATAATATTTTTATTTTATGTATAAAGTACGAGTTACAATAAATTAAAACAAAACACTTTTTCTTTCATATGATTACGCGACAGAAACACAAAATATTTATAATAGATACATAATTATCAAATAACCGATCAAAATCAGACGTCTTTTCTTTTTTGATGTTATAAATGATATATGTCTAGATTATAAAATCTATAGACCTTTCGAAATCTTTTTACTCAGTAAAAAATATTGTTCAAAATGAATGCATAGTTGGTTAAATTCTTGACTATAACGATGTAAAAACAAAATGAAAAATATATCCACATACGTATTTGTAATTACTACTTTAAAGAATGGAAACTTCCATCGATATCGAAGTATTTCAAGTTCTACACTAAAAGCATTTGGCCGCAGTTTTCCACGTCACAAGTATTTTCAACGTCATCAGTTACGTTTTATTTGTTGCCAAATCAAGAGGACATCGAAATTGAAAACTTGCAGTTGTCTTGCACTTTGTGATCCTGGAAAATATTTTAGTTTTTTACGAAGAGTGTTAGTAATACGAACAGATGAAATAATATTAAAATTTAAGAAAACTTGAAATACATGCATTGATCATGATTCTAGAGATGATGACTTGGCCACAGTCATAAAATGAAGATAAAATTATTTTATTTTATCTTGGTGATCCTCATCAGGATACTAGGATAAAGTTATTAAATTATTGTAGGACCTTGATATGAGTGCAAATTTCAGATCAGAGAGACAGAGAGAGAGAGAGAGAGAGAGTCAGTCGGCAGTCTACAAGTTCGTGAATTTTTTTTTAAAAGATTCCGTTACATACATAGATATATACTAATATACGCGAGACTTTTAAAAACGTTGAGTTGAAATTCATTTTCCCTTTACGGAGCAACGTGGTTCTAAAATTTTAGTAAGTATACAAATAACAGTAATTATAATTTTAGGATATACTTTTTACGTGATTTAAATTGATCTCTCTGGTGTTGCAGTTGTTCATGGGCGGTGGTAGTCACTTTCCACCAGGTGACCAGCATATCCATTTGCCCCCCGTCTTATTAAAAAAAAACTTATGGAAGAATCGCTGGAGGACCTAAGCACTATGCTCAATAACCTCAATAGTGCCTCCCAACGATGATGTGTAACGTTCATGTCACACCAATGCCGACAGCTATTGGCACTAAGCTCAAAGTTATTGACTATTTGTTCGAGGTAAACATACTCAATGCTTACATGGGACAAATAAACCGACTAGGTAAGTCCAAGTTTGACCGTACATCGGCGCATTCAACTCGGCTGGGCAGCGCAGGTATACCTCAAAACTTGAAAATTGTACAACCAGTGTGTGGGTAAGAGTGACGACTTGGTAAGGAGTGCAGGAAGCCGATGGATCCAGGTCGTTCAGGACCAACCTACCTGGCATTTCCTGAGGAAGGCCTATGTTCAGCAGTAAACTTGTGAAGGGCTGTAGTGATGATGATGATGATTATTAAAATAACTAACATCCGTAAAGATCTTCTGTCTGTAAAGAGCTTATTGTCGAACATTGGTTTCTTCCACTACTTACATGATTTTCCGTAATCATCACCCTCATAAGGTTAGGCGCTTACAGTACCAGACATCTCACGTTTTTCTTTTTCTCGTCGCCTGAGTGGATATTTCATATCTGGTATCGTTACTACGTGATCCCTAGTGGTGGCGATGTAAGGGCATCCATCACCCCATTTCGTGTATATATAAAAGCTTTGGTGGTACTTGTCTTTAAGAGACATATTCCCCATATGTCGGACATGAATAACTACAGACAGATTTCGCTAACTACTATCATCGAAAAAGTGTTTAACAGTGTGCTAAACCAATATCTGAAGAAGACGTTAAGTTAAAAAAATTAAAACGAAAATAAAAAAAAATTTATAAAAAAAAAAAAAAAAAAAAAAAGAAAAAAACGCGAAACCCCCCCCCACAAAAAACACAAAAGAGGAAAAAAAAAAAAAAAAAAAAAAAAAAAAAAAAGACGTTAAGGTGCATGCTGCTCAATGTAGATTTCGGTCCGAACTGTCGACAGAAAATGCCTTTTTGAATCTGATAACTAGAATGACAGAAAACTCCCGACTATGCTTATTTTCTGATTTGGTACCATATGATAATCTATAGCTTAAGTTAAGTAATACAGGATTGCCACCAGAAGTCAACTCACTTTTAAAATATTAGTAGGAGGCCCTCGAATGCGTACTTGCGGATTGAGTACTTCTATAATGTGGCTATAACATGACGCATTTAATTAGATACTTAAATACGTTTTAACACTTCATGAAATATTTAATTTTTTTAATTGAAATCAATACGAGTGGAACTTAAAACGAAATTAAATAAATAAATAAATGATTGTCTGTGCATCTGTTAGTGACCGTGATACTTCTGAACCACTTAACAGATTGAGTTAATACCTATATTATCCGATAGGAAGCGCTGTATTAAAATTATTGACAAATTCTAAATTTATGAACCGAAATGATTCATATTTATGATATAATATGTCCGTTTAGTGTCAGAAAGAAAACAACAAAATCACAGGTGGCATGCTAACGCGTATTAAAAAACCGGGAAGGACAGAACAATGACTGCAAAACCATCCAGTATTTCAATAAAACAGACTCAATTGTAATGAATACTAAACAGTACTTTGTCCGACTTCAAAAAAGAGAAAAAAAAGTTCTATATCAATTCGAGTGCAAGTCCTTTTTTTGTAGGGTGCTCGAAATCTTCGTCAACTGTGGACTAATGTAATTAATCTTTTTTATAATGTTTGTATAATAAAGATTATTCTTTCTTTAGGGGTGGTCTCAGACAAATTTGGAAAAAATATTTTACCTCTAAGGTTGAAAAATATATAATAATATAGGGGGTGAAGTTTTTATTGTAACTATGCCGAAACTATAAAAACTATAAAAACTATGTAACTACGAACGAACGCCGTGTAGTGGCGGTTGAGAATATCCACTACCCCATATCTTCCCGTGGGTGTCGTAAGAGGCGACAGAGGGAGACAGGCAGGAGATGGGCAGCAGCATCTTCCTGATAACAACTGTGTTATAATAAAAAACTGCGGTTGCCAACCCGCTCGCCAAGCGTGGCAACTATGGCAAATATCCCCCCATGAATAACGACGCAAAAAAACGGCCCCCAGTTCCCGGTGGCCCCGCTATTCCTGGATACGGTGGCGACCATGGTAACGGCGGGGCAGGGGGTGCTAAGAATCTCCGGTGGAGGTTCGGTTGCCACCTACGACGACTCGACCTGGCAACATATAACGCACGCACCCTGAGGACTGACGAGAAGATACTGGAGCTGGAAGAAGAGGTAGACAAGTTGCGCTGGCATATTATTGGATTATCCGAGGTCCGAAGACAGGGGGAGGATACGGCAATCCTCGAGTCCGGCAACTTGTTCTACCACCGGGAGGGCGACCATCTGTCCCAAGGAGGTGTCGGATTTATCGTCCACAAGTCTCTCGTCAACAACGTTGTAAAGATTGGGAGTGTGTCGACGAGGGTCGCGTACCTGATACTCAGAATCACCAAACGGTATTCGCTGAAGGTCATACAGGTTTACGCACCAACCTCGGCACATCCCGATGAGGAGGTGGAGGAAATGTATGAGGATATTTCCAGAGCCATGCATTCCTCCAAAACCCACTACACGGTGTTGATGGGAGACTTCAACGCAAAACTGGGCACAAGAGAAAGCGGTGAGCTGAGGGTGGGGAAATTTGGAGTAGGGCATCGGAACCGAAGGGGCCAGCAGCTGGCCGACTTTATGGAGAAAGAGGGACTCTTTATGATGAACTCTTTCTTCCAGAAGCGGCCCCACAGGAATTGGACCTGGTCGAGCCCCGACGGTTCGACAAAAAATGAGATTGACTTCATTATGACGACCAGACGCCAACTGTTCAGTGATGTCTCAGTGATCGCAAGGGTGAAAACTGGCAGCGATCACCGAATGGCTAGAGGCACACTGAACCTAAACGTTAAGTTGGAGAGGTCTCGTCTAATGAAGTCAACGCTCCGGTCCCCCTCGTGCTCTAATCCAGAATCCCGAAACCTTTCAGCTCGAGTTACAAAACCGCTTTCAGTGCCTAGAGAATTGCAATGCAGTGGACGATATGAATGACAAGCTCGTGGAAACTGTCCATGCGGTCGGAGCTAAGTTCTGCAAGACCCGCCGCAGAAGAACACAAAAACTCTCCGATCACACTCTTAATCTCATGGCTGTTAGACGGGAGATGAGGCTGCAATTGTCAACAGATTTGACAGCATACAGGCAGCTGAACAGACAGATCTCCAAATGCATGCGGCGAGACTTACGCAACTTTAATACTGCTCGTATTAAAGAAGCGATCGAGCGGAACCAGGGCTCCAAAGTCTTTGCCAGAGATCTGTCTGCCAGAAGAAGCCAACTGTCAAGGCTGAAGACTGAGTGTGGCAACATCGTTTCCGGGACACCTGAGATTCTGAGTGAGATTGAGAGGTTCTATGGGCAGCTGTACACATCATCGTTGGAGCTACACGCAAGTGTGAGTAACGATCCAAGAGCAAGTCTTATCCGACACTATTCCGATGATATCCCGGACGTCAGTCTGAGCGAGATTAGAATGGCTCTCCACCACCTTAAAAACGGCAAGGCCCCGGGCGAGGATGGAATTACAGCGGAGCTTCTGAAAGCGGGTGGAACACCGGTACTTGAAGTCCTTCAGAAGCTCTTCAATTCCGTCCTCCATGGTGGCATTACTCCGGAGGCGTGGAGCAGAAGCGCGGTGGTCTTGTTCTTTAAGAAAGGCGACAACGCTCTCTTGAAGAACTACAGACCGATTTCCCTTCTGAGCCGCGTCTACGTGCTGTTTTCGAGAGTCATTACGAATCGTCTCGCACGCAGACTCGACGACTTCCAGCCTCCCGAACAAGCCGGTTTCCGAAAAGGCTTCAGTACCATAGACCACATACATACCCTTCGGCAAATTGTACAGAAGTCCGAAGAGTACAATCTGCCACTTTGCCTGGCGTATGTGGACTATGAGAAAGCCTTTGATTCCGTCGAAATTTGGGCGGTGCTACAGTCTCTTCAGCGGTGCCTAGTTGACTGTCGGTATATTGAAGTGCTGAAATGTTTGTACAGTAGGGCTACGATGGCTATACGAGTACAGAACCAGAGTACGAAACCTATCCAACTGCAGAGAGGTGTAAGACAGGGTGATGTTATATCCCCGAAACTCTTCACCGCTGCATTGGAAGACGTTTTCAAGCTACTGGACTGGAAAGGATACGGTATTAACATCAATGGCGAGTACATCACTCACCTTCGATTTGCCGACGATATAGTTCTTATGGCAGAATCGCTGGAGGACCTTAGCACTATGCTCAATAACCTCAATGGTGCCTCCCAACGGATAGGTCTTAAGATGAACATGGACAAAACAAAGATCATGTTTAATGTCCATGTCACACCTATGCCGGTAATTGTTGGGAGCACTATGCTCGAAGTTGTTGACGAGTACGTTTACCTGGGACAAATAGTCCGACTAGGTAAGTCCAACTTCGACCGAGAGGTCAATCGACGGATTCAACTCGGCTGGGCAGCGTTCGGGAAATTACGACACATCTTCTCATCAGGTATACCTCAATCTCTGAAAACTAAAGTGTACAACCAGTGCGTGTTGCCAGTGATGACTTACGGATCTGAGACGTGGTCCTTCACCGCTGGCCGTATGAGGACGCTCAAGGCCGCTCAGCGAGCTATGGAGAGGGCTATGCTCGGAGTTTCACTGCGTGATAGACTCAGAAATGAGGATTTCCGCAGGAAAAAAAAAAAAAAAAAAACCCCCCAAAAAACCAACTCCAGCGGGGAAAGAAAAAAAAAATTAAAAAAAATTAAATTTTTTTTTTAATTGAATAATAATATTATTTAAAAATAAAAAAAAAATAAATAATTAATTAAATAAATAAAAAATATATTAATTAATTAAAAAAAAAAAAAAAAAATTAAAATTTTTTTTTTTTTTAAATTAAAAAATTAAATAAATATTATAATAAAAAAAAAAAATATTTATATTATAAAGAGGAAAAAAAAAAAATTAAAAATTATAAAAAATTAATATAAAATAAAAAAAAAAAAAATTTTAAAAAAAAAAAAAAAATTTAAATTTAATTGAAACCAGAGTGACCGACATAGCCCAACGGATTAGTAAGCTGAAGTGGCAATGGGCCGGCCATATAGCTCGAAGAACCGATAACCGATGGGGAAGAAAGGTTCTCGAGTGGCAGCCTCGTACCGGTAGGCGTAGTGTAGGGCGACCCCCCACTAGATGGAGTGACGACCTGGTAAGACATGCAGGAAGTCGATGGATGCAGGTGGCTCAGGACCGTGCTTTGTGGCATACCTTGGGGGAGGCCTATGGTCAGCAGTGGACTTGTGAAGGGCTGTAATGATGATGATGATGATTTAAACGAAATTCGAGCTTCTGATATTCCTTATTGAAAGTATTAGTCTTTTAATAAAAAAATAAAGCTGGTTAATCTAAAAATAATAAAATTATTTCCGTGTAATTATCTATAATACGGAAAATGTTTTAATGCTTTGAAATCGGCTTTTGATTTATATTAAAAGACTAATATTAATAAATTAAGTTTTCCGTCGCTTAACGACCGAAAGCGCGGAGCGTAGAGCTTTACATAAAGTTCACGCGTCGCTAATGTATTCCACGACCGTTGAGCTCATGGCCTTTAATAGAATTCTCAATCAGCTCAAATGCTTCAACGTTATTATAGACATAAGACGAGTTAAGAAACCTTTAAACGTAGACAACCTGCTCACAGAACCACTTGCCGCATATTTATATTATTTTAGTAATTTGACCTATGCTAAACTACTAACCTAGCAATTCCCGTTGTTTTTATTACATCATTACTATTTTTAAAATACTTCCATAGACCGTATAAAAATTGTAAGGCCTTACATACGTGACTTGAATTTTAGTTTCATTCGAACATTAGGGTTTTCTATTTCTAACAAACTTGATACGCACGTTCAGTATAACATCGGCTTATAGTAAAAATTTAGTGACCAAAATCAAAACATGAGAAATCAATTAATTATTTTTTACTTTATTTTTATTGAATACCGTATATCATCTTATGTATGACAGAAACAAAAATAAGTCAAATACTCTTTTAAATAATTTTATATTTGATTAAAACTACTTTTACGGATTTTATCGCGTTTATTTTTTTAACTTTTTATTTTTAATTCCCGACGTTTCGGGCGCTTTCCAGCACCCATGGTCACGGGGGACTGAGATGACTGACGTCCCGATGTCATAGTTAAACCCGGAGTACCTTCAGCTTTTTTAATTATTGTTTATGGTCCGATCTATGCAAAATGAACTGACTATGTCCTGAGGTCTTGCAGTGGTATGCTTGGGTTTAGTTTTAATTTTATTGATTATAGGATCCCAAGCAGGTGGTAGTACCCAGCCTCCTTCTCTATTGAAATTAGGATGTTTTTTAATTTCAATAGCCTCACGTATCATCCTTGGTAGGAATCGGTGTTCTTTCGCGAGGATTTGTGGTCTATCAAATCTGATGTAATGGTTGGGGCCGTCTAGGATATGATCACAAACTGCAGACTTCCCGGAACGTTGATGCTTCACATCAGCTATATGTTCTTTTACGCGAGTCCTAATTGATCTTTTGGTTTGTCCTATATAAGAGAGACCACATTCACAATCAAGCTTGTACACTCCTGCATCTTCTAGAGGAATATGACACTTGACGGATGGTAGGTACTGACTAATCTTCTTCGGCGGCTTGTAGAATGTTCTAATAGAAGCTCGCTTCAAGATATAGCCAATCTTGTCTGTGACACCTCTGACATATGGTAGTACAGCAGGCACACGCTCGACTGTGGCCGGCTTCACTCGGTCACTGTGACGTAGGCGCGGGACCCGAAGCTTGTTGTCGTGCAGAACTTGCTTGACGTGCTGAAGCTCGGCGGCCAGGTGTTTGCTGTCACAGATCCCTCGTGCTCTCTGTAACAAGGGGATTTGTGACAGCAAACACCTGGCCGCCGAGCTTCAGCACGTCAAGCAAGTTCTGCACGACAACAAGCTTCGGGTCCCGCGCCTACGTCACAGTGACCGAGTGAAGCCGGCCACAGTCGAGCGTGTGCCTGCTGTACTACCATATGTCAGAGGTGTCACAGACAAGATTGGCTATATCTTGAAGCGAGCTTCTATTAGAACATTCTACAAGCCGCCGAAGAAGATTAGTCAGTACCACCATCCGTCAAGTGTCATATTCCTCTACAAGATGCAGGAGGTGTACAAGCTTGATTGTGAATGTGGTCTCTCTTATATAGGACAAACCAAAAGATCAATTAGGACTCGCGTAAAAGAACATATAGCTGATGTGAAGCATCAACGTTCCGGGAAGTCTGCAGTTTGTGATTATATCCTAGACGGCCGTAACCATTACATCAGATTTGATAGACCACAAATCCTCGCGAAAGAACACCGATTCCTACCAAGGATGATACGTGAGGCTATTGAAATTAAAAAAACATCCTAATTTCAATAGAGAAGGAGGCTGGGTACTACCACCTGCTTGGGATCCTATAATCAATAAAATTAAAACTAAACCCAAGCATACCACTGCAAGACCTCAGGACATAGTCAGTTCATTTTGCATAGATCGGACCATAAACAATAATTAAAAAAGCTGAAGGTACTCCGGGTTTAACAATGACATCGGGACGTCAGTCATCTCAGTCCCCCGTGACCATGGGTGCTGGAAAGCGCCCGAAACGTCGGGAATTAAAAAATAAAAAGTTAAAAAAATAAACGCGATAAAATCCGTAAAAGTAGTTTTAATCATGTGCAATGTTCGCGTAAATATAAGAAATCATTAATTTTATATTTTTATAAGTAATATAAATTAAAAGTTATTTCTTTCAACGAAACATGTCTATATTATGTAGTTACTTGTTTCAAATTTTTTATAGAAGTAGCTTAAACTTTTTTTACGATACTGTAATCAGATTATCGTGAACCGTTAGTGCCCTTGCTGGATTTTCCTTGCTCATAACTTTCGCATAGCGGCATCAAGATTTATTTTCTTAAGACCGTGGCCTATAGCGTGGCCAAAAATCTTTGGAAACTTCGACTGACAATGTAACTTATTACTTGATTTATAACGGATGTAGTCAAGTTATGTATTGGTGAAGTAGTTGTAAAGTTACGGTTTGCAAACGTCCCAATGCTAGGCACATGTCTCCTAATCTCAGAGAGAGTTTTAGCGCATGTAAATATCCACTATTCACAAAATAAAAAATAAAAAATTGCTTTTGAAAAAGTGGAGGGTACTAGACAGTATTTTTCTTTTGTGTAGCACATTACATGATTTGGCCACTTTTTTATTAAGTCATTTTCTTGCTTGTCTGTCTGTCTGTCGAATTGTTTGGAATTTAGTAATTGATTTTAAACTAACTTCCCGATTAGCTGGAACCTTTACATTTTGAATATTTTAATAATTAAATTTGGATTGCAAAAATATGATGAAAAAGGTAGTAAGGTCAGGTGGGAAAAGAGGGACACCAGGGGCACCAAGTGCTTATGACTATGAACTTTTCTTCAATAAAACAGTGAAGGTGAAATAGTTTGAACGGTTTTCAATGGATATCGCTACGTGACTCAGAAGCCATAAAAAATGAATACACGTTTGACAGTTGTGAATTCGACTAGTACAAAGTTAGGGCGTTTTTTTTACGAGCCAATAATTTTGTGAAAAAGGAGTGCTGGAAATATTTTGAATGTAATGATATACGGAGAAAACTGTAATTATTTCTTTTTATTAACCATTTTAGTTTAAAAACAACTATTAAAATGAGTTTATTTCGCTTGAATATCTAAATCTCCAAAAAAAATAGCTGGGGTAAGGGGCTCACTATTCAAGGTGAAAGAGGAACATATGATGTTTCTTTTACACCATGTCAGGGGTAACACACATTTTGAATAATTTATTATTACATTATAGGTAGATTAAATGAAAAGATTTGAC
This sequence comes from Parnassius apollo, assembly GCA_907164705.1. NCBI lineage: Eukaryota > Metazoa > Arthropoda > Insecta > Lepidoptera > Papilionidae > Parnassius > Parnassius apollo. Next base: position 4,902,099 of record CAJQZP010000209.1, read on the forward strand.
TGACTGTTTTGTACCTACTACAATTTTAAATTATAACTAAACTAGAAATTTCCCGCAACTTCGTCCACGTGAAACTTAACTATTTTTGTGTTAAATATTTTTTTAAATCGGACTTGTAGTTTTTGAATTATCTAAATCATAACAAACAAATAAAAAATCAAATGTTTTCTTTTTATTAAATCCGTTTAGATAAATAAAGTTTCATGCATTTTGTATACGTCCCTTTCCTTTTAATTGTAATATTTTGTTATATAGCACTTTTGGACTGTTGCGGGAATGATATACATATATGATAAAACATGCCGCGAAAATATATATGAAAATCTGATAGAAGCAGATATGATAATGATAAATTAAGTGAGGCTGTCAATGCGGTAAAAAATGGCACACTATCTGCATACGCCGCATCAAAACTTTATAATATACCAAGAGCAATAATTGTTAACCGTGTATACGACCGCAAAGGTTTAAAATCCAATGGTCATTGTTATTTTTAAAGAATAACTAGGGAAAACTAGTTAGGGACATATATTACTGTTTGTATGATTAAATAAATATAGAATTATAACTAGTCAACTTCTTTTTAGTTTGCCACCCCAGATCGAACCTGTATGTCCCTCTTACCCCGAATTGATTTATTCTTCTTTTTCATTTCAAACGATACCTTATTTAATCGATTGTAAGATCCAATTTTGATCGAAGCAGTTCTACGTACAAATTAACGAACATTTAGCAATAAATATTTTAATTCAAACTGCAATCTTAAGAAATACAATGACTGTCCCTCTTACCCCATGTGAGGGGGGAAGAGGAACGTTTACTTAATCTTCACATTTACGTCAATATCGTCGTAAGAACTGATAATAAATAGCGTAATGACATTTTGCACATGTGAAGCTGATACATAAAGGCAAGTTTTGTTTGTTTCAAAGATCTTAAAAGACTTTAGTTGTTCTTCCTAGCAGTCAAAATATTTTACTGAAAATAAAGTATGTTCCACTTACCCCACCTGACCTTATATTATTTTTTTAACATAAAACTTTTAAAAAATGTCACTTGTTTTTTTTAACCAATAAACAAATTCAATCCGATCTATATTTATTGAAAACGATTCATTATTTTAAATAGCCTCAATATTTTTTATAATTTAGTTGATAAGAAATAAAGATGTGTATAATTTTATATACAATCATTACCTCTTGGAAATATATCAGGGCTCGTGGCCTTGTGGCCGCAAGCAGACAAATTACCGATCATTTCAAGACGCCTCGCATCTTTAGTCATGGATCTTATTAATATATGTCAAGTTTATTTTAAATATTTATTCCAGCATTTTCCAGTAATTTATTAAACTCAAAATTGAATGAATAAAAGATTGTTTTTTTTTAAATTATGTTCAAACTTTATGACACTTAAAGGCGGACTCTAGACCACAAATTAAATAACGTTACTACGTAACTTAGACGGCAATTCAGCAAAACATGCGTTTCGTAAATGATCATATATAATGAATGAATAAATATACTTTATTGTACAGCACAAACAAATTTACAAAGAACTTATCGAAGAGCAGATTACATGTACAATTTGGCGGCCTTATCGCCATATAGATATCTCTTCCAGACAACTAAAAATCTGATATATAAGACTAGAATGATATATAAGCGGAATGAGGAACACTTTCTAAAGAGTGAACAATCTAACAATGTTAGAAGCAGATAATTTTTCTTGTACTTTTGATGTGTAGCAAAAACAAACTTTTGTTTAAAGAAATATTTCTTATGTTTTTTGACAATCCGAAGACGATCATGCCTGCTTGTCAGTCATAGCTGGTAGGATAAAGTCAAAACCAACCACGCCCGGCTAGCCCCATTTTTTTTTTTGTAAAATTTTTTTTTATAAAAAAAAAAAAAAAAAAAAAAAAAAAAAAAAAATGAAAAAAATCCCCCCCCCCCCCCCCTCCCCTGAATGAATTGTCAATCAACCGATAGCACGTAGTTGTATGTTATTAGCATCAATCATTTTAAACGATCATGCATGCACGGCAGCACTTAAAGCGTGTCCTGCCGCAATGCCGTTTAGAACTCACATAATATATCTTTGAAAGAATTGATTTCATTCATACATTCGAAACAGCTTATAAAAAACCCGCTTTGCCTTGTACAAGCAGTGTAAGAGAATCTACTTTCCCATGTTTTGCGAAGTGACGTTTTTCTTTGTTTCTCAGATTTCACTTCCAAACAATACAACATATAGGTATGTCTTATTCAAGGCATTTAATTCGTCTAGCTGAACCTTAAGATAAGAATAAATCTTAACATTACATTAAAAATAAATTAATAAAAACCATACATAATAATTATCACTACTCTGTGACGAATGGTTTTACGTACTGCTGACTTCATAACGAAAGGTGTGTCGCATTGGAATTTGCGACACATAGCAACCGATTTCCACGTCACATAGATTGCGTTTTCAATTTAATTATCACTTTAATGCTTCATGCTTTAATTACATGGTATCGGGTATTGATTAAATTTTGAAATATTAAATTACTCATATAGGCTATAAAATATTACTTACGAATGGATGCTGTCGTGCATAGATACCTACATCTAAAATCGATCATAAATCAAAATGCAAATCGTGGCCGTTGCCGTTAGTACTAAAATGAGTCGTTAGTAGTAAAATTTGTCCGGATTTCTACACTCACACGAAACAGAGTAGCATTATGATGGTATTCCGCGAGAGCGTGGTTTTTTCTCTTTCCCCGGTCGAGCTGACCCACTCGTGCTACAGTCACAATTCAGTTACAGGGTGGCTCTAAATCTTATGAATTCACTTATGATTTCATAAAATGTTTCAGGTAATGTAACATCTATTATATGTATATACCGCGATATAATTTACCGTATAATAATCGCTTATGCGCATATTATACGGAAAATTATACCCATTTCTTGCACATATTCATTTATCATTAATATCAGCATCAAAAGCAACTCGACAAACCCCTCTTTTAAGCCGCGCCTCTTAGCTCGGTCTTTGATTTTACGCATTTAGATTCTACCCAGCTCAGCATCTAACTAGGTGGGAGAGGAGGGGGCTTGTTTCTTGTTAGAAATCAGCCGATATTTTAAGAAAACTTGCATGTCTGAGATATGAATTTTTGACAATTTATGAAATTGGACCAAAGCTTCTTCTCTTGCTTCTTCTATATCTTAAGTACAAAATGTAGGTATGGTCTGCAGTACAAAAACTAAATATTTAATAAGAAATAAAAACCGACTTCAAATAACTATAAGAAAAATAATGAAATCATTTCTACATTACAGCTTCAGAAGTGGATGCCTTAGTTTTTTTATACACTACGTCATAGCAAAAGTTTTAATTTTTGACCCTGAGTAGATTAAGAAGATAACAACTAGAATGTCGTCTAAATCATCATCATCATTGCAGCTCTTCACAAGTCTACTGCTTAAAAATTTTGTCTGTCTGTCTGTCCGAGTTAATCTTAGGAATGGCTGAACCGATTGCAATTAAACTTCACGAACAAATAGAGAGCAACACCAGGAGTGATCTGGACTAAATTTTATCCGACAAATTTAGAGATGTTATTAAAATAAAACTATTCGTAAGACACGATCAAATCAAATCAAAAAATATTTATTTCGTCCTTTGAGTATTGAACCAAAGGAGATGGCATCGCAAGGCTTGCGCCCCCCTTTCACCCAAGGGGGGTCGCCTCCGATACGGCTTAGAGATCTCTAGTTAGACCATCAAGCCAGTCCCAAAAGGTGGTGTTTAGTGGGTAAAAGTCTCCACATAACCACGCAGCTGGCTGCGTGGTATGCTATGAGCATTCACCACCTCCCTTTTCCCCGATACCGGAGAGTTGTCCTCATTTGCTATGGGCGCAAAAAAAACATTACATGGCGTACCCCTCTGTAAAAGGTACGAGAGTCCGACTCATAGCCGTTACATAAAACGCGTTGCTCCGCCCGTCCTGCGCCCTCTTTTCCCTGTCCTGCGCCCTCTTTTTCCCCTGCGCCCTCTTTTCCCCCCTGCGCCCTCTTTTCCCCCTCTTTTCCCAAAAGAGGGTCGCTCATGATAAGGCACAATACAGCTTAATCAGCCGGCTGCCTGCCCCCAAAGGCGGTTTTTAGAGGGTATCACTTAGGGTCCCCGGTAGGACAGTGAGCCCCTCATAACCACGATAGACCGGCTATCGTGGTATGCGTAATGCATTTTCCGCCTCCCTACGTATAGGGTAGCCCTTTAATTACTTTGGGCGCAAAAAAAAAGTCGTGCGCCATTACGCAAGTGATCGTGCCAGTCAATTGAGTTGGTTTAATACTCAAAGATTTCGTCCAATTTAAGTCTAAAAATACAATTTTGCTATGTTTGGAGTTTCCTTTTAAGCTAAATTTAATTGCTTGTCCTAGGAAACTCCGCTCTTCCATTTTTTTATTATATTATTCTTATAAATGGTCTGAATGATTATTTACTAGTGAATAATAGATATAATAAAAAATAGTCTATGTGAGACATAATTTAATTAAAATTGCTTTAATTACATTGGAATGAAACTGCTTTTTACATCAATGGACGTACTAAAAATTGGACTTTTTGAGGAAAGTTTGTGATCTTTTTCTACCAAGCCAAAATGTCTCAATCGTATTTAGGCCACCATAATTCACTGCGAAAAATATTTTAACTGTCATAATGATTTAAAAAAAATGTGAAATGCTATTAGCGCCTACTTTACCTTAAGTGTAAATAACGTGAAATTAATAGATCCCACCCAGGTGAAGCCAGAGTAGGCCGCTAGTTATGTTATTTTAAAATTAATGTACCCAATTGCGTAGGTATACAATTCTTTCCAAATATTTTGCCATTAATAGATAATTTCCAATTAACCGAATACTATAATCTAACGATATACCGTTATTAGGGGGTTTTGACTATTGATAATGTGCATGTTGACGGTACTGGCTTGATGAGCCGCCATTTCTAATCCCCTCATGACATTATAACCTGTGATTACACCGGCTAACACACACACGTTGGCTATCTATACCCTTTAGACCAGAGCACAGAACGGAGCAGTGAACGCATTGCTGCATAGACAGAAAATGAAATGGGCGAAAAATTAAATTAACGTGGCGCGGCGGGCGAACAGAAATAAATTGTCATTAAACAATTTATTTCTTGTCGCCCATTTCATTTTTACCCACTTAATTATTTAATAAATTTATTGAATTTTTTAAATTGTCAATCGAACAACAATTTTAAAACTCGTCCCAACAACGTGGTTGAATCGTATCATTCTCACATCTACACAATTAAGTATTTGGGATGTAGGCTAAACGCCATGCAATAATTTACAGGGCTATTCTGCGGTCGCGATCTGGGGCAATTTCAAATAACTTTTCGTAGAACTGGTGAAGCGTTTGCCAAATTCTCAATGCATCATTGCCATTGCCAGATAAAAATTAGATGTCATTCAGTTCTATTGATAACCACATTGCCTTTAAGTTATTTAAAAAAAATCATCACATAAAATTATTGCTTGCTAATCCTTGACGTGGTAACTGATAGCTAATATATACAACCCTAAATCATATAAGTATATAATGGTCTAAGCTATATTATTAACAAAGAAATATTTGTTTCGATTAAAAACATATTAAAATATTTTTAATATAACTTTTAGCATAATGTATTAGTTTTTATATTTAAAAAAAATATATGAAGTGGTTGTAAGCGACTTTATTAAAGCTTTGACTTCAGGTTTTGACATTGACTTATAATATATTACTAAATCAATGTTATTTTATGAAAAATGTATCTATTAGCATTTATATTATGCCAAATTTCGATTAATCTAATTCAACTATGGCGCTACTTAGCAGGGCTAGTTCTGTTACGTCTAGGCCTGCTAAACTAGCAGCCTATTCGTAACAGAGGCGTAGGCCTAGGCTCTCGCGGGACCTCCTGTTTCTAGAGCCTTAGCGGATGCGTCCCTTGAAAGATGTGTGCAGGACGCCAGTGGTTCCGTTTAATTGTACATGACTACATTTTCGCCAGAAGTATGTAGAATGTGAATATGTGAATGTATACCATTGACATATATTACTAGCGTATATACGCACTTTTTTTTCACCTATTCGATTATAGATGTAAAATAAAAATATCAAACAATACTTGAATGTGCATAAACACAAGAAAATGTTTAAATATAAATATAAAGAGAAATGTTATTATACATTTTGGAAAGAATAATTAGATAAAATGTCACAAGGAAAAGGGATATGGTACAAAACTAACCAGAGTCAGCCTCCGAAAGTGCCTTGGTTTAATCAATGTCAATGTAGTGAATAGAAAATATGTTGTACTAGCAATGCGATTTCGTTTCGGACACATTCCGTGTAACAAGTTTCATGATGAAAAAGAATCTCCAAATTGCGAAACATGTAAGACAATAGACGATATACAACACCTGCTCGCGGAATGTTCCAAAAACCATTACAAAAGGAAACTACTCGTATTAGTCGCCAAAACTGACATTAGATAAGATATGTAACATAGGTGAATATCAAAGCATTCTCTCTGAACCACTGTCAAATGCTGCTCAAATGGTGTATCATTTAGTTAGTATTTTGTATAAGTAATTTAATAAATTGTAGTGTGTTATTTAGTTATAAGGTACAATGGGACTGACATGTAAAACTAAAAATAACATAAGTCCCTAAATTAAAAATAATTAAAAAAAGAAAATATTCCTTTTTACCCGGTTGAGTCCATGATAAAGCTGCAGCGTAAACTTACCACGTAACACACAGAGGAGTATTTGAGGTACATTGAAAGTATTGCGTAACTCATATATAAAACAATTTATATATAAACTAATGCATTTACTGCTTTACAAAGTATTCACCATCAGACTAAAAATACTTTTTCATTCGTTCAAACCATTTTTGAAAACATAAGGACCATTGGTCTAAGGGCATAATATGGGCAAAATATTATTTTTAACGTGTTGGTTAAAAGCTATCACGGCCTCTTTTGGCCCCGTAATAAATGTCAAACCCATCATCAAATCTTTGATTCTTGTGAAAATAAAGAAATACCATTGTGCGAGGTCTGGACTTTTTGCGAAGTGGGTTACGAGCCCCTTTTTGGAAGAAAAAATGACTTCGTCTTGTTCGCGGGGTGCGCCGAAGCCCGAAGCATAGTCATGGTACATTAAGGATGGGACTTAGTCGTTTTTCTCTAACTTTTTCAAATATACTGAGTAAAAAAATGGTGGTGTACCACTTAGCATTAATTGTCTTCTTTTACTCACGAGTGGGATCGTGCAGACAGGACCTGTTCGGGAATAAAAAAGCAATAATTTTTTAGCTCATACTTCTTAATTTAAAAGTAAAAAAGTAAAGTTACAACCTATATACGTCCCAGCGCTGGGCACAGGCCTCCCCTTATTTCTGAGAGGGTTTTAGGGCAAGGAAGTGCCCGCCGCGCTGCCCCAACGCGTGTTAGCGAACTTCACATCTCTTCGAAATATTTTTTTTCTTACTCCTCAGACATGCAGGTTTCCTCACGATGTTTTCATTCACCGCCCAGCACGGGTAAATCAGCACTTAAAATTGCAATTAACAATTTCATTGGTGCCGGCGGGGATCGAACCCGGGTTACTCGCGTTCTGTTACATTTACAGCGAGCGTTAACCATCTGAGCTACCACGGCTCTTCTTAATTTATTATTCCTTAATTTATATTTTTTGCTATCGTCTTCAAACACCCATCCAGAAGATTGTTGCTTTTTCCGGAATGTAACAACGTATCCACTATCTATGTTTCATCTCCTTGCACAATATTTATTATACACAGCACGTGCATGCACATTTATATTTATATTGCACCAGCTACCTAGTATTCACTGTTTTATTTCTTTACACCTTTGGTTGCCTGGAAGAGATCGCTATGTAGCAATAAGGCCGCCAAATTGTACATTTAATCTGCTCTTTGTTATGTTCTTTGTAAATTTGTTTGTGGTGTACAATAAAGTATGTTCATTCATTCATTCATATACACAGCTTTTGAACGTTTATTTTTTAAATCAATCAACACGAGCCCGTTTCTATTCTGGGTGAGTTTATGAGGTATCCAGCGACAAAAAAGTTTTCTAAGTTTTAGACGTTGATGTAATTTTATTTAAATTGGCCCTTACCATTACGCACCGGTTTTCTTCAATTTGTTGCTTTACACAAGCCATATTTTCGTCACTTATCGCACTTGAGGCTCGACCTTCACAAATTTTATGACCTCGATATATCCTGATGAGATGAAGGAAATGTATGAGGATATCTCTAAAGCTATAAAATTCCCTAAGAACCCATTATGCGGTGTTAATGGTATACTTCAACGCAAAACTAGGCACAAGAGATAACGGTGACCTGAAGGTAGGGAAATTCGGAGTAGGGCAACAGAACCCAAGGAGCCAGCAGCTGGCCGACTTCATGGAAAAAAGAACTCTTTATGATAAACTCTTCTCTTTAGAAGCGGCCCCACATAAAGAGGACTCGGTCGAACCTTGATGGTCCAACAAAAAATAAGATTGATTTCATTATGACAACTAGACTGCAACTATTCAGTAATGTCTCAGTGATCGCCTAAGTAGCACACAATTTTAATTTTACAGGTTATGCTTAATGGCTTTACCTCCATAAATAAGTGCTACAGTAGCGATAGAGAACTTCTCAGTCGCTTCTATACCATTTTTTTTTGCGCCCGAAGCAATTGAAAAGGGCTACCCTTTATGTAGGGAGGCTGAAAATGCATTACGCATACCACGATAGCCGGTCTATCGTATTTATGAGGGACTCACTGCCTACCGGCGGAACCTAAGTGATACCCTCTAAAAACCGCCTCTGGGGACTGGCAACTGGCTGTTTAAGCTTCTTATGTCGTATCGGAAGCGACCCTCTTTTGGGAAAAGAGGGCGCAGGCGGCTACGAGCCGCTGAGGGAGTGCAGCTCCCAGTGGGAGGGAGGCAAATTAATTATAAATTACAAAAATTTAATTAGAGTTGGCCTGAGCCGCCAGGAGGCAGTTCAGGTCGTTTGACAGTTTATTAGGCGGGTCCGAGTGAGAGTTTCTCGGCCTGCGGACTCGATAGCGAGAGGGGGTGGGGCTGCATAAGTAGCTGCCTCACGAATAAGATGATTGGAGTGCGACTCTGAGGCTTTGAAGAAGTTCTCAGAGAGTTTTTTAAGAAATTGTTGAATTGTAGGGAGCTCTAGGTCCCGATGAAGGTCGGCATTACGGACGTACCAAGGTGCGTTCGCAGCTCGACGACAGAAAAGGTTTTGAACTATTTGGAGTTCATTAATAATTTTAGGGTCGGCGTAGGCAAAAATGGGGCCCGCCTAGGACATGACTGGTCGTATACAGACCTTATAAAGGGTACGCTTGTTTCTGAGGGACATTTTACTGTGTCGGCCCAACATACTGTTGAGCCTACTCAGGTAAAAACGTGCGTGACGGGTTACTCTTTTGACGTGGGGCCTGAAAGTGAGCTTTTATGCCATTAAAAAGGCCCACTTTATACGGACTTCAGTGCTACAGAGGGGATACGATAGCAACATGGTGAGTTGGAAAGCAATACAAAGGTGCGTGAAATGTGATATTTGGAGCTGAAAGATATACGAGAAATTCTTGTCACCTTTATAGCATTTGCACATGATTGTGACGCGACTGTAACGCGTAACTAATGCTTATAGCATTTTAAAGGTATTTTTATAGTAAGAATTATAGTTACCCAACACAAATGACAAATATTATTTTAAATTGATCGTGATGTGTTATGGTGGTAAATATTTAAAAAAGTTGATTATAGTTATTTAATTTCACTTGTTTACGTAGAATATTAGTGCGAGCATTAGTTTTCTGTCAAAATATGCATTAATTAAGCTAAATGTTTCATGCACCCGCAAACCTTTGAAATCAGCTGTAATTTATCTTACTAAAATGCATTAAAATTTTAAGGTTATTTTTGCAGTTTCTTTTAGATTGAGTTATTGGAACTTGTGGTGAATTTATTCGGGCATAAAAGCTAAAAAGGTTTATTTATTGTGAAAAGTATGCTTTTTAACATAACAAAACTGATTTTTTATTGACATACATAATTCATCAAATACAGCCAGGTAATGGCGACGTTTTACAAAAGCCTCAGACTCTACTACTGTGTCTACTATATCCATTGGGTGCGTTTGACAGAAAAAAAGCGCTAGCAAGCGCTTATAAGCGCTAAAATAGTTTTCGGCCAGGACACGATTGCTACTTCAGTAGCGCTGACACAATCCGCCATTTTGCTTATTTAATTTGTTTGTTTTGAAGTAGAGTTTATAAGTTGTTTTGTGCAATATTAGTTTTAAGTAATATATGACATGAATAAACATATACATGCTATTAAAAACTCATAATTGGTAATTTTTTAATATGAATACTTTACAAACATATATTTAAATTAGGTTAGATTCCTCGGTTAAAACTAACATCGTGTCCTGGAGGAAAATAGCTATTTACGATTTAACAGCGCTTACCGCTTACGATCGCCATTCGCTTGCAAGCGCTTTTTTCTGCCAAACGCACCCATTATAATGATTTTTGAAGTAGTACAACGGTAGTGATAATTATTTTAGAGTTTTACGATCGTTTAATATCTATGATCACCGAACCATAGAGTATTTCACTAATTTTCAGGTACAAAAGCGCGTAAGAACCTTTTTACTACCGAAGAATTTTAGGATCCCTTTGTAATTTGAATTAACTTTATTAACACACGTTAGAAAAAATAATTAATAATTCGTGAAATTATGAAAGGTCTTGTACATACTTCACTGTGTTGTTGGTAAATACAGGACAGATTAAAAACTCTTATACCCGTATAAAATATCTTTAGCATGCCTAATTCAGGTAGTGGCTGAATTCACACGTAATATTTGACAAATATACCGCTTTTGGTTCTTCCAGCTATAATTCCACAATAGGTAAAAGTGCTATTAAGATCCTCATATATATTTATTGTAAAGTTATAGTCTATATAGTACTATTTAGTTAGCTAGATTCAATATTTATAATTCTAATTTTTATCCTACGCCTGTACAAAAGCTTTTTACAAAACCCTTTTTATCTCCAAACCATTATCGTCACTACTTTACATATACTAACTATACTTTATCCGTTATATACATGTTAAGAAAGATACAAACCTCCTTAAACAGCTGTTATATAGCAAGAGAGCGATACAGTGCCTGCTTATATTGCTTGTGTGTTACTTGGGTGTGAAGATGAGAATTGACAGCGGTCACCGAATGTTTAGAGGCTCACTGAACCTAAGCGTTGAGTTGGAGAGGATACGTCTAATGAAGTCAACGCTCTATCCCTCTCGTCCTCTTATCCAAAATCCCAAAAACTTTCACCTCGATTTACAAATAGTTTCCAGTGCCTAGGAGACTGCAATGCAGTGGACAAGTTCGTAGAAACTGCCCACGCAATCAGAGCAAATTTTTGCAAGACCCGTCGCAGAAGAACACAAAAACTCTCAGATCACACTCTTAATCTCACGACTTAGACGGGAAATGAAGCTGCATTCTTCAGCAGATTTGGCAGCACGACAACTAAACAGATAGATCTCCAAATGCATGTCGCGTGACTTACGTAACTTCAATACAGCTCGTATGGATCGGGCGATCGAGTGCAACCAGGGCTCCAAAGTCTTTGCCAGAAATATCTCTGCCAGAAAGAGCTAACTGTCGAAGCTCAAGGCCGAGTGTGGCAACATTGTTTCCGGGACACCCGAGATTTTAATTGAGATTGAGAGGATCTAAAGGTAGATGTACACACATCGTTGGAGCCACACGCAAGTGTGAGTAACGATCCAAGAGCAAGTCTTATCCAACACTGTTCCGATGGTATTCCGGACGTCAGTCTAAGCGAGATTAAAATGGCTCTTCAGCACCTTAAAAACGGCAAGGCCTCAGGCGAGAATGGAATTACAGCACAGCTTCTCAAAGCGAGTGGAAAACCGGTACTTGAAATCCTTTAGAAGCTCTTTGATTCCGTCGTCCATGGTGGGACTATTCGTGGGGAAGAAGTGCAGTGATCTTGTTATTCAAGAATGGCGAAAATACTCTCTTAAAGAACTACAGACCGATTTCCCTTCTGAGCCGCGTCTACGTGCTGTTATCAAAAGTCATTACGAATCGTCTTGCACGCAGACTCGACAACTTCCAGCCTCCCGAACAAGCCGGTTTCCGAAAAGGCTTTAGTACCATAGGACACGTAACATACCCTGCAGCAGATTTTACAGAAGACGGAAGATACTATCCGCCACTTTTCCTTGCGTATGTGGACTACGAGAAATCCTTTGATTCCGTCGAAATTTGGGCGGTGCTGCAGTCCCTACGGCGGTGCTAAGCTGATTGTCGGTATATCGAAGTGTTGAAGTGTTTGTACAGTCCCATCGGATTTCGGTTCTTCGCGCTATATAGCCGGCCTATTGCCACTTCAGCTTACTAATCCGTTGGGCTATGTCAGTTACTCCGGTTTTACTGCGGATATCCACATTTTTAAGTCTATCACGCAGAGAAACACCGAGTGTACTCTCTATAACTCGGGGAACGGGACCATATGGGTATGGCATAGTGGAATTTCTTCACCGCCACTATAAGGTAAAACACCACCACAGAATACCAGCATGGAATGTTAGTATAATGCAGCTGTGTTTTTATAGCGCGAGTAGAGAACTGGAGACCAGTTTTACTGGGGCTCTTTATATTAGTCCTCAGGAATGAAAACGCTTTTCAATTTAAATTTATAATCGTGGATGGATGTAGGTGTCAATTAGTCACAAGATCTACTTACATGGACTGTGTTTAGTTTGTAATCCTAATTTCTAAGGAGAGTTTTTCGCTTTTTTTTCATCAAAATTCCTGAGTGGTTTCTAGATCTCATTCAGAATTCAACAATGTTAAAAATAATGTTTAAAATCGTCTTTCGTAGTTTTTTTATAGAATAAGGGCTGATCCTCAATATAATGCCATTCACAGTTCTGTCTCGGTCCGATCTCGGTCTGATAAAATATTATCGAGTACAAAATATGTGTGTGCATTCATACTTTCCGGTAACAGTCAAGTTTCTGTTGAATCCCATTCCATTATAATAAACGAGAACGGACCGAGTTCGGACCGAGAACGAACTGTGAACGGCACATAGGGATCGGCCCTTAGGGTGACAAACGAGACACAGTCCGCCTGATGGTAATTGGATGCTGTGGCCCATAGTCATCTACGTGTACATCATCATCGTATATATAAGTAATCTACGCATTATTTCACGTCATTATAATATCAAACATGGCCTGATATAACAAATTGCGAGTGGATATTGAAATCTTTGAAAATATGATAGGTTATTAAATTAAACTTAAGTGTTTTCCAACATGAAAAACTTACAATAACTTACATATAATCACGAATTTACAACCAACAAGCGTAAAATAAGATTTGTCCCTCACGGAGTCCCAGCCGCCTCAGATGACCCGAGAGGCTCACTGGAATTAGCCCGTTTGCAGAAACGACCACAAAAATAGGTCACCTGAGTCAGGTCCAGATATTTTGTTTGCTTATCTGTTCCGACTTTCACGAGGTTCTTGTCATACGGAATGATCGACCAAAAATGTCCTGGACTGTGCCCGGTCCATAAGCACAATATCGGGCTTATTCGCAAAAATAGTCCTGTCCCTGATGATGGCCCAGTCCCAGTAGAGTCTGGAACGATCATTTTCGAGCACGATTTCAGAGCGAGCTCTTGGTGTAAAATCCTGGCTACTAGGTTGTGCCTGTGCAAGTACTCAGAGTCAGAAGGCGCCGAACAACCGGAGATGACATGCCTAAGTGACTCACCGGGATGGCGACAAGCTCGACAGGTGTCGACGGTGCCATCCTTTAGGATGTGTCTCCGATTGTTGTTGGTTTTAATTTTGTTGATGACTTTACCGTGCACTTTCGTTACTTTTAACTGTAAAGCGATTAAAAGATCGATTGAAGGCGTCAGATCATTATGTAAGTCTCTACTCTAGTGCTCTACAAGAAACGTGTTGTTCCAATACGATCTACCATTCCTCGGTGTGGTGGATAGTAATTTCGGAAGTACCGACACTTCTCGACGGACCCTGCGGCTGGCTTAAGACGACACATCGAAAAAAACGCTTAAAATGGCTGCGCCTATTCCACCCCGCGCCCCGCTTGCGACACTCGTCACTCGATTCCTAAAATTTCAAACTCGCGCCAAATGCTCAATCGGAGGTCAACGTGCGATAATTATACAGAAATGAACAAGCAAGCGTCGGAGTCGCGACACACTATTATTTTTAATGTTTTTAATATTTTGCATCATTTATTGTCTTGTATAATAAAATGTAACTGTATATGTCATTGTTGTTGTCGTCATGTTAGTTTATCAAAAGAGAAATCAACAAAGCTTATTTTTTTATTTATTGAAATAATAACTAAGACATAATTTTTAAAACTGATTATATTGTATAACAGAATTTGTAACTACGTTTTTAATGATATTTTATTCCTCTTCTTTTTTAAGGCCATCATACACATTAACGGGTCGGCCTTATGGAGGAGTGGCGTTACTTTGGCGAAAGAGTGTACATATTTCCGTGTGTGTCGGTTGTACAGTGTTCTAATCCGCACATATTATGTACAATTAAGATTGCGCTTACATCATTGCAATCTGTAACAGTGTTCAATTTGTATATATGCCTATCAACAGCCGCGAAAACTTAGCAGAGTTCACTGATTGTCTAAGTTCACTGAATGCAATTATTGACGAAAGTGGTGTCGAGACGGCATTCATCCTTGATGACTTTAATGCGGATTCGAAAGAGTTATTTCATAGTGAGTTGCGAACTTTCTGTACGGAGCAGTCATGGACATGTGCGGATGTAAGTAAGTTGGGCACTTTAACACAGACCTATACGGACATAAGTGAGGTTCATGTCACCGAGAGTTGGTTGAACCATTGTTTTGTAACGGACTATTCTGGTCACTGCCTGGTCAGACCACTTTTCGTTGTTTATTTATTGTAACCTAAATATGGTTGTACCTAAAACGATTGCAAGTGATTTTGTTCTTAATAAAGTAACATGGGGGATCGTTCTCTTTGTTGAATAAATGAATATTATAGGTTCTGTAATGAAAAATTGAAAAATATTGATTTTCCTGTAGAATTTCAAAATTGTTGTTATAAGTACTGTAATGATATTAGGCATAAATCTGTTATTGATGATATTTATATATTAAAAATATTAACATTATCTTACGCAGCTGTTGTCACTTTTGAATATAGAGGTATGCGTAGACCTAGGTCAAGAATTACCCTAGGCTGGAATAAACATGTCAAAGATGCTCATAGGGAGGCTAGATTCAGGTTTAATAAGTGGGTATCCTACGGGAGGCCTAAGTGTGGCCCCATATATAATGAAATGATCAATGGTCGTAAAATATTCAAAAGCAAGCTAAGATGGTGTCAAAACCACCAAGATCAAATTCGTATGAACATATTGGCAACTCATCATGCAAATCAACCAACAAATCAAGTCCTGTATCTGACCTTCCGGTAAGTGTTGACGGTGCAAGTGACCCTCAGTAAATAGCTAATAATTTTAAGGATCTTTTTACTGTTAAACCTCCACTGAAATCACCCAAGAAAATCGATACTGAAAGAAGTCAAAAATGCTTTAACACTGTAACAAATGTTCCATGACGGGAGGAAAATCACCCGGACACGACAGCCTCAGCATTGAGCACTTACAAAATGCGGGTCCGTACCTTGGTAGGGTACTGAACATGCTTTTTAATATTTGTCAGGAGCATTCATATCTCCCGCTTGAATTATTGAAGACGTTTATCATTCCCATTGTCAAAAACAAGGCGGGTGACGTGAAGACGGGTGGTATCAGCTGGGTCCAATTATAGACCTATCTCGTTAGCGACGATAGTGGCAAAAGTTTTTGACGGTGTGCTCTCAGTTGGATAGTCATTTAGTGATTCATGATTTACAGTTTGATTTCATACAAGAATCAACCGAAAATGCTATACTGAGCCTTAAGCATACCGTCAGGTACTATACGGACAGGCATACACCTGTTTATGCTTGTTTCCTAGATTTGTTCAAACCCTTCGACCTTGTCGATTATGATATCCTGTGGGAAAAGGCACTACAGGTGGGTTTGCCACCCGACATATTAAACCTATTAGAGTTTTGGTATGGTAAACAATTTGTGTCAGATGGGCCGGGGTATGTTCTGATGCTTATAGAATGGACTGTGGTGTATGAAAGGGAAGTTAAACATCTCCAGGTCTTTTTAACTTGTACATCAATGCACTGATCGAGAGGCTTGGTGAGGCACGTGTCAGTTGTCACATCGGAAAAGCTTGCGTAAACAACATTAGCTACGCGGAAACACGGTGCTGTTGACCCCTTCATTCAGTGCGTTGAAACAACTGCTTGGAATATGTAAAACATATGCGAAAATGTATGGATTACTGTACAACACTAAAAAGAGTGAGTACATGGTGTTCAAGGCGGGTAGCAAATGTCCTGGTAAAGTATCCCATATCTATCTGAGCAGGGGGGTGATGTGTGGCTTACTTACTAATAGGTAGTGTTTTAATTTAAGTATCTGGGGCATATTGTTACGAATGATCTCTAAGATGATGCTGACACGGGAAGGGAGCGAAGGGCGTTGTAGATTAGGGCGAACATGTTGGACCGCAGGTTGTATCATTGTTCTGATACAGTAAAAATTACGCTTTTCAAAGCCTACTGCACATCATTTTATACGAGTAGCCTGTGGGTCAGATATACAAAGAAATCATACGGCGCCATTTTTGTATTCAATATAACAATGCGTTCAGGGTGCTTTTACGGCTGCCGCGTTTTTGTAGTAGCGTGTTTATAATAGTGTAGTTCGGGTATGCTTGCAGCTGCGCAAGTCGACAGTTTCCCGGCTAATTTACGTAAAAAAAGCAGGTTTCTTATTGCGTAGAATCCGTGGCAGCCGTAATATCATTCTGAAAAGCATTGCTGAAAATGAAGACTGTTCAATTTTAGCTCATATGTGTGCTATAACTCACGTCTTCTTAGTTATTAAGTACTAACATAGACATTAAGCTTCTATTGTATCTACTAACCACTTTGGATCTTTGTTGTGCGAACAATAAACATCTTTTTTTAATAACCTGATCTGATGTAATTAAGGAGGCTGCACACTTGGCGATTATGCATGGTGAGCGCGCTTAAAAAACCACGCCCACCCTGCGTTCGCGACATGTACAGCCTCATTACCGACGATCTCGGATGATGCATTCTATGGGACGTCATGGTAGTGTGGATTTTTCTATCCAGCGTGTTAAGTTCAGTCTGAGTCCATCTGAGTATATCAAAAGTACAGGTGCATGAGGATAGGCAGGCATAACCCAACCGTTATATGCGTGTGTCTTATTTACACCGGACAGAAGGCTGTTGTGTTAAGCACTTTGGTCAAGCGTGCATAAAACACGTCGCAAACTGACTGTTTCATACCCGCTTCATCGATACCGATGTTCTTTAACATACCCAGGTATCAGTATGTTTCAACCTCAGAAATGGTCTTTAAGTTATTATAATACAGCAGTCATCGACAAAAACTTCGCCATGTAATGACTAATGAATCAGCATATTGTATAGAATAATTTATGAACAAAATACACGTTAGATTACGCTGTATGGTTTAAAACCTTTGCCCGTGTATACTTATCATTGTCAGTTTTTTTAGTGTCACTGTCAGTGTCATATTACATAGATGAAAACATTCAGTTTTAGTTTTGCTATTTTTAGGATTTTTAATCCCATTTCCACCACGTTTTACTTTTAAATTTCGATAGATTTTACTATTTATTTCATTTTTTATTGAATGTAAGTGTTGGTGTTATAAAAAGACTAGAGCCATGGGACGTAAAGATGGAAAGCAGAATAATAAATATCTTCAGCAAAAGCGAAAAGAACTTCTTACCCTGATAAACAAAGTACTCAAACTTACCAGCGTATTTCAAACTCCGGGTAATGCATTGAAAAGCTGGGATCATCATTTGGAAATTGATTCTATAATTCGGGAGATTATTAATATTGAAACTTCCTTCGATAGTAAAGATAATAAGACAAATCGTTATACAAATCTAAAAAAATATGTAAATTGGTTGCATGAGAATGGAGCACAGTTTGAAGGTGAAAATATATTTACATTTATCATACATTAATTATTTCCTAAAAATTAAAATACCTAGTGTTTCATTGCAAATGACTGCATAATTATTGTAATCAGACGGATCAAGGTTCTAATTATAACAATTTTTCAGTACATACATACAAGGTGATAGTTAAAAATTATTAAATAAAAGTAAAAAAAGTATTACTCTGTGCTCTTAACCTGATAGGTGAAATATTTTTACTTTGATTAATAAAGAGAAATAAATACTACATATTTTATATTTAACATGCCATATTTACTTTATTAGTAAAATAAATGATTCTTTTTTATGTTTTCAGATGTTGAAATAAGTGATTTCGAAGGTTTTGACTTGGGGTTGAAGGCAATGAAAGATTTCCCTGAGGATTCCCTTATTCTTACTGTACCAAGCAAAATTATGATGAGTGAGAAGGATGCCCTTGAATCCGAATTGAGTCTCTTCATGAACTTAGATCCAATATTAAAAAATATGCCTAATATAACACTAGCACTGTTTTTATTGTTAGAGAAAAGAAAAGAAGGTAATTAAAATTTTCAGACAACTTAAAAGCTATCTATTAATTAAGCTATTGTCCCAAGATGTTGTAAAAGCTAAGTAAGAAAAATATCTTATTTTATATATATTTTTATTTTAATATAAGACTTTCTCTTTTCGCTAGGATTGTCTCTGATGTTGTGGAGGCATTATGTACATAGAGTTAGTAAGTTTGCAATGGGCTTTTTTTCCACAACACTACAACTAAAGCACCTATTGCAATGTCTCCTTGGAGAAGTTTAATAAACTTTTAACGTTCCTGATGACGGGGAAGCAATCACAGCCTGCTGATGTGTTTAATGTAAGTGGCAACCTTCAGACACACCAGCAGCATTTGTGCTAGCATTTCTTGTTTCCTCATGCAAGAGCTAAAGGTAACATCAATAGTAAACAAGTGATTGTTGTATACATATGTACAAACATTTTCTCTTCATCTTCATCTAATCAAACAGTTGGTACATGTAGGATTTAAACAAGCAGTTCTGCAGCGCCCCGGTCAAATGTTTAGTCACTGCACTCTAAAAACTATCAATTGTTAAAACCTTATTAAACTTAGATAAGCCATCTTGATGACTGCAGTTTATCTATTTTAACAATGTTCCCCTGAATTTTAAAAACGCTGAGAACTGAGATCTGGGATTAATCAGAAGCTCTTAATTGATATTTTTGTATATTAAAGTGCCACAAATGTACTTCAAAATTCAGATCTCTTTATACCTTATATAGTAGAGCCACATGTCAGCATTTGCTATTGCAGTGATAGATTAGCTCATACTTAGAACTTATATTTAGTGTTTCACATATAAGAGTACATTACTTCTGCTTTTCGCAAGTGCTGGAAACCGGTCACTTAAGGCAATGTCAGAAGCATATTTCCAGAATTGGCGAGAAACTAGTTCCCCTTTCTTTTGGGAACTGGTGCATTCTAGCATATTAAGGCTGTGCAAGTGATTTTTTTAAGTGGACTAAAGAATATCACAAGTCAAGGGTAACAAAAAAATTATGTCTAAACACAAAAAATTTCACCCCCTATTTTTCCACCCTCAGGGGTGAAATACTTCCTCCAAATGTATGTGGAACAATCCTTGAAGTATTCACTACTTGATAATAAAGAATCATTACACACAGTTTAGCTGTTTCAAGGAAAATGGTGAACATATTACATAAAAAAACATGCATCTCATAGAGAACCATCTGGTTTTTTGAACTTGGTTAAAAATTTTAATATAAAAGTTATAATATTAGGTTTATTTATAGAATTGTGATGTTATTAAAGTAACATTGGTATTATTTATGCATATTTTTTTTCAGATTCATTTTGGAAACCTTACATTGATATTCTTCCTGACAAATATAACACAGTGTTATATTTCACATCAACAGAACTGGCTGAGATCAAGGTATGGTTTTGTATTCAGTGTTCCATGTACATTTGATAAGTGTTAAGGGGGAATGTATCAACTACGCTATAATATGTTAACCTATTCTGCATGCGGCGCATCCTGGCAACTTGCAAGTGAGGCTCTGGCGCCGATAAATGTTGTTATATCCATTTGAAAACCTAAACCCAATATCACCCACACCGCACAGGGTTATGGAGCATTTGAATTGCTGAAATGTGTTTTAGTGAACTTTACATGTCCTCTATATATTAGATGTCTCAGACATCTACACAAGGAAAACTTTGTAAGGAAACACCTCGAAGTAGAAAATTGCCCCAGAGCATGTGATAAATGGGCACTTAAAGTGGCAATTAACAATTTTATTGGTACTGGCGGGGATTGAACTCAGTTTACACAAGTACTATGATATTTATGACCACTGAGCTCCCACAACTCTACATTATTTTTTATAGGATAAGGTTGACAAACAAGCACACTGTCCACCTGATAGTAAGTGGTTGCTGCGGCCCATTGACATCCACATCAATCCTCGATCACCAATCAAAATGCAGTTGCGTTGTTACCCGTGAGGAATGCCTCTTTTCCAGTAAAAAGGATCTCCGGTTCTCTACACTCATCATACGAAACACAGCAACGTTAAGCTGCTATTTTACGCTGGTATTCTGTGAGAATGTGGTCCTGCCCCGGTCGAGCCGGCCCATTCGTGCTACAACTATACTACTAATATAGTTGCAGCATGGGTCTACCACATAAAAATATCTAGATTATGCCGAACTTGAATACCAAGTGTAGCAGAAGCTTTAGCCATTCTACTATGTGGTGTCTTATATGTTATACATATTGTGGCCGTCGCATCGTAAGAGGCGACAAAGAAAAAAAGAAACGCATCTTCTTGCAACTGAAAATAAAAACTGCAGCTAAGAACCCCCAGCTAACCTTGGCAAATATGGCAAATATGTGCAACCCTATGAGCAACCTATGGATGAGGCCCATATTCATCAGAAAAATTTTGATTGGTTGCAGTGAATTAATGAAAAATCCTGAGACTCATGACTAAGCAATGTTGTAACATTGTTAGATATCTAGAAGACTAATTCTCTAGTATCCTATATAACTCGGGATGCATTAAATTTTAGCAGAGAACTGTATTTAAAATTTATGAATGTAGAAATAAAAACTTTCTGTTCAAGTCTCTTTGATAATAAATTTAATTTATGATTGAAACTATTTAACTCTGTTCTTTCTATACCTTATTATGGCACATTGTATATGCCAAACATTGATATACAAAAAAAGTATATCAATGATGCCAAAATAAATTTTCCGCTAAGAGTATTAATTCCTACAGAATAAGGGCGGCACAAGAACACAGTCCACCTGATGGCAAGTGGAGGCTGTGGCACATAGACATCTATTTATACATCTAACCTCAATTAAGAATTACATTGCAGATGCATCGTCACCCTAAGAATTAAGATGTAATGCCTCATTTCCAGTAATAATAGTCTTCAGTTCTCTACATTCACCATATGAAACACAGCCGCATTAAGTTGCTATTTCATAATAGTATTTTGTTAGAGTGTGGCCATTTAACTATTATACTATTATATTTAACACCATTATTATATATTATATAAACACAAATATGTGATTATTTTATATCAATTTCTTAAATTGATCAAAATTAAGAACTTATGGCCATTGTGAAAGTAAAGTATTGATAAAATATTGCTCTAACCCTTAAATTTGTGCAGAAAGTTCAATTGTATGCTCTATGCTGCGTCTTATTTTAGTTTATGCTCTCTCTGTTTCAGCCATCACCAGTGTTTGAATCTTCATTAAAACTTTATAGAAGTATTGCTAGACAGTATGCTTACTTTTACAGTAAAATTCACACTATGAATTTACCAGTGTTGAAAAAACTACAAGATATCTTCACTTACAATAACTACAGGTAAGAAAACAGTCATTTTTATTATTGATTTTATTAATTTAAAATAAATTTTATAATATAATTTTTATTCACCTTCATTTATTGCACTACCCATGTAATACTGAACATCAGCGTAGAATAAACAAATTTCTAAAACAAAATGTAGTAATGTGTATATGTACGCAAACATGTGTAGATGTTTGCTATAGACCAGTGCAAGTATTTTTTTGATGTTATTTATTATTTTTCATTAATTTTAATGATTATCAGTCCCTTCTGTTACTTTACGATTTTATTATAGATAAAATACATTAGTACAAATCTTAAATTAAAAATCAGGTCACTATTAAATTTTTAAAACTACCTAAAATAAAAAGAATTAAGTTTCAGATACTAAAGGGGCTATGCTATCTACTGAAAAGGTTTTCTCAAAGAGTCCCACATGTATTCCGAACATTCATTAGTGTTGCCTTTTTCTAAAGTATTAACTGAGTAAATGTTTGAAGTAAGTATTGGACTCATACTACGTATACTACTGTTTTTATTGCTCCTTCTATTTTCGAACACGGGTGTGGGTATTCGTTCTTCACCAGCGCATTGTTTCTTTTTATACATTTGTTGTTGATGCTGCCATTTAAATGCTGCATATGTTAGTAAAAACAGTACTGCAATGAGACCCATAATACTTGCAGTTACAACTGTTACTGATTTGGTATTGTTGTTGATTGTTTCGGGAGTACTAGGAGCTATAGTGGCTTCTTGACTATCAAGTGACTTTAGTTCTATTTTATTATTGTATAAAAAAGAGTTGTCTTGTAAATCCTTAATACGCTGTATGTCCTCTAAGGCAATAAGGCCGTCCCCGTCAATATCTTCTTCTAGTATAGTTTGCTTTATAAATGTGTTTGGTGATGATAGATCTGAAAATGATGAAAGAATTTTAATATTTTAAAATCAAATAATTATTTGTGATGATAATGAATGATTTGACTGTCTTGTTGGTCTAGTGTTCTTAACCGCGATTGCTGGTCATGAGGTCCTGTGTTCGAATCCCGAGTCGGGTGAAAAATCGGTTATGGGGTTTTTCTGTCAAGGAGTTCTCAGCGCGGAGTCATGAAATTGGCAGTATTTCACCCCTGTGCCTTGAAAAGCTTGTAAATTCGTAGGTCCTGCGCCTGATCTCTCACCGGACTACGAGGGTGAGGGAATAGAGAGTGCACCTATGTTTGCTTGTGTTTACTTAACACTATGATCCTGTCCTACGCAGATGGCTAGTCTCCGTTGGATAGACTGGCCGCCGTGACTGAAATTCGGTCAGGAGGACATTATTTTTTATGGAATTAATAATGTATGGAAGGGGTTATAAATTTTACAAATTGAATATTTTTTAAGCAAGATAATTATTTTCCTTCTTTTATTAATGTATTATATTTAAATAACGTTTCGTCTTCGTTTATAACCCGTTTTATAGTACACAAAGAGCATACAAAACCTTTTAAAAACAAAATACTTGATCAAAAATTACTACTTCTACTATAAACTACTACTTAATTAATTTATAATTTTTTTAATTTATAATAATTTTTCATCTAAAATCATCGTTACTTGACGATAGAATACTAAATTCTTGTAATAAAATAGTGTTGTTACGAACAACAAAACAATTATTGAATTTAGGAATATTGCATTATACAACTGTTAACCAAGCAACCACCCAACGTTAACTATGGGTATGCTCCAGTTCATTCATAATTAATCTAGAAATAAAATTAAGGTGCCCATGTCATAGTGCACTAGGACTGATGCAGCTAAGGATGAATTTCATTATTTTCTGTTATCGGACGGCTTCTTTATTATTTTCTGTTATAACAAAATTTAAATTGACAACTTATAGAAAATTATTTTTTTTTTTATAGAATAGGGTGACAAACGAGCACACAGTCCACCTGATGGTAAGTGGTTGCTGCGGCCCATAGACATCTACATCTATCTTCCATTACAAATCAAAATGCAGATGCGTTGTCACCCGCGAGGACTGAGATGGAATGCCTCATTTCCAGTAAAAAGGGTCTCCGGTTCTCTACACTCACCATACGAAATACAGCAGCATTAAGCTACTATTTCACGCTGGTATTCTGTGAGAGCGTGGTCCTTCCCCGGTCGAGCCGACCCATTCGTGCTACAACTATACTACTAATATAACTGCAGCATGGCTCTACCACGTAAAATATATATTATATTTAAAATCTAAGAATACGTATTTCGATATAGCAGTTACTTTAATGGTTATTATATTAGATGCGTAATTTACATCTTATAGTTTTAAAACACAATTAAGATATACAGAGTATGTTATTATGCCAGAGAAAACTAATAGTGCAATACTATAACTACTAATTTTAATAGCTGTTGAATATGCAATAAATTTAATAGAGAATTACAAAGAAAATTTCTTATATAATGCCTTTCGCTTGCAGTACATTTATAAATTAAATATATGTGTTCTTGTTAAATAAATAGTTTTTTCAAGAAATTCTTACATACCGTTTGAACTAATTTGTGACTCGTCATCAATAATATCATGACTATGATGCAAGATGGTCAATATTTCATTAAGTGTAACCAAATCATGTTCATTGCCTATTATACGACTCTGACGAGAAGTTCTATTTGTGAAATTATCATGAATGGTTTCCTCAGTCTTGATTTTTTGATATGTGCTAGCTTTATTCGTTGTCACTATATCCTCTTGTTCTTCCTTTTTCGTAAAGTTGTTACGTAAAGGTGTTACGCCTGAGTTTTCTCCATTTTCATTAACATTATTTCCGAAATCCATTACTATTGGTATGTTTATATACTGTGGTTGCATTAAATATGGTTCTATTGTAGGTGCTTTTATCGTAGGATCATGTAAGTTAGCTTCTAAAAGCGCTCTCAGAGGATATGTCTCTTTCGATATTGGTTCAATAAGAGATTTGGAAAGAAAAGGTTCCGGCGGATTGGGCTCCTTTGACGCGTTGTGAAAGATATCGGCCAGGTGTATATGACTAGAGCCACGTTCCCTGTGTTCCACTAATTCACTGAGAGTCATATTTCTTTCCATCAATATTTTCGATAATCTGGCGCTAGCTGAAATCAATTAGATGCAACTGTTCGTAAATAACATTTAAAGAAAAATAACGATTTTCCACGTTTTATACGTCGTAGAGCAGGTATGTTAGGGTTTTAGCACGAATGAGTTTGCTCAACCAAGAAGGACCACACTCTCATAGTTATTGGATTGCAACTGTCCCCGAGTCGATGGAACCGCAGCATAGTCCATATATATCTTTTCGCATAAATGTTACAATGACGGATATACCTTCTAAGACGAATGAATATCATTTTTTCTTTCTGAAAGTGTATGTGGTTGGCCCCATAGAATACTATAATACACAATAGAATGGCTGCCAGCCTTATTTTGTACGAGGATAGGCGTCGCCGGGAGCACACATATAAGCAATTACGTCATATTATCAGTTAATCACTACTAAAAACCCATTCGCTGTGTTGACGGACGGATTTTAATACATATTTATTTGTAAATAGGGTGCAATTTGACATTTTCTAAATAATTTGCATGCGAAATTTGGAAACTATTGTAACGTCAAAACACATCTCGTTTTGACATTTATACGTGTGAATTGTGTGTGTATTGACGTATTAGTGGCATTTTAGTGGCTACACGGGCTATTATGTATGTATTATAGTATTCTATGGTTGGCCCTGTGGCCTTTACAGCTTCATCGAAATAGACTCGTAAGCCCTACCTACGAGCTATTGAATGCAACGATTCTGCCGGCGACGAGGCGGCGCAAAGCGCCGCGTCTCTGTCGTGAAACTGCAGTCTCGAAGCATCCCAACCTCTGTTTAGGAGTGAGGCTCCTCTAGCTGGGGGGGGGGCTTGATTCAAAGGCCTCTGAAGAGTACACCTCGGCGTGAACCACTATCGCAATGTAGGAAAACAGGTCGAAAACTAAGAACGTATCACAGGTATTAAACCTCGTTTATGGGGTGTTACTGTGACCTCGCGTCGAATAAGTATCGAGCACCGTAACATCTTCCTTGTAGTAAATAGAGCAGGAAGAGACGTCATAATCAAAATAGGTTGCCGCTCTCTAAACCATTTTATTTATTTATTTTTGCAAGAATAGAAGTGGTTCTCATGCTGGGTAGGCCGATAAGCGCAAACCTAAAACCATTGTAACGTTACTTCCCATAATTAATCTGTGGAGTTAGTGTTGTGTAATTTTGAATGCATATACCGCCATGTTTGTTGGATGCTAGATCCCCGTTGAAATTACAGAAGTATAAACCACTTGCATGTCAATTTTGGACAAATATTTGTTTATCCCCTTTACACCCCTTTACACCCCAAATATCTTAATATTTAGTAAAGTTATAAGCTATATAAGTCCTGGCTACATGCCACCTCTCATTTCTAAGAGGGTTATACAGCAATTAGTCCGATGCACTTCACTATATCCTCAAAATATTTGAAATTCCCTAGACATGCAATATTGCTCACTATGTTTTCCTTCACCCGAACATCATCATCATCATTCATGATTACAGCTCTTCACAAGTCCATTGCTGAACATAGGCCTTCCCCAAGCCACAGAGCTCCTGAGCCACCTGCATCCATCGACTTTCTGCATCAGAAGGTCGTCACTCCATCTTAAAGGGGTGGGGGGGGGGGTCTGCCCTACACTACGCCTACCGGTACGGCTGCTACTCGAGAAACTTTTCCCCATCGATTGTCGGTTACGGCTACATGGCCGACCCATTGCCACTTCAGCTTACTAATCAGTTGTGATATGTCGGTAAATCTGGTTTTACTGCGGATATCCTCATATCTAAGTTTATCACGCAGAGAAACCCTTGAGCGTCCTCATACGGCCAGCAGTGAAGGACCACGTCTCAGATCCATAAGTCATCACTGGCAACATGCACTGATTATACAATCTAGTTTTCAGATTTTGAGGTATACCTGACGAGAAGATGTGTTGTAATTTCCTGAGCGCTGCCCAGCCGAGATGAATCCGTCGATTAACCTCTCGGTCGAAGTTGGACTTACCTAGTCGAACTATTTGTCCCAGGTAAACGTATTCTTCAACAACTTCGAGCTTAGAGCTCCCAACAACTACCGTCATAGGTATATAGGTTTCACCAGAACAATGAAATGTTGGTTGCAAATCAATGAAATAGTTAATTGTTAATTGCAATTAACAATTTAATTGATGCTGACGGGGATCGAAACTGAGTTAGCGTAGGTACTATAATGTTTACGTTGAGCGCTTAACTCTTGAGCCTTCACGGTCCAGGAACTACACATGATATTGATTAACCCTTCAATCCCCATAAAAATCCTATGCAGTCGCATGCGTCCGGTAAATCCTGAGCGGTCGCATGCGACCGCACCACCCACAGCACTTTAAACCATTAAAACTTATATTTAGAGACAACTTTTCTACAAAGAAGTTTTGCATTATAAAATCTCTACAAAATTTTCTATCCTGTTGTCTAAACAAAAGTCAGGTTTTACTTCATTATAGAAAGATTTTATTGTATTTTGATAACAAAAAATCAATACATACCAAGAGGATGTCGGCAGCGTGAAAATCACAATTATTTCTATTTATTACTCGAAATTGTTAACGTAAAAAGATAAATTATAGTCACACCAAAATTTTAATTACAATTTTATAATAAAACACTATACTAAAATACTAATAAAACATTCCACAATAACATTCACACGAAAATGGCGTACGAAATGAACGTAGATTATAAATAAATATCCATAGATTAAGTGACTTTTTATTGTACTAGAGGATAGGAAATTACATATTGATTCTATAATATCAAACTTTTTCATGGAAAAGTAATCTGTAAACATAGGTATTTATGGGTTAAAGTGCTGTGGGTGGATGCGGTCATATTTGACCGCTAGAATTTTGACGGAATATCGAAGCGCTCAAATTTAGTGGCTTGCCGTCTGAGAGGTTAACTAAGTTGATATAGCATTTTGTTTACTTACTTGAAGTATCGTTAAGGATTTCTTCTATTTCAATATTTGAAGTTTTCTCTGTAGTGCTTATACTTATTGTAGGCCTTGGGGTTGTGCTTGATTTTGTATGCTCTCTTGTTTTCGATCGTTTCGTAGATATTTGAGTTATCGCTTTAGTTGCTGGCTCAGTTGTCATAAAATCTTCTAACATTGAAACGGTTTCACTCTGATCCCTTGAAGTAGTTGTCCGAGGATGTACCTTTGCTATAAATTCCGACGCTGACACTAAATTAGCCATGTCAAATATACCTTTTAATAAATGATCTTCAGACGTTTCATTCGACGACACTTTCTGCTTCATTCTTTTCTTATTTAATCTGTTAGCAAAAGCTCGCTGTCTTACATTAGTTATATTCAATATAGGTGTGTGACTAGAAGATGATATTGGTTTTTTTGTGGTCGTAGATTTTTCTTCCGTAGTTATTTCGACAGACGCCATTGTTGTTATAGATTCAGTATCCGTATTTAAAGATTCTGTTTGGGTTTCAGTGTCGATTTTTGTATATATCGGGTTAAATTGCGTTGTATATTGTGTTATAGTTATTTCTTCAGGGAGTAAATTTGTAGTAGTCGTCAAATTATCTTTTTCCTCTTGACTGATTTTTGACTTACTTTGCGTTTTATTTGTAATAGCTGGAAAAATTTCTTTCCAGTCTCTCAATTTAGTTATATTTCTACTGTTTTGATATCTTTTTGTTGTCGAAGCCATCATGTCCCTACTAACTTGTCCTTTATAAGTATTATTAGTATTATTAATCACTGGTCTCATGCGTAGTTTCATTCTAACATCAACAGGAAACCGTCGCCGCAGTGCAGTTGCGTTTGTTTCGGTCAGGTATGAGTTGTCTGTTTGATTGATATTGGAGTTTAGGTTTTTATGAAGTTTATATTTATCAATAGTAGTAAAACTAGGTTTTATAGGTTTATCAGTTGAAGCTTGGGATCCGGGGCTAAAATATCTGACTGTAGTTGAAATTAATTCTTCAGAAATAGTACTGACGTTTTCATTTTCAATTCTCTTGATTTCAAGAACATCAGCATTAATACTTATAGTCGGTTCTGCTATCTTAAACATTGACATTTGACTTGTAGATTCCTGTGTGGTAATCTCTTCTTCGTTTTGTGGCGAGTCAGTTGATTTTAAAACAGATAAAACGTTTTTCTCGCCATTAAGAAGATCAGCTAGCGTCAAATTGTGCATCTGTAGTAATTCACTCAAACTTTTCCCTTTTGATTTCTTCAATATTTCTTTTAGTGACGCAGGGTCTAAAGGTCTATTTTTCTGTAAATAGAAAATCGTAATTATGGCATAAATGAAAGATGAAAACAATAAAGTTAAAAAAATTATGATTGAATTATAATAATATATAAAATTAATAATGTTATTATGGGTAATCTTGGATAATTTTGCTGTTTTGTTCTTAAATGCGTTGTGTCGTTCACAAAGAAAAATAAAATCAAGTTGAAATACCGTTATTATTTTGTTCTTGCATCTTAACTATTTTAATTAAAATTTCAGTTGGTAAGGTCTAGGGAGACTTGTATTTTATCCAAAACTTTCTTCAAAGTGAGCCGTTGAAGACATTCCTACAAATATGTATTTTTTATATATGTATATTTTAATAAATAGTTTAGGTAAAAGTAATAATAAATATAATAAAGAGTTTACAAGTTTACAAAAAGGAATAAATTAAAACTAATTTTAGGTTTGCACTATGCATTATACATAACTTTTGATTCTCTGGCAATATTATGTTCAAGAACAAAACGTTTTGTTTCCGGGATAAGATGTGACCTACCATAGTGTTAAATCTGACTGGGACTTTGATGTCGGAAGATGAGTGTGTGTTCGTGTGTCTGTCATAGCAAAATGACACGCTGTATCGAATTGGAGGTTTTCTGAAATAGACGAGATCTTTTTTTTACTTACTTGTTCCTTGACATCGTTAAAATTTCCGGTATAAGGAAGTTGTGCCTCATTCCTGGTTTCTGGCGTAATTATAGGATTAACATTTTCTAGCGAAAATTCTGACAAAGATTTGTCTTGTTTTGTTTGAGGCGCATTATTTTCTTCTTGTTCAATTGGGAATTGAGATGGTTCATCTTCGTCTTCTTCTTCTGTAACGTCTCTCGCTTCGTCCGGATCCCGTTTCCTTTCTTCGTTATAAAATTGTTTTAATGTGAACTTTGCCTTACGATTTTCATTGTTGTCGTCCTCGGTCTCATCGCTAGTTATTCGTGGTTTTTGATTCCTTACATTTTTTTCAGAAGGATTTTCGTCATCAGAAAAATCGCCGAATTCACTTAATTCGTGCCACGGCTCTTGTGCCGGTCGTTTTCTTCTTTGATTTTTTCTTTGTAATGGTCTTCCTTGCTCTACAATTTCTTCGTTCCAACCAGTAGGTTTAGTGTCGATTTTCTTTCGCCGTCTTTGAGGCATTTCTGTATGTGACCTGTATTTATCTTCATTGTATGGTTGGTACTCTTGCTGTTGAGTATATACTTCTTGAGGTATAGGAATCTCCGCCGAACCAGGATGCGGACGACGCTTATGTTTTCGTATAGGCCTACGGCGTTTTGGCGGATTTTCTGGAGAACCGTCCCATGTATCGGTTTGCGTAGACTGCATCATAATGGGTTCCATTTTCATTGCTCTCCATGGCTGAAATATTTAAAAAAACGTTTAAAATAGAGTGACGGTCTTGTACGACATTGGATCTAATAAGTTTTATATATTACTAAATCTACTAATAAATAATAATCTATTAATACCATAATTAATTAATCGATTTTTTCACATCTCTTTATGAGAAGTAAATTATCAACCGCTTTGATATACACTCAGCGTCACAAAAATCGCACCTCTCTGAGTTTGCGCGAAAAATGGCTGTAATGGCTAGAAACGAATTATATTTATATAAATATTGGTATGTTTGAAATGGGTATTTGAATAGCTTTACATTATTAATAAAAAAATCATGAAATCATTAAAACATTTATCATTATAGAGCGTCAAAAATAAACACTGTCAAATGCTCGTTAGTAAGGACGCTAGTTACACCACCTAAAAAGGGTATAAAAGGGTCGATCTGGATGAAATATGGTTGCGCCCTCCTTTCTGCCTGCGCCCTCCTTTCTGCCAAGGAGGGTCGCGTTCGTATACGGCTTAGAGATCTCTAGTTAGATCGTTAAGCCAGTTCCTAAAAGGTTGGGTTTAGTGGGTAAAAGTCACCACATAACCACGCAGCCGGCTGCATTCCCAGCGTTCAGCGTTCATTCGAGCATTTCCGACCTCCCTCCCCCGCTTTCCGGAGGGTTGCCCATATTTGCTTCGGGCGCAAAAAAAAAATGAAATATGGGTCAGTCGTAATTTAGACTGCAGTGAACACACGTGAACAAGTAACCCAAGTAAGAACAACTAAAGATGGACACCAGCTCTGAAGAAGCCGCTCAAGTGATTGCCCTATTGCAGTCGGGGATGCGGCAGTGTGACGTTGCTCGACAGTTGAACCTGTCCCGTTTTTCAGTTCGACGGGTGTTCCAACGTTTTCAGCAGACTGGTGGTTATGTTAGAAAACCGGGATCTGGAAGAAAACGGTGCACATCAGAAAGAGATGACCGTTTCATCGTGACGACATCTTTACGAAACCGTTTTACAAATGCTGTTGAGTTGCAACAACAGCTTCGATCAAATCGGAGAACATCTGTGAGTGTTTCTGCGATAAGAAGAAGGTTATACGAAAAGAGTTTAACAGCCCAGAGACCTGCTAAAGGTCCAAAACTTACTGCACAGCATCACAGAGATCGCCTAGAGTTTGCTCGCAATCATTGCGAGTGGACTCTAGAACAGTGGCGGACCGTACTCTTCTCTGATGAGACGAGGGTCTGTCTCTTCTGCAATGACAGACGTAGAAGGGTCTACAGAAGACAGGGGGGAGAGGTTCACACAACCCTGCTTCGAAGAATCCGTCGAATACGGGGGGTGGCTCGTGTATGTTTTGGGGCGGCATTTCCGTCGACGAGAAAACGGAACTTGTGTGCGTTTCCCGGACTCGGGGCGGCCGTGGGCAAGGGTCATTAAATGCTGGTCGGTACATTACTGAAATCCTGGAGGAACATGTGGTCCCGTATGCTGGTTATGTCGGTGATGGATTCATGTTAATGCATGATAATGCTCGTTGCCACACCGCGGCTATTGTACGGGATTATTTACAGGAGGTCGATATCCCTGTTATGCATTGGCCAGCACGAAGTCCAGACCTTAACCCAATAGAACATCTCTGGGATGACCTAAAACGCGCGTGCGAGCTCGAGATCCAGCTCCAACCACTCTTCAAGAGCTCCAAGATGCGGTACTTGAAGAGTGGGAACAAATACCCCAAGAGGCTGTTGCGACCCGAAAGATCGCATGGAAGCCGTTATCAAGGCAAGGGGGGGGTAACACTAGGTTTTAAGAACTTTTTTTGTATTTATTAAGTTTTTTTTTAAATTATTAATTTGCAAATTTGTACATACCCTGTCTTTTTCTTTAATTTCTCTTTCGTCTCGTTATAAAAGTAAAATTCAATTAAAATTCCTGAAAGCTAATGAAATTACCTTTCGAATGATACCCTCAAACCACAACATTGCCATTGGCCTGTTGTGTTAAAATAGTATTTAAATTATTTTTTTCGGATGTGCGGTTTTTTTGACGCCGAGTACCGAGCAGAAAATTTTAATGTACTTGAACTTTCTATAATATATAAGTTATATAGGTGTTGGAAAATTATCTATTATATACAAGGACAAATGTAAGCTGCACATCTTTAGTGTTGTATTACATTTCACGTACACGTTTGTCATAGTGCAGCCGAAGCTTATCGAAATATTGTGCATGCGACCAATAGCAATCCTCAAGACTGCATTCTGCCCAAGCAGAGCATTTTGGGCTTGGGTTCAAAGTTTTTTGGGAAGGAGATTATAAGCTTGACAACCGTCCGAGAACGGGCTGACCACCGTAGGTAGATTGAGATATCGTACATTCTCTTGTTACATTATATATATACTTCTCTTGCTATAAAACGACACGCTCCCTGATACTTGTACTTTTATACCATTGAAATATTTAGATACTGTCAATAGTCTAAAGAGGATAGACTGCTATAAATGTATTGATAAAAGTCTGGTATACTATTGGTTTTAATACTGTGTGGTTTTTGTTGCTAAATTTATACTTCTAGCGCAAGCTAAGATTTCCAGAGATCACCCTTATGGTTACTTGCATAACAATACGCTTTTGATATTTATTATTCGACTGAGTATTCGAATAATAAATGTCAGTAAGATATACATAATTAAAAAATCGCAGTCATTGGAGACTACCGTTAGAAGTGAAAACTTAAAACTATGAAATAACAGTGGTTTTTATGGAATAAAATCTGTAATATTGCTCTGGTTTTCCACATATATTCATCATACATCATAATTTACATAGAATAAGAGTAACAAACGACCTGTTCGTAAGTGTATGCTGTGGCCCATAGACATCTGAATTTATCCTCAATTAAGAATCAAAATGCAGATGCGTTGTCACCCTTGAGGACTGAAATGGAATGCCTCGTTTCCAGTAAAGTGTCTCCGGAAATGTGAGAAGTGTAGGGCCCTGGTATTCTCGTATTTTGTGAGAGCGTGTTCGGTCGACCACAACTATTATAATATATTTGAAGCGTGGCTCTACCATGTAAAGTTCTTTGAAGTCGGCTTTTAGTTTAATTAAAGATTTAATTTTACTGTTCAATGGTTTCCTCGCGTCACGCGGGGTGATACCAAATATTTCATTTTAATAAAATGGTATGCTATATAATAAATAATCTAGCAGCAATTTAACCATATTAAGAATAATTGACAAACCTAAAATGTTTGGATATAGTAACTGGTAACCTGGTAGATTAATTTGCAACAGAGTACACAATATCAGACTTTTTTATAGGATAAGGTTAACAAACGAGCACACAGTCTACTTGATTGTAAGTGTTTACTGCGGCCCGTAGACATCTACATCAATCCTCGATCACAAATCAGTATGCAGATGCGTTTGTCACCCGTGAGGACTAAGATGGAATGCCTCGTTTCCAGTTAAAAGAGTCTTCGGTTCTCTACACTCACCATATGAAACACAGTAGCGTTAAGCTGATATTTGACGCTAGTATTCTGTGAGAGCGTGGTCGTTACCCGGTAGAGCCGACCCATTCGTGCTACAACTATACCAGTAATATAGCTGCAGCATGACCCTAACAACACAAATTGGGTTGGTGTAACATGTTACGGCTAAAAGCCGAAGTATGGATACACCTAAGTTTAGCTGGCTGCAACTAGGTGAAGACGATTACGTTTGGTTAAACTTAGTAGTCCGTGACCGTCGAAAAACGTTGGTCATCCGTAATAAGTAGAAAATTAAAATAAATGAGTTAAATAATAAACGTAGTAGTAAACACGCAGTGTTCTGGTGGTTTGTAACTTGCCCAATTTTGTTTTAAATTAAAGATTTTTTAAAGTAAAGGTCCCTCATTTCTCAAAGGGTTTTCAGAACAGTAAAAAGAGGTCACCGTGCCACGCGCTGCCCAATCCGTGCGATATCCATATAAAAGTATTTTTTTAAGTAAAAATTGCGTTCAAGATACCAACTTCGAAGACAGCCGTTAATGCCGTTTGTTGCTTATTTTATCTGCCAACCATACCATAACCATAGAATTTGATGAAATTCCCAAAGTGGTCTATATCGATCCCTAGGGGTCTATGAAAACCTGCATGCGGGTTCTACGTCAGCGAAAAAAAATTTGGGGGTCCATGAAATGAAATTGGGGGTCCACGATAGTGGATCTCAACACATACACTGATAGTACCTATTTACTTACATCGTACTATCTTATAATATCAAAACATATACATTATTTATAAAAGTACCTATGAAGTAAAAAATTTATTATATATGTTTATAAAATTGTGTAAGTTGTAGGATGTTGTTATTCGCTTTGTGGTCCAACATTTTGAACTTGTAAAAACCTGAGAGTCGCAGTCTCAGAGCATCGCTACCTTGCACTGACTTGTTCAATTCGTCACTCTATAAATACGAATGTGGGACAAATACGTTTATTCGTTTCCTGAATCTTGAAAAGGAAAGTGCTAAGAAAATATTTTAAAAAATATAAACAGATAGTATATCACACAAATTATAGTGAGTCAGTGTTATTTTGTTTGAGAGTGCTGGAGAAAAGTAAGTACATTATTTTTTATTAAACTTTAGTTTTGTACTCGTAGTTAGCAAAGCATAGATAAATTACGCCAATCATGACTTTAGTTATTAGTAGTTTAATATTCAATCATGCAAAATTACACGAGTACTCCTCAATAGTTTCTTTTTGAAAGTTTTAGCAATCGGTATTATAATTACAGTGCAATCTCCGTAATTCGAGCTAATTGTTGCAAGAAGATGTTCGAATTATGGAATGTTTTCGGAAAAAACAAAAAATATTTTTAATATACAGCTGCTGGATTTTCTGTCTTATTTAAATAATTTAATTTTGCCCACAGATGACTGATGCCATGTTTGAATCTAAAAAGAAATGTAGACAGTACAGTGTCGATTATTTGAAACTTGGCTTTATTCCATCATTGTCGGACAAACAATTGCCTATGTGCCTTTTATGCAACAAAGTTTTGGGCAATGACGCTATGAAACCATCTAAAAGATGATGAGAAAGATCATCTGAGAAGATGCCACCCTGATAAAACAGAGAAAGATTTGAAATACTTTCAAACACTCAAAGATAAACTTCAAAAGAGACCTACACTGGACAGAATGTTTGCTTCGACATCACAAAGAAATGATGATGGTTTGCGGGCGTCTTACAATATCTCATTACTTATAGCAAAATCCGGAAAACCGCATACTATATGAGAGAAGTAAATTTTTCTAGCCGTTGAAGAGGTTTCAAAAACTGTTTTACACAAACCTGCATCTGATATCATTAAAAGAATTCCCTTAAGCAACAATACTGTTGAAAGACGTATTGTTTTACATAACAGATACAAAATTTTATTTTCAGTAGTTTTAATTTAAATTCAATTAATGAATGAAATTAACATGTGTTTTTACTTTAAGTTTTTAACACTAAACTTCACTGCAGTTAGAAATTTACAGGAAATCAATATCAGGTAAGTAGGGGGTCTACCCAACACGGAAAAACATGGCAAGGGGTCTACGACACAAAAAAGTTTGGGGAACTCTGGTTTAGACTTACAATGCGAAGCGCTAGGTGACGCTGTTGTCGAGATCCAAAAATTATTATTTACAAATAATTTTTATTTAAATAATCTAGTATTTAGCCATTTTTCTTTAATCGGTATAACGTTTAAGTATTATATTTCCTGAATAGTTTAATTGTTTTCAGCGTGCTTTGACGGAGTTTTTTTTAAAGAAAAAGAAGAACTACATAAAAATCAAATATATTATTCAAATTATTATTTATTGTTATTTATTTACTTGTAAATTCTTCCATTTCTTCTTTTGTAATCAACCAGTTCCATAGCAGGTAGAATTTGCTAAATTTTATAGTATATATTATGGTAGTCGAATTGGTGATCGCAGGACCAAATGACTCCTTTGACTTCGTCCCGCCTTCTATGAAGGCCCTGAGCCCTTCTGCGTAGCTATTTCTATATTCATATTTAGCTGACTCTTACACCAACTCTTTACCCATAAATGACACCATTAATAATCAATAGTAATAAAAACTGTTGACAAATCATTACACATGTTTTCGAATGGCTAAATCGAAAGTGAAAACGTAAAAGTAAAAATAAAAACAGATGCATACAATCGCAGCGTGCGAATTGGCGACGGTAAATTGTTTTAGGCCTTGTTCGAACGACTTATTGTAGTTTGTTTAGTCATTAACTTAAGTGTTTGCTGGAACATTTGAATGATAATAATTAACAAAACTTATTTCTTGTGTAAAATATGCCTTTATTTAGTACAAAAATGTCTTAGTCGACTTCCAAAAGGAGGAGGTTTTCATTTCGACTGATATCTATGTCGATTGCGAACCGGTTTAAATGATTATTTTTTTATTAAATAGGCTATATACTTTAGGAATGCTCCCAAATTTATAGGAAACAATTCTACCATTAAGGTTGGTGAATAAAGGGATGTAGTTTTAAATGTAATTTTTGTGATGACATTGAGATCGTGATATTCCTTAAAGTAGCCATACACGCTAGGGTGTACACCCGTCAGGTAAGATTGAGCTGAGTATATATATATATATATATATATATCGATAAATCCTTATATATATATATATATATATATATATATATATATATATATATATATATATATATATATATATATAGAGTGTTTTGAGGAATTGTTCGGATTAATCCAGCCGCTCAATTTCACCATCGCACGTCGCGACAAAACTCGCGATACCATCTGGATGATTAGCGTTCCACCAATGTGCTGTTTAGAAGTAGTTTTCTTCCTTCCACCAGAGATTATTCCAGCCCGATACGACTTACGGATCTTCAAGAAACGAGCGTACTCTTTTTTAGGATGTTTGACCCATAGACATCTTATCCTCGATCAAGAATTAAAATGCCGATACGATGCCAGCCTTGAGGACTAAGATGAAATGCCTCGTTTCCAGTAAAAGGGGTATCCGGTTCTCTACACTCACCATACTAAACACAGCAGCATTGAACTGCTATTTTACGCTGGTATTCTGTGAGAGCGTGGTCCTTCCCCGGTCGAGCCGACCCATTTTTACTACAACCATAATATAGCTGCAGCGTGG
Organism: Parnassius apollo; assembly: GCA_907164705.1. NCBI lineage: Eukaryota > Metazoa > Arthropoda > Insecta > Lepidoptera > Papilionidae > Parnassius > Parnassius apollo. The sequence goes on from CAJQZP010000209.1 coordinate 4,940,278, forward strand.
CTCAATCACATCTTTCGACGCAGTAGAGCAGTTTATTGTTTGTATTATTGAGGCATACGAAATTCAAACGAAGATACCGTGAAAAGTAGTATAATACCGCGAAAAGTGTTGTCAATTTATTGAAATAATAAACATTTGAGCGGAAAGGCAGCAGCAGCAACAACAAGAAGAACAACAGGATACAGTGGTAAGAAAAGCTACATTGCCTCATGAAAGACTAACAGTGACGTTAAGATATCTTGCAAACGGTAAAACAGACGAATGTCTTGAATATTCTACCATGCCTCAACTGGCCCTGCACAGGCGTCCGCCACACGCGCTCGATTTTTCTTGCACAGTGAACAAAATATTTTTTTGTTGCCTATACAAATGTATGGAAACCTAAAAACGCCTGTTATTCACCTGTACCGTTTGACTGTACAGGTGAACCTGTCAAGTACAACCTATCGTATATGGCTACTTTTAGACGATTTAAAAAATAACTTTAAATAAAAATTAGAAGCAGACTTCATAAAAATAAATAGAATAAAATAATTCCATGTTCGTAAGTCGGGCTTTTTAAACCTTCTATACAATATGTCTTATTAGCACCGACTTCATGATGTGAAATTATTTAATACTTTTTAGTATTTTGAAGTCGGCTTATTTAGTTTTCTTTTTACTAAAAGTTATTTATGGCTTAGGCTTGCCTAGTTAAGTTGATAATGAAATAAAACATTAACAGTGCGGGAATCAGCTCTGCGCTCACCGGCCCCTGTGCCTAGCGTGGTGGATATGGTATCTAGATATTGCAGCTAGGTTTTTTTTAAATTGGAAAGCCTATGTTCAGCATTAGATTTAAAAATACCTACTATTATGGTGGAAAACTTATCTACCATATGTGCCTTTCTCTGTCAAATTAACAGCATAGTAGCTGATCCATTATACATTATTATGCAACTTAAAGAAAAATTTAAAAGTCCGTAGCATTTATAGACAGATAATATTTAACCAACTTCAATAAGGAGGTATTCAATTCGACTGTATGTTTTTTTATGTGCTGCTGGTGCTTCTTGTGTGGTCCCATATAAATTTGATCAAGATCTGACCAGTAGTTTTTGAGTTATCCTTAATAATGCGTATTTAATTGACTTAGAATACTTTGATGGTGTTCTCATTTTATTTATATTGAAGTCGAACGTTAGTTTATACCGTGGTCCGTGGGTGTGGGACTTTTTAACTGATCGCAACTTTCTTCAATCTAGAGTACAGTTACCTGAGTTAAGGTAATAAAATATGACCCAAGCACGTTGCGCAATAAATAGAATGTGTACTGTAAAATAAACAAATATTGTAATAATTAACTAGTAGCATTAGCTACGACGATTACCTAATGTAAAAAATAATACATTCGTAGATACAGGCACAACATAACTTTTTGTAGTACAACAAATGTCCGTGCGATGAAAGAGCGCTACGTAGGTACACTAGAAATAAGAATATTACAAATTAAAAAAAAAAACAACCACAGTAGCACACATATGTTATAACTTATAATAAACAGGTATCTGATTCCGACGTAACGCTTATTGTAATATAATGGAAAGCTAAAATGGAGGGCCCGAAAATATTTTGTATTTTTTTTGTTGATTTCACATAAATATTTTTTTATATAATACGGATGACAAACGAACACAGAGTCCACCGGATGAAACCTGAATAATAAATATTATATTAAATTATTCCAGGTATTACGTCTCATTCTCTCCACTCTGTATATTATGTTAGTCTTATATCTGTTGAATTAGAATGCGTAATAATTTGTTTAAATATTAGATTAATAAAATATATACAGTCGTCAAACATGCGATAATTCGAACCTATCTATAATTCACAGTTAGCACGAGTTCCCTACAATATTTATTTATATTTCGGACTAATTCAATACATTTTTATGCACTTGGTAATTCGAACGAAAATATCATTGCTACGTAACAAAACGACCCCTAAATTCGAACTCATTAGCGTCAAACGCTCGACAATTCAAAGTTGCAGAAAGATTGTAATTTGTAAGTACATTTTGAGACAAGTTCAAACTTGTATCATCTTTTCGACGATACATCAGAACCTTAGGCAGAGGTGTCAGGGAAGCAAAAGCCTCATTCGATACCTTACAAAGCTTCTGTCTACAAAACGAAAGTGATGAAAAAGCATTTCAGGTACTTTTTCCTCTTAAAAATTATTGAGCAGTCTGAGCAGTAATAATGTGCTATGAAGAAAACCAGTTTACCTAACAGAGTTCTTTCGAAAGATTAATTAATTCACACTATGAATATGTACGCGAATGTACCTCTAAAGTTTTATCATTGTTAAAGAATAGCGGTTAATAAATAACAATCGATCAACACTTAATAATTCAAAGTTTTATTTATTTTCTCTCAAAAATTTCGAACCATTTGATATTTCAAACATTCGATAATTCGTAATATTTTAAGAGTCCCTCGAGTTTCGAATTAAGGGGATATAGAAAGTCAGCTGAAATTCTAATTTCGCACCACTTCCCCGCGCGTCTTATGCTATGTAAAGACATGTTTGTAATCACTAATACTGTAAGTAGATAGGTCTTTAGATACTTATTTCATTAGGTTTATCATATTTATGGCTGTTTCTTTACGCCAACCCAGTAGTCGCTTCTTATTTTAATTACGGTTATTTCCCATTTTAATTTTATGTCGTCCTGTTGCGTAATGTGTATCCTGATCGTAAATGACACATCTTCCCCCTTCAAAGGCCGAAGCGACTCTGACCGGGTGGCAGGAAACAAGCTTCAAGACGCCGATAATTTAGGTAACTTCTTTTTGCAGTGAAAATAATGGTAATTTAAAAAAAATAAAAAACATTAGCCCTGCTTTATAGTTAGTTTAGTTAGTATGCAAAGTTTCATGGTCTAATTTAAAGTATTTTATGAATACCAGCGGTTTATATTTCAGTTTGGAGGTAACTTTGGATTTTTTTTTCTATCGAGAAAATTTTACGGAATCGTGTTTTCGCCTAACATAGTACTTAACATTAATCCTCAACTTTACAATGTATTTATTTCAAAATTAATGCTGCAATATTTTCGGTATAACGAAGGATCTTGTTAAGCCATTTGAGGTTATATTTCCCCTTAACGAGACTCGGCTGTAGTTATGTAAGCGACTATCATTTACACTATCAGTTTCTTCGTATTTATTTAAACATGCTGTGGCAGTAATTAATAAGAAGCTTTGTTTTTTTTTTAAATAAAAGCCCTTTTTTAAATTATGCTTTAAAAGTAGACTTGGTTGATTTGTATAGAAAGTTTAATAACATTATTTTAAAAAGAGTTCACGTTTTTGCGAACATTAAAATGCCATTTACTAAAGTTTTTACAACCATCGTTGATATACATTGTATATGTTATTAAACATGATTATATCATCATTGGCGAAGAAAGCTGTTACAAAACCGATGTTATAATGTTGAAAGTCGAAAGCGTCCACACCGGTTCTGCGCTTGAACTTGCTGCCAGATGGTATGCAAATATTGGAACATTATCGATCTTTTATTGTATGTATATTATATGAATTCAAATTTCTACGCTTTTAACTTATAGATTTTTACTTTTAAATAGAATAAAAATGTCTTTGAATTAATTTCGATTCTACCTATGTATATATTATAATATTTATCAATATGTGAAGTCTATCGCTTATTAACACGAAATATAACTAAACACTACTTATATATAATATGTTGTGATTATTTTTTTTAAATATTTGATATTTATTTATAGGCGAAATTTAATGTAATAGCGTCTTTGCATTCACCTATGTAGCTTGCCTCATTTATTTTAGTCAGAGCTTTCTTCAGTTTCGATTGTTTAAGAAATGTTAGCAAACATTTAATATTCTGATGATAGCGAACTGTAAAGAATTCGTATCTTAATCTTTGATTATGTGTTTATGCTGATTTCGACCAAGATAACAACTTATTCTGAATATGTTGAAAAATTTTTACTAATAAATAATTTATTACTTTGCAACCTTCCGCTAACTAATTACAATGATGTGTCTTACCTGGATTGAAGAGCACTTCCCGCCCTCCCTCAATTGCATGCACTAACTCCGTCACCACTAGTCCCAACACCACTACTTCCAACACCACTATTCCAGGTAAGACACACCATCGACGACAATACGACACGTGTTTCGCCTCTACACGAGGCATCCTCAGGCAATGTAGACTCTACGGCGACTGACCGCTCGGTCTTTATTTGTCTTTCATAAATAATTTATTGTAATGGATTTCCGCAAAGTAACGCCTGATTCTATCAAAATGTTTACTGTATTCTATAAATGTAAACGCAGTCGCAATCGAAACCCAATTAATTACAATTTTGCTCAAAAGTTGGTCCGGTTACGATTTGCCCCCATACAGATTTTTATACGTGGGAGAGCCATGCTGCAGTTATATTAGTAGTATAATTGTAGCACGAATGGGTCGGCTCGACCGGGGAAGGACCACGCTATCACAGAATACCAGCGTAAGACAGTAGCTTAATGCTGCTGTTTCGTATGGTGAGTGTAGAGAACCGGAGACCCTTTTTTACTGGAAACGAGGCATTCCATCTTAGTCCTCACGGGTAACAACGCATCTGCATTTTGATTTATAATCGAGGATAGATGGAGATGTCTATGGGCCGCAGCTCATTTGTCACCCTATCCTAAAAATATCAACATTCCTAGTTTGAACTGATCAGTTGGAATGATCAAACGATGTGTACTACCGTATTCTGTCATGCTGAAACTTCAAATGAGTATAAGTGTTTTTCTCCTTAAGTATACCGCGACGTTAGTTAAAATTATTTATTGAAATATTGTAATTTAACTTTCTTTCTTTCTTTCCAATCTGGCCGATCTAATTTGCTATAACTTTGCGCTGATTGTTGGATTTGGGTTTAGGTTTGGCAAACTTGAATGGATTTTGCGTTAACAGTCAGTCACGCCTGAATTTTAATGAAAAAGAAGGGCGCACCATATACATGTAACGTTGGCTAACGGAAAAGGATTTTCTTATCTTTTAAGTGATTCTCACATTTCCTGGTTTTCTTTTTTACTGGAAACAAGGCATTTCATCTTAGTCTTAGTGTCAATGCATCTGCATTTTGATTCTTTATCTAGGATTGATGTATATATCTATCGGCCACAGTATCCATTTACTATCTCGTGGATTGTGTGCTCGATTGTCATATTATTGTATAAAAACTATTACTCAATCTTATTTTATAAAAGAACAATTACAATATTTCAATAAATAATTTTAACTAACGTTGCGATATACTTAGGGAGAAAAACACATACTCATTTGAAGTTTCAGCATGACAGAATACGGTAGTACACATCGTATGATCATTCCAACTGATCAGTTTAAACTAGGAATGTTGATATTTTTTAAAATATCGGATTTTCGATATATCGATAGTTATAAATATATCTACATCGGAGTTTTATATATAAGTTTATTAATGGATATATCGAATATCCGATATTTTAAAAAATATCAACGTTCCTAGTTTGAACTGATCAGTTGGAATGATCAGTTGAACTAACCGAGTAGCGACCCGCCTTGGCTTCGCACGGGTGATTTCCGAATCTTGACAACAGCTTCTACCGGATCCAAATATGAATATAAACCATCTAGGGACCCATTCAAATACTCACACAAAAAAAAACGACGGGTTGCACTCCGGGAGTGTCGGCAGAAGTGAAAACTTGAATATTAACGTTGTGCATTTTTGATATTTTGGAATGGTTAGGGAATAATTTTGCACGAATTGCTTTAATTATCAGTATAAAAGTACTATAATTTATGTGGTAGAATACAATATTTATTTATTGCCCTATCGTACACAAGCATGACAATTTATATTACATTAAAAAGTTTATCTCTCAGAAAACGCGGCGTACTATCTACTCTCCATCCGTCTTACGAATTTTCGATCAGGTCACGTATCCTGACGCGAGTTTAACATTTTTTACCCATTACAAAAAAGTGTACAACGCCGCTAAAGAAGTTTTCACTTCAAAAATCATCATAATCGATTGGATGGTTTCAAAGTCTAAAACAGGTAGGTATAGGTAGAAACATTTTTTGTGTTTTATATAGATGGATCAAATTATTTGTAGTCTTTTAGTATTATTATTTTTCGCATTCTAAGAATTCAAAATTTAAAATTTAATGCCGGAAGTGGATGCTCTAAGTACATAATAACATGTGGTTAATTAAAACAAAAGTAATTACTAACTCAAAATTCAACTTATTATATAATTTTGTTAAAGGTAAACAACTACAATATACGTTAATTGCTACAAAGGCTATTAAATTAAAGTGCTCATTTGTACATTACCGTGTAGAGGCTGTATAAGAATATCCACTAACTCATATCATCCCGTGGGTGTCGTAAGAGGCGACAGAGGGAAACAATATAAGGAGATGGGCGGTAGCGTCATCTTAATATCGTCTAAAACTGCGCTTGCGAAGCGTGGCAACTGTGGCAAATATCCCTCCTATGAGACAATCTATGGGGGAGGCCTGGAGGCCTATGTTTAACAGTAAACTTTAATAGGCTGTAACCGTAGAATACTATAATACACAATAGAATGGCTGTCAACTTTATTTTATACGAGGCTTGGCGTCGCCAAACCCGATTCGCTGTTTTGACAGACTGAGTAAATTTACACATTTTAGACTTTTCATTAATGTTCAAGATCATCATTAAATTCTAATACATATTTATTTGTAAATAGTGTGCAATTTGGCATTTTCTAAATAATTTCAATGCGAAATTTGGAAACGATTGTAACGTCAAAACACATCTCGTGTTGACATTTATACGTGTGAATTGACGTGTTAGTGACATTTTATTGGCTACGCGGGCTCGGCTCACTCCCCCGTTCTATTATGTATGTATTATAGTATTCTATAGCTGTAACGGTAACTTAATTTAAGCTACATACTTAATTTTCTTCTTTTGCATTTGCCATAATCATCACGCATTTAGATATTTTATATAATTTTTTTATAGTATACGACTTTGTGTTCTTGTCTCTGTTATCCTCTTAGTTTTAGTTTTATAAGGCGGCAAAACTTAACGTGACCATATAACCTTTACGTATAACCTTAAACCCTCACGTATAATACGCTTTTAAGAAAATTAGACAGTTAAAATGGCGAGGAAGGCCATGGAGAGAAAGAAAAACAAAGAAAAAGAGTAAAAGAAAAGATGACAGAATATCAAGATATGAGGGACATCTTGACTAGAAAAGCAACAACAAAAGTGTCACAAATAAAAAAAACCGATATGCTAGATTATAATTAAGTTAAAACAATCATACACTATGTAAAACAAAATGTTTAGAATCACCAATAAAGGCTTAATAAAAAAAAAAGAAAGTAGCACGACGCTCGTTTGTACGGCACAATAAAAATCCTACGCAGTTGAGAAAACTTTTGCTGATATCGTCAGATAGCTAGTTGTATCTTTATTGGAACATTTTTTTTAAATGAATAATATCTGGTTACGTATATCTTATACCTGATCTTCCTTATTACCCTCTTAAATTCAACAAGTTTTTATTTGTGCCCGTTGTAACGAAGGAAATGAACATCCAATTATAAAACTAACTTCCCAATGAGCTTTAGACTTGAAACTTTTGAATATAACTGAATGACAATGCATTACAAACTAACTTTGTCTCTGTTTTTTTAATTTTTTTTTGTAATTTTGTTTGTTAAATAACATATAGCATCTTTAATAGGCAATGAGTTGGTAATCATAACTATTCTAGGTACTATTTTCCCCTATTATGCACACATTTTAAGCACTAAGTCATAAGAACAAAAAAACATAATTATAAAATACTAAATAATTTTATTGCATTTTTGTACTGTATTAGCTGGAAAATGAATCGAAGTTATCGATTGTGTGCTGAACTTGTAAGATATTAACTTTTAGCATGGCTTTATTATTTTAAATTTTTTTATAATATATTTTGTTCGCTGGTCTGAAATAGACATATTGAAAAATTTATTAATGTTTAACCTTTTAAAAGTTCGGTAAAAATAAATTTTCATGATGAAATGATAAAGCTCTTCTTTTATACTAATAAAAGCTTTTTCAATTTCGACTCTAAAAACTAAATCCCTCTGTTATTAAGTGCAAGTAAAACGGGCTACACACGAGACGATATCGGTGGCGATCTAGGGTGGAAAGAAATCGGGGCTTTTATCGGGGCAGACCCTACACACGGGCCTGCCTAGCAGTACGCGTTCGGACTTGGAGCGGAACACATATGCGGTAGAGTTCTTCAAAATAGCTTCAACTCTCTTAAAACACCAATGTATTGGTTTGGCATTAGCCCTCTCGGTAAATTTATTCGAAAATAGAAAAAGAGGAGTTGCTGGGTGAAAAATGGCTCCAAAAGAGACAAAAATTAAGCCACATAAACGTACTAAATGATCTGTATTCCAAAAACATGATTAATTTTCTCCGGATGGATGAAGACAGTTTTTATAACCTTCTAGAAATGATTTCGCCACTTATATAAAAACATCAATTTCTCCTATGTACCTATGCTATTTAGTTATTTCTTCTCTTTGTTCATTTCTGCTTTGGTCAAAATCTGGTTATGTATTACACACAACAAACAAGGAAATAAAATACTTTTGAATAATAATATGTATACTTTTTTTTTAATGTAATCTTTATTTATGGAGTAAAACTATCAGAAAATAAAATAGCTTATATCTTTTTTTAAACATAAAGAAACCTTTAATTTCGGACATACTCCCTTTTATATAACTTGTTTGTTGATGTGGAGATGGTGAAGGAGTAGAAGTTAGTTGTTTATAAGAGGATGAAGGCACGTAAGAGATCGAATTGTGGTCTTGTGGAGTTGTAAGAGATATGAGTGCGGTCTTGTGTTGATAGTGTTGGAATAGGAGTTAGTTGTTGAGGAGAGGCTTTATCTTCTCCTTACTTACATCATACACTCTACTTTACGAACGGCAATAAAAAATTAGTTTAGTAGGCATTCTTGACCATGTCACTTCGCAGGGTCACAGGCTAGGGTGGATATGATTTGAATTTCGATAAAATTTAATTTAATTTATTTATTTTATTCACTTTTTTTTTGGTTTTTTGTAAAATATCAGTGCCATAGGCTTCTGCTCCGTTTATATGATTAAAATGTAAAAATTTTGTTACATAAAAAAGGTCATTCAGTATCACTGTTTTGTTAATTTCCTTCCGCGAGGGTTGCCGGCAGCGACTGCCAAAAGAAATCGGGCCGATGCGCCTACACACACGCAGTAAGGAGGGGGCGGTGCCCCGATCTAGGAAGCATCGGCTGATCTAGGAAGCATTTTTGCTCCTGCCAGCCGATTAAGGAGGCGACATCGGCTACGACTTAGGATGGCTCTACATACGACACGATTTAGAGGCAATCTAGGAGGCATCCCCACTACTCCACCCTAGATCGCCACCGATATCGTGTCGTATGTAGCCCGCTTAAACGCTTCAATTACGTCTGCAGATAAATCTACCTGATCCGATTTCTAAAGAAACCAGTTTGTATCTACTTACAGGTAACCAAATAACCTATTTTGAACTATTATAGTAAGATAAATAAAAAAAAGGAAGTTGTTGTTAAAACTTTTTCGATTTTCTCATCCTTAGTCTGAAATAAATACGTATATTAAATATATTGTATGTATATGCATGTATTTATATATTTGTATATATTTATGTATAGGTAATATATGTATACTTTATTTATTAGTAAAATGTATATATTATGTAGTGAATTATCATATGTTTTGTGTTCTTTTATTCTATATTTCCACAACTGCGTCAAATTCTCGCCACTCTATGGATTGTCTGATAGAGAATGCCTCAAGGCATTAAGTCCGCCCTTTATATTCTTTTTTCAAGAAATGCAATAAAGACTAAATAAATAATGTTTCTTGATATTTTAATAATTATCAAAAAATATGTCAATAATTATTAATTATAAAAATATTAAGTAATGAACAAATTGAGGCCTCCGTGGCGCAGTAGTGGCTTAGCAATGAGTTGCAGCACTTAAGGCCGCTGGTTCGAATCCCGCACGGGACAAGTATTTGTATGACCTACAAATAATTGTTTCGGGTCTGGATATTTGTCCTTGGAAAATTGATGCATGTAAACTGCCTCCACGAAACAGGAGAAAATCCTAATGTAGATAACGTTTTAAAAGAAAAAAATGAAATTACCGGTTCATAGTTATTCGTGACGGAGTCCAAGTCTTTCGGTCGCAGGTCCCGTCGATACTCTTCAAAATCCTCTTCCGCTGAATGTACAATAATCACCAATGCGGCCAACGTACTCAATAGTGGCATGATGGTTCTCCAATTTACATCCATATTATAGTAACGAAAAGAAAAGCCCTATATTTTCTTGAATAACACAAAATTCACTGATAAATTTTTAAAGTTAGAGCACTGACTTAATTAAAAACCTTTTTTCTACAATATTCGTTTTAAAACCCGAACGTAACACGCCTAGTGATTAAGAACGAAAACACGTAGGAAAAAAAGATAGAAAAGGAAGAGAAAGAATTAATCAATTGAAAATGTTCGCATGCAACTACTAATTGTAGTTTTCGAATTTCAACTCGTTCGATTTCTTACTTTTTTATTTTTACATTATCGCTGCTTATTTTAAACAGGTTTAAAATTATTACTGGCACTCAAGAATGATTATGTTAGTATATATGCAGAGGAGAAAAATGCAAAATTTCTCGCGTGAATTTCCCTCGGTTTTTTTTTAAACGTGAAAGTGACATGCACACGTTAACTCACGACAACTCGATACGTACGAATGGCGCGACCACTGGCGATAGGCTAACCTGACTCCGCGAGATCATGCCTTGCGCTTAGTACTTACATGAAACTTAACAATAGAAGTAATCAATGAAAAATGAAAAGCGTGTTATTCATTCTTTTCCATTGCTTTATGATCTGCGGATTACCTGATATAAGAATGACTACTGTTTTTTTTATTTAATAAACACGGTGAAAAGAGTGATTCTTTCTAGCTTCTTCCTATTCGATTATTATTGTCAATTGAATTAATTTAAATCTGTATAACAAGTCGACGTCTAAGACGAACGTTTTCTTAACCTCACCTGCACTGCACCATGCTGTTTAGAGAAGGCTCCCACTTTTAGAGTATAAATAAGTAAAAGCTCACACGAATTTAATTAATTGATTGAGCCGAGCCAGTATCCATAACTCAACGTATAAGCCTGTATTTTGTGTAGACACTTACAACTTATCGACTTATTGGGGTTGGAATAAAACGCCACGTCTTCCCAATGTTTTATTGGAAATATAGCATTAGCATTGCAACAGTATCATCAATCCGTCGATCGTGTTGAGTATGGCCAAGTTTTCCATGTAATTATAAGAAGAGTTAAAAGTTTACTCTTCTTGTAAGTTGATATTACCGTTACAGCCCATTAAAGTCCACAGCTGAACGTTGGCCTCCCACTTAGATTGCCTCATAAGGGGTAATTGCCATAGTTGCCACGCTTGGCAAGCGGGTTGGCAACCACAGTTTTTATTTTTAGTCCTTATTTGGAAGACGCTGCTGCCCATCTCTTGATTTGTTTCCCTCCGTGGCCTCTTATGACAACCTCGATTCTTGCACTGCCAATACATGACAATTCATTAATGATAATAATGTAATGTTAATAATTATTTTTATTAGTGATTATCTTCATCATCATCATCATTACTGTCCATCACAATTCCACTGAAAAACGTAGACTTCTCCAAAGAATACCACAGAGCACGGTTGGATTTCTCTTACCAGTTCTCTTCATTCTCTTTTCATTCATCTACTTATGGCCAGTAAAATTATAATAAAATTTCACTGTGTCATAAGTAGATACTTACATATTTTTATGTTTTTATTTTATATTTAATACTCGGTTGTTTGGGTACTATAAATTATGAGTGGCCGCCCGGGCTCTAAGCTATCACGGCTGAAATCATTGCACGTTGATAAAACATAACCAAACAAACAATTCACAATAACAAATTCACTTCAAATCTTTCGAATTTGATTTAAATTAGACGTTTGATATCCAATAGAAAGCTGCAAGTTTATATCTAGTAAGGTAACTTACGATTTGTGATTGTTATCTTCACTGGAGCAAGACACATAAAGGCTTTCCGTGTAAAGAGAATAATTACCACTGATCTTGCACTTTGAGGTCGAGCTAGTTACTTCAGACTGCTGTTAACGTGCTAAATAAATTCACATTTAATAAAAATGAAAAGCGGACTTCCGAAAAGTTTTATGCGTAAAAGAACTCTTACTTATGCGTAGAGAACTCTTACTTACTTTTTACCACTCCATTTCATCCCGCAAATATCGATATATGTAAGTCTATGAAATTGCCGTTTTAATGGAGTGGTCTCCTTGCATTATATATATTATACACGTATGATAGAGTCAAAGTCACGGCAGATAGGTTGAAAATTTTGTGTTTTTTTAATTTTATATTATTTTAATAATGCTGCAATTTATATATGTTGTTGATAATTTTATTTGATATATATATTTTGCATGACAGAAATATATTGTGGTTCTATCGTCCAGGCAGACAAAGAATTTCAGTAGCCTCCATAAGCTCGTACTTATAGCACTTCCTTTAATCCAGTCTTTTTTATTTTGTTTTGTGAAAGAGTCCATGTCTAAGTTTTATTTTCAACCGACTCAAAAAAAATCTATGTTAACCGATTTTTCGAAATCGCCTAAACTAATTTGGAAATATTTTTTTGTTTCAAAGGGTATTTATACTTCTCAGGTGCTTTCATTAAAATTTTATAGAAATTGGTCGAGCGTTTTTTTATTATTGAAGTCAATTGTACAACATTTTTAATTTTATCACTTGTACTCATAATAACAAAAAAAAACTTCTGTCAAATATTTTCAATGTATTTTTATACTTTAGTAGAGAAGCAAGGAGGATCCTTAACTTCCTCAGATTCCTTAAGTAAGTCATCAGAATATGTAATTCCTATAAATAAGGGTCCTTTCTGCTGTTTTGTTCCAAAAAAAAAACCATAAACTACCCGTTTGAATTTTTCAATATTAAACGGCTTTCATAACTTCGAGACAAAATTTTTATATATAATATATGTAGCATATTCAGTAAAACTAAAATGGAGAAAACTATCATAAATAGATTATTTAAATCTAGATACAATTACAAATGAACTATTTAAATTTACTATAAATGTTTATATAATATTAATAAAATAAAAACCAAGCTAATTACTTTTATTTTATACCATAAAATAAAAGAGGGAAAAAATAAAAAAAAGTAAAAATAAACGCGATAAAATCCGTAAAAGTAGTTTTAATCATTAACCAATCAGCTTAATCTATTTCGAAACTCGTCAATTAACTTAAAGTAGATTAAACTACATATAACCACTGACTGCTCTTTAGCCTTATTATTATACGTGGTAGAGCCATGCCGCAACTATATTATGTGTGTAGCACGAATGGGTTGGCTCGACCGGGTAAGGATCACGCTCTCACAGAATACCAGCGTAAAATAGCAGCTTAGTACTGCTGTGTTTCGTATGGTGAGTGTAGAGATCCGGAGACCCTTTTTTACTGGAAATGAGGCAGGCATCTTAGTCCTCAGGGGTGACAACGCATCTGCGTCTTGATTCTTAATCGAGGATAGATGTAGATGTCTATGGGCCACAACATCCACTTACCATCAGGTGGACTATGGGCTCGTTTGTCACCCTTATTCTATAAAAAAAGCATCTGATCAATATTTGTACGCTGTGAAATATTCTACTGTTTTCATGCCAGTATAAAATCGTTAACAATACTCATTAGTATGAACAAAACTACGCTTTGATCAATGATCATACGATGCATATGATGTGAAACGGTATGCGAGCACGCGTCGCGCTGCATCCCTCGCGGAATGCGACGTGCGGATAAATATCTATAAACTCTCTTTCACTACCGCTTAGCTTACTTATCTATTTGCATTGGTTTTTCTTGTCACGAATAGCAGTCGGGTTGTACGGGGAGCGCTAACTTTTCTCAATATGCTAACAACACCAGCACGCGATGCACCTTGTTGATTGATGGACGAGGCTCTAGCAACCAATTCGGTCTATAAATAAGTCACTATGAATGTATGAAGGTTCGTTGTATGAGTTTATTTATTTTGTTTTCAAAAACTTATTTCAATTCACCCTTGTTACCCCCAAGTTTTTGGATGAATGAAATAAAAACAAATTTTTAAAAGCAAAGGTCTGAAGCAGCCAAGTTATTATAATTATAACCGCGTCATTGTTAAGACCGACTCCCCGTTATCAAACAGTTATTGCCGTGAAACTTTTATATCTCGTACAAAACGTACCTACTTTTAAATGGAACATGAAAATAATAAAATATACGATATTTTCGGTATTATTCAGTTGTTTTTTAAGAATTTTTATTTTATTTTATTTGGCTGACCAACAGTGAGTAAAACTAAGTAAATACCTCACTATTTACAGGTTAGCAAGCATATACCGATATAAAGTTATATACCTATTATAAAACAAAACAAAACGAAATCAACAATTTAACATAATATTTATTCAAAAAAAGATATAAATATTTGATTCGCAACCATCCGCTTAATTAAATACAATAATGTGTCTTACCTGGATTGTAGAGCACCTCCCGCCCTCCCTCAATTGCGTGCACTAATCCCGTCACCACTAATCCCAGCACCACTACTATTATTCGGTACTATTAGTCGGTATAATATTTATTCGGTTAGCTAGAGCCTCGTCTTAAAAGTTTTATACGTCAAATTCGAGAAGGGTATGGGGCAATTAGTCCGTCAATATGTCTCCGAAATATTTTATTACTCAGACATTAAGGTTTTCTCACGATGTTTTCTTTTACGTCGTACACGTAGTAAATAACGCTTAAAGTTGTAATTAACAATTTTATTGGTGCCGGCGGGAATCGAACCTAGTTTGATTACGTACTGTAAACTTACGGCGAATGCTTACTAGCTACCACGGCTCCTGGGGACCGTGTGATAGCTAAAAACTTATCCAAAACTACCAAAGTCTGATGATCGGACTGGTGATAGCAGCATCACTAGTGCGTGGGTATCGACCGACGCTCACTAAGCCGCCTGCTCAGTGTGGTAGTTATAAGCAATTGCATATTGAGCCACGCTGCAGCTATATAATATCCTCTAGACGGATTCTGGTCACGGTAGCTAGTCTTAGAGAAGAATAGCCATCTGCTCAGGACAGAATCAAGTGCACAAGTCTGTGAGTAAACATAGGTGCAACTCTCTGTTCCCTCTATTTTTAACTTTTTTAACATAGCCCCATGGGAAATAAATCCAATACTACAAGAAAAAATCGGTCGCAGGACCAACAGCTTTACGTGATTTTCGAGGTTCGGGAGTGAAACACCGCAAACTTCCTGAATTTCGCTTTACATAAAAACCCAATATCTGATTTTGAAATCCGACACGGAATTCAAACCCGAGACCACATGTTCACCAGTCGTGCTTATAATGAGGCAATTACAAGCAGCTATAATTACTGTATTAGGAATGGGTGATAAACATTCCATCTTAATCAAGGATTAGATGTGAGTGTTGACAGGCCACAGCATACACTTACGATCAGGTGGACTGTGTGCTATCGTGCTACCCGTACTCAGAATACTATAATACATACATAATAGAACGAAGGAGTGGGTCGGAGCCTGTGTAGCCACTAACACGTCAATCACACCTATAAATGTCAACACAATCAATCGTTTCCAATTTTCGTGTCAAGCGTCGCATGCAAATTATTTAAAAAATGGCAAATTGTGCAATAATTACGTATCGAAATAATAACAACCTTTAAACGAGCAATTCTTGTGTATATATATATATATATATATATATATATATATATATATATATATATATAATCGGAATCTCGGAAACGGCTCCAACGATTTTCATAAAATTTAGTGTCCGGGGAGTTTCGGGGGCAATAAATCGATCAAGCTAGGATTTATTTTTAGAAAATGCCTTTTTGTCCGTGTTTTCAGGCAATGAAAAACTGCTACAATATAATAAGGTAAATTTTGACACTATGTTAACGATCGTAATAGCTCAGATGGATATCGAGTGGTCGAGAAATCGTAATTCCTTGGTGCGCGTCTCGTCTTCGGTCCGATTATTTTCCCTTTTTTTTCAAGTTCCCTTCTTTTGTGAGAAAATCCATTATTTCGAGCCCTTTTTTTTTAGTATTTTATAAAAATACGTACATTTTAATGAAACTAATTGCACTCATGATTTTTTATTCTAATAACCAGTTCAGTTTTTTTCTATTATGTCAATAAGGTCAAAAATATTATTTATCAGTTTGTAATTTGTATCTAAATGTAAAAAAAACCCGAGCAAAGCTCGGTCATCCGGGTACTTTAAATAAAGGAGGTACATATCCTAAAATCAGTAAGTCGAAACTATTTATATTTGTGAGCAAAAAAAAAAAAAAAACACAAGTGAAAACCGGACCCGCCAAAGATTCTTAAACAAAATCCAGTTATGACAATCACAAATGGCAGCTTCAGGTTTACTTAAACCATGGCAGAAACATATAATTTGGCATTTTGTACAAATGTATAGCTCCAACTAGCATTTCAACTCAAGACCAGACCAAGACTCACGATCGTCTTTTAATACAAAATCGTGAACATTATTTTACAAAGCTGCAGTATTTATTAAAGAATTTGAAGTTAATTCTTTCAGTTTTACATAAAGTATTTTGTGGTTAATTGTAGCCCATTCCCTGAGAACGTATTACGTAAGTGCTTTCTTTTTTAAATTGTTAATGAACAATGCCGTTTTCATCAGTCTTTAAACATTCCATCATAATATGGCGTTCTGTATATTTGAAAGCTTACTTACGTACGAGTACTCGCCACGTTTGCCAGACGGGCTGTACACATATTTGGGTTAAGCATAAATTTTCGTAAGTTATCGGAGCTTTTTGTGTTAAAATATAATAATTCTAAAATTGGGCGGTTCACTTAGAAAGATTGAACTGAGGCAAGCTGGTCAAGCTTAATCCGTCAATGAAAAGTGCCCATGCATTTTAACGGTACTTCCGTTATAGTTTTGGTATACCGTTTTTAGAAAACCGTTAATAACGATTTGTTACGCTTTTTAATTGTAGAAATATTAATAAACGCTTCTATTGCAATTGAACATATTTATTCTACGTATGTAAGGTTATTTATTTATTTATATATTAAAGAAGAGCAGAACAGGTGAAACAGGGGCCTTTGATAGACTGTGATAAATAAATAAATTAATAAAAATTCACGCAAAGTTGGAAGTGGATTAACTACATATTATTATTATACGTGGTAGAGCCACGCTGCAGCTATATTGTGGTTGTAACACGAATGAGTCGGCTCGATCGGGGCAGGACCACGCTCTCAGAATACCAGCGTAAAATAGCAGCGTAATGCTGCTGTGTTTCGTATGGTGAGTGTAGAGAACCGGAGACCCTTTTTTACTGAAAACGAGGCATTCCATCTTAGTCCTCAGAGATGATGATAACGCATCTGCGTTTTGATTCTTAATCGAGGATAAATGTAGATGTCTATGGGCCACAGCAACCATTTATCATTAGGTGGACTGTGTGCTGGTTTGTCACCCTTATTTTATTAAAAAAAAAAACTACAAATACGTTATTATACTTAATCGTTATAAAATCACTAAATAATAACCTATTTTTCCACCTACTACGGCTATAAGTTCTGTTTAACGTTGAAATCCATATTATCTGTTTTAAAAGACAGTGGATAGTAATAATAAAACTTTAAATTAATAAGTGAAGTCGCTGCTTATATACGTCTCACATCGCACAGGCCACTCAATTATAAGGGTATTTTAAGACAAGAAAATGAACGCCGCGCTGACCACTCAATGTGTGTTGGCCATCTGCTCTTCGTATTATTTTCTCAGACATGCCGGTTTACTCACAACATTTTTCTTCACCGCTTAGCACATGGTAAATCAGTACTTAACAATATCATTGCTGCCGGCGGTGATTAAACTCGGGTTACGTGGTCGGCTGGACCGGTAACGACCACGCTCTCATAGTGTTACCAACGTAAAACAACTGCTTAAAGCTGTTGTGTTTCAAATAGTGTGTGTAGAGAACCGCATACCCCTTTTACTAAATACGATGCATTCCATCTTAGTTCTCAGGGCTGCAAACGCATCTGCATTTTGATTCTTAATTAAGTATAGATGTAGATGGGCTATAGCATCCACTTACAATCAGGTGAACAATGTACTCGTGTGTTATTATTTTACTATAAAAAATACATTTTGGATTGTAAATTGTAACTATAAGTAAACGTGATCAGCTTTGGCTTCGATTCAGTTCTTAAATTTTTGGCCACGAATCTATTAATTTAAGTACTGTCGCTATTGGGAATACAGCCACTGCTATCTCTTAGGATTTTTTGAGAGTAACGTTCTCTATCTACTACTGGCCACAATTTGTAGTTAATAAAAATATGATATTTTATTTGCTCTTCACTGCAGAGCTCATGATTTTTGGTAATAATTTTCTTACTCCAGGAGGTGGCTTATGTTATTAAATGCATTGTAGTGCATACTACATATTTATGCATGTGTACATTTACAATATTTATATATGTCTGTTCTGTTGTGACCTCTTGAAGTTCCAAACATGATTTAAACGTCTTGTTAGATTTCAAATTACGAAGTGTCGTTAGATTCGCCTTCGTCTCTGGAGTTTCATGTTACACATTTTATGGTAATAAGTTAATTAATAAGTGAACATTTCATTATAAGCGCCAGGAGAGGAAGTTTCTACACTTCACTATGCAAAGATAACAACCAAACTATTATAACAATAAAATTTTAAATGACTTATTGAACATTACCTACATTTCCTTTTATTAATAAAAAAGTTAAAATTATTTGTGGGCAATTCAAATAATAGATGAAGTGATGACCTGGTAAGAGATGCAGAAAGTGGTCCAAGTGTTTTGCAATATTGTCAGCATGACGAAAAAAAACAAGAACCCCGCGAAGAACAAAACAGGCGCATACCAGATTTTATATTTGTTTGTTTCTGGAGAGTCAGCACAAAAAAGAAAAAAAAAAAAAACACCATGGGTAAATATAAAAAATAAAAGGGAATTACAAATAAGTTAAAATAACGTGATAAAATCGGGTTTTATTTAATATCTAGTTTTCGTGTAAATATAAGAAATCACTATAAAATCCGCAAGTAATATTCGCAATGTGATAAGGTGTATCTTCACAATAAGGTGTGATCCGATTTTTTTTGTGTTTTTGTGTGATACGCTTGAATACTGATTCCGATAACGCACTTAACGGGAACCACATGGTTTTTGTTACATGTTGTTGTATAAGTGAAATACCACTGTCTCAATGACTTGCTCATTACGAGATCTCCAAAACTATATACCCGATTGACATGAAATTTGGCATATATACTACACCTTTCTCGACGTAGACACCCACTAAGATATTGGAAAATTCTACCCTGAGGGGATGAAATAGGGTATCTTGTATACTTTAAAAGCATACTTTTAGATGCTGATTATATACTTTTGATACTATTTGCTGTATTTTTTGTAGTATATTTTATTAAAACGACGGGCATACCTACACATAAAAAGGTAAGTCTTTGTAATGTTATAATTTTACGTATTAGTTGCTATTATAGATGTAGGTATATGTACTTAACAAAGTCGTGGTGATAATAAATTTGGATTAAATGTACTAATCCCTAAAAGTTTTTATTGAAAAATTTCATTGATTTCATTGAATTTCATTGACTGTGATAAAACATACCGAATTTATATTCGCATATATTATTCGTCTTACGCAAACTAAATCAATGCAGATTGATATTTTTTATTACTTTCACATGTCATCGTCAACGATTTTGTAAATCGAGCTAAAAATGAGTTTTGGATATGCCGCTATAGTTACACTTGTTTGATGTAATGTCAACAATTCAGAAT
The DNA here is from genome assembly GCA_907164705.1 of Parnassius apollo. Taxonomy (NCBI): domain Eukaryota; kingdom Metazoa; phylum Arthropoda; class Insecta; order Lepidoptera; family Papilionidae; genus Parnassius; species Parnassius apollo. The sequence continues at coordinate 4,960,472 of CAJQZP010000209.1, forward strand.
ATAGCTTAGGAAATCTGTGATCAAAAGTGGCTAAATTACATCATCATTATCATTATCATCATAAAATATCCAGTTAATATCATCAATGCTATTTATTGTTTTAACGTTATAGTAGTTGAAAATATCTTTAAATAATTAGGAGTAAAATCTACATTTTATTCCTATTTATATATTCTGTCATACATTAATGCCCTATTCACATTTTTATGCTTTTAAATATAATTTCGAATGTATAATGATGATTTTATTCAGACATATAATTAACTTTCAAACGTTTTGCTTAAGTAGAAGAATCTTGATTATTTACGTAATGTTTACAATAACTTTCTAAGCGCGCGCGTCTTATTTTATCTTTGCATTTTATTCTCAAAACTGTCCGATCACCCGATCCGTTCTAAATTATTATCAAACTGTCTGTAGCAGCAGTCTTGAAGTCCGCAACTTTGTCTGCATAATATCTACAACTACAGTGTGGAATAATTCACTATGGGTTTTCTTAATAAATAACAAAGAAATAGTTTTAGACGACTATCGTTTTTGATGCCATTGGATAGGCGCTTGGTACTTTTAACTTCTTCATCCCCGTAATATCATATATATTAAACGTTTTCAACTGATTAGCATCGCACAAAGTGCAAACAATCACATTCTATGAAACATTTAAATACAGGTATGTGACTTGAATGTTCAGCTCTTCAATACTATACGCATCTCAGACACAACGGGAAAAATAACAAAAAAAATTTTTTTTGTTATTTTTCCCGTTGTGTCTGCCACAACTTTTTAAAAATTTGTTTTAAAAATATACAACGTATTTAATGCACGTACACAGCTATAAATAAAATAATTTACGTCTCAGAATCTAAGTTTTTACTTCAATATCAACTTCACTCTATGAATTGATAAAACTTATTTATCAACACTATCATTGTGCTGAATTTCAATAATCTTGTGACGGATACGGAAGTCATACAACAAATGTTCCGTTTTGCTAATATTTGAAGCGGTAGCGGTATTAAATGGTTTTTTAATAATAAAATATTTTATGTCCTATTCATCATAGTCTAGATACATATACACTGTTAAATTTAATTTACGCAGTTCTTTAAGCATGATCGCCAAATAATTAAACGGACAAATTTTTACATTTATATAATGTCAGTAAAATTAGCGATGTGCATCGTAAAGTTTTGAGGTGTTAATGATGTCATACTTAAATTAATCTGTATCATAATAAGTATAGTACAATATTATATAATACAGAAGAGTGTGGTTTACAAGATGATGTTGTGACGAGGATTAAGAAAGAAATGCTTCGGTGGTTTGGTCATGTGGAAAGAATGAATGAGGAAAGAGAGACAAAACAAATTTATTTTGCGAAAATAAAATATTTGTATTTTAATTTAAACTTCAATTATATATAAACTAGGTCCAAGCTGGAGACTTTTCTAATTTTCCGACCCTTGCAGCTGTGCAATCAGAGGTGTCTATTTCCGATAGTAATTATCAAGATTGCACAGCTGTAAGGGTTGGATATAACCATATCTTGATAAATACTATCGGAAATAGACATCTCTGATTGCACAGCTGCAAGGGCTGGAAAATTAGAAAAGTCTCGAGCTTGGACCTCGTTTATATGTAATTGAAGTTTTAATTAAAATGCAAATATTTTACAGGTCATTTATCAATTATCTTGTTAGGCCCTTGAAACTCTAAATTAAGATTATTAAACTTCCTGGTAATAACAGCCAAAAAAGTTGTCAGTTCAGTTCAGTTCAGAGCTTCCATAAAATCACAACCTTTCGTATGGCCCTTCGTGGTTATGACGGCTAGGAAGTCCTCTTCTATGAATCCGTCCATAGTGCCGTACCACACAAAAAGTGGGCACTGAGGCATAGAAGATATATCCGTACTAGAATCACACGCAAGACTAAAGTATTTGCAGTTTTTCAACCTATCAATTACTGCCTCAAACATGTTTTTTGACAAATCTTCAACTCGGCGCCAACAGGTTGATTCAGAAAGCGTGAGTTTTTTTACTTCCGACATTATTTGGTTATTATTTGAAAATATTTGAAACAAAGTCTGAGAAATAGTTAACATGCGCTCCTTTATTAATTCAGCGTCAGTGGTTTGTAGTGGAAAGGTTTCATCCTTTTTGCAAGCATGTAACGAACTTGGTAAGATGTTACTGTAACATTCTCGTTTCGTCCAACTGCTGTCGTCATAATATTTTGTTGACGACGAATTGCAGATTTCAAAGCAGCTACTTTGTTCTCCCTTTCACTCAACTCCAAAGGAAAGGCTTCAATGAATGAATTGTGTTTACTTGTATAGTAACGAAATAAATTGTATCGCTTTATTCCGACAACACTTTCCCGGCATATTAAACAAATTGCAGTACCATCCGTATGTCCACTTACAAAACAAAATTCTTCTTGCCATTTAAAAAAAATTATGGCTCTTAACTTCCTTTTATTAGCACTTTTTGATGATACTCCCGCCATTATAATGTTATTAAATAAGAATACTTCGTGCGTAATTTATTGACGAGTGTCCTACGCAGTATGCTAAAACAAATGAATGAAATTGAAGTTGCGTTCGCCTTTGCCGTGACTTCTCCTTTCCGCAACCCGCTCAGTCACAGCAAGTTGCAGGAAGAAGTTTATACCTGCCCGCGTACTTCTATTTAGTTTGCTTGATGTGTTTAGTAGATGATATTTAGATATAATTTCCTAAATCTGTTTGCTTTGTCGCGGGCCGCACAAATATCGTTCGCGGGCCGCAGTATGATGACCACGGGAATAGAGGGTGCACCTGTGCTTACGTCATACGCTTGGACCCTATAATCCTCTCCTTCGCAGATGGCTAGTTTCCGTTGAAACTGGTCACAGTGATCGAAATTCGGTCTGTGGGACATTATACATATTATATCGCCATAGCTATAAGGCCGCTAAATTGTATACTTTACCTGATTTTCTAATTTTGTCTGTAAATTTTTATTTTATGGTGTACAATACAGGTGTATTCATTCATTGATTCATTCGAGGAAAGTACTTTGATCTGAGATTATTTCACACCATTTTTAGCACTTTATGAAGTAAAGCCTGTAATTTTTCACGCTTCATCATCGGCTAAGTTGGAAAGCCGCGGCTCTCGCATCACTGACGCGACAAACGATCTCTAGTTTATGATTACTTATTTCTATAACTAATTGGGATTGCCTTCCGCAAGTACAATTGTTAAAAAAATAACGCATTATTCATCATGCCCATTCATTCAATCAAGCAGAATCAAATAATGCATTATTTTATTGTATGTGGAATGAATTGCATGCATTGAATGGTTATTGTTTTGTTTAATTAAAATTTAACCCTAATGACACCCAGTATCGTGGAGACGAATTGCATTTAAATAAACCGCCGGAGACGGAACAATTACGCACGTAATTATACATGGTAGTGCCATGCTGCAGTTATATCACTAGTAAAGTTGTAGCACAAATGGTTCGGCTCGACCGAGGAAGGACCACGCTCTCACTGAATACCAGCGTAAAATAGTAGCTTAATGCTGCTGTGTTTCGTAAGGTGAGTGTAGAGAACCGGCGACACTGGAGAGGCATTCCATCTTAGTACTCACGAGTGACAACACATCTGCATTTTGATTCGTAATCGGGGGTAGATTTAGATGTCTATGGGCCACAGCAACCACTTACCATCAGTTGGACTGAGTGCTCGTTTGTCACCCTATCTTATATAAAGAAATTGTCTGAAGGCCATGCAAATACTTATTTCTTGCAGAAATTGAATAAGGTAAATTATGTTAGATAAAAGCTTTCAACTAACAAAATTAGCCTTAATTACTTGTTAATATACTACCTAATATAGTCCTACAAGATAGGATACCTTTTTTGCCTAGGAGACCGTCTGGGTGGGTACCACCCTCTTAACTTTACCTATTCTTTATGCTGTGTTCCGGTCTGAAGGGTGTAGAGAGTTAGTGTAATTACAAGCTGTTAGGCATTCGGAGTTAGTATAATGAGGGCTAATAATCTTCCTCGCACCAGATGTCGCTAGTTGACATTGAGGTGAAGTTTTTTATTACACAGTGTCAATTATTTGAGAAGTTAGTTTTAAATAAAAGTTGATTTATATCTAGAGTATTACATTAATACACAAAACCATGCCTCAGGGGTTTGCTCTTTAATTTTTTGCACATTTTAACTATTTTTTTAATTTTCTACTTTTATGAATATCTGTGGTTTAGTTTATTTTTAATCCAATGAATATAAAATATAACTAATAGTACACAAAGAAACATTAACCTTTACATTTTTCGAACAAATTGAGTTCACCGCTGTGAAATCAGTCAAATATTACACCTCATTAGTAAGTGGCGCCGCTCTGGTGGCATAAAAAGTCTTGCATGCCCTTATTACAGGCTGTTGGGAACCGGATATCGTCACACTGTCCAGGTATTCATGATGAGGGAAGCTGACAGAGCGTTAAGAGGTTTCCCCTAGCGAACAACCTTGAGCGTTCAGTCCTATACTTGGTAAACTATTTATTAATCTGTGCCTAAACTCTCGCTACAATATATCGCGTAAAAATATGCCCGAATTTTTGGAATTATTTCAATTAAAAAAGAAAAGCGAACTTAAGAAATTAAATAAAACGTGGATAAAATAGATTTTTAAATTATCTATCCATTAGTGTAATCCTCAAATGATTAGAGTGTTGCCTTTAGCAACAGATGCATGTAATCAGTAATTTCAGTCATTTTTTAAAAGTAGATTTTACATGTATTTATAACATTCTCATAACTAATGAGATAATAGTCTCAAAAAAACGCACTTTTACAAGATTTTGGTCGGGGTACCGCCTTACACGTCCGCCGCGCCGATTTGGAAAGTGCCCGTAAAGAAAGAAATGCAGCCGTCAAGAAAAGTTATACTCACACGCCGCGTAGAGGATAGGTCCCGCGACGTAAGAACATTCACCTCCCGTGAAAACAGTAGACAGTGCGAGTGATAAAAAGTGTCTTTTTTTAGAATAAGGGTGGCAAACAGCACACCGTCCACCTGATGTTAAGAGGATGCTGTGGCCCATAAACATCTACATTTATCTTTAACTAAGAGTTACAATGCAAATGCGTTGCCAACCCTGAGAACTAAGATGAATTGCCTCGTTTCCATTAAAAAGGGTCTCCCGAAAAGTGAGAAGTGTGGGCCACGCCAGTCCGGTTCTCTACACTCACCATACGAAACACAACAGTATTGAGCTGCTATTTGACGCTGATATTCCATTTAAGTCCTCAAGGATGACTGAAGAACCTATTTAATGGACTTCTTTTTTATGTTGGCTACGGGTGTCCATGGACAGCTGTGTCCACTTACCAGTTGACAGTGAATTCGTTTTTCATTTCAATTTTATAAAAAAATAATGTGCAAACGTCCTAATAACGGTGGCAGAAAACCACGCACCTTTCAATAATTTTATTACTCAGAAGTTCCTTCAAGGAAGCTTAAAATTTGGATGCGATACAATACGATACGATAAATAGTAAAAAAACAGCGACATTAAGGCTTAATTTAAAATTAACTTTTTATAGTTTTGAATCATAGATAATTTTAAAGTCGAGAGGATTGAAGTAATGCTGTGAAAATCTTTTGTAAACAAAACTAACAAGCTTCAACTCTCATTTTCTACGTGTTCTATCGTCGGATGGTGTTTCCATTTCCACCGGTAATGGGTCATTGTTGTGATTGCGTTAGTTTCACACGAACCTACTCTTACTTTCCTTCGTGCATGAAATCAATATACTCAAAACTATAACACAGTTTGCCTGTTACTATTTGAATAAAACTCTTAAATTAATGTTTTATGTATAGCTCGAATATAAATCTGAATATATTACTTTTGGTTCACATAAAAATTATAGACGTTGATCATTATCTCCAATATCATTTAAAATTTCAAATATATAGCACGCTGAAAAGTAAGTACGAGGGGTGATCCAAAAGTAATGATTATCATTTACGGTTACTTCAGGTCCGCATAAATCTCCAAAAAAATTTTTTTTTGCTTGCTTATATACTCACTACGTCAGCCTAAAAAAATCGTATAAATTGATCACGATTTCCGGGAAATACATTCATTTGAATACGAACTGTCAAAGAGATAACATCAACATGGAGAAAAACTAAATTAGAGCTGTCATCAAGTATCACTGTTTGAAAAAAATGTCTTCAAAAGACATACACAGTGACTTAGTGGGAACATTGGGGGACTCTGCTCCTCCATATTCTACAGTTGCACGCTGGGCCAAGGAGTTTAAACTGGGCATAACATCCACTGAAGATGAACATCGCGAAGGACGCCCATCCACGTCCCTCACTGAAGACAACGTGAAAAAAGTCGAAGATGTTGTGTTGGCAGAGTGAAGAGTGACCATCAGGCATGTAGCTGAGGTCACAGGGATCTCATATGGCAGCGTTCAAAGAATCCTTGCGAACGAGTTGCATATGAAAAAGGTCTCTGTGCGTTGGGTACCCAGAATGTTAACCGACGAGCAAAAGAAAAATCGAGTCGACATTTCGAGGGTCAATCTCGAAAAGTTCCAAGCAGATCAAGAAATTTTTTTGTTCCGTTTTGTGACTATGGACGAGACCTGGATCCACCATTTTGATCCTGAAACGAAACAACAATCGATGACTTGGAAGCGAGCCTCCTCACCGACGCCAAAGAAATTCAAAGTTTCAAGTTCGGCGGGAAAGGTTATGGCATCTGTTTTTTAGGATGCTCAAGGCATAATTATGGTGGAATATTTGGAAAAGGGAACCACTATTACGGGCTCTTACTACGCAGAACAAATAAGATTACGGGAGGCCATTAAGGAAAAAAGACGCGGCAAACTGCGAGCTGGAGTGCTGTTTCACCAAGACAAAGCACCGGCTCACAAAGCCGCAGTTGTGATGGCTGCCATTCAAGAAACGGGATTCGAACTGCTCGAACACCCTCCCTATTCGCCAGATCTAGCTCCTAGTGACTTCTACCTCTTTTCTCGGCTCAAGGAACGCCTCCGAGGCAAGAAATTCGAAGTCGATAGCGAAGTAATAGCCGCTGTTGAAGCGTTTTGGGAGGGTCAAGACAAAGAATTTTTTTCAAAGAGAATCCTGGGTTTTGAAAAAAGATGGACTAAATGTATTGATTTGTTAGTAGACTATGTAAAAAAATAAATTATTATTTTAACTTTAATTACCGTGTTTTATTTTCATTATCATTACTTTTGGATCACCCCTCGTATATAATAGTAGTATAATATCATCGTATTACGTTCATCAAAACTAGTATTTTTTATACAAAATGTGAAATATATGTAGGTGGAACAAAGGTATTCCAGTGACAGCCTTGTATTAGTAAGCACTGCTACTGTTACTACTCTAACATTGGTAAGCAGTAAGGACAGGATTGACTGACCCCTATTATATTATATTCCATCTAGAATTACCAAGTGACGACCTAATGACGCCCGCAGGTAGTCGGTGGATACAGGTAGCTCAATACCTTACTTTGTGACAATCTACGAGCGTGGTCTATGTTCAATAGTGAAATTATAATGGGCTGTTAGTATATACGAGTATATAACAAATTTTATGATGACATTTTATTAATATTAATCTGCTCGAAAAAAGTAATAACTAATCATCCTTATTGCGGTAAAGACGATGAATAAAAGCTCCCATTACTACAACGGATGTCTAACATAATATATTACGGTCAATATATTACATTATGTCAGTTCTAGAGACAGTGCTCTGTCACTTTCAACGGAGTCATATTTGCGCAATATTACGCGTAACCTCACCTGTTGGCTTTGTGCCGAGAAAGTAACACTTACCTATGATTTAGAGGCTCTATATATCCTTGTTAGCAGTTATTTACGTAATAAGATAACTGGAGTAATATCTAACTTTTTGGTTTGTTAACGTTCCATAGGACAATCTACCATTTCTTATTCTTCCGTTATATAATCATCATTTCTAGCTTGTTAAGAACACTGCTGGACATATTACCTATAATATACCTAGGCTGCACTAAAAGTATCGGGAATGGAATATTTCCACTGTTCCTGTCATATTAAAATCATTTTAATTCAAAACTCCTTAGTTTTAAAAATCGAATACCATTTATTTATTTAAAAAAAGAGTCTCGGTCTTGTCACAAGGTTTTGTCAAACTTGTTTAGTCGTTGAGAAAATGGAATTGACTCGAGAAAATTCAAGAACGATGATTTATTATGACTTTCGAAGTGGTTTAACACAAAAATAGTGTGTTGACCGGATTATTTCTGCATTTGGTGATGAAACCCCATCCAAAACCACAATTTATCGCTGGTTTGCTGAATTTCAACGTGGACGTGTCAAGCTCAGTGATGATCCCCGTTAAGGTCGTCCAAAAACTGCAGTCACCCAAGAAAACGTTGATGCTGTTCGTAAGCTGATTGAGGAAGATCGACATGTGACATACCGCGAAATTCAGGCAACTTTAGATATTGGCATGAGTCAAATACAAATAATCTTGCATGAACAATTAGGTGTAAAAAAGTTGTTTTCCCGATGGATACCGCATTCGCTCTGTGAAGAGCAAAAAGCGGCTCGCGTTACTTGGTGCGTCAGAACTCTCGAAAGATTCCACGCAGGATCCTCAAATGCTGTATACAACATCGTATCAGGTGACGAATCCTGGATATACGCGTACGAACCCGAAACAAAAAACCAGTCACGAGTTTGGGTGTTCGAAAATGAGTTAAAGCCAACAAAAATGGTGGCCACGTTTGTCTCCAAAACCGGCCAACGACTATTCCTCTTGAGGGAGAAAGAACGGGTATGCTAGCATTTGTTTGCCACAGGTCGTTTCTGAACTCCGTAAAGAGAACTGCAACCGCCGCATCATCCTCCATCACGACAATGGGAGTTCTCACACCGCACACAGAACAAAAGAGTTTTTAGAGCAAGAAAACATAGAATTATTAGACCATCCGCCGTACAGCCCCGACCTAAACCCTAATGATTTCTATACTTTCCCTAAAATAAAGAATAAATTGCGTGGACAGAGATTTTCATCACCTGAAGAAGTGGACCTGTGAACGCCTACAAAACGGCCATTTTGGAGACCCCAACTTCCGAATGGAATGGTTGCTTCAATGATTGGTTCCATCGTATGGAAAAATGTGTCAAATTTCGCGGAGAATACTTCAAAAAGCAATAAATACATTTTTAAATAGTAATGTTGTGTCACTTCCTTGATTCCCGAAATTTTCAGTGCCGCCCTCGTATCCAATGCATATCCATGCATTTCTAGGCAGGTCGATTACTGAAGACAGAGCTGAAAATGATGCTACAAATCATCAGTGTATAGATTTTCCAACGTCAGTCATTACGTAATATCAGTAAAACTTGTGAATTCCCATGAACGGAGATCCTTTAACCTTGACGTCTGTTGAATGCCATTTGGTAAAAGAATCTTGAAATTTGGTGCTAATGTCAATCCGCCTACAAAGTGCCAGCAAGTGAACTTACAGATAGAGTTACGTTAAAAAACTCTAAATGTAGGTTTCATTTAATTTCTTGGATGCTTATGAAAGAATTTTTTTGCCGTTTAACTCCTTCGAACACCTCATTTGGCGTACTCCCACCGGCATCAGGCGGTGTACGCGCGTACGGTTGTACCCCTTCTCATCCATGTCCGCCAGTATGTCCAAAGGAGGAAAGCGATCCAGGATTGTTGCCGCCATCAAAGGATTCCACCGTCCTGCTCCATTTTGTGTTGGGTTACAACACATGTAGAAAAATAATGGTAAAAAACAAGCACAGTCCACCGGATGGTAAGAGGATGACGTAGCCATTATTATGGATAACTCAAAAACTACTGATCAGTTCTTAATCAAAATTATATGGGACCACACGAGAAGCACCAGCATTCAAATTTTAAAAAAATCTTCAAAATCGGTACACCCAGAAAAAATTCTGAGGTAACACACATAAAAAACGTACAGTCGAATTGAGTACCTCCTTTTTGAGATCGGTTGAAAAAAGGCAAGATCTCCTGCCGCGCAAGTTACTACTACTACTACTAACTAGGGGAGCTGCAAACGCTCCGTGTGTTAGCAAAATGCTGTTCTATATATAAGGCAGTACTTCGGAACTTTAATGGCGTGATTTAGGCTTCGGTGCGTTTCGCTTGTGGCGTGACGACAGCGCCGTCGCATCATGACGCAGTAAAGTTGTGTGCAAGTGCCAGGAATTGCCTTATACTCTGCGGTGAGTCTAGAAGATGGCAAGTAATCTGCGAGAGTGCCGTAAAGCAGAGACGAGGAGTAAAGCTCAGAGCAGTGCGGAACATTGTACCGCTAAATAGCTTAGAAGAAACAGATAGCTCAATAACGCCTAAAAAGGCGACATGATGAATGGTAACAATACCAAGCCTTGAGTCCGATGAAGCTGTAACAGTCGCATAGACTAACAGCGAAAACATCCCGAAAATAGACAATTAACAATATCAATGGCGAGCCTAAGTTCTGAACAAACTTAAGTTGCTAGCTTTCCTTGAAATTTACGGCGAGCATAACGCTCGCCTCTGATCTACCACGGTCTTAGACCATTCAAATGGTCTAAGACCACGTTACATCATGTGACATGACGTAAAATTTAAAAAATAGGGAGCGCGAAATTTTTGTCACAGAATGAACTTAGTCGCATTAACAAACACAAAACTTGCGTTATTTGTTTCTTCTAATAAAGCAGTATGATTTAAAGCAGGAAACATTCATAAATGCCCGGCGCGTATTCAAGCGTTGTACTGTTTTGAAAATATCATTTCTGTCCGTCCGGTAGCTTGTTGACAGTTGCAATTTGATACGGTTTCATTCGTTTACCGATGCGAAAGCGAGATACAGCCTAACAAATCACCTGCCAAACATAAGCTAAGTAACACTGCAAGGGTTGTACGTCCTGAGCTACCTACATCCATAGATTTCCCCCATCTCTTAACAGATCATAACTCCACCATTGCTGAGAACTTTTTTCTTCATCGGTTGACGGTTTCACAAACTAGCCACTTCAGCTTACATACCGTATTGCTATACTGGTCCGTTGAGATATGTCGTTTCCTTAAATTCTACTGCGAATAGTATTACGATGTCTGTCACGCAGATGAACTCCGAGCATAGCCCTTTCCATGACCTTAAGCCTCCTCGTACGGCCAGCAGTAACGTACAAAGTTTAAGATCTATATTTCATTACTGGCAACACGCGCAGGTTTGTGTAAGAGTTGAAGTTATGAAAAAATATGATTCCCGACGGCAGCACTATGCTGCTAATTCTAGATTTTATTCTGTGGGAGCGTGATTCTTCCCTAATCGGGTCATGTGCAGTCCTGAGCCCTGACGCTTCAGCGTGGCTCTACCACGCAAAAAAAATTCTAACAATAGAGATTTGAGTGTATGTACGCACGCCCTCGCTTTAGGAAGTGTTGTCGTGTAGTAGCGTGTGGTAGGAGGCGCATATGTCAACTCCTGAATGTCGTAAGTGACAACAGAGGGAAACCAAAACAGGAAACGGAGCAGCATGTTCTTAATTACAACTCAAAATAATAAAAAACTGCAGATGTCAACCCGCATGCCAAGCGTGGCAAGTATGTTAACTATACCCTCTATATGGTGCTATGGGGGAGCAAATTTTTGTTCAGCAGTGTAATTCGATAGGATGTAATGATTATGATAAGAAAAAATAAATTTTGGGCTCTAAGTACTTTAATTTGAAGAGAAAGTACATTGTTGAATCTACACATTATTTAATAAGTTGTATATAACAGTATGTTTGCGTAATATCAATATATTATTTTAATACACATTATAATTCCTCATTAAAAAAAAACATGGATAAAAATGAACACTAATGAATTAAAGGGAACGTTCTTGAGAGCCGTATAAGAAAATTAATTGTTTACTTTTAATTGTCTTCACCGCGGTGTTGTGGTTTCGACGAGTTATATTAATTTCGTAGTCACGTAATTGCTATGTTGCATAACTAGTTTGAGATTCTGTTTTCGCTAGTGACCATATAATTATTATTAACAAAAAACTAATGCGTAAATATATTGCATGTACATATGGCATTTTATCTCTTTATCTAGATATAAAAACTAGAATAGAAAAACAGCTTTATTTGTTTAGTTAGGTAGCTTGTCAAGCTACTTCGACTTTATACATAAACGAAATGAATGACGTACTTTTATACATGTAGAGCCGTGGCTCTACCATGTAAAAAATGTCCATGTGCAGCGTGCTGAGCTATATTATAGTTGTAGCATGAATAGGTCGGCTCTGAATACCAGCGCAAATCCCTTTTACTGGAATCGCGGCATTTCATCTTAATCCTCAGATGGAACGTGTGCTCGTTTGTCACCCTTATTCTATTTAAAAAAAAATAATATTGACGCATTCGTTTTTTGAATGCTTATTCTTTTTGACTTTGTCATAATATTAGTGTTTATTATTAAGTCTTGGGTCAAGCATAGTCATTATAGGACGCAAACTATTCAGGTTTGAATATACATATTTTTACAAAAAAATTGAAGCGCCTCTCCTGTCATAATGAAATAACTGGTTTCTTTTAAGCTCGGGAGGTTTTATGAATGCTATTAAAACATTTTTAATATTGTCCAGGCTAATCTTCGGTGTGGCTGAAACTGATAGAGAGAAAAGCCAGGAAAATTCTAGACCACATTTTATTCAATTTAAAAAAAAACTTTTATTTAAATATAAATGGTGTTTGATTATCTATAATGTAAATAACGCGAGGCGAAGCTATTACATAAATATATAAATACCATGTATTATACCTGCGGATAATAATCGAAAATATATAAAATATATAGATATAAAACGAATCGAAGTGAGAAATATTCAATTTGGTCTACAGTTTTAATACAATCATTGGCTTAGTACAGTTTCTATAAAGTGTGGCCGTAGAAGGAAAAGGGGAGATCTCCCGCCGGGCAAGGTGTTCTGCCCGGGGAGCGGCCAACACTCCGTGTGATAGTTCGGAGATGTTCTATATATACTGTTTATGATTCGGAATGTTGATAGCGTGATTTAAGCTTCGGTGTATTTCGCTTGTGGCGGGACGACAGCGCCGCTACATCACCCCCCTGCTCAGACCGGAGGTCGATAGTGCAGTCTTGTTGTCGACGAATGTGCAAGTACCAGGAGATTGCCTTGTAGTCTGCGGTGAGTCGAGAAGAAGGCAAGTAATCCGCGAGAGTGCCGTGAAGCTGAGGCGAGCAGTAAGGCTCAGAGCCGTGCTGAACACTGTAGCGCAGAGTGTAGCTTGAAGGAACAGGAAGCATTATTATTCCAGTGCTGCGATGAACCTTGTGAAGCTAGATGGCTTGCAGGATATGAAGACTGCAGACGATATCTGCTCGGGAGCGAATGGGTGGGGTATTCTATGACGATGATGAAGCTTGAAGTTTCCGAAGGTTGTTTGGTTGCGTGTTCAGATCACGTCGGGGTCACCACTGTGGCCGTGGAAGGAAAAAGGGGAGATCTCCCGCCGGGCAAGGTGTTCTGCCCGGGGAGCGGCCAACACTCCGAGTGATAGTTCGGAGAAGTTCTATATATACTGTCTATGATTCAGAACGTTAATAGCGTGATTTAGGCTTCGGTGTGCTAGTGGCGCGACGACAGCGCCGCTAGAAAAGTATTAACGAAAAATTGTAACATTTGCCATAAAGGAACACAAAATTACATTTCTAAAAACCTAGCTAGTAGGCCTTATTTTAATATGGAAGAGTAATAAGGCCTACTGCTTTAACGAACTCAAATAATTAGACAATACGTAATATATTTAATACTTGTGATCAATAATCACATGAATGCAGCAATTGAGATTTAATGGACTAAAATAAATATGAATTTCTTCGCCTAACAGCACTTAAAGTCATTATTATAATCATGAACAAACGCACTCCTCGTGATTATCACCAGTTGAGTTGAGAGTTGGGTTGAGTGTCCCCCAACTGAATTTTTGTCACAGCGGCCAGTCTCCACGGAGACTAGCCTATCTGCCTGGTACAGAATTATAGTGTCCGAATGTATTCGCAAACCCGGGTGTACTCTCTATTCCCTCACAATCATCAAATCGCAATCCGACACGGTCCGACGGAGCTTTGATGCAGGACCAATAATTTACACATTTTAATAGCTTCTAATGTCAAAATCTTAATTCTTCGACACACTTTGTCTTTGCACAGTTTTGCACAGACAGCTGAAACTAGGTCGTTTTCTGACAATGACATTAGTTTTTAATAAAAGCGTACGATTTATTTGAATTTACAACATTATAAACGTGATATAAAATACAGCGTAGCTAGACGGGCCTCCGCTATCCTCTTTTCGCCTTCTTTTCTTCTCTTTTTTAGTGAATGGAAGAGTCGGAAAGGGACGTCCTAGGCGGAAGTTTGTCGACCAAATTGGCGATATACTAAAAATGGGCCAAATTAAGAGTACCCTTAACCGACGAGCATGTATGCGTAGGTATATGGATGTGGAAGAGGCGAGAGAGGTATGTCAGGATCGTGCTAAATGGAATTCTGTAGTCTCTGCCTACCCCTCTGGGTGACAGGCGTGAGTGTTTATGTATGTATGTGTGTATATAAAATACATTATAAAACAAAAAACACTACACACGAAGAGGGAGTATAATAAGGTCTGTGGTGAAATTTAGTAGGCCGACCAAGTATTTAAGAAAAACCAAATTAAAAAGAATGTGACGACGATACGTTATTCAAATCTTCAAGATCAACAAAGCATTTATTCAGAAAGAAAAGATTACGATTTTAGATAGCCAAGTGTAATATTACAAAACATATTATTATAATCTAAGATTTATTTGGACTGATTTTTATTATTGGTGCAGTGCGGTCGTATCTTACGATAGATAATGCAACTCTGTTTGCAGGACGCGGGGTAGCGAGTCCCTAAACTTGTAGAAACATTATCGTGTAATAGCAGTATGTTGTTATCTCCTTGAGCGAGAGTGGTTATTATATTTTTGTAACTTAGGGTCATGTAAGTTACCTGCGGGTAATAAGGCCTGTCGGGTAAGGCCTTATTTTTTTAATTTATTCAGGTCAACAAACAATTACATAGTAATGCTTAAACCAAATAACATTTTATAAATAATATTAGTCATTATGTAACCAGCACCGTTATCCAGAAAGTAATATTAAATTGGTAACAGTAAATAATAAATGCACAATAAACAGAGTATACGTGAAAAAGGGAAAATAAAATAAAATTGACAATGCTCAGTAACATAAAAATCAAAATGAGACAAAAGGAAAAAAAATTGCTAACAGTACAAATTTATCTTGTAAAATATTTTAAGATACTATTGAATATCTACCAACTTTCTTAGAACGTTCTTGCGAAATTGTAACTGTGATAAAGTGAATAGATCAATATTTGAAAAATGCATTTTGTATACATTCATAATACGTCTCAATGGGGCGCGTTCACCTGCATTGGTTTTACATAGTTTAGGCGCAAACAATTTATGTGTATATACACGTCTTTAATGCGTTGAGAACGAATAGGGACACGGATATATATATTTTGTTAAGTAGTTCACTACGATCTAAATCATTTCGCATTATTTTGAATAATAGTATTAGATCAAAGTATATTCTTCTAGCTTTTAAAGTATGAATTGAAAACTTTTTTAATAAGTTGCGATACGATGATTTAGCGTGGTAACATTTATAATTTATAAAACGAAGAAACTTTGCTTGTAATGATTCTAGAAGTTCACCTTATTTATTATAATAGGGGTTCCATACTTGCGTTGCATATTCAATTTGTGATCTGATAAGTGATTTGAAAAGTAGTAAATAAGATGAGGAGCTTTTAAAAAAATTACACGTTTGTGCAACAATTCCGTACATTTGATATGCTTTATTTGTTACATAGCTGATATGAGCATTAAAGGTTAGATTTTAATCGTAAAGGATGCGTAAATCTTTTATTAATGATACTTTTTCTAAGGTACTGTTAAGAGGGGAATATATGTAATTGTAGGTTTTTACGTTTTTGGTGAAAGAGATAGATTTACATTTAGGGATGCTTAATTGCAATTTATTGATTAGACAGTAGTTAGATAACCGGTCAAGATCTTCCTGTAGCTTCTCACATACATTAATGGAATTTATATTTCGATAAACTTTCAGGTCATCTGCATACTACAATTGTGAATCTAAACCATCTAGGGATTCGTTATTTCCGTTTTTGAGTTTAGCGAGATTAACGGACAGAAATAGATTTATTATATATATGTAGACTGGCTAGCTAAAATTACATAAATAACAAATGCATCAACTATTATGTATTTTGATTTTGATGAGTTGATTTTATTCTAATTAAAATATCTTTGTTCAGATGGGCTGTTTCAACAGTGATGACGCGACAAAATCAAATCCAGCTCGCTGACACTACGACTACCGCATTCATACCGCTCTGGGATATGTGCAACCATGAACAGGGCAAGGTAAACTTTTATACATTTTATTGGATAACCAAACAGCTTTACTCACGTTATTCCGATAACTTTTGAAGTGTCACTTAAAATTATTCTAACATCAGGAATACTATAACTTTAGTATAACAGCCATTTAGTCCCATAGATGACGTAAGAGAATACTTCGTGATATACCAAAATTCGCATGGCTTTCGTTAGATGGCGGCGTGGCCTCTTGTTTGCTGCTAGACATAAAATACCCGGAGCGTTAAAGCTGCAAGATGTCTGGTACTGCGGATACCAATCTGTCTGCCAAAGGTTACGATTATGGTTAATCCGACCTACAGCTACAGGAAAGACCCGTGTCCAGTTGTAAACTTTAACGATATAAAGAGAAAGAGGATAAATATTAAAAACATTTGCTTAAAACATACGAGTTAGAACGAGTTAGAACATACTCGTACATGAAACATTTGCGGGTCCTTAGGTATCCAGTAAACCGTGTAGTGACGGTGTAAGAATAACCACATCGCCCCGTGGGTGTCGCAAGAGGCGACAGAAATTGAAACAGGTGATGGACAGCACCATCTTCCTGATAACAACAAAAAATAATTAAAAAAACTGCGCTTGACAACCCGCTCGCCAAGCGTGTCATATATGGCAAAATCCTCCCTATGAGGTAATTTATAGGGGAGCCCTGTGTTCAGCAGTAGAATTAAATAGAATAGAATTTATATTTATTTTCTCATCACAAATAGGCACAGAATTATTGATGACAAACATGTTAAACTATAAACGTATTGAACTCTAGTTTGTGAGAGACTGGTGCCTAATAAAGGTATTAAACAATACCTGTTCTATAGGTCACCAGGTCTCTCCTCACTGAGTGTATATCTTTAAATTACACGTTTGTATAGTATATTGAAGTCATCATTATTTTCATTTAATTAAATATGAGAAAATCGACATTTAGTAAAATGTAGGGTTAATATAACAAAGCCAAATGTGGTCTTTTATAGGATGTAATGATGATGATGATGAGGTATACATTACCATCTATCATACAAAACAATAAAAGGATGTTGCTTTAAATAATTGTTTACGGATATCTCAAGTGCCACTATTCACTTCTTCGTATTCACTTGCGTGCGACGTAAGGTGACTACCTTACGTCATGAACCATTGTACAAGAAATAATTTCTGGTTCGTCAGCAGCGTCGCAAAACATATGTTCAGTCTCTCCCAGAATGTACAAACACAGTGATGCTCATTGTTTAACTTAATTATTTACCTACGTCTGTTTCAATAGCATTATTTAGAGGTGTACTCGAGATACGGGTAGCTTTTATCATCGGTCTATAACAGTCCATAACTTACGTAAAAGCCTATCTCTACTAATTACTACTAACTAACTAATTCTTGTGGTGAATAACCATCTCGTTAGTGTTACCGGACCTAAAAATTCGGACCAGTGACAAGGAGTTGCTCTAAAAAGCAAGTGATCTAGTAGTTCGAACACCAATTCTAGCAAGATGCTAGAAATAATTTGTCATAATTGCCACCCCTTTTTTTTAACATGGGGAGATGCCTACGCATACCCGCCTCGCGGGGGCAAGGACGGGTTATGTCGGACTCGCACCGACTAAAACCCCATGGTGTTCCACCATCGTCGCATATTAGCAGGGCTACGGGAACGCTTTCGCACACTTCCGCGGCCCTACCAGCGACTGCCGCCCCATGGCAGCACCTCCTCGGGAGAGGAATATTCCTCCCCGTTCTCCTTCCCAAGTAAGGCGCACCAGAACACATGGCACGCCTTCCTCCACGGCCTCCAATTGCATCTGCGCAACAGACCGCGTCCGATGCGCGAAGGCGAAGAAGTACTAGCCTTCCCGACCCCAGCGGCGGATCTGGTCTATGGCTCCGCCGCCAACCAAGATTCGGCTGCGGAGGATAGGGAGAGCGGCGCCTCGCAATACCGACAATCCTCTCCCCCCGCAGCCCCATCACCACCGCATCAACGGTGCGGCCCCGTTTGAGTCGCGGAGGATAGGGCGAGTGGCGCATCGCCATACCAACACTCCTCTTCCTCCGCGACTCCACCTCGGCTGCAGCGGTAGAGGGTGCGGAGTCCCCACTCGCTGCAGTCCACCAGCACACATCCGAAGTGGGCTCCCCAAGCCCACTCGGAGTGGCCACCTCAGGCCGGCCCTTCACCTCGGGCCAGCCACGTGGGTTCCTCTTTGTTCACCGTGGGAGACCAAGCCACGGCTACTAAGCCCCCCCGCCACGACAAGGCGGGAACCCGTCCGGGTTGACTTTTGTATACCCTAAGGTATTAATTAACTATATTTTAGTTATCTACATTTCATTATACCTCATATGTTTATTACTTATTTTATTAAGAAAATTGTTTGCACTTTGCCCCTACCAGTTTCTCAAACCATCCATGGTTGACTGGTAGAGAAAGCCATCAGTCCGCCCTTTATACTCCTTATTATAAGGTGTATAATAAATATTAAATAAATAAATAATATATATCAAAGTATCTTTGTAACTTTATCAATACACTTACCTCTAGCATCGAACTCTGTCATAACATAAAACAAAAATGGGTCCGTATCATAATACAAGGTTTTATGGTCCAAGAACAGTTTTGCTAGCAGGCAGAGGTTCTGAGCGTAGCATTTGTTCTTTCGGCCGTCAATTTCGAAAAATGAAATACTGCCTTTTCGGTAAATTTCATTGCCCGGTGGATGTTTTAGTTTGCATTTTATCTGAAACAAATGCACAACAATTGCTATTTTCCATTTTCGTCGTACGTTCTAAAAAAATCAGTGAGAAGTGTTCTCCTAAAGTTTACACACTTATCGGACCGTCGACTATGAGTCTCACATTCTTAAAAATATTGAAGAATGAAAAGAATATTTTGGTAGCTCACGAAGAGCCGTGGTAGCTCAGGGGCTAAGCGCTTGCTGTATTTCACAGTACACGAAAAACCCGGGTTCGATGCCCGCCGGCACCAACGAAGTTAATGTAATGTTATTTGTAATTTTAAGTGCTGATTTACCACTTGCTCAGCGGTGAAGGAAAACATCGTGAGGAAACCTGCATGTCTAAGAAATAAGAAAAAACATTTCGAAAACATGTGAAGTTCGCTAAAACGCATTGGGCAGCGCGGCGGACATTTCCTTGCCCTAAAACGCTC
The DNA here is from genome assembly GCA_907164705.1 of Parnassius apollo. NCBI lineage: Eukaryota > Metazoa > Arthropoda > Insecta > Lepidoptera > Papilionidae > Parnassius > Parnassius apollo. Next base: position 4,980,255 of record CAJQZP010000209.1, read on the forward strand.
TCAAAAATGGGAGGGGGCTTGTGCCCAGCAGTGGGACGTATATATCATGCTGTTACGTTTTAACTGAGTAAGTTCTGATGCAGCAGATCAACCGAGGCAACACACGCGGAGAGTTTAAAATTATAATTGCTACATCAACTCTTAGTTATGTTATTAATAAAGTTTTTAATATTATTAATTTAAAAAAAAATAGATTACATGTGCAAATCTAAGAAATTTCTCATGAAAAAATCTTTTAATGGTATGTTGACAAATGAGTACTTACTAAATGTCTTTCGAGGCACTTTTTACTTTTCCTGTACTTCAAACAGAATTCGCATATATAGATACAAGGTAAATTGACCATTTCCTGAAAAAAAAAATTAAAGACGCAATAATGGGTGCGTTTGGCAGAAAAAAGCGCTAGCAAGCGCTTGTAAGCAAAATGGCGATCGTAAGCGGTAAGCGCTGTCAAATCGTAAGTAGCTATTTTCCTCCAGGACACGATGTTAGTTTTAACCGGGGAACCTAACCTAATTTAAATATATGTTTGTAAAGTATTCATATTAAAAAATTACCAATCATGAATTTTTTGGGACTTGGGAGACCAAGCCACGGCTACTAAGCCCCCCCGCCACGACAAGGCGGGAACCCGTTCGGGGGGGATAATTGCCACCCCTGGTAGGCAGATTGGCGATGGCGATACCAGATATATCACATTATTAACGCTGCTTGCCATTATCGCCTTAGGTATTTAGCATTGATAAATGTAAAATGACAATACCGACAGATATCGATTGCCAATAAATCTTAGAAGTAAATCTCAACTTTCGTTATAAGATACACGGGCAAAGATTTATTGATGGATTTTCTTAATGTTACCACAATATCACAAACGTATAAAACTAAATTTAATATATCTGTATTAAAATTAAAATAATATAATATTCAGATAACAACAGACTACAATAAGAAACTGAACAGGGGCGAATGCTACGCGCTGCGTGACTTCAAAGCTGGAGAACAAATTTTCATCTTTTACGGAGCGCGATCGAATGCCGACCTTTTCCTTCACAATGGGTATGTTAATATTATTTTGTTGAACTATAGAGAGATAAATTAAAGAAAGAAAGAAACATTTATTGCAAACACACACACATAATTAGCCAACTAAGTTTAAATATTTATAAACAAACTATGAGCCGTGGTAGCTCAGGAGCTTAGCGCTCGCTGTAAATTTGTTCTAAAAATTGTGCTAAAAATTTGTACGCGAGCAACCCGGGTTCTCGATCCCCACCGGCACAAATTAAATTGTTAATTATAATGTTAAATACTGATTTACCACGTGCTCGATGGTGAAGGAAAACATCGTGAAGAAACCTGCGTCTTTGTGAAATAATTTTTTTTTAATATTTCGAAGACATGAGAAGCCCGCCGGCACGCATTGGACCAGCGCCGCGGACACTTCCTTGCCCTGAAACACTCAGAAATTCAGGGATGCCAGTGCCCAGTATTGGGACGAATATAGGCTATAACTTTACTACAACAGTATCAATATAGATATAACAAAATTAAAAAAATGCTTTTAATCGATCGACTTGTAAATAATGAGTGCAGCGCATGGACATCTGCAATAAACCTTGAGGGTTAGGTTCTCTTTTTAGGTGGTAGTATCCTCCCCTTTTTCTTTTTCTTCTTTTATTTTTCTGGGTATGTACCACTCTCTCACTTATTGCTGCCGCCAAAGGGGCGTGCACTGCTGTGTTCCGGTCTGAATGGTATTAAGAACCAGCCAGTATTACAGGTCGTGCGGCTATGTTAGTCCTGAGAGGTGACATCATATCTCTAGAGTCCTTTTTGACTACCTCGTTGGTCTAGTGGTGGTAGTAGTGCGACTACTGATCATGAGGTCCTGGGTTCGAATCCCGGGTCGGGCCAAAAGGTTAATTATTGAGTTTTTCCGTCAAGAAATTCTTAGTAGTTGCCAGGAGTCAGGAAGTTGGTGATGTCGCACCTCCGTGCCTCGAAAAGCACGTAAAGCCGTTGGTCCTGCGCCTGATCTCTCTCCGGTCGTGTCGGTTTACCGTCCCATCGGATTATGTGAGTGAGAGAATAGAGAGTGCACCTGTGCTTGCGCATACACTTGGGCACTATAATCCTGTCCTGCGCCGATGGCTAGCCTATGTTGAGGCAGGCCGCCGTGGCCGAAAATCGGTCTGGAGGACATTATTGTTATTATTACAGCCTGTAAAAGTCTACCACTGAACTATATGTCTGAACATAGGCCTCCCCCATAGATTTCCCATAGAGGGGATTTTGCGATAGTTGCCACGCTTGGCATGCGGGTTGACAACCGTTGTTTTTTATTTTCAGTTGTTATTAGGAAGATGCTGCTGTCCGTCTCGTGTTTCAGTTTCCTCCTGTCACCTTTTACGACACCCACGGAATGATACGGGTGGTGGATATTCTAACACCGCCACTACACGGTTTATACCATCAGATTTTACCATCAGATGGACTGTCGGCTCGATGGTCACTTCCATTTTATTTAAAAAAGGCATATGAAGGTAGGCTGGGGTGGCTATGTCAGAGACGGAGGACAATCACATAACTACGTAAAAATACCCGGAAAAACCTGGAGCCACTTTCGGGCATGTGATATTCGAACCAAGGACGGAGATTTTTTTATATAGTATAAGGGTGACAAATGAGCACACAGTCCACCCGATGTTAAGTGGATGCTGTGGCACGTAGACATCAACATTTATCTTCAATTAAAAATCAAAATGCAGATGCGTTGCCAGCCCCGAGGACTGAGATGGAATGCCTCATTTCCAGTAAAAAGGGTAATCCGGTTCTCTACACTCACCATACGAAACACAGCACCATTAAGCTGCTTTTTTACTCTGGTAAAAACCCGACCGACCCGTTCGTGCTGCAATCACAACGTTGCTGCAGCGTGGCTCTACCACGTAAATAGTACATAGATAATAGCCAGGTCACGGTAATATTATCTATACAGTATTGTAACTCGGCCGTATCTTTAAAATAAATACCTACAGCCGCGAGGTACATAAACATGCGATAGGGCTGACCATTGAGTTATACAATACTAAATCAATGGGGCTGCCTGCCTCCAGCATTTTTACATTTGCCTACATTGTGTTTCCATTTAGTTTAATGATTGTAGATATCCTTTTTTTATATAAACAAATATGATACTGAGGTACTTTGTGAATAGAATAGGAAGTGTTCAATAAAAATGCGTGTCGTTTTTTGATTGGTAGATTTAATTAAAAAACCACGTTTATGTTTAAATAACAAATCGGTCTTATGAATTTACGACCGAAAAATATTTGCGCCTCGGCTGAGACGTACGAAATGCTTTATTATAAATTTTTAAGTATAAAAAATCCGCACTCTAATATAAAGCTTAATTAAAAATTGTTTTGGGACTTGGAATATGGACAAGGTGGAGAAAAAAATATATTTTACTTGGTTATAGAGGTATCTATATTTTATAACCAAGTAAAAAATATTTTACCATTTATATGCTTGGTTTTAAATGAAGTTCAGATTTATTATTTATTTATTTCTCTTCTGTTATTTATTTCCTACATTTTTATATATATTCCACAAAATCATCACTGCGGCACAGTCACGACTGTCTGCATGCCGAGCGTATGCCGGGATCGAAGCGCGTAGGTATAGCTCTCGCTTCGTCCGTTTGTATGAAGTTGGAATGTATAGATAAAATTACCGTGGCCAGGTATGCGAATTATTTTTGTGTTGTTACCATTACCAAATAAACGTCGCATGCCGTTTACCAATATGTTATTGACTCGTTTCTAAAACGTAAACAACGCTATTATATAAATCAACACGTAACTCAACACCAGTTATGATCAATTACATCACTTTCCGCTAGCATTGTTCGCTTCTGAGGATTTTTTGATCAGAAGAAATTACTTATTACACGTATGTCTTGCTGTTAATACAAGTTAATCGGTATATTAGCATTATTAAAATAGTTCGAATTTATCTTACTTATATGAAAACTTACAGTGGCGTAGCGTAGGTTTTTGCCGCCCGGGTCCGTCCAGAAATTCGCCCCACATTTTTTAAAATTATTTTAATTTAAACTTTAAATATTTTAACTTATTTAAATTCAATATAAACTACCACTGATTCGGGAGGAACGAACATTTATAGGAAGAAATGGCACAAGAAACCCACAGGAAGTTTATCTTTTAAAATTGTCAGATGGTTTATAAGGCATAACTTTACTAACTTAACACTAGGTACATGCAATAAATAATAATAATGTATGTACAGTTGGATTTTAAATTATACATAGTGCTCAACACTTAGCAACCTTTACAGGTATTGCAAAAAGTATACTTAGGTATAGTTATACTTAAGGAGCAGACGAGAGCGCCACCCATCATTTTATTTCATTACTTCTAAATCAGATCAGATTAAAAAATCTAAAAGTAACTTAACTAGTTAACTAGCTGTAGTGGATTATTGGAATCAATTCGTTGTTTTGCATTTGATAAATTAAGAGAATCGTTAATTACCGCCAAAAGTGGATACTTATAGCGGTTGTCAACGTTCTCTTAACCAACAGCCATTGAGATCAACTTGGATAGAATAAAATATTTATTTATATAAAATATTTAGCTATAGCGTACCTAGAATTATTAATTATTTCTGTCACTATTAGCTTTAAAATTAAATTGATAATGTAGTTTTCGTCTTTTTTTTCAAAGCAAAATCTTTAACACATTCGTCAATATGAAAATGTATGTCACGTTCCATTTCCAGAACAGCTAAATTTGGTGGTCTCAATTTTGACGCAGTCGATCTCACATAATTTTTATTAACTTTAGTTTAAAAAAATTTATCTGGCAACTTGCATTACTAACAGCGGATGTTAAAACAATCCTTTGTATTATTTGTTATTTTATTTTTATTATGACAATGTTTGGTAAGCCATCTTTAAGTATGACTCAATTACGTATTTTAATAAACCCAGAAAGCCGGACTTAATAAGCCCTTTTTACAGTCTGAGTCTGTTGCAGTTGCAACGCACGGAGACGTGCGCGCTCCTGTGGAACTCTTCTGTATTTATGTCGCAGCGAGCTTGATGTAAGTTCAATTCTTCCGGCCCGATATTACTACAGCCATTAAAAGGCATATTTTTACGCTAGATTTTGCAGTTGTTGGAATCGATCATGAATTTCAGCAGTTACTCTGTTTTCTGAAGTAAACATTTTTCGCCTCAATTCGTTCTCGTACCCTACATTTACATTTTCTTCGCCAAAATATGCCACCTCGAGTTTTTCTTTGGTTTGAACTGAGTTAGTCTTGGGGGGTTCAAAAGAATTCCAAGCTCTTCACATAAATTTTTAGCATATCGTAGAGTCGTTCACAAATTCCACTCGTTTTTCTCCTAATACTATTATAAGAAGATTGAATTACAGCAGAGCTTCTAAAACCTGATGAAAAACCGGTAAATGAAGTCCTTCAGAAGCTCTTTAATTCCGTTTTCCATGGTGGCACTACTCCAGAGGCGATAAAGTAGAAGTGCATTGGTCTTATTCTTCAAGAAAGGCGAAAATACTCTTGAAGAACTGCAGAAAGATTTCGCTTCAGAGCCGCGTCAACGTGATATTTTCGAGATGATTACGAATCGTCTCGCATGCAGACTCAACAACTTTCAGCCTCCCGAACAAGCCGGTTTCCGAAAAGGCTTTAGCATCATAGGCCACGTACATACCCTTCGGAAAATTGTACAGAAGACCGAAAAGTACAATCTACCATTTGTCTTGAGTATGTGGACTACGAGAAAGCCTTTGCTTCCTTCGAAATTTAGACAGTGCTGCAATCCCTTCAGCACTGCCAAGTTGACTGTCGGTGTATCGAAGTGCTGAAGTATTTGTACTGTAGGACAAAGATGGCTGTGCGAGGACAGAACCAGAGTACGAAACCTATGCAACTGCAGAGAGGTGTAAGACAGGGTGACATAATATCCCCGAAACACTTCATCGCTGAATTGAAAGACGTTTTCAAGCAACTGGACTGAAAAAGATACGGTGTTTACGTCAATGGCGAGCACATCAGTCATCTTCGATTTACCGACGATATAGTCCAAGTCCTGCTAAGCACTATGCTCAATGACCTTAATAGTGTCTCCCAACGGATTGATCTTAAGATGAACATGGACAAAACAAAGGTTATGTGTAACGTCCACGTCACACCTATGCCAATTGTTGTTGGTAGTACTAAGCTCGAAATTGTTGACGAGTATGTTTACCTGGTAAAATAGTCCGACTAGATAAGTCCAACTTTAACCGAGAGGTCAATCGATGGATTCAACTCGTCTGGGTAGCATTAGGGCGATTACGACACATCTTCTCGTCAGGAATAGGTACATTAAAAATTCAAAACGAGATTCTGCAATCAGTGTGTGTTGCTAGTGATGACTTATAGATCTTAGACGTGGTCTTTCACTGCTGGTCGTATGAAGCTCAAGGTTGCTCAGCAAGCTATGGAAAGGGCTATGCTCGGAGTTTATTTGCATGATAGCATTAAAAACGAGGATAACCGCAGTAGAACGTTGAACTTTTGAACGGATTAGTAAACTGAAGTGGCAATGGGCCGGCCATATAGCTCGAAGAACCGACAACCGATGGGAAAGAAAGGTTTTCGAGTGGCAGCTTCGGACCGGCAGGCGAAGCGTAGGGCGTCCCCGCACTTGTTGGAGTGACGACCTGGTAAGATATGCAGGAAGTCGATGGATGCAGGTGGCTCGGGACCGTGCTTTGTGGCATTCCTTAGGCCTATGTTCAGCAGTGATTGTCTTGTTTGATTGAATAACTGAGTACTCGCTGTCGCTTGTTGGTTCGTTCGCGTCAGTTCACCATCGCAGTGCCGGCCAGCCGGGCGCCGGGTGTTTGTCGCTAGCACTTTAGCAGTATTCGATTTCATCTCTTACGCACCCGTGCGGTTTCGCTTGGCACGTAACAGCCGCCGCCCCCTTTTGTATGGCGCCCGGGGCCATGGCCCCCGGAACCCCCCCACGCTATGCACTGAACTTATATATTCATAATTTTAATATATGACAAAGTGTGCATACCTGAAACATAATTTAGTTTATATTTTAATGAAATATAAAATATATGAATATTCTTAACTTTAAATTATTACGTTTATAATCGTTAACTGGCTGGTTTTAAGAATCTTGAAAAACTAGATAGACTAAGGACTTAATTCATGGAATACTCACTTAAAATAGTTTTTAATTCTTTTATACGTTTCAATTTTTGCTTCAAGACAATTAGTGGAAGCCTATTTTCAGCAGTGGTCTTTTAATAGATTGTAATGAATGGATGATTGAATGAAAATTTCCTCTTGTAAGACTCGGTTAAAGTTTTCTTTATAGTTTGTGAGTATGTGTTTAAGCGTTCCCTTTCACTCGGCTACCAATCTAATCAGATCATACAATACCTACCTTACGCCCGCTCTAGTACGGGGCTAATTAGATCAGATAATATCAGAAGTACTGCCTAATGAAAAAACTACTTTTTCCTTTAAAACAAAACCAAAAACAATATGCAATAGATAATAGTATCAAAGACAAAGATATGCTCTTTTATTTTAAACCATAACCTGGCAATGTTTATTAGAAAAAAAAAAAAGAAATCACTGTGAACTTTCGGCGTTCCACGTGTCGTTTTGATAAATGTGCTCCGTCTTTTTTATAGAATTTTATAATTGTGTCTGGACTAAAAACGAAAGTATTATACTTTTTTATATTCCTTGTAATATAGTAAACACGTAGATATATAATTTGTGGTATAAAAAGTGAAAAGTAAATTGCCAAAAGTGATTCAAAATCTGGAAGGCCCATTATGGCGGCTGGGTCATAAATGCGTTATTTTTCATATTCTCATTTATTTTTAGTGTAAAATGTAAGTAAAAATAGTTTTCTTATATATTTCAAATAACTTGACGTTGTATTTATTTCAAATTCACACATAATTATTTTTGAAATATTGTTCTAAATGTCACACAGATAAAATATTATTATAGTTTTTTTTATATTTCAATATTTTGGTATGAGTAACGAATGGAAACATATAAAACATAAAAATATACATATTTCCAAACATTTTCATATAAATTTCTCCAAAAACAAAAGTGTAGAATTCAAATTAGTAGTAATTTTGTCACTAAAATTGAAGTATATGGTACTACTATGCTATACAGGGTAATTTATGTATTTTATTACAATTTCTAGCAACCAAAAATAATTTTATTCGATAGTTTATACATTCAACAAGAAATCCTGTAAGTTTTATCCATAAATATTGTCTCAAAGTGAAAATATAGCAAAATTTGCAATATAGCAAAAAATTTGCTAATTTGCAAATTTTCCCGCCATTACGGTCCCGAGCGAACGGGAGTATAACATGTCGCGCGCTGTCAGAGCGAAAGGGTTAATCGTTGCGTTTATGTTGCGCCGCCTTGTTTTGGTTTGAACTGTTGTTAAACTTGTAACAGCCGTGGTGGCTTAGAAATAAGAGCAAGAGCTCTAAAATTTTATACTACGTGGGTTACTTGTCGGGCCACTGAAATTGTTGGTTGTAATTTCAAATGCTGAGTTATAACGCTCAAAGCATTGAAGTATAAAGTGTACATATGGCTTACGAGTAGCACCTTGGTTAAACCTGCAGGTCAGAAATTATTAAAAAAATTCGAGGAGCGAGGAATAAATGTTCGCCTTTATTTGACTATGGACTTTCTCCATTTCTAACACTCTCTCGGGGATGACCTGTTCCTATTAATACAAAGGTGTGTTTTATTATATATTGCTCGTTTAAAATGACAATGGCGAACTCCCAAACAAATTTTATGTGACTTTTTTTTCTTGTGTCTACAAATGCAAAAAAAGTAAAAATATAGAATTTAAATCCTGAATTTTTTTTCTTCGGTCTTACTACTGCATGAAGTCAGGAAATAAAGATATTCTAGTTTAAACAAAATACATATCCGACTAGGCTGCATGGTATAAAACGCCATAATTGGCAAATCGTTACAACAACTAGTCAATATAATTTTCATATATGTTTATATAGAGTAATTACTAGCATAGAGGGAATAATTAAAAACGCATTAGTATATATAAAAAAAGTTTTCTGAATAAAATACGTATAAGACTTTTGCCTGTCTTAACTGATGACTCGTAACAACTACAACAACTAGTCAATTTAGTTTTGAATTGTGTATGATGATTTTTTCCAGGTTTGAATAGACCATAATCTTGATTAGATAATACATAGTAAATTATTTTATTGATATCTGTAATGGTGGGTGACATAAGTAGACGCTTAATAATTCCATCAACAATTTGCCTCAACAACTAGTCAATTTAGTTTTAAATTAGGTATAATTATTTTTTCCAGACTTGCTATTGTCTTTTATATTACCTTATAATAAAATAAAGTTAATAGAAAATAAATAATGGTTCACACTAAATCTTATGTTTCCATTGTCCAGATTATCTTTAATATATTTGAAAGCTTGAATGCTAAACCTTACGTTATAATTTTATTTAATCTTTTTATAACAAGTGGTAAAATTAAAAAAATTATAACCGACTTCAATATAAATAAAATGAGAACATTATCAATGTATTCGAAGTCAACTAAATACGCGTTATTAAGGATTACTGAAAAACTACTGATCTTGATCAAATTTATATGAGACCACAATAAAAGCACCAGCTTTCAGAGAATCATCAAAATCGGTTCACTTAGGAAAAAAAATTCTATTTCACATATAAAAAACATACAGTCGAATTGAGTACCTACTCCTTTTTGAATTTCGCTAAAAATGATAATCAAAATTTTACTATAAGTTTGATGTTTTTCGAACAATTTTACACGTCGCCAGATATTTAGACATCGCGGCTAAATTGAAACTTTAAAGTGGAACAGAAACAGATACAGAAACTTTTTTATTCAATGTAGATTATAACAATACTTATTGAAAGTCACTTTTTTCATTTACCACTGGCTCGCAAAATAACCACTGTCCTGGGAAGAACCAGCAAGAAACCCAGCGGGACTATTTTTTTTTCCAATAATAGTATACAATCATGTTTACAATTAACAACACAAGACAAATTAGAAATAGCTTGGTAGCGATCACCCTTCCCAGGGGTTATTATCATCCATAAACTCCTTAATATTATAATAACCCTTTTTATACAAACTTAGTTTAATAATATTTATGGTTTATGGAATCTACTTTATCCCTTTTAAAAGGGAAAGTTAATCAACATTCCCTGTTTACATATCCACCATATAGGGGAATTTGATTCTTTTAAAAAATTGGTAAACTAAAAAATAGTGACTTTCAATAAGTATTATTTATACACGAATGGACGATATACTTTTGAAATATTATTATTTGTAATATTTTCTTATCTTAAAGTTGGGATCTATAGCGAAGGAATACGAGTACTCCTAAATTTTTATGTAATTCTGTCATGTCATATAAAATCAAGATGATGTGACACATTAGGACACAAACAAAACGCTTAGACCAATAAATAGGAATAACGGAGCTCTGCGTTCATTTCAAGTGACGCAAAAACCAAACCTAAATCATGCTCAGCTTCTTTTAAGATCGACGTACCCACGTATGGTATATATATGCATCTAAAATCATTTGGAACAAGCATTTTCTTATTTATTTTACCACTTACAACTATCATCACAGGTGTATTACCTAATACAATAGTGCAGTTACAAACTAAGAAACTAGAACAAACATAATATAGGTATATTATGCACAACTTAAAGATATTTTACAATAAGCGGCCTTTGTGAATTCGTTCAGAGTACAGCTGAACAAATCAGTCTGTTTTTTTTTTTGCGCCCGAAGCAATTAAAGGGCTACCCTGTACGTAGGGAGGCGGAAAATGCATTACGCATACCACGATAGCCGGTCTATCGTGGTTATGGGGGACTCACTGTCCTACCGGGGACCCTAAGTGATACCCCCTAAAAACCGCCTTTAGGGACAGGCAACCGGCTGATTAAGCTCTATTGTGCCTTATCATGAGCGACCCTCTTTTGGGAAAAGAGGGCGCAGGCGGCTAAGTGCCGCTGAGGGAGTGCCTACGAAGGCAAATTAATGTCAGATATTACAATAATTCCATTCAATTAGAGTTGGCCTGAGCCGCCAGGAGACAGTTCAGGTCGTTTGAAAGTTTATTAGGCGGGTCCGAGAGAGAGTTTCTCGGCCTGCGGACACGATAGCGAGAGGGGGGTGGGGCTGCATAAGAAGCTGCCTCACGAATCAAATGGTTTGGGTGCGACTCTGAGGCTTTGAAGAAGTTCTCAGAGAGTTTTTTAAGAAATTGTTGAATTGTTGGGAGCTCTAAGTCCCGATGAAGGTCGGCATTACGAACGTACCACGGTGCGTTCGCAGCTCGACGACAGAATAGGTTCTGAACTATTTGGAGTTCATTTAAAATGTTAGGGTTTGCGTGGGCAAAGACGGGGCCCGCGTAGGACATGACTGGTCGTATACATACCTTGTAGAGTGTACGCTTGTTTCGAAGGGACATTTTACTGTGTCGGCCCAACATACTGTTGAGCCTACTCAGATAAAATCGTGCGTGACGGGTTACTCTTTAGACGTGGGGCTTGAAAGTAAGCCCTGTGTCCAGAGTGACACCCAAATATTTGGCGGACGTATGCCAGGGGACAGGGGTCCCTAGCATACGTATTGGAGGAGTGTTTTTGAGACGGCGTCGTTTATAATCGAAGTGAACGGCGGAGCTCTTCTCCGGGTTCACATCGATGCGCCATTTTTTGAACCAAGCTCCTAGGTCATCAACTGACTTTTGGATCTTGTTCCGTATGAAGGGTAGTGAGACACCTTTGCAGTAGATGGCAGTGTCGTCTGCAAAGAGGGAGAGTTGAACACCTTTCGACGGGATGGGAATGTCGTTGGTGAACAAGATGTACAGCAGAGGAGCAAGTACTGAGCCCTGAGGGACACCAGCCTTGATGGTTCGCTGTGAAGAAAGCGTGCCTTCGTGTCTAAAACGAAAGGTACGATGTTTTAAATAGGAGGCCACGAGACGAACTAGACGATCGGGGAGACCTATTTTATAGAGCTTGTAGATGAGGCCTGTGTGCCAGACTCTATCGAAAGCTTTGGCTATATCGAAGAAGACCGCGATGGTTTTATGACGTCGAGGGTAGAAACCGCTGAGGATATATTCCACAATGCGGTGAACTTGTTGGGGGCATGAGTGTTTGGCTCGGAAGCCGAATTGGTGGGGGATGATGAGAGGGTCGCCGTCTGTGGGAAACAGAAAGCGCCTCATACGCGTTTGAATGACTCTTTCGAAGAGCTTGCCCATTGCCTTGAGGAGGCTAATGGGGCGATGGCTGGAGGGGGAGGTTGAGAGGCTTACCTGGCTTGGGAATTCCAATCACAGTTGCCTCTTTCCACGTAGTGGGAAAATAACTAAGGTTGAAGCAGGCGTTGAAGATAATAGATAAAAAGGTTAACACCTGCTCGGGAAAGTGTTTAAGGGCTTGGTTGGAGATGCCATCCGCGCCCGGAGCCTTTTTAGGCTTAAGTCCTTTGATGAGAGATGAAATCTCATCATTGGACACAGAGATAGGTTCGGAGGCCGTGGGGGGTGAGTTCCGGCGGCGAACCTCATCCTCCACTGCCTGGACGTGTGAGGGGTCGACAGGTTGAGAACTAGGGGAGCATTGAGCGGCAATGCTATCCGCAAAGCACTCAGCCTTTTCCTCGTCCTCGAAGGCAACCGTGCCGTCGGGACGGGAGAGAGGGGGAGTGTGGGTGATAGCGTCTATGCGGAGGGCTCTAGCCATCTGATAGTACGCTGTGTGAGATGGAGAGATATTCTCCATGAGCTTACTCTTTTCGAGATCTTGAAATTCAGAGAGGCGGAAGCGGAGTTTTCGTTGAAGACGATTGGCCGCGCGCCTATATTCGGGGGTGGGATATTTTGCTGCTCTCCGGAAAGCAGCTTTTTTGGCTTTTATTAGGTTGCTAATATGTAGGGGAAGCCCACTATTGTTAGCAACCGGGACGACCCTTTCGTTCTCCTTAAGGGAGGATTTAATAAGGGTGGAGAGTGAATCGACCGCGGTGTCGATTTTGGTGAGATGGTAGAATCCTGTGAGTCCAGGGCTTTGGCTAGGGACTCCTTGAATCCCTTCCAGTTTGTGAAGGTTTTCGTGTGTGTTGAGGGAGGTGGCTGATGGCCAAGAATGAGGGAGACCGGTCGGTGATCTGATCCTAGATCGTCTAGTGTCTCGATTGCTCTGAGGTTGAGAGAAACTCCTTGGAGTAACGCAAAATCTAACACATCAGGTGAGTGATCGGTGTTATCGGGAAAGTGAGTAACACCGAGAGGACTATGGACGGTGATATCAAGAGACTGCGTGATATCGAGCAGTATCTTGCCACTAGGTGACGTAGTGCGGCATGTCCATTCAGTATGCTTTGAGTTAAAATCTCCAAACATAATGACTGAATTGCCCAAGGATAAAATGGCCTCAAAATCTTTTTTGAGGGGATAGGTTCCTGAAGGGATGTAACAGGAGGCTATGAGGATGGACTGATGTCCAGTCATAGCTAGCCTGCATACCGTGGCTTCCATGTTGGTAAGCTGCGGAGTAGAAATGGGCGAGCAATGAAGTGTCTTCTTGTAATAGATGGCCGTTCCGCCGCCTCGGCGGTCGGGTCTGTCGTTACGAAGAAGAGAGAAGTTTTTAATAGAAAGGCCTCTAGTGTCCTTAGCTTTGAGATTAGTTTCCTGTAGGAGGAGGAAATCGACTTCACGATTCCGAAGAAAGAGCTTGAGCTCTGGGAGGTTATTTCGCAAGCCGCGAATATTAAATGATACAAGCGATAAACCCTTAGGTTTGATACGACCGTGAGATCTAGGTAGGTTAATTCTCTCAGTCATTGAAGTTAAGTTAATTAAGTTAACCTAACTTACAACGCTAACAAAAGGTTATTGTGCTCCGCAAGAACGAGGAGACGTTCTTGGGGGGACTTGGCCGCGCGCAGTTTGCGTGATACAACTGTTATTTCCCTAACGTCGATATTCCTAATAGCGGAATATAGCGTGTTGTAGTCGTCGATTGTGGGCTCTGCTTCATGAGCGTACGAGGTTGTCCGCGGTGGGTCTGCCTTTTTGGGCCCCCAGGGAAAGACTGGAGGCTGCATTGGCTTGGAGAAGCCCGGAGGGGGGCCGAATTATGCCCTGAGGGGGGCCTAGGGGGGACCCTGAGGGGGCCTAGGGGGACCCTGAGGGGGCCTATGGGGACCCTGAGAGGGTCGAGGGAAGCCCTGGATAGGCTGAGAAGGGCCCTGACGGGGCGGTTGTTGGAGGGCCGGAAAAGATCGGTCATTCACCGGCGGTGGAGCTTTCCTACTGGGGCGAGGTTGAGGTGCGCGTGGGCAACCCTTGTAGTTCGCCGGGTGTCCTGTCTGGTTGCACAGGACACAGGCGGGCGGGGATTCGGCGTCTTTGGGCCGGGGACACTCTTTAGTGTTGTGTGGCTCCAGGCACTTCACGCACCTGGGTGGGGCGGAGCAGTTGGCCGCCGCGTGACCATAAAGTTGGCAGCGGTGGCACTGCGCCGGGAAACCGGGCCTATGTGGGGGCTCTACCTTCAAAATCAGTCTGTTGTGAGACCACGTTAAGTGTACGCAGCGCGCGCGTCAAAGGCGCGTGCTGTAGCAAGTTGGTGCGCGCTTGCGGCACCGACAAAACCGGCGGCCGCCGCCGTGTTCCTACGTACTCATTAGGGACACACAGCTCAGCTATCTGTAAAATACCTGGGTTATGTATTTTACCACGGATCACTTTTAGTAAGTAAGTGGCGAGAGCAACTTCCCTTCTTATTTCTAGTTTATAATAGCCTATCATGCCTAGTATAAATAAAGTAGGGTACAAAAGTAGATAACCCGGGTACACACCATACTGTTTTAAATACATAAATCTCGCAAATTTGTTCTGAATACGTTCTAGCATTAATTTATATTTGACTTCATGTGGTGACCAAACAACAGCATTACATTCTAAATGACTTTTTACGAGTGCCTCGTATAATGCTCTCAGAGCACAGATGTTTGTGAATCTGTTGGCTAGCTGTAAGACCATCGCTAGGTTGCGGTATGCTTTTTTACAAACATTAGTAATGTGTTTTCGAAATTGTATGTCGGTAGTGAATCGCACGCCTAAATCATTAACCTCAAAAACTCGTTGCAGAGGGGTTCCATCCATATAGTATCGATGACTACTCGGGTTATGTGCACGGCTGCATGATAGAATAGAACATTTTGGCGCGTTGAAATATAATTTATTTTCCAAACTCCACTCTACGACTTTCGTTATATCCTGCTGTAGCATGTCATGATCCGCCCGATGCTTTATTTTTAAAACTAATTTCAGGTCATCAGCAAATAACAAGGGTGTAGACTTATTGACTACTTCAGGCAAATCGTTGATTGTCAGAATAAAGAGAAAAGGCCCTAAATTACTGCCCTGACTGACACCTGATCTTGTAAAGTAGGGTTCGGAAAGCCGTCCGCTGCAGTCAACATACTGACATCGGTCTCGTAAATAACAGGCGAAAAATGATAGCGTATGCGGTGTGCAGCCGACGCTAGCCAACTTCGCTAATAGGACGTCATTGTCTACTGTGTCAAATGCCTTCTTAAAATCAAAATAGGCAACATCCACTTGTTGGCCAGCATCTACCGTTGGTACTATGTGTGTCATTAGCTCGAGCAAGTTCCCCGTTGTCCCTCGCCCGGGACGGAAGCCGTGCTGTGCGTCGGACAACAGAGCACTTATTTGTGGGTACAAACTACTGTGAATGGTCGACTCAAAAACTTTAGCTGGAGTGCATAATACCGCCACGGGTCTATAATCACTGGGGGATGAACCTCTGCTACCTTTCGGCACGGGTACTACCCGGGTGAGTTTCCAACGATCAGGAAACTTTGCAGCCTTAATAGAAACATTGAATATGTGTAGCAACGGCTTTACTAATACTGCACGACAGCCCCTAAAAATAAACGCCGGAATATCATCGGGCCCCGCCGAAGACTTCGGCGGTAAACCCGCAAGTGCGCGCCGTACGTCATCGGGACATAAGCACGCGAGATGCGCCCACGCACCCGGCGCCGCACCCGTCGCCGCACTTATGCTTGCCGCCGCCACGTTCAGCTTAGGAGGCGTCGGATTGTAAACCGACTGGAAGAATCGAGCGAACTCATTGGCACATTCTTGTTCTGATAGTACCCGTCCGTCATTGATTAACCTTCGATGATTCGAATCGCCTTTCCTAGATCTTATGTACCCCCAAAACGCTCGCGGATCCTTTGCCAAATGTCCCTGCACGCGGTCGCAGTAATGGTCATGTGCTTGTGCAGTCTCGGCTTTAACTCTTGCCCTACATCGAGAGAACTCCTCGTAATCATTGCGCGCTTTGCTAGATTTATATTTTTTATGTAATTTATATTTCAGCTTTATATCCTTAATTATTTCAGGCGTGTACCAAACCGGATAAGTATATCTCCTATTGACTGAGTTTATATATATTTTTGGGGGAACACACTTGTCAAAAATATCATATATCTTATCATAAAATAAATTTAGAACGTCGTCCGGGTCATGTATATAGTATATCTCATTCCAGTCTATTTTTGTAAATAAATTGTATAACTGAATAAAGTCGGCTTTATTAAAATTCCATAATTTCCGAGTTATCGGGGATCGTGAGCACGAGTATCGTACACACGGTGATCCAGAAGGTATAGTGGTTGCGGGGAGAAGCTGCGGCGCACGTGCGCCGAGCTCGATGCCCACGGCAAGCGGTGGATGGTACGCGTCCACGGACTGCAGGCCCTCGTCCGCCGCACTTACCGAGACGCCGCCGCTACTGCACAGCACGAGGTCCAACTGCCTATTGTTACAATTAGGTACCACATTACACTGAGTGAATTCACAGAAGGCCATGAAATATTCGTAATAATTAGATATATTATTATTACAAGAGTACATATTGAAGTCCCCTAATATAACTATATTTTACACATAGTTTTTCTAATATGCTAAACATTAACATATATTCGTTCTCGTCAGCCTGCGGCGGTATATACACGGCACAACAAGTAAATAAAAAATGGTTTTGAATATAAACAGCAGCACAAATTAGTTCAAACTTTTGACTGTCAATATTAAAACCACCTGGCACAGTCACTCGTCGCAACTCGAACCGCTGTGTGGCCACTAAAAGTACGCCTCCCTGTTTGCGCCCATCTGCCCGGTCACATCGTAATATTTGGTATCCGGGGAGCACGAATTCTGAGTTTTGAATCGCTTCATTTAAGCCAGTTTCAGTAATAGCGAATAGATCAGATCCTGATGATTCTAATAATGATAAAAATTGTGTGGTCTTTGTCCGCAGTCCTCTGACATTTTGGTAAAAAACGTTAAAATGTCTACTCGGTTTCCGATTTGTTTGTTTTGGTTGTTTTGGTTGAGCGGCGAAACCAAATCCATTCACTGAATTCTACATTTACTGGCCATACTTCTGGGTCACAAAGCTTGTCATAATCGCTTAACGTAACACCAATCTTGAACGACGCGTATTCTCGCTCAGTTTTAGGTATTAATTTTTCAATAACGATTACTCGTTTTCCAGTATTTTTTTAAAAACTCCTGTAGATTTTCTTCTGTAGTGCATTTTTCCAGTCTCCAAACATGTAAAAATTTTCTACGTTCAACTGCTTTTATAAAAATAACTGATTTGTTACCTCCTCTTTGTATAAGGTTACTCCTCCTTTTATTTTTATTTTTGACTTCTATCCAATCATTACCATCGTTATCGCCGACTTTAGTATCCACTGCTTTCCTGGCCGCCGCCGCCGCATAATTTGTTTCCGGGGGCTTCGACAGCGCGGTCGCCCGCGCGTGATAGCCCTTATTTTGTTGATATTGGATGAAATAGCTGGTTCAGTACACTCTGGTATTGTAGATATACACTCTGGTATTGTAGATATTAATCGTCGATTTTGGCATTCGGTACTGATATAAGTTTCATTTTCCTCACTTATCTCTAACACTTGCCTCTTAGCTTTTAAACATTTAATTTGTTGTTCATAAGAACTACATTTCATATTAGCATCCTTCAATTCCTGCCTTAATTTACTATTTTCTAGCGCAAGTACTGCCACAGTGTTTTTAATTTCTTGTATAATGTTGGTTTCAAAAGCACAAATTTTTGCCATGATTACTCTCTCAACTTTATCTATTATCTCGTCCGATGTTAACGACTCTGCTATCGCCTGAGAAACATTTCCCTCGAAAGATTGGTTATGTTCAACGAGGCAGGCGGTGCGAACACCACGTACTGGTGTGTCGTCGGTTACCCGTATACGCTGGGTTATGTTTAAGCAAAAATCACACTTGAAAGTACGTTTCAAATGTTCTCGTTCTTCCCTAAACGCAGCCGAGGTAATATTCACACATCTATAATGGTATTCTACCTTGCATCCATTGCATTTAATCATCTCCTCAACATCAATGTTACTGCCACATGCCGTACAATTTATTCTCAATTCCAAGAATGTTATAACACTGTACGACAAAACAGATATAGCTAGCTCCCGTTAGAGCGAAAGAGCGCGATGCGGGCTCGGCACTTCACGCCACGCGCACAGATTGATTTTCGTCACTGCACTTTTTACACACAAAATAATGTTCGAAATAGTTAGAAATTCAAGAATTTAATACTGTACTTCATATTTTATGGGTATATCAACCTATAATGTTTCATTTGAACACATTTTTATAACGGTAGAGTCCGGATTTCCTAGCTTAGAAAAATAAATCTCGAGAGCAACTCGCACATCGAGTAGCCACTATTTAGTATTTATGTATTATGTAAAATAAATGTGACAAATCAGCACACAGACTACCTGATGGTAAGTGAATGTGGT
The DNA here is from genome assembly GCA_907164705.1 of Parnassius apollo. NCBI lineage: Eukaryota > Metazoa > Arthropoda > Insecta > Lepidoptera > Papilionidae > Parnassius > Parnassius apollo. The sequence continues at coordinate 4,999,320 of CAJQZP010000209.1, forward strand.
CCAAAGACATCAACATCTATCCTCGATTAAAATGCAGATACGTTATAACCCCTAAAGACCAAGATGAAATGCCTCGTTTCCAGAAAAAAGTGTCTCCGGATCTCCACACTCACCGTGCGAAAAACCCATTACCATAAAGCTGGTATTCTTATTTAGATAGTTAGTATCTATATTATTTATTCTTAGTTAGTATCTATAAGTAATAACACACATGTCTTTGTTGGTTTGAGACAAAACGAAATATTTTACGCGTTCCTTGGCGAACAGAAGAACCATTAAAAAAAATCATAGATTTTAACTAAACGTTTTATTTTACAGATTCGTATATCCAAATAATCAGCATGATAGCCTATCCTTGGCCCTGGGTGTGAGTTCCGGGGACCCAGCTCGTGAGACGAGGCTTTCGTTACTTAGCAAGCTAGGCCTCGCAGGTGTCACACACTTTAACCTGTACTTAGGGGAAGCTCCAATCAGCGCAGAGCTGCTCGCATTTATAAGGATATTCAGCATGAACCAGGGTGAGTGGTTAATATGTTATTTATTTCTATAATCTTTTTTTTAACGTAAATTACAAACTAACTTACACATTAAACTAAAAGTTTTATATAGAGCTTATAGATTCATAACCTTGTAAGAGTTATATACTCGACACAGGTTAACAAAAGAGCCCATGGACGAACTTAGTTACTTAGGGTTTAATCAGTCCAACCAAATACATCAAAACAAGCAAAATTAGATTTAACTAAAAAATATAATAAAAAAATAGGATAAACCAAATATTAAGAACTCAACTAAATTCACGCAATAGTATAAAAGACATAATTACCTACGAAATACCGAACCTTACCTACGTCTTTGGGGTGATAAATTGGTCCCAGAGTGATTTAATGAATGAATAAATGAATATACTGTTATTGTACACCACAAACAAATATACAGATAACAAAACAAAAAGCAGATTATATGTACAATTTGGCGGACAATTTGATTGATGATTTAATCAAATTAGTGAGTTAAATTTCAACGCACTATTAATACAAATATAACAGCGAACAGAAAACACCACCCCAGTCATGTACACAGCTTCTCACATTACCACGTCAAAATGGTGGAACAGGTAACATCGATACACAAAATTTATACAACATAATAGACTGATTACGTAAATATTTTTATGTTAAATCTGGACATTCGCAACTCCACAAATATATTACATATATTGATAAAAAACTAACTCCCCTTAACCTAAACGACAGAAATTTTCAACCAAAGTTAATAAGCAAACATCAGTAAATAGATTTGTGGTCACAGAAGTCTCTGCATTATAGGCACCTTGCTGAATTCAGTCAAGCACATGTCAACAGGCAAGCGTCGAACAAGTGGCTGCGACGCGGAGAGCTCTTCAGAGAAGACGAAGGCTTTTGTGATTTCTATTTAGGATCAAGTGATTGATACTCGTAACTATCGAAAACACATAATTCGAATTCCCAACCCACCCACTGACTTATGTGGACGATGTCACAGTAACTCAGAAACAATATAATATATTAACGGCGCATGTAAATCTGTTGTTCAGACAGACTACAAACATGGATATGACCGAGGTGTTGCAATTATCCACTAAAACCTAGGTCACAAACATTCATTCATTGAAAAAAAAAATCGCTTTTTACAAATATAATCTCAGCACTGTTTTAGAAAGTAATTTCGTTAAATTATATTGGAACAGGACATAACAATAGTAAACAAAATAAAAAAAAACAGTTCTCATAATAGACATAGCAGTTTGCAACAGGCACAACGTCATTACTATACATTCTATGACAAAGTGTGTATTAAAGATATTGATTACTTTGCAACCTTCCGCTAGCTAAATGCAATGATGTGTCTTACCTGGATAGAAGAGCACCTCCCGCCCTCCCTCAATTGCGTGCACTAAGTCCGTCACCTACTACTACCAGCACCACTACTCACGGCATCACTTCTTCCAACACCTCTATTCCAGGAAAGACACACCATCGACGATAATACGACACGTGTTTCGCCTCTACACGAGTCATCCTCTTACTCTCCCATCCCTTGAACTCTTCTCTTTTAATTAAGAAGTACTTTAGTTACAATAGCCTCGCGAATCTTCCTTGTTAGAAATCTATGTTCTTTCCCGAGAATTTGGCGGAAGCCTTTTAGGATATATATATATATATATATATATATATATATATATATATATATATATATATATATATATATATATATATTTTAAAAATAATTTTAACAATGCTATAAAAATTACTAATATTCCCCTTAACCACTCGTGGTAAGCTTAAATTGCTTGTGTTACGAGTGGTTCACGCCAGTATGCAAATGGCGGATTCAAACCCACGACCTTTTTGAGTTCGCGGTCCGCGCCCTGCCATTAGGCTACTGTCGCTTTTATTTATACTATTTTATGATCACAGACTGCAAACTTCATCATCGTCAGACTTCAGGATCATCATACTCTCTCTTGTTAAATCTTATATAAAATAAAAAAATATATTCTTTGTAATTTCAGAGGAGTTAACAAAATGGTCAAGTCAAGGCCTACCAGGTGACCTTGTATCATCGGATCCTACCAGTGCTGAAGTGGTTGGAACACAGTTAGACCGACGCGCATACACTTATCTCCTTACACGATGCAAACTTATAAGAGCGTCCTACAAAAAAGACCCTGAAGAATCTCCCCCCATCACAGATCATAGGTAATATAGCAAAAACTATACTCTAACTAACTTATAGACAACATACTTCACCTGTGCAGAGACTCATCATCATTATTACAGCCCCACAAGTCCACTGCTGAACATAGGCCTCCCCCAAGTAATGCCACAAAGCACGTTCCTGAGCCACCTGCATCCATCAAATTCCTGCATGTCTTACCAGGTCGTCACTCCATCTAGTGGGGAGTTGCCCTACACTACGCCTACCGGTACGAGGCTGCCACTCGAGAACCTTTCTTCCCCATCGGTTATCGGTTCTTCGAGCTATATGGCCGGCCCATTGCCACTTCAAATTACTTATCCGTTGGACTATGTCAGTTACTCTGGTTTTACTGCGGATATCCTCATTTCTGAGTCTATCACGCAGAGAAACTCCGCGCATAGCCCTCTCCATAGCACGCTGAGCGACCTTGAGCGTCCTCATACGGCCAGCAGTGAAGGACCACGTCTCAGATCCGTAAATCATCGCTGGCAACACGCACTGGTTATACACTTTAGTTTTCAGAGATTGAGGTATACCTGACGAGAAGATGCGTCGTAATTTACCGAACGCTGCCCAGCCGAGTTGAATCCGTCGATTGACCTCTCGGTCGAAGGTGGACTTACCTAGTCGGACTATTTGTCCCAGGTAAACATACTCGTCAACAACTTCGAGCATAATGCTCCCAACAACTACCGGCATAGGTATGACATGGACATTAAACATGATCTTTGTTTTGTCCATGTTCATCTTAAGACCTATCCGTTGGGAGACACAATTGAGGTCATTGAGCATGTGCTAAGGCCCTCCAGCGATTCTGCCTATAATATAATATAAAAATAAGGACTATATCGTCGGCAAATCGAAGGTGAGTGATGTACTCGCCATTGATGTTAATACCGTATCCTTTCCAGTCCAGTAGCTTGAAAACGTCTTCCAACGCAGCGGTGAAAAGTTTCGGGGATATAACATCACCCTGTCTTACTGTGCAGAGTAATCCTTAATAATTCCTAGGTACCTATTTTTATTTTTGGTGGAGCAAGGAAAAGGGAGCAACCACGTTGCTACAGTACAACCTAGAAATCTTCGATCTTCCTCTATGATTGTACCAGCAAGACGCTCGGCTGATCTCCACTCCTTTGTTGTTCACATTCAACGCATTAGAATCAGACAGTTTGTTTGGTCGTTCATATTGTGAAGAGCAAAGGAGTCGAAATTAATTTAGCAGCATCTGGTTTTCAATCGGATTACGTTTTGGGTGCCTTTTATAGGAAAGGGAACAAACGAGCATACTGCTCACCTGATGGTAAGTGATGATTGTGTATGGATACGGCTCACCAGAGGAATTGCAGGTGCGTTGCAAACATTTTAGAAAGAAGTAAACTCTTTTCTTAAAGGTCCCCAAGTCATATCGGTCCGGAAAAATCGCCGGTGCTAAATTATTCCACAGAAAAGTCGTACGTGGAAGAAAACTCCTCGTGAAACGTACAGTGGCGGTCCGCCAAGCATCCAGATTTTGTGGATGGTGTCGGGAGTTTTGCCGCGATGTGTGTTCATGAAATTTGGCGGCTGGGATTAATCCGAACAATTCCATGTGTGGCCGAACCTGCGCCTTGTAAAGTTGCAGGCGGTGTGCCGCAATGAAATACTGTCCCTCTCTGCTGAGCACGCCAAGCTTTTTAGAGGCCAATTTGGTCTTCTCTTCCAAGTGATCACGAAATTGCTCGTAACTCGATATATCAACGCCGTGGATGAGGAACAAGGGGAGTGCCTTGAAACTGAAGAGATACGATAAAAGGGTTCTTTGTAGCGGTAAACGCGCAAACTTGTGTCTTCCGTGGATTAAACTGGACTAGATTTAGTCGCCCCCAATCCTAGACTTTGTTCAGCAAAGACTCGATTTCAGACACAAGTTTGTTCCGGCTCGGCAACATTTACCCGAGAAATATTGACACGGCCGGTCTACAGAGCATCACCAGTGCTGTCATCCGCATAGCAATAAATGTTACCGGTTTGCAACATATCATTGATATACAGAACAAACAGCGTTGGTGATAGAACGCAGCCTTGTGGAACACCAGCATTAATAGGCATGTATGCTCCGATCTGCAAGAAAGCTGGTGATCCAATTGCACAATTTCTTGGGAAGCCCGTAGGAAGGGAGCTTCGAAAGAAGCATTTTGTGCCAAACCCGATCGAAGGCCTTCGAAATATACAAAACTAACGACCAATGCCTCCCCCTTGGACTCTACTGTCTCCGCCCATCTATGAGTGAGGTAAACCAGAAGATCACCAGCTTATCGATCCTGACGAAAACCGTATTGGCGGTCACTAATCAGCTGGTGATCCTCAAGGAACCGCATGAGCTGGTAGTTTATAATTGATTCCATTATATTGGAGAACAAGGAGGTGATGGCGATAGGCCTGTAGTTAGACGGATCTGAGCTGTCACGGTAGGGATCGGGTGGACGAATGCCGTCTTCTATGATTCCAGGACTACGCCTAGGGAGTAGTAGTACCGGAAAAAACCGGTGCCAACTCTAAAGCACACGTTCTCAGAACAATTTATACGTGGTAGAGCCATGCTGCAGTTATATTAGTAGTATAGTTGTAGCACGAATGGGTCGGCTCGACCGGGGAAGGACCACGCTCTCACAGAATACCAGCGTGAAATAGTAGCTTAATGCTGCTGTATTTCGTATGGTGAGTGTAGAGAACCGGAGACCCTTTTTACTGGAAGCGAGGCATTCCATCTTAGTCCTCACGGGTGACAACGCATCTGCATTTTGATACGTAATCGAGGATAGATGTAGATGTCTATGGGCCACAGCGACCACTTACCATCAGGTGGACTGTGTGCTCGTTTGTCACCCTATCCTATAAAAAAAAAAAACAATTGAGGGAATTCCGTCAGGCCCGCTCGACTTATTGATGTTCAGGAAGAAGAGTGCTTTAAGAACCGAGCGCTATGTGTGAACCGCACATCCGGCATGGAGCACACACCGCGGGATGGTCGGCGACGTGCTCCCCCCGTCATCGAGATTCGAGTTGGACGCAAAGAAATAGCCTAGCATATCGGCTTTCTCCTTTAGGGCATGAGCCAATAAGCCGTCCTCCCTTGGCGAGAAATCAGAATGCACGGGTTCCAGAAGGAAGGTGACCTAGTTTCTCGCCAATTTTGCCTATGTGTTCTGACTTTGCCTTGGCAATGACCCTTTTGAAGGACCTGGCGGAATTATACTTCTTTTTAAGAGCGCTAGTGTATTTATATGTGTAGTTATATCCCGGGATATTGATGCGTCAGCCCAGGCCCGGTAGCACCCCTGTCTATAGCATGATGCTATTTTACAGGAGCGACTAAACCATAGCCGAGATATGCCTTTGATGAGCACCACATAGAATGGAATGAAAAGTTCCATACCCTGAATCTGAATGAATATCAGCGACAGAATTAGCAACAACGTTGCGATTGTCCGGCGAGAAGCAAACCCGCCCTCTAGGGTAGAATGCAAAGAAAGACCGCATCCTATCCCAATCGGCCGACCTACAGTGCCAAACACGGCGGCAGCCTGCAGAATGCAACCGCGATTTCAGCGTGAGAGGCAACACACTCCGGACTAGACAATGTTCCGAGGAGCCAAGAGGCGAGGCGTTGACGGAGACCTGATATCAGGTCAGCAGATAGTCCAATATGGAAGGTGGTGATCCTCCACATCGGGAATCCGCGTAGGCAAAGTAATCAGTTGTGTCAGACCATATGCCAAGGCAAATACATGAACAGATTTTCCTGCATGATCGGTTAAACGTGAACCGAGCCATTCAGCGTGGTAGCCGTTAAAGCCGGAGAGGACACCTGTGTCTTGGTCAGAAAGAGCAAGGCCGGCTTCGTTGTCTCGAGATGGTACTGGACGGCATTTAGGTTCGAGTGAAGTCTCTTGATATTGCAAAAATTCACGGATAGCGTGGCAGGGGTCGCCTTGGTTTTGTTGTTCAGCTTGGCCAGAGCTGTTATTGTCTTGAACGGAAGTTCCTTCCCCCCTCCCCACCATAATACGCAGGGCAGTCTGGAGAGTAGCTTGGTCGTGGATGCTCAGCAAGGGATTCTCAAGTGGTGCTGGTACCCTCCTAGTGTAGTGTTACATTTATTTCCTCTACCATCTTGATGGGGGCTCCGACCACCTACTCTCACCAGATGAAACGCAAAATCAGAGCTTCCACTTCACGCCGATGGAGCTGCGGCAAGCAAGGACAGCTAAAGCTGCCGCATGGCTCCACCACTGTTAAAATCAATTCAAGCACTGGCTTGTAATAGTTTTTAAAAAAACGTTAGCGTCCTACGTGAAGTTAATTTGTTTCCCGTAACAATATCTACTATCACATCGCATCCCGTATGTGTAGTAAAAGTAGACAAAGACAAAGTGTAACACAGCACCTCTTCTTCACCTGCCAAGCATGAAAACTGTTCGAAATATCCCTCCTATTAGGAAATCATTGACTACATCATCATCGTCATCTTAATAATTGTTGCGTAATTAATAATTGTTCTAAATGAAGATGTATATTTACAGGAAAAATATAAAACTGCTCAAAGAGTGCGAAATGCAAATCTTAGACAGTGCCATAAAGTACCTGCAGAACGTTCTAGAGAAACTTCCCGCCACAGATAAGTAAATAAGTTGCAACTTTGTACCTTACATATTATTGAAACCATGAACAAATGTTTAACAGTATTTAATTATTTACACGTTTATTAGATTTTTTTTTAGTTTTGATAGATATCTTTATCAATCACAACGAATTGCGCAATATTTTGTTTTACTTTGTTATGACGTTTTGTTTGTTTTCATTTACATTATGTAATTTATACTTGTATTGTGTGTGACTTAAACAAATATTATACGTTTTTTATTACTGAAAACAGCCTTTTATTTCATTAGACTTCGTTTTATCGGAAGCGAACTATCTAACGCTGCGCCGTATTAAGTGTCGGATGACAGCGGCGTAAAAGTAAATAAAAACCCATACATTCCGTATGTTGTCTTAGGAAGTGCTGAGTGCTGACTATGGTAATATTTTTTTAATAATTATTTCTCTTATGAGGTAAAAAGACACCTTTTTCAGGGGAAGTTTGGTAGACTGGAATAAATGAAATTTATCAAGACTATGTTATACGTTGCCGACTTTGTTGAAATTTCTCCGAAACAATAATCTGGGCGAACGCAAACATTTTTTGAAAGTAATTTTACTGCTCATAATTTTTTTGACTATGGAAAATAGTATTATTTAATGTCTATTTTTAGTTGAGTCAAATAAAAACTATGCTAGTGTCGGACAGAAATCGGGTTAATGCGTTTATCCACCCTGGGGGCGATTACTCGGAAATGCGTGTTCATCGATCTATTTAGTACACATTACCTATAAAAATATTTATATATTTATTGTTTGAAAGGTCAATGAAATAAAAGCAGTGCCTCACAGGATTACATATTCATTGGAATCTTGGCATAAAATAATTCAAAATGAAGTTAAAGGCAAACAACCTGTTATAATAAAACGCTCTCCGATTACTGCTCACACTTTTATTGTGCCCTGAGGCTTAGGTTTAAACTATAATTTACACTTATTTGGTCTTATTCTATGCTTAGTAATCGACACAACCGCCTTCCTCCGCTCCTTACTTAATGCAGTCTTTGCTTCGAGCAGCTGACCACATCCCCTCCCTTACTAAAGTGTTGCCATTCTAATAAAATGAATTTACCAATAAAAAGTCAAGTGCTTAAACAAACTATATTAAATGAACTTTATTCTTAATAAATTAACTAAGTGAAGACCTAACATTCGTCCATCCTGACTTCGTGCATGTCCTTATACACGGTTGAAAAGAAACCTAACATTCGGTCAGTTGCACGGGGCTTAGATACAAATAGGGTAAAACCACCAGTAACTGGCCACTTAAGCACTTTCACAAAGTCAGACTTTAATTATGTCAAAATAAGTTATTATATTAGATTTATTGCAATGCCACTAAATAATATGCACATTATTTTACATAATTCGGGATTTTAAAAGTAAAACAAAACAATATTTTGTATCAAATTTTAATAAAATCAAAAAACTATCACTTTTGGTAGTTACTGGCCACTAATTTTAGAAACTGGCCGTCATTAAACTATTAATTGGCCACATGAAATAAGCCTCTGTTTCATCCTACTATATACAAAGGAATATAAAAAAAAATAAACTTTAAACAAAACAACATTCATTATGTTAGACAATAAATCAAAATTTTACCCGTAATATTAATATGAGATCAAAAATAATACGACATAGGAACTTTCTTAATTCACACGAACAACAAATCAACAAGTTTAAAATTAATATAGTTTTATAGCATAAAGTTTGAACCGAAGCCTTGTTTTCGTGCTTCTTCACAAGCAGAGCTAAACATGGCATCACAATCACCGTCAGATGAGTCAGTATTACTCTCTCGATAGCACATGTGGCACAAAAACTGATCCTCATCTTCCACAGGTACATGGAGTCTGTGATATGACGGAATACAATTTAAATGAAACCGTTTTTTACACTGGTTACATTCAATAACCCTACTTGTAATGAGATTCGAACAAAAATCACAAAAAAACTTTTTGTTCATTAACCTCATATGTATTTTCAGTATTTTCTTTGCATATATCTTCTTCAATTATCTTTGTTTTGCTTTTTCCATCACTTTTTTTCTTGATTTTCTTCTTAGGTATACTGTTTTCTTTTTCCTTCTTCTTTTCTTCTCTTAGTCTCTTTCTTTCCTCTTTTGCAGCTTCTTCTTCAATCTTTTTTAACTGTTTTGCTTTTATTCTTTCCACGTATTGGTCTGAAGTTAAAGCAAATGGCAGTCTTTCTATTTGGCGCTTTCCTTGTCGCTTAGGTGATAATGGTAAGTTTTGTTTCAAGTATTCAGTTAGAGATACATTAGAAATTATGGAAACCGTCGAATATGTGACTTGTTTTGACGTGCTAGGCTGCGGAGTGAGACTACGTTCTATTAAATTATTCTGAAGTGTCGGCTCGCTATACACTTCTTTCTTTTCATCTTCTCTTTCTTCGTTTTTATTTATTAACTCACCAGTAAATTCATCAAGAATCGACCTAGGGGTTTCGTCATCTTCTATAATATCAGTCACATAATTGTCTTCTACGATTTTGGTCGGTTTGTCGAAAGGGCCACGGTCCACGTCATTATTAATTCTATAATTATTATTGTTTTCCGATGCAGCCTCAAATCTTTGCCATAAATTGTAAATTGCAAAAAAGTTATCATCTGACTCTAAAATGGAAGAGACTGTTCGACATTTTTCAAGAATTGACTCACCCACAATGTTACAAAACTCTGAATAGGTCAACACGTTCATATTATGCTTAACATTTTTTTCTGACGTGGGTGTATCATCGGGTTGGTTTACCCTTGCAATGCACTTGCTAAAATCAACATTATTTGGTTCAAATGGACATAAACCGGTTACTCTGAATCCATTTATTAATGTCTCTTTCTTAGAACACGAGTCTACAACTGTTTTTAAGAGTGGAGCAAAGGTTTCTTTGGTCAGACTATTTTCGTAATTATTCGCAGCGTACCAATCGCGCAGTACCTTCTTCCAAGCTACCTTTATTGGGCGAAAAGCTGCGACATCTGCTGGTTGTAGTATACGAGTTGCGTTTGGACAAAGCGCTATTAGATGTATTTCAAGACGGCGGCATAGTTCTGATATTTCTATGGTTATATGGGTTTTGTGTCCGTCGACAAATAGAATTACTGGTAGTGGGATATTACTTTCTAAAATTTGTGGGTGCAGGCAGTTAGAGATATAATCATAAAAAACTGCTGCAGTCATCCAACCTGTGTCGCTTCGCCCTATTCTCCAACCAGATGGCACACTCAACGAAACTCGGTCAGGTATCCGTTTATAAGGATAGATAATCATTGGCCTAAAGACGTGTCCAGCAGCAGAAAACGTAAATAAAACTGTAATGTTTTCTTTAGAAGATCTTTTTTCTATCTGGTACACATTTTTGCACCCTTTCTCAGCCAATACTTTGCCTGTTTTCGGGCAAATATTGAATCCAGTTTCATCGGCATTGAATACTCTTATGGGATCTTGAATGACGTCATTTAGTTCTTCCTCGTCAAAATACTGCTTTATTTCCCGAAACCATTTCCTAATATCCTGTTCAGAAACACAAGCGCTTGCATTGGTAACTCCTTCTGATGTTCGAATAGAAATATTAGGATGTCTTTTTCAGGAAAGCCTTAAACCACACATCTCCCGGTTTGTTGTCTCGGAAAGGGTTGGGTCTCGGATTTTGTTGCAAAAAATTCTGGACACATAATTGGATATCCTCTTTCTTTCTTGGGAAGCCACGCTTTGATAGTTGTATGATGAAGTCACATAAACTGTTTTCTTCAGCTTCAGTTAGCACTGGATCTGGTCCAGACTTAAACTTTGTGTCAGGATTTTTAATTTTAAATTGGAGGCTACTTCTGGGCACACCAAATTGTTTTGCCGCCTGTCGAATTGAACCCTCTTTATTCTCAATAAATTTTAGAGCCTTATCTATTGTTTCTTTGCCGTATTGTCGTTTTTTAGACATTTTACTAACACTTCAATGAACTGTAAAATAAATAAGAAAATAGATTAGTAACTGGCCACAAACTGGCCACCTATGCCAGTTTCTGATCAGAGTCGACTAATTCTGCTAAAAAGAAAATACACAATACTACACCTTAAAAACATCATAAATACGAGTTATTGTTAAAGAAATTTGAATAATAGGTAAAACTTTAGTAACTGGCATACGTGGCCAATAACTAAAAACTTCCAAAAAAATTACTTCAGAATCTAGCCACCCTTTCAATAACGGCTTATTTAAGATTTTATTAGAATTAAAATAAAGATTCATATAACTCACCAAGCAAATATGTAGAAATATGCGATTCTTTCACCAACGCCAAGTATTATCACCTATAATTTAAATTTTGTAAAAACTTAGCCACTAACATTTACGTAGTAAAGTAACTTGCATGTCGAGACACGTACACCAACTGTCAGTAAATGGCAGTTTGCTTGGGCGCTAGTATCTGTAGCGAAAAAAGTTGAACTACTACGAAAGGTGAATGACGAGGCATTTTTTTGATACGTTCATTGATGGCGCAAATAAAACATTATTCTTATTTCAAATAGATAAAGTACTAAGTGGCTAGTTATTGGTAGTGGCCAGTTATACCTTGGTTTACCCTAATTTCACAGTAATAAATAAAATTACAAAAAAAAACCAAGGGAAAACTTACATTAGGTACATATAATTATTATTTCTTACAAATCAAAAGAAATAAAAAGGAATTAAAAAAAAAGTCAAAAATAGCTAAATCTTATGGGTACATCTTAAAATAAAAGTTTAACAACAGCTTTAGGTATGTACTTAATATATTTGCTCTCTGAACCCATCCACTCTCAGTAAGCAAGTAAAACATACTTCGAATTAAAACTACTTTTACGGATTTTATCGCGTTTATTTTTACTTTTTATTTACTTTTATTTTTAATTCCCGACGTTTCGGGCGCTTTCCAGCACCCATGGTCACGGGGGACTGAGATGACCGACGTCCCGATGTCATTGTTAAAGAGATTTTAGCAATTTTAAAGCCTAAGGACTTTCTTTTTTTTCTTTTTACCCTTTAGAAACAGTTTATAAGTAACAAAGGAAGGTATAACAAAAGAAACGGGTACTTACCACTTCTGAAATATAATAAAACACTCTCAGATTACTGCTCACACTTTTATTGTGCCCTGAGGCTTAGGTTTAAACTATAATTTACACTTATTTGGTCTTATTCTATGCTTAGTAATCTACACGACCGTCTTCCTCCGCTCCTCCTTACTTAATGCCGTGTTTGCTTCGTGCAACGGACCACATCCCCTCCCTTACTAAATTGTTGCCATTCTAATAAAATGAATTTACCAATAAAAAGTCAATTGCTTAAATAAACTATATTAAATGAACTTTATTCTTATTAAATTAACTAAGTGAAAACCTAACACTATAGTAACGTTTTTGGAATGCTTACAAAAACGCTCAGTTCTTCGCTAACACGTCTGTTGTATCAAATAAATTTAGAAAACAATTACAAATGTGTAAAAGTGACGAATTCATCCAGGATATCAAATTGCGTGCACTCAATAATGAAATTAGTTTTGGTAATTGTCTGGATAAAAATATATATAAATTGCAGAATTTATAAATTACGTAATTATATCATTTAAAACGAGACAATTGAATTTGATTTAAATGCAATACGTAATTCCTGGGCTTTAATAGGTTGTAACGGGCAATACATAAAATGTTTTTGATTAAGATTTTATTTTTATTTGTTTTTATTAAAAATTAATTAATAATTAAAGTGTATGTATTGAACTGTACTTGGGGTAAAAAATAAAACAAATAAAAGTAAATTCCGATTCTCCACCCCGTCTGTGGTGGATAAATGAACACGCGTTTCAGAAATCCATCCCAGTGTGGATAAACGGAATAACCCCAAAAATCAACCGCAAAAAGAACAACATATTTTGATTTAGAAATGCAGTAGCCGGTGTCTGAAACAGCCGTGGACAACCATCAATAAATGCAGTTACCCCTATCCTATACCTTAGCAAAGTATCGTTCGTCTGAAAAAGCGGAGGTTACACACAAATTTTTTAACATAAATTTTGTTCGCAGCTCATAAAATCGTCTGCGTCCACAATGGCCAATTTTATTATAGTTTATTGGGTATACGAATCTACCATAGGACAGACAAATATTTAAAAAAAAGACGTTGTTTATTTTATTCCGTTTACTTTCATATATTAAACGACCCTTAATAGTAATATTTACAGTTTTAAATTTTTCACATTTTTATGTTACTGAGAATAAATAGAAATAAATTAATCTACAAATACATAATTTAATTCATCTGTTGTATTAATTAATTTGAGCTTAGCAAGATATTTGATGTAAGCTATTAACTTTTCTATCCGATTCATAATCATAATAATCACATACCTTATGAAGTAAAATAATAAAAATTTATTTATTTATTTATTTATTTATTTATTGATCCACCAACGTTTGTTTACATCAGTACATATACAAATATAAATACATAGTACACAGAAATTAATCTAGGTGTAACAAACACTTACAGGTAGATACATCATGCTTAGTAGGGATATAATAAAACTTCTAAGTACGAGCTAAGGCAAAAACAAAACAAATAAGAAAAGGATAATACAAAAAGGCAAATACATTTCTATTATAATTAGCGTTTGGCATTTAACAGTAATCGAATCTTATTGGTTGAATCTGCATTAATATCGAGTAGGTCACTGTAGTCATTGACCAGCCTGCAAAGTAGTTCTCAGTCCACGTGTATTTTGGTAGTATAACTTAATTATTATAAAGTCATCGTCGTTATCCTTTTGCGGTAAACAACAACCCCACTTAGATCGTGACATCCTACTATTAATATTTTACAAATTTATAATTATAAAAATATAATTAATTATATAATTTAATTAATAATAATTTTAAAAAAAAAAAAAAAAAAAAAAAATACAATGAAAGAAATTTAGTCATAAAATATAAGATCAAAATATCGTCCTCCCAGAGTCAATCGCGTAGTTCTTATATGCGTGTCTCATCTGCAGTGCTTAATCTATGACACGTGATTTGAGTAACGTCACACAATGGTACAACAAACTTATGCGCGCGATACTAGTGCTTCTGCGCTGCACGCAACCGTGAGATTCGATCACAATTGTACTCTGGACACTGTGACAGTACAAATGTTCAACTGACCGCACAAATTTTCACAAAAATAATTTCTTGGAAAATATTTAGTTATTTACGATAATTTACACTTTTATTGTGGCTGTTTGTATCACTAATATATATTAACACACTTTATGCACTGAAATACTATAGCCGATGTAAGCAAATGTTAACTATAATAATTTTCAACTGAATTTTTCTGTGGAACTCGCTCAAAGAAGTGTTACTTTTCAAACGCTCAAAGAGTAGTACTAGTAGTGTAATTTCAAAATTTGAGTGCATACTTTTAAACCATTTAAGTATTTCGGTGGTGGTGCTAAATTACACCAGTCAAAATATTTTATAACTTTATTTTTAATATAAAGCTAAACTATTTATCATATCACAATGCTAACTTAATTAAATGCAAACAGGAGGAGACATATTTTATCCTTAAATATAAATCCTCTCTATTCGTCTTTTAAATAATATTTTATTTTTTAACCTCTATTATATCATTTTCGCATCATTTATTTACATTTTCCTAAACTACGTATTCATTATAATGGGGCAATTTACTTGGATATATAACTGTAGCTAGAAATAAATATTAACGGAATCAGAATCAGACCTTAAAATATTTTTGTAAATAGTAAGTATTTTCAAAAATTAATGTTTTCATTGGTACATGAAATTTAAAAAGAACTACCATGATATTAAAATATTTGACCACTAAGATATTATAGTAAGAATATAATATAATTGTGGCCCATTTCTGACAATATCTATGTATCGTTATATCCCTTTATTGTAAATAGGCAGAAATAAAACATAATCCATAGCCTTTCATTAATTGCAATATATTTTCAGTTATATTCCATTTTAGTCATATTCCATATATTTTATTTTTGGCTTTAATAAAAGATAATCGAATAATCCATATAGCCGATTTCGCTCAACCCGCATTTCTTTGTAAAATTTATGGCGAGAAGTTGTTTGTTACACAATGTCATTTAATTGAGAAGTTACATTTAAATGAGTTTATCAGTTTTTAGAGTATTATATTGGTACACAAAATAATGCCTCAGTGGTTTGCTCATTTTTAACTCTTATTTTAACTTTTATGAATACCTGTGGTTTGGTTTATTTATTCTTAATGTGTTTAATATAAAATATAACTAATTTTACAGAAAGAAGCATTAAGCTTTACATCTGTCAAATATTACACCATTAAGTGTCGCCGCCCTGGGGGTAGAAAAATTCGAGGAAGCCCTCATTGGTTTAAAATGTATGCTCTAAGCTATTTTTGTGTTCTAATGATTAACTATAACCTAACTACTAAAAGTCTTTCATCACAAAACATTTAACATAAAATATACGAACATAACATATCAAAGTCAGATTCAAATGTAAATTATGTAATGAATATATTATGGCTCTATTTTATTCTTCCCTTGTGCGGTACGTAGGCATGGTGAGGCGTGCTGGTGGCGCTATCTCTCCTGCAACCTCGAGCTACGACCAGTAGAGCACCACATAGCGCTGCTACTAATGCACCACAAGTCGCCACCATAGCGGATAGGGCGGACGTTCTAATACACGTTTGACCTTCGGCTGCGGCTGAAAAAAATTTAATGTGTGATTAATAATATTTTTTTTTTGATTTGGCTTAATACTTTATTCCGTCATCATCATCATCATCGTCATCTCTTAAAATGGTTCGTGGACTGCATAAGCTACTTACCATCAAATGGACTGTAAGTTATATTGTATATGTAGTGTATACGTGGTAGGTGAATGGGTCGGCTCGACCGGGAAAGGACCAAGCTCTCATAGAATAAAAATAATAATAATGTCTTTCAAACCGAATTTCGGCCACGGTGGCCAGCCTTAACAGAGAATAGTCACCGGTGCACAGACTAGCCATAGAATACCAAGATAAAATAGCAGTTTAATTCTGCTGTACTTCGTAGAGTGAGTGTAGATAAGCGGAGATCTTTTTTTAAATAGCATTTGGTGACAAACGAGCACACAGTCCACTTGATAGTGGATACTTTGTCCCATAGACATCTACATTTGTCTTCAATTAAGAATCAAAATGCAAATGCGTTGTCACCCCTGAGGACTAAGATGGAATGCGTCGATTCTAGTAAAAAAGGTCTCCGGTTTTCTGCACTCATGAGAAACACAGCATCAACAGCAACAGCAGCATTACGCTGCTATTTCACGCTGGTATTATGTTGCGAGCGTTGTTCTACCCTGGTCGAGCCGACACATACGTGCTACAACTATAGTGTAATTGCAGCGTAGCTCTATGACGTAAGGTACTTTTTACTTGAAACGAGGCATTTCATCTTAGTCCTCAGGGGTGAGGGGACAATGCATTTGTATTTTGATTCTTAATCGAGTATAGACGTAGATATCTATGGACTACATAGCATCCACTTACCACCAGGTGGAATGTATGCTCGTTTTTCACCTTTGTTCTACAAAAAGAGGTTCGTTTGTTATTGAGTTTTATTTTTTTAAACATGCTCGTCACGTTAGGATGGATTTGTCTTAATCGTAACGCTTGGCAGGCGAATGGCGATCACAGTACCAGACGATATACACCTTTGACGCTGCTTCCCGTATTGCCAGTCCTGCCAGTACTGGTATTTTACATAGGTGTCTCTGTTAACACCCATAGTGTAAAATAGGGTGGTGGATATTTTTTCAGGAAAACATGGTGCTTTTTATTCTACTTAATATTTCTGCGTACCGCATTACAAGTATTTCTATCTCTTTGTATAAAAACTATTGCTGTTCATTAATCTCGCTAAAACTCGAAACTTCTCGAACGATTTTAATGAAATTTTTTGTGTGAGTTCAAGTGTGTCCCTGGATGGTTAAGATTCACGATTGGAGACGCTGTTGTCGAGAACCAGATATCATTCATTCGAAACAGAGGCGGATCGCTAGTTTTTAATATTTTTAGCATTAGCTATTTGTCTTGTATAAAATATTACTGGACATTTTCAGCTTGAACTTCAACTATAATTGTATACCGCAATATTAATATAAAGTAAATTAATTAAAATTAATACCTTTACCATTTAAGATCGGAACTCTACGACATTACGTAGTGAATATTTTTACGTTACATTAAGGTTATGTTACCTTTTTAATAAAATACATTCTATTGGTTCCATCAGTTTAAAAATAGAGAAAAACCTTTGCTTGGAGCCATTTCAGCATCCTCCTCGCCTTCTTGTAGCACTCGCAGGGATTGGAATAGCGAAATGTTTTCGGAGAGGCGCGGCGCGACTGCGGCTGCCGCGGCGCCGGCGCCCGCGCCGCTGCGCGCCCCGCTGCCCGCTCCGCCTGAGATCGAACGCCGCCTTACACTCTTCAAGTTGCGCCAATGACACTGTTGCGACTGGTAACAAATGGGTTAATGATAATGAGTGAATGTACGAACTGGCCACTCAGAAAAAAATCATTTTAATAGTTTTTTTTTAAATCATACATTACATCTTTTTTAAAATTAAAAAAAGTTTATGGACATTTTTTTTTATTTTATATTTGTTAAATACATAAATCGTACTCGTAAAACCTTCTGAATGGCCGAGTCTGAAAGATGTTATGGAATTCAATGAGTAATGATATATGATGACATGAAATCATTTGAAAAACTGAATTGTTATATTTACATTATTATGTGAAATGAATTTGTATGGTATGTAATATGTATACATATACATGGAAAAAAAATTATTATATGTTTTACATATAAGTAGTACGTGAGGGTAATATGGTCATAAGGTTGATATGGTCACTTTCTTATAATTCAAAAACTTTTTTTTTTTTTTTATAGAAGAAGGGGCAAACGAGCATGCGGCTCACCTGATGTTAAGTGACTACCGCCGCCCATGATCAACCGCAACACCAGGAGAATTGCGGGTGCGTTGCCGGCCCTTTAGAAAGGAGTAAGCTCTTTTCTTGAAGGTCCCCAGGTCGTATCGGTCCGGAAAAATCGCCGGTGGTAAACTATTCCACAGAGAGGTTGTACGTGGAAGAAAACTCCTTGTGAAACGTACAGTGGTGGACCGCCAAGCATCCAGATGGTGTGGATGGTATCGGGACGTTTGACGTGTAGTGCGTTCACGAAATTTGGCGGCTGGGATTAATCCGAACAATTCCTCAGAGCACTCCCCGCGATAGATGCGATAAAATACGCAAAGAGATGCAACATCTCTTCGCAGCGCCAGTGAATCGAGCCGATCGGAAAGCACTCGGTCGTCGACGATTCGAGCCGCTCTGCGCTGGATGCGGTCAAGTGGAAGAAGCTGGTACTGGGGAGCCCCAGCCCAGAGATGGGAACAGTATTCCATGTGCGGCCGAACCTGCGCCTTATAAAGTTGCAGGCGGTGTGCCGGCATGAAATACTGTCCCGCTCTGCTGAGCACGCCAAGCTTTTTAGAGGCCAATTTGGCCCTTCCTTCCAAGTGACCTCGAAGCTGCACGTCACTCGATATGTCGACGCCGAGGATTCCGATACTGGCTGAGGCAACAAGGGGGAGTGCCTTGAAACTGAGGGGATACGACAAAGGGGTTCTTTTTAGCGGTTAACGCGCAAACTTGTGTCTTCTGGGGGTTAAACTGGACTAGATTTAGTCGCCCCCAATCCGAGACTCTGTCCAGCAGAGACTCGACTTCAGACACAAGTTTGTCCCGGCACTCGGAGACGTTTTCCCGAGAAATATTGGCTCGGCCGGTATAAAGAGCATCACCAGTGCTGTCATCTGCATAGCAATGATTGTTACGGGTATGCAACATGTCATTGATATGCAGAAGAAACAGCGTTGGCGATAGCACGCAGCCCTGTGGAACACCAGCATTAATAGGCTTGCAATCGGAGCTTGCACCGTCTACAACAACCTTGATGCTCCGATCTGCAAGAAAGCTGGTGATCCAATCGCACAATTTCTCGGGAAGCCCATAGGAAGGGAGCTTCGAAAGAAGCGCTTTGTGCCAAACCCGATCGAAGGCCTTCGCAATGTCCAAACTAACGGCCAATGCCTCCCCCTTGAACTCTACTGCCTCCGCCCATCTGTGAGTTAAGTAGACCAGAAGATCACCAGCTGACCTACCACGGCGAAAACCGTATTGGCGGTCACTAATCAGCTGGTGATCTTCAAGGTACCTCATGAGCTGGCAGTTTACAATGGACTCCATTGTTTTGGAGAACAAGGAGGTGATGGCGATTGGCCGGTAGTTAGACGGGTCAGAGCGGTCTCCTTTTTTTAGGGATCGGGTGGACGTAAGCCGTCTTCCATGATTTTGGGACTACGCCTAGGGAGTAGGAGTACCGGAAAAGACGCGTTAAAACCGGTGCCAACTCTGGAGCACACGTCCTCAGCACAATTGGGGGGATTCCGTCAGGCCCACTCGACTTGTGGATGTCCAGGGAGAGGAGTGCTTTGCGAACCGAGCGCTGTGTGAAGTGCACTTCCGGCATGGAGCACTCACACCGCGGGATGGTCGGCGGAGTACTCCCCCCGTCATCGAGAGTCGAGTTAGACGCAAAGAAAGAGCCTAGAAGATCGGCTTTCTACACTACAGCATTGTTTGCATATCTATGCACACATTTAATATTTGATTGACTGATGAAGAGCTACCGTATCACAGAGCCAGATGGCTGTGATACGGTAGCTCTTCATCAGTCAATCAAATATTAAAGGATCAAAAGGGCGCTGCTTCATCGACGCAATTTTGACAGTTGACATTATATGTAGTAAACATTTTGGTTATGGAGTGTAGAAGTGAGGAGTACAGACTGTGTATTAAGTGTCCATAGAAAACCGTTAAATAAGGTGGCGCCACTATAGCTACGGGTTAAATTTTAAAGAACGTGCCGAAAAATATTAGTGGGATAGACGATTTTTTCGAGGTTATATTTACTAAATAAAATTATTTTAGATTTTAGAGCTACTGAGCAGTTTAGCAGCACACTTCAAACCGTCGATAACTGCTAAGTTCATTTCATCCCAGTAGCTACTCCAGCGCTGTTGTGGAGAGTTTTTGAACTGTTATTTACCTCTTACAAATAAAAATTTTCAACTATTCTACTATGGGAGTTGGTACTCCTTACTTCTACACTCCATAATTTTAGTCGATTTTAATATTGTGTAGTGTAGTTAGTTTTTTTAAGTTGATTTTTCGAAGTGTTTCTCATAACTGCCAAGGCTTGTTTGCTATTTTTTTCTAAGTATATTAGTTATTGTATACGAAATTGTGTTTTCTCTCTGTCTTCCTCCTAGTTTTGGTTTTATAGGGCGGCAAAGCATAAGGTGGCCATATTACCCTCACGTACCTTAAAAAACAAATAAAACGCTAAGTAGAAAACTCACAGGACATCGCCCTTGGCACATCCTAACGTCACATTCGATGTATAGAGCGGGAGAGCCCGTGAAACGGAACGTCTTCATGTACGCGTACAACTGCGTCTCAAACACACCCGACTCAGACCACGAGCCACGAAACCGAGAGATCAGCTTGTCGTCTACTGGACAGCTGTAATTATAAAAACACATGCTTATACATATATTACAATTGTAACTTATGAATTTAATAATTAATAAGTATGTAAAATATATTAAAATTAAATAAAATGTAAATAGATAATTAAAAGTATTTTAAAAAATCGACGAAGCTCCATTAGCAACTCCTTAAGGATCTATTGTTGGATAAAAGCCCCTCCCATCGTAGAATTTGTCACACCTATTTGTCATACCTATTATTACTTCACTACTTTGCCGGTCTGTATTTGAGTATTTTACATTTTTGATATAAATACGATATATATATTTCTTACTATAGTATCATCTATTGGATACCTCGAAATGTTCCAAATATTTTTCTATTATAATCAGTTGCAGTTAAATAAACATTTTCTTAAATATAATAGATAAATAAAATTTTATACTGAAAAATTTTAAGCCACTACTAAAGGAAGAAAAGTTAACCTCAACTATTCAATTAAGTGGTGCTTTTTATTCTACGTTAGGGTTGCTACCAATCAATCAAAGTAAGAATTGAATTAAGTTACAGTCTATGTATGGCCCAATCCTGGGCACAGGCCTCCTCTCAATTCTGAGTTAGTTGTAGACAAGGAAGTATCCACCGCGCTGCCCTAATGTGAATTTGCGGGCTTCAGATGTCTTCGAAACATTTTTTAATTTGTTACATAATTTTCGGGTTTCCTCAAGATGTTTTCCTTCGTCGCCTAGCACGCAGTAAATCATCACTTAAATTGCAATTAACATTTTCATTGGTGCTGGCGGGGATCGAACCTGGGTTCCGTATTGTAATATTTACAGCTTTAACATTTATAATTTAAATTGTTTCTATAATTTACAAAATAAAACATGATCAGAGTAGATTACGCTAAATCAAAACCTTTCGCTGGCTTGATATCACCACTTGATTTCACCCTTTTTGTAATAATCTTTTATTTTTTATGTGATGTATAATATGATATCCGTAAATAAAGGTTTTTCTCTTAATTATGTATCAATTTCTTCAAAAAGAATGACCACCAAAGTAATTCTTTTTGACGAGCATATTAAGTGACTTTTTACACCCGAATTTGAGAATGAACAGTATGTAACAGTTACTAACGATAATGCTCGTTAACGGAAAGACGGAAAAGCGCCTAAGTCCCAGATATAAATCTTATCAAGTGACTATTGTTTAATAAAGTAGAAACTCACAACATACAATGTCGGCATTGTGAGGAAATTGTTTATTGCTTTGTGCTCTTTTTGTAATTTTTTGTTGAATATGATGTGGTGATCAGTTGATACACAAGAAACAGCGAATATATAAACAATGTGTCTGTTCAAAGGAGTACCTATTAGTGATAAAAATTATGTAATCTTAAAATTGTAAATTAATTAATAATAATAAATAAAATTAAATAATTATCGGTGCATATGCCCAGCGATAATTGATTGAGGCCATAATATTCATATAATATATTTTTTGTTTTGTCGAGACGATATTTCATAGCTATAGTGTCGTCCGATAGGTGGAGTCACTGCAGTCAAGTTGTTAACAAATGTTATATTTATGAAATAAACTTTTATATTTATGGAATTATAAATGATCCATATTTAGTTGGTTTAGTGCTAAAAACAACTAAATCTACGGTGCTAATTTAGTTATTAATATATACCTAAATAAGAAGAAAGAAATACATAGATTTTTTCGTCTTGTATTTTTAGATCCTAACATACCTCTCTCGCTCTTTCACATCTATAGATCCTTATAACCGTTACCGTTACTGTCTATTAAAGCCCACTACTGAACAAACGTCTCCCCCAGAGATTGCCTCATAGGGGGGATATTTGCCATTGTTGCCACGCTTGGCAAGAGAGTTGGCAACCACAGTTTTTTATTTTTATCCGTTATCATTAAGATGCTCCTGCCTGTTTCCTGATTTGTTTGCCTTAGTCGCCTGTTTTGTTCCTGTTGTTTATTCCTACACCACCACTTCACGTGGCACTCACTTTTATATAAGTAAATAGGCAATTATTTATTCCTTATAAATAACTAAAGACGTATTTAAAACTAACAAATTCTTTACATTTTTACTTAGTGAGCAATTACAATATCTGAGTGATATCGACTTCGCTTAATATACCGGATGACTTTTTCACCGTCTGAAAAAATAGGGTGTAACATGTGAATGGAGTAAAAACCTATGGCACTGATATTTTACAAAACATAAAAACTACTACTTACTTTACTTGTCATAGGTTTCTACTCCGTTCACATGTTACACCCTATTTTTTTCCATTTCATTATCATCCAATGTAAACAATAATAGTTTTCGTTGCTGTTTCCGAAGCTCTCGCTTTTTATTTAAAGATCAATATTTCATAGTTACCCTAATTGCTAATTTTAGTAACAATGTGACAATTCAATCAGTTCTCACTTACCCGTCTTCATCGATTAGCTGTATTCGCTTAGCGGCACCGTTATGCGCGAAACAATCGTTCACCACGATGTCGAATCCGTCTGAAATGCATCCTTCTTGTAAACAAAAGTTACTGACACACTTATTTCAAGTCAACGGCACTATTTTGCAACTGTTCCGATAAGTTCAACCGGAATAGGATCAATGAACCCTGCCTATTTGGCAGCACATTTATTGCATTGTAACACGCAACACTGCTGCACCGTTAAACCTCCTGCCCTTGCTGTAACTCATTGATATTTGTAATCTACGAATTTAATAGGCGACTAAACCGTATCGCTCATAATATTGATCACTCTCCGTAGCTGTATTTAGAACGTATAACAGTACGTATAACAATTTGTCTATATAATATATTTAATGGCGCCACAGTTAAAACTGTTAACTGTCCACTGTTAAAATATATTATAGAATTTAATTACTAATTATCACCATCATCATCATCATACATCATTACAGACCATCACAAATAAACTATCGCTCTTGAGCTACCTGCATACATCGACTTCCTATATCGCCTGCCGATATAAAGCTGGCACTCAAGAACTACTATTTCTCATCGGTTATCGGTTCTTCGAACTACATGGTCTGCACACTGCCAACTTTAATTTACAGATTTGTGAGACTATGTCGATCACTCTGGTTTCACTATGGATTTCCTTATTACTTTTATTACAAGCTTTGGAGTCCATCAAACTCCAAAGCTTGCTTAACGACCTTGAGCTCTATTATACGTCCAACATTGAATGACCACTTCTCAGATCCATATGTAATCACTGGCAACATGCACTGATTGTACACACCTGTTTACAAGTTTTAAGGTATATCACATACACAGGCACTGGAGAATTGTATAATACTTTCGATCCCCGTCAGCACAATTGAAATTTAATTGTAATTTTAAATCCTGATTTGCGTAGTGCTCGGCGGAAAAGCAAAAAATCGGTAGTTAATCCTAAAATTTTTTGATGGAATCTAAAGTCTACCAACATGCAATGAGGTAGTGCCATCCATGGCGTCTCAGGGCATGGTGGTAGACTTCGAGTCTACTCTTCACTGCTCTAAAACCTTCATAAAACTGACGCGGAAATAGGAGTTATTGAACATGGTCGAATCACGTTACAGCTTTATCAAGGCTGCAACATAAATGGGTAGACTAGACCGGGAAAGGGTCACGATCTTACGGAATGTCAACGTGAAATAGCAGCATATTGCTAATGTGTTTAGTAGGTGAGTGTTGAGGACTGGATACTCTTTAACTAGTAAGGCATACCTTTCTAAGTCCTCAGGGGCAACAGCGCATTTATGTTTTTTTGTACTTATCAAGCTACAGTTACACGTGATGATAAGTGGTGATGAATCCCAAGATAGAATAGAATAGAAACTTTTGTATTCAATATAGATTATCAATAATAATTATTGAAAGTCACTCTCATGATTAATTTACCACCGGTTCAGAAAAAAATATCTCTTTTTTGGGAAGAACCAGCGTAAGACCCAGCGGGATATTTAAAAATAAATAACAGATTACAATGATTTAATATGTTACACAATAATTAACAACGCAGAACATGTTAGTAATAACTTAATAGCGATCATCAAATCCCAAGGGTAATATTAATAACACTGATAGTAAATCGTTTAGCGTGGCAAAAGACTTGTCTTGATGTTACCCAGATTGTAATCGGAAAGACAGACGCCGCGACTAATTTAACTACTTTGCTGTACGCATTCCGAAAGGCGAAGGAAACCGTCTGCTTCGAATACGTGGTATGATAGTTTTGATTCTTAAGCAATTATAGATATGTCTATGGGCCGCAGTATCCACTTACCATCAGGTGGACTGTGTGCTAAGATGTATAAAAAAGTATCTGCAAGCTGTGTCAAAAACTGTAATTGTATGCCACATTATTAATGTAAATGTACCCTTCATCGTTGAACAACCCGCCTTGGAGCAGCGTAACCAAAGCAACAACTTTGCCAGTGGTTGATCCGGCACAGACAAGGATATTTTTGGTCGATATTACCATTCCGTATGACGAGAACCTCGTGAAAGCCGAAACAGATAAGCAATCAAAATATCTGAACCTGGCTCACGAGGTGACTGACATGTGGGGTGGTCTGCCGACCGAAATTATTCCTGTAGTCGTGTCTGCGAACGGGTTAATCCCAGCCAGCCTCTCGGGTCATCTGAGGCGGCTGGTACTACGTGAAGGACCGCTCCGGGGTCAAATGCAGAAGGCGGTGCTCCTCGATATCGTCCGCCGGTTTCTTTCCCTTTCCCCCTAACCCTCGGCCGTTTGGTCTCCCCTATCGATGGCTTCCGTTTTCGTCTTCAGCAGCCATATTTAATTTGCGCCTTACACAATTACCATAAGACTCATTTTAATATATGTACAATTTCATTACAAAATTTTGCTTCGTAGCAGAGTAAATTGAGCCTTACTATTTAGGCTACTGTCGAAGTCTAACCGGTAGATATAGTTATACTCACCATAAGCGCTCCTCATGTAAATAAGGAGCGTCAGCGGGTCACCAACGCGTACGGGGCCCGAGATGCGAGCGCCGCCCGCGCCGTAGCCCGCGCGGATCTCCATGTAGCATTCCGGCGGCTGCAGCGTGAACACCACCGGGTTGCCCGTTGCCACCCTACATTCATTCATTTATTTTAAGCAAGTCAACAAATTTAAAACTACATACAAAATATAGCGCATAGTCTAAACTTTAACTGTCACAGCTAATAATAATAGTAGATAAAGGAAACTTGTGACAATTATTTTTGGTGATGGCCGTGAAGTACATCCACATAAAAGCGTCCAGGCTTTTATGTGTGTCAATGCGTAAAAAATATTTTAATAAATATGCAATAAATTTTACCGTTTCTATATACGTTGCCATTTCTTTCGTAATAAAAAGTATCTTAAAATTATTTGTACTTGAGGTTATTGATTTAAAAAGTTGATCACTTTTCATTCCAATTAAACACAATAATAATTATTAATAATAAAAAATTGCAAATGTTTAGCTTGACTTGGCGTTCACATAACGCTATTCTCATAGTCGATACAAATCACTGTTGACTGTTGGAACTGTTGTGCAAAATTTTAGAATGCCTCAAACAACTTCCAAGAGATCCAGTTCAATGAAAGGCTGTGCGGCATTCGTTTTCAAATAACGGAATAACCGTCACTAAAATTATCAAATACCTAGACGGGGAGTCACCCCGCGACCATGGGTGCTGTAAAGCACCCGAAACGGGAATAACAATGAGTAAATTAAACGCAATAAAATCCGTAGAAATTGTTTTATTCAATGTGTAGTGTTCGCGTAAATAAGAAAGAATTAAACACCACACCACATTGACAGTCGACCCGGACCGTACGTTGTCGGTTATACATTACCAATAATTCATTGCATTTCGATCTCTACTTTGTAAATGTTATTTTGAACTTATTATCAAAATGTAGCCTGGTAATTAACAAAATAAATATCATTAACAAAATAATAATATAATGAACTTACTCAACGTCGAGAAAAGGAAATGTAACAGTCTTCCAGAAGTCGTAACCATATTCGCAAGTGACTTTGAAGTGTTCGTCCAGCTCCTCTTCAATAAGCGGATTGTATTGAACTG
The DNA here is from genome assembly GCA_907164705.1 of Parnassius apollo. Taxonomy (NCBI): domain Eukaryota; kingdom Metazoa; phylum Arthropoda; class Insecta; order Lepidoptera; family Papilionidae; genus Parnassius; species Parnassius apollo. The sequence goes on from CAJQZP010000209.1 coordinate 5,026,555, forward strand.
TGATCGTGTTCCACATCAGGTTCTTCTGTAGGAAATAAATAAATTATAAACATTTTATTTTTACAGTTATCTATTTTATTGTATGTACGTAACAATTAATCCACAAAACTTAAAACTCATGACTATATTATAATATTATAAAAATACATATAATATTCTTACTCTAAACACCTTAGATTTATAAAAAAATTATTAAGAAAATAAAATACAAGTACATGACATTTTTTCTTTATCTATCATTAGGCTACTAAAAGTCGTTGAGTCGGTAGTTTGAAATTGTTAATTTAAATTTTAAGTTCAGCTTCATCATATGCGTAGGCTTGTGAAGTACTTCATCACGCACTGAGTCAGTGTACTGGACTTGCTGCACAACCCTCACAATATTATAATATTGGGCCGCTTGTGACCATCAGCTGTGGAAAATATAATGTAAATGGTTGTAAGTTTACTTACAGTGGGGTGTTCCTTTATATCTTCATGCTGGCCGTTTCTCCCCAGAGTGCCACAACGGTTGAGTTGTATGAAAAACTCGTAGTAATCGCGACCGGATCCATTAATGTACATGCAGTCTGGATCGGAAGAGTAGCCTGTGGGAATGCCAAAACGATATCATCACCGTATTTTCAGGCAATCACAATATCTACTGTTAATTATTATTATGATAAATATCTAGAATAATATATGTATATTGTCACAACTGAAAGCCGTTTTAGCTTATTTCTCAACGTAAATTTCACAATATGCATACAAAAAGGGATACATCGATTCCCGACGGTACCAATGTAATTATTAATTTGCAATTTTAAATGCTGATTTAATAGGTGCTAGTTGGTGAAAAAAAAATCATTGTGTAGAAACCTGACACACTGGTTGGTTGTGTGACTGTGAATAATATTTCATTGATGTGTGATGTTCACCAAAACGTAATATAGGAGTGTGGCGAACAAATCTCTCAATAATACTCTCAGAAATAAGCGGAAGCGGAGAGAAGAGACCAGTATGACAATATATATTATATTACATATATTATATAAAATTTTCAACCAAAATAGGAAACTGGACTAGTGTTTCGACGTTTTTTATTTATACAATAACACCACGTTTTTTTACACGTCAAACGTCCCGATACCATCCACACCATCTGGATGCTTGGCGGTCCACCACTGTACGTTTCACAAGGAGTTTTCTTCCACGTACAACCTCTCTGTGGAATAGTTTACCACTGGCGATTTTTCCGGACCGATACGACCTGGGGACCTTCAAGAAAAGAGCTTACTCCTTTCTAAAGGGCCGGCAACGCACCCGCAATTCTCCTGGTGTTGCGGTTGATCATGGGCGGCGGTAGTCACTTGACATCAGGTGAGCCGCATGCTCGTTTGCCCCTTCTTCTATAAAAAAAAAAACCGTGTAGTGGCAGTGTAAAAATATCCACTGCCCCATATCATCCCGTGAGTGTCGTAATAAGTGACAGAAAGAAACAATTCAAAAGGTGGGCAGCAGTATCTTCCTTATAACGACTGAAAATAAAAGACTGCGGTTGTCAAACCGCTTGCCAAGCGTGGCAACTATGGCAAATATCCCCCTATGACGCAATCTATGGGAGCGGCCCATAGGCCTCCTATGTATAGCAATGGAATTTAATAAGCTGTAACGGTAACGGGATAATAACATCCTTTTTATTTTTTCTCATCATTCCTTCATTGCTCTCATTTTAAATAGTACACTTAAAGTTTGGGTATACGCGAAATTTTAGGTTATAAATCTATGTTATAGACTAAGGGTGACAAGCGGGCATACAGTTTACCTGATTATAAGTGGATGCTGTGGCCCATACCCATCTACGTTTATCCTCTATTAAGATTCAAAATGCAGATGCGTTGTCACCCATGAGGACTAAGATGGAATTGCTCGTTTCCAGTAAAAATGGTCTCCGGTTCTCTACACTCACCATACGAAACACAGCAGCATTAAGCTACTATTTTACGTGGCTCTACCACGTTAGAAAGGTCTTTTCGTGCACTCAACTATGTAAAAAATAAAAAGAAATATTTACTTTTGTTTAAGTTAAATATTTATTTTACATTGGCAAATTTATTAATGTTGTATTACTTAGATTCTCAAAAATAGAGAGTATAGGGATTTTTCAATAGAGAGTTCCCAAAAAATATTCAAGTTTTTCGGATAAGACTAATTATATAGCCTAGATCACACTTGGTATGACTCTCTATTTCCTCAGGAAGTTTTATTTATTATTATTACAATAGGTATTCCAAAAGTTAACCGCGACAGGCAGAAATCTTTTTAAATAATGTACGTGAGGGTAATATGGTCATCAGGTTAATATGGTCACTTTCTTATAACTCAAAAACTACGGCTTTGGATGGCTCTGTGATACGATAGCTCTTCATCAGTCAATCAAATATTAAAGGGTGCTGCTTCATCGACGCTACTTTGACAGTTGACATTATTGTAAATATTTTAGTCGATTTTATTTCTGTGTAGCGTAGTTAGTGATATTTAGCTAGATTTGTCGAAGTATTCCTAATTACCTATTGCCAAAGCTTGTTTGCTATTTTTTTAATATATTAGTTATATTATACGAATTTGCGTTTTTGTATTTGTCCTACCCCCAGTTTTGGTTTAATAAGTCGGCAAAGTTTAAGGTAACCATATTACTCTCACATACCTTAGTTATTCATGTCTTATCGGCGTGCGAATGCATCACCTCCCCAATATTAAAATATTGATATCGCGGACAGATACTTCAAATTTAATTATATGAATTGATAAATAACTAAATGAAATAAATTAATAAACTAACTTATGAGCAGGTTTTCTTTTGTCACGTGTGCCTGATTATTTATAAAGAACCCACTTTATCATTTGTTTACATAAAATTCTGATATTAAAATGAACTGAAATTAATTGGCTGAAATTACAAGACAAATATTTTGTTAACCAAAAAGTTTTATTATTTGTCCTCCTTATTGCTCGGCGATATTTTACATAATCTCTGCAAAACATGTTAATAAAACTACATCCGCGGTTTACACCTGCGAATTGCAAACAATACCATTCCCTCGCATCGTTAATGAGTTATGATAGATAAGTACTTACATTGTGTAGTGCGGTCGTGAGACAAACGTTTAATTGTGTGGTCCGTTATTTATACACGTTATAACAAATTAAAATTAGTGGTTATTTTTGATAAGCATAATATAAGAATCAAACAATAGTATTTGCTTACTGCTTTACTGATGTCGAATTTCGATAACCTTCTTACTTACAGACAGAATATTTTTATCTCTAAATAAATATTTATTTGTACTGTTTACTGCCTTTCTAATTAAGTATTTTTTATTGTTTGAATTCAAACTATTACTTTATTTATATATGATACAAATAAAATAAATAAAAACTTTTGGTAAATCATGTTATACATCATTTTTTGAAGTATTTAAAATACGCACAAATTTTCACAAATAACCTTATTACTATTACTTCTAATTTTCCGATAATTTTATATCAAACTTCAATAAAAAGTTTGGAAATCCAAAAGTGCACGACTCATAATGCTCATAAGATCGTGAAAAAATGTAGAAAGAAATTTTCAATCAACAGTAGAAAATATTTTTTTAATTTTACAATGTCATTATTATTGTGATCCGATTTTTTTAATTATTGTTAAGTGAAAAACTTTTAACAGAATTATCTTAAAATGATCAGAAATCAACTTTAACTTTACTTTAATTTTTAGGTATTTGTACTTAGGCATTATCGTAAAAATTAGTCTTTTATACCTGACTCGTTAATATTTTTTTTCTCATCAACTTTATTTCGTTTTCAAAAAGCTTTTCGTCTAGTATAACCAGTATCTTTATTTAGCTTCACTTTATTATTAATTTAAAAAAAAACAGTTCAACAATCATTTTTCTTTCTGATAATGTGCTTTTTATATCATTTATATGTTCAATATGATTTTTAGATACGATTTCATGCGACAAAACGTTGAATTCTGGATTTTAGGCGCTAGTAGAACATGTCTACGCACTTTGCGCTTAAGGCATGCAAAATTTGCATTTTATAAATACATAAGTAACCAATGACTTAAAATATTTTCTATCTGCCTGTCGGGCTAATCTTTGGATTGGCTGAGCCGATTCTAATGACAGCAAGAGTGATCTAGACTATACTTTATCCAAACTTGGAGATTTGTTTGTGTGAGAAATCGAACAATTAGCTACATTAAAAATAAAAACCTAGGTGAAGTCAGGGCGGGTCGCTATTAATAAATCATTTCCTAATTTAAGTGCCTAATGTTCATAGTAATAATTCGTCTTGATTTTCCGCTTGCTTCTTTTTTTAACGTAACGTTCCACAATCTAGTTCCCTCTATTTTAACTACATATTATTTTTTTTCCCAGAGTCACTTCTTAAAACACACACGAATCGAAATAGTGTGGTGGATTCTCTCACATCGTTACAACACGGCAAAAGTTTAATTAAAAAGAAACTGTTCTTTAAGGTACAAAAAATTTGCCAGTAATGCTAGTTTTCCCACTCCGATATCTTTTGATTACATCGAATAATAGCGTGGCACGAGTTACACGGAAGGAGACACCCCGAGTAATCAACCAGTTTTATTTCAGACAAGCGATCTGCCTCGGCTTCGCACGGATGATATCTGGATTCTACAACAGCACCCCACCTACCGGGTCCAACTACGCGTACAACCTTTGCAAAAGTACAAGCAATATGTTAACAAAGTTTTACCGCAGTCTGATGAACGGTATGGCAGCGCATAAAATACTGACATACAAATATTACTTTTTATATATTAGATTATATAACGTCCTACGCCCTCTATGATCAATCTAAGTCACTGAACACTATTAAGTAGAAAAAGACTGCACACAAAAAAAAATCTAATATTTACGTGGGGCGTGTCGTTTACTTAAAGGTTAACGCACGCGTGCATACGTCTTTCTGTTAATTGCTGAAAAACGTATAATAAACAAATAATTGGCAACGAGATAGTCCACAAAGAATCAATGTCATGATTCATTAACAAGAATGGGGGAGGGGATTATATATATATATATATATATATATATATATATACAGGCTGACGTTGTTCTGCCCTTTTCGACGACCCAGTCATGTCTTATTAAAAATCCTTAAATTCGTAAAAGAAATTGTGGGTCTCATGGGTATAGATCACAAAATCGGTTAACTAGTTTAGGAGTCCCTCGCGGACAAACAACGTGACACATAATTTGTATATATATATATATATATATATATATATATATATATATATATAGTTAATGAAAACGGTGTCCTGTTCTTATCATTCCATACGAAACTCATCAACATTAAAGTTAAAGTGTTATTTCACGATGGTATTCTGACCGTAGTGTTTCTCCGATCCAGATAACGGATCCGTACTACGGCGACAATACAATAAAACGTGGCTCTGCCGCGTAAAAATATGAATTTAATACTTATACGGTAGGACCCCATTTTTAATGTGCAAAGCAATAAACGGGAATAGCTATCTGAACAGGACAGTATTATAGTGCACGAGTGTGTGCGCAAGCATAGGTACACTCTCCATACCCTACTCTCATAGTCCGACGGTAATACGATTCGACCGAAGAGAGATCAGGCGCAGGACCAACGGCTTTTCGTTCCTTCCGGGGTACGGAGGTAAAACACCGCCAACTTACTTACTTCTGATTATTGAGAATATCATCATCATACACACTAACGCCTTTCACCCAGAGGGTTAGGCAGAGACTACAGACTTCCATTTAGCTCGATCCTGACATACCTCTCTTGCCTCCTCCACATCCATTTACCTACGCCTACATGCTCGTCGGTTAAGGGTACTCTTAATTTGGACCATTTTCAATATATGGCCAATTTGGTTGATAAACTTTCGCCTAGGACGTCCTTTTTATTAGATTATTGAGAATATCTTGACAGAAAAACCCAATTATTAATTTTGGGCCGACCCGGGATTCGAAGCCGGGGACCACATGATCAGCGGTCGCGTTTACAACTACTAGACCAAAGAGACAGTCATGTGAAGTCAATTATATAATTTACCTACTTACCCAGTGCTTTAACGTCGCATCAATCTTTCTAACTGTTGCAGTAACACAGTAGTGAGATACTATAGCGCGATTCACGTCGTTACCGGATGGGGGCGTGGCAGTGCATGCAATTTTAAAGTAACCTTTCACACAACTTTTTTTATTATTGTAGATTTCTTTGTCGTGAACAGCTCTTAGACAATGTCTTATGCTTTAAGATTGAGCATTTAAAATGTATGCTATTGATGTTATGTTACCGTTGTAGATTTTATTATAACTCAATTTGAAGCTTACTTTTTTTACCAAAGTGATTGCATGATTTGAAATTTTGCTTACCTACAAGCAAAACCCCATTTTGTACTGACGGCTACCAGAACTTTAAGTTTGCGTTTTTTTTTAAATAGAATAAGGGTGACAAATGAGAACACAGTCCACCTGATGGTAAGTAAATGCCGTGGCATATAGACATAGTCTACATTTATCCTAGAATCGACAGATATAGACATATGAATACTGACATATAGCACAATTTCCAAATTTAGCACTACTTCAATACTGAAATACTTGCATCAATCACGAATAGATTTGTGACGTCAGCTTGGTCTTGATCGGCAGCTTGGATGCCAGGACCGGCAAGAGCGTCCCCCGCGCACATCGTGCTCTGCGGACGACGAAGTCGACGTGCGCGGTCATGCGCAGCGTCCTGTCGATCCTGCACCCAAGATAGGTTACGGCTTTCTGGTACGCGATCTTCTGGCCATTGAGGGTCAGCGGTGGTGTAAATTTTCTGAGACGGCGAGTGAGCAGAGCGGTCGTCTTACCAACGTTGACGACCATCCTCCACTCGTTCAGCCATGGTGGCAACAGGTCCAGCAGACGCTGCATCCTGGCAGTGGCTATGTGGGCTCTTCTGGACGAGGTGAAATAGGCGCTATCGTCCGCATATAGCGCCAGCTCAACGTCGTCCTCCCACTCCTGGAGACTGCCTGCCAGTGTTGGGATGTCGTTAGTATAAGCCGCGTACAGGACTGGAGACAAACAGCTGCCCTGTGGAACGCCGGCTCTGATGGATCTGGTTGCGGACTCGGCGTCCTCTACGCAGATGTAGAACTTCCTGTCTTCCAGGAAAGACGCCACTAGCCGCAACATAGCAAGAGGGACACTGGTCTGTTCGTACAGCTTATAAAGCAATCCTGAGTGCCACACCCTGTTGAACGCCTTCTCGATGTCGAGAAAGACTCCCAACGATATGCGGCCACGATTGTACTCTGCCGCAAAAAGGTGCAGCACTCTAGTCAACTGTGTGACTGTAGAGTGACCCCTCCTGAATCCGTGCTGCTCCGCCCGAAGTTGTTGCCCGATGCACGGACGGAGACGTCTTAGCAGCAATCTTTCTAGCAGTTTAGCTATGTGCGGTAATAGCGTGATCGGCCTGTAGCTGGCAGCTATACGCCTGTCCTTCCTGGGTTTTGGCAAGACGATGACTTTGCCTTTCTTCCAGTCCTCCGGGAAGTGGGATGTCCGCAATATCCCATTGTAGAGTCGACCAAGCTCTACTAGGACTCTATTGGGCAGCTGTCGGAGTGCAGCGTTGGTAATCCCATCGTGCCCCGGCGCCTTCCTCGGTTGCAGGCGGGTTACTGTCCTCCGCAGTTCAGCGGGGGAGATGAACCACTCTCCTGCAAGAGGCGGCGCGGGCGACGACAGGAACTCCTGTACGCGACTTTCCTTCCGGGCATGAGGCTCCATGAACTCCGCACTTGCTGGGTTCGGCATAAATTGCTCCTCGAAGTGCTCGACTAGGATATCCGCTCTGCCCTTGGCATCGTAGCTGCGTTCACCTGCGCTGTTGGTCAGCGGGAAAACGGGAGGTCTGGTTTTGGTCAACTGTCGGTTCAGTTTATAGAGCGACGCATCATGCTCATCCGCCTTCCAGATGCGCCGATCCCAGACCTCTCCTCTGAAAGCCTGGTCTGCAACCGACAGTTCCTCCGATAAGGTGTTAAGTTGCTTTTTCAATCTAGAGCAGCGAGTGCGCGCCCAGAGCTTCCTCAGCGCTCTCTTGTGCCTGATCTGCACGCATATCTCTCGCGGCAGATCGTCTCGCCTTGCAGTGATCGGGACGATCGTAGAGGCCGCGTGTAGGGCCTCCTGGATGTTCTTGGTAATTCTAGTAGCAGCGGCCTCTACGTTGTCCGCTATGCTTACGGGATAGTGGACTGGAGGTATCTCCTGCAGATGTTGGCAATAGAGGCTCCAGTCGACATGTGTCTTTAATGCTCTGGGCGGCGTTGTCACCGCCTTTAGGCCAAGGGTTATCAGAATCGGGAGGTGCTGTGAGCTGAGGTCGTACAGCACTTCTACCACTATCGGGTAGTTGACCTTCCTAGTGAGCACGATGTCCAATACATCCGGACGTCTCCGTGGATCAGATGGAACGTGTGTCGGTTCTTCGGGACCTAATACGTCATAGCTGTTGTTCTCCGCGTCTTCGTAAAGTTCAAGACCCGGCGGGGTGATCACTCTGGACGCCCACGCCGGGTGTTTGGTGTTTAGGTCCCCGGCGACGATGGTGGGTGTTTCGCCATCACCGTCCATCACTGTTCGGATGTCTGAGGAGCAGAATGGAGTGAAATAACACTAGTTTTTACGGAATTTATCGCGTATATTTAACTTTTTAAATACCCGACGTTTCGAACGCTTTACAGCACTCATGGTCACGGGCGGGACTGAGGTGTTCAACGTCCATATGTCATAGATTACCGCGGTTACCATAGATTTAAATTTAACTTTTGTTCCGATTAAAAAAAAAAAAAAAAAAATAAAAAAAAAAAATGGCATATTATGAAAGCGAAAAAAAAAAAAAAGGGGGCGGGGGGGGGGGGTGTGTGTGGTGTGTGTGGGTGTGTGTTGTGTGTGTAATTAGAAATGTGAGAAGGATGACCACAGTTATACAGTATGAACTTATGGCATCTTGAAGTCTTGCATTTGTATGCTTGGGTTGGGATTTAATTTTATTTATTATCGGATCCCAAGCAGATGGTAGCAAATCTTTATTTCAGAGAGCACGAGGGTTCTGTGACAGTAAACACCAGGTTGCCGAGCTCCACCATGTCAAGCAAGTTTTGCATGACAACAAGCTTCGAGTCCCGCGCCTACGTCACAGTGAACGAGTGAAGCCGGCCACAGTCGAGCGTGTACCTGCTGTACTGCCATATGTTAGAGGAGTCACTGACAAGATTGGCTACATCTTGAAGCGTGCTTCCATCAAAACATACTTCAAGCCGCTGAAGAAGATTGGTCAGTTTTTACCATCAGTCAAGTGTAATGTCCCTCTGCAAGATGCAGGAGTGCACAAGCTTGATTGTGAATGTGGTCTCTCCTACATAGGACAAACTAAAAGATCAATAAAAACCCGCGTTAAAGAACATATAGCTGATCTGAAGAATCGACGCTCCGGGAAGTCTGCAGTCTGTGAACACGTACAGGATCGCCCCCGTCACTACATCAGATTTGATAGACCACAAATCCTCGCTAAAGAACACCGATTCCTTCCAAGGATGATTCGCGAGGCTATTGAAATCAAAAAACATCCTAATTTCAATAGAGAAGATGGCTGGGTGCTACCATCTGCTTGGGATCCGATAATAAATAAAATTAAATCCAACCCAAGCATACAACTGCAAGACTTCAAGATACCATAAGTTCATACTGTATAGATCGGAACAAAAGTTAAATTTTAATCTATGGTAACCGAGGTTAACTATGACATATGGACGTTGAACATCTCAGTCCCGCCCGTGACCATGAGTGCTGTAAAGCGTTCGAAACGTCGGGTATATAAAAAGTTAAATATACGCGATAAATTCCGTAAAAACTAGTATTATTTCAATATGTAGTGTTCGCGTAAATATAAGAAATCATTAAGCAGAATGGAGTCCCTGGCGGACGGTATGCTGCGTAGATCCTTAGTTCCTCGCCCGCCGCCTCCATTCTTATGCCGATAGAGCGCATTGTCTGGTATGATGGTAAATCCAGCTCTTGACGGACGATGTACCTTCTCACTAGAACCGCCGTCCCTCTGTAGGCGGCCCCCTGAGAAGTGACCTCGTCCCTTCTGTACAGATGGTAGTTTGGCAGCTTTATATGCGTCTTTGGATTTAACTTTGGCTCTCCCAGCAATATGACATGTAAGTCCTGTTGTCGGGCGACTGTGCGGAGTTCATGCAGCTTCTGCTGTATTCCGTCCGGGTTCCAATAGAGGAGGCGCAGATTACTCTCCTCCGTACTGCCGGGCCAGGAGGTTTGCCAGCGCCTTCATTATCGCGGTTACTGGGTCGGTCCCGGCTCTTATATCGGCCAGGACTTGTGTGCCGACCTCGATGGCAATACCAAGCAGTCGTTGGATTGCATCTGCTGTTTTGAGGCCGGCAGTAGGTGATCTCCTATATAAAGGCGTTGGCACTGCTCTCGGGTGTTGATAATCCTGCACTCTTGGCTTATGGGCAGAGCGCGCTCTATGTGTAGAGCGGGCTCTATTTTCAGATAGAGCCCTTTCTGGCACTCTACCCACGCTCTTTTTGGTTGTCTCCCGAGTAATCTGCGCCTGTGAGGCTACTGGTCCTGTTGGTGTCGGGGTAGAGGTAACAGCCTGAGGAGGCTGCGACTTCTTCCTACTCCTCTCCCGCCTCCTCCTTTTAGAGGGTTGCCGTTCTGTGGCGGGGTTGGCGGGGGGCTGTAGAGTCGCCCCGGTGGTTGCCCTTATCTCTGCGGGTTTCACCATTTCATAGGTGTTACGGGTGGAGGGGGGGGGTTCTGGTTGCCTACCCTTTCCTGTGATGGTTGCCCACCCGTCTTTCTGGATGGTTACGGCTTTTGGGCGACTCGGGGGGATCTTTTTTCGGGTCCTCCGGAAGTAGCCCCGGCAAAGTTATCCCCTGCCTCCTAGCAGTCCCCCTCAGGACTAGGCAGCGGCGGTCATTTGCCATGTAGTTTTTGTGGCCACAGTTGGCGCATTTAGGTTCCTTCTCTCTACCCCGTGGGCAAAGGCTCGCTATATGCTCCCCGACGCAGCGCACACACTTCACTGGCCTGAAGCAGTTGGCGGAGGCGTGTCCGAAGGCCTGGCATCGGTGGCACTAAGCCGCTCCTGCTTTTCTCTGCCAGGCCTCGATGACGACCCCTCTCATGTAGAGGAGTTCGTCGACCTTGTATAAGTTCTGGAGCTGCTCCAGGCTCAGGTGGTCAAATTGGGCGAAGTGGAGGCAGCCAGGTCTGCCCCTACGTGGTGGAATAGCCTTTACATACTTAATGGGGGAGCCCTTTGCCCTTATAGCCTCCTCTATTATTTTGGTATCCGTGCCCATTGGTAGACCCCGGATGCCCACTTTTGTGGGCTTGTCTTCCTCCGGGGTATAGCAATACCACAACAGTGACGGTGTCTCTTTCGTGAGTTCTACCATATACCGTTGGACGGTTCTGAACTCCTCAGCGCTTTGTGGTGTGAAACGTACACCCTTCCCGAACGGACGGGCATTTATAGGGTGGCCCAACTTTCTGTTGAGCTCCTTAAATACCTCGTCCAATCCGGGAGGCATTCTGCCACTATGGGTGAGATTCTGGTTTTATCCTGGTCGGCAGGCTTATCAGCAGGCGCTACCGTCAGTTGTGGTCGTGGCACTTCTGGTGCTGCTACCATATGGGCATAGCTGGTAGATGGACGTTGGCCATCATCCTGCGGGAGCCCGGACGGATTGGTTGTTGCTACCGGCGATGATCGGCCGGCGGATGCTGCGAGGGTTGCATAGGTGGTTGACCCCCAGCTATAGGATTCCTCGCCCCCCTGCTCATATTAGACCGAGTCATGGCTTCACCGATCCGGTGATATTGAGCGGGGGGGTTGTGGTGGTGAGGGTGACTTTGGCGGTGATTTATGCACCTTCTTCGTCGTCTTCTGGTGGTAATCTTCCTCTTCCGATGAGGATCTTGGTTCATCGGAAGATAGCTGGGAGCCGATTCGTTGCCTCTTTTCGTATAAAGAGGCTTCGGTCTCTGGAGGCGTATGGCGTCTGGCCGTTTTCTTTGCCCACTGCTGCTGGGGCGACGGTTCCTGCCTCACCGTGTGCTCAGACACGGCCGGCGTGAGCGCGACGCCCGGTGGGGGCTCTTTCCGCGGCGAGACGGGTTTTCTTTGGGGGATCTGCGAGAAGGATGACACTATTCTCGTGCGCTCCGGATTCGCCAGATCCCTCACAACCAGTGGTCGATCCAACACACCTTTTTGGTCCGGTGGTTTTCTTAGACTCGGAAGGGGTGGTTCCCCCTTGTTCTTGTCGGACATGGTACAACCTACCTAAAGTCAGTCAGGTAATCTAGTATAAGGCCCTGTCTATAATACCAGCCGGTCGGCGGCTGCGCGACGCGGATGGTAGGGATGGTAAACGTTAGCTTCGTCACATTTGGGCACTGCCTACCCCTTTTATATTAAAAGGGTTGGGGGAAGTGCGGTGGTGGCACTCTAAACGCGCGACTAGGCACTAGAAAACACGAACGTTTTAGAGCACCTAAGAATCTGCCTAGGGGCCGGTGACCTCGACGCCTCACGGAATCCGGGGACTCGACGATCGGCGGAGTATGTCGTACCGGCGGTTGTATGTGTTCACTCCTAAACACAAACAACGCACACCTAGGAGATCCTTGAAAGAAAGCTGTGATCCACGGGGTAAATAAAAATGATATGCTGTACTTTTAAGTGCACCTCTCCCACCCCCTCTCTCCCTAAATTGCGTACACAATCACCGTAACCATTAGTGCCAACGCCACTAAACTATCTTTAATGTAATGTCATGTATCATACGCAACTCTTCATGAGTGATTAAAAGTAAAAATTAAAATGATTAGAATAAAAACGAAAATCATGAGTCATGATCATGATCTTCGCAATCGGCAGTTGGAGAAACCTGATTGTTCAGTTTAAAAACGGACAACTTGCAAACCTTAATCCTAGTTATGTTACTAGCACTACAAATATAAAGCTATTATGATAACTTTTCAGACTAATTTAATCTTAAACAAAGTTACTCGCTGTAGCAATTAGTCTCGTGTCGTACGACATTTAATTAGGGTTCGAATGAAATTGTGTTCTGTGATTGGGAGTGTCAAATGTCTGTTTTATATGTATCATATTTTAATTAATGTAAAACCTTTGTAGGTAAAGATATAATATTTAAGAAAAAATAAATAAACAATATGAGCATTTATATTATTACCTGCCGAGTAAACCAAGCCATTGAACGACCCATTGAAACCAACTCTAATCTTCATATGGTCATCCTGACACTCTGCTTCGATATCTGTTAAATAAAATATTTACTCTCAATTATTATTGCATGGTATTGAGCGTAGATAATAATACCATACAGTGTTGTGAAAAGAGCTTCCACATGCACACATTATACATGCAAACGTTCATTTCATACTGTATCCGCTTTCATGGCACTGTGGAGATTCGCATTAGAAGTTTGTTGTGACTAACATAAAAATATTCCACAATTATATTTAGAAAATACAAAACACCTCAGCCCTTGCTAATCATTCTTTGCTCATAAAATCACCTTATAAAGCTTATACTTTATATGCAATGGTAAAAGTAGTAGTATTATAGTAATATATTGCAAATAAAAGCAGTCACTGCTTTGGAAATCACAGTACTGGTGATGTTTTTTTACACCAGCTATATCAATATTTCTCGGGAACACATCGTCGAGTATCGCAACCAACTTGTGTATGAGCTCGAGTCATCGGGATTTACCGCCAAAAAGAACCTCTTTGTTGTATCTCAATTATTTCAGAGCACTCCTCTAGATGCCTAACATTTGCGTCCTCTAAAAAGCTTGGCGTGGCCAGCAGAACGGGGCAGTGATTTTTGCTGGCACACTACTTGCAACTTAACAAAGGGCAGGTTCATTTTCAAATGAAAGCTCCTTCCACTTGACCGCATACAACAAAGAACGGCTCAAATCTTCGTCGACCGATTTTTTTCTGATCGCTTCAATTTACTGACGCTGCAAAGGGATGCAACATCTCTCGCATCATCTATCGCATTTAACACGGGGAATCCTCAGAGGGATTGTTCGGAATATTCTAGCCGCCAAACTCTACCAACGCACATCGCTACAAAACTCACGATACCATCTACATCATCAGGATGCTTGGCGATCGACCACTGTGCGAGTTTTACTTTTCGCTCAACTTCTTTGTGGAATCGCTTACTACCAGCGATTTATCGGAATCGATATGACTTAGGGATCTTCAATAAAGGATCTCACTGTTATTAAAAGGCCTGTAACACACTTGCAATTCCCCTGGTCTTGCAGTTATTCATTAATGGCGGTCGACACTTACCATCAGGTGAGGCGCATGCTTTCTATAAATAAAAATGATAGTCAACATACTTCCCAGTCCACTGGACCCTTTCCATTTCTACAAGGATTAAGGAAGTAAACTGGTGGATTTTGATTTTCACACAGATTTTATCGCCTTTTTTATGGCTACATACGATGTAAATTATAATTTAAAGGTAGACTAGGAGTTTCATTGGTACCGGCAAGATCGTAATCAAATTACTCGCGTACCAACAAACTTAAATATAATATGCTTTTGTTTTATATACTTATACATTAAATATTTATAAATATAGATGAAAAATTTACGTACACTGCACTCGACTTCCATTGGTGCGATGTCTTCTGTACTCTCTCTCCCAAGCCGGTGGTTCTCGCCAACTTACCTCCGTGGCTGGGGATCGTGGCTTTATGCTCACTGGAATGAAGTTGTTTTTGTCCGCAACAAAAACCACCTGACAAGAGAAGGTATTCAAGGTAAGGTATTGTAACTACATATTTTAATATTGCATAATATATATATATATATATATATATATATATATATATATAGATATATATATAGAGCCGTGGTAGCTCAAATGGTTAACGCTCGCTGTAAATATAACAGAACGCGAGCAACCCGGGTTCGATCCCCGCCGGCACCAATGAAATTGTTAATTGCAATTTTAAGTGCTGATATACCACGTGCTCGGCGGTGAAGGTAAACATCGTGAGGAAACCTGCATGTCTGAGGAATAAGAAAAAAAATATTTCGAAGACATGTGAAGTTCGCCAACACGCATTGGGGCAGCGCGACGGACACTTCCATGCCCTAAAACCCTCTCAGAAATGAGGGGGAGGCCTGTGCCCAGCAGTGGGATGTATATAGTTGTAACTATACACTTAAATATATATATATATATATATATATAAAAAAAAAAAAAAAATATATATATATATATATATATAATATGATAAACACCTTCACAGTGAAGATTTAAGCTAGGTGTTTTTTTTTTATAAAATTAAAAAGGACAAGCGAACAACCAGTCTATTTGATAGTCAGGGGCACAGCCAACCTCTAACAAATAAATTCTCACTTTTTAACTTCAAACATATGTGTTGTCACCTCTGGGGACTAAGATGGAATACCACTCAATTATTTTGGTTAAGAAGATTGTGGTTGGGTTTATTAAATATCGCTTCCAAGAAAACATCTAAAAATTAGAAGAATACATTTCAATTATGACTATGAATCAAGCATTTTCTACGGTTTTAGAAGTCTTGAACAGTTTTTTTGAGAGAGTATCATTGAGTTGCGACACTGAAGGCCGCGAGTTTAAATCCCGAGCACAACAATTAGTGCTTGTATGACCTAAAATTATTTATTATTTATTATAATTTTTCCGGGTCTAGACTCTAGATATTGTTTTTGTCTACGTGCAATTTATGTTTTTAAAAAATCGTCTACGATATGGGAGAAAATCCTAATGTGGGTAGTAACATGAAAATAATTTCCGATTTTAAATATTCGTTAAAGATCACCATTATCATTAACATTACTTTGAAGACTTCCAATTTTATAATGTAAAAATATTATTTACATTTATTTTTAACGTAATATGCAACATAATGTTTAGTATTCGTATAATATCAAATATATATGCTACAAGTAACGCCGTCACGATAACATCTAACCGCCTAACGACGTCCTTCCGCCAAACGACTTAATACTGACTACCCACAAAACCGTCGCTCACACCAGCGTTTTTACGCAAATTAGCGTCACAGCATTGACCTAAAATATTTTCGAAAGTAAGACCGTTACTCAAATTCGCTAAACGAAATAAAATTTCCTACCCAGTGTTGACCACAAGCTAAGATTACATCTATTATCTGTAGAAAAAGAATTCAAATAAACAATCGAATAACCGAGAGTAACGCACCAATTCACAGTCACGACCCCTTGAAAGTTTTATACAAAAATGATAAATATTTGTAAGTGTGCCAGGGCGGTTCGCACGCCGTCTCACCGACCGGACGCACCTCTACAACCATTATAAAATTAGACCAGTAGATTTATTGACTGTTCGGTGACTATCTACTGCTTATACGCATCGTGGCATACGCGATAAGCAGGAGCAATATAAGCCTGCTATTTTACATGCTTTGGACTAATAAATATTTTTTTTTAGATTACGGGGATCTATAGTAATGCAGATAATATTTAGATTAAAAAGCAAATAAGAAAAACATATAACAAAGATTTGGGGAAGTTTTATTCTGGGCGATCAATGAAGTGTGTTTCTATCATTACTCCCTGCACTTACATAAAGGCAAACCCTGCGAAAAATGTAACCAAATAACTTGCAATCTCGTAACAGTTTCGATGATTGGTAGCATAATTGGTATTATTTATTCTTTAAGTTATACATGCAAAGCGATGTGATATTTGAACTACTTTCGTCGTAGTTTGATTATTTAATAAAATAAAAGTTTCCGAATATTTTCTGAGGCTATTACTGCGCACAACAGTGCCACTAGTTTATGCGTAAAAACTCTAACCTACCTGTGCACGATATTTACAAGTACGCGACAAGAAAGGCGGCAGCGAAGAGTGTAATGTGAAAAACATTTAGACATTCAAAACATAACCAGACGCAAAAACTGACAATTAAGCAAATATTGATTCCGGCTAAGATTCAAAGCTATCCGTTATATTTGTGTGTATACACAATAACACGGCAATAAATTAAGAACAATGTTACAAATTAACTGTTCAAGTTTCTGTTAAGGAGTTTTTATTTCGTCTGAGGTTAACGCGTGAAAACTAAAAAAAGCCCGTGCACATGTAGTTCCTAGAAATGGTTAACTAATCGTTGTGTTACAATATCAAAAATATACTTTAGGCAGGAGAGCTGCAATGAAATAGATTTACAAGTCAACAAATCACATTTTGAGGAATACATTTACTTTATTACACCGAAATGTTAATTGAAATGGAAACGTAATTACGATTTCATGGGAAGGACGGCGAAGTGTTTTATGTGGGGCAGATAATGCGTCGTTCATGGTTAACGTGCAATGTGAGTCAAAGAACAGCTAGTTCACGGCGGCGTGTCAGATAGGTATCACCGCACATGCTCCGGCAACCTCAACTCCTTACTCTGTGACCTCAACCTCACTAACATCCCTGCATTCTCACGATATCTTCCTTCGTATTTTAATTGTTCATCGAGAAACAGGTCGCTAAGTTATTAACAGAAGAATTAACACATTAAATTAAAATTAATAATTAGTATTATGTGCCAAAATTAACAAAACAGAACATTTATGAAATAAACTTGTTGATCTTAAACTTTAGCATAGTTTTAATATATTGCAAAATTTTCAATTTTCAACTTACGTGATTAGGAGGATAGTGTTTGAATTTAGAATAAAAAATCATTTTTTTCTAATCAATGAGTGGCATTTTAACTAAAGTAATGTTTAAACATGTAATTTATTATTTTATTGTTTATTTTATGATTATTACGGTCGTTACAGATGTCAAAATAATATTAACACTTATTTGCCATTTATCTTTATATAATATATAAATTACGTGCCACGTTGTTTGTCCGCGATGGACTCCTAAACTACTTAACCAATTTTGATCAAATTTGCATACCGTGTGCAGTTTGGTCCAACTTGAGAGATATGATAGTTTTTTTGCCCAATTTTTTTTTGCGAATTTAAGGATTTTTAGTTGGACATGACAAAGGGTCGTCGAAAAGGGCAGAACAACGTCTGCCTGGCAAGCTAGTAGAACATTAAAATTTAAATTTATACGCTTAATTTAAAATTATATATTATATGCTAAATTTAAAAGCAACGAGTCCGTTTTTTATTTAATGCTCAAAAATTAATGTTTATCGTAAACGCTCATTATCATACTATGTTGAGCAACCGCTTAGGCAGTTAACCGCGCGACTAGAGCAAAGTTAACCGCCTGTTGTGCTTAGTATGAACACCACAGAACACTATTTACACTGGCGGGGATGCAGACACATATTTAGTAAGCAGTAAACCATATAGTTATGGTGATATTATATTTTTATATTATAATAGTTTTTTTTTTATAAAAGTAAAGGTGACAAAAAAGCACCTAGTCCCTCTAATGGGAAATGGTTGCTGTAGCCCATTAACACCCATTCATTCATTTTCCCATCTTATAAGTAAAAGGATCTACTGTTCTTGTCACTCACTATGTGAAACACGCGAGCAATATGCTGCTGTTTTACTTCGGTATTTTGTGAGAGCATGGTACCTTCCCGGTCGAGTCGATTAATACCTCGTTTTAAGCACTAATATGGCTGCAGCATAGTTCTTTCACGTAAACTATTTGTTACTATTTAGGAATAAATAAAGTACTAAGAAAATTATCCTAGAGAAGGCGTAGTAAACATATCCTCATTATCACATGAGAAACTAAAATTGTCTACTTCAATAAGGATCAATAAGAATTAATAACGAAAATCCTTTCAACACAAGACCTGTGAAACCACCCAATACCCATTACGGGTGTTTGACCTTTTCTTCATTATCAATCTGTATAGTGATTTACCTGTTAAAAAAGTTAAGTTAAGCCCCACTTGCTGGGCACAGGCCACCTCTCATTTCTGAGTGGGTTTTAGGGCAAGGAAATATCAGACGCGCTGCCCCAGTGCGTGTTGGCGAATTTCAAATGTCTTTGAAATATATTTTCTTTTCTCATTTCTCAGACATGCAGGTTTCCTCACGTCGTGTTCCTTCACCACCGAAAACGTGTTAAATCAGCACTTAAAATTGCATTTGACAATTTCATTGGAGCCGGCGGGGATCGAACCCAGGTGGCTCGCGTACTGTGAAATTTACAGCGAGCGCTTAGCCGCTGAGCTACCCCGGCTCGGCTGTAATTTATCTGACGATAAGTAAATACCGCCGGCCAAGAGCAACCGCAACTTTTTTTATAGAATAGGGATAACGAGTACACAGTGACGGTAGGTGGATGCTGTGGCCCATTGACATCTACATCTATCCTTGATTAAGGATCAAAATTCAAATGCGTTGTTATCCCTTAAGTGCTAAGATCGCCTCTTCTCTAGTAAAAGCGGTCTCCAGTTCTCCATACGCACAGTTTGCTATAACACTTTTTTAAATACATAAATATGCAAAATCTAAAAGAATGGCAGATATTAAAATTAGATCGCTAGCTAGCCCTTCGCATTGTGATCTGGTGTTATATTACGTTATATTGTACAAACTGTTCTAGGCCACGGTGGCCTCTTATTGAACTGCTACATGTATATGCAAGGAAATTAGGCAATCAATGTTCGTAAAACGGTTGAATATTTTTCTCATGAACTCACGCATGAAAGGTAAAATATAATACATCGTTTACACTGACCCATATAAGAGGCTTAAACTCAAAATGTCTTTAGTAAATTTGAAGTAAAGTAGCTTATTGAATTTGATTTAATTATAATAGAAAAAGAACGTTTTATTTTGTTAAATCGAAAGTAATTCAACAAGTTTAAATTAAAATTTAAAAAAAGTTACCTCGAAAGATAACTATATCTGTTTCTCAAATCGAGTTTAGTACAAAAATTTATTTTCGAATCGTTTTTCAACGATTCGGATCAAGTGTAAGTGAATTGGTACGAATTATAAAGAAACCTTTCACTCATTTCCCTATAATTGTGCGTTGATTGCGGTAATTAAGCTCTATTTTGTACATTGTGATTACTTCGCGCCCTGAAAGCATTTGTAAGTGTCATTTTAGTTCTAACAGCTGATTACGAACTTTTTTCCGTAGAAAAATACGGAGAGTGGAATGGGAGCAGTAGTCCGCGTTGGGTCAATTCATTACACCATTATTGGTTTGGTTTAATAGGTAATTTTTACTTTTTTACCGAACCGTGAAACACATTCTCACTTAACTACGTAATTAAACCATGGACAGAAAAAAAATCCCATGTTTAAATTAAAAAATCTATATCCAAAAAAAATTCTTTTTTCATTGAATTTTTCATACTAAACTTTCGTCGACGATTTTTTTTTTTTCAATAAAGATCTATATTTTTTTAATAAAGAAATAATAATAATGTCCTCCAGACCGAATTTCGGCCACGGCGGCCTTCCTCAACGGAGGCTAGCCATCGGCGCAGGACCGGATTATAGTGCCCAAGTGTATGTGCAAGCACAGGTGTACTCTCTATTCCCTCACTTCCCACACTCATAATCCGATGGGACGGTAAACCGACACGACCGGAGAGAGATCAGGCGCAGTACCAACGGCTTTACGTGCTTTCCGAGGCACGGGGGTGTGACACCGCCAATAAAGAAATATACTTTTATTAAAAACAAAACTTAATGTGTTCGTAACTAATTTATAATTGGTCATTGTTTTTAAAGCAGGTAGCCATATTATTTACATCTCTCCACAAGGTCGAATTATGCAAGAGTGCATATTGAGAGTGAAATCACATGAATCGCAACATCGTGCGTTGAGGTAAGAAATATGAATTTATTATGTTTACTTTACCAGAGTACGGTTGCTATTAAACCTACTCGTTATGTAAAAATTATTATTTGAATTATATAATACATAATTTCAAGTTTGTAATTGTAATCTACGTTGTTAATGATAAATATTCAAAAAAGAGGGAACAACTAACCGGATCTTGTTCACTGCCATCCGATTTAAGTGCTTCTCTGCTCTCATTCTGTAAATAAAACCAGCTCTTTCATTATTTTTAATTCAAATCTAAAGATAAATGAATAAAAACAGAAAAAAATGTACACTTTTTTTGATACCCAGTCAATTAAGAAATAATAATGAAAAATTAAAATAAAAAATTAGTTTTATTTTAAATGTCTTTTTATTTTTAATTACATTTCTAGTTATTATATCTTAATGTATTTATAAATAAACATTTATTTGATGCAGTACTTCTACGCACACAGAAAGTGAATCAGATCCTTTAACAAGTACAAGATCCCACTATATTTTGCATTGTGTATGTGTGTATTTTGTACAGGTTACTTTGTTAAATAAATACCTTTATAGTAGTTGGAACATATATGCCAGGGGGATCATCTCCTGAACCTTCGTGCAGTTCAGAAGATGCCGAAATCAGGTTCAGCTCAGTTGATGCCTCGGATGACTCTGAGGACACTTCCGTGTGCGGCCACGAGTTGACTTGCTGGTGACACGTGATAAATACAAATCAATACACAATACATTATAACATTTATTCTATCTAATCATTTTAAGTTTAATACATAAGGTATATATATTATAGATATGTTTATCTATTCTTTGTAACCTCTTCTCGTCTGAATATGTAAGGGTACAGGTTTTGATTTTTATATAGAAGTAAGGGTGACAATCCAATACACAGTCCACGCACACAAATTTTGCAGCGGATAGACACTTACAACAATTTTCGATTAAGAATCAAGATGTGTTTCATCCCTAAAAACTAATATGGAATGTCTCGTTACCAGTGAAAAACGGTCTACGAATTTCGTCACTCATATACACAATACAAACACATTATCATTGTGCTGCAATTTCACCCTGGTATTCTATGCGAGAGAAGTTCCCGATCAAGTCGACCCATTCATGTGAAGCCAATATATCTTTTGCTCTACACGTTACCAAAATGCAATATGACGTCAGATTGATCATAATCTATAATATATTGTAGGCTATATTTTATGGTATAGTAATATTTCAATGCAACTCTTGTGCAAATCTTGTGGCGCTGTGTGATGCGTTTTCTCACAAAAATTGAAAAGGTAAGAAAGAAAAATACATTTTATTCGTTGCTCATGAATGAACATAACTTAAACCTAGGTTTAAGCATAATATACAAAAAAGCAATATAAATAAAAACATTAGAATTAAACTTATGGCTATTCGTTAAGCCTCACAAGAATACCATTTTTCTATACACAAATCACAAAATTAAAGGACCTCTGTATACAAGAGCCTTGCTGCTTATCGGACGATGTATTGAGGACGTTCAATCCATATAACATAAACTTATTATGCAAAGCAGTATTAACCCTTCCAAGTAATGCTTGCTGCTACTCATAACTTAAGCAAAATGGCTTATGACCAAAAGTGTTCTTTAAAAGTATTTTGGCTCCTAGAGCGAAACGGGGGGAGGAATACAGTGTTAAGAACCGACGCTGTTCTTTCAACTTTGTCGAACATTTAGCGCCAAATGAGGGACACGTGTAAAATGGGCTTTTAGCAGAATAGGTCTGTAAGTCGAAGCTTACAGACGCGAGCAATCTGCCCCCCAGTGAATGGCAGAGTCGACAGGGGTTGCCCTAAACGGAAGTTTATCAACCAAATAATGTGCGATATATTGAAGATGGGCCAAATTAAGAGTACCATTAATCGGCGAGCATGTATGTGTACGTAGACGTAGTTTGAGTGTTTATGGACATTAATTTTTGTATCTAGCTCAACACTTTAGGCTACATCGATATTTCGAATTATAAAATAGTGATATTTATGCAATTTTAATGTTTTATAAAAGAATTTAACTTACTCTTGCGTATAGAATAATGCTGCATATTAAGAACAACCTGAAATAGAAACATTATATTATTTATAAATATATAATTAATTATATTATATAAATTGAGTTCATATCGTGATAATAATGGTTATTATATAGAATTTAAACAAATACTTATAACTAAACTAACGTGCTTCGGTCGTGACGTAATTGATTTATCCGAGTACCTATTACAAACAATACTCGGTTAAACAAATTTAGTCGGAGCATCTACATAGATCATAAGGCACGCCAGAGTAATCACAGGGCAAGTGATTGAACCGGAAAATCAATATCTATTTCGATTACGAATCTGTGATCAATGAAATTAGTTTACCCTATGCAGTAGCCGATGTAAGCCAATGAAAAGTCTTGGTTTCTTAAGGGATAAGTGCTCGCTGTAAATTTCACACTAGCCAAGCATCCCAGGTTCGATTCCCGACATTACACGTGCTCACAGATGAAGGTAAGAAAGCAAAAAGAAATTTCGAAGATATGTGAAGTCTGCCGACCCTCACTTTTACGATTTACACAGTAGCTGAAATACTCGTACCACAATGATTCAAATTTTCGTTTAAGTTTCATTTTACAATATTACTAGTTTATGTTACCCCCTACCACAGAATTATCTCCTGTATTGTGGAGGTATTTTACAATACATAATTACACAAAAAGAAACAAACAGACCCGGGACAATTATTTGTAGGTCATTCAAACCCTTGTTCTGTGCGGGAACCGAACTAACAGCCCTGCAGTACCGCAGCCAAACGTTTAGCCACTGCGCTATTGAGCCGTCGAAATATACGTTATACTTACAGACTTAACCAGCATATTTGTCCTTGCAACTTGTAATAAATAATCTTGGCTTAGTTATCATTTGCATAATCTACATGAAATAAATAGTATTAACAAGAATTTTATGTTAAAAATGGTGTAAGCGCCAACAAGTGCTTTCAGGTTAAGGTCAAAAATTGTTTAATTCAATATCGATATCTTACTAGAAATCATTTTTTCATTAATACGTAAGGTATGTGAGAGTAATGTGGTAACCTTAAGCTTTGTCGCCCTATAAAACCAAAATTAGGAGGAGAACAAAAGCACAAAGTAGTATACTATAACTAATATATTCAGAAAAAAGAAGCAAACAAGGTTTGGAAGTAATTAGGAACACTTCGAAAAATTAACTTAAAAACAATTAACTACACTACACAATACTAAAATCGTCTGAAATATTTACTACAATGTCAAGTGTCAAAATAGCTCGGATAAATCAGCGCCCTTTTGATCTGAATATTTGGATATTTGATTGATTGATGAAGAGCTATCGTATCACAGAGCCATCCAAGGCTGTAGTTTTTAATTATAAGAAAGTGGCCATATTAACCTGATGACCATATTACCCTCACGTACTATATAATCAAACCCTATAGTACTTTTTTAATTACTTAAAACATGATATGTATATTTATAGATTTCTCTAACAACTCACGAACGTGCCCACTAAAACTGTGGATGAAATTTTGTATTTAGATAATGTTTTATTTTCTGGGTATATTTGGGTGTCGTCGCTGAGAAACTTTTTTTCTAACACTGAGCAATTCGAACAAACCTCGGTCGCCTAGGTACACTGTACTATAATAAGAAAAGGAGTCAGCGACCTTCAAGACGCAACAACCAGACCGTAACCTTCGTATCCTTTGCTCGGATTATTTGCTAATTGTAAATTAGAGAATCATTATAGTGTGACAGTGCCAGGTGAACAATCTGCCAGTTTTTACGATTACCTACGGCCTAATAGGAATTATTTAAATATATTAACAAGTGGTTTTGTTAACGAATATATTTTTAATTATTTAATTTTATTTAGAACTTTAACTTATACAATAAATACGTTTTTCATTACATATGATTACTTGTGCAATGATAAGACACAAAATAATAACAAAACGCAAAATATTTTGTTGAATGTCACTTGGGTTTTGTAAAGTACTTATATAATTATAATTTTACAGCATTTGTCTATTGCTGTGGCCCATTGAGGCCCTACGTTTACCATCGATTAAGAATGAAAATGAAGATGCGTTGTCATCCCTGAGAAGTAAAATAGGGTTCGTGGTTACCAGTAAAAACGCTTCTAATGCCCATCACTCATTAAACGTAACAAAGAAGAATCATACTACCCTTTTACGATGGCATTATTTGAGGGGGTGTCCGTCCCGGTTGAGTCAAGTGGCATGGCGCTACAACGTGTAAAAAATAACTTCTGTATACTGTCAGAAACTATTGCAGTACTATATATATATATATATATATATATATATATATATATAATATATATATATATATATATCATAGGTCAATATAGAACATACTAGGAATTTCTTCTGTATTATGCTGACGAAGACGAAGAAAGAATAGAATGGACAAGAATAGAATCATTTTTATTTAATATATATTACAAGAATACTTATTGAAAGTCATTTTCACAAGCTTTACCACTGCACTGGTTAGAAAAAAAACTGTCCTGGGAACAACCAGCAAAGGAACCCGGCGGGGCTTTTTCAAATAAAATTATTTCACACTTTATTATTTTCATTGAGCGGAAAAGTAGTCTCTAAATATATGTTTTTATGGGTTAAAGTGCTGTGGGTGGGTGCGGTCATATTTGGCCGCTTGAATTTTAACGGAATACCGAAACGGTCAACTTTGGCCGCTTGGTGTTTGAGAGGTTAATAGTATGGTAACCCTTTACAAACTAAACAATTTCACAAGTGTTTTCAGTAAATGCAACTCTAAAAGCGAAACCAATGTCAGATTGATATAAATCTTAAAGCATCCCCTCCCTCTGAACTCTGACCAGTCATCCGTGATTGAAAACTCAATTAATTACCGTGGAACGTTTATTGGTCACACAGATTCGTGATCGAGTTCCGAATGAATCGATCCGTTACTCGTGCATATCCAGCAGGCGATATGGCGTAATTTCCGATTCGTAACCGACAACAGTTTTGTATATCAGTTATATGCAAGCCGTGATAGCACAGGGGCCAAGTGCATGGCGTCTTATTACGCAACCTAAGTTCGATATCTACTAATACCAATGAAGGTGTTATAATTTCAACTTTAAGTTCTGATTTCTTTTTTGCAATTTTACGGCCTACAGCAAAGTCTGACTCATAGAGGAAATATTTGCCATAATTCATACAATTGGCAAGTCGAAATGACAACCGCAGTTAATTATTATTATCGGGTTGCGATGAGGTACGTGCTGCTGCCTTGCTTCTCTTGCAGTCTTCATCTGTTACCTCTTAAGACAACTACAGGATGATAAAGTAACTGATTTCCTTATACCGTATCTACACGGCACTATTTTGCCACGTACTGGGACGTATAAAGATTATATTTTTACTTGTGTGTGCGTGGGTTCGAATCCACTCTACTATGGTGAATCACATTCATCATCATCATCATTACAGCCCTTCACAAGTCCACTGCTGAACATAGGCCTCCCCCAAGTAATGCCACAAAGCACGGTCCTGAGCCACCTGCATCCATCGACTTCCTGCATGTCTTACCAGGTCGTCACTCCATCTAGTGGGGGGTCGCCCTACACTACGCCTACCGGTACGAGGCTGCCACTCGAGAACCTTTCTTCCCCATCGGTTATCGGTTCTTCGAGCTATATGGCCGGCCCATTGCCACTTCAGCTTACTAATCCGTTGGGCTATGTCGGTCACTCTGGTTTTACTGCGGATATCCTCATTTCTGAGTCTATCACGCAGAGAAACTCCGAGCATAGCCCTCTCCATAGCTCGCTGAGCGACCTTAAGCGTCCTCATACGGCCAGCAGTGAAGGACCACGTCTCAGATCCGTAAGTCATCACTGGCAACACGCACTGGTTGTACAATCTAGTTTTTAGAGATTGAGGTATACCTGACGAAAAGATATGCCGTAATTTCCCGAACGCTGCCCAGCCGAGTTGAATCCGTCGATTGACCTCTCGGTCGAAGTTGGACTTACCTAGTCGGACTATTTGTCCCAGGTAAACGTATTCGTCAACAACTTCGAGCATAGTGCTCCCAACAACTACCGGCATAGGTGTGACATGGACATTGAACATGATCTTTGTTTTGTCCATGTTCATCTTAAGACCTATCCGTTGGGAGGCACTATTGAGGTCATTGAGCATAGTGCTTAAGTCCTCCAGCGATTCTGCCATAAGGACTATATCGTCGGCAAATCGAAGGTGAGTGATGTACTCGCCATTGATGTCAATACCGTATCCTTTCCAGTCCAGTAGCTTGAAAACGTCTTCCAATGCAGCGGTGAAGAGTTTCGGGGATATAACGTCACCCTGTCTTACACCTCTCTGCAGTTGGATAGGTTTCGAGCTCTGGTTCTGTACTCGGATAGCCATCGTAGCCCTACTGTACAAACACTTCAGCACTTCGATATACCGACAGTCAACTTGGCACCGCTGAAGGGACTGTAGCACCGCCCAAATTTCGACGGAATCAAAGGCTTTCTCATAGTCCACATACGCCAGGCAAAGTGGCAGATTGTACTCTTCAGTCTTCTGTACAATCTGCCGCAGGGTATGTATGTGGTCTATGGTACTGAAGCCTTTTCGGAAACCGGCTTGTTCGGGAGGCTGGAAGTCGTCAAGTCTGCGTGCGAGACGATTCGTAATGACTCTCGAAAACAGCACGTAGACGCGGCTCAGAAGGGAAATCGGTCTGTAGTTCTTTAAGAGAGCGTTGTCGCCTTTCTTAAAGAACAAGACCACCGCACTTCTGCTCCACGCCTCTGGAGTAGTGCCACCATGGAGGACGGAATTGAAGAGCTTCTGAAGGACTTCAAGTACCGGTGTTCCACCCGCTTTCAGAAGCTCCGCTGTAATTCCATCCTCGCCTGGGGCCCTGCCGTTTTTAAGGTGCTGGAGAGCCATTCTAATCTCGCTTAGACTGACGTCCGGGATATCATCGGAATAGTGTCGGATAAGACTTGCTCTTGGATCGTTACTCACACTTGCGTGTGGCTCCAACGATGATGTGTACAGCTGCCCATAGAACCTCTCAATCTCACTCAAAATCTCAGGTGTCCCGGAAACGATGTTGCCACACTCAGTCTTCAGCCTTGACAGTTGGCTCTTTCTGGCAGACAGATCTCTGGCAAAGACTTTGGAGCCCTGGTTCCGCTCGATCGCTTCTTTAATACGAGAAGTATTAAAGTTGCGTAAGTCTCGCCGTATGCATTTGGAGATCCGTCTGTTCAGTTGCCTGTATGCTGTCAAATCTGTTGACGATTGCAGCCTCATCTCCCGTCTAACAGCCATGAGATTAAGAGTGTGATCGGAGAGTTTTTGTGTTCTTCTGCGGCGGGTCTTACAGAACTTAGCTCCGACCGCATGGACAGTTTCCACGAGCTTGTCGTTCATATCGTCCACTGCATTGCAATCTTCTAGGCACTGGAAGCGGTTACGTAACTCGAGCTGAAAGGTTTCGGGATTCTGGATTAGAGCACGAGGGGGACGGAGCGTTGACTTCATTAGACGAGACCTCTCCAACTTAACGTTTAGGTTCAGTGTGCCTCTAACCATTCGGTGATCGCTGCCAGTTTTCACCCTTGCGATCACTGAGACATCACTGAACAGTTGGCGTCTGGTCGTCATAATGAAGTCAATCTTCATTATGACGACCAGGTGAATCACATTAGCCAAGCATTTTGAAGCCTACATAGAGTGGTTAAAGGGAGTATATTTTAACGCTAAATGCGTTAATAGTGATCTTTAAGAAAAGCGTTACATAGTATATTTTTGATTTCGATACTACCAATGATATAACGATGATTACCTGTATGAGGAGAAGTAGCTAATATTATCACCAAATGGAATACTCACTTGCACGTAGTGCTACCTGATTGACTGGTAAATGACAAGCAACTTTACTAATTCACCGTGCAGTGGTGGCGTTAGAGAATCAACTTCTCTTTGCCATCCCATAGACAGCAGCATCTTTCCCAAAATAAATCAAAATAATAAAAAGTGCGGCTGCCAACTAGGGCTTGGGATAGGTCCCAAGCGTGGCAAATATGCCTCCCGATGAGATAATCTACGGGTATGCCTATGTTCAGCTGTGGACTCTTAATAGACTGCGGTGAATAATGATCAAAGGCTACCACTGCGAGGGATTCGGCAGTGCGCTAACTAACTCTCCTGACCGCCGAGCCGTGGTGAATATGGACGCATTGATGGAAAGACCTATTTTCAACAGCAGATTTAAAGAGCAATTGATATTAATATTTTGCTGTGGTCACCAATCCTAGCATGGCAAAGTTTAGTGGCAGCGTATTCTTTAACTTTAAGTGAAATCATATACATACAGATATCTGAATAAAGGAAAACGACCTTGATTAAAATATGTTTAACGTTCTATTAAAAAAAAATACTCTCATATTTCGTATTTATTTTATTTCCATTTCAGAACTTATGACATAAATAAACAAAGAAACATATTTTTATGCATAAAATGGACGAATAGGATATGATTTTATTAAGAGTGCATTCATAACTACAAGCAGAGTATTGCATCATGTCCAATAAAGAAAATACAAACAAACGCCTTTCGCCTGATTCGATTGAATAAGGTGGTACTAATAAATCGGCAGTTGGTATTTTTTTTTGATGATATTGAATAATATAAGAATACACAGAGCGAAACTGTATAAAGTAGCTATTTTAATTTTATTAAGTCTAACCAATTAAAAATTTAAACCATCTATCTATGTGGTAAAACCGTCATATTATATTTTAAGTGATAGTCATACTACAGCTATATAATGGTTGTAGCACGATCGGGTCGGCTCGACCGGGGAAAAAGCACTTTATTACAGAATACCGGCGTTAAATAGCAGCGTTTCCAGTAAAAGGAATACACGTAAACGAGGATAGAGGAAGATGTCTATGCGCCATAACACCCAATTACCATCGATTGTACTTTGTGCTCGTTAGGGTCACCCTAATTCTATAAAAAAATCTACTTTAGTGTTTTAAATTTAGGCATTTTATCAAAATTTTCAAATCAAATATTTTACACCTCACTTTAAATAATTAAATTTTAAATAGTACATACTATAGAAATAAGTATTGTTTAAATTTTAAAATTGCTATCTTTTCAAATTTGGGCATCTAAAAGCGTACTAAACCTAAAACTAACAATAAACTAACGGTGACATTGTCGGCGTATCAGAGCGCGCTCGTTTATGTCTTTTGTTCTACGTCGATTACGAGGCGCCACAATGCGCCGTATTAGAACTTTTGTCTGTAGCAATCTAGCAATACGCTTTTTATCACACTTTATTATTAAAGAATTTCTTATGCACTGTTTAAAGTTTTCAGTTATTTTTTATTATACATGTTTTGATTCAAAGATCTTCGAACAGAGATTAAGAACTTAGAATTAAAGGCACTTACTGTTATAATATGATTATACACCGAAATAAAATATAGAGCATAAACATCACATAAACGGGAGCGTCCTATATGTTATAATTTTTATTTATCTGAAATCAATTACTCATTGAGATGTTGCCTCGCTTCACAAGTGGGTTAGCAACCGCAGTTTTTTTATTAATTTCGGTTGTAAACAAGAATTCTTCAACCAGTCTTATATTTTAGTTTCTTTCTGTCGCCCTTAACAACACCTACGGAACGCAAACTTATTCGAGTTAAACGGAAATAAATACAAATATTTATATTTACAGTTGACTGATTGCTGACGTTGAATAATGTATCCACATGCTGCATCCACAGCTGAACTTAAAGCTGCTATGGCGGCTTTACGCTACATTTATTTGCACATGGAATCATTGGCAGTTTATTCTTCTTCTTTATCAGCCTGCCCGCACTGGTCTCTACTAGAGGAAGAAATAGCCACGTTTCTTTACAGTGGAAGTATCAGACCTTCTAACCATACTCTCCATCACCCTTCTGGAAATTTTGCGCCGGGTCTAAACAAAATAGTTATACCGCCATTTATCGGAAGCTATATAATATCTTTCTGGTGTTTCCCAAACATTCATGAATGGGTTATGAAAAACAAAAGTTAAATTCACAATTACTATACTATGTGGTGTCTTCTACGCTGGAAATAGATAATGTTGATGAATGAGTGATGAAAAACTAAAGTTAAATTCACAATAACTACAGTATGTCGTGTGCTCCACGCATGATATTGGTGATGACGATGAATGGGTGATGTAAAACTAATAGTTAAATTCACAATTACTATAGTATGTGGTGTGCCATGCTACGACAACCTTGCCTGGCAAACGATCCCTGAACATAACTGAACGCGATGGTATGTCACCGCGGCACATCCCGTGGGAATCTACGATCCGCTACGATTGCGGAATGTTATGGTTATCACTTTTTTGTTTCGCGTTCCGTCCCATAGATTGGTGATTAATTGCTATTTTTTTAAAGAACGGCGTTTCATTAGTAATTGGACTATAACAAAGAACAAAAAAAATATGGCAATTCTTTTTATTTTTGATAAAGATGGAATCAATATTTTAAATGATTAGACAATATTTTTACAATAAATTAAATTAAATGTATATATTACTTACGAAATCTTTGGTATTATCTGGATTAAAACGTTTATTTTTACATATGTTAAAACTTTGTTAATATATTATTAATAATATTTTTTAACAAAATGTCAATTAGTCAGTCTTAACACTTCGTAATTTAAGAAAAGTCTATTTTAAAAGTTTGAAAGACCCTAAAATATGGAACCATCGATTGAATTATTACACATTATTAACGAAATAACATATGAAAAAATATCATTGTATATCAGAGTAGCTAATATGTCTTCAGAAATGAAACATTTCTATTTTTTCTGAAAAGTTCATTTTGTTCTAATATGGAATAATATCAACGTTATGCCGTTTTATACTTATGGATGTGTTAGAAGTGGTTGCTGCGGCCTCGTACCGTTTCCGCCATAACACCGTTCACGGTGGCCTCATCACTACTTCCGAATAGATAAAAACAACGAGGATGTTCATTTTAATAATTGCGTATTATAATGCAATATTTAATTCACATAATTCGTAAATTATTTATTTATTTACACGATACTAACAAAGCATTTGACATTTTGTAATAACTACACACATAATATTATAATGAAATTAATGTTGTACGATGCGCCTTTTTCCAAATTATTTAAAAAACAATAAACCACAAATAAATTGAAGTATACAAGCAATAAAATTAAATCTAAAATGTAACTTATACTGGCAATTATGCTTTCCTTTAGCTGGGCAGAACTTCCGTAATGTTCAAGAACTCACTAATTAGCTCTTGAACCACTTAATGAGACCTATCATTGGTTTGGATATTTTTAGCATATTATTTCTTATAATAAGACAATATTAATATATTATAATGTACAGTATTTGTGATGAAAGTAAAGCAATGCTATTAAAAGGGTGTAAGGGTGTAGAAAGTATTTGTGAATTTTTGTTTAAAATATCAACATTTGTCGTTTGTGGGTTGCATGTCGATTGTAGCGTTGCTAGCGAGGTTGATCAAGGTGATATTCTACAAAAAACTCATAAAAAACCTATTAACTCTATTAAACATTTATTTATTAAACATTTATTTTATTATATATTTAACTCTAATAAAAACCTATGAAACTAACAGAAATGATTATCGTTGATTTAATTCATTTTTAAAAAAATTATATTTTCGTAAACAATTGTAGAAAGTTAACTTGGCTAACCTGGCTGAGCAGACAAAAACCGGCCGCACTTGCGGCCGGTTTGTATCCAAAAAAAGTATTGAAAAAAAAATCCTTTAAAAAACAGTACTGATAATAAGGACTATTATAAAGAATTCATCCTAACATCTATATAATAAATAGTGTATACATGTGGCCTAGTGGATCTCTAAATGATAAAAGGTAAAAAGCTGTACCGTCAGGTGTCCCACAACACAATTAATTATTTAAATGATGCAGCGTCCTAGGTGTTGCTAATGCGTTACCGGCCTTTGAGGAAGACACTGAAAAACCTCATTATTGGTAGTTTTATACAGCTTTGAGTCAGTACATTAGCTTAAGTATAACGGCAAATTTCCGTTCATGGTGACGCCACCTAATGACGGCAAATTTAATGTAGAAATGCATAAGTCAGGTGTGCATAATCAGTGAAAAAGACCACGATAATGAAATTTTTATATTTTTAGGATAAATTCATAAGCACCATTAACCTCAAAATATTTTTGACCATTATAAGACAGTTTTTACAACATTAATATCTACGTAAGTAGCGGTAATCCACATCGCTAAGAATGAAAATATTATCCACAATGTCCTTTCTCGTGTGATTATAAAATGATTATGTAGTCATTTAACACGATTTCGGAATTTCATTTATTAATGTATTATTTTTTTAATTAACAAAATAAAGTTTTTTTTCTCTTTATGAAGGATAACAAACAATTGTACAATATAATCCTATTATTAAGCAATACTATATTTTAAGCTTAATAATCATACAGTCAACACGGTTATCCACACATTACTATGGGGCTTTATACATACAAGTTATCACTTCAGACGTAAAAGAATTAATAAGGGTAACGGATATAGAATAACTTATCGAATGCACGAATTGTTATTTCATATTATTAAATCTGTTACGTCCACGACGAGATGACCTATTTTTTTTTAAACGAAGTGACAACGAACCCATAGCTCACCTGATGGTAAATGGTTACTGCAGTCTATGGAGGTCTGCAGCCAACTTCACACAAATAAGGCTAAAAATGCATTGTCACTAGTCATACCTAAGGACAACAATGGAATGCTTCACCGTACTTATACTCTTTTATTCTCAAATCTCAAAAAATCAAATCACACTGATATTTTGCGACAGAAATGGGTAAGAGATTGGTAATCATATAGTAAGAGCCCTACCACCCATCATCCCTACACTTGATGGGCGTGTTGATGTTCTCAGTACCAGTCATCTCGATTCTTTGACGTTAATCCTTATAACAGCTGTAGGTTTTCATCTCATATATGTGATGGTCACACCGCCATTTATTGAAAGCCATAAGCCTATAAGCTTTCTGGAAATACCCACTCTTATAACAACGATGGTTTGATATGGAGTGATAGATTTTCTCTATGCAACAGCACTGTCAATCGTTCATCATCGTTATGATTTGAACTGAATTTAAGATTAACTAGGGTGTTGTTACTTAAGGGAAATTATTTCCAACCATGTTCCTTGTTGTGTTGTTAAACCGAATAAGGTAAATGCCATTTTTTTTTATAGAATAAGAATGACAAACAAACACACAACGCACCTGATAGTAAGTGGATGTTGTGTCCCATATACATCTACATCTATCCTCTATTAAGAATTTAAAATGCAGATGCGTTGTAACTGTATCATCAACTTTACTTGGCATGTAGTGTACTAACTGTCCGTCAGTTGTTTATCCTGAACATCATATTAAAACTGCTACCGAACTTCCATTTAACTTAAAATCCATAGACAGGAGAAGAATGGACTTAGTTTGTGTAAACCCTCAAACCAAACACGCATTTGTGAACAAATTTTACATATTTTTAGGACCCTTTCTATATAACAAGCTCAACAAGTCACTAAAGGTATATAGTCTAAGTTATAAGAACTGTAATATAAGTGTAAGGGAATTTCTAAATAAATTAAATTACGAAGACACAGAGAAGTTGTTAGAAATTCTAAAATAGTTTGTATTAATTGTAGGTAACAATTAATATTTGTTATTTTGTTATTTAGTTATTTTATTTATTATATAATATAGTTTGATTATTTAAATATCTAGTGTCCTACATTATTAAACCCATTGTTTAAGTGATGTCTGAAACACAGGTACTCAACCTTGTTCAGGCAGGTAGCTAATATTATAAACTTGACTTTTTTATTTTTGTTTTGTATATTCTACATTATTAAGCTACACTTTGTTTTAATTTTATCATAGTATGTTATTTTTGTTAGACTTATTGTTACTTTATATAATTGTAATCATATTTATTCTTGTATGTAAACATGTGTAATTGGAAATTAAATAAATATTGTTACGAGCTTGAGGTTCGTGACAAAAAAATTGCCGATAAAATTACCTAAATTAACACTTTAATTTACTTTACACAATTAAAGTTAAAACACTAATAATTTAAACACACTAATTCACTTAATTCCACTCCGAAGCTTCGCTTGTTTCGCCCAAATCAACACTGCCTCTCATCGCATCTTGCAGCGCCTAGTTATATAAATTAGCAAAGAAATATCCAGAATGTTCAAGTAAACACGCGCAAGGTACCGAGCGTTCGAGTTTCGACTAGGCGCTGTCGTTTGAGTGATTTGTGATGTCATTTTCTCAATGCTCCCCTCGCTCTCGTTCCTGACACTAGATGGCGCTAGTGTATCGTTGACTGGAGCGCGTAACACTGCCCCCTCCTAAGACATGCTCGTCCCGAGCATTATCGGCCCCATAATAACGCGCCAAGCGATTCACATGGACGATCTTAGGAGTCCCTCTTGCGCCTTTCTGTAACGGCTCCGCAATGTCAAGGGCTGTCCTATCCCGTGGTGCACCAACATTGTACAATTTCGGTGCTCCTCTACTACGTGTCCGAGGTCCCCGCTCGGCCGCACAACTTGTACATGTACGACACCAATCCTCGACATCGTCACGATAATGGACCCAGTAAAACTGTTCTCGGACCTTCAGTAGAGTTCGTTTAACTCCCAGATGGACTCTTGAACGACCATTATGGAACAACTGTAGAACATTCGGCACTTTAGCTTTAGGGACAACCATTTGCAAACGACAGCTGTCCCTTCGACCATTGTCCCATTTACGGCACAGGACTCCATCCTGAATCAGCAAGTTGTCCCATTGGGCCCAATAGCTTTTCGTGGTTGAACTCATCGCTGAGACGTCCCTCCACTTAGGCTTGGTAGCACGGGCCTTCATCCATCCCAGAATCGGCTTGATGTCCGGATCTTCCTGCTGTGCATGTCGTAGGCTGTCTTTCCACCCGTTGCTGAGGTGGTCTGTCCTGAGTATCCTCACGGATACCACTTCCTTACTCTCTTGCCTACTACAATGGTTGCAATCTTCAGGACAAGGTCTTCTTGTCAATGCATCTGCGTTGCCGTGAGATTTCCCGCTGCAGTGTCTGATAGTAAAGTCGTATTCCTGCTGCTGCTGGGCGGTGCTGTTAGCCGCACTTCCTTTCTGAGACCGTTCACCTTCCCTTCCTAGGGTGTGCTTAGGGCAGCTGGACCGAAGATGGCCCCTTTCCCCACAGCCATAGCACCTAGGGCTGTATCTTTTATTGTGGTCGCGAACCGTAACTGCTGTAACCTCCCTAGCGTGAGGTGAACGATGATCCTGTCGCCGCCAGGCAGTGTCGTTAGCTACACTACCCTCTCGAGATCGATCAACTCTCCTTTCCACGGTTCGCTTAGGGCAGCTGATTCGAAGATGGCCCTTTTCCCCACAGCCATAGCACCTTGGGCTGTATCCTTTGTTATGGTAGCGAACTGTAGCTGCTGCAACCTCCCTGACGCGATGGGAACGATGATCCTGCCGCACGGCTTCCACTTCCAGTGCATGGGCCAAGGCGTCCTTAAGCGTATCGTGGTGCCCGAGCCTCACAGCAGCTCTGACTTCCAGGTCGCGGATGCCGTCGATGAATGTCTGCACCAGGTTCCCTTCAATGAGTGCAGGTACAGACCGGTATGCTTTTCGCACCAGCTTCTCCACTTCTAGAGCCCACTGCTGCAGGTTTTCGTTGATGCGCTGCACACGATCTTTAAGCTGCGCACGAAAGACGTATTCCAGGTGAGCGTCGCCATATCTCGCCTCCAATGCCTCAAGGAGTTGCTCATAAGTCACTTCCTCACCGAGAGCTTCCAGAACTGTTAAGGCCTGGTCACGCAGGCCTAGTGTGAGAGCAGTCATGGCCTGATTTTTATTCCAGCCGTTCGCCTTCATAACAGCCTCGAACTGGATTTTGTAGGCTGACCAGGAAGAAGTCCCGTCGAACGGTGGCACTTTGAACCCACGTAGCGAAGGTGTAGTAGCTACTACGGGAGCTGTAGTTCCCTCCCCAAGTTTGAGTTCATCAAGTGATTTCCTCATGTCAGCCATTACGTTGTCAACCCGATTGTTCACTTGGTCAATTCGGGTTTCAGCTTCCGACAGGCGGTTTTCATGTTGAGCAACCTTATCCTTCACCTCCCTTATCTCTTTCCCGAAGGTAGCGTGAAGGTCCTTCATGAGAAGCATCTGTTCCTCCTGTCGGCGGGCCTGTTCCTCTTGTCCGCTCTGCAGCTGCTCTTTCAACTGACGGAGCTGTTCCGCCTGCTGACGAACCTGTTCATCCTGTCCACCCCGCAGCTGCTCCTCCAACCGACGGACCTGTTCCTCCTGTCGGCGAGCCTGTTCCGCCTGCTGATCTGCTAACCGACGGGCCTGTTCATCCTGTCTGCTCTGCAGCTGCTGCAGCATCACCATCAGGGCACCTAAGTCAGGTGCTGCAGATGTAGGAGCTACCGACGGGCCTGCAGCCGGTGGCTGGCCCTCCGACGTCTGCGGCGTTGCACCACCAAATCTTCGTTGGTCCGACTCCTGCTGGCGTTGACTTCGGGTACGGACACCCTCCGTGTCCTCCTTAGGTAAAATCGGCATGATTTTATCCCACTTCTGACACCAATTGTTACGAGCTTAGGGTTCGTGACAATAAAAATTGCCGATAAAATTACCTAAATTAACACTTTAATTTACTTTACACAATTAAAGTTAAAACACTAATAATTTAAACACACTAATTC
This sequence comes from Parnassius apollo, assembly GCA_907164705.1. Lineage (NCBI taxonomy): Eukaryota > Metazoa > Arthropoda > Insecta > Lepidoptera > Papilionidae > Parnassius > Parnassius apollo. The sequence continues at coordinate 5,064,545 of CAJQZP010000209.1, forward strand.
ACTTAATTCCACTCCGAAGCTTCGCTTGTTTCGCCCAAATCAACACTGCCTCTCGATCGCATCTTGCAGCGCCTAGTATATAAATTAGCAAAGAAATATCCAGAATGTTCAAGTAAACACGCGCAAGGTACCGAGCGTTCGAGTTTCGACTAGGCGCTGTCGTTTGAGTGATTTGTGATGTCATTTTCTCAATGCTCCCCTCGCTCTCGTTCCTGACACTAGATGGCGCTAGTGTATCGTTGACTGGAGCGCGTAACAATATTTATTATTATTATTATATTAACTTCTAAGGACTGAGATTGTATGTCTCTTTTCCTATGAAAAGGATATTCGATTTTCTATACCACCGTACCAAACGCTATTTCAAGCTGTTATTTTGTTACAGCGTGGTCCTTCCTCAGTCAAACAGTTCCATTTGTGCTACAACCATAATATAGCCGCTGTACCATGTATTAAAATCGATTTATACAAAATTAGAGAAGTGACGAAGAGCGCTGTACATGTGATGTAATTATGTGATCGTCAAGTTTAGTAGCCTCGGCAAAGTAGTCTACTTTGGATGTCCAGCAGTTTATATGTCTACCCGTGAATGTATACATATAATAACAACAAATACATACGCTAATGATAGTCAAAATTATGACATGTATTTTGAAGTACCTTCTTATTGTATTTGGCAGCGTAATAATATTGCCATCACTCCATTTAGTACTGTGAGTGTCGTAGTAGGCAACTGTGGGAAATTCTAGATGGTCCCATAGTCACTAATAGATGTTGGTAATCATCTCGAATATGCCAAAAGTAAAATATAATTGAGACCTGCGACAGCAGAAGCAGCGTCAAAGGTACGAGATGTTTGGTGATGCGTAACTTTTAGTACTGATCGCCAATCGCCTGGCGATTACTCCAAATCCTCCATTTGGACTAAACATGGGTATTTAACAATAAAATTCCCGAAATTACGTTTTGCCTGCTATAATTATCATAGTCATAGTCATTGATCTAACTATGTTTTCAGACTTGTAGTATTGTAAAAATAACAACCAGTAGTTCTACAGCCTTGCCTACTTGCCTAAGTATTCTACAATAAAACATATACCAATCCCTTACTCCGTAATATTATAAAAGCCCTCCTTGATTATGTACCTTCCAAGTTTAATAAATTACGCAATTATTAAGCGTTCCTATAAATTGTCGTTTGTTAATTGATTTAAATGCCTATTAACTTTTACTATCCACGAGTGAGTTTCCCAAATAATTTTATCAATTAAACGCCTTGCTCGATCACCTGCGAGGGTGAAGTGATCAGTCGGTGAGCGGCACGCGGAACGCACCGTTAGCACTGCGACACGCTACGTCTTGTGTGACAACACGGTGATTATCTTTTGAGATGGATAAGCTGAATAATTTCACTGAAGGTGTTTTTTTAGAAACTCGTATGATAATATTCGTGGTCGCTTCGTAGAAATCTATCTCCATGATTCACGTAGTGAGAGGTCGTAAGATGAAAGTACATTTAAAATTTCCCAGATTGTCCCAGAAAATATACAATCTCTATCACCGATTTTATACAAAAAAAAAGAGTTTTATTATATAAATTAATATTGGTGATGCTCCTAAGAGGTGATTGCTTCCAAGATGTTTCATTAAAGAATTTTGTAACATTTTGTGAACAACCTATTTTATTTATATGTTATTATGGAAAAAAATCGCAGGGCTTTTTTGCTGATTGTTCCAAGTCAGAAGATTTTTTTCCGCAATTTCCGCAAATAGGCAATAGTGTAAGCGGATTTTTCTCAAACTACGGCTGAACTAGTGTTGCCTTCTGATGTGTCAAAATAATATTAGATCATTTGTGACAAATCGGTGAAATAAAGAAGCCTGACAAAATGGTACCTCACGAACTGAGTAACGTATAGACAAGCTTACGTCCAAGCTTGCGTCGTATTGCTGAATCGGCGTCGAAAGGAGAGAATTTTGAGTCGAATTGTTACCTGTTATAAGAAGAGCGATATTTTAGGATAATCACAAGCATTCGTGACAGTGATTAGATCCAAGTGCCGAAGCCAAACAGGGAGCCGAAACAAAAGATTAAGCAAAAGAAACTTATGTCCAGAGCAGAGAAAAAACCAAGGAATCTACTGAATATAGCTTAATGAAACAATTTCAAAAAATGAAGAAAGGTATAACATTTCTTAAATATACTTATAAATCATTTAATTTTGGAATTCTAAGCCTTAGTTTCACTTAAATAGCCACAGGCCTCCTCGTTTTACTGAAAGGATTTCTGTATTTTTTTTTTTCAATTTTGTTTTATATTAATAAAAATGAAATAGCTATCATCTTATGAATAAAACGGTAGCACACTTTGTAATCTTGGTCATGTTTATAAACACGAACATATTTTACAAATATACGAATAAATTTTTTACAAACATTAATAAACTAAAAGTTTTTAGCCATTACTGAAAACAATATAATTAGTTCATTTTTACTTTTTAAATTGAGATACAAAACAGATAACTAGATATATTATAATTCTTATTTTATTTCTTTCTACCGTTTTAAAACTTCATAAAATGTGTAAAACTGTTTATTGTATAATTTCGTTTGTATTAAAATGCGCTTACACTTTAAAAGTTTTTACTATCAGAACCAAAGCTGAAAACCGTATTTGAATTTTAGTCAGCTTTGGTTAAAAAATCCGAAAATTTTCGGAAGTTAAAAATAATCAACGCCGTTTTTTTCCACTGAAGCGTAGAGGGGTCACAGAACTAGTACAAACATAATTTGGAATTGAAACTTCATACCGATCAATTAATGACCAAAACGTCATATTTACTTAATTTTTATTTAAATTATTTAATTTACTTTACATTTCAATTACATTTTTTTTATATATACATATTTCTGTTATTCTAAATACTTATGGGATGTTTGTGCCATCAACAGTATATCGTGAACTTTTGTACATTGCTTTTGTATATTATAAAGCTCATAATATTATAATATTATGATAAATTTATGAAAAACAGATTTATTATCTATATTTCTATAGTACTCAAATAAACTTTGATAAATTAATTTCTCAACAATATTAATACAGTTTTAAAATACCAGTCTTAAGTTTCTGTACAGCTAGATCTAACTGAAAACTCTTGCATGCCAGGTGAACGTTAAAAAAAGAACGACTCCGCACACCACTTACCTCACATTTAGCACCATTTTGCATAAACGATACACTAAGCGGTTGACACTTATACAGCAAATGTCATATAATAACGCACGCACGCACTACACTGCAACTAGAACCCCTTTTTGTTTAATGCCACTTTATACAGTGTACACGGGTAAGACCGCGAAATACTTGCGTGATTTTGCGTGGTGCTGCGTGATACGGAGCACGCGTCTCCGAGGACGGTCGGTGTTAAAATAGTTGCCGAAGCGATTGCAGCCTCCGTGCCTCCTCGGCCGCGCACTGTTCACCGCTAGTACCGGCAGTGGTTGGAAAGGTGTCTTAATAATGGCTTCCTAAAAAAATTTTCACTAGACGCTGGCATAAAAATATGAAAGACTTTAATTCACTACCTAAGTATACCATTTAACTTTAAGTTCAAAGAAAGAATGTAAAGTATATTACTGTCTAGTGCAAATTGGATTCTAGTTTCGTTTTTACTTATTAACAATCGAGACAATTTACAGCGTAGTAATACAATTCGATTTGGAACCACTAAATCATATTTGAAAAGATTTCCTGATTGACTATTATTTTCATTTTACGTGAAAAGATTTGTGTGGGACTGTTTTCATTTTAAAACCTGTAAATTATGTAAGTTATGATGTGTTCTTTACAATAATAACGTAAGAGCAGGTGCCGTTCCGGTCAAATAGTTTAAAATATTGTTCGACCGCTGACACCGGAAAGCAATTACCCTGATAGTGAATCATTACGACAGTTATTTTAGGAACATGCTACAGCTGTATTATAGATGCAGCACGAATGGATGGAAAATGATCCCGCTCTTATAGATATCAAGTGTAAAATAGCAGCACCGAACCATTGCAGCATTGCTGGTATGGCTCGTATGGCATGTTAAGAAAACCGGAGACCCTGACATCGATTCAATCCATCTTGGCACTAGAGGCGATAGTACTTCAGCTTTTTGATACATATTTTAAGATATATATTTATATATCTATATAAATATGTATCTTAATATATATCTACGCATATTTCTTATCTATATATTTTATATAGATAAGAAATATGCTTAGATATATATTTTTACAGGTTAAGGTGACAAACGAGCACACAGTCAGTGGTAAGTCGTTATTGCGGCCCATAGACTCTCGACTGCAAAATGCAGATGCGTTGTCACCCGTAAGGACTAAGAAGAGTGCCTCGTTTACAGTAAAAAGTGTCTCCGGTTCTCTACACTCACCATACGAAACACAGCAGCATTAAGCTACTATTTTATGCTGGTATTCTGTGAGAGCGTGGTCCTTCCCCGGTCGAGCCGACCCATTCGTGGTACAACTATGCCACTAATATAACTGCAGCATGGCTCTACCACGTATAATGGAAGTAAAGGAGGCGAGAAAGGTGTGTCAGTAGTCTCTGCCTACCCCTGTGGGTGACAGGCGTAAGTACGTATGATATATGATATGATTCGTTTGATAAGTTGTAAACTTGTTTGTCGCCAGTCTTTACTTATATATATAAAATATATATATATATAAATTACACTCTTGGAGCACATTTAAAACTACCTATATAACTGTGCTTTATGTTTGTAGAACGTGTCGGCATGAATGGGCAAGAACCAGAATACCAGCATAAAGGAGGAGCTTAATACTGCTGTGTCGTATAGTGAGTGTTGAGGACCAAAGACTTTTTTTACTGTAAATAAGGGGTTTCATCTTAGTCCTCAGGGGTGATAACGCATCTGCATTTTGATTCCTAACCGAGAAATATATCTTTGGACCACAGTATCCACTTACTATCAGATGTTATTCTATAAAGAAAACTTTTAATAACAGTATTTTTTTTAATATACTAGCAATGGTAAGCTTAAAATGCTTGTGTTAGGAATGTTTTGCGACAGTCGTGTAATCGCAGATTCCAATCCACGACCATTTGAGTTCGTGATCCACATTAAACTACTGTCGCTTAAATTCCATTTTTCAATCAATTAACATATTTTAAAGGTTATGTATCTATAAAATAAGGTTTGGTGGCGGCGACAACATTGGGTCGTTTTTAGCATCAAAAAGCTTGTTTTCAGAGCGTTATACAGCTGCAAAAGTATTGAATAACGTCCTAAATTTTGATTGGACAAGCTTTTTAAATAATTATAGTAACTATTTATATATTATGCATATCAAGGTTGCCAGAATTTAATTTACAAGAAATAACTTTTTCAATGACTATAATTTATAAACTTGTTTCATATTAATACTTTTATTATTAATTTGGCGACAGAGACTTATTGTTAATTTTGCTATCAGCGTCCACATGCACGTGTCATTTAATAAAAGATAAACAAGAGACGTTCCATCCGCAACAACAGGTTGAAGCCAACGATAAGAGACGTCACGGTCACTACACCGATTGTTATCTTCATTGGTCTGAAACAAAACCACACCATTACGGATCGATGTAATTGTTTTTTTTTTTCAGTCATTTATTTACATAATATTATAATATTATACAATGTTTATTACCATGACTGCCTCTCTGTCGTAAACGCGATTACTGAACATGAGAACCCGGATTCGAACCCCGGATAAGGCAAAAATCAGTTATTGGCTTTTTCTGTCAACAAATTCTCAGTAGTAGCCTGGAGTCAGGAAGTTAACGGTGTTTCCCCCCCGTGCCTCTGAAAGCACATAAAGCTGTTGGTCCTGCGCCTGATCTCTCTCCGGTCTTGTCGAATTACCGTCCCATCGGACTATGAGAGGATAGAAATAGAGAGTGCTCCTGTGCTTGCGCATACACTTGGGCACTATAATCCTGTCCTACGCCGATGGCTAGTCTCTGTTGAGACTGGCCGTCGTGACCGACATTCGGTCACGAGCACATTATTATTATTATTATTTATTACCATAATGAGAGAAAAAAACTAAAACTAAAAACTTAAATTATCATACAGTCCTACTCCCCGCGGTATAGTTCCAAGAACGTTAAATGTGTTCCTCGCTGAATAACTATATACTTTGCCTCTGGGCGAGAAATTGTTACCATATGATATGGATAATTAAAGCTAACAGTGAAAAGAAAATCCAACATCCTATTTGGTCACATATACAATATAAGCGACTGAAAATATTATATAACAGATTGCTGCATGTTGGTGCCTTAAAAGAATCCATCATCTTATATCGTTCTTCTGGTACGTAAATTCGAATCGACTATAAGACATATCCGAAAGATTCCGTGTCTTTCGAAAGATGAAAATGTAAGCGTCTAGTTTACACCATACATACTCGTAATATACCCAGACTGACGACGGAGAGCAGATTCTAAGGTGCGAGATATCTGCTACTGCGATCCTCAGTTCATCAGCCAAGCATAACAATTAAAACAATCCGCCTTATAATTGGAGAAGCCTATACACAGCAGTGGATTTTTACGGCCTTATGAAGAAGAAGATGTTAAGAAAGTATGAGGTAGAGCTCCTATTCTGGCTATAAGTCCGCCTGGTTAAGTTCCATTCCTTCCTTATACCTTTATATTTTTACCACTAAGCAGCATTGCACTCTCTATTCTATTTGATATCTCTCATCTGTTCCGTGCACAGTTTTATGTGTCAAAACTAGAACGGATTCTCATTTTTAGTCTATTCTGCTTGACAGATAAAAGAAGGCATCCTCAGAGGTGACCAAAACATGGTGAGCCTTCTTTGTTTAATGTTCGCTACCGGTGTCAATAGACTGTAGAATCTACTTACTACTATGTTATACTATTAGATTGTTTGTCTTGTTGATCTATTAGAAAAAAAGAGACAAGCAAAGAAAATGATAAATTAGATCGCAACATTATATTCTTTATCTTTTTGATTCTTGAAATTTGTGTGCTCACTTATCACCCATATTCTACAAAGAAAAACGCTTCGAAGTTCGATGACCCGAAATTGTAAATAACAATTGTAAGTGCTTAGTTATTAGATATACTCATCCTTTACATCCTTGTTCGTATCTCTCCCCACTATAAAAATTTCATAATCAGTTCGCTATTAGGCCACTATAAGCTTCTTCTATTGCTCTATTATCCACTATAAGCTTATTCTAGTGCATCAGCAATTCTTGGCATTCTTAGCGATCGCATCGTTGCGGCGGCTGTCCGGTCTTTGTATTTAATAGACGACGTAATAAAAAAACACAAGCGAAGGCATGAAGTCTACAATATTTATTGGCATCAGGCCCTTAGTCGCCAACTACTAGAACATTTACTCTTACATACCATCCCATCGGACTATGAATTGTTATTTACAATTTAAATTGCTGATTTACCACCGGCTCGTCAGTAAAGTCCTTTCCCTGGATTAATAAAAAAAAGTCGAAGACAATTGAAGTCCGCCAAACCAACACGCATTGGTGGCAGAGCAGCAGACACTTCCTTGCCTTAAATCCCTATCAAATATGAGAAGAAATCCATGCCTAGCTTTTGGACGTATATAGAACACTAAATTTTACAATTTTACAATTGAATTCAATGCAATGTTAATATACCGGTAAAAGATATTGCTCCCAATCTACATCATAATTTTCCTAGACTACTTAAAATTACTCGAACTCACCCATCAGCATTATGGAAGTACAATGCACTGCGCAATGTGTAATATACCAGTTGCATGTAACAGTAGATGAGGTAATACAGCGCAAGAGCCGTCGCTGTGATGGAGAGCTGCACCAACTGCACCAGCTCCTTGAGTACACGCCACGACTTTCTGTTCACCTGCTCAGACAGAAATATATCAGTCAAATACGCTGTTAAAATACAGAAAGCATTTTTTTACTATAGGCAACGTGAGCATCTAAAATTGTTAGTTTTTTAGTACTTATTATAAAAGGAAAAAATTAAACTTCTGACATTCGAAAGGTAAGGTGCCAGAAATGTTCCGAAAATAAAACATGTGTATCGTTGACGTTTAAACGTTTGACGTTTTTTTTCTATACAAAACGCATGAACCCTTGAGTGTTGGAATATGTAGTTGAATTTCGCCCACAAACGACATTAGTTTACGTAGGAGAGGTTCAAGGAACATTAACATACACTATTAAAATGAAATTTGACCCAAAACATTATTAAATATGTTAAAAATAAATTAGCAAAGTTCTGCGTAACCTAGTTACTTTGAAGAGAACAGAGTCTACTTCACCTACGGATGCTTCGTTTATAGGCGAAACACGTGTCGTGTATCGACGTTGGTGTGTCTGTCCTAGTGTAGTAGTGGTAGGAGTAGTGGTGCGGGGGTTCGTGGTGACAGAGATAGTGCACGCAACTGAGCGAGGGCGGAAAGTGCACTTCAAACTAGATTACATCATTGTATTGTATTACGCGGATCTTACCTAATAAATTTTTAGTATCTTTAATATAGATTTCCTCAAAGTAACATCTGATTTTATTAATTAACCAAAAATAAAACCTGTTTCTCTGTCAGTCGGGTAAAAACGGCGATAAGGAACAAGATTATTAAGTTCTCGAAACATACATTAAAATAATGGACGTGTACGTCTTCGATAATTTCATATTAATTAGATTACTCCATAGAATAATTATTCGATGGAAGTTTAACTTTAGATATTTTCTAAGTTCTTCAAGGAAATATATAAGTATTATACAGTTTTGGATTGCTCAGGATCTCTTGTTTACAAGTAGGTACGTTATGTTTTTATAAGATTTTTTTGCTTGACTTTTAAGTGTCATAAAGAAATTTTTCGTTTTTTTTGATTTTGAAATTTAGGTTTTCTTGTAGCTGATAGCTTCCAATGTCGGTTTAATGACATTTTTAGATTCATTAACTATACAGTTATACAAGAAAGTAAAATAAACCTCCGTCATTACCACGGCATTACGAACAGAAATTTATCTTGTTATTTGCACTTATTTATGACATTTGTGGATACAACAAAGTACTTTTTATTTTTTAACAAGTAATCACAAAATATCATGAGTATATTTTTTTGTGTTTATCATTTTAACCACATGTATGATATGATACAAATGATTTGGCATATTTCTTATTTGTTGTGATAATTACTAGAATTATTTTAATCATTTTTTTATTTAATTTTTGTATGAAATTTTTCAAATTGTAGTTTTGTCATGTTTTTACTAAATAAATTAAGTTTTTAGGTGGTGATGCTTTAATTATCTAATAGTATAAGTATTCAGAAATACGTACACGAAATTTCAATTCAAAACGTCCAGAAACAAAAAAGTTATAGATTTCTGGGATGGAACGCACTGTTGGGTCCCATAGTGCGCCCGCCAAGCGTTGCGACTATGAAAAATATCCCTCATAATATATGTAGGTCAATCTCTAGGGAGGCCTATGTTAGGTTGTGGGATTTTGACTGGCTTTGGTGATGTTATGGTGGTGATGTGAGTATGTACGTGAAAAATGTAAAAGATAACTTAACATGTAACAGTCGGAATAACCTAATGAATTACGGAACGCAAACAAAGAATACTTGGATTTGACCTAGAAAGATAACATCGCGTTAAATGAGCATTAAAGAACGACTTTGAAGTCCAAACCTCTTCGAACAAGGTCCTATATTAAATTTAAATAAATGTTAATAATTTTTATTGTAATTTAATATCGTAATAAGTTGCATCAATCAATCAAATTAAATAATACGGATAAAGTTTTAGAGCAATAAAGTAATAGCTTATCTAATCCCACGTCATCGCTGGACCCGTTTCTCATTTGACGTTTCTCTAATATTAATAGACCGACTTAGAATACCCTTTAAATATTTTTAATTGCTTAAACATGCCAGTTCTTACTAAAATTATGGTAGGGGAAAACGGGGCTAAAAGTCCCCGGGGTAAATTGTTCCGATTGAAATAGCCCCGTGAGAAAAAGGAATTAAACTATGTACTCGTAGTAAATTCGTCGTATAATTGAACGATGCAGCGCACCGACGGCAGCTATCTTAATTTGCCCAGTGGCATACGGAACAATAAGTCCGTACGTCACTGATCCATGTAAATAAATATTTTCAATTTTAATATTTATGGTCAGTCTCACAAATTTTTATAAGTAACTGTTAATTATTTAGTGTTTTTATACAAAAATATATCGAGTATCTTGATATACTACGATAAAATCGCCATGTTTCGTAACCTAAGCTATGATTATTTTAAAAGAAAGGGATCAGTTTCAGGGAACAGTCGATGAGTTTGATCGATGCAGCAAGGAATATGAGGAATCCCTCAGATTTATTGTTGCATTGCAGTTACAGTTGAATGAGGCTAATTGTGCAATTAAAACAATACATAGATAACGTCCCAAACTCAGTCTGTTCAATGAGCTCATAGAATATGAATCATGTAAAACATTGCAACACTCCACAACAATCGATTTTACTGGTGATGATTTTTGCACATCAAGAACAGCAGAAAGAATGGCTCGCAGTAGAAGAAAATTCAAGAAATACATAAAAATTAATAAATACGTTAGGAAAGTGCAAATGTTAATTAAAACTAAAATTAATATAAAAAATATATAAATGTATGTAAGGAAAACCAAGAACTAATTAATAAAATAAAATTATATACAATTGAGGTGGATAATGCGAAAAACTGTTATGAGTGAGTTTTATTACATAAAACTCCCTACAAATTATATGAAATAAATATGCATGCGCTCAGGATGAGATCAAAGAACACATATTGGCCATGAATGATCTAGTTAAGTCGTGTAATGTAATGAGGAGCGCTTTGACTCCTTAGTAAAACATCAGAGTGAGTACCAGCGCTCCATATCATGTTCACCGGGGACAATATTATGTGTAAATAATAATGTAAATAGTAATTGCTCCTTATTTTCACCAACACTCTATGACAGTGCCATGAAAAAGAATAAAACCTAAAAAGTAATTTAAATATTAACCATAAATTTATCACCTATAGTATAGTAAATAATTATTGCATGCCCGGAGCATCCAATATTTTAAATAAGAAATTTTTGACTAGAAGTAGGTATTAGCTATCCAATTATAATTTAAAACAGATAGCAAATCTTATTATTTATATATTAACTCAGCCAAGGACGTGGCTACCCAGACATCTGCTCCTATTGAATAGCGTAATGTTTTGTCATGCAATTTGGAATCTGTTCCAAATATATTATAAAATGAGACAATAGAGGTAATATCTAGCAATTATAATAATTAAGAATGTAGTTTTACAAATACTTAATAATTGTAATTGTATGACTCCACAAAATAATAACAAAAATTGTTTACATCCGGTACCTGAAAATATACAAGGCATGACAGGCAAAGAGAGCTGTTCTTAAATAGCAACAATATTCACATTTTATGCATTACTGAATATTGGTTAAAAGCTTATAACTTAATATTTAACTTCAATAATCACCAGGTGATCAGTTCTTTTAATAGACACGGTTTTAAGAGGTTGCTCCTTAATATTACCTAGTAAATTGTTATCATGTAAAGAACGTAAGGATATTTTGAGCCTATCTATTGAACGAATTGTAGAAATGACATATGTTGAGTTTGAGCGCCTCATTGTTGTCTACCGACTCTCATGTTCTTTAAATGATACTTTGACAAAATTATGGAGGAAGTTTTTGTTAAGCTTTATAACCATAATAAAACTGTACTAATATGTGGAGTGTTTTTTTAATTTATTTTTGGAGCCAACACGTATTGCTGAATCTAGTGCAACATTTATAGATAACATTTTAACAAATGTTAAGCCGTTGCATACATTTATAATTCAAAAATTGAGTTCTTTCATTCATTCTTTCATTCAGATCATTGTGGACAGTTAGTTTCGTTACCTTACGTTCACAAAAACAAGTAGTTGAGAAAGTTGTGTTTGTTCTAATAAATGCACGTCGTTCGGAGAAGTTTAGAAGTAACATAGTGAAAAAACTTCCTTTACTTTCATATCAAAATAATCCAGATCTTTTATGGAACATTATTTAAGCTTATTTACATAAGAGCATAAAAAAGCTACATGAACTTTACCATGCAAGATCATATAATACTAGCGTCGAACTTAGAGAATATGTAAAAAATATTCAAAAATATTTAATAGAGTGTGCTCCATGTCTTTGTGTAAGCTAAGTCTTTTTATCTGAGCAACAAAATTAAGACGACTTCTAATAAAATTTAAATGACATGGAGTATAATTAATAGTGAAACTGGTAATGTCAACACTCGCAATTCAAACCTCGAGTTAAGTTTTAACAACAAATTAACTAAACCTGTTTAGGACGTTGCAATGGTTTTTGAAAAGTATTTCCTGATATTCCGATCTTAACCACTAATTCACTGAAAACCGTCGCCGAATTATCACTTAAAAATGTAAATGCGTTTACGAAGAATTTTACATTTCATAAAGTATCATCAAAAGATATTGTAAAATATTTTAATACTATTGATATTAAGAAAACCGCAGATCTGTGGGGACTTCCGTTAAAGTTATTGCGTCTATAATAGATACAATTGCACTTCAACTATCTATTATTTTTAATACCAGTATTGAATCTGGTGTGTTTTCTGATTTAATAAAGTTATATAGTAAAGTAATACCTAGTAGTACATTGGACCCCGCCAATTTCAGACCTATTTCTGTATCACCAAAACTTTTGAAAAAATTATTCTTGATCAAATGTAATTTTTTTTAATGTAAATAATTTACTTCTACACAAACGCGGTATAAACTACTACATTCAGCATTCAGTTTCGAAAGGGATTGCTCGACAACTGATGCTGGTGTTGAGCTGATTAAATATATCTTCAATACGTGGGAAAATTCTATCACAGGATGCTTCTTTAGGTGTATCCTGTGACCTATCCAAGACCTTTGATTTTGTTCACTATGAAACATTAATCAGGAAACTTCAACACTACTGTGTAAGAAGTGATGCTCTTAAATTAATTATTTCATATTTAAGTAACAGAACGCAAAAAGTTTTCTTTAATAGCAGAGTTTTTCCGGGTCGATGATACAAATGCGCGTGCCTCGGGGCTCAATACTCGGCCCGTTTCTCTTTCTTGTATATATTAATGACTTTATTACCTTACATAGTTACCTCACATTTGCTGAAGATACTTCGTTATATTTTAATAATTGTCGTTTTAATTTGAAACTTAAGAAGTAAGTAATCATCATCACCATCATCATCCTTTCACACATCCACTACTGAACATAGGCCACCCTCAAGGAACGCGACAAAGCACGATCCTGAGCCACCTGCATCCATCGACTTTCTTACCAGGTTATCTCTCCATCTATTGGGGGTTCGCCCTACACTTCGCCTACCGGTACGAGGCCGCCACTCGAGAACTTTTTTCCCCATCGGTTGTTAGTTCTTCGAGCTGTATGGCCGGCGCATTGCCTTTTCAGCTTATTAATCCAATGGGCTATGTCAGTCACTCTGGTTCTACTTTGGTATCCCCTCTCCATAGCGACTTTGAGCGTCCTAATACGGCCAGCAGTGAAGGAACACGTCTCTTTCATGTTAATTGTCTGCATTTTAATGGCACTAAAACTAAATGTATGAAATTCATAACTCCAAATGTTATACCTCTAAATACCAATGTAACTTGAAATGGGAAGGAGTTGAGTCTTGTCTATACCACCATTTTTCTTGGAATCACACTAGACACGAAGCCTCAATGAGGCTCACGTATATCAAAACTAGCAAGCAGATTTATTTCTGCAGCATTTGTGGTAGATAAGATTAGAAATCTTGCCAGTATAACAGTTAGTTTAGTTTAGCTATTTTCATAGCATAATATCGTATGGTATTTTGCTATGGAAACACGCGGCTAACACTGAAATTATATTTGTTTTACAGAGGAGGGCCATAAGAGCAATCTATAATTTAAAACCTAAAGACTCGCTCAGACAAAATTTTAAGGAAATTATTGTATAAACTTTGGCCTCTCAATACCCGAATAATGACAAGGCTAAAATCTAGACTAGAAAACGTTACGTTTGGTTATAAAAATAGATGGAAAGCATGTTCCTTTCTCCCCACAATATATACATCCTTTTTCAAAGGCACCGCCGAGAAGTGCGAAAAAGGAGAGGCGTCTTAGAAAGTCCGCAATATTAACAGACACCCGAGAAAAACAAGCCTTAGTAGAAAAGCAAATCAAAAGTGAGCACTGTAAGATGAAGAGAGGAAGAAGAGGGTGAGGGTGAAGGAAAGCAAAAGGGCACAAGAAAAGGGAAGTCTGTTAAACGACAGGTTCTTCAAACAAGCAGAGGAAGTTCTGAAGATGAAGATGACAGTTTAGGATATTATTATCTAGTCTGCTGTGAGAATTATTCTAACTCAAGTTCTGGTGAAGAATGGGTTCAGTGTCAAGAATGTAAGAACAAAGCCCATTCCATATGTAACAAATATAAAGAAGACTTTACGACTTTACGACAACATTTGTCGGAGTTGTCAATCTGATGTATCTGGTGATGTGTTTTGGTGGTGGTGACTTTTTGTTATGATTGAAACAAAGACTGAACTAATTTATCAAGTATTAGCTATTAAAGCTGTTAATTATGTGTAATAGTAAAAGCATTTTGTTTAGTTTACTGATAATTTAAGAGAAAACAAATGATTATTCGTAAGATTAGTTCTTAAAAAATTTATTAAACCAATTATTGCTGGTTTTTGTACAAATTATACCTACTTTAAATAAATCCCGTAACAACCTACCCCATCCTATTAATAACTTGCCCAAAACGGAGTGAATTGTTATTTTTTGACTTTATGTATTCTAATATTAAATTTAAAAAAAAATTTAAAACGTTACAAATGCTACAGCTATTTTTTCTTACGTAATTATTACACTAAATTAAACTTTTAGCCCCACCTCCTCCTAATTTTTATTATTATATTTACACACATTGTGAACTGTTCCATTCTATAAAATTAAAAATACAAGCGTTACGTAAAATTTTGAGCAAGCTCTCAGCCAGTGAGTTACAATGACCCTATTTATCTGTTATTATTTTAATACATTGGTGTTTACAATAATTAGCCGTTGTAAATTATATACTAAGAGTAAATAAATATTTTATAACGTTGTATTGCTTTATTATTCTCGATAAATTGGAAATATTTTTAAGCTGTTACAAATATTAACAATTAAAAAAAAAGTCATTTTCATTCTTTAAAATAACTTTCTATTAAAATACAGGGCGAAGACATTTGTTTTAGGAATGCTTGTAGCACTGAGATCAAGGTATTACACCAGTAACTCAAATGCATGATACCATCAAACAAATGAATGTCTTTTTCTAAAAAAGCTTAACTTGGACACTATTAGAACTCAGGCCGCATCCTCTGGGAACACTCAGAAAGCCCGACCACGTCACGATCGCTCTTGATCCTATCTCACCTCACGAGCCTACAAATGCCTTTACCGCTTATAACAAGTCAGAAAATAAACATATTCACCTACTATATATTTGTAAAATAATATATGCAAATTACAATTTATTGTAAGTACAATACTGCCTTTTCTTGTTAAATATTATATATCCATCTAATATATTACATTTAATATCAATATATACTTAATTTACCAATAGTCTGTAACTATTTGTTATTGGTATTTTTAACAATTTTTATTTACTATTAATACATTATCTTATGTATCCGCTACCCCATATCATCCCGTGGGTGTATGTGGCGGCAGAGGGAAGCAAATCAGCAGATGGGCAGCAGCACCTTCCTAATAACGACTAAAATTAAAAAAACCGCGGTTGCCAAACCGCTTGACAAGCGTGGCAACTATGGTAAGTACCTGTGGTAAGTAAATACCCCATCTATCAGGTAATCCATGGGGGGACACCGATATTTAGCAGTGGACTTTAATAGGCTGTAACGGTAACATTATCTTGAACAGGACCGATGTCGATGTGGCTTAGTCAGAATATCGGAACTGCAGGTTTAAACTGTTGTCCGGACCAAACTAGTGCAAAAAACACAGATAATTTCGTTTCGAATACTAATAATAGGGTATTTTAAGTGATAATTTTCAATAATGTTCATTCCTAACTTGTCAGATTTTTTATGGGATTAAGTACACACACCATCTGACGTAGTGGAATAGCAAGGGGCTGCACGGGGTCATATCCCCTAATGGCCCCGGGCGGCACACATGAATAGAAAATCAGCTTTCCCGCATCATGTATAAAAAATATATTACACTACGTGTTGTTTTATTAATTTATTTAATAACACACAAAGAATATAAAGACTTAATGACTTTTTAAATGATGGTAAGTGGGCATTGTCACCCAGAGAACTAAGACGTAAGGCGCCGTTACCACTAGAATTGTCTCCCGTAGAAACAGCAGTTTTATGCTGCTATTAAATGCTGGCATTCTATATGAACATGTTCCTTTACCAGACGAGCCGACCTATTCACGCTACAGCGTAGATTGATCGCCCGGGAAAAATAATACGATCCATAAATCGACATTATGCCGAGTCAATAAATGTACAATTTATTATGTAATATTTACTTGCTCTTTTGCTTTTTCGTTTGACGTGATTGCAGGTACCGAAGGGTCATCAACCTTATACTCTTCCCCACAAGATGGGAATGAAGGCTGGTGAAGAGTACAGAAGGCCGAAATACAAGTTTCCGCATGGGTTGGCTGTAATAAAAAATCTTCTCATCCTTAACCAATTTATAAAATAATATTTTTTTAGCAGTGACTATTATAGGTTATCAGACTTCAATTGCGACAAATAATTATTTAAATGTGTTTATTTAATTAGACATAAATTTATCATTTTATATATTCATAGAGAATTTTTAAAAAAATTAAGTAATGAAATACATTGAATAAAACTATTATTTACGGATTTTATCGCATTTAATTCAACTTTCATTTATTTTTAATTTATTTTTATACCCCCCAATGAATAAATACACAAACAGACGGCCCCCAGTCCCCGGCGGCCCCGCTATTCCTGGCTACGGTGGCGACCATGGTAACGGCGGGGCAGGGGGGTGCTAAGAATCTCCGGTGGAGGTTCGGTTGCCACCTACGACGACTCGACCTGGCAACATATAACGCACGCACCCTGAGGACTGACGAGAAGATACTGGAGCTGGAAGAAGAGGTAGACAAGTTGCGCTGGCATATTATTGGATTATCCGAGGTCCGAAGAGAGGGGGAGGACACGGCAATCCTCGAGTCCGGCAACTTGTTCTATCACCGGGAGGGCGACCATCTGTCCCAAGGTGGTGTCGGATTTATCGTCCACAAATCTCTCATCAACAACGTTGTAAAGATTGGGAGTGTGTCGACGAGGGTCGCGTACCTGATACTCAGAATCACCAAACGGTATTCGCTGAAGGTCATTCAGGTTTACGCACCAACCTCGGCACATCCCGATGAGGAGGTGGAGGAAATGTATGAGGATATTTCCAGAGCCATACATTCCTCCAAAACCTACTACACGGTGTTGATGGGAGACTTCAACGCAAAACTGGGCACAAGAGAAAGCGGTGAGCTGAAGGTAGGGAAATTTGGAGTAGGGCAACGGAACCGAAGGGGCCAGCAGCTGGCCGACTTTATGGAGAAAGAGGGACTCTTTATGATGAACTCTTTCTTCCAGAAGCGGCCCCACAGGAAGTGGACCTGGTCGAGCCCCGACGGTTCGACAAAAAATGAGATTGACTTCATTATGACGACCAGACGCCAACTGTTCAGTGATGTCTCAGTGATCGCAAGGGTGAAAACTGGCAGCGATCACCGAATGGTTAGAGGCACACTGAACCTAAACGTTAAGTTGGAGAGGTCTCGTCTAATGAAGTCAACGCTCCGTCCCCCTCGTGCTCTAATCCAGAATCCCGAAACCTTTCAGCTCGAGTTACGTAACCACTTCCAGTGCCTAGAAGATTGCAATGCAGTGGACGATATGAACGACAAGCTCGTGGAAACTGTCCATGCGGTCGGAGCTAAGTTCTGCAAGACCCGCCGCAGAAGAACACAAAAACTCTCCGATCACACTCTTAATCTCATGGCTGTTAGACGGGAGATGAGGCTGCAATCGTCAACAGATTTGACAGCATACAGGCAACTGAACAGACAGATCTCCAAATGCATACGGCGAGACTTACGCAACTTTAATACTTCTCGTATTAAAGAAGCGATCGAGCGGAACCAGGGCTCCAAAGTCTTTGCCAGAGATCTGTCTGCCAGAAAGAGCCAACTGTCAAGGCTGAAGACTGAGTGTGGCAACATCGTTTCCGGGACACCTGAGATTTTGAGTGAGATTGAGAGGTTCTATGGGCAGCTGTACACATCATCGTTGGAGCCACACGCAAGTGTGAGTAACGATCCAAGAGCAAGTCTTATCCGACACTATTCCGATGATATCCCGGACGTCAGTCTAAGCGAGATTAGAATGGCTCTCCAGCACCTTAAAAACGGCAGGGCCCCAGGCGAGGATGGAATTACAGCGGAGCTTCTGAAAGCGGGTAGAACACCGGTACTTGAAGTCCTTCAGAAGCTCTTCAATTCCGTCCTCCATGGTGGCACTACTCCAGAGGCGTGGAGCAGAAGTGTGGTGGTCTTGTTCTTTAAGAAAGGCGACAACGCTCTCTTAAAGAACTACAGACCGATTTCCCTTCTGAGCCGCGTCTACGTGCTGTTTTCGAGAGTCATTACGAATCGTCTCGCACGCAGACTTGACGACTTCCAGCCTCCCGAACAAGCCGGTTTCCGAAAAGGCTTCAGTACCATAGACCACATACATACCCTGCGGCAGATTGTACAGAAGACTGAAGAGTACAATCTGCCACTTTGCCTGGCGTATGTGGACTATGAGAAAGCCTTTGATTCCGTCGAAATTTGGGCGGTGCTACAGTCCCTTCAGCGGTGCCAAGTTGACTGTCGGTATATCGAAGTGCTGAAGTGTTTGTACAGTAGGGCTACGATGGCTATCCGAGTACAGAACCAGAGCTCGAAACCTATCCAACTGCAGAGAGGTGTAAGACAGGGTGACGTTATATCCCCGAAACTCTTCACCGCTGCATTGGAAGACGTTTTCAAGCTACTGGACTGGAAAGGATACGGTATTGACATCAATGGCGAGTACATCACTCACCTTCGATTTGCCGACGATATAGTCCTTATGGCAGAATCGCTGGAGGACTTAAGCACTATGCTCAATGACCTCAATAGTGCCTCCCAACGGATAGGTCTTAAGATGAACATGGACAAAACAAAGATCATGTTCAATGTCCATGTCACACCTATGCCGGTAGTTGTTGGGAGCACTATGCTCGAAGTTGTTGACGAATACGTTTACCTGGGACAAATAGTCCGACTAGGTAAGTCCAACTTCGACCGAGAGGTCAATCGACGGATTCAACTCGGCTGGGCAGCGTTCGGGAAATTACGGCATATCTTTTCGTCAGGTATACCTCAATCTCTAAAAACTAGATTGTACAACCAGTGCGTGTTGCCAGTGATGACTTACGGATCTGAGACGTGGTCCTTCACTGCTGGCCGTATGAGGACGCTTAAGCTCGCTCAGCGAGCTATGGAGAGGGCTATGCTCGGAGTTTCTCTGCGTGATAGACTCAGAAATGAGGATATCCGCAGTAAAACCAGAGTGACCGACATAGCCCAACGGATTAGTAAGCTGAAGTGGCAATGGGCCGGCCATATAGCTCGAAGAACCGATAACCGATGGGGAAGAAAGGTTCTCGAGTGGCAGCCTCGTACCGGTAGGCGTAGTATAGGGCGACCCCCCCACTAGATGGAGTGACGACCTGGTAAGACATGCAGGAAGTCGATGGATGCAGGTGGCTCAGGACCGTGCTTTGTGGCATTACTTGGGGGAGGCCTATGTTCAGCAGTGGACTTGTGAAGGGCTGTAATGATGATGATGATGATGAATTG
Source organism: Parnassius apollo (assembly GCA_907164705.1). Taxonomy (NCBI): domain Eukaryota; kingdom Metazoa; phylum Arthropoda; class Insecta; order Lepidoptera; family Papilionidae; genus Parnassius; species Parnassius apollo. The sequence goes on from CAJQZP010000209.1 coordinate 5,084,688, forward strand.
ATTTTTATTATCCCTGACGTCACGGGTGCTTTACAGCACCCGTGGTCACGGGGGGACGTCGAGTCAAAGTTGAATTAAATGCGATAAAATCCGTAAATAATAGTTTTATTCAGTGTGTAGTGTTCACGTAAATTTAAGAAATCATTAATGAAATACAATAAATAAAAGTACCTAAGTAGATAGCAGGTTCTACAATGTATACGTTTTTTGTTAAACGAGTAACTAAAGATGATGAAAACTCAACATGTTAAATTTTAGAAATTGTTATATATGCTTTCATCAATAACATTTTACGAAACATATTACGTAAAATTTAAGTTTAAATTACATAAATGATTTGTTTACTTATTAAAACGATTCTGAAATGACAATAAAAGTATAAAATACTCTATACGTTACTCCTGGCCACTAACATCGTCTTATTTCTGCGAGAGAAATAAAACAAAAACCTACCGCGCCACCTCTAGCGATTAAAACATATAATGCAGATAACCATCATCAGTGTTAAACATTTCAGGCCAGCACAGGTTTAAATTAGTTTTCCGCGTATTTGTTTCTTCTTTTAATTTTTCCTACATACATAAATTGCCCAGGAACCGGAAACGCGATTAGCTAAATTAAGAATTCATATTTATTTAATAAATATAATAAAGGCACTTTATAGAATTAGGCTAACAAACGGGCTTACAGTCTACCTAACGGAAAATGGAAGCTGTGGCCCATTGACACTTATCCTCGATTATTTAGAAAATATAAATGCGTTGATACGCCTTTAGACTAAATAGGATTGTTTTGTAAACCGAAAAACTAAAATGGGTCGCCATACTGGTCGCCGGTTCTCTATATTCACCACACGAAACACAGCAGCATCAAACTTCTATTTTACGCTAGTATTCTGTGAGAGCATGATCCTTCTCCGGTCTGGTTTATCACGTTGAATGGCTCATTATATTTTTTCTAATAATAAACTTTAAAAACTTTTTATATGCTTAAGAAATCCTATAAAAATACGTTTCAATAACTTATGTACAAATATAAACAGAAATAACAGTTGTTAACACAATAATTATCATTTCGTAGCAAAAATAAGATAGAGTGACGACCTGACGAAACATGTATATAGTCAACGGATGCACGTGGCTCAGAACCGTGTTTTTGTGAACGTAGCAACCTATGGGGGAGGCCTATGTTTGGCAGTGAACTTGTGATAGGCTTAGTGAGTAAGTAAACTAAAGTTATAACGTTTATAATACCGGTTCAGAGCTTGAGCCTGCACTAGCTGGCGTCGGAGGCGGTGGAGCAGGAAAGGAGTCAATAATTTCTCGCAACTTGTCGCTCGTCTTGATGCATCCACAACGCCTTCGCCATTTGTCAGTGGGGTCCAAATCGGCTTCATTATCTTTATTAGAGTATTTCACATAATTCTTCTGTGATTCCCATACTTTATCAACCACTAGAAAGTGAAAAGAAATAAAGTGAAGGTCCAAGTCTCACTGCTGAGCACAATGCTTCTCCCATCATCTTACCACTGTAAGTACACAATATAAATAATCATAGACTGTGAGGCATTCCATCGTAGTCCTTAAAGATGACAACGTATCTTTAGCATTCTTTGTCGAAGGCTAAAATAACCAGTAAAGTTACGGGCTGTAAGCCATTCCATCGTAGTCCGCATCTTTAACTTTATTAGCGTTAGTTACTTATTATAAAATAATATCTTTTATTTATATCACGTGCGGACAATTCTAGTACTCACGCCTTAAGAATTACTTTGTCACCTATCAGGCCAGTTTTTATTTCGAGTTATTTCTACTAGTTCTTATTGAGCCCACATTGTGGTCACTTAAACTAAATATAGGCAGGCAAAACAAGAAAGTAAGTACTTACGTAGTAGAGCCATACTGCAGTTATATTAGTACTATAGTTGTAGCACGAATGGGTCGGCTCGACCGGGGAAGGACCACGCTCTCACAGAATACCAGCGTCAAATAGTAGCTTAATGCTGCTGTGTTTAGTATGGTGAGTGTAGAGAACCGGAGACCTTTTTTACTGGAAACGAGGCATTGCACCTAAGTCCTCACGGATGACAACGCATCTGCATTTTGATTCGTAATCGTGGATAGATGTAGATGTCTATAGAACACAGCAACCACTTACCATCAGGTGGACTGTGTACTTGTTTGTCATCCTATCCTATAAAAAACCACATAGCTTAAATGAATTCCGTAAAGGTTTGAGAATTAATGAAGGTAGGTAAATATAATGACAATCTCTGCCATATTTAAGAAGAAAACTACCAACTCAAAACCAGGCATAAAATAATCCATCCAACACTAGACTCCGAAGAATCAGTTATTCGTTCAAGGGACGATGTCTCAGGAAATAATACAGGGGCAATAAATATATAATTTATTGTAAATGCATGAATAACTTTCAATTAATATTACTTGCTATTAATTTTAAGGAAAAATTATTTAGTTCTATTCAGTAATTTACTGTGAACTTTGGCCATACTTATCAAACTAAAATAAGCTTTCGTCCTCCAAGATTAGACTATAAGTAGTCAAGACCACAATTCAACTACAATACATAATCGAATTCTATTTATGACATCAAATGTTATTTATTTATAATTATCGTGTTACAAGAATAAATCTTAATTGCTACACACATTTCTTTTTAAAACCATTTAGCCTTACACTGAATTAATTATAACAATACGCACTTAACTACTAATTGATATTTCCTTACTTGGAATAGAAGATTGAAAACCAAATAAAAAAAACAAATCGTATCAATAAACGTATTAATATTGAATTTGATTTAAATGTGTATAAAGTTGCTTCATAAATTTAATGAGGATAATATAAAATTACAGCACAAAGTTCACTGAAAATGTTGAAAAAAATTACAAAAATCTTAAATGTTTATAAACAAGGTCGATAAGTTGTCATTATTAATGACGTTATTCTTAAATGACATTTTACATTTATAATATATTAAAATAATAATTACTGAAAAGTTTTTACAATTTACTTAATAAAAAGTTTATAAAAAAATAAAAAAACCAGCAACGATCATGAGCTGTGATCAGAATAGTAAGAATATCAAGGTAACGGTCATGAAATCATCGTATTATTAACGATCCTTTTTTAATTATTTTAGTGTTTTGGTAAGTGGTGATGCAGCTGACGATGGTAAAGCACATTGACTTAGCTTCGCAAAAGCCTATTCAAATGTTGGAAAATTATTCTACTCCTATGCTTATTTACGAGGAAAAAAAATGGTTTGGTTCGAATGCCGATAGGAAAAGGGTGGAGCCTGGCCAAGTGTCAGTGTGTGCTGCCAGTGATGACAATAAGTCCATAAGATCTAAAACGTGGTCCTTCACTGCTGGCCGCATGATAAAGCTCAAGGTCACTCAGCGAGCTATTAAGAAGGCTAAGCTCGGGGTTTCTCTGCATTATTTTGAATTAAAAATGAGGAAATTCGTAGTAAGTAAGCTGAAGTGGTAAATGGGGCGACCATATATCTCGAAGAGCCGACAATCGATGGAAAAGAAAGGTTCTTGAGTAGCAACCTCATAACCGTAGACAAGATGTAAGGTGTACCCCAACTAAATGGAGTGACAACCTTGTAAAAAATGCAGGAGGTCGATGGATGCAGGAGGCTCACAACCGTGCTTTAGGGCATTCCTTGAGGCAGGCCTATAATTATGAAATGATGATGATGGCCAAGTGTCAGGTTGTACGATGGTAGACTGAAAGGGAGAAATTAAGTTATGCAATATCCACGCACACTTTGAAATGTATATTGTGGATCACCGAAAGATCACTTACTTGGTGGTACTTAGCGCCTGCCCTCGAGACTAGTGGTATGTTGTAGAACATATAGTTAGTATATAGTACACAGTGTAGTATGTGTAGTTGTAGGAGTGTAAGTAAGATTGGCTTTAACTAGAGTGAGGCCATCAGTAAGCCTTTTAATGCGCCTTTCCAATTAGTTCAAAGTTCTGATAAGTAGCATTTTACAATACTAACCCAAATATTATACGTAGTGGAGCCACGCTGCAGCTATATTATGGTTGTAGCACGAATGGGTCGGCTCGACTGGGAACGGACCACGCTCTCACAGAATACCAGCGTAAAATAGCAGTTTAATGCTGCTGTGTTTTGTATGGTGAGTGTAGAGATCCGGAGATCCTTTTTTACTGGGAAGGAGGCATTGCATCTTAGTCCTCAGGGGTGACAACGCATCTACGTTTTGATTCTTAATCGAAGATAAATGTAGATGTGTATGGGCCACAGCATCTACTTACCACCAGGTGGACTGTGTGCTCGTTTGTCACCCTTATTCTATAAAAAAATATGGCAACAATAAAATACGAAGTATTGTAAATATGGAGTATTATAGTACGACTAAACTCGCGCTTAACATTGAGAAAGCAGCTACCTGATGAGATGTACCGCCTCTCCTTTGCAAGGACAACAAACTTCCTTACAGCTGCTTTAGCCCTGGACTCAATGAACCACCCAAGATTCATGTTCAAAAACTGATCACTAACAACTATAGACGGTTGGTGAATTCCAATGACGTATTTCTGAAAGAAAGGGACAAGGCGCGATTTCAGAGAGGTTGAATTTTACACGATTGGCATCACCAGATTTGGACTCTGCCTACAGTGAGAAATTCATAAGCTCAACTATACCTTCTCTTTCCGACTGGATTTGAACCGCACCCACAGATGTCAGGCTTTAGCATGTCATTAATATTCAGCAGAAAAAAGTTGTGTAGAAAACGGATCCTTGAGAACCAGAACTCCAGCATTAGTTTTCAATAGCTTGAAAGAGAAATTTTGACAATGACTCGTTCACTAAAAATGTCCTTCACGCAGTCGATCAGACCAGGGAATAAGCCGAATGCTGCAAGCTTGCCTAAAATGCTAGCATGGCTAATCCTACCAAAGACTTATGAAACATCGAGGAAACGGGAATTGCTTTCCCATTCTTCTCTAAAGACTCATCCACGCCCCATATTAAATGTATGTAGCATACACTAGCAGTTCCTCTATCGGGCGATTATAGCGGTACCCATATTGTCTTAGTACAGCTCTTAAATTTTAGATTCTGTATATGTCCAGCAGTATGTGAAAACAGAATTATAAAATTCCATTCATTAACGAAAATATTGACAATATTCTTTCTTACATCCCAAATCAGTAAGACACGTAAGATACACGTAAAAAAATAATAAATTGGAAATTTATATACCTAATAATGTAATTAGTAAATGAGGCTTTTGTGCCACGTAAAATTGCTAGAAAATAACTAAAACAAATAATATTAGAAACAGTACTTACCTACTTAATATTTCACTTCGCATTTTCATTTTTATTTAAATCCATTACTATAAGCATTCGATAAATCTTAGACCTGACTAAAACACCTCTTAACCCAATAACCCAATTGGGTATTATTATGAATAAATTTAGTAATTGTATTGAAAGGTTTATCCATAGTTAAGTGTGAAAAACGTGGAGAAAGCTTTCGCACGGCGCTACCGTAAATGCTTGTTATACGTGATTTGTCGCCGACGGTCACTGGTCCAACCGTGTTTGACTCACTCCGGGCCAATAAAATTGTCCAGCTAGGTCTGATATGCATTAACCGTAGTAGAGGTGAATACCATGTGACTACTAAAATATAAATAGCAACATAATAATGCAACTTTTAATAAAAAGTACAACCGATTTCAAAAATTTTTAAATATCCGCTTAATGGCTTCTGAAGTTGTTGCTCAGGCATAGTGTATCGAATTACAAGGTGAAAACCCCGACTTCAGAAGTTATTGCGTAAGTATGTGGGAATTAATATATTTCTAAATTTTTAAAGTCGGTTCTACTTTTTATAAAAAGTTTAAATAACCCTTTTGGGTTAAGGAATAATAATAATAATAATGTCCTCCAGACCGAATTTCGGCCACGGCGGCCTGCCTCAACGGAGGCTAGCCATCGGCGCAGGACAGGATTATAGTGCCCAAGTGTATGCGCAAGCACAGGTGCACTCTCTATTCCCTCGTTGATTGTCGTCTGCTATGGGACTACTGTTGTTCATCCCATGCAGGATTCGGGCCTCGGGGAAACCCCCATTACCCGGGTTATCCTCACGGCTCATGACAATGAGCCGGTCTTGGGAGCCGTACGGCATCGTTGGCTTTCTTGGTTGGCGTATTGCGCGCCACCAGGTCGGTGCTACCGGAGGGTCGGCCGTCTCGAAGCCCCGCGGAGTCCTGAGGATGGGAGTCGACGCAGGGCCAATCTTGCCGACAGGAGGGCGTTTCAGCTGCTCCGGGCCTCCAGTGCTCCTTCCTGGCTCTAGCTGATGGCCTGGTATTCCAAGGCAGAAGCTGGCGTATCTCGCGCCTCTGGGAAGGGAATCTACCGAAGGGTCAGCAACCTCAAAGTCCCGCGGAGAGTACCTCGACGCGGAGCCGAAGTCACCAACAGGCGCGCGCACTTGGGCGCGCCGGGCCTTCGGAGTTCGCTTCCCAGCATGTAGGTGATGCGCAGCGTTAGGTGATCTTCATCCTGGGCGGGGTAGGGGCGTCCTCAAGGCTCGACGCAAGCCGAGTTGGCCCCACAGCGCGCGCACCCACTGCGAAGCGACGCGCTGTACTTCTCCCACCCGGGCGGGAGTCGACGACCGGCGGACGTGACCGCTCGTTGGCGCGGTCCGGACGAGACTCCCTCTATTCCCTCAGTCTCATAATCCGATGGGACGGTAAACCGACACGACCGGAGAGAGATCAGGCGCAGGACCAACGGCTTTAGGTGCTTTCCGAGGCACGGGGGCCCTGAGGCACCTACTGAGAATTTCTTGACGGCAAAACTCAGTAATTGATTTTGTTGGCCCGACCCGGGATTCGAACCCAGTACCTCATGATCAGCAGTCGCACCACTACAACCACTAGACGAACGATTAAGGAATATAGCAAGACTCAAGTACCAATTAAAGTATCGTTCAAATAGGTTTATTAAATTCTTCATGCCGTATATATATTCCCTTAGGATAGATTTTTTTTATTTAGGTAGGACCACGCCTGAAGTTAACATATTAAAAATACTTTACAGCTAGATGAAGTAGTTAATGTAGAACTCTACGTTTCAGGACTAAAATACTTTGCAAACTAACTCCGGGCAGCTACTGAGAATTTATTGACGGAAAAACTCATTAATTGATTTTGTTGGCCTGACCCGGGATTCGAACCCAGGACCTCATAATCAGCAGTCGTACTACTACAACCACTAGACGAACGATTAAGGAATATAGCAAGTCTCAAGTAACAATTAAAGTATCGTTTTAATAGGTTTATTAAAATCTTTATGCCGTATATTCCCTTAGGATGGATTATTTTTATTTAGGTAGGACCACGCCTGAATTTAACATATTAAAAAATACTTTACAGCTAGATGATGTAGCTAAAGTAGAACTGTACGTTTCAAGACTAAAATACTTTACAATTTAATTTTACATCCTTGTATTCTATTATCAACGATTTAATATTATCTGGTGCGTTACACATAAAAGCTATATCATACGTGCTGTATTGAGCTTCGTTTTTATACTAGGGGCTGTATTTCCCGGCTGTATAAGCACTTATACAATACTTTTAAGTAAAAAAGGCACAAATTATAAAGCGTTATGTATTGGTAGTGCCGTATAAGCATATAAGAGACTGTATAATAGCTATATTACAGCTGTTATTTGGTGTAGAATGAAACTATTACACTACAGATATTATCTTATAAGTAACTTTTAAAGATAAGCGTTTTAAATTGGGTTTTGAATGGAATTACAAAAGAGTACAATTACAACAAAAAAAAAACAACTTAATTTTCGATGACTAGTGACGTATACTTTAATGAATGATGGTAACATTTAATGTAATAGACAGAGTGAAAATTTATATTTAACATATTAATATTATACTCGGATTGGAGTTAAGTTTTGACGGCGATAATTGGTGAATTCGGATTGCAAAATTAGATTTACGAAATACTTGAGTAGTTTGTTTTTTATCAAAAAATTGCGGCTGTAATTTGTTTTTCAGGTCCTAAATGGCGAAATTTGCTAAACAGCCTAAACGGTATTTCGAGTGTCTTAAAATCTTAGTAACTGTACTATATATGTTATGAATTCTATTATAAAGCCATTGGTACTTAATCGGTTGTATAGTTTTTAAAACATATTAATTATAGGAAATATGAAAAACCTTGTCTTTGAAACAGTGTTAGATAAATTAATTTGTTCACTTGCACCAATATAAACACGCAACTGTTATTTTTTTTTTTAGTTTTATATTACCTTTATAGGCAGAAGTCGTAAAACTACTGTATTTACAAAAGTGTACAATTACACTATAAACATAAGTTTTAGAAAGGAGTTTGCATACATCACATTTCAGAAATAAGATTTGAGTGATACTATAATAACACTTAAAGCTGTAATAAGCAAGTGACAGCATGCAAAAAAACTGCTTCTATACATTCTATACAGCTTTAATGATAAAACCAGATTGAAGTATTACAAAATACTCTTATTGTATACTAGAGATTTTCGTTTCTGATTAAGAACCCTAAGCTTACCAACGTCCTATTATAAAGACTTTATACAGCTTGAGCTGAATTATAGCTAAATATTATTTTTAATTACTAATATCATAATAAAAATATAATATAAACCAACGCTTCTAAAAGAACTTTAAGTTCTATGTGGCCTGGTATGTTGATGTTCATAACACTTGTGTGCTGCTTGATTTGTAATGAGAAGCTTTGCTTCATAATACCCTAGAGTGGTCGATAAGAAGCTACTGGTGTATTAGTTTTGCACCTTTAAGGTTTTTAGTTTAGTATTAATTCGGCCCAATTTCATTTTTGCCCTCGGGCCCTTGATAACTACGCCACTGTCTGTCCTACATCGGACTATTACAGTTAAAAGGACAGAATCTGTTATACTTATTTCTATTTTGTTAATCGTCAAAAAGTTACAAATTTCAATGCTTCTCAAGTAGTTTTATGTCGTTTAGGACATAAACACTTGCATAAACCCATTGCACGAGCGTAAATATTAATACCGTAAGCTCTAGTAGCGAAAATAATGAGTTTTAAATGGATGCTAACGGTTGACACACGTACGTGACGTCATGAAAATATCACAATACACGGATTGTTCGAAAACTTACATCACGATTACGTTGTGACCGAATGCACTGGCATACTTATTATTTATACAAACCGTTGCGGTAGGTTCATTAAAAGGCGTTTAATCTATATCTTTACTATCGAAATAACCAGCTTTTTTGAGCTGATTGTTATTATATATATGATATATATGTATATGATGTTATTAAGAAATGAATAACTCTTTGTTTATTAATTTTAAACTGTCTGTCTATCGGCGGTAATCTTCGCAAGGGCTAAATGTAACTTAACGAAAAGAAAAAAAAGAAAAAAAAGTAGAATGTTACAGTTCTTTAAGAGCTATAACCTATAAGCATTATAGGATTGTAAAATGTTTTGAAATACATATCTACCACTTAGACATGGTAGTGGGTTGCAGTTACTGAACGTGCTACTAATTCGTGCCGATATATTATGCTATCCAGGGACGTGTATGATTTCGACAATGATCTCTATTAATTCGACAGCATACGGTTACGGAAGTAACGGTTTATATTATAATTCGTATACATTTCGATCATTGTTAAGTTCTTCTACTAAAGAACATGAGGAAATATATTTTTAAAACTGCCCTACAGGTACAGTACAGCAACATTAAAGCGATTCATGCAAAATTCCCGAGAATTGAACGGCACATGCTGTCTTTTAAAATACTAAGAATGCTTTCTACTGTCTGACCTTTAACTATTAAAAAAAACAATTTGTTCCGACCACCACACATAATATGCACATCTGTCAAACGCCATAATATGGTGTCGAGTGATAGCAAACTATTTGTAACATATATATGATATATATAACATATATATCTGTTATGCATAATCTGATAGCTTATTTAATAACGTTTCTATTGATATATGATTTCAATATACTTACTTAGTATATATATACATATATACTTACTATACTTGTTATATACTAAGTACTTCGGAAAGTGCTCGACAGATGCGCCATATTGGCCAAAATGACCCCGACATTCGAGTGGCTAAGTAAGTTTTTATTATATATTATTCAGCAAAATATGTGCAATTTCTTTTTTGACTTGCAACGAATATTCGGCTGTTATTCAGTATTCGGCCTATTCAGACTATTCGGTCGAATACCGAATATCAAGGTACTATTCGGTCGAATACTGAATACTTTAGTAACCGGTTTTAGTGTAGTCAAATAAATTGTAAAATGAAAATATTTATTTATTTTATATTTTTTTATCATTAAAGTAGACATAGGTACATAATCAACTTCCACATTATAAAAATTAAAAAAGAACTATCAGATAAATATCTATGCACTTGAATTATCGTAATTAAAGTGGAAGATAATGTTGAAGAAAGACATTTTTTCTTCATTTTCAGGCAGTATTTTAATCCTTTTATTCTTGTAAACAATCCCAGCTTCAGAAACAAGTCGCTCTGAAGAATAAACAAACTACATTCTTCCTGTCCGAATTTTGTCTTATATTCGGCTATTCGGCCAAGAAGCCCGCAGAATATTCGGTATTTGGCGTGTGGCCGAATATACTATTTACTGCAAGTCTAGTAATTTATGATCCGTGGTGGCTCAAAAACTTGGCGCTCGCCGGAAATATCCATATTACAATTATACGCGAGCAATCTGGACCCAGTTTCAATTTCCGCCGGCAACAATGATATTGTGAATTGCAATTTTAAGCGCTGAATTACACATATGCTCGGTGCTGGAGAAAAACATTGTGAGGAAACCTGCATGACTGAGAAATTAATAAAATAGGACTCTCACTTGCTTTTAATCCCGTTTAGAAACGACAAATGAGATGAGATATGTGCCTAGTGGCTCGTGCTATACGTATATCTTTTAAAACAAAAGGGTTAGTCTTGTAGTATTTCCGTAGTATTTCAGGAAACACAAAATAGCCTCCGTAAGTCAGATCCCTTTAGTAAAGGAATTATGGAGCAATCTGCTGCGCTACCCCGATGCAAATTAGCACACTTTTCATTATATTCTAATTTTCTAACAAGTTCAAATTTCGTCACTAAATCCTATCCTCTTCCTACCCCACCGAGACTATCAGAACCTTATGCTACTTACGTAATGTACAATTACTCTGATCCAGGATGCTGTTTTACATTGAGTATAATCAGTAAGCTGAAGTGGCAATGGGTCTTCCATATCAGCGCAATAGTGTGAATTATCCACTAGAGAGTGAAGGTCTGATAAGGCATGAGTAAGGTGAATAGAGTCGTTACACACAGGACCATACCGTAACGCCATAGGTATCTATCGAGAAGGCCACGTCGGAAAGGAGTTAATGAACACGGTTTTTAAAAAAATGCGCAGATACACTAACGTTTAATTTTAGGTCTGGATGAGTTGTGATTTTTAAAATTTTATTAACAATTAAAATTAATTAAAAATGATAATGTCTTAATATTAATTATTAACAATAACAATCATTATTCAGACAAGACAGTACAACTTTGTGCACATGTACTTGTTGCGCTAAAAGTCCTTACTGACACTTGTAACATATTGCCGACTGGTAAGCCACTACTTGATTGCGTACCTGCGTACTCCATCAAGGTTCTGGTTTCAAATCCAAACCGCAACCAACATTTACGTAAAACACAAGTTGTTGGTATACCAACCACTTGTGTTTTACATACACATATTGGTTGGTTGTGGTTGTATTTTATTTTTCTTTGTGTCGCTAACATACACTCCCCTATTGCACAAGCGTTACAATGAGCATGAGTAAGTGATCACACGTGATTACATATGTTTAATTACGTACACTTGTGGCACTATAATGTCTACTCCGCACTTGATAACTTCTGGAAAAGCACAGTAGTAGGATTAACCATTTTATTCTTAATGATTTTTTTTTCAGTACTAATGTATTATACCAACGTTTAAATAACATCCCACTCAATGCTATTAGTAATTGATGGCATGGTCCTAGATTTTAAATACCTAGTAGCTAGCCAAGAAAATACATAATTCCAGAGTCTAGAGGTCAAAAAAGACAACAGGTAAAGAACTTAAATCCCCCGTAATTCGTGCCAAAAAACGAAACCGTGACCGAGACACGTCGTAAGGATGTATGTAAGCATAGTGAGTAGTTCGATAGGTAAATGGGAATGGTGGAACTAAAGAGTACAACTCATGAACATCTAAAAAAACAAATATAAAAAACCAACAGTGAATTAAACAAACATTTAGTAGACCCTGTCTAATAGCACAGTCGATTACAAATCAAACTTAGCGATCAGTCTTTTAAAGCTCGATTAAGACTTGATTGTGTTTCCGTGAAATTCGGGCTTTATTCATTTGACCAACATTTGCCTGTAGATGGTCAAGTTGTTCACAACAATAAGAATAATTACGCGCTACCTTCCACGATTTGTTCCAAAGAAATGTATAGCAATGTTTTGTGCATGGGTAAGCAAAGAATTCCTATTTAAACATGACAGACAAATTATTGATGTTTTAAAAATTTGTTTTAGTTTTATCAAATAACAAAAAATTGACGGCTCCGTGACGCAGCGGCTTAGCAATGAGTTGCATTGCTAAGGGCCGCAGGTGCGAATCCAGTACGGAACAAGTATTTTTATGGCCTAAAAATAATTGTTCTGGGTTATATTCTAGTAAAATTCATGTATTTAAACTGCCTTACAATACAGCAGAATCTCCTAGTTTGGAAATAACGTTCTTTTTAAAAGCAAGCACAAAGCAAAAATAAAGTAACACTATATTATTTATCCATTAAATAGATAGCTTTTTCCTGACACGCAGTACTGTCACAAACTAATGAAGGTGTAAATCCGAAGATCTTTTTTGTTAGGAGACAGGACGCTGTTTACAAATCCATGACATCTAATGCTAATTTTAATTGAGCGACAAGAATCTATAGACAAAAATACTTTAAATTCTATAATGTTACTAAAAGTATTTTGAAAAGGCCTTTATTCAAAATTCATTAAAGCTATATGTACTCATATCGCAGTACTAAAACTGCTTTCTCCTCTATTTCCGGCAACCTCCCCGTTGCTAATCTATCATAGCGCATATAAGCCATGAAAGCTTCCTGGCATTTGCCTCAATTGACTCTTACGTTTCTTCGTAGTGCATCATCTACGTTTACTAAACTAAATTTAATTGGTTCATGGCATTCCTCACTAATGATTCTAGAAGCGTGACAGGATCAAATAATTGCCAGTATCTAAAACGCACTATAAGGGCGAGCCACCTGTCGCGTGATTCTAATTTCACGGTCAATCACCGCTAGGGTAACCATATTGGGATAAAAGTAAATTAAAATAAAAAGAGATTTTGGTACAACCAATGTTAGACACAGAAACAAAACATACGTGTACCGTCTTCTTGAATAGCCCCTAATAGTCTACTCTCGCACCTTTGACGCTATTGTCTATGTGCGGTCTGTATACTTTAAGATTGACATCATCATCATCATCATCTTTACAGCCCTTCATAAGTCCACTGCTGAACATAGACCTACCCCATGGAATGCCACAAAGCACGGCCCTGAGCCACCTCATCCATCAATCAATTTCCTGCATGTCTTACCAGGTCGTCATTCCATCTAGTGGGTGGTCGACCCACACTTCGCCTTCCGGTACGAGTCTGTCACGCGAGAATCTTTCTTCCCCATCGGTTGTGGGTTCTTCGACCTATATGGCTGTCCCACTGCCACTTCATTTTACTAATCCGAGATAGATATACCATCACCTATTAAAAACCATAGCGTTTTTCCACATTTCCCATACCCCTTATAACATCCGTGAGACGAAATGAACTTTTGGATTCACTGACCCTACCACCACATGGTGTTCAAAGCATGTATAGGTATAATGTAATAATAAGGGGAAAGAGCTATCGTAATCAATGGGTAAATACAAAGTAGGGTTACAGCCTTTATACATCCCACTGCTGGGTGCAAGTCTTCTCTATTTTCTGAGAGGTTTATGGAAAAGCACTGCTTCTTTGCATGTCTTCGAACTTTATATACTCGTATCTTTGAAATAACTCCTTTCTTAAGTATGTAGGTTTCGTCACGATGTTTTCCCTCACCGCGTTTCATTGGTGCTGTGGGGATCAAACACAAGTTGCTCGTGTACTGTGAAATATACATTAACCGCTTAGCCACTGAGGCACTACGACTCAATGTGTGGGTAATAGCAATAGTGGTTACTAATGTATCTAGACAGTTTACCAATTTCTGTTACATTGTACCACCGGCTTCGCTTGGAAGGGTTCTGTTAATGTGAGGTCATTTAAATTTGTGATAAAAATTATACGAAAAGAAAATCTGTCATTATCATTCCAACTGCAGAAAAGTTTCCATGTTAAAGCTTCAGCTCTCCGTATCATGTAATTTCATAATAAACGTGGGTCATGACTGTATACAACTTTATAGACGCGGGTAAAATGCGAGGCTAAAAGCTAAACAGTGTATAAAATGCATTTTAATATTAATACTGTTTTTATTACTGCTGAACCATTTACATAATATTTAAACTTATGAAAAATAGAAAATCGATTTAAATCTAGGCAAGAAAATTGGAAGATCCCTCATACACAATGACATAGTAAATGCTGAACCTTCCCAATCACCAATCCGCCCAGCTAACGTAAATATTTAAGCAAATCGTTTATGGTTCCGTACCAATTATTACAAGTTAAAAAGGGCAATTATCCTGAAGTAGATATAGAGAGACGCGAAAAGAAAAAGGGGATTTACATAATCCAAACCGTTAGTAGCACCAAGATATCCCATCTAATCTGTATTAAATCGTTTAATTTCAAATGCAATGCATCCATTCAATGAGATCCTTGGCAAGGAAGGCACTTAAAATATATCGAATAATGATTAATTAATTATATACATAATTTACTAAATTGTACTAGTTCATCCGATTTGGCACACCCTCTTATTTATTTCTGTTGCTCTCTGTTCCGGTTTGAAGAGTTAGAGTGCTAATATACGAAAAGATTATGAGGCATTCCTCTATTAATGTTTAGAGATGAAAACACATCAGTGGTTCATTTTTTTTTAATTTTTGTACGATATCCATGAGCACACTACAGATTAGCTGGTTTATTTGCTCATTTTTAGTTAATAATATTAAAAGTTAAAATCTATCGATAAAGTCCGTGGAAAGTTTAATACATGGCAGTCCTACTTTTGATTGGAAACAGCAACACCAAGTGACAAGCGATTACAGCGGCCATTACTATTGGCTACATAACTCAACAAGTACCGTGCAATATTACAAAATACGCTACGAACCCAGTATTGCTAGTGTGGCTTGATCAGAACTTACGTTGGCATGTGTGAAAAGTTTACATTTTCAAACTAAAAGTTCTAAACTATATTTTTATGATATATAATACCATAAAAATACTTTTATTGTATTGAATAATATGACTTTCAAACAAATTTGTCGGTACGATACATGCAACACTTACTGTAAGTTAATTGTATTATACAATAAGTTGACAATGTTTTACCGCAATCTGATGAACGATATGGCAGCGCATAAAATACACACAAACAAATATTAATTTTTATATATTAAGATAAGGTGGGAATGAGTAAGAATTTACATGCAATGACAAAACTTTTAACTTAAGACTAACTTAAAACTTGTAACATTCTGGCAACACTAAAAAGGAACCTCGATTCTATTTTAGAAAGCATTAAAAATTTTCATTAAAGTTCCATTAATTATATACCATACTATTTTGTATTATTTGTTGTAAGCAAATTACGTCGGTTTTAATAAATTTTACATATTTTTATAATTAATTCATGCACCCCAACCAAACGAGAGCACTAAATATTACTACACAAAGGTAACGATAGAGGTGTGTCAGGATCGAGCCTAATGGAGGACCGTAGTCTCTGCCTACCCCTCTGGGTGACAGGCGTTAGTGTTTATGTTTAAAAAGAATTTAAGTAAGTATTAACAAAGTCATCCACATTAACCCATACCACATTTGTATTATTATTAGGTATCAGCTATACATATTCAATTTTCAATAACGACCAAATGCTACTTCTAAATATGTAGGTGAGAGCTAGGTATCAACAAGGAGAAATTCTTTCACTTCACTTTGTGGTGACAGTACGATTTTCTGAAAAAGTTTTTTTTTTATATTTTTTTAAGCTATTGCATAGCTTCTATCGCGGGCCTTGAGCGCGGGGACCGAATCCAGAAGTTCCGTAACGAAAAAACCTTACGCTCCCCACTCCGACGGGCACGGAGGTGTGGCGTTGAAAGCCGTGCATCGTCTAACGTCGTTTCAGTATTCGGCAGACTTCGGCACGGTGTTTGTGTGGGTGTGACTAGACGTATGCGTGTACATAGCTGCTAACTCAATGATAAAAATTCCTGAATAACCTACATGTATTGTAAGATATTAAAAATATTTTAAACAATATTAACTTCTCATTTATTCAATAAGAGAAAAAAAATTGTTTTCTTATCGGTCACCACGCTCAAAAAGTGTAACTTGATTTAATATCAAAGACTTAACTGCATAAATAAAATAAATAAATAATTATAATTGCATAAGTTGATAAAAAATGCTATGCAATAGCTTTACCGCGGCAGTCACCGAGTGCCACACGTATTTATTTATTTTTGTATATAATACATAACATTTTAAACAAAAATTTATACCTATGTTCATAATAACTATAATTATATTAACACCTAAATTCACCCCCAAAATTACACAAGTACTACTCTCTTATCTTTATCGGCCCCCTAAAGTCCACTACTGGATATGAAGCTCTCCAGATTAAGGAGGATTTGCCATCAGATCAGACGAAAGATTATTCTGGTGTTTCCCATAGTCATCCACAAAACGAAATCGGGTGATGGATTTTCTTGAAGGCCTAAATGCTCTGCATATTACGACAATTAAAAAACAATTAAACAATAAAACTCTATCAATGCAATGACAGGTACGTTTGTCATAAATTAAGCACATTACCTACCTACTGAACGAGATAAAAATAAACAATTGCATCTGTTAATTATAATTTACTCAAGGTGAAATTTTACATTAAGGCGAATATTGAAGTCTTGAACAATGGCTCGGCATCACAAGGCCGAATAAACAATAGCCTTAGCAGAAGTGATTTTGGAAATGCGAAGGCCGTTGTTGTTCCGATGAGTGATAAGCCCTTCCTCCTTGTTAACAGAGATAGATTATTACACGGGCTGGTGACCGTTGCAGCTTATTTATAATGTAATGTCTAGTGACAACATTTTTCTTCTAGGGAGTCCTAGGTACTAGATAGCCTAAAGAGGCCAGTAAGTAGTAAGTAAGCCAGTTTGCGCATTATTTCTCTCTTCTAAACTATTTGATGTTAGCGCGGCCGCAAATTCAAATCATAACTTAATATCCTCTGAATTTCAAAGTATCAAATTAAATTCTATTGGGAGAAGTGGATCAAATTTTGTTCATTTTAATAAGTAGGTCTAGTACCTATCGTCGATTACTAAATCAGTGGCGTCACTTCAAAACGAAGTGGGAAACGGGAGTGATTAAAAACTATATTTTAGCTCTCACTATCAAAAGTTAACGTTTGTTTGTGAAGTTTTTTAATTTTACTTTTGCAAGTAGAGAGCAAAAGATAAAGTCGACGTCAAAAAATTGATATAGAGTAAGTTCTCTAAACATGGACTACTCCCATAATATGTACCATAGTAATATTGTTTTTATTATACTGTGGTAATATTCTGCAAGATGGTGCTGGTGCGCTATGAAAGCGAAGTTAGCTGCAATCGATAACCTTGTCTTGCAACATCTCGCCAGAAACTGTAGCAGAAGCAGAGCTACATGTGCGACCGTGCCAACAGCAGACATTTTGAGATTTTAGCGCTGCTTTGATGTATTTTTTCGACGAACTTTGTAACATTATTACTGCTACAATTATAATCGTTATATTTTGACTGTCTACATTCTGAAAATGTTATAGTATGACTAATTATTCTTAAACTTACCCGTAGCTATATCTCATCATTTTGTAATATGGACCTATGATTGGTTTTAAAAATGGACTAGTGGTTCATATTACGATCCACTGGTCCGTGATGTAAACCTTGTTAACTTTACACCCAAATCTCTCATTTTTTTAACCAACTGGTACCTACATCTATTGCGCGGCTGAAGGATTTTAACAAGGAAAATGTAAACACTTTTCTCAAGCTGATAGAAGAAGTTTTTTCCCAATATTTTCCAAGCCTGTGTTTACGTGGTAGAGCCATGGTGTAGCTAATCTTAAGACGGCTATACATATTGACCCTAGCTCGCTAAGCGAAGGCAAATACCAACGAATAGACATCCTGTTTGTCTAACTTGCCAACGTGTACATACGATTCGTATGACGTGCCTTAGCCCCCTTCGGGATCGCGCGCCACTACTCGTCTCAACCACGCTCTCACAGAGTACCAGCGTAATAAATGTGTTTCGTATACTAAGTGTAGAGAACCGGAGACCCTTTTTACTGGATGCGAGGCATTCCATCTTAGTCCTCACGTCCTCCACATGTAGATGTCTGTAGGCAACAGAATCCACTTACGATCAGGTGTGGTCATCAGGTATCATCACATGTGTGCTAGCTTGTCACCCTATTTCTATATAAAAAGTAAAAGGTAACTTTCAATAAAATTTATATCCCTTTCAGACCGGCGCCAAAACTAGACAGAATTCGTCCGGAAAAAAAGTCGCACCTGCCATAAAATGAGCTGCTAATTGCAAATCTGCGGTCGCTTTTCCATTTTCCGGCCGCCATCTTGGAAAATTGTAGCCCACACAATTGTATGATCAGGGGCCTAAGATAGCAAACCCACAATCATGAAATCGCACAATTGAATCAAGACGGGCCAAAGCTTACAATATGTTTGAAATAAAACAAAATTTTAATTGACTAATATATTGTTTATTAGCCAAAAATCAACATAATTTCAAATTTAAACATGCGCAATCAATAAGTATTCATAGAAAATTAGTTAACAATTACCTCTTATCAGCACTAATCAGTCTCTATAGTGTAGATTCAGTCTTAAAGTAATTATAAATAAGATCAATCAAGTAAAACCTTAGTTTTGGAAGTCATCAAAGCAATTTCTGTCATTTGTGAGACACAGATAAACATCACAGAACATCGACAACGTGTTCTACTGGTACACTTTATAGCGCGACACACTCGAGGCTCTTTCAAGGTATCCATGACTGTCCAGTGATTATAACCATCTCTTTGCTTGTCAACGGATAGTAAAGGCTTTGGACGATATCTTGAAGAGCTGAGCATTTCTGCAAACTCTGGTTCTCGATTATCTCCAGCAGTCCTTGGTGAACCTGCTAAAAGGTATTCACTTACTCTTAGACGAAAAGTCAGGAGGTCTAGGATGTCCTTAGTCTTCATTTTGTTTGCCCTGCAATCTTGTCTATACTCCATCCAAGAGTTGACTGTGGACAGGTCAAACAAATGTAGGATACCTTGATTTCTTTTCCCACCTAGGAACAATGGATACGGGTTCACTGCCAAAAGCTGTCGAAGTCATCAACACACATTTATTGTCCTTCCATTTTAGAATACAGATTTTTTCATCAGCCCTCACAATCTCTTCGTATTCACCTCGTTTCATAGCCGCATCCTTTTTAAGTTCATACTTTGATTTTTTTGTATTAAAACGGTTCATCATCAAAGTTCCTGTTCCATCCATATTTCTTTTCTGGAGCTCCTGCATCAATGGCAAAGATGAGAAGTATCTATCAAAGTAAAGAAAACTTCCTTCTGGTAGGGTGCTGGCTAGTCGTAAAACGACAGCAGGTCCCATCCCAAATTTTTCTGAATCAGGTAAATTGGTAATGTTTCCTTGGTAAATTTCGAAATCTAATACTTTCCCTGTGGAAGTAGTAACGACGAAATTTTTCAAGCCCTCGGGGCGGGGTTTATTTTTTACAACCACTTTTACCCCCCGCGCACTTTCCTCCAAATGGAACCATCTGTTCATCAATCGAATAGTGGATATCTTCGCGGGGCAGCTGCAGACAACGATTACGTACGGAGTCAATAACAGGTTGAACTCTCCACAGTTTGTTCTTTACTTGCTCCACTTCTTTGTTCACGGCATGAACGTTTAGAACATGCAGGTTTACCCTGAGGAGAAAAAATCTATCTCTCGACATAGCACTTGCTATGGGGTCGAACTAATAACGCTGGTTCCAAAACAATTTGATTCTTGGATAACTACAGCACCCCATTAAACCGAGGATGCCAAAAACGTTTTGATTTCCCCAGAAGTACAAACGGGCTTCAACTGATGTCCAGTTTCAGTCATATAATACTGATTAGTGGCTAACTAAACTACGCAAACTGTTCCATTAATTCCAGCGTGAAGTAGCGTCCAAAGTATTACGTTGGAGTTAATACTGCGTGTAGTTTAGGGTCTGAGACCCCTGGTATCGGTTTACCATGAAATTTCTTCTTCTTCCATCGCAAATTTGACAGTGGCATGTCTTCATCGCTGCTACTCGAAGACTGAGACTCAGATGGGGAAAGAATACTAGTTTCTTGGCCTGGAAAAGGCATGTCCTGCTGCTCTTCATCATCACTACCCTCATCCCCGGAGCCACTTAGGAATCCCTCAATCTGATCGTCGTGTAACAACCGTGCCATTATTGTAAGAATCTGCAAAATAAATAAAACACCTCTTAGAGTATAGGGTCGATAAGAGATAGCCTTCGGCCCCACTTCATACGATTGTGTCAAAAAAGTTCGGTAACTCATCACTGAAGCTTATTTACCAATTACAGTGTAAAAAATCACAAAAGTCGGTGAAAAAAACATTTAAGTGATGCTGATGATGATGCATTTATGACGTGCAAAAAAACTTTATAAATGAGTAAGAAATACTTATGTAATTCTACTTACATTCACCAAAGCCGGGACCGAAAAAAATCGCAGTACTAGGCAGGTCGCTGCCTGCTGGCCAACCCTATATATAAAAAAGTACTCTGTGCCAACTGACCGACGTGCGAAATTCACACACAAGGTAAAAGTTCGGCTCACGCGCAATCCTGTGAGATCGAGCCCGTTCGTATAGAATAAATAGTTTTTGAACAAAATTGAATCTAGTAAACCAAACAATCATGTAGGGCCAGTTCTGAAAGGGTTAAACCAATTATATATAACGGGTTTTTCAACAAGAACTTTGTATTTCAATTGGGGCAACACCAACAACATGACAGTTTTGACATTTAGTTTTTTGACCTATTCGTAGAAGATGCTTTGGCAATTGCTACAATGAATTCAATTTCGCTCGAAAATCGCATTAAAATAATTAAAATCCACTATGAAAATGGCGGTTCGGTTAAAGTTACGTTTCGTAAAATTCGTGATATTTTCGGACAACAAAATGGTCCTTCTGAGACCGCTATTAAGAATTTGGTCGCTAAATTTGAATCGACAGGCTCGGTACAAAATGTGCCAACACCAACGCGTGTTCGACCGGGTCGTTCAACTGAAAACATCGCAGCCGTGAGCCACAGTGTTGAAGAAGATCCAAATTTGTCAATTCCGCGACGTTCTCAACAATTGGGGTTATCCAAAACCACCACATGACGAATTTTGCGTAAGGATTTGGCTTTGAAGCCTTACAAGGTTCAACTGGTGCAGGAATTGAAGCTGACCGACCATTCACATCGCCGTAGATTCGCTCAATTCATTCAGGAACAGCCCGCTGATTTTTCTGAAAAAATCATTTTTTCAGACGAAGCCCATTTTCACTTGTCAGGGTACGTCAACAAGCAAAATAGCCGCATTTGGGCTTCTGAAAATCCTAAAGCGATTATTGAGAAGCCTTTGCATGCTCAACGTGTCACAGTATGGTGCGCTATGTGGTCTGGAGGCGTGATTGGGCCGTTTTGTTTTTCGAAGATGAGGCTGGAAATGCGGTAACGGTCAATGGATCACGCTATCGCGAGATGTTAACATCTCAATTTTGGCCTATTATTGATGACATCGATATCACAACCATGTGGTTTCAACAGGACGGTGGCACATGTCACACAGCCAACGAAACGATCAATTTATTGCAAACCAAATTTCCCGATCGCATAATTTCACGAAATTCAGCTGTTAAATGGCAAGCCAGATCGTGTGATTTAACACCACTGGATTATTTTTTGTGGGGCTATGTTAAGGACAGAGTCTATACGGAGCCAATCGAATCGATCGCGGCCTTAAAACTCAAAAATAAAAAATTTACGAAATAGACCCGCCATTTCGCCAAAAAGTGATTAAAAACTTTGATGAAAGAATCGACATCTGTCAGCGTGGTCGTGGTGGACATTTGCCAGATATCATTTTTCATTCATAATTGCCAAATTTTTCTCTTCGTAATACAATAAAAATTTGAATCATCTTCATCTAAACTCTTTGTTTTATTTTGTTTTAGAAAACAAAGTTCTTGTTGAAAAACCCTTTATAAATTATTCTTATGTAATGTTTAATTAGCATCAAGCGCAATCTAATTTTTCTGTTGGATAGAATATACCGTCCATAAACTTTTCCACATAAATTTTTATAACGAAAAGTAGCCTACGTCCTGAGATCTCAAGCTGCCTCTTTGTTTAATTTCATTACGATTTCATTACGATCGATTCGTAATCTCTATATATAAAAATCAATTATTAGTCTTATTAAAACTCGAAACCGGCTCAAATGATTCTGACGAAATTTTTGTGTGTGTTTGAGTCCCTGGATAATTTAGATTCACAATTAGATGTGGTAAGGTGGAGCTGTGGTCGCGATCCAGAAATCAACCGTGCGAAGCCGGGTGGGATCACTAGTCATATAATTCAATATACAGTCGAATCTCGTTAATTCAAACCTGCGATAATTCGAACCTCTCTATAATTCAAAGTTATCACGAGTTCCCTACAAAATATCTTTATAATTAACTATAAACTATGTGGCGTGAGAGCCGTGGTAGCTCAGATGGTTAACGCTCGCTGTAAATATAACAGAACGCGAGTAACCCGGGTTAGATCCCCGCCGGCACCAATGAAATTGCTAATTGCAATTTTAAGTGCTGATTTACCACGTGCTCGGCGGTTAAGGAAGACATCGTGAGGAAACCTGCATGTCAGAGGAATAAGAAAAAGATATTTTGAAGACATGTGAAGTTCGCCAACACGCATTGGGCAGCGCGGCGAACACTTCCTTGCCCTAAAACCCTCTCAGAAATGAGGGGAGGCCTGTGCCCAGCAGTGGGATGTATATAGGCTGTAACTTTACTTTATGTGGCGTACTTATCCTGGGTCGATGCTCGAGACCACAAAGCTCCGGATGTTAGCCTTAAGAAGAGAGCCTTTAACGAAGCCGCCAAGTCTTACAAAAAGGCGTTACGGCAAGCCAGTTTAGACCGCATTAAACGCATCGGTACAAAGCTCTCTGACATACCATCTGGCAGTAGAGCTTTTTGGTCTCTCGCCAAAGCGGTCGAGATAAACTTCTGTCGGTCTACACTGCCTCCGCTGGTAAAACCAGATGGCTCACTGGCGCATGCTCCTAAGGAGAAAGCGGATTTATTTGTTTCACTTTTTGCTTGCAATTCGCGTCTGGACAGTAGCAACAGCGTACCACCTCAATTACCTCACTGCGGTACCTCTATGTCAGAGGTCCGTATCACCAACAAGGAGGTTCTTAAAACCTTGCGAAGACTAGATGTGAACATAGCTAGTGGACCTGACGGTATACCGGCTATAGTTCTAAAGGTCTCTGCCCCTGAGTTGTGTCCTGTGTTGACGCGCTTGTTCCGCCTCTCATTCAGGACTGGAACAATGCCCAAATCTTGGAAGCTGGCCAATGTGCAGCCTGTACCTAAGAAAGGTAGCCGTCCTCCAAAACCTTCAATTACCTCCACACTCTGCAAGGTTTTAAATATATATATATATATATATATATATATATATATATATATATATATATATATATTTAATTACATACAAAACAAAATGACCTTCTTCTTTAAGTGCCTCTCCATTACTGAAGGTCGGCAGTCATCCTCCTGCATTCTTCTTTGTTCAGGGCTGGCCTGAACAGATCTTCTACTTTATCCAGGTCCATTTCCGGAAGTTACAGAGCCAGGACATTTTCCTTCTACCAACACTTTTTTTACCCGCTACTTTGCCCATCATAATAGTCTGCAGCAGTTGGTAACGTTCATGCCTTAGCACGTGTCCTAGGTACGCAACTTTTCTCTTAGTGACCGGCAATACGGGTTTTGCCGAAATCGGTCAGCTGGGGACCCTCTAGCGTATGCCACACATGTATGGGGCGAGGCACTTGACAACAGTGGGGAAGCACTTGCTGTTTCCCTTGATGTCTCGAAAGCCTTTGACAGAGTTTGGCATGCTAGCCTTTTGGGTAAGCTTCCAGCGTATGGCTTATCCCCTGGTCTGATTAAATGGGTAAAGGACTTTCTGAGTGAACGGTCTCTCCGGGTCGTCGTCGATGGCTGCTCATCCGATCCTGTGACGACTGACGCCGGTGTTCCTCAAGGGTCCGTTCTCTCTGCAACTCTCTTCCTGCTGCATATTAATGATCTGCTTATGCCCGGTATCTATGGGTATGCAGAGGATAGCACAGTTGTGGACAGTAAAAAAAGAGAGGAACCCCCTCTCTCTTAAAAACCCAAACCCACTTCAAAAAAAACCCCCCCCGCCCCCCCCCCCCGCCCGAAACTTGGTGTTCTTGCAAGGGTGCGGCCGTACTTCACGCCGGGGCAGCTTCTTAAACCTTATATAAAGCGCAAATCCGGTCGTGCATGGAGTACGCTGTCATATATGGGCTGGTGCTGCAAAGTGCCACCTGGCAGCGTTGGACTCAGTGCAGATACGTGCTAAGAGGCTCATTGGTGAACTTTATTTGGTTGATCAACCTTGTCAGCCTCGAGCACAGGCGCAGAGTAGCCAGCCTCTCGGTATTATATAGTATGCTTTACGGTGAGTGTGCGCAGGAATTGCACGCTTTAATTCCTCCCTCTCCTTTCCACCATCGGACGACCAGGCGGTCGGCGGGTCTTCACCCCTTTGTAGTCGCTATGCCACGCATTAGAACCAAACGGCTTACGTCAACTTTTTTAATGCGTACAGCAAAGGAGTGGAATAATTTGCAGATGTCTATATTTCCATCCGAATACAATCTGGGCGTCTTCAAGGCAAGAGTGAACAGGCTTTTGTTACACTAAGACAATGCGATTTACGATCTAAGGCTGCATCACCACTTACCACCTGGTGGGATTGCGGTCAAGCACCAAATTATACTAAAAAAAACAAAAAACACACAAATACAAAATACTACATAAAAATATCTTAGCGCAATTTGTCTGTCTCTTCTTCCAGCTCCAGGATCTTCTCATCACTCCTCAAAGTGCGTGCGTTATATGTTGCCAGGTCGTGTCGTCTTAGATGGTAGCCGAGCCTCTACCGGAGATACTTAGCACCCCCTTCCTCGCTGTTACCTTGGTCACCACCATAGCCGGGAATAGCTTGGCCGCCGGGGACTGGAGATCGTTTATTTGTATCGTTGCTCATGGGGGGTATATTGCGATAGTTGCCACGCATGGCGAGCGGGTTGACAACCGCAGTTTTTTATTGCTTTTTGCTGTTATCAGAAAGATGCTGCTGCTCATCTTCTGCCTCAGTTTTCCTCTGTCGTACGACACCCACACGCAGGTATGAGGTAGTGGGTATTTTACCCGTCACTACACGGGGCAATATTATAATTAATATAATTAAATCCAAAGACAAGCAAACTAATTGTGCGTATATTGGATCAAAAGACAATATTTCGAAGATTACTCTGAGTTAACTAACACCCATTTGCTAATAAGTTGTACTGAACTAATAAGTACTAGGTATACATATATAGGAACAACCTCCCTCAATAGAAAATTCAGGCGAGCCTCATAAATATAAACTGACAGGTTTCCCACAATGTTTTTCTTCAGTGGCTCCTTACATAAAAACAATTCTGTGTTACCGACTGGTCAAATAGCAACGTTATATCATTAAAGCGTAATAGAAATTGCTTAACTAAATCTCATCCAGAGTTTAATTTAACATCTCAGTATTCCCTATAAATGACAGCATGATAGCATACGTAAAAAATTGAAAAAGAAAAAGGCAAACAAGTCAGGTTATATTCTTAAATGCGAGTAGCACCTAGCTCTCGGACTAATGGTCACTTTTAGCACTATTATAAAATAAAAGTCAGTGATATATGTCACCATGTATTAAATAAATAAACACGTTTAATGTACGCCTTTGAAGCTCCTTTACTTATAGGGAACAGCCTTAGTTTTTATTATTGATATTACCAGGAAGCAGATCTATTGCATGAATATTATAATTGTTAAAAAATAACAACAAGAGAAAAACGCAGTCGACAACTAACCAAAAACAATAATAAATCTTAAATATGGTCACAAAATCAAATTAACACAGTTATAAAACTATAATAATCGAAAATTTGTCTATCAAAATACACGAACACAATCAGGAAACAAAATTTCTTACATACAAATATTGTATGACATATATTATAGAACATTGTAAAGGCAATCGCTAACATTAAGACATAAAATTGTGCACGAATATAACATTACAAATACACACCCAAATTAGCTTTGCATCCACACAATAGAAACTATCATTTCATTTACCCTAACTAGGCTATTTAAAAATATATTCCATTTAAGTGGACATTTAATTTTACACAAACACGCATTATGCTTTAAACAGCAGTTGTACAGCTTAGGAGCAGCAGAATGTAATTCATCATATAAATATCACGTGATAAAAGCTTCTTGCCTGTACAGATACGAAAGAAATTTCAAATAAAATTATGAATTTTTACGATAATTGATAGAATCAGGCGTTACTTTGCGGAAATCCATTATAATAAAGATATTAATAGTTAGTTTGCAACCATCCGCTAAATTAAATTAAATGATGTGTCTTCCCTAGATTAAAAAGCATCTCCCGCCCGCCCTCTATTGCGTGCAATAATCCCGTCACCACTAATCCCAGCACCACTACTCCCAACACCACTATTCTAGGAAAGACATACCATCGACGATAATACGACACGTGTTTCGCCTCTACACGAGGCATATTCAGGTGATGTTTGACTAGAGAGTCAACATTACCTGAAGATGCCTCGTGGTATAGTGGTGTTGGGAGTAGTGGTGCTGGGATTAGTGGTGACGCGATTATTGCACGCAATTGAGGGAGGGCGGGAGGTGCTCTTCAATCTAGGGAAGCCACATCATTTTATTTCATTTAGCTGATGGTTGCAAACTAACTATTAATCTTTATGAATTTTTACATTAAATTTACTTTTTATTAATAGACAAGTAATTAAATAAAATATATCATATGATAAATTTCCCAGTTGAATGTAACTTCACGATTGCACAATTATTTTTATTTCATTTTACAACTGCGTTGCATTCTTTTTATCATTATTTGTAGATGAGCTTTTATCACATAATATCATTAAAGCATAGCAGAAACTACCTAACTAAATCTTTATTAATATTTTGATTAACATTCAATCGACGGATTCTGTATTATTATTGGTAAAATGTGACATAAATAAATAAACAAATAAAGACATAAATAAACTAGATGTTGGAGTATCTTACACAAAAGGAATGTTAATAATATACTTTATAAATTTTAAATACGTCGTTGAATAGATTCAGTGCTTTATTTATTTTTTGTACACATGTGTAAGCTATCTTTTATACTTTGTATTTATCACATTAATAGAAACTTTTTGCATAGTTGTCCGACCTAATACTTTTTTATTATTACTGTGACTACACTAAGACTTCACCAAATGGCAGTTTTTGTTTTGCATAAATAAATACTATTATCTAAACAGAAACACAGATGCTTAAATATAAAATCTACCACATCATTTAGATTACATGAAAGCAAGTATATGACTAGGGTATAAATTCGATAAAATTCAAATTAAAAACATAAAAAACCAAATTTGTAAATTTGTAAATTCACCGACCTCTTACATATAAAGGTCAGTGATCGAATTTCATTATTTACGACATATATCTCTGTGACTACTACTTTGCCATTTGTAAACTTTCAAGCGATTTGTTGAGTTTTTATAATAAACAGAATTGTCACTAATGAATTAAATATCGCATGAAAAACTGACACTAAAAATTTTAAGACACTCTTAGAAAGTACAAATCTTCAGTCCATTTCAAGATTGAACATTAAATTAGCGTTAGTTATCAATGGATATTGAATATTACAAAAAATATGCAAGATATGCTTTTTTAAATGTAATAGAACAAGATCATTTAACAATTTACATTTTACAACAAAATGGTCAATAATGGAAGCTGCGATATAAATACTGATATTGTTAAAAGGGTAACATCCACTATATGAAATTCAAATAGGAATGTTACAGTAAAAATATAAATGTAATATGGAATTATACGTCAGTCTCAGTTTTACTGCTAGTTCGCCGACTTCTTCCTACAGACGTCGGATTGACCCAATGTGGCCCACTTAGTAAAAACTTCTTTACATTATACTCCATTCTCGCCAAGTCTTCAGGTGAAATTTCTTTATCCATTGTAGATTTCAAGGCATCTTCTAATTCATTGTAGTTGGCCATATTATTTATATTGCAATGCGAATTATCAATATTTATTTCTGTTACAGTTACTTCACCACTCTCTACTGGAAATATTGTTTCCTTTACAATGTTACCTGTTAGTTTTAAATTGGTATTCTTAATTCCTTTATCTTGAGTAGTGTGTTGATTAATTAGATTCTTAGACGTGCAACTATTGTAAGCATTATTGGAATATGACTTGGAAAATTTACTAACGGGATGCGGCATATTGAGTGCAAGTTCATTTAATGTTTCAGTGAGTCTGCTCAACTTGCTGTCCCTTCTTATACTTCGGTTTACAAAGCTACATTCGTCTTCTAATGGATCGTTGAAATTATTTTGCTGTTCTAAATTTTTTTCAACCCATTCTGCAACTCTGAGTAACTGTTGCTTCTGAAGAACAGCTGCGCTATCATCGCTTGACAAAGAACTTGTACTTTGCTCATTAGTAAACACTTTTGAATTTTCGTTCACCTTTAAATGTGTCTGAGTCAGATTTGGATATACATTGACTATGGCTGGCAATGATGATTTTTGTTGCTTTGCAGTCGAATCTGCCTTTTTATCTAGACTTGTTAAATCCCCAATTGGAGGATAATCTTTAGAAATCTTGGTGTTTTCAATCGAATGAAGTTGAGACATGTCAATTTTCTTCAAAGGTCTTGTAATTTGTGTCGCTTTGGTTTGTTCATAAAGATCAAAGTTAAATATTTTCACGTCTTGATTATCTTTGGAACTAACAAAATTATATTTTTTATCATTTGCATTATCTGTGTTGTTGTTTTGTAAATCATTACCAACATTAAAATCATTTAGCAAATTATCTATTTCTAATTGGTTTTGTTGACTGCTAATGCTTTGAGTATTATTGTTATTGTGTTCAGAACTATTTGAAAAATTATGAGTTTTTAATGGTTGTAATGGCGAAGAAGACACATTTAAAAGAATTGGATTGATAGAACTTACTTTAACAGGATTTTCTGAGTCTTTATTATTGTTATCAACGTGAACGTCAATGAGTGTACTTTCAATTACAACGTTTTCATTATTTGCATCACTTTTAAAATCAACATCAGTTTTTACTAAATCGATAAAATTTTCTATGCCATCATTCGGGTCCTTAAAAATGGAATTTTCATTACTTTTACTTTGGCGCCTATACAAGACTGGTGGTACATCTGGTTCGGCATTATCAAGTAGTATATTTTTGGAACCAGCCTGCATACGTAGATGACAAAATCTTGGCCCTGGGCCTACTTGAGTATAAGATTTATGGGTGCTAACTGTACTCTTTGCTACAGAAGATGTGCGGCTAGCTGCCCCCATCGAACTTTGTGAATTTTTTCTCATGCTAGAAGTCTCACCTAATGTAATCTGATTTTTAACTTCCTTATCGATAGCTTTATCTCGAATTAGTAAATCTTCATTAGCAGTACTATGAACACTACTTTTCACACTTGAAATTGAAGTTTTGGTACGTTCACAAAGCTTATGATGCACTGTTGGTTCTATTTTCATATTGTTATTACCATTATTATTATTTTTCTTCAACTGTTTCAATTCCTCCTCAATTTTTTTGATAGCTTCATTTTCAAGGTTACAACCCATTTTATTTTTCTCATCACTTGGAACATTTGATTCAATAATATTCGAATGCACAGTCTTTTCGGTCTTACGGTTGTTAATTTCAGTCACTGAATTTGGTTGTGGTATTATGTACATATTGCTAAGAGCAATGTTAGATTTTTCATTTATTAGTTTTATACCATGAGGCGAAGTGCTCCTCATACTTAAATTTGATTTCACGGATTTAATTTCAGAATTGCAATTAAGGCATAGCGAATTCTTCATTTCACCGCTCAGTCGTGTCTGCGTTGATACCGAATAGTAACCTTCGTTGTAAGAGAATGGCTTGTTTTGTGATTTAGTGCACGTGCAGGTGTCACAATGCTTGGTGAGAGTATCCTGGATGCTATCTTCTAAAATTTTCGACATGAGTGAAGCTGATATATTGAACTCATACTCACTTGCATCAAATGTTTCTAAATCATTGACTGTTTTAGATTGACTTGAACTGGATGGTTTCGATGTTTTGGACACAACATATTGTGACACCCTGGCTTGAGTGTCAATTGGAAGCTGTAAAATAAGACATTTGTAATAACTATAAAAAAATCACTTTAAATAAAATTATATGTTGATTAAAACTACTTTTACGGATTTTATCGCGTTTATTTATTTTATTTTTTATACCCAACAGTTCGGGTGCTTCCCAGCACCCATGGTCACGGGGGACTGAGGTGACTAATGTCCCGATGTCAAAGTTAACCCGAGTACCTTCAGCTTTTTCAAAAAGCTGAAGGTACTCCTCAACTCAAAATAGAAAAACCTTTGTTGCCAACCCATCTGTCAATAGTGGCAACTATGGGAAATATCATCATTATATATTATATATATCATTAAGGGGATGGGCCTTTTCAACCCTATCTGCCAGCTGGATTGAGCTCCCGATGTCGCGCTGTGAGCCAACTTTGCGTCCCTATAATCCCTCGGTAAACCTAACGCCTGAAATTCTTTTTATAATAAAGTAGGGCGTTACAAAAGGTGCGAGCTCCATGGAGGGTGGGAAGCCGGGGGGACGAATTCTCAACACATAAAAAATATGGACAATACGAGACCCATTAGAAGAGAAGGA
Source organism: Parnassius apollo (assembly GCA_907164705.1). Taxonomy (NCBI): domain Eukaryota; kingdom Metazoa; phylum Arthropoda; class Insecta; order Lepidoptera; family Papilionidae; genus Parnassius; species Parnassius apollo. The sequence goes on from CAJQZP010000209.1 coordinate 5,116,359, forward strand.
GACGTGTCAAAGTTGTTCACCTTAGACACTGACAAACCGGAAGGAACCGCAATTAAACCGGCGGTTCCACAGACTGTACCACCCAGCGTAGGTGGCCCCACCAAGGGGGTAATTTCCGCGCTGGATGTTCCCAAAACCAGTTCCAAATCTGAGGAGCTGGACGCGAGAAATGAGCAAGAGGCCGCGAGTAGCAAAACTCCTGTGGAGCCCCAAAGAACTGATAACCTTTTCTCTGCTGCCTGGCAAGTGGTGAGCTGTAAGGGGAAGGGCATGGCACCCAAAAAAGTTACTTGCCAACCTGACGGACCATCAGGTGGGTTTATTCCAGGCCTTGCTGCAAAGGCCAAAAAAATAATAAGCAGCGAGAAAAAGGCCGCAGAGAAAGAGTCGCGCTCGCTGCTTCCAAGAGCAGCACTAAGGGAGCTGCGCAAGCCACTGTCACTGCGGTGCTTGGGGCTGGAACTAGTAGCCGCACTGAAACTGGGAAGGATAAATATCCAGTCCGAGTAGTAGGCACGGCCGTCGGAATCAGCTCCGAAGAAGCTGGAAGCTGAAGAAGAAGAAGAACCAGCGCGGAAGACATCCGCCAGGAAGCAGAGAGCAGCCAAGCGTCCTGGAAAGTAGGATAGAGCAGCGCCAAAAGGATGCTGGATGAGTCCACCTCGCCGAGAGGCGAGCACAAAAAAGTGCGACTCAAACAGCAACCAAAGGCTGCAAGAACGAGCTACGTTTCTGCTGCTAAAGCAGATTTGGGTGTGGCCTTAACGTGTGCACGTTCAGGTCACATAACAAAGGAGGTAGCTGATGACATCCTCGTGCCTATGCAGAGGAAAATGATCAGCGAGGCCTGGAGTAACCAGGACCGTGGTGCGTCGGGCCCAGTTTTTAGAAGCAAACCCGTTTACACGGAGGGTGTCCTGAAGCTGTGGTGCGACGACCAGAAGGCTCTGGACTGGTTGAAGGAGAATATTAATACACTCGACGTCAAATCCAACACCTCCCTGACTATAAAGAAACAGTCCGAGATACCACAAAGAATCAAATGTGGTATTCTTATCCCTGATGCCCAAGGTGCCCGGAAGGACTGACGCGACATTGGTCGTGTGCTTGAGTACCACAACCGCTGGGTAAACATCAGGGACTGGCTGCTACTCAAAGCGGAGAAACAGACGGACGGGTGGTTAATCGCGTTATCCCTGCCCATACGCAAAATACGCACTACTTTACTATAAATATCTAAAATTGTGAAATATCAAATAAAATATTATATACGAGGGATGATCCAAAAGTAATGATAATCGGTTACTTCAGGTCCGCATAAAAATCCAAAAAAAATATTTTTTGCTTGCTTATATACTCACTACGTCAGCCTAAAAAAATCATATAAATAGATCACGATTTCCGGGAGATACATTCATTTGAATACGAACTGTCAAAGAGATAACATCAACATGGAGGAAAACGAAATTAGAGCTGTCATCAAGTACCTCTGTTTGAAAAAAATGTCTTCAAAAGACATACACAGTGACTTAGTGGAAACATTGGGGGACTCTGCTCCTCCATATTCACGCTACAGTTGCACGCTGGGCCAAGGAGTTTAAACTGGGCAGAACATCCACTGAAGATGAACATCGCGAAGGACGCCCATCCACGTCCCTCACTGAAGACAACGTGAAAAAAGTCGAAGATGTTGTGTTGGTAGATCGAAGAGTGACCATCAGGCATATAGCTGAGGTCACAGGGATCTCATATGGCAGCGTTCAAAGAATCCTTGCGAACGAGTTGCATATGAAAAAGGTCTCTGCGCGTTGGCTACTCAGAATGTTAACCGACGAGCAAAAGAAAAATCGAGTTGACATTTCGAGGGTCAATCTCGAAAAGTTCCAAGCAGATCAAGAAATTTTTTTGTTTCGTTTTGTGACTATGGACGAGACCTGGATCCACCATTTTGATCCTGAAACGAAACAACAATCGATGACTTGGAAGCGAGCCTCCTCACCGACGCCAAAGAAATTCAAAGTTTCAAGTTCGGCGGGAAAGGTTATGGCATCTGTTTTTTGGGACGCTCAAGGCGGCCTTTTTCAAATATTCCACATAATTATATGGTGGAATATTTGAAAAAAGGGAGCCACTACTACGGGCTCTTACTACGCAGACCAAATAAGAAGATTACGGGAGGCCATTAAGTAAAAAAGACGCGGCAAACTGCGAGCTGGAGTGCTGTTTCACTAAGACAACGCACCGGCTCACAAAGCCGCAGTTGCGATGGCTGCCATTCAAGAAACGGGATTCGAACTGCTCGAACACCTTCCCTATTCGCCAGATCTAGCTCCTAGTAACTTCTACCTCTTTCCTCGGCTCAAGGAACGCCTCCGAGGCAAGAAATTCGAAGACGATAGCGAAGTAATGGCCGCTGTTGAAGCGTTTTGGGAGGGTCAAGACAAAGAATTTTTTTCAAAGGGAATCCTGGGTTTAGAAAAAAGATGGACTAAATGTATTGATTTGTTAGGAGACTATGTAGAAAAATAAATTATTATTTTAACTTTAATTACCGTGTTTTATTTTCATTATCATTACTTTTGGATCACCCCTCGTATAATTGAAACAGTCTATGCAAGAGTCCTTTGATTAGCAGTGGACTTTTTATAGGCTATAGTGAATAAATGTAAATCGATGTCAAATATATTAACTCACATTATCGAGTTTCTGAGAAACAAAGTTGTCCGGTTTGCATTGCAGCAACTGGATTGCCAAGTTCATGTCATTTTTGTATCTTTCCTGCAAAAAAAAATTGATAAATTTGAATATGCTATGTAGTGAGTGTACTAATAAAAAGTTAGCTTACTAAGAAAAAATCTCATAGAACTTATCTATAAACTGAAATCTATAAAGTTGAAATACACTAAAAATAAATTGAAATTAACATAATGAAAAATACTACATGAAACTTTTCCTCCCATTGTATTAAGTATAGTGCATTTTTATCAACAAATAAATATTTTTATGTGGGCGTTAACCTCTCTCAAGTTACAAGTAGTAATATTTGCCAGATCGTCCTAAACATTTTTATTACAGTATTTTAAACACTAAAACCGTATAAAATTACATGGTAATATCACTAACATAAAAAGTGACACCACGCAACCAATATATTATAGCAGCCTAATACTGCTGTGTTTTGTATAGTGAGTGTAGAGATCCGGAGACCCTTTTTCACTGGAAACGAGACATTCCATCTTAGTCCTCAGGGGTGACAACATATCTGCGTTTTGATTCTTAATCGAGTATAAATGTAGATATCTATGGGCCACAGCATCCACTTACCATCAGGTGGACTGTGTGCTCATTTGTCACCCTTGTTCTGTAAAAAAAATATAAATCAGTTACTATAGTTAACAATTAACATAAACCGAAACATAATGGCCATTTTTTATCACCAATTTGTTGATTATTATTAACTGACTGTCAGCATTGATAACTAAAATTGACATCGTTCGTAATCAAAGCATAAACATTTACATAGTAGAGCCATGATGCAGCCATATTATAGCTGTAGCTTGAATGGGTCGGCTCAACCGGGGCATGACCAAGCTCTCACAGAATAGCAGCATAATGCTGCTGTGTTTCTTATGGTAAGTGTGTAGAGATCGTGAGACCCTTTTTACTGCAATCAAGGAATTCCATCTTAGTTCCTCAGGTGAGACAACGCATTTGCATTTTGATTCTTAATTGAGGATAAATGTGGATGTCTATGGGCTACAGCATCCACTTACCATCAGGTAGACTGTGTGCTCATTTGTCACGCAATGATATAAATAACATTGGTATTTCAAATATGCAACATCAAGATCAAGAAAACATTAAAATATAAAAATAACAATAAACTTTATATTATGCACTAAAACGTTATAATTTTAAGGTTAGCAAATCATAAGCATATTAAAAATATTATCTAAGTAGCACCCTTTCTCTCTCACACCTATTGCTTAAGCTATTGCATACTTGCCTGTTCACAGAATAATAAAATAACATGATAACGACAGAAAATTAGATAATTAACTTTAAGAAAACTTGTCGAAACGAAAAGATAATAACAATAAACAATTTAGAAAATTGGCATTACAGTTCAATATACAATACTTTGTAAATCACAAAAATGAAGGTATTTCATAAACACAAAAATGAATGATATTTAGTTCTGACGTCAAAAAAGAACACACATACTTAATAAAATGTATAAAAAAGTTTTTTAAAAATGGGCAAATCACCATGGTCTTTGACACTTGCCCTGATATAATGTATTTTATGTATGTATAAATTTATTTGCCCTTATGCATTTCTCTTTTTTTTTATTCCAAAATAAGGAATATTTTGTTTTATTAATAAGATCTCATTTTTTAAAAGTTATGGTATTTATTAAATTTAAATAGTTGCTGTAACATTCTGTTGTAATAGGTATCAAAATTTCAGTTACAAACAGATATGTGACTCATAAAATAGTTACCAGAATAATAAACTGATTACATTTAATAAAAAATAGTCCATCATAATACAACTTCATAATACTACAAATATAAATATTTCCTGTTGCCAGTATAATTTAGCTTAACGCAACCCCTCTCTAGATGCAAATTAATAGAATATAGCTTACAGCATACAATATATAGCAATATAGCATACTCATCTCTAGTTTGAAATACCATGAAATCTCAGATAGAAATAGTAGGTATCAATATTTTACCAAAAATTAAAAAACTAACATTTTCTATCTGAAGCATACTTTAGTTGTGCTTAGATTCCGCTAATCTCACAGATAATGTTGCAATGTCTTTTGTCAGCTGACTCTTTTCACTCTTCATCTTGTCTACCATCTGCAACAACTTATCCTCTAACACTTGATTTAATTTTTGTACTCTTTTATGTGAGTCATACAATCTGAAAAACATAAAAATATTCAGTTTATATTTATCTTATAAGTAAGTAATTTCAAAAAAGAATTAATATTTCTGTCTATTTTTTAATTGTGGCCACGATTTATATTACAACCAGACACAGGCTTGCAACACCACTACTTTATAAAAGCTTTTATCATATATAAAACATAACATAAACACTCACGCCTGTCACCCAGAGGGGTAGGCAGAGACTACAGACTTCCATTTAGCACGATCCTGACATACCTTTCTCGCCTCCTTCACATCTATACACCTACGCATACATGCTCGTCGGTTAAGGGTACTCTTAATTTGGCCCATTTTTAGTATATCGCCAATTTGGTCGACAAACTTCCGCCTAGGGCATCCCTTTCCGACTCTTCCATTCACTTCTGCAACATATATTTGCTTTCTCAGTCTTTCCGCATTCATTCTTTCTACATGACCAAACCACCGAAGCATTCCTTTCTTAATCCTGGTCACCGCATCATCTTGCAAACCACACTCTTCTTTTATCACACAGTTTCTCACCCTGTCACTCAGATTCAGCCCTAACATACACCTTAGCGACCGCATTTCTACTGCATTTATTCTACTCTCGTGCTTCTTCTGCCACACCCAACTTTCACTACCATACGTTAAAGAGTAGTCTCATCAAAGGTGTAAGATGTGACATATCACAATTGCTAATTGAGTATGACTTAAAATATTATTAAATCATTTTAATTATTTAGCCCTGCCAATTAAAGAGAATCCTTTTTGCACTAATAATAAAGAGTACATTTAACTTATTTTACCTTAGGGTGGCTGTCTTAAGACGAATAAACAGAGTAACCCTAAAGTACATGCTCAAAACTATATAATTTAATTGTATGATGTTAAAAATTTGTATTATTTATTATATAATTTATTCCACCTATACTATTAAATGCAATTTGATTAAATAAATTACCTTTCATATTTCTCTCTCCAAGTGTCAACTTGTTCTTCTAAATGGTTAGCTCTAGTTGTACACTTAACAAATTCTGCTTCCAAACCTACAATATGTGCATCTTTTTCTGCAAGATGTTGCCGAAGGTTTTCCACTTCTGCATGCAACTGTGCCTCATCCGCACCATTGTTGCATTCCTAATAATTATGGTGCAACATCAAAAAAAAAAATCAAAAAAACAAGCAAGTGTAATGTATGTTAACATTTAGAGTGTATTACCATGAAACATTTATAACAAAAAGATGATTTTCATTCGAATTTGAGAAATTGATAAAATTAATGATGGATGCAGCAAATAAATAAAGAAAGGTGTGCATCAATGTGAAGAAAGTTAAACAGCATATATTTATAAAAATTCTTGGTTAGTAATATAAATATTGTGCATTTGTATTTGTGTATGGCATTATTTTAATATTTCATCTCCATCAAAAGCTTCTGATTTATGCACTGTGAAAGAATTATAAAATAACAAATGATTATTTATAACTGAAACTAAGCGGAAGTGACAACAAAATATACAGGCCACCAGATGGGAAGTGGGTACTGCAAACCATGGGCACCTATAACCAACTTTAGCAAATTAGCTGTCCATTGCACCGAATACAATTGTCGCTTGGGTTTGTCAAATCCATTGTACTGTAAACGGCACACACGCCCCTATGTCTTTCTTTAAGCTCTAACTTCATGGACTTATGAGTTGGTGTGTTCTATTTGTCAGCACTTATCAACAGAGCACAATAAATAAGATAAAAAAACATTTAATTTTTTTTCTGTGTGGGAAGTTGAAAAAAATAAGAACATAACTATATTTAAGCAGTGGAACAACATTACAGACAATAAGTTTTTGCAGTGCATTGCACTCTTTTGGCTTTTGTTCTAGCAGATTCTGTAAGACTTTCAATGTCAATAAGTTTTGTTTATAACAACCAAAGTATCATCTTTGAATAGATATACCCTAACATTGCTGGGTTCTAAAAATGAAAAATCCTATTGGATCTTAACAGTGTACTTGAGGATGATAAAGACAGACTTTCGAATGGCATTTATATCAATATTTTGCTTTTTTTTAACTAGACGTTCACTATTTAAAAATTAGTCATTTTGAATCCATTTGATTAAGAATATTACAAAAACTGAATTCGACATATAAGGTTATCAAAAAATTCTGTATGGGGACAGTTAATGTGTTAAACAAAGAACCACTTCTAAGAACAAAGATGGAATGCCTTACAACCTGTGTGGGCTTTCTATAACTTGCACTGTGCAATAAAACTGCCAGTGTTGGCTTTCTATAACTTTCAGAGCAACAGCAGTAAAAATCTGCCAAATGTTTGTGCCCCGTATGTATTATCATTTAAATAACACATAGTAACATTTATCATTAATATAATGATAAATGTTAATAAATTGCTTATAATCATACAACTATGGTTCACCTTATGAAATTCATTTTATACAGTTTATATACAGAAAACCAAATCGCTAAAATAAAATAATAAACTTTCTTTATTACCATTCATCAAATTTAAAGAAATTATACATAGTTTTAATGTTATTGTAATTTTCATACATATTTATTAAAATTTTACCTTAAAAGAAGATTTACTATTGCTTTCATCCATCACAAATATATTTTAATTTTACATTTCACTTAACCGAGTTCTTGTTTGTTAAAGAGCCACGTTACACGAAATGGAATGTTATATCATAATATCAATCATCCACTAAACAAAATACCAAAAAATCAATCTTATATCAGCTTTATATATTTACTTTGGAATGACTGAGTGTAGTTGACTGATTACACTATCAAGAACAATGTGATTATTTTGTTAATATCTTTATTGAAATAGTGTATTCGGTGTAATATAATGAATTATAAAATATTTTCCAAATCTTCTTATTGTATCATCGCTCAATAGTAACTATAACAATTAATAAACTAGGGATGTTCGGTGATCATCGATGTTAAAAATTAAAATATCGATGTTGCCACATATCAAACATCGAAACATCGATGTCAATAAACCAATAATCAAGTAATAAGAACTTGTGAACAATGCAAACTCACGAAATCGAAATCAACTATAGTATGTACCAAATCGATTGAGAAAAACGAACAATGACCTTTCGTTCGTTTAACCAGGGATTACAAACCTTCAATATATAGGCACATTGTATATGTAGTACTTTCTTTATAATGATTTTCTTATAATGATTGACATAATATATATTTGTTAACTATTATTAAAAAGTTATGTAAAAGATCGCTGTAGAAGAAAAATCATCTAATGTTATAAAGTATTTTATTCATTTAACAACAAAAAGCATTAATTTATAACACATATAAAGATTCGAGTGATAACGACACCGAATAAGTACGTACTTATTCAAAAGATAAAACTTTAATATTATATAAGAACTTTATTTTTATTCGGTGCATGCGGGCCGGCCCATAAAAAGTGACGCATCTCTGGCTGCTATTGTCACGTTTCTCTTAGAACGAACTGACGTAACACGCGGTTTGTGTATTTTAAAGGGATGGATTTGCAAAAGCTCAATATGGTGATTATAATGCTTCAAATATTTTTTTTATATGAAACTGTTATTAAATGAATTGCTGTGTTACTTACCATAAATTTTTCGCAATGTACCGTAAGATTTTACGATGTTTATAGGAACCACAGACAATATTATTTAAGAAACAAAAAAAACATATGTGCTGACTTAGAAGTGTGAATAATATCAATATTTATATATTGTTATCACCTCTAAAGTCTAAACTGAGATTTTGTAAGTTACGGCTTTTGACACTCAGCTCATATCTGAGGTCATTGTCCATTTATCTCAATCGATTTGGCACATGCAATATTTCATCTCCAGGTTTAAAATTTTGAATAACTCAGGATTCCTAAACGCATCGATCACTTAAAAATATCATTAGAGTGTGTCAAACTCACTGTCAAGCAAGTGTGAACTGTCACAAATGTCACTCTTTTCACTTTGTTATTCTGTGGTGTCGTTGTCGACTGTCGCTTATAAACTATTCTACATAAATTGATATTCAAATTAGATATTTTTCCCCTGCTGTCTATACCCATATAATTTTAAAACAATTTGTATCTACATCATTAAAGATAAAGATATTTATTTCGTAAAAACATGAGTAAAAAATACAGGTGTTAAAAAAACTTAAAACGAGTTTTATGTTTTACCATTTATGGCGTACAAAAATTATACTACAAATATTAATTATTCTACAAGACAAATTAACTAACCCTTCGTTCATAATTTTAGATGTGCAACAATTTTAATGGCGTCTCGTAAAATTGCATTCGAGAAATGTCGCAATACATAATTTAGCTTTAAACAAATCAATCACTTAAGAAATCAGGCAATCTGTAATAACATTTGGCTATCAAATATTTTTTAAGATGTAGCTTAAAAAGTCTGGTAGGCAATTGTTTGATGTGTTTGGGGATTTTATTGTATATTATTGGCGCCAGACAGAAAATACTTTTATGCATCAATGCCGTTCTTGAACCAACTGCGCATAACCTACTATTATCCCTGCGATTGCGAATTGTGACGTCCGATAGTTTGTTAAACAATTTAGGGTTACTTTGAACGAAGTTTGCTACTTCATATATAAATAAGGAGGGTAAGCTCAAAATGTTGTGCTCAATGAAATATGGTTCGCAGCTATCAGTAATTTTAAGACCGAACATAGCTCTGATGCACCTTTTTTAGGACTTAAATCATCATTCAATTATATTTGGCTGTTTTTTTGAGCTTGGGGTAACGAGTTTATTGTTTGCTTGAAATTTATGTAAATATATCACTGGGCGACAGTTTTATTGCATAGTGCATTCGAATGTGCATTTTATAACCGGCTGTGTATACTTACTGCTTGGTCTGCCAGATTAAAAATTATGAATAAAGGTGACGGAAAAGTCATTATTTTGTTTTAGTAAAGTTTGTTAAGTTTTTCTCTATAATCATATTTTTTTTATTTCGCGATAGGAGTAATTGATATAAAACCTACCATACCACAGTAAATTTTCTCATAACGGACAGACGGAAATTTCCCTATACACTCATAAGTGTATAGGAAAATTTAACCTCTCAGCTACCAAGCGGCCGAATTCGGTCGCGGTGATATTCCGTCAAATACCAAGTGACCGAATTTGGCCGCACCCACCCACAGCACTTTAATCCATTAATAGTTATTGTTAGAGACTACTTTTCTATAAAGAAGTTTGGCATTATAGACTCAATATGAAATTTTCTATCCTCTAGTGCAATAAAAAGTCAGTTAGTCTATGGTTATTTATTTATAATCTACGTTCATTACGTACGCCATTTTCATGTGGATTTTATTCTGTTTTGTTGTGTTGATTTTTGGATTTTTCTAGTGTTTTAGTATAGTGTTTTATTATAAAATTGGTATGAAAGTTTTTGTGTGATTATAGTTTATCGTTCTACGTAAATAATTTCGATTAATATAAAGAAATAATAGTGATTTTCACGCTGCAGACATCCGCTTGTTATGTATCCGTTTTTTGTTATCAAAATACAATAAGGTCTTTTTGTAATTAAGTAAAAACTGACTTTGGTTTAGACTACAGGATAGAGAATTTTGTATAAATTTTATAATTCCAAACTTCTTCATAGAAAAAAAGTCTCTAAATATAAGTTTTAATGGTTTAAAGTGCTGTGGGTGGGTGCGGTCACATGCGACCGCTCGGGATTTTACGGACGCATGCGACTGCATGGGATTTTATGGGGATTGAATGGTTGAAGATCAAAATAATAACATTCATCATCATCGACAATTTTTTTTTAAATTACTGTTTGACTCTAAATTTGTTAATAATTTCTTTTATTTCATAAATAATAAAACATAAACAACACTACTAATTTTTATTAATCTAATATTAACCTATTAAATAAGTACCTGTGCAATAACATAATGACCAATATCGATGTTTTGAGTAGGATAAACATCCCTATAACAAACGTAGGTAGGTAGGCACTAGTGTGACCAGACTAAATTTTACTAAAATACCGATGTACCTCAAAAATACTGAAATATACCGACTTTCACAGGGCAAATATATCAATTAAAATTTTTATTTTCTTAACATAGTTTATGAATATGATGAATTCATAAACTTTTCGGAAACTAATACTAACTCTTCTTTGGAAACTAAATTGGATTTGTAACATCACACATATGTAGTTAATTTAAGGTCAATCGGTTCATATGTATTTAAGTTAAAGTTCATACGGTACGTATAAAAAAGACACAGCAAAAGATTTGTTTTAGAATTTAATACTAATAAAAAACAATTATTTTCCTACACAAAACAAATCAGATTTTTTTAAAGTAATGAAGTTGTGTAAATTAAGCAGTTTTTCGGAGAATATTAAATCCTACCTCGTAATTATAGTAATTTTATTCGCACTTTATGTTCTGTAAAATCTTTAATAATATTTGATAAATTTATACTGTCACAAACCTTGTGTTCTATTGAAATCATAGTTAATAAAGATAATCTATTCTGTGTCATGGTGAATCGCAGATATCTTTTCATTATTTTTAATTTAAAAAAGCTTCTTTCACCATTTGCAACTATTACTGGTAAATTTTAAAGGATCCTGAGCGCAATACTGATATTTGGACCAAATCTTAAGTCTGTTACAAATTTCAAAACATTTTGAGGAGATAAATTACTATTTAAAAACATACAAAGGACTGAAAACTCCTCACAAAGTGTTAATGCATTTATATCGCTTGAGTTCTCATGAGTTAAAATAGGTTGGAGGTTCTTACAATGTTCTAACAATTCATCTTTTGGGAGTTCTCATAAGGCATATATGTTATACAAAAAAAAAGGAAAATGTTTACTGTGCTCAGAAATCTGGGAAATTCTTAATTCTAAGGAGTTTATGGTTGTATTCATAATGTGAAAAAATACTTCAATTTTATATTTTTGACGAGGCTCAATAATTGATTCGTCAACACACTCATAACTAAATTGCATTTTCTTGGATCGTGCACGAGGTCTAACCACATTTTCAAAGTCTAACACTTCGCAATCAATTCCAGTAGCTGAGGCGTCTTCAAGAACTTGAGTAAAATACTCATCTGAACGTGAGTTTTCAAAGAAATCTTTTGTATTTCTAAGTTATTTAATGACGGAAACTAAGTCAAAATTATTAACTTTGCATTAATTTACTAACAGGTTTTATGCGATTCAAAGTTTGAAATTCAAGTTTTGTTAAAAGTATCGAGTACCTACTTATAAAAGTATGGATACCGTGAAACCTTACAACTTTGCCCTTGGGGGACATCTTTGCCCAAACACGAATATTAACTAAAACTACCGATAGACATTTTACTTTAACAAATGTCAACTTTGTATGGTGTCTAGGGAAAACTAGAGTATCTGTTTGACAGCACTGACTACTACAATCGCAGCTAACTATATTCAGGCATCTGTCAGCAACCGTCAAATGGACAGTGTCGAAGGTGGTGCAAAAACATTGTTGCAGTTTTGCATCCCGCATTGCCAAGAAACGCTGCGCAGGTAAGATTCATTATTATTTACATATAGGGCATTAATTGTTGCTGCTTTTAATCAAGGTCTCTTTCTTACACTTGTCTTAGTTAGCGAGAAAATTGTGAGGGTAATGTTGTAAGCAATTTTATAAACTGAGGTCGACAACATTGCCCAACTCAAAAATGTTACGAGGGTTCACACTATTGAAAAAAAACAAGGAAACATGTACCTAGGCATAATAAATAAAAATTATATATATGTAATAAAATGTTAATATATAGGTATACTTAATAAAATAAATAAATGTATATAGGTATATAAAAAAACTGTATAACAATAACCACTGTTAACTGCAAACTAAACTACTGTTCTGATAATTATATAGATACTGTTTTACTGGTAACTATATAGATACTGTTTTATATATTATGTTGAATACGTAGACAGAGATTGGTACGCACAGTAGATGAACTACGCACATCATTGGTAGCAAAATCAATATAAGCTGGCCTCGTATTATAATAAATAAGTATCGTCGCTGTCTACTTTTCCTTATCTCAACTATCAGGGTTAATTTCTCAGACAATTTTCTAAAACTTTCCTACCTAAACATTGATTTTCTTGATTTTTTTTTTGTTGTTCAGTTCTTGTTTTTAATTTTTAAAATAAAATATACATTATTGCCTTAAAATCAGTTTATTATTTTCCTTTCATCTGATGCACAGCCCTAGCACCTCAAATCTCTTAGTACGAAAGTGTGACTAAATGTGGTGATAACATTGCCCACCGCCATTAAAACTTAAAATGGACTTCTATTTATTTGAAAATGTAATGGTATATATCTTAAAATCGAAGTCATAGAACTTATAGTTGCTGAGAAATTTAGGTTGAGCAAAGATGTAAGAAAGTGGAGATAACTTTGCCCGCGTCTGTTTTTGTTTTTTTTTCTCAGCATCTGTTAGGAATTATGTCACCTGGTTTTGACAGTTTATTTGTTGCATAGTGTCGTTTAAAGCTTCAGCAACCATCAAAATAAAGTGGCTATTTTTTGAAGAAAGTAATAAAAACCAAAATATGTGGGCAAAGATGTAAGGTTTCACCGTACCTCAAAAATATCTGAACAAAAGTATAGTGTCAAAATAAACTTAGTATCGACACTACTCAAGTATCGGTACTTTTTGCGGATCCCTACTTCTTCTTTCTTTAGAAAGTCATAAAGCGTGTCTTCGCGTTACATTTAACATTTGTTCTATTAAAATCAATTAATTGTATCAAAATATATGATATTTTCAAATGGGTTCAAATTAATTCAACGGCGCCATAAAGTTTCACAAATATTGATAAAATTATTTGTGTGTAAAATTATATTCGGTAATAATATATTTATACTAAAATAAGACTAAACAAAAAATAGAATATGTTTCTCTTAAACTTAAAAAAATATGTTCTAACAAAACACGTATCCTTTTCTGAATTGCGGTACTAATATTCTCTGCAAGTGAATCGTATTGAGATAATAGCCGCTATCTAGAATCGTGAAGCATTGATCACGGATCATACTTTTCTGATCTGGATACGATTCTGTCGGGCTGTTCTAGCACGCTCCAGTTGATTCACCCTGAATCAATCAGTAGGACTCGCTACGAAGTAACTTGCAGCAACGACGGCAAATTGCTATGGCAGCAACAACCTATATTCTTTTAAAATATTGTTACGAGCTTAGGGTTCGTGACAACAAAAAGTGCCGAGTGAATTACCAAAATTAACACTTTAATTCACTTTACACTAATTAAAACTTAAAAGGCACTAATAATTAATCACACTGATTCACTTTATTGCGCTCCGAAGCTTAGCTTGTCTAGCCAAATTCAATACTGCCTCGATCGCGTCTTGCCGTGCCTTTTTATACACCTTTTTCACCGAAACATCCAGAATATTCAAGTAAATACGGGCGCCAACCGACCAGGCGCAGAAAGTTCGAGTGTGGGGCATCTAGAAAGCTTAATTCTTCTGTTCGATACTAGATGGCGCTGTTAGTCGAAAGTCAAGATTGACATTTTCTAGGAAGCCCTCCGCGCTCTGGTCCCCGACACTAGATGGCGCTAGTGCCAGGTACCTAACGTCAACTTAGGCGCGCAACACTGCCCCTCCTAAGACATGCTCGTCCCAAGCATTATCAGCCCCATAATGCGCCAAGCGATCCACATGGACGATCTTAGGAGTTCTTCTTGCGCCTTTCTGTATCCGGTAGGTTACATTGTTGATCCTGATCACAATCCGGTACGGGCCGTCCCATCTAGCTTGAAGCTTAGGAGATTTCCCTTTGCTGCGGACTGGATTGTGCAACCACACTAGTGAACCTTCGTCGAACCCTTTGTTGCTCATTTTGCGGTCATACCTGGTTTTCATCTTTTCAGACATTTGCTGGCCCGATTGTCTGACGTTAATCAGATATTGGAGAGGTTCCAATATCTGATTAAATCGTTCGACCATTCCATCAGATTGCGGGTGATAAGAAGTCGTTCTTGTTTTATGAGTACCCATAACTCGGCAAATTTCCTGGAATATTTGAGACTCAAAATTCCTTCCTTGATCGCTGTGAATCTCTAAAGGTACTCCAAAACGACAAAAGACTACATGAACTAGTTTATCTGCAACTGTTGAAGCTTCTTGATTTGGAATGGCGAAGACTTCTGGCCACTTAGTGAAGTAATCCATCACAACCATGAAAAACTTGTTACCGCTTTCACTCTCCGGAAACGGCCCCGCCACGTCAATGGCTATTCTCTCCCATGGTGCACCAACATTGTACAACTTCAATGCACCTCTACTACGAGTCTGAGGTCCCTTTACAGCCGCACAACTTGTACATTTGCGACACCAGTCCTCGACATCGTTTCGACAGTGGACCCAGTAAAACCGTCATCTTCAGTAGAGTTCGTTTAACTCCCAGATGGCCTCCTGAACAATCATTACGGTACAGCTGTAGAACATCCGGTACTTTAGCTTTAGGGACAACCATTTGCAAATGACAGCTGTCTCCCCGAACATTTTCCCATTTACGACACAGAACTCGATCCTGAAGCAGCAAGCTATCCCACTGGGCCCAATAGCTTTTAGTGGTCGAACTCATCGCTGAGAGGTCGCTCCACTTGGGCTTGGGAGCACTGGCCTTTATCCATTCCAGAATCGGCTTGATGTCCGGATCTTCCTGCTGTGCATATAGTAAGCTGTCCTTCCACTCGTTGCTGAGGTGGTCTGCCCCGAGCATCCTCACGGATACCACTTCCTTACTCTCTTGCCTAGTACAATGTTTGCAATCTTCAGGACAAGGTCTTCTTGACAATGCATCTGCGTTGCCATGAGATTTCCCGCTGCGATGTTCGGTCTCAAAGTCGAATTCCTGCAGTAGTTTAATCCACCTCGCTACTTGTCCTTCTGGATTTTTAAACTGCAATAGCCATTTTAGTGCAGCATGGTCAGTTCGTAAGTGAAATTTTCGTCCCAGAAGATATTTACCAAAATGCTGCAACGACTTTGCCACAGCTAGCAATTCGCGTCTTGCGACACTATAGTTCCTTTCCGGTTTTGACAACGACTTGCTGAAATACGCTATCACGACCTCTTGGTCACCATTCCGTTGAGACAACACACCGCCAAGTCCAATATCACTTGCATCTGTGTCAACTATAAATTCTTTGCTTACATCAGGGTATCCCAAAATAGGTGTTATGCACAGACGGTCCTTGAGCTCCTGGAATGCAATATTGCAACTTTCATCCCAGCGGAAAAGTCGCTTCTCCTCGGTTAGCTTATGCAGAGGTTTGGCTATATCTGCAAAGTTCTTCACAAACCGCCGGTAATAGGAGCACATACCCAAAAATGCTCTAACCTGCGTCTTGTCTTTTGGAACCGGCCGATCCTTGACAGCGGCGATTTTCTCTGGATCCGTGCGGATGCCCTCCTCCGATACTACATACCCCAAAAAGTTAACTTGCCGTTTGAATAGTGAACATTTCTTCGGACTCAACTTGAGGTTGGCACTCTGAATCTTCATGAGCACGCGTTCCAGGTTTTGAAGGTGTTCCTCAAACGTACGGCCTACGATGATGATGTCATCCAAGTAGACCAGACAGGCATCGCCAATTAGCCCGGTAAGTACAAGTTCCATCAGCCTTTCAAACGTTGCTGGAGCATTGCACAACCCAAACGGCATTACTTTAAATTGCCACAGACTCTTTCCCGTCGAGAACGCAGTTTTCTCCTTGTCCTTAGGGTCAATTTCAACTTGCCAGTAGCCACTTTTTAGATCCAGCGTGCTAAACCACTTTATTCCTGTAAGCATGTCCAGCGTGTCATCAATTCTTGGCAGGGGATAGCTGTCCTTCTTCGTAACGTCGTTCAGACGGCGGTAGTCAACACAAAACCGCATGCTGCCATCCTTCTTCCTCACCAGCACCACTGTTGAACACCATGGACTAGAGGAAGGTTCAATAACACCATCCTTCACCATTCCTTCAATCATGGTTTCCACTTCCTTTTCACGTGCTACCGGCAATCTTCTTGGTCGCTGACGGATAGGAAATTCTTCTCCTGTGTTTATTTTGTGTTGAACTAAGCCAGTCTTTCCTATGTTAGCATCGTTTGATGAGAATACATCGGCATACTTGAGTAACAACTTCTTCGCCTTGACCATTTCGTTCGCGGAGAGAACGCTGCGACAGTCTTCCAAAAGTGTGGTCACTCTCGTTTGTGCATCCTTGCTGGGGGTCTCACTCGATAGATATTGGCACCGACGTAACCAATCCACTTTCTCACAAGTACCAACCAGCGTGCCTCTTTCTATAATCTGTTCCCGGTCACAAAGGTTCAGCACACGTACTCCTGAGATGTCGGTGGTTCTGACCAAGGTTCGAGCTACTTTCCATGGAAGGTCATTGTTTACCCTTTCCACAAGTACACAACGGTGAGCTTGCCCAGCGTTTCGAGGAAGACTAACCGGAACAATCGTTTCCGATCTTGTACATTTGCGACACCAACCGAGCAATGCTCGGTCATCCAGGTACTATACAATATATATACAAATCTTCCTTCAATTCTATATGAATTGGGTATTCCTGGTCTTATTGACCGACGAATAAGAAAAATATAACTCAGATTAGAATGAGCTATTTATTTATAAACAATAAAGCACGGAACAGAAAAAATTATTTTATGTAACTGAATTATATTTATGTCTGAACCGTGAACTTGAGCTCTACAAAATATAACAAACTAAAAATGTGTGTCTGACTGAAACTGTTTGCAAAATGCGTAAAAAGTGTTTAATATAACCCGGCAAAACTATATTTAGTAAATGTTTGCAAGTTTAATTTTGTGACTACTTTGGTAGTTTACCGATTTATAATAATTGTATTTATTGTTGACCAAAAACATATTCAACCACATTCATATATGAAACACTGACACGTATGACGTAGATAATACCACCGAAAACATAATTGCGTTTTTAGAATAATTAATTACTATACCTACGATAAATTACAATATACTCGTAGTCTCAAATATATACTAAAGAAATGTTGCAATTCGAATCAATGAAAACATACATACAAAATATGTATAATACACAAGAAATTCCGCGCGCAAATCATAGCGCGTGACAACCGAAATCAGAATGTATTTTATAACGATTTTATAACAAGTCAAACAAGTGAACGAAGTTTGGCAACGCTTATTTTCGTCAATTCAAGCTTGTTGTCTTCAACAAAAAAAGACAACAAGCTTCGGGTCCCGCGCCTACGTCACAGTGACCGAGTGAAGCCGACCACAGTCGAGCGTGTGCCTGCTGTACTACCATATGTCAGAGGAGTCACAGACAAGGTTGGCTACATCTTGAAGCGAGCATCCATTAGAACATAATACAAGCCGCCGAAGAAGATTAGTCAATTTTTACCATCCGTCAAGTGTAATATCTCTACAAGATGCAGGAGTGTACAAGTTAGATTATGAATGTGGTCTCTCTTACATAGGTCAAACAAAAAGATCTATAAAAACCCGCGTGAAAGAACATAGCTGACGTGAAGCACCGACGCTCCGGGTAGTCTGCAGTCTGCGAACATGTTCAAGATCGTCCCCACCATTACATTCAATTTCATAAACTACAAATCCTCGCAAAAGAACACCGATTCCTACCAAGGACGATACGCGAGGCTATTGAAATTAAAAAACATCCAAATTTCAATAGAGAAGATGGATGGGTGCTGCCACCTGCTTGGGATCCTATAATTAACAAAATTAAATGCAAACCTAAGCATACCACTGCAAGACTTCATGATACTATAAGCTCGTTTTGCGTAAATCGGACCAAAAATTAATATTCAAAAACTGAAGGTAGCCGGACTAACTAAGACATTGGGACGTCAAACATCTCAGTCCCCCCCGTGACCATGGGTGCTGTAAAGCACCCGAAACGTCGGGAATTAAAAATAAGTAAAAGTAGTGAAATAAACGCGATAAAATCCGTAAATTTAGTATTATTTAATTGAATTTCATTTAAAAGATATACGTGTATAGTGGTAAAGTCGTTCAATGTGCAATTTTCAATGCTTTTCAATGGAATTGTTTCAATTTGGTTGACTCGTGTAATATGTTTTGAAAAATTATCAATTACCGAGTAGTGACGGTGTGATTACATCTTAGTCAGGGTGACAACGTATCTGCATTTTGAATCTTAACAAAATAAAAATGTACATGAATAAACGTATAGCAATGTAATGCCACAGCATCCACTTACCATCAGGTAAACTGTTCGTTACGCTTATTCCATTAAAAAATATAACATTGTTAGATATGATAACAGTTCCGCTTAATAGCTTCAGAAGCTGATGTCAATGCATAGAGTAGGAGTATTAAAACCCTACTTCTAAAGCCTAAACGTCGTCTCAATAGTTACATCAAAAACTTCATCCTTGTTTTTTCACCCTTACGAATTTCATGGAACTACCTCTAAAGTATAAGTTTTTAAACTAATAATTAAAATCAGTAACATGCATACAAAAACTTGCACTGAAATTAAGATTCTCATCCTTTTATGAAGCTGATGGTAAAAAACTGTGTCATTGTTTAAAATTCTTTTGACCAACTAAAATAAATATGTAAAAATTTAAAAAGTTGGCATACCCTCGCCTTGTCTCACTTTACTAGCCCTTTCAGAATGGACTGTACCAAGCGTGCGTTATCATTAAAAAAATCTAGCGGGCGCGAAATTTAGTTTTACTGCCCCGAAAAGGTCTCAATTGATTGTGCGTTTATTTAACTACATTGGACTCCCTGTGTAATCCGGCACCCCCTGTAATCCGACACGGTCTATTATTTATTATTGAATATTTTTTCAACAATCTTCGCTAATGCATGACTGAACAAGTTATAACTTCGAGCACAATAATGGCCCCACCACTATTGTGCTCGACGATTTGATTCTGAAAACGGTTGATTGATCATAATTTTCCTCAAAAAGCGTTATTACTTCTTGATAACGCTCTAAATCTGATGCGTCTTAAAT
Organism: Parnassius apollo; assembly: GCA_907164705.1. Taxonomy (NCBI): domain Eukaryota; kingdom Metazoa; phylum Arthropoda; class Insecta; order Lepidoptera; family Papilionidae; genus Parnassius; species Parnassius apollo. The sequence continues at coordinate 5,136,414 of CAJQZP010000209.1, forward strand.
TGATTGATTCATAATTTTTGATTATTTTAGTATGTAGGTACATTTGTTTATACACAATCATTTCCTAATGTAAAGTTATTGCATATTTTTCTTAAGTTCTACAGCTTTAATGACATTAATTTTATAATAAAACGTAAGCTCTCTATTGTGTTATTAAATTTACTAAATTTGACATACATAATGAAGTATGATTTGTACTTCAGAGTACACACATATATATATATATAACATATAGAATCTTATCATTGGATCTGTAATTTGTCGGATTACAAGGTACTCTTTTGTAAAAAATAACGGACTATATAGGTCTTAGGCAGTTTGTACTCTATAATCCGACAAATTCGATAGTCCGACACTGTCCTGCAAAATGCATTGCGGTGCTCAGACGTAGTTGTGTTCAAGATGGACGTATATTGTATTCAAGTTTGAAGTTGTGTTATATCAAATTAAAAAAAATACCAGAGATTTTTTCGCTTCAATACGACTTAGGGAACCTGAAGAAAAGAGCCCACTAAAGTTGGGCGTTATAACATACAACAGATAATATATTTCATTATATATTTTTAATCTTACAACACATTAGAATAATGAACCATTGACTGTTATAATATTATATTCATTATCGTTAGAAAGCGTCATCTGTTTACGTTTACGGTCCAACCGTCGCGTCGGCCGAGACAATGGGAGTCAATAAAATACTACCTATATTCATTATACCACAAGGATTGCGTATAGCTTACACTAATTTAAACTCTAAGCTAACTTAATAAGAGCTTATTTTACTAACACTAAATTATAACGGTAAACAAAAATATATTATTTCCTTCATTAGTTGCCTGTTATTTAATTTGGCTGTTGTAATATATAATATATCAGTTTAGTGTTCAGTTAGCTGTCTAGCTGAGATGACAATGACACTGTTATCTGTTAAATTATATATGTAATGTTTTGATAGCAGGTCCCCATATTACGTGAAAAAGCTATTGTTGTTTTTGTTTATTTTTCGTTAAACAAAACGCGAACACAGCCGACGACTGAACTGAACTAACCGCGTGTACAATGTAATATTTAAAACTGTTATAATATATTATAACAGTTTAAAACAACAGTTAGAAAAATATATTACAACAACATAACGAATTAGAAAAATATAACAGTTTCGCCCATCTTTAGAGCCCACTCTTTTTTAAATGGCTGACAACATATTTGGTGTTGCATCCTTGGTGTTGCATTTGTTCATGGGCAGTTGTAATCACTTGCCATCGGGTGAGCCGCATGCCCGTTTGCCTACTCTTAAATTGAAAAAAAAAATGTGGAATGAATTATTTAATAATATTAGATTTAATAAAAACACGCATTATATATGAGCTGTTATCATCCTAGTGAGAATAATTATATTCTACTCCAGACCAAATTTGAGTCACAGCGGCCAGTTCAGTTCAGTGGAGTCTAGCCATCTGCTTATATTATAAGGCCATAGGCGTGAAATTATTGTAATTATTGTAATACGTCTGCAAAATTTCAAATTATTCAGACGTCTGGAAGTGTTGTTACAATTCTTACATAAATACATACAGGTGAAGCTAACAAGCTTATATTATCGATCGTATAAAAGAAAGAAAGTACAAATAAACCATGTTTTATATTGCCTCTGACCTACCAGATAGCTGCGATTGTAAAACAGCTGTTAATATTGTGATAGAAATAGGACGCTTGCGGTTTTGTATCCTACGATACCGATATTTCGATATCCGATTTCCAAAATTACAATATGTATTCAAACTCATGATGTCATGTTACAAACACCTGTGTTAATAACGCTAGTAGGACGAAATTTGACCTCTGCGGAGACTCAAACGACATACGGTAATTTGTTGTACGTTGAAAGTATCGTACGAAATAAATATGATTCTGGTTTGAATCCCAAGTCAGGCCAATATCAATTATTGGGTTTACCTGTCAAGGAATTCTCGGTAGCAATCCGAAGTCAGGAAGTTGGCGATGTTTTCACCTTCGTGTCTCAGAAAGCACGTAAAGTCATCGGTCCTGAGCATGGTCTCTCTTCGTTCATGTTGGATTGCCGTCTCATAGAACTATGGTAGTGAGGGAATAGTGCATTATCATCTACCCAGTTGACATCCTATATTTTAGTGTTTCATAACTATACATCTTTGAGATTGATAATAAAATATTGACACAGCAAGAACTACAAGAGATGAATGATTCGAAACTATACTAGAAATAATAATTAATTTAAATAACAATAAAATTATTTTAAGGATTTTTAACACCGATTTCTTCTTCAGTCTTTAGTCGTCTGACAAAAGTCTGTCGGCGTTAGAATGATTGTTACAGAAAGATCGCTTTTATTTACATAGATCGATAAATTTTTGTGTGCTACGAACACCGCTCTAAATCCGCCTAAGATTACACTTGTAGAATTGTATTTTCTAAGAACATTGTTAAAAAACTCTTGCGATTTAAAGGTAAGGATTTTATAAATTTACTTCACTTTTCTTTGATTCCAATTGTCTTCTCGCTCAGGAAAACATATTATTACATTTTGCTTCCTTCGTCATAATGTTTACCGCCATTTGCCTAATATTGGAAAAACACATTTTATTTATAAATAAGTAAGAAATCGTATTGAAGAAAATAATGCCAAATTTAATTTAATTTTCTCAATATTGATATAATATATATGGTTTTATCATTGCCAAGGATTCGTGCTGCCTTGTAAAAATAAATGTCGCACCACTAACCCTAGATGATTTTCTTCATCATCATCATCATCATCAATACAAGCCGTAAAAGTCCGCAGTTTTTGCAATGGGCCCACTCACCCATGTCATTGTATGTACTTAGGCGCACTTCGATTTGCCCATATCCTATATATAATATAAATAAATTGTTTAAAGCGTCCCCTTCTAAGAAATATTTTTTTGTGATAGCCATTGTTTTTGGCGAAATACATATAAGACTTAAATGCTGTAGCCGTGTAGTGGCCGTGAGAGAATTCCTGATCCCAAGTATCGTCCCGTGGGCATCGTAAGAGGCGACAGATCGCTTGACTATTCCCTAAGAGGTAATCTAAGGAGTGGTATAATAATCTATACATGGCCCAATGTTTAACAGTAGACCTTTATATGAACTATCTTGAATCTTGGAGTGAACCACACAGTGATACACTTTAAAAAAATGTACCTACCGTGTCCAGTGAGACTCTTCTGGGTCACGAACACCTCGAACCAGTCTCGAGTACAATGTTCCGGACTACATAAGAGCTGAAGTATTCATACAATTCAGATCTGAACCCGTAGGTCTACAAATTGTGATCAGTAGGAGAGGTCTTCTACCATATCCATGGATAAAAGGCACTTGCACTGCTGTATTCTGGTTTAAAGGATATTAACAGCCAGTATAATCATACCACATAGGTACAAGCACTTCAGTAGCCTTCTTTGTTTGAAGTTGGCTACAGGTACCCATGGATTATAGTAGCCATTATCATCAGATGAACTGTAAGCTTGTCATTTACAAAAAATGGCCTATTCAAATCATTTTTCCGACATTGAGTCTCTCAATTCTTCCGACTCACTTCTTGTCTATTCAGTGACAAAATTCCTCATGGAGACTGTGCGTAAATCAATAGATTCGAGACCAGAGAATTTAGAGACCTGAATCAAAACGACAGACTAATGGAAAAATAAATTAATTAATCTCGTACACTTTGATAATTATGTACCTACACATAAGTTTTATTATTATAACACTGTTTTTGAAAGTACATACATTTTAATGTGTAAAAGAATTTATGGCCATACTAGTAAATACCTAAGTGCTTTTTGTGAATGCTAAACAATAAGCTTCGGAGTTGTCCAAACAATATTTGTTAACACAATTATAATAATGTTGGTTTCAAAACATCGAAGGCTGACCAGCGCATTATTAGTGGCATTTGAATACGGCACTTAGGTTCGCGTGTGCGATGGCCACACGGTACAAATATTGGCAAATTGTGTATGTAAATACCAACGTCATGAAAAATTTCTAATAGTAGATAATATAAAACTGTATTATTTTCAAGGATTAAAAATTCCAAGAAACTCGGTTCTTTTTGGAAAACAATGATAGCCAATGTTTAGTCATGACGAATATAAAATATCGATTTAGAGAAGTGTAACACAACATGAAATAATACGTTAAAAATAAATAATTGACAGACGTTGGTCGAAATAGGAACGTCCTAACCGTTCGGCAATACGTACTTGAAACGTAGGAACACGTCTGGTGCTGACGGGGGATCTATTTTAGGATCGCGGCCTCATGCTTATACTGCTCCAAGTAGTCGGCGGATCTTTGTCTTATTAAAAGTATAACGGTCATTACCTACAATAAAATCACGGGTTGTTTATAAAAGTATCCCAATATGGGAAACTTTCTCAGTGGTGCCTCAACGAGGGTAAACACAACACTTGTGAGTGATAAAATTATATGTGAAAGCGAAACAATGGATAAAAATGGTGATTCTGGTTATAAGGATACAATTGAAGAATTTCATGATACTGTTAGCGAAGACGACAATCGTTCCAAACGAAGAGGGGAAGAGTTGGATGAATTTAAAAGACAACTAACTATTAAGCGTGAACAGAGAAAAGAAATTTTATTGAGACATAGAACTGAAAAAAAAGAATTAGAGAAATCTTTGGAAAATGAAACTAGAGCCAAATTAGAATTAGTTGAAAAAAATAAACTTCTACGTGAATTATTGATTCAAAATAATATTGATATACCGGAAGAATTGCAAGCTTCCAAGGAAAACTCCGATGTTTTAAATGCTTTACTACAAATGAAAGAAGAAGTAGAAAAATTAAAATTTAACAACAACAAATTAAGGTGTGAACTAGCAAAATCTAATAACGCTTTGCAAGATGCTTATTCCGATATTGCAGGTCTTAGTGCCCAAAATACAGAATCCATTAAACAGATCAATTCGCTTAAAGAAGTGATTAACGTCAGCAAAACCATGATTAATTTACGGGAACAACAACTGAACGACGTAAGTTGATAATCTTTCTTATAATTAACATTATGCGAAAATACCTAATATTTATTCTAAATATCAAAATATCGAAAAAATATAGTAACAAAATATGATATTTATTAAAAGACTTAGGACTTTAGACTTTGGACTTATTTTTAAAACCCAATATGGGTTTAAAATATAAGTCCAAAAAAATTAATTTACTTTATCATCATAACCTATTTAAGCGTAGGGATCATAAAATATACAATAAAAAACCAGATTAATAAATATTTACTTTCTTCAAAAGCGTTTTTAAGAAATTAAGGAAACACCCCACATCGTGGTAAAAATATTACTACGCTATATGCACCACAAAAATGCCACACCACACCGTGGACGTGTATACATAGATTAGGTAAAAAATCACCCTTTTAATATTTCACGGGCCATGAGAATTGTGAAACTGTAGGTGTTAAGGATATGCTCATCATTATCACAACCCATAACAAGTCACTTACTGAACATAGGTCTCCACAAATGCCACGGAGTACAGTCCTGAGCCACCTGCAGTCATCAACTTTCTGCATCACTTACCAAGTCTTCACACCTTCAAATGGGAGCCACCCTACACATCTCTTACCGATGCGAGGCTGCCACTCTATATATTTATTTTTTTCTAAAAACTGGTTCTAAAACTAGGTTTCCTTGTAAATGTGTGGTTGTATTCCAGGCTACACAGTTTCTTAGACTATATAAAGCGCAAGTCCTGAAAAATGTAACCTAGCAACTTTGAACTCAGTAGGGATCATAAGCCTTGCTAGAGCCCCCCCGAACGGGTTCCCGCCTTGTCGTGGCGGTGGGGCTTAGAAGCCGTGGCTTGGTCACCCACGGCGAAACAAAGAGGAACCCATATGGCTGGTCCGAGGTGGAGGGCCGGCCCGAGGTGGCCACTCCGAGTGGGCTTGGGAAACCCACTTTGGATGTGTGTTGGTGGACTGCGGTGAGAGGTGTGTCCTCCCCACGTACCGCTGCAGCCGAGGTGGAGTCGCGGAGGAAGAGGAGTGTTGGTATGGCGATGCGCCACTCGCCCTATCCTCCGCGACTCAAACGGGGCCGCACCGTTGATGCGGTGGTGGTGGGGCTGCGGGGGGAGAGGATTGTCGGTATTGCGAGGCGCCGCTCTCCCTACCCTCCGCAGCCGAATCTTGGTTGGCGGCGAAGCCATAGACCAGATCCGCCGCTGGGGTCGGGAAGGCTAGTACTTCTAAGTGCTCGTTTTTCCTGGCCCCATGGCCTTTGTGCATGGGACGCGGGGGCGTCTGTTGCACAGACGTAATTGGAGGCCGTGGAGGAAGGCGCGCCATGTGTTCTGGTGCACCTTACCTAGAAGGAGAACGGGGAGGAATTTTCCTCTCCCGAGGAGGTGCTGCCATGGGGCGGCAGGCGCTAGTAGGGCCGCGGATGTGTGCGAAAGCGTTCCCGTAGCCCTGCCAATATGCGACAAAGGTGGAACACCATGGGGTTTTAGTCGGTGCGAGTCCGACATAACCCGTCCTTGCCCCCCGCGAGGCGGGTATGCGTAGGCATTTCCCCATGTAACAAAAAAAAAAAGGCCTTGCTAGAGGCTTGCGTAGAGCATAAGCGCTTACTTAGCTTATTCGTTCGATATTTTATAAGATACATTGCGAAGAGTATGCACAGTTTGCTTTATAATTCGAGAGTTTGCCATCTGTCTTTCCCTTAATTTATAATCTATTATATGTTTGTAAGACAACAGTGAACAGGGTTTTTTGTGCACTCTTTTAAAGTGTGTGTTGGCATCATAAAGTTTATCTGATTATAGTTATGAATGCAATTTAAAATTTTCGAAATTATTAGGATTGTCATTTCATAAAACAGTTCATCCAAACGAATAAGTGACGATTCCAACAGTGCGATTGATTATCTAGGTTTACATAACTACTTATTACTAGATGAGATTTTAGTCAAGCGCTGGACTTTTTTTATATAATAGGGTCACAAACGAGCACACAGTCTACCTGATGTTAAATGGATGCTGTGGACTATAGACTTCTACATTTATCCTCGATTAATAATCAAAATGTAGATGCGATACCCCTGAGGAGTAAGATGGTATGTCTCGTTTCCAGCAAAAGGGCTTTCCAGAACTCTACACTCAACATACGAAACACAGTAGCATTAAGCTGCTATTTCACGCTGGTGAATGTGAGACCGTGGCCCTTCCCCGGTCGAGCCGACCCATTCGTACTATAAACCATAATATAGCTGTAGCATGGCTCGCACCCTTGCGTAAGATCATATATTTGTATTTAAAGAAAATACTATGGGGACATCAGAATTGTTTATACAAAATTCTTATTGTTACTTTTAATTTGAAAGCTGTGAAGACGAAGATGTTAAAAATAACTACCACTTATCTCAAAACTTCATAAAATTACATTGCACGTTGGTACCTTATCTTCTCCAGGGTTGAAATAGCGTGCCACCAACATGCGATCAAAGATCGCACATGTTAAGTCGCAAACAATGTTATTTAAAATATTATACAAGCTTACTAAATACGGCGCTATATGTCTGTCTGTATTTCACTCCAACCATTGTAAAGAAAGTATGAACAAATAAAATGTAGACTTAATAAAACTACATTTTGAGTATAAATTATTTGTTTGATAGAAATCAGCGCACTTTATATGTTTATTCGTTCTTTTATAAAAATTTACTTACATAATAAGACTGAAATTACTAAATATTAATACGTCAATATCGCTGATTCATCGGTAGCAATTTACCTGTTATGCGTACTATTACAGAATGAAAACGTAGTTAGCCATGCTAGTATATTAAACAACAGTAGTAAATACTGTCAGTGTATTGAAAAGGTATCACTTAGCGTTAGTCGCCTTCAAGCTATTTGGTCGCTGAAAGAAACACCACATCATACATATCTTATAATTCTTGATTCCATAATCATTATAAGCCTATTTTAAAAACATTTATCAAAAGGCTGATAGTGATTATCTATTAAGTGCTTTTCGTATTACAGAAATATTTACTATAACTTTATGAAATTCTGAAAGTATTTTAATTTATAACGACAATTTTAAAGATAAAGAAACATAAAACATCAAAGGAGAAAAAATAATCTTAAAATTTAAGTCTTCATTCAGATTACTTGTATATAACATTTCAGACTTCAGGATTTCTTTTGAAGTGTCTAGCAATGTACTTTGATGAATAATGAAGAAGAAACGGTTGCACCAAATTAATGTGAATAGTTTTATAACTGATTTTTAGTTTTTAAGACAGTACGGCACATAGAATACTATAATACATACATAATAGAACTAGCCACTAACATGTCAATTCATACCTATAAATGTCAACACAATCAATCGTTTCCAATTTTCGTGTCAAGCATCGCTGCGTGAAAATTTTTAAAAAATGGTAAATCGTGCAATAATTACTTGTCGAAAGAACAGCGGGAAATGGAATTTAAATAAAGGAGACATATCCTACCCTACAACCAATAAGTCGAAACTATTTATATTTTGTAAATATCAGAAACAAAAATAAAGAAATATGGAAGTGTCAAAAACATTAATCAAAAGTCTAAAATGTGTAAATTCGCTCAGTCTGTCAATGCAGCGAATCGGGTTTGTAGTAGTGATAGTACGACGTAATTGCTTGTATGTGTGGTCCCGGTGACACCGATCCTCGTACAAAATAAGGTTGACAGCCCTTCTATTGTGTATTATAGTATTCTACGGTACGGCATTAACTTTTGATTATAGGAATATGGCCAGTGTTTTTCTGCCAAGTAGTGTTTTATTGAGATATCTTACACTTCCAGAAGCTATGTCTAATATGGACACAAAATGTAGTAAAGGTGATAAACAAGCACATAGTCCACCTGACGGTAACAGATCATCATCTGTGCTGGATTACGAGTCCTTTTTCAATCGTGAGAGATAAATAGACCGGCTATTCATGATACAACTACAGTTTGCTGCAGTATGGCTGTACCGTGTAAAAAATACGTTAAAACCACGTTTTAATTTCTTTATAAGGATTATTACAAAATCATTATATCAACATTCTCTAACGCCACCACTGTTCATTACTTATTATACTTTTAAGTATTCGTTTTCTTCTTTGTGCTGACTTTATAAATGCGAGTGATGTCCACAATGTGATGTATTTTCATTCCTTATTTATAAAGGCATCGACCTACATGAGGAAAGTTTCGCCGCAGCGCAGGTCGGAGACCGCAACGACGCAATTTAGTCATACGCGTCGCTTTGTATTTGTTTGGCACTAAATATTGACAAAACGCCAGAGAGTTCAATTTGCCTAATTAGTAATATACGTCTAAAACAATTGACACGTGCAGTCCATCGGAAAATTAAACCTATAATGATACATTATTTATTTTATCTTATTGCAGTTGAAAAAAAAGTTGCATGAAATTGAGCAGTCACTAGCAGATAGGGAGACGAAAATGTTATCCGCTGATTTAAGACAAGAATATGAACGTCAACTCCAAAATATTCGTACATTACGCGGCCTTTATGAAGAAAGAGCACGATTAGCTGAAGTAACTAGGCAAGCATTGCAGAGGGAACTAGAGGAACAAAAAGAAATTAATCAAATTGAAATCAAAAAGTAAATGTCAATGAAAATACATATGTCTTCTTTTATTATTACCTATTTTAAGTACGACGACATTAATTTATTTTAAATTACTATATTTTCAGGCGAAACGAATTAAATGCAAAAGTAGTAGAACTTGAAACATACGTGAGTACGCTGGAAGAATCTATTGAAGATAAAAATAATCAAATAGTATCATACCAAAATGAAACCGGTGGCCTAAAAGCTGAAATGGATGTAGTCAATAAGGTAAATATTTTCAGCAAGTAAGTTCTTTGTAACGTAAGATTTAAATAAACTTTTGCATTTGCATTTCTGTTTTTACAGCTATTTTCACAAGTACTTCTGGGATACAAAAATAAACAAGATTTAGATAAACTCATTATTCGTCTTGAAGAGAACCATGGTATACTTACACAAATGGCTGGGCAAGATAATGGGTCAGAAACTTCATCGGCTTTACCCAAACTTTTATTGCAATTAGTTAGTCAAGTGGAAGACACGGAAGAAACTAATTCAACTATCATGTCAAATGAAGATATGAAAGAATCAGAAGATGAAAACAAACAGGCAAGGAAAACAGGTATGATATTTTGACTTTTATTTTTTATATTAAAAAAAGAAACTTATTTTACAGCTTATTTTTATTTTACATAAATTTCATTTACAAACTTATTTTAGTATATCTACTTATTTTTATTTCACAGCCACTGAAAACTCTGGAAACGCTACAGTAGAAGAAATTGTACAAAACCTTCCAAAAGTTTGGAGAGTACTCATGGAGCTATTGAGTCATCAAGCTGTGCCAGATGTGAATAATACCGCGAAAGTAACAACTTGTTATAAATCAGTGGACACTAAGTCAGGACCGGTATTAGTACCAAGTGTTAGCCAAACTTATATCAGATTAAAGGTAAATTAATATTTATTTCATCATTATAAAATGGTATTGTTTTAAGCTGTGAGTCAATGCTAAAAATGTAAGATAACAAAAACATCTTTATGACCAATCTTTTGCACAAAACCGTGATCCTATTATAAGAGTTGGTATTGAGCCAAATTTACTTGCAAATTTTAAAAATACGGCGGTTAATGCCAAATTGTCAATACTTTCTCTTTACATTTATTAATTCAGTAAATTCTTGATATAAATTAAATAAATTTATTTATTTCAGGATTTGATTATCGAAAAATTAACACTAATTAAAGAAGTTAACCGGATGAAACAACTCAATGGACACTTGGAAACGCGCTTACAAGAACAAGAACGCCGACTATGTCTAGTAACAACAGAATTGAGCAAAACCTGGCACGTCGTAGGCCGCCTTCGAAGACATCATCATCAATTACACACACATGAAAAGATACTTAAGTATGAATTACAACAGAAACGAAAACTGCTTAACGAACTGAAAGAAGAACTGCAATACTGCCGGGAGAAGTGGGAACAAGCCCGCGAGAAAAATTCGCAATCTGAAAAAGATTGGAAAAAGTTGCGAGCAGAGTTTTCAAGTAGAAAACTAAAATCTACCTCAACATCTATTAATAATTCAGCGGAAAGTGGTTACAGTGACGAAAGACCTTCTGATGAATCATCAGAGTCAAACGATGAAAGTAAATATATAAAAGAATCGCCAGTAAGATGTAAGAAGAAAGTTAAAAAATCTTTCAATACAGTAATAGACTCAAGTGCAGAATGTAATTTAGCTGCAGAAAGAGAGGATCCTGCGAGTGACATGTTGGACGTTGCTGAATTGCCACTAGACAATCAAGATCCTGAACCATTAGAGACATCTGCTTCTTGCAACAATGAACATTTGAATACATATGAGCAAGATTATGAAGAAACAGAAGATGAAGTCGGTGATATTGGTAACGACTCGTGCTTAGAAGAATATTCTATAGTAGAACCCTTTGAAGATAACAGCGAATCGTGTAAACAATTAACTGATACTCAAGGAGCAATCGATCCTCTGACGATTTTAAGCAGCATAAAGGAACAAAACGAAATGCTGGCCAGGAAAGACAAAAAATTAGAAACACTTGAAAAAGACAGCAATTTACTTCTTAAAAAAACTCAAACAGTATCAAAATTAGGCGACCAAATTAATAATACACTGGATCATTTAATTAATCGGCCTTCATCTAGTAAACATAACAATGAAATTTACAGTATTCAGTTAAAAGGACCAGAAAAAACTGAATCAAATTCATATATAGAAATAAATCAAACTTCTCATCGAGATGATAACGCAACGGCATCAAACTATCTAGATCAAAATCGATCAATACAAAATACATCCTTAACTGATGGTGAAAATTTACCCTTGCAAAACAAAAATGAAGCAACTAAAACGCCACTTCCCTCAAATAATTCGTCAACATCTATACAACCCTCTCTAGATTTTAATACTATTATGGAAAATATCAAACGACAAAATGAGCATCTTACGTTAAAGGATCAAAGACTGCAAAATTTAGAAAGTGCTTGCTCCGATGTACTAAATAGCATTACAAGTACCCTTAACACAGGTGAACAAATTTCGAATAAATTAGCGACACTTCATAGTAAGTATCACAAATCCAGAGATTGTATGCCTCAACCGAGTGGATCTGTAATGGATGTGGTTAAAAGTAATTTGGAAACCGCAAATGTTCAACCCGATTTATCGACATCCAACGATCTGAAACATGAAGCGATATTTGCCGCTCGCGATTTAAGATTAAAGAGGTTGGAGGAGCAAACAAAATCTCTCGTAAATAAAGTTAACAAGACTGCAACAAAAGGAGTGAAAATACATTATAAGTTAGAAGAACTTCACAATATTTACGGGTCTGAAAACTCTCGCGCTAGTACACCTTCAGAAGATAATGAAGATAGTTCTCAAAGTAGCACCTCCGAGAAAGAAAACGATTAATAGTAATCAGATACGTAAAAGCAATTCTGTAACGCAGTTATAGTCTTGGAACGGTCTTTGAGTGTCGTTTTAGGAGATAAATTATAAGCTATGGATTACTAAAAGGTACTAGAAAGTATAATGGAATGATTTTTCATTATAAATGTACTATAATTAGAGAATATAACAAAAACAAGTACTTTTAAGATCTCTAGGGAATTTTTATACCTAGGTACTTAATTTTAATAACAAATAAATACAGAATGGATTGACGCTTTAGTGTATTATATTCTATTGCCAATTTTTTACCTTAAAAATACTAAACTAAATCTCGGATTTTGACTGAGATTTTTAAATCAGTAAGGTGTTATATCATATCATAGATATCATAGATAGAATATCATAGATCATTTTATGTCGATTGTATGTCATGTGTTAATTTTTCAATACATAACTATGATTAATATTTTTTTTAATTAACAACATTTCTGAGATGCAAATGTGTCCAAATAACTATATAATAAATAGAAACAAGCGTGACAAATAAGCGCAAGTCCACCTGATCTTAACATTAAAATAAAAAGCAGATTGTACCTCTATTAAAAGTTACAACTGAGGTAGTTGTAACTTTATAAGATTAGATAAGAATAACATTTTACCAGTAAAAAAAGTGTCAACAATTCTAAAAAAAGTGACGAAACACAGGAGCATTATGCTCGTAATCTAGACACAAAATAATTAATAGTACTAATCTAGAGGAGTGTGATCATTCCCAAGTTGATTTGATTCACTACCACGAATAAAAACTAACCCAGCGGAGAGTTTATATATAACCTTTGTATAAATAGTACGGAAGGCACAGAGCTTAGGTTCCATGTCCGCTTCAATCTAAAACGATGTTGCTCTGAAATCAGCCTTTAAAAACAGCCCATGAAAAGTTTTAAAAACAGGGTTCCATAATATTTAGTAATGCGATATTAATAAAACTTGAGTTAATATCGCATTGTTAACATTTTTTTTATAACTAAAATTAAAGAAATGTAAAAAAAAACACTTATTAGATTAATAATTTACAAGCGTTTAAACTTCTTAAATATATAAAAGAATAGGAACAATATTTTTTTAATATTTCAATTAAAAACCTATATTTTTTTTAAAAATACGGTTACATTTTTAATTTAAAAAATATTAGAAATTATCTGCCAGCGCAACCTTATCATATGTGTGACGCTTTTGTTGTCACTAAACATCAGTAAACTAAAATGGCAATGGGCCGACCATATAGCTCGAAGAGCCGACAATCGATGGGGCAGAAAGGTTCTCGAATGGCAGCCTCGTACCGGTAGGCGAAGTGCAGGGCGTTCACCCACTTTATAGAGTGACGACCTTTCGACGATCGTTAGATATACAGGAAGTCGATGGATGCAGGTAGCTCAGGACCGAGCTTTATGGCTTTCCATGGGAAAGGCCTATGTTCAGCAATGCAAGTCCAAAGTCAAAGTCAAGTATAGGGTCGTTATGATGATAATGATAATAATGATCGCAAAGGTTAAAGGTTTTAAGGTCTGTTTTTCTGTGAGATACAAACCTTGCAATCCATTTTTATGTAACTTCTCGATGAGTTACAGACATAAAATTTCTAACATAGCTCAGAAGTGGATGAAAATGCAACATAAACTCACTTTCTTGTTTGTCATTTAGTTGATGCGTATGTTCGCTACTATTTTTTAATCGATTAAAAAACCATCTTCCTTAAGGTGCAAAGAATTGAAAGTCCTATCCTTCCCCGAAAAAATCTTCCCCGTTTCCAGTTTGTAACTACGTTTAACATAGTGAAAACGGGGAAGATTTTTTTATAGGATAAGTATGAAAAACGAACACCCAGTCCACCTGATGGTAAATGATTGCTTCGGCCCATAGACGTCTACATCAATCCTCGATTATGAATCAAAATGCAGATGCGTTGTTACCCGCGAGGACGAAGATGGAATGTGTCGTTTCCAGTAAAAAGGATCTCCGGTTCACACTCACCATACGAAACACAGCAGCGTTAAGCTGCTATTTTACGCTGGTATTCATTCTGAGAGCGTGGTCCTTCCCCAGTTGAGCCAACTCATTCTTGCTATAATAATACTAATATAGCTGTAGCTTGGTTGTACCACATAAAAACACTGACTGACTACAATGTTTCTTTGAATAGAATAAAATCATATTACTTTATTATCAAATTATACTTTGAGGAATAGCAAAAATTAGTCGGCATATTGAATTTTATGACTACAATATTTTTTAAATAGAATATAATCATTCATTCTACAAAAATCATACAATCATTTACTAAATCATACTTTTGATAAATATCAAAAGTTCATACTTAAAAAAATAAAACAAAAGTTTTTAAAGATATTTTTTATTGTAAAATATGTTTTACAACACATAAAAATAAAATCAGGTACAGTATAGAAAGTTTTATATACGAAATACAAAATACCTACACACACATTTGTAAACATTGGTAAACATTATACCACCTGACACATCGCAGAAGTCCCCAAGTTGTATTGGCTTAAACCTAAAAGTACTGGATTACTATCGCTTACTATGTAAGTTGCTTATAATATATTTTCACTGCGCTGATGTGATCCGAACTATATGCTAATAGTAGAGCATTATATATACATCACTTATTTGTGTAACGACCTGGTGAGTCATACTGGGAGTCGATAGACGCAGGTGGCTCAGAACTGTGTTATGTGGCATTCCTTGGAGGAGGCATATTATGTTCTGCAGTGGACATTTTATGAGAGTAAGGTCGACAAACGAGCACATGATGACATAGTCTACCTGATGGTAAGTAGATGCTGTGGCCTAAAGGCACTTACATCTATTATCGTATTAAAATACAAATGCGTTGTTACCCTCTGAGTATACCCCCTGCTATATCACACTAGTATTCAGTAAGAGCGTTTATTACACCGTATTTGTAATGCAACCACAATACGGCTATAGCTTGGCTCTACTACGCAAAACTTGAACTTGTCAAAAGCTGTAATGGTGGTAGCGATGATGAAATTATACTTAATTTATAATGATTGCAACAAATAAGTAATACATCACAAGAACAACACAGAGTTATATTAGTACATATTTTAGTTTTAACATTTAGTTACTACAATCTACCTTAACTTTTAATTATTAAAGGATTTGTTATCAGTACCACCCTTCGACGATCTCACGTCCAGTACTCCGGTACCTTCTTCTAGAACAGTAACACCGATCTTCTTTACTTTGTATTCAACCTTTTCTGGTGATACAGCGTAAAGACGCCAGGCCCAAATAGATAGAAGGATCATTTCAAATATTGTAAGAGTGTTTTGCGTCACTGAAATAAATGATAATATATTTTAAACAAAACAAAGTGCAGTAAATCTTCTAGGTGTTAAATCAACATTCCATTCCGTCAACGTCGTTACAATCGTCTAAGGCATTTGTCCCACCGCCAACTATTAACAAGAAGCTAGTAGAACTAGAATCTAGATAAGAGTTGTCGAGACGACGAAAGCGTGTGTGCAGTGCGATAGTTTTGTCGCTGGACCGCTGCGCTGGTTGGTCTTTCGGTGTGATTTCTGACCCCCAAGCGAGCATCGCTGAGCGAGCATCGCTGACCGAGTTTTATCTTTAGTAGCTATAGTCGTTGCGACAAACGAATGGAGTGAGAGTTCTCGTCGGCACTGCAATGTGAACAACCAGCGATCAACTATTAATATGTATCTCTTTTAGTGACACGGGATCTACATCTGTTGATCCTTTCTCGAGCGAGAAAATAATCGATAATCAATTGCTTCCTCGTCGGCGCTGGGAAAAGTGCCTCAGAAAATTATAGAATCAGATAAAGCGCTCGCCTAGTTTAAAACGTGGTAAAGCTAAAGTAATGCTAAAGCTATATCAGTAGTATAGTTGTAGCACGAATGGGTCGGCTCGACCGGGGAAGGGCCACGATCTCACAGAATACCAGCGTAAAACAGCGGCTTAACGTTGCTGTGTTTCGTATGGTGAGTGTAGAGAACCGAAGAAACTTTTTGCTGGAAACGAGGCATTCCATCTTAGTCCTTACGTGTGACAACGCATCTGCGTTTTGATTCGTATGTGAGAATATATGTAGATGTCTACAGGCCACAGCAACCGCTTACCATCAGGTGGATTGTGTGCTCGCTTGTCACCCTATCCTATAGAAAAAAGTTAAATTAACTATCACGTAAAATTTAACAAAAGGACTGTGTGTTCATCTGTTACCCTATCCTATAAAAAATACATGCTCTGCGCATGTTTGCGATGTTATTCTGCACAGACAACGTCAAAAACGTTTGGAGGACAAGTGAAATTCTACAACGTACACTGGTATAGCGCTGGCCGACCGTCCCTTGCCTTATAACCCTCACATTGTAAGAAATAATATATAGACTGTTTCTTTATTCACCCTCTGAATATAATAAAACCAAGCCAGTAACGGCACCCATCTTTGAAACGACAGTTTTGCACCGAGTTCGTTAATTGGTTTTTACAACTGAGAACAACCGCTAATCCTTCGAACACGAGGAGGGCCAATTCATTCAACAGAAATCGAAATTGAACATTAGTATGTGTAATAGTAAAATTTGTCAATAAAAAAATTATTTTTAATTCAATTTCATTAGAAAGGTGTGTAAAAGAACCAGTGAAAACCCCCGGTAAAAGAAGAAATAGGTAATGCGGATGTAGGGAAAGCGGAACCCGGTAGTTTTTGAGAAACAAAATATTTTTTATTGATTACACACTGCTAAGCATTTCTAGTATCCCGCTGTGTGATAGGGTGCAGAAAAAGGGGTAGATAGGGGAAGGAAAACCTCCTGTAACGGGATTAAATGTTGACCCACCCAGCCACACCTCAATCTACTGTCACTAATTTTACTTGTTACCTTGATACTTCCATATTTTCAACTATGTCAACAAAAATTATTATTCGCCTTTACTTTACCTACTTTTAGTTAAAATCATTTTAACTATGAAGAAGTTAAGAACACTAGAAATTAACCGTTTTACCGTGTAGTAGCAATGTAGTAGTATTAACTACCCCATATCGTCACGTTGGTATTGTAATAGGCGACTTAACGTCTCAGTGATCGCGAAGGTTGAAACTGATAGTGATCACAAAATTTTAAGAAGCACACTGAACCTTGACGTTAAGTTGGAGAGGCGTAGTGCTCTAATGTAGAGCATCACTAAAACTTTCAGCATGTATTATAAAATTTTTTTCAGTGCCTAGAAGATTGCAATATAGGGAACGATAAAAATGACAAGCTTATAGAAACTGTTCATGAAGTGGGAGCTAATTTCTGCAAGACTCGTCGCAGAAAAACACAAAACTCTCTGATCACACTTTTGATCTCATGTCTCATAGACGGGAAATGAAGCTGCAATCTCCAACAGACACGACAACATATAGACCACTGAACAGACTGATCGCCAAATGCATATGATGAGGCTTGCGCAACTTCAATACAGCTCGTGTTTAAGAAGCAATTAAGCGCAACCAAGGTTCCAAAGTCTTTGCTAGAAATCTGTCTGCCGAAATGAATCACCAGTCGAAGTTGAAGATCGACTGTGGCAACATCATTTCCAGGCGATATGAGATGTTGTTGGGAGGTTCTTGACTTTCACATCATCGTTGGATGAGTGATCCAAGAGCAAGTGTGATCCTACACTTGTTCTGATTATAAATATACTTTCTAATGTTAGTTATAATAAATCTGAACGATGAAAATGATTCCGATGATATCCCGGACATCAGTCGGAAGAAGAATAGAATAGCTCTCCAGCATCTAAAATGATTCCGATGATATCCCGGACATCAGTCGGAAGAAGAATAGAATAGCTCTCCAGCATCTAAAATGATTCCGATGATATCCCGGACATCAGTCGGAAGAAGAATAGAATAGCTCTCCAGTATCTAAAATGATTACGATGATATCCTGGACATCAGTCGGAAGAAGAATAGAATAGCTCTCCAGCATCTAAAATGATTACGATGATATCCCGGACATCAGTCGGAAGAAGAATAGAATAGCTCTCCAGCATCTAAAATCAAGTGGTGTTGTATAATAGAACTGGTTTCTATTCTATCCTATTCTATTAAGCGCAGGGGGTAATAACCCCATTATGCCATTAGAACGTGATTTTTTTGAATTTTTTGTCTGTATGCCGGGACGATCATCTCCGTCTTTATATAATTCATTTGCCATAAGTAGCTATATCCAAAATTACGGGCCCATTGTTACTCATTCTATAATTATATCGATGATAATGTGAGCAGTGAACGGGAAAGTAGGCATTAGTTTCTTACTTTTCCGTCTCTTCAATACTTTGTAATATGTGATAATATTTAATCACAAGTGCTCGTCAATAATAAATTAATAACTACGACGCCGCTTACTGGTATTCTCATGGAAATTCTATAGAAAAGTTTCATTTAAACGCTCATAATATATTTTTTTAACACGCACACAGTCCACCTGATGGTCAGTGAATGCTGCGGCTCATAGACATCTATATTTATCCTCGATTAAAAATCAATGCGTTGTCACCCCTGAGGACTAAGACGGAATGCCTCTTTTACAGTAAACAAGGGTCTTCGGTTTTCTACAGTCACCATATGAAACACAGCAGTATTAAGCTGCTATTTTACGCCGGTATTCTGTGAGAGCATGGTCCTTCCCCGGTAGAGCCGACCCATTCGTGCTACAACCATAATATATAACTAAAGTGTGGCTCTACCACGTATAATATGCTTAGTGATATTCTCATAGTTATTCTATAGAAAAGTTTCATTTAAACGCTCAGAATATATAATTACTCTACGTTAAAACATAGAGTATGGAAAACTTGTACATGTATTATGGAAATTACTTTGAAAATATTCTTACCGTTAACTAGGACGTTAGGATTAAGAGTCGTAATACAAGGCAACGTCACCAAATCAGATAGTATCTTAGCAAAGCTGTACTGCAGTTTTACTATTATAAGAACTAATTGCAAAGCCAAGAATCTTGGCCGGAATCTAACGCCAATCGCTTCTGCGGCACGCACACACATTACAACTCCCCAAATTCCCGATAATATTGATACTGCAACGAAACACTGAATGAAAATTAAACCACGACGATACAGCATCTGAAACAAACAAATTCGCTTATGAATCAAAATGCAGATAAATAGTTACGACAAATGGCTGGAAGTATACAAGCAAAAAGATGTTTCTATAGGGACTAAGCATTGAGCTGTTATGTACTACGTACTAGAGCCGACACTGCATTCAGCTACTCTGTTCCACTCAACTGCGGTGCATACACCGCACTTTAATCAGTCACTCGCTAGGCGCTTGTAGAGTTGTCACGTGTTGTGTTGATTTAAAAGATATCTATTGATAAAAATTTGCCGTCGGGTGTACTTAGATATTGCACAAATAATTCAAGAAATCTCAGATAAAACCAAGGAATTACTTTTCATCGGTTAATAAGATACTTAATCAATAAAAGAATAACAAAGATTGATAATAAAACAAATTATTTCTAAGACGCCATCCCGTGTCATGTAATTTAAATATTATGTTAATAAGTTTTGTTATCATACATTTAGTACGTTTTTTATATTTGACATAGATACCTTTTAAAATATTCAGATATAAACATCATTAAAATGTAATTGTGATATAATATTATGTAATATTATATTAAATAAGCAAATTTAACATACAATATAAATGGTAAAATTTAAATATGGTTTTCGATATAATTTACCTATTTAACAATAGAATCTACTATTACTATCGGATCATTCTACCTATGTTTATTCTATGATAAAAAAAACCAACCGCTTGAACACAGAGTAGCGCACATTTTTTGTTTGAGATAGCTGTTCTAGTACGTAAGTGCATATTACTTCAATGGGACTAAGTAACATAGTTCAGATTTTTAAAAGTAATTGTACGTAACAAAAAAAGACACTAATACATTAAAAGCGTAGCCTAGGTAGTAAAATAAAAAGTAAAGTTATACCCTATACACGTCCCAATGCTCAGCACAGGCCTCCCATCATTTCTGAGAGGGTTTTGACGGCAAGGCAGAGTCTGCGCTGCCCCAATGCGTGTTGGGGAACTTCACAACATGTCTTAGAAATATTTTTTTCTTATTTGTCAGACATGCAGGTTTCATGTGTTCCTACACCGCCGAACACGTGGTAAATCAGCATTAAAATTTTAATTAACAATTTCATTGGTGCCGGCTGGGATCGAACCCAGTTTGCTCGCGTACTGTGAAATTTACAGCAAGTGCCAACAATCTGAGCTAGGTAGGATAATTATTTTTAACAACGCTGAATTTACTTACTAAATGCGAGTGTACATACCATGTCCTCTGCCCACAGCACCAGTATGATTACATAAAGAACTGCTTGAACAATAGGTATTTGTAGCACTAAGTAGCGCAAACGAGTCAAATTCCTCCTGCAAACAATGCGTCAGATAATAGTTGTTATTGATGTCAAAAAACAGTGGTAAATCAATGTTTGACTTAGTAGTACTCTTCGTTTACGATTACTATTTTCTTTAAATTTGTTTAAACTATGTCTTTTTAAAATGTCTTTGTTTATTTGTATGAAATGTGTAAATGATCTAATATGGAAAAATAACCTATAGGACTTTAACAATATTGAAAATCATACCCTCTCTAATTTTTCTCCAATGTTTTATGCAATTAATAATATGCAATCAATTATATTTTTATTTTTATTACTTTAAGCAACTTGTATTGCAATTCTTATTAACGATCACCAAGCTCGGTATCAAGTCCATATATGCATTTAGTAGCCAGTAATTAATTTATATATTATTTAAATACATTACTACACTTTATATCCGCTAAAAATTCGTAAGCGATTTTAAAAAGAGACGAAAATAAAATGTAGTTAATATTGCGTAAAGATTATCTTTAAACTGTGGTAACATAAATCAACCCGCACAACACTCATAATAAAAAAGTAATTTTTAATAAAGCCGACTCCGCTTTAATTATCCTTCTATACTGGATGTTACGTAATGCGATAAATTTATTGTGACTATTGTCTTGGCGCCAACTTCAGAGTGTGAAATCATTTTATTATTTTTATTTGAAGACGGCTTTCAATTTTTATTAAAAGTTATTTTTTACTCTTTTGAGTGAACGAAGAAATGTCACAATCTCAATGTCGTTTAAATATATAGTAATATTAAAAACTTCCATCCATCCCCTATTTAGACAATATCCCACCCTTATGGGTGAAATAGTTTCTCTATATCAACCCTTAAGTATAACCTATCGTGAAAGGGGGCGTCCATAAATTACGTGAGGTGGTTTTTTAAATTTTCTGTCCCTCCCTCCCCCCTGTTAGGATGTCGTGAGATTTTATTCAACCCCCTCCCCCATGCCCCAATCGAGATTTTTCTCTTAATTGTTTATTGTAAAAAAGAAAAGAAAAAAACATTAAACGTCCTATAACTCAAAAAGTAATCAATAAAGTAATGTCTATCATTAGAAAAAAAAAAGTTTCAAACAAAAGTTTTAGAAAATAAACTGATATTTAAAAATAGATTTATGCATTTTATTGATTAATCTAATATTTCAAGAGTTACTGGTCGCGTTCGAAAAACCGGTTCATTAAATGGGCCATAAATCGTAAACGGTGAGTTTTACAAAAAAGTTTAATGGAAACAAAAGATGCGGAATTTTACTTTCTACAATAATAGTTTCTGTAACTTTTGCCTTAAAGTGCATAGTTTCCGAGATATCGGCTGAAAACATTTTTTAAGATGGCGCTTGAAGCGCCACCTGGATCTGTCAGCATTTTGTGATTTTATGCTGAGTAATTGATCCTAAACCTTATAAAAAATAAAATTGGATCGAAAATTTAGTGTAAAATTAAATTCTATTTTTACTGTACTATTTCATTTAAACATTTTATTTATCAACAACGTCTTACAATCGTCATTTCTCTAGCGCTCACGTGACCTTAATTCAAATAATTCGATATTTTCATTGTTGATAATTTTTATTTTTGGATAAGAGTATAGTAATAACTCTAAGTTATATTTTCCTTCATTAAAAAAATTGTCTTTGGCCATACCTACTATACTCTTTGGTTTGACTAATTGGTTTAATAATCTTGACACAACAACATTGACTTATATATTACTAGCGCAAGGACCGGGCCACAGAGTATTTTCTATTCTAATATACTGAAAGACCGGGCCGACCGAACAACTAAAACGGACCAGTGCGCTGGCCCTAAAATTACAGTTTAGGGCCAACGCGAATCGGTCGACAGTAGTGCGCGCGCAGGACAGATTTGCCTGTAAGAAATATGTCTAGTTGCGTGGTATAAGAATGCAAAATTACGAAACAAAGATTTAAAGAAACATGGGATATCGTATCATCGGTAAATAACCCTATATTAATTTTGTTACAATTAAATTATTATATAAACGCATTTTCAAAGCTTTATTTTACAGTTAGTTTAGTTACGTTACCAAGATTATGCCAGGGCTGGATTCAGACCCTCAAAAATATTGTACATGGAAATTAAAATTATACTATTTTTAAAAAAAATTATATCATATTTGACGTTTCATGTTTCTTTTTTCCCATGTCCCGGGATTTTGGCGTCACGCGTCTAGTTTATCTATACGTTTCGTTTTTTGATGGTTTTATTTTTATTTCTGTTTAATTTTTTTCTAAACAACTTAGTGTAAGTGAAATTTTAAATATTGGTACCTAATATATTTTATATTCAATTAGGGTAAAACGAAAAGAGTACAAAAGAAACCATATCTGCTTAATTGAATCTGAAAATCTGATTCATAAAATATTTTTAAATTCTGTTTTCAAACCGATTGCTTCTGGAGCATAGAGTTTTTATCTTGGTAGCCCCTCATCAAAGTTGTATCAAGGATGCAACATAAATGCATTGATCGAGCATCGATTGACCAGAAAGGGAGCTAATTCTAATTTTATTAAAAAACGCGGTACTCATGTACAATAAAAAAATTCTTGATATCGTAGGGTTAATATTAAAATTTAAAAGGACCCAGTAATAATACAAGTCGGCCTTTAGGTAAAATTATTGTATTTTCGCTTTGTATTATTACAATACTATATACTACAAACTATGAAATAATGATACAATTAGGATAATTATACTGCGAAATCCGACCCTGGTTACATCATGTTTTGATATGACGTTTGTATTATGACAGATGCGCTATTTTTTCGTGTATGAAAAAGTAATGAGTAAAATATTTAGAAGGGCCTATCCTTCCTTTTGAAATCATTGGTGGTTAATCGTATTACGATATACTCTTAAGATTAAATCTTAAGCATGTACAATCTGGATTAAATGGA
Source organism: Parnassius apollo (assembly GCA_907164705.1). Lineage (NCBI taxonomy): Eukaryota > Metazoa > Arthropoda > Insecta > Lepidoptera > Papilionidae > Parnassius > Parnassius apollo. The sequence goes on from CAJQZP010000209.1 coordinate 5,160,473, forward strand.
CCAAAATTGTATAATTTTTTTGTTTCAATCAGAAAATAAATTGCGTGGTATTTACCGAGACCCCCCCCCCTCTCTACAACGAAAGTAAGATTAGATGAGAGTTGACTCAACCTAAACATCTCACGTAATTTATGGACGCCCCCAAACCATTAAAGTCTATTTTTAAACACAGGCCTCCCGTAGATTGCTTCATTATATTTTGCAGGCGCTTTGGCAACCGGCGTCGGAATATTCTGCTGTCTATCGCCAGTTTCAGTTTCTCTCTGTACGATATACGATATGGGTTAGTGCGTATAGTTACACCGTCACTACCAAAGACATTTAAGTAGTACTAGACCGAACATCAGCAACAAAATTGTCGTCTGTAACTTTTTTCCTACAGGATATATCTCCGATTTTTGTCATTTAGTCTAAGTGACATCACTGAAAGGTCGAGACGCATTCGTTTCATATATTTAAAAAAATATTTTTAAAGAAAATATGCCCGGTCGTGCATTAAGGTACAGTAAGCCACGATATGGAGCAAAAAATGAACATGATATCGGTTTATTATCCTAAGAATAATGTATATTTACCAAATAATCTTTAAATTTTATTATTTCTGGTAGATTGTTCTAGAAGAAAGAAAAATTATTGTAATAAGTGCCCTCTGTTATCCAGTAACGTCACTATTTATTTAGAAATAGCTAAAATGTTTTCCAATAAATTTTCAGCGTAATATTGCTATTTTTCGCTAGAGGGCTTAACACACGCGCGTGCTCACAGTTTTTTATGTAAATTTGTCCAATGTCCGCTCTATAATATATATCTCAAAACATAATGTATATATATATATATATATATATATATATCGGGTGTCCGGTAATGAATGGATAACCTTGAAATGTCTTATAGTACAACTTATGGCCGTCCTGAAAAAAATACGAAAAATAATATATCACAAGTAGTACCTTTGATATATTTTTTTAAAGAAAAGTCGATTCTTTTCTATCTTATTTTACTGTCTTGAACACTATGACCAAAAATGAATGATTTCTATTGGTTTTTTGTTATATTATTATTATACACTAACTGTGCTTATAGGTAAAATGTTAACAATGTGAATAGCTTTTGCAGTTTTTATTTAAAAAATTCGCAAATCAATTTATTTCTGAAAAACATGCAAAAAATATTATCTAAGCGAAGTTCAAACCTCTTGGGTATGAAAAAAATGTATGAATGTATGGGTGACCAATAATTTTACAATAATATCGGTTTCGTGTAGATTTTATAATGGTATAATTCATAAATGTATCTTCCATAAATAGTGACTTATTGCCATTAATGTAGAAAAGGAGAAAATTTGACTAAGTAACAAAATTTGTAATATGGGAACATTTATTAAATTGAATTGTGTTTGATCATTGGGGATTAATAAAAAACAACATTTAAAATTAAAATATTTTATTTTTCGTTAATTTACAACAAATGTTCAAATTGTTTGCCTGACACTCTTATGCATGCCCTACATCTTCGGATAAATGATCTTCTGAGCAGTCTAGTGTACTGTCGCTCGCATATTTTTGATGCGGCTTCTCTGACACGACTGCGTAGTTCGTCCAAAGACCGCACGGGCTTACAGTATACTTCCTCTTTCAGACAGCTCCAGTAAAAAAAATCCAATGGATTTAGATCCGGTGAACGTGGAGGCCACAAAATTGGCCCTAGACGTCCGATCCATCTATTTGGGTATCTGCTATTTAAATATGCACGAACCGGAACAGCATAATGCGCAGGACAACCGTCATTTGCAGCCAATACGATTCCCTCAGCTCCTCGGAAACCTCTTGTAATAAATTGGAGAGATCATTTTGAAGAAACTCCAAATAACTTTGCCCCGTTAAATTCCCCGGTAATTCAAATGGGCCAATTATACCATTTAATATTCCGGTCCAATAATTTATTTTAAATTGGTATTGTGACCTGTCTTCACGCATAAGATGGGGATTTTCTAGTTCCCAACTATGTAAATTGTGTAAATTTAAGTAACCGTCTCTTTTAAGCGTTGACTCATCGCTCCACAAAATTTTATTAAAAAATTGCGGGTAGCTTCTTCCATCTTTGCCAGCATTTGCCGGCAAAAACGCACTCTTGAGAGATAATCTCTTGGTTGGAGAGTTTGCACGCGTGTAACGTGGTAAGGGTGGAATTCGTTTTTCTTTAAAATATCGTGTACGGTCGATTTTCCAATACCTGTGCGTCGAGCTATTGCTCGCGTAGAGGTTGAAGGATCGTTTTCAATATCCTCAAGCACCACGTCTTCTACATCAGGACGAGCGATTCTTCCAGCGCTAGCACCACCGACACCACTACCCGGCATTCTTCCTTCAGAGTAACAACCGTGGACTCTTATAAATACACGCCAGTCTGGGTGGCGAGCATTAGGGTACCTCTCCCTATAAAGAGCTGCGGCTGCATTTGCGTTGCCTCTGCATTCTCCATAAATAAAATGCATGTTTGCATATTCTTGTGCCGTGTACTGATGACGTGGCATTTTGATTGGTACACAAAAGTCCAGTTTAGTCCAGAAACAAGCCAAATCGTCGAAAATATCACCAAACGCAAAACAAGTCCAAATCAATAAGAAAAACAAATAGTCCGGTAAAATAGCCAAGTGGTCGTTTTAACACTGATTTAAATAATTGCAAAGGAGACAAAATAAATACATGCGAAGTCGAGCAGGTCGTGTGACGCACTAAGTTCTCTTTTACATTTAGCTTAGCTCTTCTCTCTCCCACTTACCCAATTCAGACCTCTCTTTGTCTAACACAAAAGGCAGCAGGTAGCAAATATGAAGGTCACACGACCCATTTCACGCTAGTAAAGTAACCATTTCAAGATTTAAATTGGTTATTTTATTACATTTAAATAAGTTAATTTCTAATACTTAATTTGGTTTCAATTTGTTTAAAAATAGCTGTTTTCATGTATGATCAACTCCTGATGTGTTTTTGTTAATTCCCAATGATCAGAGACAATTCAATTTAAAAAATGTTCCCATATTACAAATTTTGTTACTTAGTCAAATTTTCTCCTTTTCTACATTAATGGCAATAAGTCACTATTTATGGAAGATAAATTTATGAATTATACCATTATAAAATCTACACGAAACCGATATTATTGTAAAATTATTGGTCACCCATACACTCATACATTTTTTTCATACCCAAGAGGTTTGAAATTCGCTTAAATAATATTTTTTGCATGTTTTTCAGAAATAAATTGATTTGCGAATTTTTTAAATAAAAACTGCAAAAGCGATTCATATTGTTTACATTTTACCTATAAGCACAGTTAGTGTATTTTATTTTTTATTTATTACCGGACACCCTGTATATATATATATATATATATATATATATATATATATATATATATATATATATTTAAATATCTTTGATCACTACATTGTAGAGTAGTTATAACCTAGTTAATGTAAGTACAACATAGTTAATAATGAAAAAAATATCTTAATCCGTTCACATCTGACGGAGATATACATAATATAGCAGAACATACATACAAAAAACACAGTCGAATTGTAAGCCTCTTTTTTTGGAGTCAGCTAAAAATACGATAGGTAGGTATATATATTAACATAACTAAAATAACTAAACATAAAATAAGCATAAATAATCATCACTTAAAAAACTGTTATGTCGATTACGTATAATAAAATTCGGTCGATTAATATTGACAAAAACGTGAGTGTGCGAATTAAGTAATCATTTTTGTAATCCACACCCATCTATATTAGATATTTTAAGTAAAGAATTTCGATGGTACTGCTCTTTCTCCCTAACCGAATAATCGATATCCTAACGATGTTAATTAATTTTATCAAAGGCAATAATTGCCATATATTTCAAGTGCGTGAGTAACTATCGATGTCTTAATTATACATAACGCAATACATATTTAATGTACATTTAATGAGTTTTCGTTTTTTTAATTTTTTTTAAAGTAATTCGTAATTTAATTTAATGTAATTCGTAATCGAGGATAAATGTAGATGTCTATGGGCCACAGCAACCACTCACTATCAGGTGGACTGTGTGCTCGTTTGTCATCCTATCCTATAAAAAAATACGAGTATACATATAATTATGTTATGGGCCAAGTGATTATAGGACATTATTCATAATGCCCGTGCAGTATGAATAACACCCAATATGATTAAGCAATGTGATAAAAAGTACTGACTTATTTAATTCGACCGGACTTTATGAATAAAATCCGTTACTTATTGGGTAGAGTAATAAAAAGATTGGTTAGGATAAGTTTTTTTTTTTTTGATTGACATATTTAACACTTAAACACAATGGGATCAAAGTTTTATTTATCTAAGGTAAGTTTCATTGTAATGCAAAGGAAAGAAGGAAGGAACCTTTTGCTGGTATTTCATACTGCAAAGTGGTTTTTACTTTCCGTTACATTTTTACACTCATCAATTTCCGATTTAGTATATATATTATTGATATATTGTCTTAAAAGTGGTTAACATAGGTTAGGTTGTATCAAATTGCGACAATGTGATACCCAATTTGACTTGTCAATATTCCTGTTATATATATATATATATATATATATATATATATATATATATATATATATATATATATATATATACAGTCCACTATATTATATATATAATATAGTGGACTGTGTGCTCGTTTGTCACCTTTATCCTATAAAAAAAGTTAATGTACGCGATAGAATCCTTAAAAATAGTTTTATTTAAATGTAAGGTGTTCGCGTAAATATAAGAAATTATAGTGAGTCGTACTTATTAATCCGCGGTCTCGGTAAAATGCAACATGGCCAGCAGCAACACGGCATCACTCTTGTTTCTAATCGAGATTCGTCTGCACGTCTGTAAAGTAAAAATTATTTTCTTTTAATAAATACCACCTCAAATAACACGCTACCATTCACACCATCTAAATGCTTGGTTGCTTGGTGATCCACCACTGTGCGATTAACTAGGAGTTTTCTTCCTCGCACAACTTCTTTGTGGAATCGTTTAACACCAACGATTTTTCGAACCGATACCACTTATGAACGACACACACGATCAGTTCAACTGATCATTCCAACTGATCAGTTCAAATTAGGACAGGTCGTTTTTTTTAATTTCTTAAAAAATAATTAAGTTGTTATAGCCCATATTTGAGTACCTGTTCCATATTTAGTGCCAATTTTGCAATTTTGTTTAATGCTCAATTTTGATAATATAGTTTAGTAATATATAAGACTGATATTTTGCTCTTTGAAAATATATGTCTGAATATTATAACATTAATATAAAGTTGATTTTTAAATGGTTTTTAATTTGTGACCTAAAAACAAAATGGTAGCCCATATATAGTTACTCTCCTCTATTAATCTATAGGTATAAATAAAATTGAAGTCACTACATAATTATGTAATATCATAATAACAACCTGTTATTGAGCTCAGAGGGTTATTTGTATGCCATTTAACATGAATAACCATTTTTATCATTTTTATCTGCCTGGTCTGTCTATCCGCAATATTCTGCGGAATGGCTGAATGGATTTGAATGAATGAAATGAATGAATCTTTGATGATTATTTATACATATAATTAGCTATACACATAATAGAAATGTAAATTAGAAATGTTTTATTTAGAAATGTACAAACGTTCTATATTTTTGTGACAAAAATTATTGAGGGGACTAAAAATAAGTAAATACGTTTCTATTTGTAAAACATGTTTACTTCGTTTTTATCTTCAATGCATAGACACGGCAGTAACTTTGTAATCCTACCAAAAATGCGTTTATGTAATAACATAAACAGCCGCAAACTGGACTAAGCGCTCTAGTTAAATTTAATAGTATGTAAATATGAGCTTTGTATATCCACAGTCATCATCAATCAATTTAGTCAATTTTAACCCTAAAATTTAAACAACTGGTAAAATTAAAAAATTTGTACTTACAACCGACTTCAATACAAATAAAGTGAGAACATGATCAATGTATTCGAAGTTAACTAAATACGCATCATTGAAGATAACTCAAAAACTACTGGTCAGATCTTGATCAAATTTATATCGGACCACATGAGAAGCACTAGCTTTTAAATAAATAAAGAATTATCAAAATACCACCCAGAGAAAAGTTCAGAGGTAACACATACAAAAACATACAGTCGAATTGAATACCTCCTCCTTTTTCAAGTCGGTTAAAAGAGCTTGCACTTATTAACCTGACATTGTATTCCATTCTACATTCCATGGATATCTAGGACTATCTAACAAATGTGGAAAACACCTACAGAAGAGATGTGTTTCACCTATAGAGATTAAAATGGAAAAGTTGAAATAATTACATTATTTTGACACTCTTACTCTCGACTTAAAACACGAAATATTAAACATATCGAATTTACACATACAATACTCCTTGTACACTTAAACACGCCTTGTTATACATAGGCAATGTGAATACTCACATTGCCTATCTATAACGAGGCGTGTTTAAATGCAAAACTATCTAGTCACAGATTAGTTCTGATCGACCAGGATAATTCCGAACTGACAGCTTCACAACTGTACAACACATTAGGAAGATCTTGTTGTGATCGCCCGCATTTTTTATTTTTTAATATAAAAAAGATAAAAGTAAAAACCGAATTCAAACTGCTAAAAAAGAAGTTAGAGGTGTAATTATTTTGCCAAATTGATATGGGATCACCCTCGAAGTTATTGCCTATTTAATAAAGAGAATCATCAAAATCGGTTCAAAATCTGGGAAGATATCGCGTAACAAACATACAATTAAAAAACCTACACTCGAATTGAGAACCTTCTCTTTTTTGAAGTCGGTTAAAAAGAGTTGTTCAATTAATACTAGATAGTCAATATCATAATAAAACTTTGGATGTAATTGTACCTGATAAATTGACTGGTTCCACCGCATTCGGCTACGATGAGGCAGTAGAACTGGTACATGGCTATCATCACTACCTCTTGCGCTATAGCCTCAGCCAGAAGCGTTGCTCGGGGTACAACAATGGCTATAAGCGCCGTAGATGCTACGAGCTGAAATAATATCAATAACTTTTATTTTAGTTTAGATTTTCGTTTCCGGCTATTACGGCACTGGTGTTGTTCAAAAAATGTGTTGTGATTGTTCTCTTGTATCTAATGCAACATTCTATCATAACCAAAGAATAAATAATAGTTTTCATAACTTCAATGTTTTCGCTTAACGTTACACCAAGCACGGTTATACTCAACCAAACGTTCCGCAATAATTTTTGTTTTCACATTCATCATTCCGCAATAACTTTGTCCAAGCGTAGGTACTTACACCATTTAAAATAATACCATTTACGTAAATCTAAATAATTATGAAGTTATCTATATTTCATACAATACAGTTCTTTATCACTTATATAAATTTGAATCTTTCAAACAAAGCAAATTATAAAAAATAAACCAGAATCAACTTTTTTGCTTAAGTTGTTTCAATGTTATTACATTATGTACCGTAGTGTTTGGATGATTCAAATTCATGTTATTCATTTTAGATTTGCATAAATTATATGAATCATGAATTAAACAAGTATAATTTTTTTAATTTCTGTAAATCCCACTGCCGCAAAATTACGTGTACCCATGCATCGAATAATAAAGAACCGAAGAACCGAGCATAATAAAGAACATTAGTGATCGATGCGTGTATGTTAGAAAATACGGCTTGAACAATGGTAGAAAAGTAATTGAGAACCATTTTAACAAAAAAAAAATTGACAAATGCATTGAGCTATTATGTACTGCGTACTAGAGGCGACACTGCATTCAGCTACTCTGTTCCACTCAACTGCGGTGCATACACCGCACTTTAATCAGTCACTCGCTAGGCGCTTGTAGAGTTGCCACGTGTTGTGTTGATTTAAAAAAAGTCTCTTGATAAAAATATGCCCTTGTGTATACTTAGATATTGCACAAATAATTCAAGAAATGTCAGTAAAAACCAAGGAATTACTTTTCATCGGTTAATAAGATACTTAATCAATAAAAAAGTATTAAAGTTTAATAATAAAACAAATTATTCCTAAGACGCCATTTCGTGTCATGGAATATAGAGTATGAAATTAATTTGTTCAGATGCGACATTTCTGTGGGTACTTAAGTATAAGGCGAATATATTATTATACAATTTTTTTGTAGAAACATATTATATAATTTATCGTAATTAGGCTAAATTTTTTATATTTAAATCTGCTAATTATTATTTTATTTTATTTTTAGGTTTCCACATCAAAGTCAAAATGGAATGAATTCGTCCATTTTTATATCTCGCGTGCCCAGCATTTATGAACGACTCTTATTCTAATTTAAATAAATATATTTGTAATTTAAAATGTAGTATTAATAAGTTTTGTTAAACATACCTTTAGTATGTTTTTTTTTAATATTTGACATAGACCTTTTAAAATATTGAGATAAAAATATCATTAAAATGTAATTGTTATATAATATTATGTAATATTATATTAAATATGCAAATATAATATACAAAATAAATTACGAAATTTAAAAATTGTTCTCGATATAAAATTTACCTATTTAACAATACAATCTACTATTACCTACTGATCATTCTACCTATGTTTATTCTATGATAAAAAAATACCGCGCGAACACTTTTTTTTTGAAATAGATGTTCTAGTACGTAAGTACATATTACTTCAATGGACAAATGCAAAATAAATTTTTAGAGAGATAATGCATAGAATAACATTTTTACACAAAAATATTTAAATTACTACTACTAGTTGAATATCTTTGTTTTTACAAGAATATAAAATCTATAAAAACATAACCAATTCGGACAATTTTATATTCATTGTGGAAAAATCTGTGTCAATAATATAAAAAAGATTATCGACATGATGTCTTGAAATAGCTGGATTAGTTTATTTTAGTTATTATCATAGCATAACGTCATATGGAATCTTGCTATGGGGTAATGCTACTGACATTGAAACTATCTTTGTTCGCAGAAGAAAGCCCTAAGAGTAATTTATAACCTAGGTCCGAAGGAATCCCTTGGAGAAAATTTAAAGAAATAAATATATTAACGTTGGCCTCTCAATATATTTACAAAAATTTAACATAAGTACACAAATATAGAAATAGTTTTTTTTTTAAATAGTGATGTACATTTTGTAAATACTAGGCACGAACAGATGTTAGTTATACCAGTCACTCGACTCCAAAGAGTCAGTAATTCTTTCATATGTACTTTTACAACAAAGTTTTAAAAAATGTGCAGGCCTTGTTTATCAAAAGGTTTAAAATTTTTATTAAACAAATTTGTTTATTAAGGGTTATTACAATACTAAAGAATATAATAAGATTGATAATAACTCCTGGCAATGAAGTGATCGCTACCACGCTGTTCCTAAAAGTTTTCGTAGATACTAATTGTATAAAATATTATTTTGTAAATTATGCTTTTTTTTTTTAAAGTTCCACTGGGTTTCTTGCTGGTTCTTCCCAAGACAGTGGTTTTTACGAAACTTGTGGTGACGCTTAAATGACACGTGGCCGTGGGAAAACGATCTCATATTTGCCATGTAGGATCCGTTTTAAGAATGAAAATGCAACTACTACAAAAGGTATATCAGGGGCAGGGCTGCATATTAGCAGGGATGGTAGATATGATAAGGATATAGAACGACGAGTAAATGCAGGGAATAGAGTGAATGGGGCACTACACTCTATTGTGAAGAACCAGAATGTATCAAAAAAGGCACGTATGGTAATTCATAATGCTGTGTTAGTCCCTACTTTAATGTATGGTAGTGAAAGCTGGGTGTGGCAGAAGAAGCACGAAAGTAGAATAAATGCTGTAGAAATGCGGTCTTTAAGGAGTATGCTAGGGTTGAATCTGAATGACAGGATGAGAAATTGCATGATAAGAAATAAATGTGATGATATAGAAATAACAAGATGATGTTGTGACCAGGATTAAGAAAGGAATGCTTCGGTGGTTTGGTCATGTAGAAAGAATGAATGAGGAAAGAGTGACAAAACAAATTTATATGGCAGATGTGTACGGCAGAGTCGGGAAGGGACGCCCTAGAAAAAAGTTTATCGACCAAATTGGCGATATTTTGAAAATGGGCCACGTTAAAAGTACTCTTAACCGACAAGCATGTATGCGTAGATATATGGATGTAAAGGAGGCGAAAGAGGTATGTCAGGATCGTGTCAAATGGAAGTCCGTGGTCTCTGCCTACCCCTCTGGGTGACAGGCGTGAGTGTTTGTGCTATGCTACAAAAGGTATGACTGGGCCGAAAAGATGGAGAAACCAAAGAAAATTGTTATAGACGATTGTAAAAAAAGACATTCATTTTGAATGCATTATAGAAAATCAAGTAATAACTAATGTAAACAATGATGATGATGACGACAGCTCATTAGCAGCAGTTGTAGTGAAAGTGATAAGATAATTTTATAATCTAGTACAGTCTTTAATTTAAATAACTTTATCTTTAGAAATAAGCAGTAAGCAATAAATATAAAGAACATCGATATAAGCAGTAGTATAATAAGTCTATGATCACTATTTTTAATTTGGAATGCCTATTAGTTCAAATTCAATAAATGGGACAGCTGTCAAAAGTATTTCATAGATTTGGTGGAGTATAGGTTAGGATGAATTTGCCTGTATCTGTATTTGAACACACTTGGGGCACTAAAAAAATTCAGAGACTAAACATTCAAGCACAGCTTTTAACTTATATTTACCTATCTTAATTCAAAACTTTAAATATTAAAGCTTTAGATCATTTAGAAAGTTGTCGACCCTGACACGAATAATGGGCGATGCTAACATTAGATAATATAGTATAGTAGTATAGAGTAGAGTGTCATACTCTTTTACTTACATTTCAACGTATATACATATGACAATATAACAATTTATTATAACACATATCTACGTACATAAACACTCACGCCTGTCACCCATAGCGGTAGGCAGAGACAGCGGACTTCCATTTGGTACGATCCTGACACACCTCTCTCGCCTCCTCCACATCCATATATTTACACATACATGCTCGTCGGTTAAGGGTACTCTTAATTCGGACCATTTTCAATATATTGCCAATTTGGTCGACAAACCTTAGCCTAGGGCGTCCCTTACCGACTCTGCCGTTCACTTCTGCAACATAAATTTTTTTTGTCACTCTTTCCTCATTTATTCTTTCTACATGACCAAACCACCGAAGCATTTCTTTTTTTAATACTGTTCACAATATCATCTTGCAAACCAGACTCTTCTCTTCTGTCACAATTTCTCACCCTGTCACTCAGATTTAGCCCTAACATAGGTACTCCTTTACGACCGCATTTCTACTACTTTTATTTTACTCTCGTGCTTCTTCTACCATACCCAACTTTCACTACCATACGTTAAAGTAGGGACCAACACAGCATTGTGAATTGCCATACGTGCTTTTTTGACATATTCTGATTTTCCACAATAGAGTGTAAAGTAAAGTAAAGTTACAGCCCATATACGTCCCAGTGCTGGGCACAGGCCTCCGCTCATTTCTGAGAGGGTTTTAGGGCAAGGAATAGTCCCCGCGCTGCTCCAATGCGTGTTGGCGAACTTCACATGTCTTCGAAATATATTTTTTTCTTATTTCTCAGACATGCAGGTTTCCTGACGAAGTTTTCCTTCACCGACGAGCACGTGGTAAATCAGCACTTAAAATTGCAATTAACAATTTCATTGGTGCCGGCGGGAATCGAACCCGGTTTGCTCGCGTATTGTGAAATTTACAGCGAGCGCTAACCATCTGAGCTACCACGGCCACAGGGCGTGGGCCACGTAGGGCCACATTTACTCTATTTCCTGCGTTCACTCGTCGTTCTATATCCTTATCATACCTCCCATCCTTGCTAAATACGCATCCCAAATATACAAATTCATCTACTTGCTCGATGAACAATAATTAATAATATATTTTTAATGTATCGTAAATTTATAGTTCCAAGCCTAAATTTAATGACAATAAAACGCATTGGTGTAAACAAGCACAGAAATCGTAATAATTTTGTGGGTATAAAGCTGTTTTTATTCCAAAACCATGCAATTTAAATTATGCAATTTTTTTCACGACCCTATATTTTGGCAAGTAGGAGCCCATTATGGCTTTTCTATTCAAACATTAATAATCGTGAGATTAGTGCTTTATAAATCGAAGAACAAAAAATATCCTTTGTTTTATCGGTGATACTAAGTATACATAATTCATCTAGTAATAATTATCAAGCATTTATGTTACGTGGATTCAAATAAAACATAAAATATTACAGCATTATTTTAAAGAATATCTCTAAATTAAACTATAAAATTTTGTTTGTTTGTAAAATAAATTGAATCTTACTACGAATCTTACTAGGCTGGGCCCGCGTTACGACATATCCTCCAGTATTTCCCAAAATTTTATAACAAGCAGGAGGTTTTTTTTTTGACATTAGACAAGATTATAGTCGTTCGGTGACATATGGACAGGGTTATATATTCGGAGTCAGTCGGAGTTTCTGTGCATAATTTAATCTGTTATGAAAATATCCGATATAAGACCAGAGTAACCGACATAGCCCAGTAAATCAGTAAATTGTTATAGTTGGCCAGCTATATAGCTCGAAGAAACCACAGCCAATGGGAAAGAAAAGGTGAAGCCAAGTGCCACAAATATTGTCTCCGTTGAATCCATGAAGCATACATACAGACCCATTTCGGTGATGGGTTGGAGCGTCTAAGTCGCTTCCCATTTAGAAACACAAGTGGTAAAATTAAAAATTTTGTACAACCGACTTCACTGTAAATAGAATGAGAACTTCATCAATGTGGTCGAAGTCAATTAAATACGCATTATTTAAGGATAACTCAAAAACTACTTGTCAGATCTTGATAAAATTTGGCTACATGAGAAGCAACAGCTTTCAAATAAAAAAGAATTATTAAAATCGGTTCTCCTAGAAAAGAGTTTTGAGGTAACAACTAACATTAAAAAAACCTACAGTCGAATTGAGTACCTCCTCTTTTTTGAAGTTGGTTTAAAAGCAAACTTATTACGTTTTCGCAGTATTAACTAAAATTCACTATTAATTTAAAAAAAATGTTAATTGACGGCTCCGTGGCGCAGTAACTTAGCAATAAGTTACAGCGCTGAGGGCTGCGGGCCGCACCCCGCACGGAACAAGTAGTTGTATGGCCTACAATTAATTGTTCCGGGTCTGGATGTTTGTCCTTGTGAAATTTATGTTTGTAAACTGCCTCCACGATACATGAGAAAATCCTACTGTGGAGGTAACGTTCTTAAAAGAAAAAAAAAATTGTGATGAACATTTCGAATTCCTTCATTTATATACTCTATAAAAATAAGTAGGTATAATATAAACAAAAACGCAAATCACTTCGCTTATCTTATCATTTTTTATTTGCTACTGGAAATCTTTCATGTCTTTGTTCTATACTAAGTATACTAGTAGGTGACAATGTTCATTTAATCTTACATTTATTGGTATAAAGATAATTACATCTTGTGTAGTCATCATGCAACATATCTCTCTATAGAAAATATGTGCCAGTGTGTCAAATACACGTGTATGTGTGTTATGCGTATGTATATATTTATGTATGTATGTGTATATATATATCTATGTATATGTATATATATTATATGAGTGTGTATCTATATAGTGTACTTGAGGTAGCCACTAAAAATCAGGACTAAGATGACACATCTTAGCGTTTCCTGAGTGGCAATCCTATTTGGACCATTTCCCATTAAAAAAAAGTTTTTATTAAGTTAGCTGTTTGTGTGTTTTTAATGTATTTTGTATCTATCTGCTTTGTCAAAATGATTTATTCTTCATTGTAAGTGTATAATTAAGTCCACTTATAAGAATACCTAAACATAATGTTTGTTTTGAGTATTTATTGCTAATTTGTTAAGAAATGGCCAAATAAATATCTCTCGTTCTTTCTTTATTTCATCATCACATCATTATCAATATACGTACGACGACAGGTTCAAACGATACAATTGAAGGTAACTTGAAACATAATATCTGGGAATTTATGTCATCCTGACGATTTTGGAACACGGCCTATAGTCTATACTCCCCCTACCACTCACTAGCTCGCTCTATCGATATATCGCATAATGTGGTAAGTTTAAAGTACGACCAGGATGCAATTTAAAGACGCAGGACAAGTAGACCATCAATACAACCAGACCTGGAAACCAATAATTTGAGCTTAGCACAAGTACTGATTAGAACTGAGGCCAGAATCGCGACGCAGTAATCATCACAAGGCCACGTGAAACGATTCCGAGAATAAAGTACACACATCAAAACAGCTCGCTTAAGAGCATCCAACGCGTACTCTAATGGGTCTAAAACAGGCATACCGGCAAGCCAGTCTAACCTTGTGATATCGTATTCTCGGAGAGCAGCATTGACTCGTTGAGCTCGATGTGCGGGCGCATTATCATCGACCAGTACGAATTGGTGCCCATGGTTTACTGGGAATGGTCTGACAATTCTATCAATAGCAACTGTTTTGTACCTATCTGCCGTCAGAGATTCGATACGGGATCAAAGACGTTCTAGCTCCAATCATTCCAAAAGGACACCGTTTTCCCGCCCTGTTGAAAGGTTCTGGTGGCAGTTCTTTGCTTTTCAGAGTCTCCAAGTCTTCTCCAGACAGGGACACGTCGCTTATCTAGAGTACTGATTCGCGATTCATCAACGAAGAGACAGTTTTACCAAATGTTTTTCTCGCCATCTCGTTCGATCGACGTTGCCGTGAATTCAGAGGTGCTTGCCAAAACCTCCGTGCTCGTAATTCAGCCTGGTGTAAGCAATTCCGAGTCTGAGTGCTAACTTCAAGTACAGAGGCGGCCCGCGCTCCTTCTTTTATTGTAGTGGTGTTGATTGTTTAACGCTTCTGAGAGCGATATATAGCTTCAGACAGTTGGGCGACCACTGCGGGGTTGATCATCTAAATTATCCATGCCGTGGTACCTTTGCAACGTGGCCACGACATAGCATTGGGATACAGCAGCTCTACGTGCAATTTCTCTCGTTGAATATCCTTCTTCCCTCAAAGTTTCAATGTTTGCTCGATAAGACCTTGAGAGCGAAAATTACTTCCGATAATTTACTCTTTGAATTTTTTCTTACAACTTTCTTCTAAAAAATATTTTTGGCTGGTAGAGAATACTTTTAGGCACTTTATTTTTAAATAAATAAATCCCTTAAAGTTGACTAAGTCAGATTTGTGAATAAGCGTAAGCTTGGATTGATTTTTTTATATGGAAAAACAATTAAATTTGTTTTATTGTTCTATACTTTTAAGTAAAGAGTCTAAAAAGAAGAAGAAATTATAATATAGGTAGTCTGTTGTAACAGAAAAGATTTCGATTTTTCAAACTGATAGCAAACTTTTTTTGATGTGTATATAACAAATGTATAATAATATAGATATAGATTACCTGTGTAAGATAAAAAATGTTGCATGGACTGATGCACTTGCATTTTATAATACGAAAACATTTGTACTTATTCCAATTCCAAGGCTTACTTTAGATACATTTATCACAACTGTGTAGAAATAATAATAATGTAATATGGTAACACTCACTGGATAAACTGACAAAATCGTCGAAATGTTGGTCCTCGCATCCCGCCAATTCTTTAGGGCTGCTCTCATTGTAACCGCGTACAGTATCCATAATGTTAGAACAACAACTATCCCACTGGACCAAAGCACCCAAACGTATGGTTGGAGAGCTGTAAAAGAATGATAAAGATAAATAATACATTACTTTTAATACATAATTTTTTTTCTATTATTTACAAAGACATTGTTTCTCTTCATTTGCCTTGTTAAGTTAAGATGTATAGTAGTTTTCACCACTGACTTCTTCTACCTCTTAGAATTTAAACAAAAAATAAAGAAATCTATAACGAAAGACAAGCAGTTAAATTTTTTTTATATAGAAGAGGGGGCAAACGAGCATGCGGCTCACCTGATGTTAAGTGACTACCGCCGCCCATGATCAACCGCAACACCAGGGGAATTGCAGGTGCGTTGCCGGCCCTTTAGAAAGGAGTACGCTCTTTTCTTGAAGGTCCCCAGGTCGTATCGGTCCGGAAAAATTGCTGGTGGTAAACTATTCCACAGAGAGGTTGTACGCGGAAGAAAAATCCTCTTGAAACGTACAGTGGTGGACCGCCAAGCATGCAGTTGGTGTAGATGGTATCGGGACGATTACCGCGTAGTGCGTTCACGAAATTTGGCGGCTGGGATTAATCCGAACAATTCCTCAGAGCACTCTCCATGGTATATGCGAAATAAAATGCAAAGATGCAACATCTCTTCGCAGTGCCAGTGAATCGAGCCGATCGGAAAGCACTCGGTCGTCGACGATTCGAGCCGCTCTGCGCTGTATGCGGTCAAGTGGAAGGAGCTGGTACTGGGGAGCCCCAGCCCAGAGATGGGAACAGTATTCCATGTGCGGCCGAACCTGCGCCTTGTAAAGTTGCAGGCGGTATGCCGGCATGAAATACTGTCCCGCTCTGCTGAGCACGCTAAGCTTTTTAGAGGCCAATTTGGCCTTCTCTTCCAAGTGACCAGGAAACTGCACATCACTCGATATGTCGACGCCGAGGATTCCGATACTGGCTGAGGCAACAAGGGGACTGCCTTGAAACTGAGGAGATACGACAAAGGGGTTCTTTTTAGCGGTTAACGCGCAAACTTGTGTCTTCTGGGGGTTAAACTGGACTAGATTTAGTCGCCCCCAATCCGAGACTCTGTTCAGCAAAGACTCGACTTCAGACACAAGTTTGTCCCGGCACTCGGAGACGTTTTCCCGAGAAATATTGGCTCGGCCGGTGTAAAGAGCATCACCAGTGCTGTCATCTGTATAGCAATGAATGTTACGGGTTTGCAACATATCATTGTTATGCAGAAGAAACAGGGTTGGCGATAGCACGCAGCCTTGTGGAACACCAGCATTAATAGGCTTGCAATCGGAGCTTGCACCGTCTACAACGACCTTGATGTCCGGATCTGCAAGAAAGCTGGTGATCCAATCGCATAATTTCTCGGGAAGCCCATAGGATGGCAGCTTCGAAAGAAGCGCTTTGTGCCAAACCCGATCGAAGGCCTTCGCAATGTCCAAACTAACGGCCTATGCCTCCCCCTTGGACTCTACTGCCTCCGCCCATCTGTGAGTTAGGTAGACCAGAAGATCACCAGCTGACCGACCACGGCGAAAACCGTATTGGCGGTCACCAATCAGCTGGTGATCCTCAAGGTACCTCATGAGCTGGCAGTTTACAATGGACTCCATTGTTTTGGAGGACAAGGAGGTGATGGCGATAGGCCGGTAGTTGGACGGGTCTGAGCGGTTGCCTTTTTTAGGGATCGGGTGGACGAAAACCGTCTTCCATGATTTTGGGATTACGCCTAGGGAGTAGGAGTACCGGAAAAGACGCGTTAAAACCTATTAATTATTTTCCACTACTATAATCGCAGTCAATATACCTTGAAAACTATTAAAAATATATATACGAGTACCTATAAAAATATTACCTTGAAAACTATTTGCGACACAGATTTTTTTTATTTAAAAATCTATAAAATTTACGTTAAAAGCTTATGTAATAATAAATAATAATAATAAATAAATCATTTATTTTGGACCAAACCTTTTGTACATTTTTCACACCCATCAAACTGCGTAACAGTTTGTCGGCGGGAAATTTATTGTATTGTGTATTTTCACCGTAATGGCATAGAAGTAGAGAAAATGCTATAAGACGAATTTTTAATCAAAAGATATAGAAAATAAAATTTGAGGATTTATTTTGTGTAAAATTGCGAACAGAAGAAGTTTTGCTCCTTTAGTAGTTTAAGTGATAATCGTAGAAAAAAAAATTTGTTTATCATAATTGATAGAATCAGGCGTTACTTTGCGGAAATCCATTATAATAAAAATATTAATTATTTTGCAACCTTCCGCTAACTAAATGCAATGATGCATGATCGCGGCTGAGCGGTCAACCGCCGTAGAGTCTACATCACCTTCAGGATGCCTCGTGCAGAAGCGAAACACGTGTCGTATATTATCGTCGATGGTGTGTCTTATCTGGAATAGTGGTGTTGGGAGTAGTGGTGCCGGGAGTAGTGGTGCTGGGACTGTGACGGAGTTAGTGCACGCAATTTAGGGAGGGCGGGAGGTGCTCTTCAAGCCAGGTAAGACACATCATTGTATTTAGTTAGCGGAAGGTTGCAAAATAATTAATATTTTTATTTATTTATTAATCAGTTTTTGATTTGAATAAAATATCCTCTATATTCGTATAAAATACAGCCGTATCACCGCTGGCATTGCATTCCACATGCTCATGAAGTTTCATTACAATCAGTTCAGCCGTTCCAAGGATTAACCAGGACAGAAAGGTAGACAGACACACAAACAGACAGACACTTTTTGATTATTTTTTTATAAGATAAGGATGACAAACGAACACACAGTACATCTGGTGGAAAGTGGTTGCTGTGGCCCATAGACATCTACATATATTCTCGATTACGAATCAAAATGCAAATCCGCTATCACCCGTGAGGACTAAGATGGAATGCCTCGTTTCCAGTAAAATTCACCATACGAAACACGTATAATTTCCGACATAAGTCGTGAGCACACTTTTTATTGGTCGATACGACGTTGACCACGCTAACGTTCAATGTGATTGGTTCATCAGTCGATTCTCGTCGTCTATTGGTTTCGAACGTATCATTCGGCTTCCGTACACTTCAGAGCAATAATTTAAGTGATAACTTTTTTAATTAGTTTATTTTCGTTTTAATTGTTTTTGTTACCTCGTCGTTAATTGTTGTTTGTGTATTCCTTGTTATTAATTGTTTTTGTTATTTCTTGTTTTTAATTATTTTTGTTGTTATGTTTTATATTATTACGTTATTGCAGAGAAGGAAGAATTCGGTGTTAAATAGACAATCCCGACAAATAGTCTATTCAGTGCTTAGTTACATGAAAAAATTAGGTACTGCGAAAAACATCATAGACGTTTATAAACAGACTGCTGAGGCGACTAATGTCTCAGTAGCTACTGTACGGCGCACCGCAACACCAGATTTTATGGAAGACATATCACCTCTTCCTTCTTCTTAATAAAATAATCAATTCTAACCACCAGGTACACATTAAATACTTTATAGTAGATAATAAAATAACGGACACGAATATCTGCAACGTTACTGTATCAAAGTAAAAGTGATGTTATTTATTCGAGTAAACATTTTCATAAAAGTCAGCGAAAATATTCAATTACGAATTAAATTATAAAGGTACCCAATAATTTTGCACGACAGTGTACCTACCTCCCACCACATTGAAGGCGGCAACTAAACGTGCTACAACTGTACTACTGATATAGCTGCAGCGTGACTCTACAACGTAAAAACTGACGTCTTAGTAACATATGAATATCACCTTGAGTTTAATCTATTAAAAGAAATATCGAAAATTACATTTTCTATATTACAGACGGACTCATTAATTTTATTTTCATGTGTGATGAAAATTAAATCCCATTCCCATTCCTTAATCCCCACTAATATTACAAATTCCAAAGCGTTCCAAAGGAATATTCTACAGATAGAACATGATTTTTTGCGTAGAGTGAGAGAGAGAGGTCATTAACGTATTGGCTTTTTATAAATTACACGGTTCCTGTGTGGCAGATCTGGGGCGTAGTTCTATATTTAACTTAGTGCTGTCTTAGCTCTTAGAATAACGTTGGTTGTGATTTTTATAAAGAGGCGATAGCTAGTTATTTTTAAAATACAAGCGATCTATCCAGGCTTCGCACGGGTGATATCTGGCTTCTACGACAGCGGCGCAACCTACCGAGTCTAACTATACCTATAACTTTGTTGAAGTGCAAACAATATCTTGACAAAGTTTTATCGCAATCTGATGAACGGTATGGCAGTGCATACAATGCGAATAAACAAAAATTAATTTTTATATTTAGATTTTATAGATTAGATTTTATATATCTACTTCAACGGCACGAACATCTGAGAACATTCATTAGAAATAAAAGTAGAATTTTTGTCTTATTAAAATTAATTCTTATGTTTATTTACCACTGATTCATAAAATATAGGGAATGCAAATCTCGCGAGTTTGGGGCTCAAGCGTGATCCCGTGAGTTTATGAATAACAATAGGTACTGCGAGATCTCGCTAATTTCGATATCTCGCGAAATTGGCAGTTTTGTGTGTTTTCTTTGCAAATAATCGCAATATTTAAATGAATTAAGTAAAATAAAATAAAAATTATAAGTATTATAAAATAAACATTTATTTTCACGAATTTTTCAATTTCATTCATCATTCATTCATGAAATTCATTCAATTCATCAAACATTGTTTGACGTATCTGTCTATAATTTTTTAATAAAATTCTAAGGCGTAAATTAGACGCTTATGCAGGCTGTTTTACAACAATCACGGTTGTGATTGACGAATAAACTACCGTCTAATGCAGTGATTGACGCCTGCATGAGCGCGTAATGTACGCCTATCAGTCACCATCCGTTTTCTATCGTAGTTTTTTATCGCCTAAGTAGTAAACTTTGACGTACGTATCTATCAAATAACATATGAAAGTAACAACCAGTCTTCTGCTTTAACATCAAACAAAAATCTTTTAGTAATAAAACAGTTCTTTTTTATCAAACAAAACAACGAGAAGTCAAAAAAATTAAACTGATTATCTAAGTTGAGTTGACTATTAAACTGAGATATTATTATCAACTAAATAAAACTATTTCCACTCAGTAGATCCATTAGAAATTACAGATTAATTAACAAAATATACCAATCAAATGAAAGATTTGTTCAGTTCAAATCACAAGCCATTATTACGAATTATTTTGGAAGTAGCTCCTTAAGAAGCACAAAATGTCCAAAGGATCGTCTACTAAACGGCTTCATATTTTGTTGCCAGATAACCGACAGATCGCAACTCATTCCGTGTCAGTTCGTGCTTCGAATAAGACGTTTTTATGCTCGAGTGCAATCTCGTTAAACTCGCGAGATCTCGCCCTTTTTTGTCCGAGATCGCGAGAAGAGCGAGAACAAGATCTCGCGAGAACGAGGTTGTATTCCTTAATAAAATACCTTTGTCCTAGTGACAACCAGCGGGAAACCCAGCAGGGGCAAAATTTAAAAAAAAAAAAGAACGGTTTACAATCATATATTTACACTACACACAATTAACTATACAAAACAAATTAGAAATAGCTTGGTAGCGACCATTTCAGAGGTTATTATTATCCATAAATTCGTTGATATATATAAACAATTTTATACAATGTTGATTTTATTCATTCAATTTGTTTTCATCAATCTTCATTAGAAGCGATATGGCCTAATTGGTGTATCAATTCTGTAATGGACGACACAACCGGTCAGTCAAACCGATTATTCCAACTGATTAGTTCAAACTAGGAATGTTGATATTTTTGAAAATATCTGAGTTTCGATATATCGATAAATAAACTTATATATAAAACTCCGTTATTGATATATTTATAATTATCGATTTATCGGTAATCCGATATTTTAAAAAATATCAACAGTCGTAGTTTGAACTGATCAGTTGGAATGATCAATTGAACTGACTGTGTGTGGCGACCATAAGAAATACGTAAGTATTTTAATATCACGAACATTTTAGCAGGCAATAGTTTTGGCAGACTTCAAAAAAAGGTGAAGGTTCTTAATACAACACAAAAGAGATCCATTTTACAATCATTTTTGCAAGTTCATAATGCGTTATCTTCGCCAATTACAATCCGATTTAATGCTTTTTTTTATATTAAATAAGTTATACTTCCCTTATAAAATTTGAGAAAAAGTTCCGCCTCTAAAAGCGGAAAATAAGAGATGAAGTATTTAACATACGCACGGGTGATATCTGGCTTCTACAACAGTGCCACCTACCATAGACTTTACCTACACCTACCATAGACTTACTATATATACTTGTTGAATGTCCAATCTCATCATCGCTCGCGGCCTTGCAGGCCGCGAGCCCTGTGACAAGATGAAGCTGTAAGAGTCGCATAGACTAACAGCATTAACATCAAGATAATAATCTCATCATTCCGCCTGTGGCATCGCTTCCGAGCGGTAGCATCCAGGTAGTCCGCGCTTTCGTTCCTGTACGGTAGTGCTCTCCCGCTCTCGCGCCCCCGCTGTCCCGCTCGCGCTGTACAGCGCCGACGCAGTGCTCAGTCCGCCGGCGGCATCGTTCTCGGACGGTCGCCTCCTGGTGGTCCGCGCTCCCGTACAGTACGGTAGTGCTGTCTCGCTCTCACGCGCCTCCGCTGTCCTGCTCACGCGGAACAGCGTCGAGGCTGCCGGTGAGTCACTTTCACGCTACAGTTCTTGCCCCCCTGTCTTCGGGCAGGGAGGTCTGACTGACTTCCGCTTTTCATTTTCATTTTTCATTTTCACTTTTCATTTCATTTTCATTTTTCATTTTTTTTTTTTACTGTCTCCTTTATTTTTTTCTTGTTATTCTTGCATTATTATTACGTGTATAGTGTGTCGTAGTACGTCTCGCGATCTAGTCCCTGTTCTACCGAGAACAGGGACCCGTCCTCATCTTTACCGAGCTTAGCTCACTGCCCCAAAATGGCCACACCCAGCTTCGCTGAGTCCCTCGCCGCCCTCCTAAACCAATACGGTTTAAATGGCAATGAGACGGTCCTCGCCGCCATCGCCACCATCGCCGCCCAGGCTCCCCTCCCTGCCCCTCAGGCACACCATCCGCCGCCAGTAATCGCGTCATTCCTCGAAACGAGGAACTCCTTTGCCCCCCCTTGAATCTGCCCCCTTAGAAATGGAGTACGCATGCTCCGAGCCCTCGGCGCCGACCTCCCGGAAGAGGCCCGCCACTACTTCAGGCTCCGGTTCATCGGAGTCCTCTGACTCCGACGGAACCGGGGGAGTCCACATTCACTGCCGTCAACTCCAAGCGCAACGGTAAGCGCGCCGCGTTAAAACGCACCCCGCCTATCTCAGCGGCCCCTGCCGCTCCTACAACTTCCGCAGCCCCCGCCGCTGCCGCCATCCCACTCATGTCCCTTGACATCCCAACCCCAACTAAACCATCCTCTCGATGTGCTCCAGTCCTTGCTAAGAAGCAAGTCCCGCCCCCTGTCTTCCTAAGAGACAAGGCCAAATTCACCAAACTGTCGAAAACCTGCTACGACGCAGGAATTAAGTACGACAATGCCGTCAACCTCGGGGAGGCTATCAAAATCATCCCCAGCTCGATCGAGGATTTCCGAAAACTCACCAGGCTTTTCACAGCCGAACGAGTCTCCTACCACACTTACGCTCTCCCGGAAGAGCGTAAAGTCAGGGCCGTCATCCGAGGCGTCCCTTTCGAGTTCTCTAACGAGGAAATCCTCGAGGACCTTAAGTCCCAAGGCTTTCCCGTCGAAGCCGTGCACAAAATGCACAGTAGGACGGGCAAAAGATTCAACTTGGCCCTAATCATCCTTTCCAACGTGCCGGAGGCTACAGCCATCTTCCGGCAGGTACGCACAGTGTGCGGCCTGTCGAGGGTGAAGGTCGAGCCCCCACATAGGCGCGGTTTCCCGGCGCAGTGCCACCGCTGCCAACTTTATGGTCACGCGGCGGCCAACTGCTCCGCCCCACCCAGGTGCGTAAAGTGCCTCGAACCCCATAACACGAAAGAGTGTCCCCGGCCCAAAGACGCCGAATCCCCGCCGGCTTGTGTCCTGTGCAAACAGACAGGACATCCGGCTAACTACAGAGGTTGCCCACGCGCACCTCAACCTCGCCCCAGTAGGCAAGCTCCACCGCCGGTAAATGACCGCTCATTCCCGGCCCTCCAACAACGGCCCCGTCAGGGCCTTTCTCAGCCCATCCAGGGCTTCTCCCGACCCTCCCAGGGTCCCCCTAGGCCCCCTCAGGGCATAATTCGGCCCCCTCCGGGCTTCTCTAAGCCTATGCAGCCTCCAGTCTTTCCCTGGGGGCCCAAAAAGGCAGACCCACCGCGGATAAGCTCCTACTCCCATGAAGCGGAGCCCACACCCGACGACTACAACACACTATATTCCGCTATTAGGAATATCGATGTTAGGGAAATCACCGTAGTAGCACGCAAACTGCGCGCGGCGAAGTCCCCCCAAGAACGTCTCCTCGTTCTTGCAGAACACAACAATCTTCTATTAGCGTTGTAAGTTAAGTTAACTTAATTAACTTAACTTCAATGACTGAGCAAATCGCTCTACCTAAATCTCACGGTCGTATCAAACCTAAGGGTTTATCGCTTGTATCATTTAATATTCGCGGCTTGCGAAATAACCTCCCAGAGCTTAAGCTCTTTCTTCGGAATCGTGAAGTCGATTTCCTCCTCCTACAGGAAACTAATCTCAAAGCTAAGGACACTAGAGGCCTTTCTATTAAAAACTTCTCTCTTCTTCGTAACGACAGACCCGACCGCCGAGGCGGCGGAACGGCCATCTATTACAAGAAGACACTTCATTGCTCGCCCATTTCTACTCCGCAGCTTACCAACATGGAAGCCACGGTATGCAGGCTAGCTATGACTGGACATCAGTCCATCCTCATAGCCTCCTGTTACATCCCTTCAGGAACCTATCCCCTCAAAAAAGATTTTGAGGCCATTTTATCTTTAGGCAATTCAGTCATTATGTTTGGAGATTTTAACTCCAAGCATACTGAATGGACATGCCGCACTACGTCCCCTAGTGGCAAGATACTGCTCGATATCACGCAGTCTCTTGATATTACCGTCCATAGTCCTCTCGGTGTTACTCACTTTCCCGATAACACCGATCACGCCCCCCGATGTGTTAGATTTTGCGTTACTCCAAGGAGTTTCTCTCAACCTCAGAGCAATCGAGACACTAGACGATCTAGGATCAGATCACCGACCGGTCTCCCTCATTCTTGGCCATCAGCCACCTCCCCCAACACACACGAAAACCTTCACTAACTGGAAGGGATTCAAGGAGTCCCTAGCTAAAGCTTTGGACTCACAGGACTCTACCATCTCCCTACCGTCGGACTTAGATAGTCCCGAAAAAATCGACACCGCGGTCGATTCACTCTCCACCCTTATTAAATCCTCCCTTAAGGAGAACGAAAGGGTCGTCCCGGTTGCTAACAATAGTGGGCTTCCCCTACATATTAGCAACCTATTAAAAGCTAAAAAAGCTGCTTTCCGGAGAGCAGCAAAATATCCCACCCCCCGAATATAGGCGCGCGGCCAATCGTCTTCAACGAGAACTCCGCTTCCGCCTCTCTGAATTTCGAGACCTCGAAAAGAGTAAGCTCATGGAGAATATCTCTCCATCTCACACAGCGTACTATCAGATGGCTAGAGCCCTCCGCATAGACGCTATCACCCACACTCCCCCTCTCTCCCGTCCCGACGGCACGGTTGCCTTCGAGGACGAGGAAAAGGCTGAGTGCTTTGCAGATAGCATTGCCGCTCAATGCTCTCCTAGTTCTCAACCCGTCGACCCCTCTCACGTCCAGGCAGTGGAGGATGAGGTCCGCCGCCGGAACTCACCCCCTACGGCCTCCGAACCTATCTCTGTGTCCAATGATGAGATTTCATCCCTCATCAAAGGACTTAAGCCCAAAAAGGCTCCGGGCGCGGATGGCATCTCCAACCAAGCCCTAAAACACTTTCCTGAGCAGGTGTTAACCTTTTTATCTATTATCTTCAACGCCTGCTTCAACCTCAGTTATTTCCCCACTACGTGGAAAGAGGCTACTGTGATTGGAATTCCCAAGCCAGGCAAGCCTCTCAACCTCCCCCTCCAGCCATCGCCCCATTAGCCTCCTCAAGGCAATGGGCAAGCTCTTCGAAAGAGTCATCCAAACGCGTATGAGACGCTATCTGTTTCCCACAGACGGCGACCCTCTTATCATTCCCCATCAATTCGGTTTCCGAGCCAAACACTCATGTCCCCAACAAGTTCACCGCATTGTGGAATATATCCTCAGCGGTTTCTATCCTCGTCGTCATAAGACCATCGCGGTCTTTTTCGATATAGCTAAAGCTTTCGATAGAGTCTGGCACACAGGCCTCATCTACAAGCTCTACAAAATAGGTCTCCCCGATCGTCTAGTTCGTCTCGTGGCCTCCTACTTAAAACATCGTACCTTTCGTTTTAGACACGAAGGCACGCTATCTTCACAGCGAACTATCAAGGCTGGTGTCCCTCAGGGCTCAGTACTTGCTCCTCTGCTGATTGAACATCCTGGTCACCAACGACATTCCCATCCCGTCGAAAGGTGTTCAACTCTCCCTCTTCGCAGACGACACTGCCATCTACTGCAAAGGTGTCTCACTACCCTTCATACGGAACAAGATCCAAAAGTCAGTTGATGACCTAGGAGCTTGGTTCAAAAAATGGCGCATCGATGTGAACCCGGAGAAGAGCTCCGCCGTTCACTTCGATTATAAACGACGCCGTCTCAAAAACACTCCACCAATACGTATGCTAGGGACCCCTGTCCCCTGGCATACGTCCGCCAAATATTTAGGTGTCACTCTAGACACAGGGCTCACTTTCAGGCCCCACGTCAAAAGAGTAACCCGTCACGCACGGTTTTATCTGAGTAGGCTCAACAGTATGTTGGGCCGACACAGTAAAATGTCCCTTCGAAACAAGCGTACCCTTTACAAGGTCTGCATACGACCAGTCATGTCCTACGCGGGCCCCGTCTTTGCCCACGCAAACCCTAATATTATAAATGAACTCCAAATAGTTCAGAACCTCTTCTGTCGTCGAGCTGCGAACGCACCTTGGTACGTCCGTAATGCCGACCTTCATCGGGACTTAGAGCTCCCAACAATTCAACAATTTCTTAAAAAACTCTCTGAGAACTTCTTCAAAGCCTCAGAGTCGCACCCAAACCAATTAATTCGTGAGGCAGCTTCTTATGCAGCCCCACCCCCCCTCTCGCTATCGTGTCCGCAGGCCGAGAAACTCTCTCTCGGACCCGCCTAATAAACTGTCAAACGACCTGAACTGTCTCCTGGCGGCTCAGGCCAACTCTAATTAAATTAAATTATTGTAATAACTAACATTAATTTGCCTTCGTAGGCACTCCCTCAGCGGCTCTTAGCCGCCTGCGCCCTCTTTTCCCAAAAGAGGGTCGCTCATGATAAGGCACAATACAGCTTAATCAGCCGGCTGCCTGTCCCCAAAGGCGGTTTTTAGAGGGTATCACTTAGGGTCCCCGGTAGGACAGTGAGCCCCTCATAACCACGATAGACCGGCTATCGTGGTATGCGTAATGCATTTTCCGCCTCCCTACGTATAGGGTAGCCCTTTAATTGCTTCGGGCGCAAAAAAAAAAAACCAATCTCATGTCATACCAAGAACAGAATTACCTCCACATTGACTGCCAGTACGAGTTTCACCAAAATCTATTGAATTTTAAGTTTTCTGTTAACTATGCCTACAACCTTCGCGGAAGTGAAAGCAATATGTTGACAAAATTTTATCGCAATTTGTCTCTAAACGGTATGGCAGCGCATAAAATACGGACAAACAAACATTAATTTTTATATATTAGATTAGATGAGATGACATTCTAGTTTTTACCTTAAACTTGTGGTATTCCATACTCCACTCACAATGTTAAAAAATAAACTTATCAAAAAGTAAAAGCTAACTTCAAATAACTAAAAATAATAAATAATAACCTCAAAACAGCTTCTGAAGACTTTAATTCTTTAGCACAAAATTCAGATGCTATTGTGTAGAAGTTATTTTAATCTTTTTAGTCTGTTTAAATCAGATAGGTATATGTTTTTAACTTAAGAAAATATTTTGTGTAATATGAACTAGTATTCTGTAACCAAAAAAATTGATACAGCCTGCAAATAAATCACTTATTACCTTTTACTTGTACTTAACCTACATACACCTTTCGTTCAGTAAATGTTATTGTGTAATGTCGGCAGACACAAATATATAATACTTACATAACCGAATTGTCTATAACTATATAATCTTCGATTAAAACAACAAAGATGGCAGATTCAGGTGATCAAAATAGGTTATGACTAACAAATAGTTAATGTAATGATTGAATCAAAAAGTGATTGTAAAGCCCTTGTAAGTTTTTCAATGTAATATTTATTAAAATGGCCTACATTGTTCTCAGACGTCATCTGTAATTAAACATCGCACGAAACAATATAGGTAATTTGCTTTATTACTTAATTGATAAAAACGCAAGTCCACTTGGATAATTAAGGTTGTGATTAAAAACAATTAAAGTAGGTATGACAAAAATATTTATGTTTGTATTGTTTCTCGATTTTAATTAAGAATAAATTAGTGAAATTGTCATAATAAAAAAAACTGTAATCATCCTTTATTAAATTTTTTTACTTAGACTCCAATAAACTAATAATAAATCTAGACATAAAATAAATAAACAGTATTAACTATTCTGAACAATTGACATATTATTGATTAAGTAAATAAACTTAGTACGTTACATAACATTCATAATGGAATTAAATAAACGATTTATTAAATAAACGATAATTAGTATCCAGATTTTCAAATTAAAAGATGATTCAATTAATATAAATTATAATATTCAAATAATAATAAAAGATGATAAAAATTCTGTATTAAAAATCATAAATATGGTTATTAGTATAGCAATTTAAGCACATAACAAGAATATTAGTAATGATATTAGCATTTATGGAACATACATATTTTTTCAAATTAATTTATTTTTTATTTTTTTATCCTTGTGACAAAAGCCCTTGTGTCCATTTCTTTCCTACTGTTTCAATTATTTCATATTCTTAGTCGTCTCTCTTTTTTGTTTTTAGCCGACTTCTTAAAAAGGACTTCTTTCTTCGACTGTATATTTTATTTGTATGTACGCTTTGTCTTCGCTAGTGATTGTGAACCGACTTAAAGGATGATTTTTTCAATAAAATAGACTTAAAGAATGACCCCGCACAAATTTGGAGTTAAAATCTGTCTCTAAAGATGGAAAATAGGGGATAAAGTTTTTTTATGTAATTGTTTAGACGACAAACTAGACCCTGCTTATTATCTCGGTTAATTAAAATGAAGAATATTTGAATTTAATTGTTAAACATTAGATTTATTATCAGTCGTTGGTTACCAAAGTTTATTGGATCTCCTTTAAATAGCAAAACTATGTTGGATACAGTCTATTGGGTCGAAATGTAGCATGTAGTAATAATTTCTTTGAAGAGTTCTGTTAAAATTAATTCAATTCAATCCAATTCAATTCAATTCAGTTTATTTGCTATTCTTGTTGTACATTTGGTCTTATATTAAAAAAAATGTTCAAAACAAGAACCCTGCAAGGGCACTGCAAATATAGGCAATTATTAATATTATTATTACATTCACATTATAGTATTATAAAATTATCATTTAATGAATATTTACAATTAACTTAAATATAAATTCCTACTCAATCACTAAAAAACTCCTGCAAAGAGTAATAACATTTTTTCGTTAAATATGTATTAACTTCCTTTTTAAATTTTTTAATGCTTTTAATGCTTCTGATTTGTTCTGAAATGTTGTTATATATTTTTATTGACATGGCATAGGGACCGGTGTTTACGATTTGTAATTTTGATGTAACTGTAGATAACTTTATTATTGGTCTTAAATTTTTAGGGCGAAAATATTAGGGAACCAGTCGATATTATTTCTAACTAGTGAGCATATTTCGGATATATATAGGGATGTTAATGTCAGGATATTATAATTGATAAAGTAATTTCTACAACTTGTTATGGAGTCGATATTTGCAAGTATGCAATACATTTTTTCTGAATTAGAAATACTTTGTTAGCGTCTGTGCTGTGACCCCAAAGTACCACACCGTAGCGTATCCAGGCGTCTGCGTACGCGTAGTAGGCACAGGTTACTGTTTTTAAGTCGGTGGTTTTTTTAAGTTCTATAAGAGCGTATGTAAAACTAGATAATTTTTTGACAATTTTATTAATGTGTTCCTTCCAATTTAAATGTGCATCTATATTTATACCCAGGAGACAGTGAGAGTTAACAGATTCTAAGGGAATATTTAGGTATTGGTAGTTGATAAGTAAGGGGCGTTTTTGGTTTGGTCTAAATTGCAAAAGTTTAGTCTTTTTGAAATTAATCTCGAGGTTGTGATCTTGGAGCCAGCAATTTATTACATTTAAAATTAGGTCCAGTATATCTTCGTTAACAGTTAAAAATCATTGGTTATTCTACAAGGACCTGGTGATTTGACCCTTTTTTGTCTTCTACTTTCGATATAGACAATACTTATTCTTTAATATCCAGTTTTAATTCAAAGTTTGCCCTAATACGCTTTGTGCCAAACACTGTAATATTATGTTGTAATTTTTATGATATCTGACCTTTTTATTGTTATTCAGTTTATCAATCCGAGTTTTTAATACTCTCGTCTTTAACTATAACTCTACAGAGTTTCTCGTCTTTAACTATAACTCTGTATAGTTATAGTTAAAGACGAGAGTATTGAGAGAGAGAAAAGTGAAAGAAAGAGAAAATTGGCGAGAAGATTTTGTTAAGTTTTGATAAGAAAGATTGATTCAGTGCTTCAGTGGTTCGGACATACAGAAAAAATGAAAGAACAAAGAGCAACAAACGAAATTATTGTAGAAGTAAGTGGTAGAGTGAACAAGTGTATGCGTAGCTATATCGTGAAAGAAGCGAGAGAGGTCTGTCAGGAGCGTGTTAAATGGAAGTTCGTAGTTTTGGTTACGAGCATGAGAGTTTATATTTAAGGATTGTAAATAAGTAACTAGATATATGGAAATAACTTTAACTGTAGATAAATAACTTTCTTAAGACAGCCGAATGCTCCCAACAGGGTTTTCTGTTGGGAGCTTTGCAGCTGATTGCTCCTAAGAAAAATTATTTATCTTCTGTCATCCTAAGTATGGTTTATCTTAAATTCTAACTCTTTTATTTTTTCCTGATAGTAGTAGTACGTCGCGTAGTTTTAGTGTGATAAATTTTATGAGACAATATATCTATGTTTTCGCTTAATAATGACACAATTCCGTTTCTCCTTCTTTTTACAAATAATTGTTATATACTCAGGTCCCCCAGTGCGTGTTGAATAGCGCGGCGAACAATCCCTAGCCCTAAAACCCTCGCAGAAATTAAAGGTTGCGCAGCTGTGGGACGTGCATAGGCTGTAACTTTAACAAACTATATAAACTAATAATAATAATGAGTATAATTATTATTAGAATAATTATTTTGTACAGGTAGGCCATGATGCTCGATGAACTAACGACTATTGGGGAAGAAAACTTCTAGAATGCTGGCCTCGAACTGGTAAGCGATGCGTAATATGCTTCGGATGACGACCTGGTAAGACATGCAGAAAGTCAATAGATGCAGATGGCTCAGAATTGTGTTTTGTGGCA
Source organism: Parnassius apollo (assembly GCA_907164705.1). Taxonomy (NCBI): domain Eukaryota; kingdom Metazoa; phylum Arthropoda; class Insecta; order Lepidoptera; family Papilionidae; genus Parnassius; species Parnassius apollo. Next base: position 5,192,177 of record CAJQZP010000209.1, read on the forward strand.
GAACTTAGGGGATCCTATGTTCAACAGTGAAGTTGTGAAGAGCTGTAATAACAATTATATTTTCACAAAAGAGTTTTTAAATTGACAACTTTTCATGACTAGAGTATTTTCTAAGTGCAAAATGACAGTGAAGTTATTGTTACAACCATATGGAATTTTCAGAATTCTATGGTGAACTCAAACGGTGACATTTAAATTAAAAAGTTAATTTCGACACATAAGTATCACATAAGAGATTTTAAAGTCTCGAAGACGAAACGTGAAAACAAAACCAACCATATCCATATTCCAGTATTACACGATCGTACTGTCGCACACACAAAGACATCAAGCCAGCGTCTCAAAGGAAAAATCGAATCCACGACTGAGATATATAGACGTTAACCACTACTCTCGTGTGAACTTTTTAAACATTTTACACGTGAATTATAAACCGGTCAGTGGCGGAAGGTAAAAAGGGGCGCGTGCGGAAGTTGTTAAACGAAAAAAAAACTACGTACCTTTTATTTAATTAGAATTGTTTTTAAAAGCTTACGTAATCCATTAATCGCAAGTCGACTCAGTGTCAATTTATGAATGTCATGTATGAAAAAAAAATTCAAATTGTGTGAAGACCACAGAACTACACACCTTAGTTTATATACTCCAGCTTAGTGTGATAAAATAATAGATTATGATTATATACTAGAGAAATCGGCGGTGAAGGAAAACATCCTGAGGAAACCTGAATGTCTGAGAAATAAGAAAAAAAATATTTCGAAGACATATGAAGTTCGCCAACACGCATTGGGGCATCGGCAGCACTTCCTTGCCCTGAAACCCTCACAGAAATGAGCGGGGGCCTGTACCCAGCAATGGGACGTATATAGGCTGTAACTTTAATTTTTTTAACTTTAAATAGAGAAAGAAGACTATTTTACTTCAATTTTATAACCTTATGTTGTATGATATAATCTGTACTACCTTTTCTTAATACTTAAACATTTGTTCATTTTTTTATTTTTACTTACATAAAATAAAAATCATACTTTCTATAGAGATGTAGAGATTACCTACTTGATTATTTCTACGTCGCTTTCATTCTATCATTACATTGTTTTTCACGCTCACCTGTTAAGGTTACATGTGTACTAATTATTTTGCAACTAAGCTATATTACAAATTATAACATAGTTTATATGCAGAATGAGTAGTTATAACTTAATATATCATGTGGCAGCCAGTGGGGCGCCGATGAGGTGGTGCTAGCCGCCTAGGGCGCTGTTAACATTCAATGTATCCGCCTCTGAGACCGGTCAATAATAATTTACATCACTTGAATTCAGAGTCAAATTATAATAACTACTACTACCTTTCTTCGGCTGAATCAATACGTTCAAAAGAGCAGCATGCCCATAAAAAGCACGATGATTTTTAAAGGTTATTGAAATAATATTCACAAAAGTACGAAAGTTTATACAACTCACTTTTAAAATAATAAAATAGACACATAATTAAAAAAGGATTATTTTTCCTTGTGATGTTGATGATGTGTTTTCCGTATGATGCGCGTAGATGCAGAGCATTTGAAAATGAAACTAATTTTCAAATGAAATCAGGAAAACAACTTCGCAATGATAAATATCAATTATAATATATGATTATCTATTTATAAAAATGTATGTACTTAATTATCACTTATACTAAATGTAATTAAAAATATAAGTTATTTGAGATAATACAGAGCTGATTAAATTGAACTAACTTACGGAATTGCAAGGAAGAACGAGTGGACTATATTTCTCCAAAACTCATCAGCATGAGCTATGGTGTAGCCATGCTGATTAAAGGACGAGGCTGGCCACCCATTCATCACATCACATTCGATTTAAATGTGAAATCAGCATTTAATTTAATAAGGCTCTCGATGTTAATAAAATTTTAAACTTTAGGGCCAAGCATAGCAAAGGTTTATCACCTTTTATTATATAATATCTCGCTAGAATATTCGTGGAAACATGACTCTCAACTTTTTTACGTTTGCTTGCTGTACTTATCGGCATTGTTAATTTGCTAGTTAGCGTTCCTGTAGACAGTTGGACTCAGAAACGGTCGTTGAAAGCAGACCGGCATAGACCGCGTCAAAAGTGAGCTCTGGCACAGCAGTCGTCAAATCCGCTTGCCAAGTGTGGATATCATCCAGCTATTGATCAGCAATGGACTTTTAAATGGGCTGATAAAGATGGGATTACATTTAGAACGCGAATTTTACTTTTTTCACGAGAATTTTAATTTTTGCGCCCACAGTACACCATAATAGTTAATTTCTCAGATTTTCCGGATTCCTCAAGTTGTTTTCTTTTATCGTCAACTACTCTTCGTAGATAGGCACTACAAAGGCTCGAGGCGCTTATCGCCTGAGTTGATTTAGTTAAGGTGAAATCCTCCGAAATCCCATCATTTAATTTATAATCAAAAGTTTTCACGACGAGGTCAATACTTAGGCGGATCTGCTTTATCTTTATACGGTGCGGCTAGCCCTGGGTGAAGTCTGAACAAGTCTTTGTCTTATATCTTTTGTTTTAATATGTTCTTAACAGTTTGAACAGCAATACTTATTGCTTAAGTACTATAACCACTAAAGTACAAACAGATATTACATACATACACCATTTTCATCATTCCATTTGCATTCATCAATTTGCAGTTAATTGTTGCTGTCATTTTTTAATGAAAGTACCTTCAGTGTAGTGAAAGAGTGATTCATCATTTCTGTGGTTGACCTCAAACTGTTTAATGCTTCCTGGAATTTGTAATGTCAAAATGAACTTGGATACACGCGCACGGTGATAAAATAAACACCTTAAAGCGACATTAACAAGTTAAATTTTAAAGATTGTTTTTTTTTTAAAATAATATTCTTTAAATAATAATAAGTACCTATAGATAAAAACTTTATTAGTGGGAGGTTGAAATCAATCAATTTATTTATATTCTTTTATCTGAGACCTATATCAATGTATAGATAATACAGGTCTTTGTCCTTTAATTATTTTTCCTTACGTTAATACATAAGCATAACGTATATACTCGAACAAATAATATTATATGATTTGAAGATACATTGGCATTGTGGTGATAATACCCACTTGAACGTTCTAATGCAGGATTTTTTGCTACTGGATCACCAAATGCATAACTAGCGATCCGCTCAGCTCACGGATGATTTCTAGATCTCACACGAGCGCCACCTACTGGATCCAGTTGTGAAACTAAACCATCCAGGGACCGACTCAACAACATACACAAAAAATTTATCAAAATCTAAAGACTAACGGATACAATATCAAATTATTTAAAATTAAAAATTCCTTAGGTAAATACTACTAAATTGTAAATCGATAGCATGTTGTGATTACTGATTACCTTTGAGTGATTGTACATTTAGAAATAAGACAACCGTAAATTTTAATTAAAGATGTAATAATGTATCAATTGTTGGTAATCCTGATAAAGAGAAAAAAAGCAATTGATTTTTTAAATTTAAAGATAAGTAGGTACGTTACCAACATTCGGTGCGGGATCTGTGTGCAAACTATCTTCCAGCAAGTATAATAATTTTCTGCTAACTCGTGTTTAGCTCATAGATAATCAAGGTAAATAATAATGAACGATTCCCACTATATTTTCGGTTGAAATAACGGTCCTTTGCTGTCAATATTGTAGGCTTGTAGTTTTAATAGGCGCTTTAATAGTTTTATTATTACGCTTTAAAATGGACAACAGACAAAAAAATTAATTTAAAAAAAGTTGTAAGTTTACCTTTCCAGCCTATTAAAGTCCACTGCTAAACATAGGCCTCCTCTATTGACACCCACGGGATGATATGGGAAGTGAATATTCTTACACTGCCATTGAGTACACGGTTAAAAACTATGTAGTGAAAAAAGTTTAGGGTGTATGACATATAAAATTACTTGTAGTAGGTTTAAATTGGCGATTTAATAATTTTTATTGTGTTTATTTGATTAATTTGCTTAGTTTTTTTTTAATTACGGGTTTTAAAACTTCTCTTATTTTTCTTTCTCTTATTTTCTTCTTTGGGGGATGAGTCGCTCGCGTCCGTAGGCTTCAACCACCTAACCTTAGGCCCACCCTACACGTGTCCCCCGGGTGGTGCTAAACGAGCGACAAAGCCGAAAAAATAGACTCGGCTCCTCGCCGTATGGTAGCGGCGTAAAATCTACCACCACCCCTTGTTCGCACCATGACTCAGCAAACAAAAGCCCCGAGCTCCCGGCGCCCCTCCAATGGGGCAGGGGTGCGAAGAATCTCCGGGAGAAAAACCGGCGACGAAGTTCGCCACCCGTCACGTTCTGTCTCCCGGAGGGGCGAAAAGTGGATTGCGGAAACCCGTCTGGCTACGCTGAATGTATGTGGAGGAATGAATGATAAGATGGATGAAGTATGCGAAATGATGAATGACAGAGGAATAGATGTGTTATGTGTGAATGAGACGAAACGAAAGGGAAAGGATGCCACTGCACATGGCACGTATACCGCGTATTGGTCTGGTGTAGACGAGACCGAACGGGCATGCCAGGGTGTCGGTTTCATCCTTTCAGAAAGAATGGGTCAATGTGTGAAAGAGTATGAATGTGTAAGCCCGAGGCTGCTATGGATACGAATGAAAGTGGGCTTAAAGAAGCTGTTCCTGCTAGGGGTGTACGCCCCAGACATGTCTAAGCCCACTTACATCCGAGAGCAGTTTTGGGACATGGTAAGGATGGTGTTGGCAAAATGTAAGGAAAATGAAAATATTATTATGTTAGGAGACTTTAATAGGAAGGGTTGGGGTGAAGAGGTCTGGTTATGAAAGGATATTGGGAATGTGTGGTAAGAATATAAGGAGAGTTAATTGAGCAAGAGTATTATATAAGAAAATTCTGTATTATCCCTATCCCAAGATACTTTGAAATATTGTAAATTAGTATATTTATTTATATATATATATTAATATATATTATAAAATATTTATATATATTATAATATATATTAGTATATTTTAGTATTGTGTTTAAAATATTAGGCAGAGGTAAGTATTCACATTTTTATGACATATTGCTTAGGATAACCCCACATAAAAATTTTGATTTCAACATTTGCTAACGTACAATGTTTTCAGTTTATAATATAAAGTAAAATTAAAGTAAACAAATATGTATAAACTTATTCAGAAAAGAAGTTTATATTTCTATAAATCATATTAATTACAAAGTAATTTCGTATTTGTTACGAATATGAAAGACAATTTTCTTATAGTGAATAAATATTTTATTTAATTATACTTATATTGATTTCTTATATTTACGCGAACACTACACATTTAAATAAAAATAATTTTTACTTTTTTAATATATCATTGGTTTTTACGGATTTTATCGCATATGTTAAAACTTATTTTATATTACCGACGTTTAGATCACATTACAGCACTTATGGTCACGGGGGGGGGGGGGGGACTGACGTGTTCTACGTCCCAGTGTCATAGTTAACCACGCAGAAACAGAATTATGAACTTATAATATCTTTTGTTGGTTGTGATTTAATTTTATTAATTATAGGCTCCCAACCAGATGGTAGCACCCAGCCATCTTCTCTATTGAAATTAGGATGTGTTTTTGATTTCAATATCCTCGCGAATCATCCTTGGAAGTAATCGGTGTTCTTTAGTGAGAATTTGTGGTTTATCAAATCTGATGTAGTGACAGGGGCGATCCTGTACGTGTTCACAGACTGGAGACTCCCGGAGCGTCGATTCTTCACATCAGCTTTGTGACGGGGGGTGTAAAAGTGTTTGGGGGGTTAACAAGGTTATATGAGGTTTCGCATTATCTTGTTGGAACAATACACGTGTATTTTGATCATTTCTGGCCTTTTCTGTTTAGGTTAATCATTCAATTTGTCTAGCTGATGACAATACACTTCAGAATTGATCTTTGTTATCAGGTAGAAGCTCAAAAAAACACGATTTCTTTTAAATCCCCCCAAATATACAGCATCACTTTTTTTTAGAAAAATCTCGGCTTTCGAAGTACTTGAAGTCGGTTCATATTTGTTTAGTCCATGATGACATTATTATGACGTTATTTCCTGAAATGCCTTGGTCAGTTCGGCAAGCGACTGAACCTCCGGAAACAGTGTGTAGAGTGATTGTGGGTGGAAATTTTGTCGTCAGTTGGTGGCAATTGCTGCACCAAGTGGACGGCGTATTTATATGACATATTGCGGACGATAAATGCGAACGGAAACCAACATAAAAAAAAATAGTAAGGGTTTACTATAACAACTAGCGATCCGCCCAGGTTCTGCACGGGTGATTTCTGGATCTAGACCACAGCGCAACTACCCGGTCCAATAGTGAATCTAAACCATTGTCAAATCAACTTAATCACACACGCACATACAAAATTTCATCAAAATCTGTACCAGCCGTTTAAGTTCAGTCACAAACACAGACAGAAGGATTATATTATAAAGACTAGCTGATACCCGCGACTTCATCCGCGTTGCTTGATATATTAATAAAGAAAACACACATTACTGAACTACACGTAATGCTTATAAAATCGTTGTGTATTAAAACTTTAATAACATTATATTAAATGAAGATATCACAATTTGTTTTTAGATAAGGGCAAGGTGTTCATGAAATAAAACCTAATGAAATCTATCCAGTAGTTTTTACGTGATGCGCGCACAACTGCAAACCTCTATCATTTTATTTAATATTTTTTATGTTATTATATTATTTAATATATTTTAATGAATACAGATAGATAATGACCCTAGTCTACTCCATAGATCAGTCATCAGAGCAGCGTAATACATGAATTAAAAAAAAATTGCCAAGTACTTAAAATATTGTAATTAGAAAAAATAATATTTTCTATTGTATCGTGGAAACAAGTTTTTCATTTCATTTTAGTGGGAATTAATGGGGCTGTAATTAGATATACAATATGTATGGAGAGTTATTTGGTATGAGGTACCTAATAAGAAGTACCTAATTTCAGTCACGTAATATAAATCGGGGTAGTCATAATGTGGAATTAATATCATTAATTAAAACAACTCGTTTTGCAAGGTTGTTAAGATCAAATCGTCTGTTGTAAAATTATGTTATAAAATTATTGTTTTGAGTTGAAAGTTTAGCAAAAGTTGTATTTGCTTTTCTATCAGACATTTGTTGTATATATTATAAATATCGAATGTTTTAATTATTTCTTGTTCAAAAAAAATGACTAATTTACACAGGGACAGTAACTGGCCCCAAATTTGAGACAAGTCTGCGCTGACCCGCTACCTACTGGCATAATTTAAATTTATTTGGATTAAGAAAAACTTAAAAGCTTTTTTCCACTTTTATGCCCAAATACTCAATTTTTTTATAGAATAGGGTTGACAAATGAATTGCTACTCAACTTAGAGTAACCTGTTACTCTAAGCTACTCAATTTTTCAGACGCCGTTAAGTATCATGCTATCTCTTTCGTCTGTCGGTTTTGACTGTCGTCTGTCTATTTGGACATTAAATTTAATAACGTTTATTTTAGAGACGGTAAAAATATAAGAAATTTTATTAAAGTAAAATAGTTGTTAAATAATTAAAAGGTAACTAATACGTACTGCATTTTTAAGCTTTGAGGAAAGTTATAGATAACCACGGAATATCATCCGTGACGTAGGAAAGAAAAAAGATGCAAATCCATATGGAGAGCGAACACTCGCGCGCAGCGATATATTTTAATTTAACTTGCGTGCGTAATTTAACTAATTAATAATAATAACTCTAATTAAGAGTATGAACTAAGTTAAATAATTTTAACTAGTTCGGAATGGAATACTTTGTTTAGGAAATAATTACGTTAAGAATCATCATAATGTACAAAAAGCAGTATTTATTTACAAATTTAGTAACAAACTAACGCTCTTTCAAGGTCTTCACTAGACCGTAAAGTTAGCTGCTGAACAGGGGCCTCTTGTTGTTGGGTGGATATCTAGGGTTACCTTCTTTATTAAAAGACCTACCCTTCTTCAGCTTCTTCGATCTAAAACTCTATCAAATACCAATTTCGCAAAAGTTATTTGATAATAAATTACTACATGTACTGAGATAAATTACTAAGATAGCATAACATGTAGTTAGTTTCATAAGCGTAAACTGACGGATAAGGCGAAGAACTTACAGATTAGAAGAGGCCTTTACCAGCAGTGACTTATCTAATAACAAATCGCATTTACTACCTACATTTAATTTATTCATGCATTTAAATCAACCCATGTGGCTAACAGGATGCATTCCAAAACGTCGACAATAATCTTAAATTACATTTACATTATTAAAAATAAAATGTAAGTATATAAATTAATTCAGAATGTTTTGCTAAACAAGTTTGGAAATCATAGGCAACCATAGATGATGCTTTACATTTATGATGAAGTACAATCCTCGATACAACACCACAAAGTGTTTAACTTATTTTATTGTAGGGTGGATGCCCCTTATACCAACCACATCCCTAATTTCAGCCTTTTCGCCTTTTTACTTCATAAATAAGGTTTCTAGTGATTTTAACTACAAATATTGTCAGTTAAAAATTATTTGTAACTGGAGGAAACTGTCATTTACAAAAGTACAAGCAAGTTACATGTCGTCTTATTCTATTGTGAGTAGAGTAGTCACCCGTACTTTATAATAAAGTAACTAGGGGAAACGGTATAGTTATTGGCCAGTTAAGCTACCTTATAACTTCAACTGTATAAAATAAAATAAAAAATTGATAGTTTTAAATAAAAATATTTTTAATTATATTCACTTAGTGTATATAAATCAAATAATGCATATCTTATTTCTTATATTTTCGTAACAAAATTAAAACAAAAACACAATCTTCAAATTTACAGTAGTTGGCCACATACTTACACTTATTGGCCAGAAATTGGCACAGTTATCGGCCATACAAAGAAAAAAATAAAATCACTCACATCTACTAAGAATTAGGAACTTATCGAACTGAAAACAAAAAAATAAAATCACATACACTTTAACAAAACGATTCTTGTATAATTCCACGCATTGAATTAATACATATTATTATTTACTTCATCCTTTGAGTCATCATTCATTATATAACAGTTATGACATATAAAATCTAAAATGTCTTCTTCATCTGGGATATGCTCTCTGTGCTAAATAGGAATGCACTGATTATGATATGATTTCTTGCATGAACTACACAATAAAGATTTACTTTTTAAAGACGTCTGCATGAATTACAAGTAATCAGTAACATGTTGTGTAATATCTTTGATTTATTAGTAGATTCACTTAAAACATTTTTATTTACAGTCTCAACGTTACTAGTGCTTCTCTATGTCATTAAGAGGAGTAACAGTTTCAGTTTCCTTTTTAATGGTTTCATTTATGGATGTCTTCCCCACGCCTTTCCCTTTTTTTCTCTTTTCAATTGAGTTTTGTTTCCGAGTGCCTGCTTGCTCATCTCTTTCTCTTTTCCTTTCAATTTTTTCATTCCCTTTTTGTTGTTACTCAATTTTTCTTCTTTCAATAGTTGCTCTAAAGTTCACGGAAGTTATTACATAAGGGTTCTTTTCTGTCTTCCTGATAAATTTTCTTTTATTTACTGGGGGATTTTGTAAGTATTCATTGATTGATTTGTTAAAGTGAGGCTTATCTTTTGATGTAGATGGTGTGGATAAATCTAAAACAATATTTTTTGTAGGAGTCGTGGTGAGTTTTACTGTTGTCACATTATCTTCGTTGCTCAGATTTACATTGGTTGTTGTATTTATTGGAGATTGTATTTCTACATTTGTTGATTCTTTCAGTGGAAAATCACCTTGAAAAAAAGACCAAAGCTTGTACAAGGTAGGAGAATTCACATTTACTGCCTGAGATTGTAGAACTTTCATTTTGCTAATTATTTCTTCTCCTATAATACTTTCAAAGTCTTTATAAGACATCATTTTATTTTCTTCTTTGGACTCTTCTCTCTTATTATTTGTTGCTAGACATTTGGTGTAATTTATAGCATTTTCATTAAAAGGGTACAAGCCACAGGCTTTGAAGTCACTAATTATGTTATTCGGGCTTTATCTCTTCTACAACAGATTTTAAAATGCTGGCAATATTTAATTTTGTCACTACCTCGCCCATGTTATGTGCCTGAAATTTTGCTACTTCTTTTCTATATATCTTTTTTATTGGTCCGAAAACAGACACATCTGCAGGTTGAGTAATACGGGTAGTGTTAGGGTACAGTGCAATTAACTCTATGCCTAGCTCTTTGCACGTTAAGCTAAGCGGTAGTGTAATGTGACTCTTGTGGCCATCAATAAATAAAATTACTGGTTTTGGTATATTCTGTTCGGTAAGATATGGAGCAAATATTTCCGTTATAAACTGGTTGAACACGTCCGCCGTCATCCACCCCGTACCGGTATCACTACGGCCGATACCCCATTTTGGCGGCACCGAAGATGCTACCCTATCGGGTAACCTCTTATATGGAAATACTATCAATGGAGGGCATGTTATGCCGTCAGCAGAGAAAGTAAAGAGAACGGTTATGCTTTCCTTAGAGTTTCCCTGCTGCACAGCATAGACATTTTTGTCTCCTTTTGCAGCGAGGACACGTCCAGTTGAAGGGCACGTATGGAATCCTGTCTCATCGGCATTAAAAATCCGACAAGGATCTTGAACGACGTCTAAAAGGTTTTCATTAGTTTCTTATTTAAAAGGTAGTTTCTTATTTCTTTAAACCATTTCTTAATGTCACATCTACACAAGCTTTCGTTACTCCTTCGCTAGTTCTTTGGGTCAAAGTGGGGTGTCGTTTTAAAAAAGCCTTCAGCCATCCCTGTCCAGGCATATTATTAACGAAAGGAGTTTCTCTTGGATTTTCAGTCAAAAATTTTTGAACGCTGTCTAGTACATCATCTGATTTGCGGGTCATTTGAATTAACCATTCCTCAATGGAGTTTTCTTCTTGTTTTGTTAAATAGGGTGTTGGACCAAATTCGGACTTTGAAGTAGGGTTTTGTAGTTTAAATTGTAAAGTTGCTCTTGGAATGTTATATTTTTTGCAACAGCTCTCAAAGACATTGTTTTACTATGAATTTTTTCTAAAGCCTCATCTAGCGATTCTTTCGAATTTTTGGCATGATTCTTTATCCTTTAATCTGTTAGAAAAAAAGTAGTGATTTGTTTAAAATAAATGAATTAATATTATAGTAATTGGCCTACTTTTTATATGACTTAGAATTACATGTGACACAGTACTTGGCCAAGGCCAATAACTATTAATAAATCTTTAATTGTTTAATCGTTTTTATATACATAATTTGTTTAGTATCGGATAAGTATAGTTATTCGAATTACTGGTCAATTACTGTAAACTTTTAAAATAATTGATACAGTAATTGGTCACAATATTTTTTAGGTTATGTTAAGATGTTAATGTTTTTCAGTTTTAACATGTTTATACATAAAATACTATATATTATATAGATTTGCGAACACTCAACTATGATCAGTATGGTCAAAATATCACTTTAAAAAAAATGTGTACTCTTAACATTTTTTTAACAAATTTACCTGATTGCGTACCGTCGCGAAGAAATCCCCGATTACAAAAGGACAAATTCACCTACCGACGTTTTGACGAAACTTTTTGGGAGTCAACAACTGTGTTGCCAAAATAAATATTAATAAATAACATTTAACAACGAGGTTGGTAGTTTTTTAAAACCAAAGTTGAAATTGCTAATAACTGCATGGGGGCCAATGACTATACCGTTTCCCTATTATACGTTGTTTCGAGCAAACGTACTTTATAATTTTAAAATTAAAAATATTTTACTACGAGGGCGGCACTGAAAATTTCAGGAATCAAGGAAGTGACACAACATTACTATTTAAAAATGTATTTATTGAATTTCGAAGTATTCTCCGCGAAATTTGACACATTTTTATATACGATGGAACCAATCATTGAAGCAACCATTTAATTCGGAAGTTGGGGTCTCCAAAATGGCCGTTTCGTAGGCGTCCACAGCCTTTCGTTCTTCAGGTGATGAAAATCTCTGTCCACACAATTTATTCTTTATTTTAAGGAAATTATAGAAATCATTAGGGCTTAGGTCAGGGTTTTACGGCGGATGGTCTAATAATTCTATGTTTTCTTGCTCTAAAAACTGTTCGTGTGAGCCCGGAGGATGATGCGGCGGTTGCAGTTCTCTTTACGGAGTTCAGAAACGACCTGTGGCAAACAAACGCTAGCATACCTTAACCGTTCTTTGTCCCTTAAAGATTACAACGCCGGTTGGAGACAAACGTGGCCACCATTTTTTTTGCAACACTCCGTGAACGAACAATTTTTGTTGGCTTTAACTCATTTTCGAACATCCAAACTCGTGACTGGTTTCTTGTTTCGAGTTCGTACGCGTATATCCAGGATTCGTCACCTGATACGATGTTGTATACAGCATTTAAGGATCCTGCGTGGAATGTTTCGAGAGTTCTGACGCACCAAGTAACGCGAGCCGCTTTTTGCTCTTCATAGAGCGAATGCGGTATCCATCGGGAAAACAACTTTTTTTACACCTAATTGTTCATGCAAGATTTTTGTATTTGACTCATGCCAATGTCTAAAGTTGCCTTAATTTCGCGGTATGTCACATGTCGATCTTCCTCAATCAGCTTACGCACAGCATCAACGTTTTCTTTTGGGTGACTGCAGTTTTTGGACGACCTTGACGGGGATCATCATTGAGCTTGACACGTCCACGTTGAAATTCAGAAAACCAGCGATAAATTGTGGTTTTAGATGGGGCTTCATCACCAAATGCAGAAATCATCCGGTCAACACACTGTTTTTGTGTTAAACCGCTTCGAAAGTCATAATAAATCATCGCTCTTGAATTTTCTCGAGTCAGTTCCATTTTCTCAACGACTAAACAAGTTTGACAAAACCTTGTGACTAGACCGAGAATCTTTTTATAAATAAATAAATGGTATTCGATTTTTAAAACCAAGGAGTTTTCAATTAAAAAGATTTTAATATGACAGGAACAGTGGAAATATTCCATTCCCGATACTTTTAGTGCAGCCTAGGTATGTATGTAGAAATAACTTTGTAAAATTATATACAGAATTTTGTGTCACGTCTTCTTTTCATTCCTGTTACTTCAGCGTTATTTACATATAATATTCTTTGATTAATGCTAGGTTATGGGATGAAAGAAACAGAACATATAAGATTAACTAACACATCATAGAATGTAAAGATATTGTGTGGATAAAATAGCATTTCAAATAAATAATACTTTATTTTCGCTTGTCGCTTATATTTTATTTTTTAAGTAGGAAAAGTATATATACATTATTATATTGGACACGAATAGTACAGGACAGAAGACGTGTCCTTCCCTTATATCTACTATAACACAGCCTGCTCAGTTTTTTTTATAGGATAGGGTGACAAACGAGCACACAGTCCACCTGATGGTAAGTGGTTGCTGCGGCCCATAGACATCTACATCTATACTCGATTACAAAACAAAATGCAGATGCGTTAAGAACCGTGGGGACTAAGATGGAATGACTGCAGCATGGCTCTAGTACGTATAACTAAAATTATGTTAAGGCAACTAAGATATTTTGCGATATTAAATGCGCCCCATATTAGTTGATATTAATGCACTGGTGCTGCTTGTGACGCACATGGTTGTTTGCTGTGCACTGATGAATGCAAAATATTTAGATCTAGGTTTAGTTTTATAATAGGACAGCTGTGTTATAATAGAAACTGTTTTATAATAGAACAGCTAGTTAGCAATGTTTTTTTTTTATCAAACAAGTAGCAGTTATTTGACCTTTAAAATTCCCTTTCGTCGGTTGATCTGCGGTTAGAGGGAGCTTATTTTGTAAATGTAATACCTAGTATAAAAATGACGCTTAAAACATTTTATTTTAATTTCTTGCGCCGAAGTCATAAAGTTAAATATTATTACTTTATTACTTCTTATTTATTTATTATATCTCTATTACTTCGAATTAAAAAGTTAAAATTAAATTTTCAAGCTTCATTTTTATACTAAAAAAACTTTACTTTTTATTGGGTCAATTGAAAAGTAAGTAATAGTGTTAATTATTTCCCATAACTAGTCATGACCAACCGACAGACATTGTTCATGACTAGTTGTGGGAAATAATTAACACTGACCACCAAGATCGCATTGTAGAATAGAATAGAATAATTTTTGTTCACAATTACACACAATTACAAATCATATTATGTAATTCTTCTTGAAAGTCATTTTTTTAATTCTTTCTATGTCCTATGTCCTATTTTAGTTCATTTTAAGTCATTTTCCAATCCGAACAAATGTAGTAGATCAGTAATGTATATTATTATTTTTAAATTAACTATTAATTTTACAAAATTGTAATATAGGTACACATATTACTACACCTACTAGTTGGTAAGTGGTTGTTGTGGCCCTAAAGCAAGGTTTAGACGAAGCCAGTGTTGGCTGCCAGTTTTATTGGCAGCCAGTGCTGGCTTGTTATTGGCCTCGTATAAACAGTTTTTCAAGGCAAGCCAGCGCTGGCTGCCAGCACTGGCGGGAATAGAGCATCTGCCTATTTTTCAAGCCAGTGACATACTCCGCAACCCACGCTCCAGAACTTGTAATATAAAAAATTTACTATTGATATTATACAATTTCCTATATTTGATGTAGGTATGTACTACATGATAAACATTATTTTAAGTTAAAGTTTAAAAAATAATTAATTTAATACACAACAAGAATAATCTAGGAATGAAATGAATCCATTTGGCCTCGTCTAAACAACACGGGCCAGGCCAGCGCTGGCTTCTCTGAGAACTGGCTCCAGCGCTACTGGCTTCGTGTAAACCTTGCTATAGACACATCTGTCCTCGATTCAAGTTCAAAATGCAGATGCGTTTTCATCCCTGAGGCTAAGATGGAATACTTCGCTTTCAAAAAAAAGCGTACATACGAAACACAGCAACATTTAACTCCTATATTACGCTAGTATTCGCGCTTCGACCATAATAACTGTAGCATGGCTCTACCACGTATGTATCAACTCTCAGGTACCTATTTCTGCCGTCAAACAGCAATGTATGTACTACTCTGTTCCCATCACAATAACTTGCCTTGAGGCCGATAATTTTAAGTCTTCTTTGTTTAAAATTGTAAGTTGGTCCATGGGCAGCAGTAGAAACTCACCATAGACTATAAGTTCGCTGGTCAGTACAGTTTAAAAAAAATACGTAGATCTTCTTTAGTGACAGCAAGGATCGAACATAGTGTATTCGCGTACTATGACATTTTATGGAAAGAGCTTATCACCTATGCTACCTGTTGGTAATTTATTTATTTATTTTTATTTATTTCATTCAAAAACTCTTGTGGCTTACAGAAAATCCAACACGAACACAAGGTTAAATTTTACATGCAAAAAATATTTAAAAAAAATTACGTCCAATTATAACAACAAAAATTTATGGTTATTACTTATAAAATAATAATCATAAATTAAACAATTATACAATACACCACTATATAAAATCTCTAAGCATTTAGCAGCCCGTGTTGAGAAATTAAAATAGTAAAAAACAATAAAACATGAATAATTGTATGAAATTTTTTGTCATATTAATTAATAATGTAATGTCAATAAAAACTAATTAGAATATATGCCCATAATTGAAATTACATCTTAAATGCAAAGTAATAAATAGTACACAGTCAAGCAAATTAAATTGTCGAATTATTAATTGTCTTATTATCGATAATTTTATAAAATAGAGTCAGCAGACATGTCATACTGTCTGCAAATATGTAAGTTTCATCGTGTTGAGTGAATCTGTCCCCTATTAGTATCAATGCTCTATTTCATGTGTACACCCGAGTACTAGTAAATTCCTTGATTGGCTTGATGGTCTAGTGGATAAAGTGCGACTGCTGATCATGTAGTCCCAGGTTCAAATACCCAGTCTGTCAAAATCTCGGTACCAGCCCGAAAAAAATTCACAACGTGCACAAAATAAAAGATTTGAAGTACCTTCCGCGCAGACCCCGTGTGCTAACGTTTAGTCCCGAATACACAAAAAGACAACAACCGTAAGTAGTTGCTGTGGCCCATAGACATCTATCATCGACTACGAATCAAAATGCAGATACGTTGTCACCCGTAACTACTAATTTGGAATGCTTCCCTTCAAGTAAAAAGGTTCTCCGGTTCTCTATACTCACCATACGAAGCACAGCAGCGTTAAGCTGGTATTTTGTGAGAGCCTGGTCTTTCCCCGGCGTTACAACCAACCTACTAATATAGCAGCAGCATAGCTCTACCACTTATTAACATGCGATGTTCTAGATGTCAAAGTTGGTTTTTTATATCGTTAATTTCTGTGTTACTCATCCTTAATCGATAAACACGAAAATAAAAAATGAGTACATTTATAGATAACCAATAACCAATATAGCGAAAAATATTAATGTAAATTACTCAATCTGCGAGAACAAGTCAGTAAAACAATTATCTTTAAATAATTTATTACCTTCAAAATAGGAATTAAAATCTGGCTGCAGGCTGAAGTTATGGCAACGAAGGGTGGTATTCATCGCATTGCTCAGTTCGGGGAGTGTTTTATCCGTACTAATATGACGCGCTGCAAGTATCCTTACCCTACTGCTTTCACCACTTATGAGACTCATTTTATTCATTTTACTTTTTACACACTTAGTTTACACTTAATTTTCAGCCAGTATTTTTTATGTTTTAATACGAGCTTTTAAAATGGCAACATTTTTGTTTTAAATTCCGTTTATCGCTGCCGACTGCGCGCTCTCAATAGTGCGTTTAGAACTCGAGAACGAAGCGAACTGGTACTGTATTGTACACCCAGTCTTCGAATGTACTGTCGACGCGGCACGCTCACTTTCTTTCGACATTTCGGTTCATGCAACACTACCTTAGTGATGTTCTACACTACGGGCATTTCGATACACTGGCCACAAACTAATATTCCCATTATCTTAAAAGTTGTTACTGATAACATCGATTATAAAGATAAGATACAGCTGATAATAAAAGTTACATAAAATAATTTACGATCATTCTAATTTTTGTACCTATAAAGTAAAAGGGGATTAAAGCTTTGTAGGCGAACTGATTCCACTTTTTATTAATTTTAAACATAGTAAATAAACAAAACTTTTAAAATATATATATGTGTGTGTATATATATTATAAATATGTATGTATAATAATAATACTTAGCACTGATCATCCATATATTTAATTCTACTAATTATCTATAAAAGAATATCTAATGATATCTACTAATGTACAACACTATACCCGTTACCTTCTTGATTACTCACTCATCAGTATAAGGCTATGAGGTAACAACAAGAGGACCGAATAACCGACTTTGCTAATCACCTTAGTTTTGCAATATTAAAATAAAATAAATGCGATACTACAGATATTTATATACTCAACATATCTGACCAACATAAAAATTTCTTGATTTAAAAGAGAAAGTTAACGGGGTCAATGTCAACTTTAAAGTTTGTTTTGTCACACTTTTTCTTTTTTTCCAGTCATTTCGTAATTTGTGCGTCAATCTCTACATAATATAAAACAAAGTCGCTTTTCGTCGTCTGCACGCTTAAATCATTTGAATTACGCAACGAATTTTTATGCGGTTTTCATCAATAGACAGAATGATTCAAGAGGATGGTTTATATGTATAACACATGCATATGTTGTCGATATCCAAAGTCACTCGTGCGTAGCCGGGCCGCATCGCTAGTTCTTAAATAAAACAATTATTTTCATAACATGGAAACATACAATTCTCCATAATAAAGAGAGACGGTTTGACCGATTTTTCTACAAGCAAGCATCAAGCTAGGAAGCAAGAACAATTCCGAAAAAAAAATATTCAGAGAAACTTTAATCGACGTGCTTACGTGATTTTAAAGGAATCGTTTACAAAAAATTATCGTGAACTTTCACCTATGCATCGCTGAAGTCATCTAAAGAACGAAGGACGATTCCAGGTCTAATTCCTCTGACATCCTATTTAAAACTTTGAAACTTTGGACTATTTGTGTCAAGCAACTAAGATAGAATTAATGTAATAGACGACGACTGGAGTGAATAAAATGTGAGAAAGGAACAAGAAGGATGAATTAGACGTGGTAGAGTCATGATGCAGCTATGTTCTGGTTGCAGCACGAATGGATCGGCTTGACCGGGGTAGGTCCATGCTCTCACAGAATACCTGCGTAAAATAGCAGCTTAATGCTGCTGTTTCGTATGGTGAGTGTAGAGAACCTGAGGCCCTTTTTACTGGAAACGCGGCATTCCATCTCAGTCCTCAGGGCTGGCAACGCATCTGCATTTTACTTCTTAATTGAGGATGATTGTAGATATCTAAGTAGCGGCTCATTCCCAACACGAGTATCCTCTGATTACTCACTGAGACCTCTCGGCTCAGCTCTCTAGTTGTAAACAAGATTACCGAAATTACGCAACAAACGCATTATTTATTTACTTATTTATTTAATTATAGCACTGCAGAAACGTACTTACATTTTAAAATAAATAGTAGTATTTTTGTTTAATTTGCTTCTATATTATAATTTGCGAAAGTAATCGCAATTAAATCGCTAAAGATAGATATATCTGTTTATTGGAACCCGTGATATCGTGCCAAGAACGCTAGCCGCGTTTCCTTGCTGAATGGCAATTGAGCGAGAAAAGAATCAGCAGCGACGACCAGTTGTGGTGTAGTTCTTTTAGGAACTACATCGCACAAAGACCCCAAGAATACATAGTCTTTTTTATAACTAAGGGTAGCACATATTCCACCTGATGGTAAGTAGTTGCTGTGGCCCATAGACATCTACATCTATCCTTGATTACGAATCAAAATGTGATGCGTTGTCACCTGTGAAGACTAAATATGAAATGCCTCGTTTACAGAGAAAAGGGTGTCCGGGTCTCTACATTCACCAAACGAAACACAGCAGCGTTACGCTCCTAATTTACGCTGGTATTCTGCGAGAGCATGGTCCTTCCCCGGTCGAGTTAGCCCATTCGTGCCACAACTATACCTCTAATATAGCTGCAGCATGACTCTGCCACTCAACTCTTCAGCAAGTGGCGTAAATATGTAGTCATCTCTCAAAGACTCATATTTGCGCCACTTAGTTCAGCTGTCTCTGATGCCGTTCCGTCACTAAACGAGTGTGTACGCAAGTAATATCCCATGCTAGGGCTTTGCCTCTATCCCGACAGACCTATATCATACCGTCGGGCGCCTGGCCTCCCTCTCTAAATATTCCACAAGGTTCTCAAATCAAGGGCACCTTTAAAGAGACATACACCTTACGTGGTAGAGCCATGCTGCAGTTATATTTGTAGTATAGTTGTAGCACGAATGGGTCGACTCGACCGGTGAAGGACCACGCTCTCACAGAATACCAGCGTCAAATAGTAGTTTAATGCTGCTGTGTTTCGATGGTGAGTGTAGAGAACCGGATACCCTTTTTACTGGAAACGAGGCATTCCACCTAAGTCCTCGCGGATGACAACGCATCTGCATTTTGATTCGTAATCGAGAATAGATGTAGATGCCTATGGGCCACAGCAGGTGGACTGTTTGCTCGTTTGTCATCCTATCCTATAAAAAAAAGACATGAGCTCTTCAAATGGCATCATTCAAAGAACCGTGACGGGAAAACCTAGCAGCACGAAAATTAGTACAGAAAAACTCATCGACGCTGCTACCACAAGGGGCACTGATGACAATGCAGGATTAATCACGGATCAAGCTACGGGACCTGAGCAAAACGGGGCCCCGCTTATTCAAACCCGCTAATTTTCACCTGATCGTATTTTTTTTTTATTTACACCTTTTCCGACTAAGGCAACCCAAATCAGATAATCGGCAGCCAATTATTTCGTTGGCGAAAAAAAAGACTGAATTCCATACGGTAAACGAATTTAATTATGTTATAAGTTATAACTTATAATATAGAATTTGCATCGGTCCGATGATCGGCTATACAAAAAGTCTGACGTGTTCAAGCATCTATTGCTGTGTTTCATATTTGCGTTTTAATTTTTTTGTAAATTATTACTGTACTTTCGATATCTTTTATTACTTATTTTTAGAATTGCACTATGGGGATCAGCACGAAGTTTTTAATGGTAATAAGCGTCGGCATCCGTGCTACAGCAGCAGCGCTAAAGGAAATATATGCTACGCGAAGCCGCGCAGAATGCCATTTGCTACATTGTTGCTTATGGGGCTGGAAATCGAGACCTTTTTTAAGAAATTTCCTCCTTTTTAAGGTAATGTTTACAGTTATTTACTTATTAACAAAACGCTGAGACCCTTTTTTGTTAAAAACAAATTGAAATTTTGATTTCCAGAAAAATAAACGTTTCAAAATTTGTTTCCATTCATGTTTCTAATTACTAGTTGTTTTTTCCGAAAGCAAAGAAAGAAGAAGAAAGTTTTTTTTATTGAGAAACAAACTTATTTCACTATCATCAATTTGAATACTTATCAAAATATAAATTCGTGTTTATTTATTCCAATGTACCTACCGTCTCACGCTTTCAGGTGATTATTATTAAAACTAATGGTGAATTTTTTGTTATGCATAAACAATACAATTAATTAATATAATATGGAATTAAATAATAATCAATACTTTCAAAAAATATAGGGAAGAGACTAGTTTGCTCAATCAGTAATAGGAGTGCGTATTTTGTTTTTACATAATTTTGGTATGACTTTTGTTTTGACATTTCATAATACATAATATCTTCATAGCTCGCGTCACTAAATTGCGTGAAATTAATAATGATGATTATTTCAAATTTCAATATATATATATATATATATATATAAAAATAGTATATATATATATAACAGCAGAAATTTAAACTTAAGCAGTTAAACAGAAATACATTTCATTGTCTGTACAGGCACTTTACAAGTATTCTGAATTCGAAGAGACAGTACCTAAGTTCATCTAATTCTGTCATATAATGTTTTAGTCACAGAAAATCTGAAAAGCCATTACGTTCCCTAGACCCAAAGTAACATTTCTTGAACCAAACGGAAGTAAAAAATATATTACATGATTCAAGTGCTATCGTTTCTTCTACCGAAAAAACTAAATAAAAATAAAATATACTCTAACAATGTTGATAAATGGCCATGGAAACTTTGACCGAGATTATTAGATAGCGAAAGAAGGAACAAACTGCAACATATTAACAGTATTTTTTTAATTTCAAAGAATACGTAAGTAAGTATACCGTTCTGCCTAAGGTCATTTTTCACTTATATAAACCTATTCGAAACTAAAAGGCGACTTTCTGTTTTGTTTGCAAAGTTATAGATTCAGATACTAATCAGACAGCACGGTATTCGAAAGATGGGTTGGATGACTGGAAGAACGCGAACAATTTGTTGTAAAAGCATGAAGAAAGCACTCCGCATAGAAAAGCCATAACTTCGCTGTTAAGTCGCAAAAACAAGTATACGTGTGTCGATTCTCAACTTGTAACCCAAATTGAGACTGAGCAAAATTATTAGCAAACGCTCTTAAAACGAATTATTGCAGTAATAAAGTTTGCAGAACGACTTACGTTTCAGTGCAATATTGAAATTCTTGGTTCAACTTATAATGGGAATTATTTAGGCTTATTTAAATTACTTTCCGAATTTGACGTTCAACATATTCAAAATACCCATAAAAGAAAAAGACATACGTCATATTTATCTAAAACAATATGCGAGGAATTTATCAAACTGATTGCATCAAGCATGCAGGATCAAATTATTTGTGAAATTAAGAGACCCAAGTACTTTCAGTGTCATTAGATTCTACTCCAGATATAGCATATAGACCAACCGACTGTGATAGTGTGCTATGTTCTACCATCTGGGCCAGTTAAGAGATTTGTTAAGTTCTTAGATATGGAAGGCCATACTGCAAACAAACTCGCCCAAAGTTCACTACGTTTCTTAAGTAAGAATGTCATTGATATCTAAGATTGTCGTAGACAAATAATTCTGTCTTTGCTACAACCGAAAAAGCTATGATATACAATCAATCAAGCTTACGGACTAGGTTTAAATTTGAACAAGTTGGAAACGGGAATAATGGCAATTTCGTGGAATGGAATCCTAGAACACGTACAAGCGACTGGCGAGTCGCTGCAATCGTCTAATATAGACCTTAATACGGGAGATTTAACTACACCTTCAAGACAACACAAACGGAACTAGTACACTTGACGTATTTGTTGACAAAGAATTGTTTTTACCACTTCATATTTAAAAAAACACTAAAGATCAAGACCCTCCCTGATAAAATTTGCTAAGGGCCGCTCATTTTTGCTTAATCCGGCACTGCTGATGAGGTTGACAAATCGCCGCTCCTCATCGGATTCTCACGCGATACGCAAGCTTTCAAGTAATAACGTAATGTGCCGAAATTACTATGTGGTAAATCGTGTAGACAGTGACTAGATTCCATGGTCGAAACAGCTAGAAGCCGGGCCCCATCTCGGTCACTATGGAAATTATGACACAAATCTTTCTGCACATACCGTACAAACGGAATATCCCACTGTTATTGTCGGTGAAGTTCTAGTTTTCTGGAAGTTCACCAAAAACTGGAAGTTTTTTTAACAGCGTTTGCCACGACTGCACTGCTTCCGCAGCAAACCACTGGTTAACTTTATTACTTAAAATGATTTTGATTTTCCAGACTGGACTCGAGCGGAGTAAATCTAGGTACAAGAAGACAATATTTTAAAATAGCAAGAGCAATGTGGGTTTTTAAGATATACAATTTATCAACATGGTTTAAAATCTAATAAAATTTTGTTTTTGACAGTTTTTATTCCTGGTGTAATATCATTGAAACTTTGATGTTGCGTATCTCTGTTAAAACTAGACAAATGATTGAAAAAAATATTTCAAATTTTGTTGCTATCTGATTCAAGACTAATATTTAAAAAAATTTAAAAATATCAGCAAGATCACTGAGTAAGTAATCTGCTCTACCTTCCAGTGTACCGTCTCCAAGTACCAGACATTCAGCTTGGATTTACAATTTAAAAAATGGGTTGAATTCTCAAAATTAAAAGAGCCGGAACTAGTAGTATGTCACCTTGCTCTACGGTGGAATGGTTTTGGTTAAGCAAGTTAGTATTTATTTTGACTGTAACATTGCCAAACATGATGATATATTTCGGGGGTATTGTTAGCCACTTCTTTCAGCAGGGTTACATAGGGTATCCCGAATAGAAAGAACAAACAGAGTAAAACCAATAGAGTTAAAAACATTCCTTATATCACCTTCACAAGTATATCTGCATCAGAGTTTGTTGTAAATGTACCTACTGATTGAAGCGCCGCCTAACAGCCACCTTTAGTGTTAAAGACTAGTTGTGTAGACCGAAATATTATCTAAGGGTTAAGAGACTATGTGGACTGCAAGCTAATTGTAAAGCTAAGCATCGAAATGTGGAACCAACGACAACAAGACGGATACCGATATCCTTTTTTAAAGGCACATAATCTTGCTGCATGTACTAGTAAGCGGGGAATGAAATTGGGATTAACATTACCAACATAAACATGTAATTTTGTAATGTCATTGACAAATACTCTGTTGGCTATACCGGCAGACGCGCTTACAAGATCTGTAAGATGTTGAGGAATAATTCCGCCAATGTCGTCAGCAGAACCACTCGAAAATGACATAATAGCTTCTAAAGTGTATTTTTCAGGAATTATTGGCAGCGATAATTTCTGACAAGCATTGGCCGAAGGATGCTTCTAACGAAGGCCTTCAAGAGTTTCGACGTTATGAGGAGCGCAGAGGGAGGTATTGTCTAAGAAAAAAAAATGCGGGATGCTTTTTTTATGTCGCTGTCCATTACTTTCAACTCAACTACTTTTTTTATCAAATTTAGGACGAGGTTGAGATAAATAAGTATTAATTGGCTAATCTAAATTTAGAAAAGATATCCATTTTAGTTGAGACGTAATTTATTGTTTCATTACTAGGAATACTCGAAAGTAAACATGATGATGACGACGATAACAATATATCTACATTTGTACACAAGCAAAGGATATACATAGGTCACATATATATACAATTTTATACACATGAAACAGAATCAGAGACTTTTTTAATACAAATTATAAATAATACTCATTGAAAGTCACTTTTTTCAATTTACCACTGGTTCGAAAAAAATCTTTGTCCTGGGAAGAACCAACAAGAAACCCAACAGGACTTTAAAAAAACAGATTACAATCGTGTATGTTACGATTAACAACAGAAAAAAAATTGAAATAGCTTGGTAGCGCTCACCTTTCCCAGGGGATATTATTATCCATAAATTCCTTAATATTATAATACCTAATCCCTTTTATACGAACTTAGTTTAATAAAAAAAGGTCAAATTCTGTATATTATTAGTATCATTCATAAAAATAAAACAAAATATAAAGAAACCCGTCCTAGTAGTATAAAGTATCGCGCAGGTGAAGAGAGATCAGTCGGTAATTCTAATAAGAAGGGTTTGTTACCGAGTATAGTGTTTTTTATTTAAATAATTATGAGAATAATTTCTTACAATATTTTTTAAATCTTGTACACAATATCAAATAATATATAAGAATAATAATAAATATACATACGCGCTGCTCCTAAAATATTTTCAAATGTTTCTAGAATACATCCTATCAATAATCAACAACATTCCTTATTATCTAAAGATTAATTTTGGCAGCACTAAGTCATCTCACACAATGAAATGGCTTACAATAGCATAAATTAAACGTTTTAAAAAACCGTGACACAAAAAGAGCTGATGATTTTAACGGCTGAACAGATTTTCTTGAAGAATAGCTCAGAACACTCTCCGGGAGTGCCGGCAGAAGTGAAAACTTGAATATTAACGTTGTGTATTTTTGATATTTTGGAATGGTTAGGGAATAATTTTTGCACGAATAATACTAACGAACGAAATAATAAAAGTACTATCATTTATGTGGTAGAATACAATATTTATTTATTGCGCTATCGTACACAAACATAACAATTTATATTACATTTGCGCAAGCGCCCTGCGACGCCTAAACGAAACAGCAGGCGCAGGCATACATTTTCATGTAGAAAGAGAGGTGGATACTTTCTCTCCTACGCCGTGCTTGCTGTCTACTCTCCATCCGTCTATCGAATTTTCGATCAGATCACGTGTCCTGACGCGATTTTAACATTTTTTACCCATTACAAAAAATGTGTACAACGCCGCTAAAGAAGTTTTCGTCTTACGAATTTTCGATCAGGTCACGTGTCCTGACGCGACTTTCACATATTTTACCCGTTACAAAAAAAGTGTACAAAGTCGCTAAAGAAGTTTTCACTTCAAAAACTTAATCAAAACCAGTTCATCTGTTCAGGGGTTATGATACCACAGAAAGACACAAGTATACAGATACACACTACAAACTTATAAGCTTATATACACCCCCTGTTTTTTTTTTTTATTTTAATTCCGCCATTTTGAATAAATGGCATCGTTTTTAGGTATTTTAAAAATAAAATGATTTCAGCTTGAAATTTTGGGTGCAAATGTGTGCAGTGGACTTTTACGGGTTGTTAAAAAAAACTGTGTGTCACTCAAAATGAACGCAGCGCTGCGTTTGTTTTTCCTTTGTTTGTCTGAGGACCTGAATGATATACACAATCTACGTAATATCCACTGCGTTGTCTGGTTTTATTATTAGATGCTATTATCCAGAGCACAAATTTTATGTTGTATTTTAGGGGGCTGAATCTGAGTGACAATGTTGCAAAGTGAACGGCAGAGTCGGTAAGAGACGCCCTAGGGGAAAATTTTTCGACTAAATTGGCGACCTACTGAAAAGGGGCCAAATTAAGAGTACCCTTAACCGACGAGCATGTATGCGTAGGTATACGAATGTGGAAGAGGCGAGAGAGGTGTGTCAGGATCGTGCCGAATGGAAGGCTGTAGTCTCTGCTTACCCCTCCGGATGACAGCCGTGAGTGCTTATGTTGTTGTATGTTTATGTAAATTTTGTTTTGATATACATACATAAGGCGTACAACTATGCCCTATGTCAAAGAAAATATACACTACGCGAACCTATGTACCAATAATGTAGTAACTTAGATGTATATCGTGAATTTAATACATGGAAATATCAAGATCAAGCCCTATTAAGTCAAACCAATTTTTGTTTTAATAGAGATATCGAAAAATTATATGTATTAAATACAGTTCAAGATTGATTTTCACATTATAACTACAGGAAACTCATCTAAATGTAATATCGCCTGTCAAATCTGGCACGGCTATCTTTCGTTTAGTCTATTTCGAGAAATTTTACTCAGGGCCATGTTTTGTATGTCAGTTTGTCCAAATTCGACAAATCCATATATGTAAATCAATAAAACTGAAGTTTGTAGTGTCAAAAAAACAGCTTTTTTACTAAATGCATATGAAAGTATATACCGTCCTTATAACAAAAACACAATTGTTAACATTTTTGTCTGACTTGCTGTCGGTTTATTCCGGCTAATCTCAAAAAGGCTAGACCAATTTTGACGGGACTTTCACTAGCAAATAGCTGATGTTTTAAGGAATAATTAAGGCTAATATTATTTTTTAAGAATTTGGGTTCCTCGCAAAACAATTAAATAAAACCCATGAATAGAAAAAGTTCTTTAGGCCTTATAAACTCAGTGGGGCAGCAAGGAAAAGAAATTCCTCCGCCCAAACTCCCCCGGTTCCAAAGGCGAAACAACGCAGTCGGTCTGAGGAAGAGTCCCCCAAAGACCAGCCCAGCAAGTCTGTGAAGCTAGCAACGGGGGAGAAGAAATTCAGCTTCAGTGCCGTAGCCAATCGCGCGCGTGTAGTAATTCGCAATTCGAATCCTATGAATGCGGACCCGATGCGACTGGTCCACCGAGCACTAACACAGGCCATCGCTAAGACGGCCTGTGGGGCGCAGCCGGAAATGGTACTAAAATTTTCGGGTTTCACTCGCAAGGCAGGTTGGTTCCTGGTAACGTGCCTAAATAAGGCAAGCCAGGACTGGATTGTGGGTGAAATCGGATATATATAAAAACGCCCCGGGCGGTATGAGCTTGCTCTTCTACAGATTGAGTAAGTTTGAAGTGGTAAAAAAGGGAACGAGAGTTCCGTTGTTTCATGGTTCCCAACCATGAAACAACGGAACTCTCTCTCTCTACTCTGAGGGTACAAAAAAAAAAGAAAATATGAAGAAGTGAGGGTGGAACACTAATCTCCCGCTCGTTCTAGCAGCATTAGCGATTCTGACTGATAACTAACTCTAATCAATCTTTCTACGAGTTATAATCAGTGTCCTAATTACCGTCGCGGTATAATTCTTTTGGTACATTTGAAGAGGGCTAAGTTACGGAGAGTTGTCCTGTACCTGTATCACATCGAGATAAGCAGTAACGCGGTTGGCTTGCATACCAAATCTTTCTTGATATTATCATGTAATTACGTCTACCATGTTACACTTAATGTGTGATTATGACCGGGACGTATTACGGTTTTATCGAATTGGAACCGATCTATACTGAAAATACTGCTTCTGGAAGTTTTACTTTCCGAGGCACGGAGGTGGACACAGCTAACTTTACTGCTACTGTGAATTTCTGGGCGGAAAAACTAAATAACAGATTTTGGTCCAACCCGGGATTCAAACTAATGATTGACAAACACGTTTACGCAGCACTAGACTAATGAAGCAGTAAAATTTCTGATAATGATTATTGAACTTAATTATTAAATATTAGTTTTATTTTACACTAAATAACTTAAAAAATGGATTAACTATAATACGCATATTCCTAAAACAAGAAGAGTTAAAAAAAAGTTAAAAATGTAAAAGCATAAAGCACTGAGGCATTGTATTGTGTGTACATTAAAAACTGTGAAACTTATTTTAAACGCAAGTTTTTAATAATGATGAGTTATGACACTGTGACCATCTGCATAACAAATAAGTTCACCTTAGTCCAAACTAGTGACGTAAGGTAGGCGTAAGATTATTACCCCCCATATGTTATA
Source organism: Parnassius apollo (assembly GCA_907164705.1). Lineage (NCBI taxonomy): Eukaryota > Metazoa > Arthropoda > Insecta > Lepidoptera > Papilionidae > Parnassius > Parnassius apollo. The sequence continues at coordinate 5,220,464 of CAJQZP010000209.1, forward strand.
CCCCCTATACATAATATGTTATATATCCATATAAACATTTAGCGAAATTATCATAATTCAATAAACTATCACACCTAGGGTTGCCAGGTCTTAAAACCGAAAAACCGGACAGACCAGCGAGCTTAGCCGGACATTTTGGTAAAAAGACCGGACACCCTTATATTTTTGTCTTTGTAAAAGACATTTTTTTTAAATTAAGACAATGATTTTATTATTTACCGTAAAATCTTAAGTTCTAACGAAATAACAACAATTGATTAAATCAGTCTTCTTTACTATTAATTATTCAATATTCATTACAATATTAATTTAAATAATAGCAATACTATGTATGTAAGTACATGAAAAATGTAAAGCAATGGTCAAATTTAAGTCTAACAAAAGCCGGACACCGTCTAATTTGACCAGACGCGCAACCAAAAAACTGACCCTCCATATAATATATGTTATATTTCCATATAAACGTTTAGTGATATTATCATAATTCAATAAATTATCACACCAGAGTCTCCTGCAAATTCGCGCCCTAGGGTTTTAAGTTTTAACTTATCACACTGGTTAAATTTCGACTTTCTTAAGAACTTAAAAGAAGTCTCGATAGGAATAAAATACTTTTGACGGTTTTATTGGTAGTTTCTACAAACTCACATGGAACCTTAATAAATTATAACATAGGTACACTTTGTTCCACTGCATAATACTGTTACGAGCTTGAGGTTCGTGACAATAAAAATTGCCGATAGAATTACCTAAATTAACACTATAATTTTCTTTACACAAATTAAAACTTAAAACACTAATAATTAAGCACACTGATTAACTTTATTCCGCTCCGAAGCTTCGCTTGTTTCGCCGAATTCAATACTTCCCCGATCGCTTTTTTTTTTGCGCCCGAAGCAATTAAAGGGCTACCCTATACGTAGGGAGGCGGAAAATGCATTACGCATACCACGATAGCCGGTTTATCGTGGTTATGAGGGGCTCACTGTCCTACCGGGGACCCTAAGTGATACCCTCTGAAAACCGCCTTTGGGGACAGGCAGTCGGCTGATTAAGCTGTATTGTGCCTTATCATGAGCGACCCTCTTTTGGGAAAAGAGGGCGCAGGCGGCTAAGAGCCGCTGAGGGAGTGCCTACGAAGGCAAACTAATGTTAGTTAAATACAATAATTTAATTTAATTAGAGTTGGCCTGAGCCGCCAGGAGACAGTTCAGGTCGTTTGACAGTTTATTATGCGGGTCCGAGAGAGAGTTTCTCGGCCTGCGGACACTATAGCAAGAGGGGGGTGGGGCTGCATAAGAAGCTGCCTCACGAATTAATTGGTTTGGGTGCGACTCTGAGGCTTTGAAGAAGTTCTCAGAGAGTTTTTTAAGAAATTGTTGAATTGTTGGGAGCTCTAAGTCCCGATGAAGGTCGGCATTACGGACGTACCAAGGTGCGTTCGCAGCTCGACGACAGAAGAGGTTCTGAACTATTTGGAGTTCATTTAAAAAATTAGGGTTTGCGTGGGCAAAGACGGGGCCCGCGTAGGACATGACTGGTCGTATGCAGACCTTGTAAAGGGTACGCTTGTTTCGAAGGGACATTTTACTGTGTCGGCCCAACATACTGTTGAGCCTACTCAGATAAAACCGTGCGTGACGGGTTACTCTTTTGACGTGGGGCCTGAAAGTGAGCCCTGTGCCTAGAGTGACACCTAAATATTTGGCGGACGTATGCCAGGGGACAGGGGTCCCTAGCATACGTATTGGTGGAGTGTTTTTGAGACGGCGTCGTTTATAATCGAAGTGAACGGCGGAGCTCTTCTCCGGGTTCACATTGATGCGCCATTTTTGGAACCAAGCTCCTAGGTCATCAACTGACTTTTGGATCTTGTTCCGTATGAAAGGTAGTGAGACACCTTTGCAGTAGATGGCAGTGTCGTCTGCGAAGAGGGAGAGTTGAACACCTTTCGACGGGATGGGAATGTCGTTGGTGAACAGGATGTACAGCAGAGGAGCAAGTACTGAGCCCTGAGGGACACCAGCCTTGATAGTTCGCTGTGAAGATAGCGTGACTTCGTGTCTAAAACAAAAGGTACGATGTTTTAAATAGGAGGCCACGAGACGAACTAGACGATCGGGGAGACCTATTTTGTAGAGCCTGTATGAGGCCTGTGTGCCAGACTCTATCGGAAGCTTTAGCTATATCGAAAAAGACCGCGATGGTCTTATGACGACGAGGATAGAAACCGCTGAGGATATATTCCACAATGCGGTGAACTTGTTGGGAACATGAGTGTTTGGCTCGGAAACCGAATTGATGGCGAATGATAAGAGGGTCGCCGTCTGTGGGAAACAGATAGCGCCTCATACGCGTTTGGATGACTCTTTCGAAGAGCTTGCCCATTGCCTTGAGGAGGCTAATGGGGCGATGGCTGGAGGGGGAGGTTGAGAGGCTTGCCTGGCTTGGGAATTCCAATCACAATAGCCTCTTTCCACGTAGTGGGGAAATAACTGAGGTTGAAGCAGGCGTTGAAGATAATAGATAAAAAGGTTAACACCTGCTCAGGAAAGTGTTTTAGGGCTTGGTTGGAGATGCCATCCGCGCCCGGAGCCTTTTTGGGCTTAAGTCCTTTGATGAGGGATGAAATCTCATCATTGGACACGGAGATAGGTTCGGAGGCCGTAGGGGGTGAGTTCCGGCGGCGGGCCTCATCCTCCACTGCCTGAACGTGAGAGGGGTCGACGGGTTGAGAACTAGGAGAGCATTGAGCGGCAATGCTATCTGCAAAGCACTCAGCCTTTTCCTCGTACTCGAAGGCAACCGTGCCGTCGGGACGGGAGAGAGGTGGAGTATGGGTGATAGCGTCTATGCGGAGGGCTCTAGCCATCTGATAGTACGCTGTGTGAGATGGAGAGATATTCTCCATGAGCTTACTCTTTTCGAGGTCTCGAAATTCAGAGAGACGGAAGCGGAGTTCTCGTTGAAGACGATTGGCCGCGCGCCTATATTCAGGGGTGGGATATTTTGCTGCTCTCCGGAAAGCAGCTTTTTTGGCTTTTAATAGGTTGCTAATATGTAGGGGAAGCCCACTATTGTTAGCAACCGGGACGACCCTTTCGTTCTCCTTAAGGGAGGATTTAATAAGTGTGGAGAGTGAATCGACCGCGGTGTCGATTTTTTCGGGACTATCTAAGTCCGACTGTAGGGAGATGGTAGAGTCCTGTGAGTCCAAAGCTTTAGCTAGGGACTCCTTGAATCCCTTCCAGTTAGTGAAGGTTTTCGTGTGTGTTGGGGGAGGTAGCTGATGGCCAAGAATGAGGGAGACCGGTCGGTGATCTGATCCTAGATCGTCTAGTGTCTCGATTGCTCTGAGGTTGAGAGAAACTCCTTGGAGTAACGCAAAATCTAACACATCGGGGGCGTGATCGGTGTTATCGGGAAAGTGAGTAACACCGAGAGGACTATGGACGGTAATATCAAGAGACTGCGTGATATCGAGCAGTATCTTGCCACTAGGGGACGTAGTGTGGCATGTCCATTCAGTATGCTTGGAGTTAAAATCTCCAAACATAATGACTGAATTGCCTAAAGATAAAATGACCTCAAAATCTTTTTTGAGGGGATAGGTTCCTGAAGGGATGTAACAGGAGGCTATGAGGATGGACTGATGTCCAGTCATAGCTAGCCTGCATACCGTGGCTTCCATGTTGGTAAGCTGCGGAGTAGAAATGGGCGAGCAATGAAGTGTCTTCTTGTAATAGATGGCCGTTCCGCCGCCTCGGCGGTCGGGTCTGTCGTCACGAAGAAGAGAGAAGTTATTAATAGAAAGGCCTCTAGTGTCCTTAGCTTTGAGATTAGTTTCCTGTAGGAGGAGAAAATCGACTTCACGATTCCGAAGAAAGAGCTTAAGCTCTGGGAGGTTATTTCGCAAGCCGCGAATATTAAATGATACAAGCGATAAACCCTTAGGTTTGATACGACCGTGAGATTTAGGTAGAGTGATTTGCTCAGTCATTGAAGTTAAGTTAATTAAGTTAATTTAACTTACAACGCTAATAGAAGATTGTTGTGTTCTGCAAGAACGAGGAGACGTTCTTGGGAGGACTTCGCCGCGCGCTGTTTGCGTGCTACTACGGTGATTTCCCTAACATCGATATTCCTAATAGCGGAATATAGTGTGTTGTAGTTGTCCCCGATCGCGTATTGCAGCGAATTTATATAGGGCTCTTCCACGAAAACAAATCCAGAATATTCGAGTAAATACGCGCGCCAACCGACCAAGCGCAGAAAGTTCGAGTCTCAGCTTCTAGAAGCTTAGTTCTTCGTTTCGACAACAGATGGCGCTGTCGGTTGAAAGATTAGTGATGTCATTTTCTGGAAAGCTCTCCCAAGCTAGCCGCGCAACAATACTGCAAAAAAGTAATTACCAATCTGTAATGAATAACAGAGATTGGCTTCTTTTGTTAGAAAGTCGTTTAGTTGTTACAATAGATAAAGTTATTCTTAACTTACTTTACTTAAATCATTTCCAAGAACTATTTTTAAACTAATGAAAAAATTTTCTTAGAATCACATTCTATATCATCATAACCATCATTACAGCCCCTTCAAAAGTCCACTGCTGAACTGCTGAACGGAATGCCACAAAAGCGCGGTCCTGAGCTATCTGCATCAATCGACTTCCTGGATGTCTTACCAGGTCGTCATTCCATCTAGTAGGGGGTACACTTTGCCTGCCGGCACGAGGCTGCCTCGAAAACCTTTTTTCCCCATCAGTTATCGTTTCATCAAACTACATGGCCGGCCCATTGCCACTTCAGTTTACTAATCCGTTGGGCTATGTCGATCACTCTGGTTCTACTGCGGATATCCTCATTCCTAAGTTTATCACGCAAAGAAACTCCGAGTATAGCCCTCTCCATAGCTCGCTGAGCAACCTTGAGCTACCTCATACGGCCAGCTGTGAAGGACGACGTCTCATATCCATAGGTCATCACTGGCAACACGCACAGGATGTACAGTCTAGTTTTGAGGTTTTGAGGTATGCCTGACGAGAAGATGCGTCGTAATCTCCCGAACGCTGCCCAACCGTGTTGAATCCGTCGATTGATATCGGTCGGATTTGGACTTACCTAGTTGGACTTCTTGTCCCAGGTAAACATACTCGTCATCAACTTCGAGCTCAGTGGTCCCAACAACCACCGGCATAGGTGTGACATGGTCATTACACATAACTTTTGTTTAGTCCATGTTCATCTTAAGACCTATCCACTCTGAGATATTATTGAGCATACCGTCGGCAAATCGAAGGTGAGTGATGTACTCATACACACTAATTGTACTACATATAATTACTTTCTTACTGAAAAATATATCGAATGTTGTGACGTTCACCTACTAGATTGAACAAAAGACATTATTCATAAAATTTAAAAACAAAATAATCCCGCTAACAGAGGAATATTCAAAAACATTCTGCATTGGACGACATTTACTGTTATTAATCTAGGTACCTATTACCAGTAATTGTAAAATATCTTCTCAGAATTTCATTTCAATAACCTCCTTTTCTGGATTTTAAGGACCAAACAAACTAAAAATCTATATTAAATAAGGTAAATATGACTTATCCGGTTACTTTTGCCAGTAAACATTAGGGTCTTTTATTAATATTACATAGTTACATTAAAAATAATGCACATAATGATTGTTTAAAAAAGCAGAATGTACCTATTTTTGAAATTTAATTATATATTTTTATATTGTGTGCCAGCAATGATGGTTTTGTACAACAGTGACATCTGTTGTACAACACCATTATTCAGTGTTTGTACAACTATTTGACACGAGATGGCAGGCACAGTCCTAAATCTTCTTTCAAAGCTACGTAGTACTATTATTTTTTATTCTCTGACTAAGAACAAAAGATATTTTACAGTTATAAACTTATTTAGAGTACACTTTATGTGTACAAAAAATGTACCTGCTTCCTTCGGCAACGGTCGCACTATTTAGAAGTCAACGACTCTTTATATCTTTAAGTCGCTGTTACAATAATTTACAGCGTATGAAGCCAGTGCCGTGTAGTGGTGGTGATAGAATATCCACTACCCCATATCATCCCGTGGGTGTCTTAGAGGTGACAGAAGGAAACAAATCAGGAGATGGGCAGCAGCATCCTCCTAATAACGACTAAAAATAAATAACTGCGGTTGCCAAACCGCTTGCCAAGCGTGGCAACTATGGCAAATATTCCCCTATGAGGCAATCTATGGGGAAGGCTTATGTTCAGTATTGGACTTTAATAGGCTGTAGCGGTAAGGGTGCATAAGTAAGCTAATGTGTAATAATAAAATGAAATATGAATTACAAAGAACTACCTATGTACATATAACTTTGCTATGAGTATTTAATCATTATATAAACTAATATAAAAAAAAATCTGCCGGTAGCAGCTAATTGCGACTATATTTGGCCCTCATTGGCCTGGGAAATCAACCTGGTATTTTTTGCACGAGTTGCTATTCCCTAGCATACTCATCTACAATATATATATATATATATATATATATATATATATATATATATATATAAATGTTATAATATTTAATCATTATTTGTACTAATATAATAAAAATCGCATGTATATATATTGCTGGAATACTCGAATTTTTTGCTATTCACAAGTCTATATCGATCGTTTTAACATCTACATAGATATTATACCTACCTACTACGTATTAATCCTTATCAATGGTCTAAAACCAGTTGGCATTGGAACTAGTTGTCGAAAAATAATTTATTTTCTGTTATTAACATAAGTAACATTATGTATAAGGTATTATTTATACTATTGGACTATTTTCACAATATAATAGCAATAAATTATCGTATCCAGGTTGGAATTTAAACAGTGTTCCTACAGCTGTAGAAACAAATTACCAACAAAATTATAAGGAAAAAACCGCATGAAGCCGAGGAAGGCATTGTCCGTAGTTTAGCGAGACAAAACAACCAACTCACCACTACATGCAAAATTTATGTAAGTAGGTACACTACATTGGGTGCGTTTGGCAGAAAAAAGCGCTAGCAAGCGCTTACAAGCGCTAAAACAGTTTTCGGCCAGGCACAGCTACTTCAGTAGCGCTGACACAATCCGCCATTTTGCTTATTTAATTTGTTTGTTTTGAAGTAGAAATTATAAGTTGTTTTGTGCAATGTTAGTTTTAAGTAATATAATGATATTAATAGACATTTACGTTATTAAAAATTCATGATTGGTAAGTTTTTAATATGAATACTTTACAAACATATATTTAAATTAGGTTAGGTTCCCCGGTTAAAACCAACATCGTGTCCTGGAGGAAAAAAGCTACTTACGATTTGACAGCGCTTACCGCTTACGATCGCCATTTTCTTACAAGCGCATTGCTACGCTTTTTCGCCACCCTATTGAGCATTGATTGACATAATGTAATAGAGAAAATGGATCATTCAATAAATTATTATAATAACGCTACTTTGTTGACCACGGTGGTTATTATTGAATGTTTCCATACAATCCTTGTAAAATATTCAATAATGATTTCTTGCTAACCATCAGCACACATTTATTATTTTAATTTGAAGTTATATATAAGCCTACACAGTTTTACAAGGAATGTTTTTTTTTGTATGAGGCACTTGCCAGTTACAGTTATGATTTTTTGTGATTCGAAATGTCGCAAAAAAATCCCCAACCAGTCGTTTGATTTGCCCCTCCAGAGCATTGAGTTATGTGTAATATATATAAATCAATGCTCCTGAGGCGGACATGTACCGTTGATATAACAAATTTCAGCACGGTCACGGTAATATTATCTATATAGATAAAATTACCGTGGCACGGTGGTCTCACTTTGAGATAATTATATAAGTGATCTCGCTTCGATACACAATTGTCCTGCTGGTAATACAAACAGTCCCTTTTTTATTTAATTAGTTCCATCATAACGTAGTACTATTATTTATTTTGTGCCATCATGGATTTCCTTGCTTGGGGCAAGGGGCTCGATCGCAGTACCGGCGACTTAGGCGAATAAGACGATTGAAAAGCTTAACGTTTTATTTTAGTCTCTAGAAAAAATTTTAATGGATATTTGCAACAAACGGACATTCACGTTAGGAGTTTATAAATCTTAAAATTACAACCTTCTTGATCCGAAATCTAGTTCAAAATTTATTAAATTTGTTAAATTATTGAAGTAATTGCTTAAACTCAAGGAATACTTTAAAGATTGTAGGTACCTTTTACCTAATGATCTTTGAGATGTAATTTTGTTATGTTCCATTTTATTGTCTTATACTTTTAAATATCCTTTATCTTTCTTTACCATCCATTTGGAGTTTACTTTGTTTTAACTTTTTTGATCCACTATTTTTGACGCTTTCTACCTTCATTTTAATCGCCAAATAATATTTTAGGATGTGGATTCTGCGTCTAGTATTGGTTTGTTGTGATCATCATCACTAGATGAAAATGATGTAGAAGAATTAGCGTAAATATCAGAATTCTCTTCACTCCACGAAGTGTTTTCAATAAGTATACTAGTACGTATAAACAGATCTTGATTATTAAAAGCAGCATCATCTGTACTGTACAGACCCAGAATACAGAATTCTTTCTGTATTCTGAGGTACAGACCTTCGTTCTTAAGGGCCGAAGGATTTTCAGATTAGTGAGCTTCTTTTAAGGATAGTATTTAAAATGGGATAGAAGGTGGTAAGCACGTTCCACTGAAGGGAGAATTCACGTTCTTTTATAAATTATCATGTTTTTATTTCATTATTTTGATTTAAGATAGATGAAATGGATATAATCTGAGGCATTCTGTAAACAACAAAATTTCATATTTTTGTCTGCATGATGTAGGTACTCTCTTTGTAGGTAGTAGAAGGCTAGTAGGTATCAGAAACCAAAACAGTACCTACAGTATTAATAATTATAATACCTAACTGTTTTTGTGAATATTATGGTGAACTATGTTTTTAAAATCAATTAATAAATCGAAATAACACCACTTATTTGTAACTGAAGCTTCTATCTGGGATCTTGATAGTGACTTTTCGAAATGTTTCCTGAAAAAAGAATACATTAAGGGACACACGGAATAACTTTTAAAAAAAATACTCTTGAACTTGATGTATTGTTTTTATATTAAGAAACCACTGTCTAAGACTTCATTTCACTCTACTAAATCTCAATTCAATCTACTAAACATTGATTCTGGACCCTACAGCTTCAGACCTACAGCTATTTGTATCTAAGTGCTTATTTATCTACAGTATTTATTAACAGACAGAAAAAGTGAGAGTGAGATATTTTTATTTATGTTTGTCGCGTTCTATCTCTCTTTCACGGTTGAAGGATGCAACTCATATCCACCCACTTGTAACTATATACGAATATCTTCAGAATCAGATTATATATATATATATATATATATATCATCATCATCATCATCATCACAGCCCTTCACAAGTCCACTGCTGAACATAGGCCTCCCCCAAGTAATGCCACAAAGCACGGTCCTGAGCCACCTGCATCCATCGACTTCCTGCATATCTTACCAGGTCGTCACTCCATCTAGTGGGGGGTCGCCCTACACTACGCCTACCGGTACGAGGCTGCCACTCGAGAACCTTTCTTCCCCATCGGTTATCGGTTCTTCGAGCTATATGGCCGGCCCATTGCCACTTCAGCTTACTAATCCGTTGGGCTATGTCGGTCACTCTGGTTTTACTGCGGATATCCTCATTTCTGAGTATATATATATATATATACCTATATATATATCCTCACTAAACGCCTCGAAATGCAGTGGTAAGAGCCGTAATTAGGAAATATTTCCATTAATAGATAAGTTGTAGATAAGTTTTCTAGGTCTTCGTTGTGGAATCGGCTACTACCAGCAATTTTTCCAGACCGATCCGACTATTATTTCTTAAAAGTTAAAAGATACAATCTAAAGAATTCGAGGTGATTAGATACAAACCTAACCGTGTACTCCTTAGTCTAAATGATAGCATTAAACTTTTATACTAATAACAATATTTTCAGAGATGAAAATGAAAATATTATAATCTTGTTATAGTGCAAATTTTATAACAATCAACTAGTTTGTAAACACAACTATATTACTCTATTACTGTAATATGTTTAAAAGAACAATTAAAAACATAACATTATTATCGTCTTTATCGACCACCTGACGAAACCGATACCAACCTCTTTCCAGACGCAGCTATCAAGTTGAACGATTGGCTAAACCACCAACACAAAGATAACACCGTTCATATTACAGGCGTGTCGGCTCGAACTTGTGTTTATTTACGTCCATCGTATTGTTTGTATACAGCCCGGCACCACTGCGCATCTGTCTACGTCATACCCCTCCTCCTTGCCCCCGCGGATACACTCAATTCCTACATCGAGGTCCAGTTCGCTCACTCGCTCATTCATTCGACATTCGCAAACGTTGCGCGCCGTTGACGCGGTGAGGGTGATTACTAATTCGTTTATAAACCATCATAAACTTAGTTAACGCTATGTTGAAAGAGAGTACTAGATACGATAGCCGTAACACTGTTCAGGAAGAAGGTCGTCCGTTAGCATCTAGTAGATTACCAGCTATAGAAGAATTGACCCTTGGCCTTAAACAAAAGCTTCACCTGCAAGCTCGAGCTCGTGCTGCACCTTATTATATTAGAAAGCAAGAGCCTGTCGATCTTGTGGAAAGGTTATTGGAGCAACGCGCCCTTGTCGCAGAGGCTGTTCGAAGATTACAAGAGAAAAAACAATCGTGTCATGAAATATCTGTAGATTCTTAATTATTTATAGATTATATTGGAACAAAACATTTTAGTTGTGAAAGTGTGGAACGTGTTGTGAAATCGCTTGAGTGTAAAAAACGTGTCGGATTACAATGGTGCTATATGCGGAGAGCGTGCGAGAACGAGATGGCCAACTATGACGTGTCAGGCATGACAAAAATCACGAGAACGAACCAAAATGGCCGCCGGTATTCTACAATCATAATATTTATTTTTCGCTTTATAGTGACCTTAACAGATCAAAGTACTGAATGACGTAACAAAAGTTGAGTATTGTTATGCCATTTATTTTATGTATAATTTGATTATTTCTCAGTTTTTGTGACAGTTGTTTTAGCACTGAGGATTATCCGTAATAATTAAATATACCTATTAATTTTAAGAAAAAGTATTCATGAGCTTTAACTATTGTTTATGTCCCTGAACGTAAAACTGTTCAATGGAAAAGTTAAAGTTACTGTGGTAAATATTATGTATATTACATAATTAACTTGAAATAATTAGCACAATATGTTATTAATACTGTATACTTCGACATCATGCGAACGAAACAAACATATATAATAAATAATACCTACCATACTACATTTAATTCTTAAGGAAACAACTTTAAAAAAGTGATTGTAGACATAACAGTAATGAACTGCTTTAAAAGTACAGTTACTTCCTCGCATGTGTAGTATATATAGATAAAAATTGTACCGCACAAATGCGATATCGCAGGTGTGTAACGTTTTAACCTACGTGCATACCTTGTTTTATTTAGGCAATTTTACTATAGGCAATATTTAATTTTTATTACCTATCTATGTCAGTAGTACATCAACTTTATATACAATTGTACCAATTTAGGTATGAAATAATTGTAATATTACAAGTGTGCATGTTTTAGTGCATTTTGTGATTTTAGATAGTTTAATTTATCTTCGATCTTGTGATTTAGATAAGAGCTAAGAGTTATCTAATAAAATGGAATGAATTTAAAAGAACTTTGAGTTTTTTCTTTGAATTTATCTACCTACATTTGTACAATAAGTATGACTAAATAAAATAAAAGAAGACACTACACTTTTTTCAATAAATTTCGTGTCATCAGCTTAGATTATCAGATGTCATCTTCGTAAGTGTTGAGGTTATTCAAACCACGAACAAAAGTTAAACTAATTTTGCTTATCAATACAAAAAGCTGTGATCCTGTTAAACATAAAAAAATCCCAGCTGTCATGTCGGTAGGTATCCGAAAAATAAATACAATAAAAAAATAAAAATAGCTTCTAATTTGAGATTTTACTGTTACTGGAGTGGACAAACAAAAACTTTAAAATAATACAAACGTCTCTAAAATAAGAGACGTTTAGATATAGAAAAAAGTATTAATTACTGTGTATTTAAATACTTTGAAAATATATTTGATATTGTATTAAGAAAAATATTACATCATTAATGGCAGTTGTCCCTTTAAAGGTAAATTATAAACATGATTTATGACACTATTAATTCTAGTTAGATAGATGTTACGACACTTACGACAGTAATAAAGCAAAACCGTGTAGGTATTCGATTACAACGAAAACTAGCCAGATTTTGGCTGAAATTTCGGGTGCCCCCCTCGCCCCCTTCGCCAGGTACACTATTTGCGATAAGGTGAGTACATATAAGTACTTAGTATAGTTAATTACAATGTTATTGCGAAATGCGAACAATTCTTATATCAAAGATGTTTTATAGGTACAGATACCGTGTTGCTAACACTTCGCACCGTTCACAGTGACGCCAGTCTTTGATTCATGTGTGCGTGAGTACCACGTGACGCGCATATCTTACGTACCATGCCTGCATTAGTGTGCGTGACTTCGGTAATAATAGAGCGAATCGATTGCCCAAAAATTTGGGAGATTTTATATTTCATTCATATTGACATACCTGAGTGTAAAATGTGTGTGCGAGGCGTGTGCATTTGTGTCCGTATGTGAATGGGGATATACACACAGAAGGGATATGGGTGGTTATATGTGTTTTATGTAGGTACGAAAATCGCACTAAAATAGTGAAATAAGTAATAAAACCTAGATATAATTAATGTAACAGTTAAAAATAAATAAAATATCACAGTAGATATTTATGTATCTAACATATATTGAACTAATCTGTTATTATTGAATATATATAAAGTACTACACTTTCGTACCTTAGAACCCAAAATATTTTCGCTTTTACGAAGACATTAATTATTTTTTAATCTTAAGTAAAATGACGTACAAAAGTAAGTTTGATTAAGTGTAACCGTAAAAGTTAACTTCGGCAAAGAGATAGCAAATGTTTTTTTAAAATTCATATATCGATCCAGTTTCATGACTAGATCAAATAACCGGTTAAACAACCGGTTCACAACGGTTGCGTATCGGCTGCTTTGGATAAATATCCGTTGTCAACAGTTGCTTTACATCTATTAATGACATTAAAATAGGGAAAAACATTTCATACGGTAGGCAACACTCGAATATTATTGCGCAGTATTATTACTTGCATTGACATTCAGCTTTCGTATTATTTTATCAAGAAATACACCAGAAAATTGTATATTTACTTATTAAAAGTGATGTTCTTATCCTTATCTTTTTTCCAAGAGTAATTTTTACATGATTTCACAGCACAAACAGTCATTTTGTGAAATTAAAAACACTGGTGCGTGATGTACGTTCGCAGTGAACGTCGCTGGCGTAATGGCGGAACGATCGAACGAATACGCCAATATTGGCGCCTTTTAAATGGAAGCGTTTTAGGCGCGCGTACACGGTATCTGTACCTATAAAACATCTTTGTCTTATATTTAATTTTAATGATTTAACGTTATTTCGGCATATTTATTTTACTTAGGTGTTTGGTTGTTGTTCCAGTCGTTATTCTGTTTTATCGCTATATTTAAAACAAATAATATGTGATACAACTGGTATAAAATTTATTTGAAAACGTGCCTTCTTGTGACGAGTAGCAGCGATTATATTTTTTTCATTATTTTCTAGTTAGGTACTATCTAGTTTTATTATTTTACACTTAATACTACATATTTAAATTTCAACTTTGAAGAATTTTATTTGTAGTATAAATAAGAACGTATTTGCTTCACAATATGCTGATGATTTTATTCCATACACAACATGTCATAACTTAATGGAACATTTAAAATTAAACAAGCAGCTTGTTACAAGCTCCATGACTTTTTGTCAGAAATTGGCTTAGAACTTTTTTTTAAAGCAAAGTCTGTTTGTTTAGAAAGGTAGTATAGAAGAAAAAAGAGCTCTATTTAGAAGTGGTTGACATTATAAAATATTTGATAATGTGCCTGGACTATTCGTTGAGATGGTCTAAATATTTAGAGCTTTAAAAAATGTAATAGAAATAATTAATGTTTTTAAAACTTGGAACGGACGTGGTTGTGGAGTGCATCCAATATTAGTATTAGTGTTCTGTGATCCAACTCATCTATTCAAAATCTACTCTTGTTTGAAATGAGGCATTATCCAAACTCAGGTGTTAATTACGCAACATAGAATTAATTACGCCTGCGACGGCTCCGTGTCGCAGTGGCTTAGCAATAAGTTGCAGTTGTAATTTAGATATAGTATCATGGAGGACCTCTACACTCCATATATAGTAGCTAAAAGTTGTCACAGTAAGGGCCTGCGCTCACAGACGGAACGGCATGGCACGACGTGACAAGTTGTCACGCCGTGCCGAAGTATACCTTGTCACTGAGAAGATATACATACTTCGGCACTTCATGCCGAAGGATCCCGTAGCATCCCGCGGCTTGCTAAACAAGTCAAGACACGCTCGCGTACCGGGCGCTCGCGCGAGTCACTAAGATTGCCGCCGCAACGGTTTAAATTCAACCTTGTATCGAATACTTAGCACTAACATTCCTTTAACAACATAAAGTAACCTAAGTATACGTTTCACGTGAAGTAACGGCGTGTCCGCGGCATCCCATAGATTACTGTATTTATATTTTATACCATGGAATGCCGCTCAGCACAGTATGCCAGTGTCACGCGAGACGTTTCGGCTCAGAGTAATTAATAGCATATGTACGTATGTATGCTATGCATACGTATGTAATTACTCTAAGGCCTCTGCCTCGAATCTTGCGGGCAGCGGAGCGACGGCGACGGCGGCGCGGGAGCGGGGCGGGCAACGCAGACCCGTTCACGAAACTAGCGGGCAGATCGCGCGACACTATAGCATGCGTAGTATCCTCTTGTTAATCTGTGACTATAGCGGCGTAGTGATGTGTTTATGGTTGTGTTGTCGAGATATTTGTTTTTATTTGCGAACGAAATGTCTGAACAACGGCGACAACATCTTTTTGATCAAATTTATTTCTAACACTCGATTTACTGTAGGCAAAAGAGGAAGTGAATCTCTGCTATAGGGCAAGGAAAAGAAAAGGCGAGTTTTATCGAAATTACGAAGAACTGAGACAATGTCCCAACAAATTCTACGACTACACCAGAATGAGCGTAGAAACTTTTGACTATATTCTTGAAGCTGATCAAGGGCGATTTAGAGTCTGTAATTAATCCAAACGATATAGAGGTATATCTCCAGCAGAAAAATTGTAATTTGCAATTGTATTTATTGATAGTGTCAAAAAAAAATTGTGGTGCACTAATTTAGTAAATAATTTGACAGCAGATGCAATCATTTTAATGAAATACCTACTAAAAACTAATCAGCCTTAATCATTTATTTATGACGAAAACATTTTTTAATATAAAATAGGTACGTTACGTATGAAATAAGTAACAAAACAGTTTGTTTTTGAAACGCATTCAAATATTGATGATTATAACTTTATAACCTTAGAACTAAAATCGCAGTTACAGTCATTTATCTCTAAAATCATAGTTTTCATTTGTACGATGATTAGTTATTTCTACAATCACAGTTTTGTTATTATTTGAGAGTATTTTTATTATAAGGTTGATATACCTAGTGTTGAGTATTATACCCACACATATATGATTCATTAGAAGGGTACATTTCTTCATTTACACTTAACTCGTATAGAAGAGCTTGATTAATTTTTTGTCTCACTCTATACTTTTGTACTGGCGTGAATTTTTCCATTTGTGGAAGCAAACTCATAAAAAAGTAGTAGTCGTCTGACTTATTCTCACCTGTCTACTTTGATTTGATAAATCATTTTTCAACAGTCTTATCCTTTTATTTTCCAATTCTAAAAATTCAGTTCTTATGCCATTCGCTGTTTTCTTTTTTCTTGACCGTTGTGAAGTAGAATCTTCTCTTGAAGGTGTAGAAGCTTCTTGCGATGATGTAGATTCTTGTAAAGATATAGAAGCTCCTTGTGAGGATGTAGAAGCTTGTTGTGGATGAATAGAAGCTTCTTCATCACGATCGGTTGTATTTTCTTGAGAATTTTCTACAGAGATATCTCAATAGAATCTTTACTTATCTGATTACTTGTTCCAGTGCTGCTTAAATTACCCTCAGTAACATTTGGTAGAATTTCATCTCGCAAAAAACTCAATTGAGAAAAGTATTGGCAATTCGAGGATTGATTAACATATCCGGCATCTTCTGATCGAGGAGCAGGATTTTTTTTAAATTCTTTTCTATAGTGATCTTTTATATTTTTCCATTTTTTCGTTAAATTGGTCACTGAAACAAAAGAATGAACAGACTGTATATTACATAGATAACTTTAACATTTATGCTTTAATTTTCAGGTTTTTGGCGAGTGGGCAGCCTTTCAAAAGACTGTCGTCATCATTCAGAATGGGAAAAACAACGGTGACCAACATAGTTTATAGCACGTGTAGAGCTATGTGGAAAAATTTAGTGGATTTACATATGCCAAAACCAACAGAAGTATTATTGAAAAGAATATCGGAAAAATACTACGAATATCAATTCCCTTTACTATACGAATAAAAAATCCTACTTTGCGATCATCGCATTATAATTATAAACATTACTTTTCGATGCACTTGCAACGTTGCGGATGCTGACAAAAGATTCATTTGTATAGAAGTTGGAGGAAGAGGAAAACAAAGCGATGCAAGGACATTCCATTACTCTAATTTGAACCATTTACTTCAAAGTAATAACTTCAATATACCCGGTCCACAATATCTACCCGGATCAGATATTATACTACCAATTGTTTTAATTGGAGTTGAAGGATATCAAAAAAATAAAATAAATGTAAATATTTGTACCCTTTGTTTTGATTCATGCAACATTTTTCAGCAAAAATCCTGTGCCACACAGAAGTTTTTCTAGAGTATTATACCATTTTAGAATCTTGGTTAGTTGCGTCAATTTTTAAAAAAAAACTTGCCATAGTAGTGTCACCAGTACTTTTTTTTTACACCATGATGAGTGAAAGTGGACTGAAAGTAAAAATCTTTAAAAAACATAAACATAAACACTCACGCCTGTCACCCAGAGGGGTAGGCAGAGACTACAGACTTCCATTTGGCACGATCCTGACACACTTCTCTCGCCTCCTTCACATCCATACACCTACGCATGCATGCTCGTCGGTTAAGGGTACTCCTAATTTGGCCCGTTTTCAATAAATCGCCAATTTGGTCGATAAATTTTCGCCTAGGACGTCCCTTTCCGACTCTGCCATTCACTTCTGCAACATAAATTTTCTTTGTCACTCTTTCCTCATCCATTCTTTCCACATGACCAAACCACCGAAGCATTCCTTTCTTAATCCTGGTCACAACATCATCTTGCAAACCACACTCTTCTCTTATCACACAATTTTTCACCCTGTCATTCAGATTCAGCCCTAACATACTCCTTAACGACCGCATTTCTACTGCATTTATTCTACTCTCGTGCTTCTTCTGCCATACCCAACTTTCACTACCATACGTTAAAGTAGGGACCACCACAGCATTGTGAGTTGCCATACGTGCCTTTTTTGACACATTTTGACTCTTCACAATAGAGTGCAGGGCTCCATTTACTCTGTTTCCTGCGTTCACTCGTCGTTCTATATCCTTATCATATCTCCCATCCCTGCTAAATACGCAACCCAAATATACAAACTCATCTACTTGCTCGATCAACTCCCCTTCTATTCTTATTTCACATATCGTTTTACTTTCATCTCTTTCAAAAACCATAATTTTTGTCTTACTTGCGTTCACTTTCATACCCCTTTCTTTTAATGATCTGTTCATTAATGTAACCATCATTTGCAACTCAGCCGCCGACGACGCAAGAATAACTTGATCATCGGCGTACAAAAGGTATTTGATGGTTAACTCACCCATTCTTAATCCGCATTCTTCAACTTTCAAATTTTGCAAACAACTGTCCATAAATCTTTAAAAAAATTAGGGGAAAAAATAATTTTGATTGATTTTCGTGTAAAAACTACATGTATTCTGGGATTTATAAGGCTTGTGGTAGATAGCAGTACTACTAAGGTTGCCGATACAAAAAAAAATTAAAAATGTGCTCATGGTAGTTAAAAATACCATATCGGGGTATCGATTTTCGAAGAATTTCATTTTTTTGTGATTTCGAAAACGATTTAGATTTTTTCTTTTTTTTCTCAAGTAGTCATGAGCAGGTCCACCCTCTGGTACTCGTTTATCGTTGAATTTTGGGACACGTTGTATATACAAGAATTGCTCGTTTAAAGGTATTAAATACTGAATAAATGTGTTAGTAATAAAAAAAAAAGTTGAACATCCAAAAATTGATCGTGAGTGTGAAATCTTAAATTGAAATTTTTAACTGACAGCAGTCCACGGAGTTTTCCGGGCGCACCGTAATCCGCTGGTTTCAGTTCGTTTTAATTACTGATACGTACTGTTTACTTTCTTAGTAGCTACTAACACTATTTCTATGCTGTCTAGATTTTTTATTATTTTATATATTTTCAGTTCGTTACGAAGGAAGACAGGTGCTGTGAGATGTCACCTTCCTTATGATTGACTCAGAAGGTGGATAAAGGAGCTCAGTGATGCTACAAAGTACCATCGTGTTAGAACTCATTTTAAAAAAGTACATGAAGACCTAGATGACTGTGATGAAATCACCTTGCTGATGGTGAGCTCCGGAAGTGAGTTTAAGATCTCAGTGATGTCATTCCATAGAACCATTGTGTTCGGACTCATTTGAAAGGTACTCATAAATACCTAGATGGCAGTCATGATTTCACGTTCCTTATGGTGAAATCCGAAGGTAGGTTTAGGATCTCAGTGACGGCACTAGATAGAACAATCGTGTTTGAAGTATTTTGAAAGTGCTGATAAAAACCTAGGTGACCATTATGATCTCGCCTTTCTGGTGGTGCAATCCGAAGGTGGGTATCTCAGTGACGGCACTAGATAGAACGATCACGTTTGAACTCATTTGATAGGACTCATAAAGATCTATTTGGCTGTGATTATCGTACCTTCATGATGGTTGACTTAGAAGGTAGGATAAAAGATTTCAATGATTTTAAGAAGTAACTAGTTAAAATATCCTTTTAGATTTATAGTTGGTTGTGGCTTATTACCAGACTGTGTAAGTATTAATTACTCACTTAATTTATTATGTTTTCAGGCAATTAAAAAAAACAGCAAAACTCCTAAGTAGGTCCAAAATTATAAATCTGCCATATATTTTACAGGCAATAAAAAACAAGCCACACCGGAAAAGCTGCATAACTAACTACAACCAGAAGACAAAAATATCCGCGTACTCCAAGAAAGCCTACAAGCACCATCAACACCAATTCCTATAAATAATCAACTTACCTGTACCTACTCGGTATTTATAATTCAATTATTTTTGACTGGAAGTAAGATGTTTAGATTCTGTAATTAAAACACTTTTATACACAATGATTTATTACACGAATACTAAACATATAATAAAACAAATTTTTCGGATTTTATTGTGTATACTTTATCTTATTTTTACTTATTTAAATTCCCGCCGTTTGAGTGCTTCAACTTTATAAAAAAAATATCAACAGTCCTAGTTGAGTCCTAGAACTGACTGTGTCTGGAAGTTTCTTTGGCTTAAATCTGTTTAAACTGATATCAGTTCAATTGATCAGTTTAACTGACCGTGTTTGTCTTGCACAAGAATTAAAAATCCATCAAAATTATAAAATACATGTTTTAAACTACCGTACCAAGTAATAATTATATAAAGATTACATATGTATATAATTGGATTTATGGTAGAGAACTTTAATTTCGTAGATATTCTTCCAAATTGTAACAACAGCTTTGTATTTAATAATTATTCCAATTAATTAAAGAAATTATTAAATGGAAATAGTTTGTTTTTATTTCTTATATTCAAAGATAATAGTAAAAATTGTAAATTGGAAGGGGAGTAAGAATATTGTCCACAAATTATTACAAAGTTGTATGTAGTATTGTCAAATACCCTGCTTTACCGATCCGCGTGTCAGTTAGAAGTAGTAAAACAATTTACACATAAAAATTTATTTAGATTTAATTATTTTTTTAAGATCGTATTTTCTGAAGTAAGGTTATTTCTATATGTTCAAATACTGATTCTGATAATGCACTTAACGAGAACCATAGGATTTTTGTTACTTGTATGCGTCATAATATTACCTATGTAAGTCTTAACATAATATTATGTTCGTCTCTAATATATTCCATGTAAAAAAAAACTTTTTAAAACTGTCTATTATTGATAGGTCGATGTGTTAAACACCAAAAAATGTTTTATTAAATTATTGTGCACCAAGCAGTAATATAATAAACGTTGCACATAGCATAAAACTTAAGTAAAATATCAGCCCAATACGCTACTGGTATTTAACATTATTAAGTTTTCGTCGCGATTTTAAATATACATTATAATAGCTTCAGTATTAGATTAAGTTAGATTTTATTTTTTGTTTTTTTTTTATTTTTCCCTTCATCAGCCGACCTCCCTGTTGTATGGAATATAAGATATGAGTATGAACTATAATTCTTCCAGGAAGTTTTATAAATCAATGAAGAAATGCTTGTCAAAACTAAGATGTCGGTTTTTTTTAGAATTTATTATACCTAATCATAAATTACCTAACCTACGACATTTCTATAAACTTATTTTATGTTTAAATAGATGTAAGCTATTACTCTAATATTATTATATTATTATATTATTCTAATATTATTTTTGTAGTTTACTAAATTAATACAAACGCACAAAACCTATAAAACGTAAATTCTTTGTAAATTAAGATAAATTAGATAATTTCTATTTACTTGAATTCGGGGGTGAAGAGATACTATGTAGGGATGAATAAAGAAGAAATGCTAGGGCTATCGAACTTCAACCACTTAACTCAAACGGTCGGTGTGTAAGGCTCTAATGTTAACATACTTGCGCGGTGCAGAGCTGGCATTTCGCTTTACACTTCTGCCAGACCCGTAACGACTTCTCAAACTCAAGTACCGATCGTCTAAGTTAAATTGTACCTAGTATGTACTCATTTCTAAAGAATGCACCTGCGATTCCCCTGATGTTGTAGTTATTCATGAGCGCCGGTAGTCACTTACAATCAGGTGAGCCCCATGCTCGTTTGCCCCCTATTTTATAAAAAAAATCAGGGTGGGTAATAATTAGATCAGTGTAACTATAAAATATTATTATTCATGAGTAGGCCAATTTAATTTCAATACAGCGCGAAGAATTGACTACCGGGGGAATGGGGAAAAAAGGTTTCCGAATGGCAGCCACGTACTAGCAAGCGAATTGTTAAGCAAACTCCCCTAGATAGAGTGAAAGTGCAGGTGGCTCAGGAACGGGCTTTGTTGCATTACTTAAGGGAGGCCTGTGTTCGACAATTTACTTGTGGAGGACTGCAACCATGATGATGATGATAAAATCTCAGAGAATTTCAGCGTCACCTGACTTATATCTTACTATTATATATATATATGTGTGTATGTGTGTGTGTGTGTGCGTGCGTGTGTGTGTATGTGTGCGTGTTTGTGTGTGTGTGCGTGCGCGCGTGTGTGCGTGTGTGTGTGTGTGAGTGTGTGTGTGTGTGTGTGTGTGTGTGTGTGTGTGTGTGGAATATACAACACGTAACATAATTAACGCACTTTGAGAAACTAGTTTGTTCATAATCGTTTACTGAATTGATTCCTATCATTTTTAATATAGGTAGTTTTTAGGCAGACGGTTTGGCAAGCGCAGTTTTTATTTATAACTTATTAAAAAGATACTGCTGCTCATCTCCTTGCTAGGTTTCCCTCTGTTGCTTCTTACGAGATCCACGAGACGATATGACACGGACATATATTAACAAATACACTAACAAACACATACATATAGAATAAATAAATTACCACTGTTGTTCAAACGAAAATAAAATAATTTTTGGTCATTATGATCCGTTGTTGAATTATGCGTAGATATATATGTCATAAGTGTTTGATCAAAAACCTTGACTGATTTAGTTTTATGATAAAAATCAACCTAACCTAACTTTTTTTAACTTGGGGAAATGCCTACGCATACTCGTCTCGCGGAGGCAAGAAAGGGTTATGTCGGACTCGCATCGACTAAAACCTTCGCTGGATATTGGCAGGGCCACGGGAACGCTTTCACACACATCCGTGGCCCACCAGCGCCACCCGCCCTATGGCAGCCTCTTCTCAGGGGAGAGACTTCTCCTCCTTCATTCACAAGCCGCGCCTTTATACACGGCCTTCAACTTCACCCGCGTAACGGACCCCTTCCCCCGAGTACGATACGCAGAAACTATGGGTCCAGGAAAAACGAGCACTCGGAAACATCCGCTTTTCCGATCTCAGCGGATCTGGTCTTTTTTTATAGAATGAGAGTGACAAACGTGCACACAGTCCACTGTGGCCCATAAATATCTACATTTATTCGATTAAAAATCAAAACGCAGATGTGTTGTCACCCCTGAGGACTAAGATGGAATGCTTCGTTTCCAGTTAAAAAGGATCTCCGAATATCTACACTCACCATACAAAACAAAGCAGTCATAAGCAGCTATTTTACGCTGGTAGTCTGTGAGAGTTTTGGGCTTCCTCTATCTTAGCTGCAGCGTGGCTCTATTACGTATACAGTATCTTGGTCCACCGCCAAGTTACGGCCGCGGAGGGTTGGAAGAGCGGACCCACGCAATACCAACACTCCCCTCCCCCCACGGCCACTGCATCAACAGTGCGGCTCTCTCAGGCCGCGAAAGATAGAGCGAGTGGTGCATTGCCATACCAACACTCCTCTTCCTCCGCAACTCCACCTCGGCTGCAGCGATAGGGGGAGACGACACCACTCCCGCCGCTGACCACCATCACATCGAAGTCGGCTTGCCAAGCATACTCGGCCACTTCGGCCCGGCCCTACACCACGGGCCAGTAAAGTGGGTTCCTCTTTGTTTACTGCGGGTGACCAAACAACGGCTGCTAAGAGCCCCCCCCCCCCCACCGTCAGTGGGGGGCTTAACTTAAGCTTAAATTTTATCATAAACTTAAACAAGTTCAGGTTATTGGTCAAAAAACAGGATTTCTTCAGGTTAATGATAAGATTAAGTAATAACTTTCTCTTCTTCCAATTTTTAATCATAAACCTGATTTTATTATGAGCCTGCGACACATATATCAAGTAAAAGTAATTTATATTGCACACACTGAACTCTTTTCTCACTTGCCGTGTAGTGGCGGTTGAGAATATCCACTACCCCATATCTTCCCGTGGGTGTCGTAAGAGGCGACAGAGGGAGACAGGCAGGAGATGGGCAGCAGCATCTTCCTGATAACAACTGTGTTATAATAAAAAAACTGCGGTTGACAACCCGCTCGCCAAGCGTGGCAACTATGGCAAATATCCCCCCATGAATAACGACGCAAAAAAACGGCCCCCAGTCCCCGGCGGCCCCGCTATTCCTGCATACGGTGGCGACCATGGTAACGGCGGGGCAGGGGGTGCTCAGAATCTCCGGTGGAGGTTCGGTTGCCACCTACGACGACTCGACCTGGCAACATATAACGCACGCACCCTGAGGACTGACGAGAAGATACTGGAGCTGGAAGAAGAGGTAGACAAGTTGAGCTGGCATATTATTGGATTATCCGAGATCCGAAGAGAGGTGGAGGATACGGCAATCCTCGAGTCCGGCAACTTGTTCTACCACCGGGAGGGCGACCATCTGTCCCAAGGAGGTGTCGGATTTATCGTCCACAAGTCTCTCGTCAACAACGTTGTAAAGATTGGGAGTGTGTCGACGAGGGTCGCGTACCTGATACTCAGAATCACCAAACGGTATTCGCTGAAGGTCATACAGGTTTATGCACCAACCTCGGCACATCCCGATGAGGAGGTGGAGGAAATGTATGAGGATATTTCCAGAGCCATGCATTCCTCCAAAACCCACTACACGGTGTTGATGGGAGACTTCAACACAAAACTGGGCACAAGAGAAAGCGGTGAGCTGAAGGTGGGGAAATTTGGAGTAGGGCAACGGAACCGAAGGGGCCAGCAGCTGGCCGACTTTATGGAGAAAGAGGGACTCTTTATGATGAACTCTTTCTTCCAGAAGCGGCCCCACAGGAAGTGGATCTGGTCGAGCCCCGACGGTTCGACAAAAAATGAGATTGACTTCATTATGACGACCAGACGCCAACTGTTCAGTGATGTCTCAGTGATCGCAAGGGTGAAAACTGGCAGCGATCACCGAATGGTTAGAGGCACACTGAACCTAAACGTTAAGTTGGAGAGGTCTCGTCTAATGAAGTCAACGCTCCGTCCCCCTCGTGCTCTAATCCAGAATCCCGAAACCTTTCAGCTCGAGTTACAAAACCGCTTTCAGTGCCTAGAGGATTGCAATGCAGTGGACGACGATATGAATGACAAGCTCGTGGAAACTGTCCATGCGGTCGGAGCTAAATTCTGCAAGACCCCCGCCGCAGAAGAACACAAAAACTCTCCGATCACACTCTTAATCTCGTGGCTGTTAGACGGGAAATGAGGCTGCAATCGTCAACAGATTTGACAGCATACAGGCAGCTGAACAGACAGATCTCCAAATGCATGCGGCGAGACTTACGCAACTTTAATACTGCTCGTATTAAAGAAGCGATCGAGCGGAACCAGGGCTCCAAAGTCTTTGCCAGAGATCTATCTGCCAGAAGGAGCCAACTGCCAAGGCTGAAGACTGAGTGTGGCAACATCGTTTCCGGGACACCTGAGATTCTGAGTGAGATTGAGAGGTTCTATGGGCAGCTGTACACATCATCGTTGGAGCCACACGCAAGTGTGAGTAACGATCCAAGAGCAAGTCTTATCCGACACTATTCCGATGATATCCCGGACGTCAGTCTGAGCGACATTAGAATGGCTCTCCACCACCTTAAAAACGGCAAGGCCCCGGGCGAGGATGGAATTACAGCGGAGCTTCTGAAAGCGGGTGGAACACCGGTACTTGAAGTCCTTCAGAAGCTCTTCAATTCCGTCCTCCATGGTGGCATTACTCCGGAGGCGTGGAGCAGAAGCGCGGTGGTCTTGTTCTTTAAGAAAGGCGACAACGCTCTCTTGAAGAACTACAGACCGATTTCCCTTCTGAGCCGCGTCTACGTGCTGTTTTCGAGAGTCATTACGAATCGTCTCGCACGCAGACTCGATGACTTCCAGCCTCCCGAACAAGCCGGTTTCCGAAAAGGCTTCAGTACTATAGACCACATACATACCCTTCGGCAAATTGTACAGAAGTCCGAAGAGTACAATCTGCCACTTTGCCTGGCGTATGTGGACTATGAGAAAGCCTTTGAGTATATTGAAGTGCTGAAGTGTTTGTACAGTAGGGCTACGATGGCTATCCGAGTACAGAACCAGAGTACGAAACCTATCCAACTGCAGAGAGGTGTAAGACAGGGTGATGTTATATCCCCGAAACTCTTCACCGCTGCGTTGGAAGACGTTTTCAAGATACTGGACTGGAAAGGACACGGTATTAACATCAAGGGCGAGTACATCACTCACCTTCGATTTGCCGACGATATAGTCCTTATGGCAGAATCGCTGGAGGACCTTAGCACTATGCTCAATGACCTCAATGGTGTCTCCCAACGGATAGGTCTTAAGATAAACATGGACAAAACAAAGATCATGTTTAATGTCCATGTCACACCTATGCCGGTAATTGTTGGGAGCACTATGCTCGAAGTTGTTGACGAGTACGTTTACCTGGGACAAATAGTCCGACTAGGTAAGTCCAACTTCGACCGAGAGGTCAATCGACGGATTCAACTCGGCTGGGCAGCGTTCGAGAAATTACGACACATCTTCTCATCAGGTATACCTCAATCTCTGAAAACTAAAGTGTACAACCAGTGCGTGTTGCCAGTGATGACTTACAGATCTGAGACGTGGTCCTTCACCGCTGGCCGTATGAGGACGCTCAAGGTCGCTCAGCGATCTATGGAAAGGCTATGCTCGGAGTTTCACTGCGTGGTAGACTCAGAAATGAGAATATCCGCAGTGAAACCAGAGTGACCGACATAGCCCAACGGATTAATAAGCTGAAGTGGCAATGGGCCGGCCATATAGCTCGAAGAACCGATAACCGATGGGGAAGAAAGGTTCTCGAGTGGCAGCCTCGTACCGGTAGGCGTAGTGTAGGGCGACCCCCCACTAGATGGAGTGACGACCTGGTAAGACATGCAGGAAGTCGATGGATGCAGGTGGCTCAGGACCGTGCTTTGTGGCATTACTTGGGGGAGGCCTATGTTCAGCAGTGGACTTGTGAAGGGCTGTAATGATGATGATGATGATGACACTGAACTCTATATCCGGTGTCCAGGAAAGAATGGATAATCCTGGAGCGCCTAATAGTACAGATATCAGGCGCTCAAATAAAAATACAAAAAAGATATACCAAGTGGAGCCAAAAATAAGGTTTTTAAAAAAAGTGCTTTTATTGACTTTACTGTACTTTCCTGTACACCACTGACGCAAAATAATTAAATTCATTTTGTTTTTGGTGTTCTCTTATTCCTTACAGACTATTCCATTAGAAATGCAGTAAAGAGTATGAGTATCTATTGTACTTTTTTGCAAAAAAAAAACTTTTAGCATGAAGTTTTATAAAAAAATAATTATATGTTTAACATATAAATGCTGTTCTAAGGAGCCGTGCGTAGCGCCGTTCAGTTATTTTTGAAATGACCTTCTCCACACGACTGCGCAATTCATCTAAACTTGAAATAGGCTTGAAGTACAACTTTTATTGAAATAATACTAGTTTTACGGAATTTATCGCGTATATTTAACTTTTTAATTACCCGACGTTTCGAGAGCTTTACAGCACCCATGGTCACGGTAAGGACTGAGATGTTCAACGTCCAGCTGTCATAGTTAACCGCGGTTACCATAGATTAAAATTTAACTTTTGTTCCGATCTACACAGTATGAACTTATGGTATCATGGAGTCTTGCAGTTGTATGCTTGGGTTGGGATTTAATTTTATTTATTATAGGATCCCAAGCAGATGGTAGCACCCAGCCATCTTCTCTATTGAAATTAGGATGTTTTTTGATTTCAATAGCCTCGCGAATCATCCTTGGAAGGAATCGGTGTTCTTTAGCGAGGATTTGTGGTCTATCAAATCTGATGTAGTGACGGGGGCGATCCTGTACATGTTCACAGACTGCAGACTTCCCGGAGCGTCGATTCTTCACATCAGCTATATGTTCTTTGACGCGGGTTTTAATGGATCTTTTAGTTTGTCCTATGTAGGAGAGACCACATTCACAATCAAGCTTGTACACTCCTGCATCTTGCAGAGGGACGTTACACTTGACTGATGGCAAAAACTGACCAATCTTCTTCGGCGGCTTGAAGTATGTTTTGATGGAAGCGCGCTTCAAGATGTAGCCAATCTTGTCAGTGACTCCTCTAACATATGGCAGTACAGCAGGTACACGCTCGGCTGTGGCCGGCTTCACTCGTTCTCTGTGACGTAGGCGCGGGACCCGAAGCTTGTTGTCATGCAAAACTTGTTTGACATGTTGGAGCTCGGCAGCCAGGTGTTTACTGTCACAGATCCCTCGTGCTCTCTGAAACAAAGATTTACCCACGGTAGCTAACTGTGAAGGATGGTGGTGAGAATCACCGTTTAAGTATCTATCTGTATGGGTCTTTTTTCTATACACAGTATGGCTCAAGGTGTTATCAGGATTCCGAATTACTAACACATCTAGAAAAGCTAAGGAATTGTTTGCCTCTAACTCCATTGTGAACTGAATTTTAGAATTTATAGAGTTAAGATGGTCTAAAAATGCAGTTACTTTATCTAAAGGTAGAATTGTGAAAGTGTCGTCTACGTACCGCTTGTAGAAACTTGGATTTATGGGAGAAGTAAGCAGGGCTTTCTCCTCAAAGTCTTCCATGAATATATCGGCGACAATGGGAGATACAGGTGAGCCCATCGCCACACCATCTACTTGCTTGTAGAACTCCTCCTTCCACAATAGGTAGCCAGATGTAAGGCAGTGTCTGAGTAATACTGCATATTCTACGGGCATGTTGTTTTCTTCCAGCCTTCTAGTTACAATTGAAATGCAGTCTTCAACAGGTAAGCATGTAAACAATGACTGCACATCAAAACTGACCATAGTTTCATTGTCTGCCAGACGTAGGTCTTTAATCTCGCTGACAAAATGGTAGGAATCCTTTATGTGTGCTCTTGTATGTCCCCTGAGCGGTGAGAGTATTTTCGCTAAGTGTTGAGCCAATCTGTAAGTTGGTGAATCGATTTGGCTCACTATGGGGCGTAATGGAGCATTGGGCTTGTGTATTTTTGGTAACCCATACAACTTTGGTGATTTGGCGCACGTAGGTATTATCCATTTTACGTCCAGATTTAATTTTTCGGAGTGTTTCTTTATGAGGTCACTAGTTGTTTTTAGTGTGCTGTTTGTTGGGTCGTTTTTAACCTTTTTATAAGTACTTACATCCGACAATAGTTCTTGTATTTTAGAATTATAATCTGACGTATCCATGACCACCGTGGCATTTCCCTTATCTGCCCGGAGAATCGTAAGTTCTGGTTTATTGCGTAGGTTCTTTAACGCTATAAATTCGTCTCTGGGAAGATTCGGTTTAGGCACTGAACATCGACGTAACATAGACGAAATGTCTTGACGTATCGCCTCCAAATCTTATTTCCGCATATTGTTTTTAAATAAACAGTCCTCGACACTACAGATAATTTCTTCGTACGGAAATCTGCGTGGAGTTATAGCGTAATTTAGTCCTTTGGATAAAACCTTTATTGTTGCATCATCCAGTGTTTGTTTAAAAAGTTAAATATACGCGATAAATTCCGTAAAAACTAGTATTATTTCAATGTGTAGTGTTCGCGTAAATATAAGAAATCATTACACCTTTTATTTTAGACAGCCCCAGTAAAAAAAATCTAGTGGATTTAAGTCCGGGGATCGCGGAGGCCAGAAAATGGGACCTAAACGACCAATCCATTTATTACACATGGATGTTCCACAGAATTCTTTACTCTTAGAAAAAACGACGTTAACGTGGCATTCAAAACAAACAATTCACTTAGGAATATTTGTAATAATAAAGATAAGTTAGATAAATATTAGTCAAAAATCGGGTGTTTATAAACTTTGTGACGAATGCCACGCCATTTACGTGGGTCAGACTGGTGGCAATTTCGGGACGCGCTATAAAGAGCATTTGGCCGCGTACAGAAATTGCAAACCTGATAAATCCCATTTTGCTAAACATCGTTGGACACTGGATACAACCTAGTCAGCGACCATTCCTTTGAGGTCTTACATACTTGTAATAAGGGGCTGCGACTGTGTGTGCTGGAACAGTTGGAGATTTTAAAAAATTATAATGGTAATAATGCACTGCTGAATGAACAAACAAATGTTTCTAATTCACCTTTGTTAAACATCTTTAAGGCTAATCTTTAAAATTAATAATAATTAATAACTGTAATAATATCAATAAAACAATAATAATAATAATAATAATTAAAAATATTAATCACAACAATAATGATAATTAGTCGCAGGTTTGTTATCGCACGGCACGGTCACTCGCTACTTTGGTGGGGAGTGGCTGTGTCGGCGTGTATAAATAGCAGCTGTTTCGGCTCGGCGCTCAAAAACATTCCGCCTGTGGCATCGCTTCCGAGCGGTCGCATCCAGGTAGTCCGCGCTTTCGTTCCTGTACGGTAGTGCTCTCCCGCTCTCGCGCCCCCGCTGTCCCGCTCGCGCTGTACAGCGCCGACGCAGTGCTCAGTCCGCCGGCGGCATCGTTCTCGGACGGTCGCCTCCAGGTGGTCCGCGCTCCCGTACAGTACGGTAGTGCTGTCGCGCTCTCACGCGCCTCCGCTGTCCTGCTCACGCGGAACAGCGTGGAGGCTGCCGGTGTGTCACTTTTACGCTACAGTTCTTGCCCCCCTGTCTTCGGGCAGGGAGGTCTGACTGACTTCCGCTTTTCATTTTCATTTTTCACTTTTCACTTCATTCTCATTTATCAATTTTTTTTTGTACTGTCTCCTTTATTTTCTTGTGTTCTTGATATTACGTGTATAGTGTGTCGTAGTACGTCTCGCGATCTAGTCCCTGTTCTACTTCGAGAACAGGGACCCGTCCTCATCTTTATTTTTACAAGCTGAGCTTGCTTACTGCCCCAAAATGGCCACACCCAGCTTCACTGAGTCCCTCGCCGCCCTCATTAACCAATTCGGTTTAAATGGCAATGAGACTGTCCTCGCCGCCATCGCCACCATCACCGCCCAGGCTTCCCTCCCTGCCCCTCAGGCACACCATCCGCCGCCAGTAATCGCATCATACCTCGAAACGAGGAACTCTTTTGCCCCCCTCGAATCTGCCCCCCTAGAAATGGAGTACGTATGCTCCGAGTCCTCGGCGCCGTCCTCCCGGTAGAGGCGCGCCACCACTACAGGCTCCGGTTCATCGGAGTCCTCTGACTCCGACGGAACCGGGGAGTCCACATTCACTGCCGTCAACTCCAAGCGCAACGGAAAGCGCGCCGAAAACCACCCCGCCTTCTCAGCGGCCCCTGCCGCTCCTCCAACTTCCGCAGCCCCCGCCGCTGCCGCCATCCCGCTCATGTCCCTTGACATCCCAACCCCAACTAAACCTTCCTCTCGATGTGCTCCAGTCCTTGCTAAGAAGCAAGTCCCGCCCCCCTGTCTTCCTAAGAGACGAGGCCAAATTCACCAAACTGTCGAAAACCCGCTACGACGCAGGAATTAAGTACGACAATGCCGTCAACCTCGGGGAGGCTATCAAAATCATCCCCAGCTCGATCGAGGATTTCCGAAAACTCACCACTACTCACAGCCGAACGAGTCTCCTACCACACCTACGCTCTCCCGGAAGAGCGTAAAGTCAGGGCCGTCATCCGAGGCGTCCCCTTCGAGTTCTCGAACGAGGAAATCCTTGAGGACCTTAAGACCCAAGGCTTTCCCGTCGAAGCCGTGCACAAAATGCACAGCAGAACGGGCAAAAGATACAACCTTGCCCTAGTCATCCTTTCAAACGTGCCGGAGGCTACAGCCATCTTCCGGCAGGTACGCACAGTGTGCGGCCTGTCGAGGGTGAAGGTAGAGCCCCCACATAGACACGGTTTCCCGGCGCAGTGCCACCGCTGCCAACTTTATGGTCACGCGGCGGCCAACTGCTCCGCCCCACCCAAGTGCGTTAAGTGCCTAGAACCCCATAACACGAAAGAGTGCCCCCGGCCCAAAGACGCCGAATCCCCGCCGGCTTGTGTCCTGTGCAACCAGACAGGACACCCGGCTATTTACACAGAGGTTGCCCACGCGCACCTCAACCTCGCCCCAGTAGGCAAGCTCCACCGCCGGTAAATGACCGCTCATTCCCGGCCCTCCAACAACGGCCCCGTCAGGGCCTTTCTCAGCCCACCCAGGGCTTCTCTCGACCCTCTCAGGGTCCCCTAGGCCCCCCTCAGGGCATAATTCGGCCCCCCTCCGGGCTTCTCCAAGCCTATGCAGCCTCCAGTCTTTCCCTGGGGGCCCAAAAAGGCAGACCCACCGCAGACAACCTCGTACGCTCATGAAGCGGAGCCCACAATCGACGACTACAACACGCTATATTCCGCTATTAGGAATATCGACGTGGGGAAATAACAGTAGTAGCACGCAAACTGCGCGCGGCGAAGTGCCCCCAAAAGAACGTCTCCTCGTTCTTGCGGAACACAACAACCTTCTGTTAGCGTTGTAAGTTAGGTTAACTTAATTAACATAACTACAATGACTGAGCGCAATTAACCTACCAATACCTCACGGTCGTATCAAACCTAAGGGTTTATCGCTTGTATCATTTAATATTCGCGGCTTGCGAAATAACCTCCCAGAGCTCAAGCTCTTTCTTCGGAATCGTGAAGTCGATTTCCTCCTCCTACAGGAAACTAATCTCAAAGCTAAGGACACTAGAGGCCTTTCTATTAAAAACTTCTCTCTTCTTCGTAACGACAGACTCGACCGCCGAGGCGGCGGAACGGCCATCTATTACAAGAAGACACTTCATTGCTCGCCCATTTCTAGTCCGCAGCTTACCAACATGGAAGCCACGGTATGCAGGCTAGCTATGACTGGACATCAGTCCATCCTCATAGCCTCCTGTTACATCCCTTCAGGAACCTATCCCCTCAAAAAGGATTTTGAGGCCATTTTATCTTTAGGCAATTCAGTCATTATGTTTGGAGATTTTAACTCCAAGCATCGTATCTTGGAGTTAAAATCTCCAAACATAATGACTGAGAATGGACATGCCGCACTACGTCCCCTAGTGGCAAGATACAGCTCGATATCACGCAGTCTCTTGATATTACCGTCCATAGTCCTCTCGGTGTTACTCACTTTCCCGATAACACCGATCACGCCCCCCGATGTGTTAGATTTTGCGTTACTCCAAGGAGTTTCTCTCAACCTCAGAGCAATCGAGACACTAGACGATCTAGGATCAGATCACCGACCGGTCTCCCTCATTCTTGGCCATCAGCCACCTCCCCCAACACACACGAAAACCTTCACTAACTGGAAGGGATTCAAGGAGTCCCTAGCTAAAGCTTTGGACTCACAGGACTCTACCATCTCCCTACCGTCGGACTTAGATAGTCCCGAAAAAATCGACACCGCGGTCGATTCACTCTCCACCCTTATTAAATCCTCCCTTAAGGAGAACGAAAGGGTCGTCCCGGTTGCTAACAATAGTGGGCTTCCCCTACATATTAGCAACCTATTAAAAGCCAAAAAAGCTGCTTTCCCGAGAGCAGCAAAATATCCCACCCCCGAATATAGGCGCGCGGCCAATCGTCTTCAACGAGAACTCCGCTTCCGCCTCTCTGAATTTCGAGACCTCGAAAAGAGTAAGCTCATGGAGAATATCTCTCCATCTCACACAGCGTACTATCAGATGGCTAGAGCCCTCCGCATAAACGCTACCACCCACACTCCCACTCTCTCCCTTCCCGACGGCACGGTTGCCTTCGAGGACGAGGAAAAGGCTGAGTGCTTTGCAGATAGCATTGCCGCTCAATGCTCTCCTAGTTCTCAACCCGTTGACCCCTCTCACGTCCAGGCAGTGGAGGATGAGGTCCGCCGCCGGAACTCACACCCTACGGCCTCCGAACCTATCTCTGTGTCCAATGATGAGATTTCATCCCTCATCAAAGGACTTAAGCCCAAAAAGGCTCCGGGCGCGGATGGCATCTCCAACCAAGCCCTAAAACACATTCCTGAGCAGGTGTTAACCTTTTTATCTATTATCTTCAACGCCTGCTTCAACCTCAGTTATTTCCCCACTACGTGGAAAGAGGCTACTGTGATTGGAATTCCCAATCCAGGCAAGCCTCTCAACCTCTCCTCCAGCCATCGCCCCATTAGCCTCCTCAAGGCAATGGGCAAGCTCTTCGAAAGAGTCATCCAAACGCGTATGAGGCGCTATCTGTTTCCCACAGACGGCGACCCTCTTATCATTCCCCATCAATTCGGTTTCCGAGCCAAACACTCATGTCCCCAACAAGTTCACCGCATTGTGGAAGATATCCTCAGCGGTTTCTATCCTCGTCGTCATAAGACCATCGCGGTCTTTTTCGATATAGCCAAAGCTTTCGATAGAGTCTGGCACACAGGCCTCATCTACAAGCTCTACAAAATAGGTCTCCCCGATCATCTAGTTCGTCTCGTGGCCTCCTATTTAAAACATCGTACCTTTCGTTTTAGACACGAAGGCACGCTTTTTTCACAGCGAACTATCAAGGCTGGTGTCCCTCAGGGCTCAGTACTTGCTCCTCTGCTGTACATCCTGTTCACCAACGATATTCCCATACCGTCGACAAGGTGTTCAACTCTCCCTCTTCGCAGACGACACTGCCATCTACTGCAAAGGGGTCTCACTACCCTTCATACGGAACAAGATCCAAAAGTCAGTTGATGACCTAGGAGCTTGGTTCAAAAAATGGCGCATCGATGTGAACCCGGAGAAGAGCTCCGCCGTTCACTTCGATTATAAACGACGCCGTCTCAAAAACACTCCACCAATACGTATGCTAGGGACCCCTGTCCCCTGGCATACGTCCGCCAAATATTTAGGTATCACTCTAGACACACGGCTCACTTTCAAGCCCCACGTCAAAAGAGTAACCCGTCACGCCTTTTATCTGAGTAGGCTCAACAGTATGTTGGGCCGACACAGTAAAATGTCCCTTCGAAACAAGCGTACCCTTTACAAGGTCTGTATACGACCAGTCATGTCCTACGCGGGCCCCGTCTTTGCCCACGCAAACCCTAACATTATAAATGAACTCCAAATAGTTCAGAACCTCTTCTGTCGTCGAGCTGCGAACGCACCGTGGTACGTCCGTAATGCCGACCTTCATCGGGACTTAGAGCTCCCAACAATTCAAAAATTTTTTAAAAAACTCTCTGAGAACTTCTTCAAAGCCTCAGAGTCGCACCCAAACCAATTAATTCGTGAGGTAGCTTCTTATGCAGCCCCACCCCTCTCGCTATCGTGTCCGCAGGCCGAGAAACTTTCTCTCGGACCCGCCTAATAAACTGTCAAACGACCTGAACTGTGTCCTGGCGGCTCAGGCCAACTCTAATTAAATAAAATTATTGTAATAACTAACATTAATTTGCCTTCGTAGGCACTCCCTCAGCGGCTCTTAGCCGCCTGCGCCCTCTTTTCCCAAAAGAGGGTCGCTCATGATAAGGCACAATACAGCTTAATCAGCCGGTTGCCTGTCCCCAAAGGCGGTTTTTAGAGGGTATCACTTAGGGTCCCCGGTAGGACAGTGAACCCCTCATAACCACGATAGACCGGCTATCGTGGTATGCGTAATGCATTTTCCGCCTCCCTACGTATAGGGTAGCCCTTTAATTGCTTCGGGCGCAAAAAAAAAAAAAAGCTCGGCGCTCGTTCCGCTTGCCGCGCCGCTCTCGTGCGGTCGTGCCAAGCAGTCAGCGCTCCCGTCCCTGCACGGAAGCCCGCGCGCCTTCGCTCTGCCGTTCGCACCGGTCGGGCTGGTGCAGTTGGTGAGTCATCTTTCTTAGCACCGTTCTTGCCCCGTCGCTGCGGCGGGGAGGTCTGAGCGTTTATCTTGCTTTGCATTGTAATTTTATTGTTATTATTTCTTGTTATTTTTATTGTTTATGTTTCTTTTTAATATTGTGTTACTGTTTCTTGGAATAGGCGTCACTTGCTCTTTTCAGAGCAAGCCCTTTGTTCTCAGGACAAAGGGACTCCAGTTCTTAGAATACAGCGCTAACCTCCCAGTCCACCCAACATGTCTACCATAGAAATAAGCCAAATTGTGAACCAAATTATGGCCATCATCCGTCAATTTGGCCAAGATCAAGGAGTGGCCGTCAATATCGACGAAACCGCTCTCCTCAGGGCACTTGTCCCTATTGCCCCTCAGGCATGTAACCCTCCGCCCGCCGTCGCGGCATTCTTAGCGGAAAATGACTCCGAAGCCATGGAGCACTCGGACACCGTGTCTGAAACTTCGTCCACCCGTAAGAGGTCCGCTCCTACGTCAATCTCCTCATCCAGTAGCTGCTCCTCGAACTCATCAGAGTCCGTTCAATCAGTTATTAATACGACTCCCTTGACGGAAGTGAAATCCAAGCGCGGTTCGAAACGCGCTGCGACCTCTCGCGCACCTCCCGCCCCTGCAGCCGCCGTCGCTGCCACAAAGAAACAGGTCCCGAGACTTTCTAAAGGCTGTTACGACGCAGGCTTCAAATATGACCAAGCCACCAACCTTGGTGAGTCAATTAAAATCGTTCAGTAGTCTATGGAAGATTTTAGAAACATCACCAAACTCTTCACATCCGAAGGTGTGCCATATCACACATACTCTCTCCCTGAAGAACGTAAAGTCAGTGCTGTCCTCCGCGAAGTTCCCTTTGAACTCGCCAACGAGGAAATCCTGGAGGACCTTAAGTCCCAGGGATTCCCAGTTGAGGCAGTAGGGGCAAGAGGTATTCGCTTGCCCTCCTCATTTTGTCCAACGTGCCGGAGGCGAAAGAAATATTCCGAAAGGTACACACTGTGTGTGGCCTGTCGAGAGTCAAAGTCGAAGCCCCCTATAGGTGCGGTTTTCCGGCGCAGTGCCACCGCTGCCAACTCTACGGGCATGCGGCGGCCAACTGCTCAGCCCCTCCCAGGTGCCTAGACCCGCACAGCTCGAAAGAGCGTCTTCAGCCCCGTGATACCGAGTACCCACCCGCTTGCGTCCTTTGCGGACAGACTGGCCATACGGCCAACTTCAGAGGCTGCCCTCGCGTGCCTCGCCTCAACCTCGGCAACAAAGCTGCCAAAATAGCTCCGCCACAGGTGAATGACCGTACATTCCCGGCTCTCCCATCAAAAATGCCCCTTCAGGGCAACTCTCAGTCACCTCAAGACCTATATTGGCCCCCTCAGGAATCCTACAGGCCTCCTCACCTTCGCCCACTAGGGCCCCGACATCAGGTGGAACCCTCTTACGCCGATAACGTAGATACAGTATATACTGCTATCCGCAATATAGACATAAGAGAGATCGTAATTTTAGCACGCAAACTGCGCATGCGCACTACGTCTGCTCGCGCTTACCGAGCACCAACACCTTCTAAACTCAATAATATTAGTCATCCCATTCGTAAGCTGCCTTAATTAGGCAGTAATTCTTCTCGGCGGCTACTCGCCGCTAGCGCCCCCCTTTCGCCCAAGGGGGGTCGCGTTCGATACGGCTTAAAGATCTCTAGCTAGATTGTTAAGCCAGTCCCTAGAGGCGGTGTTTAGTGGGTAAAAGTCTCCACATAACTACGCAGATGAGCATTCACCGCCTCCCACCCCGCTTTCCGGAGGGTTGCCCATATTGCATTGGGCGCAAAAAAAAAAGCTCGGCGCTCACTTAGCGGTCAGCCGCCGTAGAGTCTACATCACCTGAGGATGCCTCGTGTAGAGGCGAAACACGTGTCGTATTATCGTCGATGGTGTGTCTTACCTGGAATAGTGGTGCTGGGACTAGTGGTGACGGAGTTAGTGCGTGTAATTGAGGTGTAATGCCAAAGACTGTTCTCTTATTCAAATCTTATCTCAGTATTTTGTAATTTTAAGTGTGAGTGTGCACAATATGTAAAACTCGTTACCAATAGAAAGTGGTTTAACATTCCACAAGTAAGTGAATTTACAGCTAATAAACAAATTAAAACTATTTCATAATATAGGTACTTAAAAATTTGTTACTAATTATAATATCGTAATTACCAACATGTTTGGCTTTATATTACTGAGTTTTGATAAACATGAAAATTCAATAGGGTTGTCGAGTTCTTCGTTTATAATACTTATCGATGTTCTTCCCTACCCATATCTGTTATCAACCAAAGTCATCGATAAACAGATAATTATCAAATGTTCATTAATTAATAGGTATTCAACTGAATATAGACAAAAATTATAGCTTAAAATCATAAATATTATGAAGTGGTGCCTGAAACAAAATGATCATCTTTGTTCTAAACATTTCACAGATGACTAATTTATTATACATGAGAAACGCACCATTTTGAAAAAGTGCAGTATACCGATAACATTTTCTGGTAGTACCAGTACCCGTAAGTACGAAAGTATTAGATTATTATTTTGAATATTTTTTATTTCTTCTTTTCTCCTTTTCCCTCAAGCTCAAGGGCCATAGCTAAGTGTAGAAAGGTGGTTTGATGCTGACTTTGTGTTTATAAGATGTAAATTTGTTAAATCTGTTTAAATATGATCAATTTATTATATAAAGGTAATAAATATATATTAGGACTGCAAAATTATTTGTCCTTAGTGAGTTTAGGTGAGAAATAGCTGCTCCCTGTACGGGTTCCATATATATGCCTGAGGTGGTTATTCTGAGTGGGCTTATCGAGCTCTTAGATGTGAGATAAACTTAGGAATGAAGATATCCGAAGTAGAACCAGAGTGACCGACATCGCCCAATGGATTAGTAAGCTGAAGTGTCAATGGGCCGGCTATGTAGCTCGAAGAACCGATAATCGATGGCGAAGAAAGGTTCTCGAGTGTCAGCTTCGTAGCGGCAGGCGAAGTGTAGAAGGTCTCCCCATTAGATGGAGTGACAACCCGGTAAGACGTACAGGAAGATACCGCATGAAATGAACATATGGTTTAAAAGACAAATTTTTAATGATAAAAAGATTAAATCGTGATATAGGCAAAGATACAATATTTTTGGATATATGGCACTTTTCGGTTTGTACTAAAGTAGGTACTCTAAACTGAGACACTTTGTTGTTTATTTTAAAATTTGTTTTTGCGGAAATTTGGCCGCCGATGGATTGCTGCTCTTGTTATATTGTATAAATAGTTTGAAGTGGTTTATGATACATAAAATTGATGCACTTTAGTGTATTAAATATCTGTGCATGTGAACTATTAGTGGGAACGATGAAACAAATGCTCCTATGGCGATGTGAAACTTCTAGATCATGTCGCCATCCACCGTCTGTTGGCTCAAGCTGTCTTCAAAATCTCCCAAATGCTTCGTAATGTGACGCATCAACATATTGTAAAGAAGTTTTTAAACAAAAAATCTATAAAAACGAATATCCCGAATAATATGAAGATAGGGCTTAAAAGACAAGCATCCAAGCCGAAAATCTTAATGAAATAAAATTGTAAACTTTGGTTTGGTTGTTGACAGGACATGAGGACAATGTCAATCTTATATAATGTACGATATATTTATATTACTTTCCTCTATGGTATATATACAGTAATCTATATATCAATGTAAATGTTTATAAATATTAATAATATAGTTAATTAGTTATATACTTGAATAAGCTTTGGACATTTATTATTAAGGTATTGGTTGGTATATTCTAGACAGCTTAGTATGTAGTGCGTATTTCGTATTGTTACTTCACGCTGTATTGCTAACTACTACAACACGATAAAGATAAACGCCGTTTAGTTAATCTGATTTGTACCGTTGATTTCACAGAGTAGATTTATCGAATAGATAAACTGTAACGTTTCATCATTTCATTACATTTCTTTCAAGCATAATGACGGCTACTTGGTCAA
Source organism: Parnassius apollo (assembly GCA_907164705.1). Taxonomy (NCBI): domain Eukaryota; kingdom Metazoa; phylum Arthropoda; class Insecta; order Lepidoptera; family Papilionidae; genus Parnassius; species Parnassius apollo. The sequence goes on from CAJQZP010000209.1 coordinate 5,259,983, forward strand.
TGGGTCCTGGCACCTTAGAAGTTCCACTATCTCTATTTGCTAAAAATAGGGAAAGGCTTGCAAAAAAGCTTAAAAATGGACAAATAGTTATTTTGCAAGGTGGTGATAGTATAAACCACTATGACACAGATGTGGAATATGTTTTTAGACAGGTAAGCAGAAAATTTAGTTTCGTTTTTCTTGTGTTTTATGTGTAATGTTCTTCTATCAGTAGTGTTACTTTAGAAACCTACTCCATTCTCATTCTGAATGTAATTTCAATACATACATAGCTTCAAGTAAAATTGAACAGTAATAATTTTTAGAAATCTACAAATTCAAATTTATTTCTTTTTTATAAAATATATGACATTGAATAAAACTAAATTTACGGATTTTATCGCGTTTAATTTACTACTTTTACTTATTTTTAATTAGCCCGACAACCTAACTATGACATTGGGGTGTCAAGCATCCGAAACGTCGGGAATTAAAAATAAGTAAAAGTAGTTAATTAAACGCGATAAAATCAATAAATTTAGTTTTATTCAATGTGTAGTGTTCGCGTAAATTTAAGAAATCATGAAATGTATTTCATATTTTTATTTAGTTGTTATTATTAAATGTTTCCCACACTTAATATGACTTTTGTAGTATTAAAGAAATACAATATATCAGCTATTTAGCTAGCTTATTAATATAAGCTGACTTTAACAAACTAATAATAATAAAATAATATCTTAATAATGGATTCTGAAATTGATGCTAAGACATAAATTTTTTTGTAGAATAATATTTCAAACAAGCACACAATCCACCTGATAATAAATTGATGCAGTGGCTCATAGACATCAACATCTATATTCAATTAGGAATCAGGGTTTTCTTTAGTAATCTGCTGCATGAATATATGGTCGCCGAGTGGGTGGGGGAGGGGGGGGGAGGGGGCGGAACCTCCCCCTGAAAGGAAAAAGTGCCGGAAACCCCCCCTTTTTTTTTTATGAATTTTTAAATTTTTGTTACATTTAAGGAAAATTCGCTTTCGTTTAATAAAAAAAGGGCGTCCGGCGACGAAAAACTCACATTCGGGTCCCGGTGGGAATGTGGGAGTATTTAGGGTGGGAAAAACGATGGGAATTAACACTATTTTGACTCTGCTTCTGCTCCAGCGCTGCGGGAAGTGCAGCCCTTTCGCCCTTGCGTAACTAAGCACAGGCACCTAGCTCACCTGCGCTTAGTTACAGCGGGCGAGGGCTGCATTCCCTCCACGCTTCCGGATTTTCATATACACTCTAGGGGTAAGAGCGGAAAGACCACATGGAAGTTGGGGTTGACAGATTCGGTTTTGTGATTTATACCTTCTGGTACTAGGGTTTGATCAAAAGAAATGACCAAATATAATATTATAAAAACATTTATTTATATACATGGTTAATTACTTTAATTAGTTCCATAAAAGGATCCTTTTTTTTTCTTTGCACTGACCTTCTCCACAAATATTCTATAATAATGTCTGAAAAGTTTTCCGGGTGGTTATAATTGTATTTACTGAAAAATCTTTTAACCACCCGCCATTGCGATTCAATTCTTTGAGTATGAGTGCCATCAGGGGCAACAAATGGGTTCTTAGGATCTGAATGGTTCACCTTCTTGTGAATGTACCCATGTTGCCCCAAACAATCATAAGCCCTCCAGAAGTCGGTATGGATTGTGGTGCCCTCAACCACATGTTTTTTAATTAGGGGCATTAGTATGTCCGCTGACCTGATGTTTTCTGGGCACACCTCTAGTCATAAATCCTCACTTCCATCCTCAATGAGGCCGAGGATCCAGTGGCCCTCACTCTGCCTTCCTAAAATCAACAATAAACAATTTAGAGTTAGTAAATATTCAAGATATTTATTTATTTATTTACTCTATATTGTACAGTGTACACCAAAACCCAATAGTACAAAATTACAAAAAAAAACAAATACAAAAGTACAAAATTTTATAGCAGAATATGTACAACAGGCTGTCTTATCACTCTGAAACTGATTTCTTCCAGATATTTTGGCTTTAAAAGGTATTCAAATATATTTAATAAAAGGTATTAAAAGATAATTTGGGTTCAAAAGTAAACTTTCAAATAAATAATGTGTAATAATTTAAGACTAACTAATAGGTTAAGCTAATTTACTAACATATTATGGACTATATGTGGGTCTGAAATAAATTTAATTATCATTATATTATTATTATAAATATATTGTTTCAGTCTGTAATATAAGAAAATCAAGTTACCTTTATTATATTTCCGTTTTCCAAATTTTGACTCGTCTATTTGGACTACTTTTCCTGGGCCACCAATCTTGCCGATGGCCTCTTGTTGCTCTATTTGGTAAATGACGACTGTCTCCCGGCAGTAATTGTACCACTAAAAATATCACTGAAAATATTACTCTGTGGCAACCCAAGTGACAAGTTGTAAAATAATAGCTCCCAACAATTTAGCAAAATAAATATTGTAATTTGATAATATCCACCTCAATTTTTAGTTACAGTTGTTAAATAATACTTAATTGTGTTGGTAAAATAAGTAAAAGTCATAAGTATTTTAATTATATAGTGTTTTGTGTTTCAACTAAAAGTGACAGCTGTAGGTAACGAACATCGTTTGAACTTTCTGTAATCGTTGTAATTTTCTTGTTATCCCTTTAATATTTTAAGATTTATCTTTTAAATTAGTGCAGTTTCGGATTTCAATTTGAATTATTTACCTGATAATTTAATTTGAGATCTGTAAGTAGACCCATAGATCTAGATATTAGCTTACTCTGTTTCTTCGGTTTTCTTTCTTTGTTTTCTTTTGCTATTTACACATAATAGTAAAATGAATACACGCAACGCCAAAACGCGCCAAATGGAGAACCAACTTCAAATGGCGCTTCTAGAACTTAAGGCGTCAAAAGAGCAGTGTGAGCTGTTGCTTAAAGAAAGGGATGACAACGAAAAGGAAATAATAAATATAATTGCCAAAAATAGTCAACTAAAAAGTGATATGGTTAAATTGCATAAAGACTACACAAATGTTTTAAAAGAAAGGGATCAGCTTCAGGAAACAGTCGATGAGTTTGACCGATGCAGCAAAGAATATGAGGAATCCCTCAGATTAATTGCTGCATTGCAGTTGCAGTTAAGTGAGGCTAATGAGCAGATTTTGCAATTAAAACAATACTTAGATGAATTGAAAGTGTCCCAAACTCAAAGTCTGTTCAATGAGCTCATAGAATGTAAATCATCAAAAACATTGCATCCCTCCACAACAATCGATTTGACTGGTGATGATTTTGTCACATCTAGAACAGCAGAAAGGATTACATGCAGTAGAAGAAAATTAAAGAAATACATAAAAATTAATAAATATGTTAGGAAGGTACAAAAGTTAATTAAAACAAAAATTAATACAAAAAATTATATAAATATATGTAAGGAAAAGCATGTATTAATTAATAAACTTAAATTATATGCAATTGAGGTGGAAAATATGAAAAACTGTTATGAGACTGAAATAGAGTGTCTCAATTCAGAAGTTTTGTCGCTTAAAAACTCCTTAGAAATTATCTCAAATAAATATGCATCGGCTCAGGTTGAGATAAAAGAACACATATTGGCCATGAATGATCTGGTAAAGTCATGTAAATACAATGAGGAGCGCTTTGACTCCTTAATAAAACATCAGAGTGAGAATCAACGCTCCATACCATGTTCATCGGGGACAATATGTGTAAATAGCAATGACTCCTTATTTTCACCAACACTCTATGACGGTGCCATAACACAGAATAAAAACTTAAAAAGTAGTTTAAATATTAAAAAACATAAAGTTATTATGTATTGTGATGACATAGGTAAAAATTTGGGCATGATGTTAAATAACCATTTAAAAGGACAATTGATTAGTAATTATTGTATGCCTGGAGCATCCTTTAGTCATATAATGAATAAAGTTTTAACCAGTAAGTTTTCTCCTAATAGCACATTAATAATTCTTGTTGGGAGAAGAGGCAATGTAAACAAAAATCAATTATTAAAATATATTGATTACCTCAATACTTTAAATGTACATAAAATTATCTTGTTTACATTGCCTTACATACAGGGTTGGCCACAGGAGAATAAAATAAGATATGATTTAAATTTATTAATGAATAATTTATCATGTAACAATAATTTAAATTTGACATTTAATTGTAACAATTATACCAATAGAATTAATTTAATAGATATTAATAATTTAATTAAGAAATTTTTGACTACAGATAGGTATTACCTATCCAAATATAATTTAAGACAGATAGCAAATGTGCTATCTTATTATTTATATATTAACTCAGCCAAGGACTTGGCTACCCAGACATCTGCTCCTATTGAGCAGCATAATGATTTGACATGTAATTTGGAATCCGTTCCAAGTAATTTAAATTAGAAAATGAGACAATAGAGGTAATCTCTAGCAGTTATAATAATTTAAATAATTTAGAATGTAGCTTACAAATCCTTAATAGTTGCAATTGTATAACTCCACAAAATGATATTAAAAATTGTTTACACCTGGTGCATCAGAATATACAAGGCATGATAGGCAAAGAGCTAGAAATTGAATTGTTTTTAAATAGCAACAATATTCATATTTTATGTATTACTGAACATTGGTTAAAAGCTCATAATTTAATGTTTAACTTTAGTAATCACCAGGTGCTCAGTTCTTTCAATAGAGAAACGATTTTAAGAGGTGGCTCCTTAATTTTAGCTAGTAAATTATTATCATATAAAGAACGTAAAGATATTGTGAGCCTCTCTGTTGAGCGAACTGTAGAAATGGCATGTGTTGAGTTTGAGCACCTCATTGTTGTGAGCGTTTACAGACCCCCATGTTCATTATATGATACTTTTGAAAAAATTATGGAGGAAGTTTTCGCTAAGCTTAATAAACAGAATAAATCTGTTGTAATATGTGGAGACTTTAATATCAATCTCCTAGAAGCTTCCTCCACTAATATTAAATTTAGATCATTGTTTAAATCTTATGGTCTTTTTAATTTATTTTTGGAGCCAACACGTATTGCTGAATCTAGTGCAACATGTATAGATAACATTTTTACAAATGTTAAGCCGTTCAATAAATGTATAATTCAAAAATTGAGCTCTGATCACTGTGGACAATTTGTTTCATTACCTTATGTTCACAAAAAGCAAGTAGATAAAAAAGTAGTGTTTGTTCCAGTAAATGCACATCGCTTGGAGAAGTTTAGAAGTAACATAGTAAAAAAACTTCCATTACTTTCATACCAAAATAATCCAAATTTTTTGTATGCAAAATTATTTAAGCTCATTTGCAATGAATTTAATAATACTTTTACTTCTAAAACATTCTCCTTGAATAATCGTAAAGCATTTAATGAATGGGCGACAGTAGGAGTCCATAAGAGTAGACAAAGGTTATATGAACTTTACAATGAACGGTCATATAATCCTAGCGTCGAATTTAGGGAATATGTAAAAAAATATTCCAAAATATTTAAAAGAGTGTGCTCCTTAGCCAAGTCATTGTATTTAAGCAACAAAATAAAGACTGCTTCTAATAAAATTAAAATGACATGGAGTATAATTAATAGTGAAACTGGTAAGGTCAACTCTCGCAATTCAAACTACCAGTTAAGTTTTAACAATAAATTAACTAAATCAGATCAGGACGTTGCAATGGTTTTTGAGAAATATTTTACTGATATTCCGATCTTAACCACTAAGTCACTGAATTCTTCTCCTACCGTCGCCGAATCATTACTTAAACAAAATGTAAATGTGTGTACAAAGAATTTTACATTTCATAAAGTTTCATCAAAAGATATTGTAAAATATTTTAAGACTATTGATATTAAGAGAACCGCCGATCTGTGGGGGATTTCTGTTGAAGTTATTGCGTCTATAATAGATACAATCGCACCTCAACTATCTATTATTTTTAATAGTAGTATCAAATCTGGTGTGTTTCCTGATTTAATGAAGCATAGTAAAGTAATACCTTTATTTAAATCTGGTAGTACATTGGACCCCGCTAATTTTAGACCTATTTCTGTACTGCCAACACTTAGTAAAATTTTTGAAAAAATTATTCTTGATCAATTGTTAATTTTTTTTTAATGTAAATAAATTACTTCATAAAAATCAATTTGGTTTCACAAGGGGTCGCTCGACAACTGATGCTGGTGTTGAGCTGATTAAATATATATTTAATGCATGGGAGAATTCACAGGATGCTTTGGGTTTGTTCTGTGACCTATCCAAGGCCTTTGATTGTGTTCACCATGAAACATTAATCAGGAAACTTCAACACTACGGTGTAAGAAATGATGCTCTTAAATTAATTATTTCATATTTAAGTGACAGAACACAAAAAGTTGTTATTAATAGTATGAGTTCTTCCGGGTCGATTGTACAAATGGGCGTGCCTCAGGGCTCAATTCTTGGCCCCTTTCTGTTTCTTGTATATATTAATGACTTACCTTACATAGTAGGGGATAACCATGATATAGTATTATTTGCTGATGATACTTCATTAATTTTCAAATTAAAAAGACAGTTATTAAATTACGACGAAGTAAATAATGCTATAGCTAAGTTATTCAATTGGTTTAATGTTAATAATTTGCATTTGAATGGAACTAAAACTAAATGTATGAAATTCGTAACTCCTAATGTTAAACATGTCAATACTAATGTAATTTTAAATGGGGAGGCACTGAGTCTTGTTGATACCACCATTTTTCTTGGAATCACACTGGACGCAAAGCTTCAATGGCTCCCCCATATATCAAAACTAGCTAGCAGACTTAGTTCTGCAGCATATGCTGTAAAAAAAGATTAGAACTCTTACCAGTGTTGAAACAGCTAGAATAGTTTACTTCAGTTATTTCCATAGCATTATGTCGTATGGTATTTTGCTATGGGGACACGCGACTGACACTGAAATTATATTTATTTTACAGAAGAGGGCCATTAGAGCAATATATAATTTAAAACCAAAAGAGTCACTGAGACAAAAATTTAAAGAAATTAATATATTAACTCTGGCCTCTCAATACATTTATGAAAATGTAATGTACGTACACAAAAATAAAAGTAGTTTTGCGAAAATAAGTGATATTCATTCTGTAAATACTAGGAACAGACACAAGCTGGTAGTACCAGTTACTCGACTCCACCGAGTCAGTAATTCATTCTTGGGGCGATGTATACGCTTTTACAACAAAATCCCAGAAAATATACAAAATTTGTCATACACAAAGTTCAAAAATGTTATTAAACTAAGTTTGTATAAAAAGGGTTATTATAATATTAAGGAATTTATAGATGATAATAACCCCTGGGAAGGGTGATCGCTACCAAGCTATTTCTAATTTGTCTTGTGTTGTTGATTGTAAACATGATTGTAAGCTATTATTGGAAAAAAATAGTCCCGCTGGGTTTCTTGCTGGTTCTTCCCAGGACAGAGGTTTTTTTTTTTGCGAACCAGTGGTAAATTAAAAAAAGTGACCTTCAATAAGTGTTTTTATAATCTACATTGAATAAAAAAGTTTCTATTTCTATTTCTATTTAATCGCAGACAGTCGCCATAGATAAGCAGCCTCCCTCTATATCTTTTTCTGGGTCTTCGTGGATTGCATCTTCATAGCTCCAGCGATGCGCATAACAATACATCAGATAGAATACCCGTGGCAATGACATTTTAATATTTTCAAACCAGGTGCCCTTGCCACGAGCTACCCTGGATCGGGCTCTGCAATTTCCTTTATTGCAAACAAAGGAGCCCACATTTTTATTTTGCCCATATACCACTTTCATTGGCACTCTATGGGTGCGGCACTCCTTAGTGGCAGGGATTAAGCCATTTTCAATGGCAAACTCCACACACTGTACTCTGGTACCGAGTTCTCGCACGATTCGGGGTAAATTAAAAAATTTAGCTCCTTCTTCCACATATAAACGCCTGCGCACAAAATCACCATAAAGCTCCGCGAAGGGTACTACATCCGTTGAGGCGGCGTCGCTTGCGTTCGACGGACCGGCCGAACTAGTTGACGGCGTAGAGTCGTCGGCCATCTTGGGTCTCTCAGGTAGACAGACAGGTAGGCAAAGTCCAAGAAAACGTGCAGGGGTCTTCGTAGGGCAAATCGGTGGTCCGGTATTCGAGCACGGGTCTTCGTCAAGGCAAATCACAGGTCCAAGAAACAAGCAGAGGTCGAAAATAGAGCAGGCGGTAAACGGAGGTCCGATAATCGAGCAAAGGTCAAGAATTAGGAGCAAAAAATGAGCGCAAAACATTCAAAGTCCGAAGGCGAAAGTGGAATGGATGGTGACTAAAAAACAATACGTGGTTTAACATCGTATGTTAGAGCAGCGCGCGACATGTTATACTTAGATCATACAAACTATACTATTGTTATCTCTTTCTAATAATTATATCCTTGTTGCTTATTTTTTTTAAAACAGAGTACAGACCATGCTTTATTGCTATCTCTTTGTAATAATTATATTCTTATTTCGTATTCGTGTCATTTTTAAATGGATATAACCTCAAAACTATAATTGTCGATATCTCGAAAACTAAAGATTTCCGGCATAAAAAAACAGCTAGATGATAATTAATAGTGTCATTGCCTGTCAACTAAAGCTAAAATGATCAAATAATTATGTTGTTATTTCGTTAAGTATCATTTTTAAATGGACATAACCTCAAAACTAAAATTATCGATATCTCGAAAACTAAGGATTTCCGGCATAAAAAGCAGCTAGATGGTAATCAATAGCATCATTACCTATCAACTAAAGCTAAAATGATCACTTAAATCGTGCAGCAGATTACTAAAGCCGACCCAGGAATCAAAATGCAAATGCATTGTCACCTGTCAGGACTAAGATGGAATGCCTTGTTTCCAGTAAAATGGGTCTCTGGTTCCTTACCCTCACCATACGAAACATAGCAGCATTAAACTGCTATTTTATTGAGTCATGCAAATTTAATTATCATTAATTTATTTGAAATTAATAGCTCTTATAATGTCAAAGAATAAATAAAATTTGTTTGATGGATTTTATTCCGTTTCACTTTACTTTTGGTGTGAGTGTATGTGTGAAAATAAAAACATGTTTTATTTTCCCACGTTTCGGGTGCCTGCAGTAAGCATGGTAATGCAAGTACTGAGGCTTTTGATATCCTGATGTTAAAGTTAACCTGGAGTATCTTCGGGTTTTTAATTATCACTGTATCTTGAAATCTTGTAGTGATATGTTTAGGGTTAGCTTTAATTTTGTTAGTCACAGAATCCCAAGCAAGTTGGGTAAAATCTTATATGAAAATGGGAATAATAATAATTTTTGTTAAATAATTACTCAATATATCTTGCAGGAATCATATTTCACCTGGATATGTGGGGTTCGGGAGCCAGGTTGCTACTTTGCATTGGATGTTGGCACAAAAAAAGCTTATTTGTTTGTACCACGTTTACCTGAAGAGTATGAAGTGTGGATGGGGAAACGTTTGTCCTGTGAAAATTTCCAAAATATATATGCAGTTGATGAAGTACATTATGTTGACGAGGTATGTGTCTATAAAAGTGTTTAGTAACAGCCCACAAATTTCACAGCATAGTCCACTTATTTCTGGAAGGATTTTGGAACCCATAAGAATTCACTACACTACCATACACTAGCATGTCGGCCGGTTTTTAATTTCCTCAAAATATTTTTAATTTCTCAAACATGCAGGTTGGCGTTGCTATACTGCAGTATGGTCAATAAACACTTAAAATTGCAGTTAATCATATTGTTGGTGTTAATGGGTATCAAATTCGGTATGCTGGTATACTATGAAATTTTATTTTCTGCTCTGCTCAGTTCCCATTAGATGGCGCTCCCATAATATCAAATAGCCAGGCCAGTGACTTTTTAAAAGAGCGAGACAAATTTACAGTAATTCCCTAATATAGGGATGGTGATTCTTTCCGGAAAAAAAATCGATTTTTAAATCAATTTGAATCGAAATCTGATGAATCAATGTACTTCAAGGACCAAATAATTGTTTTAAATTTGAAAGTGTGCGGTTTGTATATCTTTTATTCTAAGAGGTGTGCGCCACTATTACAAGTAACCGTAAATAAAAATATATTTTTTGTTATTTAAATTAAAATAATAATAATTTTGGTAATAATAGTTATTCAATGATTGTCATATTTTTTGAATTATAACTCTGTTCAGCATTAAAATGTGAAGAGATAAAATCATAAAGTAAAATAACTAAAAAAATTGTGAAATATTCTCCATACTATCCTTTTTTGAACCATCTGTTAGTGATAACAGAACATGAAGACCTTAATGATTCTGAAAGAGGGTGGAATGACAATTTTATTGCATAAGGAAGCCTATACCTACCTACCTTTACATCCCGCTGCTATATATTTTATAGAGGTATGTTATAGATAGGTATATTAGGTTTTTGGAGTGGGAAAATTCTACTGCACTATGCCCCCTGCATGTTGGTTAATCACATTTCCTTGAATATTTCACTCTGTTGCCTCTTACATCACCCACAGGATGATATGAGGTCGTGGATTCTCTTACTGCTCCACTTCAGGGGAGGACCTAATAATTTTTTTGTTGTTACAGCTTCAAGATGTGTTGAAACAACTAAAACCTGAGGTGCTTCTGACCCTTGTAAGTATAACTATATTTTATAATATGTAGTACTTTTCATGACAACTGTGTGGTGGTGGTGTAAGTAGGTACCTAACTCCACATTTCGTGGTGGGTGTCGTAAGAAGTGACTATGGGAGGTACCAGAGATCTTCCAATAGATGCCGGTTTAACCACGCCTGGAGTATAATCCAGGCGTAAAAAACGCAGATCGTCGACGAGTAGTGAAAAGGCGCGTCCTGGACCTTCATCTCGTCTATTACTGATATACGTGTCTTATCAGTGATTAAAACATTTACATAACCGATTGCTATGTAATACATGACTCTAAGTTTATACAAATTTCTTTACTTTCCTCAGAAAGTAGCATTTTATAAGAATAATCATGAATTTAATGTTTATCCTAAGAAACAATGAAAGATGTAATGAGATGTTTATCTCGCGTCGCCAGCAAACTCCCCCTTGTGCGTCAGCACCATCATTTGGGAGGCGTCGCCGGTACCAAAACTATTAATCGAGAGGTAGGTCTTCTTAGAATACCTGTATTCGTGATAACGTCACCAACTCTTGTGTGACCATCTTTTCCCATATTATGTGAATTTCACCTCGCGGTCAGTTGTTGCGTAGTCACGAATGATCTATTATTAAAACGATATGACCCACTTTCGGTTCTATAAACCTACCGTTATCGCCCGTTCGAGGTATCAAAATTGGCATATATTCTTTCAACTATTTGGACCAAAAATTAGCCACTAACTTCTGAGCAGTCTTCCAGCTAGGTTGACCAATTAAATGTTTACGGTATACGCCCCGACGGAAGTAATCGAAGGCTTACGACCTCCCACGAGGAGGTTAATAACGACCGCTGTTATGTCGGTTTTCGATCCATTAGGTTAACGTTACATGAATAATCCAGGTGGACCGTCTCCACATGAATGCCCGTGAATACAATGATTAGGAGTCTTCTTCACTGTCTCTTCTTCCGGACTGTCCATATTTATTAAAAGTACCCGGATGACCGAGCTTTGCTCGGTTTTTTTAAGTTACGTTTATATACAAATTACATGAAATTTAGTTTTAGTTTTTGATCTTATTGACATAATAGAAAAAACTGAACTGGTTATTTGATAAAAGAAAAATAAAATTGTATTTTAACCCACTTAAAGTAATCGGACCATCGGAAACCGGACATCCTGTATAAATATATATATATATCATATATATATATATATATATATATATATATATATATATATATATATATATATATATATATATATATATATATATACAAATACAAGAATTGCTCGTTTAAAGGTACAGGATAGGATTAATGATCTTGAATTGACTGTATGCTCAGCCTCTAAGAGCAACGTATGTAAGACCTCTTCTCGCGGACTTCTTTCTAAGCGTCGTTGTCAACGCAACAAACGACGGACGGTTTTCTTCTTCTGGCGATAAATCACCTTAATGTCATTGTCATTGATGTTGGTGTCAATGATGCTGCTAATTCTAGATGCACTGCTCTGGTAGTCAGACATGTGAATAAAACACCCCATCGTTTCTCATGTTGGCTTTCCACGGATACACTCATGGGTCCGAAATAATTTACGACGAAACATGTGAAAGTTGTCTCGTTGTGAACTATTCTTTCTAATGGAAGGTTGCCTTGCGGCACTAATTGTGGCTTCGACTTATAAGTTTTTCACCATTGAAAGTTGTCTGAAATAATATTTATTTATTTATTTATTCAGCCAAACTTATCAGTTTTTCACCATTGAAAGTTGTGTGAAATAATATTTATTTATTTATTTATTTATTTATTCAGCCAAACTTTACTCACAAACTCACTAACATTACAGGATCTAATGACCTAATGCGCTAGTGAAAACAGTAAACATTTTAATTATTATAACATATTATAAATAATGCAGCCCTTGTGAATTCACTCATAGAACATACAAATATGTCAACTTCCTCATGGATAAGGTTAAGTAGTCTGGTGGCGCGAGTGCGCAGCGCCTCCCGCAGCAAGTTGGTGCGAGCGCGTGGCACCGCCAGCAGCCGCGGCCGTCGCCTTCGCCACACGTATTTCTCCGGCACATTCAAATATATACACTCCAAGAAATAAGGATTGTCTATATTTCCTCTTATTACTTGGAGAACTTGGAGTTCATTATATCCCACCATACCTAAAACTAATAAGGTTGGATATTTTAGTGTATAAAAAGGATATACGCCATAACATTTGAAATATAGAAATCTAACAAATTTGTTTTGAATTCTCTCCAGCATGAGACTATATTTAGTTTCATGTGGAGCCCAGATAACCGCATTGCACTCAAGCTGGCTCCTAACTAAGGCGTTATACAGTGCTACAATGGCTTTAATGTTAGTGAAACAACGAGCCCTGCGCAGTATAAAACCTAAGTTGCGATACGCTTTCTTGCAGATGTCCGCTATATGATTTTGGAAATTAAGTACTGAGGTGAAACGAACACCCAAATCCTTAACCTCGTTCACTCGTGGCATAGCTACTCCATCCAGTGCATACGTATAGCGCACGGGATTGCGTGCGCGAGTAAAAGTTAGCGTTACACACTTAGATGAATTAAACTGCAATTTATTATCCTCACACCACGCTACCACCCTGTCAATGTCGCGTTGTAACCTCTCACAGTCCTCCGGTTCCCTGATCGGTAGATACAGCTTGAGGTCGTCAGCGAACAGAAAACGTTTAGCGTCAATCACAACACTCGGCAGATCGTTTATCATTAATGTAAACTCGAGAGGACCGAGATTGCTGCCTTGACTCACAACAGATCGAGTGTAAATATGGTTTCGACACAAAACCAGCGTATTCCACATATTGTTGCCTGTCCCTCATGTAACTGGCAAACAATTGTAGTAAGTGTGGAGTAAAACCAATGATTGCTAACTTTTTAAGTAATACGTCGTTATCGACCAAGTCGAAAGCTTTTCTAAAATCAAAATAAGCAACGTCCACTTGTACTCCACTGTCCACTACCGGCACGATATCAGCCATGTAGTTCAGAAGGTTGCTTGCGGTACTCCGTGCTGGTCGAAAGCCATGCTGAGCATCTGTCAGCTGGGTGTTTACCTGCGAGAGTACATTCTTATGTATAGCAGACTCCAACACTTTCGCTGGTGTTGACAGGACAACTACAGGTCTATATCCTTCTACTTTAGTTGATATACCTTTCTTGGGAAACACCGCCGACTCAATGCAAAGGTTATATATGTAAACTAGGGGTTCAGCCAACACTTCTCTACAATCCCTAAATACGTAGGAAGGTATGCCGTCCGGTCCTACGGCAGACTTAGGCTTTAACCGCTGTAGCGCACCTATAACTTCTTCTAGTTTTAAGCGGTCTAGATGCACGCGCGCACCACCATTACCTCCACCAGCATTAATGATCACGCGTTCACGTCTAAGTCTGCCTGTTTCGTGCTATACACCGAGTGGAAATACCTCGCGAATTCTTCAACACTTTGTTGACCCGTTAACGCCTCCCCATCCTGTAATATTGACCGTGAGTGTCTACTACCCCTTTGAGATTTTATGTAGTTCCAAAACGCCTTTGGTTCATATATCAATATGAACCGTATTACGTAAATTTAAAATATAAATCTTTTGTTTCACCTCATTCATCATGTCACATTTACTTCTGGACACGACAGATTTTTGTGTAACGCTATACTGCGTACAACAGGCTACACAGGCTTACGTCCTGCTGCTCGTTGCTGCTACAGACGTTCCGGTATCTCACGTGTTCGTCGATGTCTCGGTGGTCGCTCTAGATGATTCAGTTTCTTTTGTCTTCCTTGACACCCCTGTTCGCGTCTTGGTGCCCTCGACCCTCTCACTTTGTTCCTGTGCTTTCTTCATTTTGCAAGATGGGAACTGTTGGCCTACAATGCCCTAAAGCCAACCTCCCCAACAAAAACCTAACACTCCCTATCAGTCCCTATCAATCTTGTGACGGAGCCTATCGCAGTGCACCGCCCAAGGATGGAAATCATGCAGGAAGGGAAAGCTACGCTTCACATGTTGCTCAGGGTGTAAGAGGAAAAAAACGACCCCTAGGCGTGCCTACTCACAGACCCTGCTACACGGACGATGTAACGGAGCTATTCAAAGGCAGTCACGCTCGATAGTCTGCACCTAGTGCTTCATATGCTGGTGCCCGCTGTCCCAGTGAGTGCTTCTCACTGACAACAATGAGTGGTTCTCACAAGCACCCTCTCCCGGCAGCACTCCCAGTTTCCATCTCACAGCAGCAATACACTTCCAGATCAATCCTTTAGTGTCTTCTTCGGTTCTGCATCAGTTCCGGCACAGGCTTCTTATGCTGACCTGGGAATTGGCTCCGAACAACCAAAAGGGAAACGGTGTTCGAGCCTTCTTATTCTTGACTCCGAAACGCCAAAAGGGAAAACAACGTTCGGGCGTCTTCTTAACATTCCTCTGAACACTAAAAGGAAACGATGTTTGGGCCTCTTCCTTCGGCAGGATTCTTCACCTCATCTCTTACTGATACGCCTTATCAGTGATTAAAATATTTATTATCAAAATTAAATGAAAATATTTGAATAATTTATTCGCATTACAAAACCGATTGATATATACACGACTCGGAAGTTGATACAAATATCTTTACTTTTCTCAGAAATTAGCATTTTATAAGGATAATCATGAATCTTATGTTTATCCTAAGAAACAACGAAAGATTTAATGAGATGTTTATCTCGCATAGCCATCAGATAGCAACGTCTAAGGTGCAAGACGTCTGGTATAAATTTAGTCTGCTAAAAATCTTTTGGCTTTCCATAGGTCGCAGTATAATCATCTTGGGCGGTAGTGTCAAAGTTCCTCATGTCTGGTTATGCGATCATCATTCCGCTTGCCAAGCGTTACAAAAGGCAAGTCTTTTCTAAAAAAAAAGAAAAGCAGGCAGTTGACTTTTACGTTTTTTTTTTAAATAAAGTGTGGGAACACGGTAATATTGAAGTTTACGTGTGACTGTAAATGTAAACAAATTTCGTACTTACTACAAACTGAGTAGCCGCTCCTCCCTGACCTGGAACATCTTGCCCGGCGGGGGATATGCACTCTTCAAAAAGAAACCAAAAAGCCTAAGTAAACATCATGATGTTAATACGTAAAAGTAACGACCTCTAATAAAGAAACTTCCATGTATGGTATGTATCCATGCCGTAACGTACATGTGTATGGGTCTACGACATATGGATGCAGAAATAATTATCTCAGATATGTCATACCTGGCCTTTGATGAGGAGTAGTATATAAGTATATAAAATATCTAGACGTCTGATGACTAAATTGCCACCTTGTATAGCGTGGAAAATAAAAGAAAACGTAATTTAACTTAAATTTAAAAAGACATCTTGTTTAAGCAGGCTATTTGTATTTTAATACGTAACGGACTTTGCAGCATATTAGGGCTGTAAAACATTGACCGGTGAAAGACCATACTCTCACAGAATACCCGCGTAAAATAGCAGCAATAATGCTGCTGTTTCTTATGGTGAATGATGAGGTTTTGGACACTTTTTACCTCGTAACGCCTCGGACAACGCATTCACATTTAGATTTTAATCGGGGATAGATGTCAGTGTCTAAAGGCCACAGTATCCACTTACCATGATTGGCCGTATACTCGTTTTTTTGCTATAAGAATGTCATATCCAACTTCGGTTGGAATTATTGTACTTCTACTAGAATGTCGAAACAGTTTTAAATTTTAAGTTGCATATTCAATTCAAATTTTCCTTCAGAGTGGACCCAACACTGACAGTGGACTCACGGCTAAGGAAGCGATCTTCGAAGGGATAAATGAGTAAGTTTTTCTCTAGTTTATTTATTTCTATTGATATGATACTGTATAAGACGTCTTGTTACGGAAATCGCTACCGCCTATTACAACTAATTTTAAGGGGTGTTACCAAACAAGTTACATCTCTGACGCTGTTCTTGTATACTCCATGTGTGTATAACTTACAGACAGAGATTTGCCCATACACACCACATTGGACGAATTGTTACCGTACAACCTATACGCTCGCAGTAGTATTGATAATTCAGTATAACTAGTCTATGAAGTTTAGGTTTATTGTTTTTGAACGAGTTTTCGGAACCGACATAAGAAAAATTACGAGAAATATGAGTAAGTATAGAAGGATACTTTGTGCTTCGATATCTATCAAAGTATTAGTTTTGACATAAATAAGCAAAAGCAGCGTTAGAAAAAGTCATTAATTTTATTGGCAATAATAAATGTCGACTACAATCTCATAAACTCCAGGAGATGAAAAAAGGTTATGCTTCAATATGACGACCTTTTTACATCTATATTATCAGGAAGTTTAAAATCAAATTTAGTACCTAACATACAAACAGGAAAATAACGAGCTTATAAAAACTTGGTAAAGTAGAACAAAATGTCCAAACAAGTGACGAGCGCAGCGACAAAGTTACAAGTCGTTTGGTATCCCCTCTAATGCTGGGGATTTGTTATAATTTCTTAGGATATTAATAGCAATTTCTCGACTTGAACCAATGGAGTGCAATATAATCTATAGTAGTAATATTGAATATGTACATTCTAGTTAAAATGTTATGAAGCTTCCCAAACAATTTTATGGTCCTACTATTAATTTCATCTCATTCATCGAGTGCTTCTAATTGACGACCATTAGCGCGTGGCTAAGCGTTTGGTTACAGCGCCGCGGGTCGCGAGTTCGAATTTCGCACGGAACAACTATTTATATGGCCTACACGTATCAGTTCCTCACAATGTAAAGCAGCTTAGGTGACATCTGCTGAAGGACGGAAAATGTGGTTGTGTCAAGAATTAAACCTTATTAATGCATAATTGAAATTTTAATGTAACATACAAAACCGTTCTTAGTGCTTACAAAAGACAAATTGATTGAGGTGACAGACTCTAATTGGAAATCAAATATCAATTGTGCGTTATATTCTGCATGCTCATAAATAAATATTGATTACAAGGTTTCATACGTCGCCTTGAATGGGTTATTTATGTATTAAATTAACATCGATTGTATTCTCGCTTACAGATTTAACGTCGATAACGAAACGCTATTTCCCATTATCGCCGAACTGTAAGTACCATAAAACATTACTTTTTTTAATTAAAATTGTTTTCAAGCTAATAACATTATTAACAGCTATTTACACAGGATGAAATATTTATAAACAAAACTAACTAATATATAAATAAGAGCATTTCTTTGCTCAAGAACCGATTCATTACAAGTGGTCATATACTTCGTACTGGATAGAGAAAACAATTTAGTATTACTGTCTTTTCAATGTTAATATCTTATTTTGAACGAAATATTACTATAGCAAGAAACATTACGCAGTTGCGGAGTGATTAACAGCGGTAAACACTTCCCACCAGTTACACAATCGCACTACCGGTTTCAAATAAACTTCCGAATTCACATGCATTCGCACGGCCTTGCGCTCATCTCATCGTGACGAGTTTGACGTTTTGCTTCGACTCGACTATGAAGTAATGAAGTAAGGAGTACCAACTCCCATAGTAGAACAGTTGAAAAAGTGGCCATCTGTAAGCAGTAAATAACAGTTCAAAGACTCTCCACAACAGTGCTGGAGTAGCTACTGGGATGAAATGAACTTAGCAGTTGTCGACGGTTTAAGTGTGGTGCTAAACTGCTCAGTAGCTCTAAAATCTAAAATAATTTTATTTAGCAAATATAACCTCGAAAAAGTCGTCTATCCCACTAATATTTTTCGGTGCGTTCTTTGAAATTTACCCAGTAGCTATAGTGGCGCCACCCTTATTTAGTGGTTTTTATGAACACTTTAATACACAGTCTGTACTCCTTACTTCTACACTCCATAGACTCGACCTTGCCCCTATGTGACATAACGTCCTGTTTCCCTATTTTATTGCACCGTGGGCAGCGAGTGCTTAATTAGTATAGTATAGGTATATAATTGACTGGGTCTAGAGGGCCGAAGCACTATTGCTGATAATGTGGTCGCTAGATCGAATCCTCTATCATGCCAGACTCAGTTATTGGGTCTTTCTGCAGAGAAATTCTCAGTGGCAGCCCGTAGTCATGAAATTGACGGTGTCTCTCCTGAATGCCTCGGAAAGCACGTAAAGCTGTTGGTCTTTTCGGGTTATGAGAGTGACGGAATAGTGTGCAATTTTGCTTGCGCATATCTCATTCACTAATCCTGTCATGGCTAGTCTCCGTTAAAACTGGCTATCGTTGCCAAAATTCGAGCTTAGGACATTATACATCGCTTAAGCACAGGAACATGTAAGGGCTGTGTTTTCCGTAGACGATGCTGGGTTACGGCACGGTTACCATGCTATTCTGTGCAATTTGAAATGTTTTCTATAGTTATAGTCTTTTATATACAATATGTAACATAATTAACGCACTTTGAGAAAGTAGTTTGTTCAGAATCGTTTACTGAATCGATTCCTATCATTTTTAATATAGGTAATTTTTTATCCCAAGAATAATTAAAACTACTTAAATTACAATCACACTAAATCTGTACAGTCAAAACAACCTGAAATAGACCGTAACTTAAGGCAATAAGACTTTTAAGAGTGTAGTTTTATTTGTATTATTACTAATTCTGTCATTCAATAAAAATAAAGAAAAATGAACTTTATTTCAAGCATTTTAAAGTCTTTGCGGTCGTGGATTTGTACTGTGACCACAAAATTCTTCCGGAATTAGTATAACTAATTTGATAAATATTGATTGCATAAAAATGTTTAACTAAAAATTCAGTGTATGTATTATGATTTTAACATAATATACTAATTGGGGTGTCTGAGGGTGTGCGTTAATTACGTTACATATTGTATACCAGTACAAGGTTTATAATGATAAGTGTGTTAAATAAAATTTGGTTGTGTCCGATGTTATTGAATAGTAAAAATTTTATTTTAAACCGACATTTGTTACTTAAAACGGTTTTATGACCTGTGATCGGTATTTATTTTACCTGTTTTGTTATCTAATTATTAAAATATCACATCATTAATAGCTATATCTTTATCACTGTACGTGTTTTATCGGATAGCGATAACAAACTTTCTCGAATATTGTAAACTTACGTGTAATATATATATGTAATCTATATACATCTTCTGTTTGCCTACTTATTGATTCATTTAATATTTAATACGTACCGTAATACGTAAATACATAGCCAATAGATTATAACAAATACGCAAACAAAATATTATACAATATATTATACTCTATAAAAATGAGTAAAGGGTGTTACGATCATTAATTCTGGCAAATAAATAAAGCTTTATAAATGTGTTCATCCCATCCATCCATTTACACATTACAGCCTATATAAGTCCACCGCTGAACATTGTCCTCTCCCGTAGATTGCCTCATACATTGGGAAGGTTATCATAATTGCAACGCTTTTTTTTTGATGCGTTATCATGAAGATGCTGCCGCCTATCATTGTTTTAATTTTCCTCTTTTCGCCTCTTACGACACCCATGGGTATCGATATATGGATATTCTTATAACGATATTCTTAAATAATATAGTAAAAAATACTATAAAAGAATATAGTAAAAAATTGTAACGGATATTCTTACACCGTAATACTACACGGTACATATTAGAAATGTATATTATAACAATACTGATGACATTCCTTCAAGTTCAAAATATCCTACCAAAAACATTAGTGAGAAACGGTGGAAAACGTTGATTGTACCGGATCGACATGATTGGTTGTCGGTCGAACGAATACCAAGCTCCCGTTGTTGAACCTACTATGGAGCGTGGCGTCCGTTCAGGTTCAGATTTTAGACCTCAACTCTTTTATCGGTGAAGCTGACAATCCCGGACGTAGATTATACCGAACTTTGGCTTCCTTATCTCATTTACATTTTTAGTGGGATTATCATTAATTAAAAAAAGATTTTATATTTTTATTAATCTAAATAAATACAAACATGACCTATGAATATATCTCAAGTAAATTTAATACGCATGTTTATTGTTCTAGATAATTTTATCTGATATATGTATTCTCGTGTACAAAGATTTCTTTAACAGTAAAACAACCCTACCGAAAACATTTAGCATACACAGTATGATAGATAAACAATTTAACGATCGCATAGCCTAGTGGTCAGGGCGTCTGAGTACTTAACGTCGAGTCCGGGGGTTCGAAAGCTCTTCATGTTACGTTAAGGATTATGGGGATAATTAAAGATACAAGACTTGGAACATAAAAACGTGCTTTTTATTTATATCTCAAACAACAACAACATGGAGAGGATATAACCTCATACTGAACCTTCCTTCACAACCGACGCAGTGTTGCCATTACAATACAATGTTATATTATATTCAATAAATCCTTGTTAATTAACAACTACAATCATTTGATTTTCCTGCTGTTTCGTATGGTGAGTGTAGACAACCGAAAGTCCTTTGAACTGGAACCGAAGTCTCATCTTAAACCTCAGGGGTGACAACGCATCCGCATTTTGATTATTAATCGAAGTTTGATAGATTTACATGGCTAATGCCCAAATACTGAAACGCCACTCAATTTTATGATGCCGTTAAGTCTCGTGCTGTCTCTGTCACTTTTTAGGAGCCCTCTTACATTTCTGCGTTCGCAAATTTAGGTATTTCACGCTCCAAGCGGGCGATGACCTATGCGAGCGATACTTTATTTTATATCTCTATTCACTCGCTCGCACTATGGTACTATGAATATAGCGACTAAACGATCTTGATCTTCCATTGTACAAGTTTTGTTAGGATGGAGGTCAGCGGATGGAAAATTTTTGATGTGTCATTTTTTATGTTATCTAATTAATTTATTATAATCTATTTGATATATTTTCATTATTTATGAACCTTAGTTATGAAATAAGTACACAATACACATAAATATTTTAATTCTTTCACAGTAATCGATTATATCTACTAACGGTAGCATATAAATAAATAAATAGTGCAAACTGTTTTAATAAATAAAATAATCAACTGTAACTTATATTTTTTATCCGTACTTACAGTCAATTTTTTTATAAAAATATTTTCCGCAACGGCATTGACTTTTAAAACGCTTGTAACTTAGGTAACATATTCAAAATCCAAAATTTGTCGTCTTTGTAGATTTTTAGTACTTCTATTGCATAATTTGGGCCAGTCCATATGGCAAATATGCAGACATTTCTATTCTCCATTATTTTTTCTCCATTGATAGGATATTTCTTTTTTTACGTTTAGTGACACATTGATACTTGCATTTATTTTCCCCATTCCGACTGGTAAGAAAGCTCAGCTACAATCAGAATAACTATAATGAGTTAACTATCTGGTGTAATAATAATGTGCGAACTTTGTACTAATTGAAATATACTGTACGAAAGTAAATACTTCCAACGATCAAAAATTGCGGGCGTAGTTGACGATGCTCTAGCACAAAATAGCAATAATAATGTGCGAACTTTATACTAATTGAAATATACTGTACGAAAGTAAATACTTCCAACGATAAAAAATTGCGGGCGTAGTTGACGATGCTCTAGCACAAAATAGCAATAATAATGTGCGAACTTTATACTAATTGAAATATACTGTACAAAAGTAAATACTTCCCACGATTAAAAATTGCGGGCATAGTTGACGATGCTCTAGCACAAAATAGTAATAATAATGTGCGAACTTTATACTAATTGAAATATACTGTACAAAAGTAAATACTTCCAACGATTAAAAATTGTGGGCATAGTTGACGATGCTCTAGCACAAAATAGCAATAATAATGTGCGAACTTTATACTAATTGAAATATACTGTACGAAAGTAAATACTTCCAACGATTAAAAATTGCGGGCATAGTTGACGATGCTCTAGCACAAAATAGCAATAATAATGTGCGAACTTTATACTAATTGAAATATACTGTACGAAAGTAAATACTTCCAACGATTAAAAATTGCGGGCATAGTTGACGATGCTCTAGCACAAAATAGCAATAATAATGTGCGAACTTTATACTAACTGAAATATACTGTACGAAAGTAAATACTTCCAACGATTAAAAATTGTGGGCATAGTTGACAATGCTCTAGGACAAAATAGCAATAATAATGTGCGAACTTTATACTAACTGAAATATACTGTACGAAAGTAAATACTTCCCACGATTAAAAATTGCGGGCGTAGTTGACGATGCTCTAGCACAAAATAGCAATAATAATGTGCGAACTTTATACTAATTGAAATATACTGTTCAAAAGTAAATACTTCCCACGATTAAAAATTGCGGGCGTATTGACGATGCTCTAGCACGAAATAATTAATATGCGAACTTTATGCTAATTGAAATATACTGTACGAAAGTAAATACTTCCAACGATTAAAAATTGCGGGCGTAGTTGACGATGCTCTAGCACAAAATAGCAATAATAATGTGCGAACTTTATACTAATTGAAATATACTGTACGAAAGTAAATGCTTCCAACGATTAAAAATTGCGGGCATAGTTGACGATGCTCTAGCACAAAATAGCAATAATAATGTGCGAACTTTATACTATTTGAAATATACTGTACTAAAGTAAATACTTCCAACGATTAAAAATTGCGGGCATAGTTGACGATGCTCTAGCACAAAATAGTAATAATAATGTGCGAACTTTATACTAATTGAAATATACTGTACGAAAGTAAATACTTCCAACGATTAAAAATTGCGGGCGTAGTTGACGATGCTCTAGCACAAAATAGCAATAATAATGTGCGAACTTTATACTAATTGAAATATAATGTACGAAAGTAAATGCTTCCAACGATTAAAAATTGCGGGAATGGTTGACGATGCTCTAGCACAAAATAGCAATAATAATGTGCGAACTTTATACTATTTGAAATATACTGTACGAAAGTAAATACTTCTAACGATCAAAAACTGCGGGCGTAGTTGACGATGCTCTAGCACGCAAAAAATAGCAGCACCACGGCAATCGACTCACACTACGATAATATCGAAACGACGCAGACGCAGGTCCAACCTCGACAAGCGCTCGCGCTATAATGATGTCAGATGTTTTTTTTTGCGCCCGTAGCAAATATGGGAAACCCTCCGGAAAGCGGGGTAGGGAGGTGGGGAATGCTCATAGCATACCACGCAACCGGCTGCGTAGTTATGTGGAGACTTTTACCCACTAAACCCCACCTTTATGGATTGGCTTACTGATCTGTCAAGAGATCCTTAAGCCGTATACGGACGCAAACCTCCTTGGCAGAAAGGAGGGCGCAGTGTCAGATCGCCGGCGCAGTGAAATATACAGGATGTTAGTGTAAACACCGTTATCCTTGAAACCAGTGGTTTTTTCGCTTATAGAACGTAAATTCAGTGAGAAATAACATTTTTTAGTAAAATCTCAATTTTTCCTTAAATCCTCAATTTTTGCCTGCCCTAAGCTGGGATGAAACTGAAGGAAAAGTTACATCACAGGTTATGTGTACCTATTGTGTTTTTAAGGGAATGTTGTGTAGGTAGCTGGCCCGAGCGGTGATCTTTAGAGTGATTACGTCAGTCGGGCGCATAGGGTATCCATGAATTTACGGACGGTGTCGGACAGAAACTTTTATGAAAGATAATAGCGTTTTTTTTTTTTAATTCATTGAGTTTACGTTCTATAAGTGAAAACAAACCACTGGTTTCAAGGATAACGGTGTTTACACTAACAACCTGTATAGTACTTTTATTTGATTAATAAAAAAATAATAGTAACGTTTGAAAAAGTAATAATAATAGTATAGTTTAAGCAAATGTTGATGATTATTTTGGTGTAAATTTAGCGTCGAAACGATGTACGACTACGGAGATATTGTATCTTGTAAATATTGTGTGCTTGTATCGAAGCTTTTTCGGTAGATAATTGAATTATGTCGGTTTTTTCTTTACGTGAAAGGCATATAACGAAAATGTATTTTATCATTATTAAAGTATGGGATATTTGTGATATAAAAATATTTTTTTTTTTGATGGTTGAACAGAATCTACAAATCATGTCTCTGAGACGTGCCCTAAACATGCATCGGGAGAATGATTATTACTAAATATGTAAATAAGTTATCTAAAATTTGCTCTGAGCTTATTGTAGAAGAGAAAACGAACTATTTTTATCAAGTAATTGTTGTGAATATACTCAATTGCCATATGAGCCACATAATCCACTTACCATCAGGTAAACTGTGCGCTCGTTTGTTATATTATTCTATTATAAAAAAATGTATAAACTTATGACACTAATAAAGAATATAATATTAATGCTTGCGATTTGTCCTGGATATTGTCACCGCCGTCGTAAATCGTTAGAAAAACACTAAATAAATGAGTTACTTATTAATTTATTTTCACTTTTATTGCTTTGAGTTTTGACTCTGTTTTATCAATACAAGTAAGTCATTGACTTATATATTACTAGCGTAAGGACCGGACCGACCGAACAACTAAAACGGACCAGTGCGCTGGCCCTAAAATTACAGTTTAGGGGCACCGCGAATCGGTCGACAGTAGAGCGCGCAGGACATATTTGCCTGTCATAAATATATCTAGTTGCGTGGTAAAAAAATGCAAAAATTACAATAAAAATATTAAAAAAAAGGGATATCGTATCATCGGTAAATAATCTTATATTAATTTTGTTACAATTAAGTTATTATATAAACGCATTTTTAAAGTTTTATTTTACAGCTAGTTTAGTACGATACCAAGATTAGGCCAGGGTTGGATTCAGATCCTTAAAAATATTGTACATGGAAAATAAAATTATACTATTTAAAAAAAAATTATATCACGTTTGACGTTTTGTTTCTTTTTTCCCATGTGCCGGGATTTCGGCATTACGCGTCTAGTTTATCTATACATTTCGGTTTTTGAAGATTTTATTTTTATTTCATTTTTGTATAAAGAACTTAGTGTAAGTTAAATTTTGAATATTGGTACCTAGTATATTTTATATTCAATAAGGGTAAAACGAAAAGAGTAAAAAGGAAACCATATCTGCTTAATTGAATCTGAAAATCTGATTCATAAAATATTTTGAAATTCTGTTTTCAAACCGATTGCTTCTGGAGTATGGAGCTTTTATCGTGGTAGCCCCTAATTATAGTTATATCAAGGATGCAACATGAATGCATCGATCGAGCATCGATTGACCAGAAAGGGAGCTAATTCTAATTTAATTTTAAAAAACGCGTTACTCATGTACAATACAGAAATTCTCGAATCGTAGGTTTAATATTAATATGTTAAATGACCCAATAATGATACAAGTCGACCTTTAGCTTAATACTACAAACTATGAAATAATGGTACAATTATTTAGGATAATTATACTACGAAATCCGACCCTGGGTACGTCGTATTTTGATATGACGTTTGTATTATGACCACAGAAATCTAAACAATAAGACGCTAGAAATGCCTTCTACTGTCTTTCAATATCGGGATGCGTGTCGCCGGTTTGCAGCTTTCACACATAGACCAACAATAAATACACAATTACGCCTACAGGTATCTCTAGCATTTATGCAACAAAGATTAAACTATAAAACTATTGCATTAAGGATTTTTTTATAAAAAACGTAAAATCTTAGGAAGCGTAGCCACTCGGTCCAATAATTAAGGTGTGCAAAAAACAGAGAATGATATTGCGCGTTCACTCTCACTTGTGCATAGTGCAGCGCAACGCACGTTTCGATAACTTTCTATTAAGCGCCGTTGATTGTACAGGAGTCTTACACCAAGATATAGCTAATTATGTAACTGAAAGTGTCTCAGTAATAGACGCTTTTAGTCTTAGCTTTAGCTTTTAGACGTTTTATAATTAGAGAGAAGTGGATATATGTAATAAAACGTTAAGGATAATTATATCCATTTATCTTTTATATCCGGATCTTTTGGAAACCTGGAAAAATAGCATTGTATTAAGTAAACACATGTTTAAATAAAATAAATACAACATTATACAAACCGCAAACAAATATAAATATATGTATGGATAATATATTTATCATTTTTTATTAGTTTTAAAGATCTGTAACTGATTTTAAATTGTTTGTTAATTTTCAGTTACCCGGCTTCTTCGAAACAGATCGAATTTAGTTTACATATCCTTACAATATAATAAAACTCCATAAAAATTTATCAAGTAATTTAAAAGTACAAACAAACAGATAATCGCTGATAAACGGTTAACGGTATAATATATTTAGAAAGACAAAAAATAGAGAATGTATTTAAGAAATCACATTTCATCACATTTCGGTAAAACTTGGCAAGCTGAACATAATAAATTATCGATATAAAATAGTAGTGTCAAGGCACTGACTCGCGCTCGTCTCCTGCGGCCTTGTTCTTGGAAATTTACGTACGTGACAACATTGTTTTTTGCCCATACTATAAATCCGTCGCTTCTTTTAGCTCTCGTACTCGTAGACATGAACTAGCTTAAGAATCAATGGATATTGAAATGTAAAATCAGTCACATTTTCGGAGACAATTGTGGTACTGGAGGTGAATAATTTTATTTAAGTATATTTCTTTAAAAACAACATTATTTAAAACACTAAGTACTTATTTATGAAATGTTATCCCTTTATTTGAAAATTTGCAAGTTGTGGAAGAATTTCCGCAGTCGGATATCATTCAAAACACCATTTTTAGGTCTCTGCGTCCGAAACAACACTGGCATGTATATTTTCTCTGACACTGGTGACCGAAAAAAACGCTCCTCACGCGCTTGTGGCCTACGAGTCATATGTGCGGTGACAAGGTCACGCGCTTTTACGACTTCTATTGTCTTAATATTTAGATTTCTGTGATTATGACAGATGCGCTACATTTTCTTGTATGAAAAAGTTATGAGTAAAAAATTTAGATGGGCCTATCCTTTCTTTTGAAATCATTGATATAAGTAGCCACTTCACCTCAGTGGCACTTATAGCCAATTTAAAATAAAAAGATTACATGTGCGTTATTACCACCTAAAGTCAAGTATGCAATAAATCACACTCTGTAATTTTATAGACCCTCTTATCTTTCAAAGCGGAATACACCAATATGAGCACAAGTTTTTGAACTGAAAAAGCAGTTCCACGTAATAAATAAGTATTTTTATATTTAGATATAGAAAATAAAAGTTTCATATATTTCACAGCCGCGTCATAAAAACACCAGAGGAGATTGAAGTAATGCGGTACGTGTGCAAAACTTCTTCTGATGCCCATAAACAGGTAAATATCTTAAAATTGGTTCACCATATTATCCAGAAATACTTGAGCCTA
Organism: Parnassius apollo; assembly: GCA_907164705.1. Taxonomy (NCBI): domain Eukaryota; kingdom Metazoa; phylum Arthropoda; class Insecta; order Lepidoptera; family Papilionidae; genus Parnassius; species Parnassius apollo. Next base: position 5,288,113 of record CAJQZP010000209.1, read on the forward strand.
TCCGAAATCTAACTTATTATCTCAACTTTTGTTTGTTTGGATAGAATAAGTTTCCAGATTAGTGTTATGAAGTTCCCGAATCCTTATTAGTTTTATTTAAAAACTTATCTAATAATAAACGTGAACTGACTATTCTAAAAATGTCTTTAGGTGATGCTTCACGCAAAGCCTGGCTTATTGGAATACCAGTGCGAGTCGGTATTTCTAGACCACTGTTACCGTGTTGGAGGATGTCGTCACGTGTCTTACACGTGTATTTGCGGGTCCGGCGATAACTCAGCCATTTTACACTATGGCCACGCAGCCGCCCCTAATTGCAAAATGATCCAAAATGGTGATATGTGGTAAGTACCTAATTAGGCCGTCGTCCATTTATGAACTTAACACCCGATCGGCACTGCTTCGACTCGACTAATTATTTTTTGGTTGTATGGATTTTTTGTACATATTAACTCCATTAAAGATCAAAATTGAGGAAACCTGCTCGTATTTAATAACCACTGTAACGTTGCAACATAACATTGTTGTGTGTGTGTGTGTGTGTGTGTGTGCGCGTGTGTGTGTGCCGTGCGTGTGCGTTACGTGTGTAAATTCCTATATGTGACAAGCTATGCGTTTTATAGCAAAAATTAAACTTTATTTACAGTTTATTCGACATGGGGGCCAACTATGCTGGCTATGCTGCGGATATAACGTGCTCATTTCCTGCTAACGGAAAGTTTACCGATGATCAGAAATTAATCTACGAAGCCGTACTGGCGGCAAGGGACGCAGTTTTTAGGTAAAAAAAAAACATTTTGTTACAATTTCTACTAAAGGTGGGCCTAACTGTTTATTTTTGCTTTGAATATAATATTGTATCTTTTATAATATAACGTCTTTGTTACCACCTTTTGTAAAAATGTTACATCATAAATTTTACGTAAATTTAACTGGTTATAAGTAATGACTAAAGAATAATACCTACAATCACAATACTACGGCCAACGAGAAGCGATACCAAATGTAAACAAAACCAATGCAAGGTTATTAAGAATAGCAGGGGTGCGTAACTTTTTGATAGTTAGATTATATATTTAAGTAGACAACATAGTTTTAAAAAATGTTTAACAAACCAAAAAAATAGACTTTTTATAAATTTTGTTATACCTAATTTGAATATATAAAAATGAAAAAAATATATATATAATGTATATTTAAATTAAATAAATGCTTTCTGCGCCATCTCTTTTCTGTATGGGTATTTATTATTAGGCCAAGTTTCTTTAACATGTTTGTAGGTTTTAATAGCTATATTTTATTAAAACTAGTCACCTAAAATTAAAAATTAAATTAAAATGATTTACATACTTTACTTACATGCATCTTTAATAAGTTAAGAAATTTTTTATGATTACAGTTGCTGTTTTTTAAATAATTTCTTTTTCGGAGAAGTAAAATCTGTAGATTTATATCAATTATCAACAAAACAAAATAACAATAGTTAAAAAATAAACAACAATTACTAAAATGGCCTCCCGAATAGTGCTGGCGAACCCGTCTTGACATGTTTTTGCCGGGAAAACGAGACATTATAACAAATACACAAGATGGAAAGAGATAATAGATTGTTGACTCCACAGTCGTTTTTAAGGTAAATGACCTTTCGTATCGCTGCTAGTTGGCCGAACTATACACAAACTGTCTGTACAGAATACAAAACAATTGGCACAATATTTTTTAGTCTCCTTAATTGTAATTTACTGAACGATACAACATGAAAATATTACAAAAAAAAAACAACAGGCATTTGCAGTGCAATTAACAACAGTAGCAATAATAATGTTATTTCATGAATTCATTATGTTGTGACTTGTAACCAATGTTTAGACGGGTACTGTTTTTCGCTGGTAAGGTTCTTAACCACGGAGCATTGAATCGTTATGCTGCCATGCGGCAAGCCCACGGCTTAGCTATTCCATGCTCTATGTTCCTAGCAGTAAAAAAATGGGTTGTGTCAATTCCGAGCGTGTAGTGGCGGTGTAAGAGGAAACAATATCCATTAACCCGAATATCGTCCTGTGCGTCCCGAAGAGACGACAGAGGGAAATAAAATAACAATTCTAATTAAAAATTATTTATAGGTTTTAATAAAATAACGAATTCTAATTAAAATTGTTTATATTTATTTTTATCTATACTATAATTGATGTACGCTTATTATTGCACCAATTTTATTTTATAGGAGAGTATTTTTGTTTGATATCTTTTAGATTTTTGTTTAAGAAATTATTGTGACAAGATTCAAATAAAAAAAATTAAATAAAGTATGTAAAAGTATTAGTACGTTGGTCGAAACTCAACTGCGAGTTGGACAAGCGTCCACCTACCCTGACGATTCCATCTTGTAAAAATGGCTTAAGGCGTTGAAAGGCGCGACTACAAGTTCTATTCGATTGTAATCTTGTAATTTCCTCGGAAAAATGTGCACGTTGAAGTTCACGCAGTACTAGCAACTCGGCGTAGTTGTAATCGGACGCTACGGTATACGAACGTCGCGGTAAAAGCTTCGCGAATCGACAAACGTAAATCACGCTATGCAATAATTTCACTATTAGAATATTTGACAACCATGACACACATTTTCAATTTTGTGTGAAAAATTGAAAAATGGGAGAGCATCTTTGCCACAAGCGTAAACTGATTTTCATCTTGCCATATCTAAAACAATGGTGTAAATGAGTTATTGCATTAATTTAAAAAATGGCATATCTTGAAAAACGTTACGTTTTCCCTATTAATCGTAATTTTGTACAACTACACCCCTGATGGCAAAGTTAACTTCAATTAGTAAAATTGCTATACTTGATTGTACCACTACGTATGAACTAAAAGCATTAATGAGTTAAATGGCGCTAGTGTAACATACAGTTTAGTCTTAAACTTAGCTAAGTTTTTTTTTATACATAGGATAAGGGTGACAAACTAGCATACAGTCCACCCGATGGCAAGTGGATGCCGTGGCCCATAGACATCTACATATAACCTCGATTAAGAATCAAAATGCAGATGCGTTGTCACCCTATTACTACACTACGTATGAATAACATGACTTTTAAGTATGTTTTTTCTTACAAAAATAATTTTACAGGGAAGCAAAGCCTGGCGTGAAATGGACCGATATGCATTTAACCGCGAATAGAGCGATGCTTGAACACCTTAAGGGAGGCAACCTGCTAAAAGGAGACGTTGAAGAAATGATCAAGGTAGTGAAAACATTTACAGTTATCAGTATATCAGAAAATGCAACAATATTGTTCGCTTTTGCAAACCATACTCAATCAATGTCGAGTTAAACAAATTGGACAGTGTTAGGGATAATGAAGTGAAAATTAATAGTCTAATCAAATATAATATATAAAATCGGTATGTTATATAGTCGTATACTCGTACTTCATTTTGTGTGTCGTACGCAAAGATTTAAATAGTTAGGTGCGCCCTTACCACAGTATGACCACTCCAAAATGGGTCCATTTTCAAATGAGTGAGCTCACTCATTCACAATCTGTGCTCATGTGTGCGACAGAGAAAGTAGTATACACAATTTCTGTAAGATAATAAGAGATGACACTATTGCATAAGTGTGCGCGCGTCAGCGTCTTGCAAACGAACACATCCAACAATAATGCCACAGTTTTTAAGGTGAAGGCGCATCTAACTATTTAAATCTTTGGTGGTACGTATAAAGTGAAAGACCGATTTATACGTGGTAAAGTCAAGCTGCAGCTATATTAAGGTTGTTGCACGAATGGGTTGACTTGTCCGGGGAAGGACCACGCTCTCACAGAGTATTAGCGTAAAATAGCAGTTTAATACTACTGTTTCATATCGCGCGTCTAAAGAACCGGAGACCCTTTTTAATGTAAGTGAGCGAAGTGACTTCATGATCAACAAATGCGTTGACGACCACTGGACCAACGCGGCAGTTAAGTGTTAAGAAATAATATAATTAATAATATTAAGGAATACATGACTGAAAATAATGGGTCGGCTCGATCTGAAACGAATGGACCACGCTCCCATGGAATAACAGCGTAAATTAGCAGCTTAATGCTGCTGTTTCCTTTGGTAGGTGTAGAGAAACAATGACCTTTTCTACTCCATTACTTACTTACATATTCCATCTTAGTCCCCTAAGGACTAACTTACAACGTATCTCCATTTTGTCGAAGATAGATTTAGATGACTATGAGCTACAGCAGTCTCCTATCATCAGGTGAATTGTTATTGTATAAAAAATGACTGTTGGTCTTCCGGTAGTGGTGGTAGTAGAACAGATACTCAGACACAATTATTATAACGTCACAAAATGACGACAAACCAGCCTGGGAAGTCTGCAGTCTGCAAACATGTTCAAGATCATCCTCACCATTACATTAGATTTGATAAACCACAAATTCTCCCAAAAGAACACCGATTCCTACCAAGGATGATACGCGAGGCTATTGAAATTAAAAAACATCCAAATTTCAATAGAGAAGATGGATGGGTGCTGCCACCTGCTTGGGATCCTATAATTAACAAAATTAAACCCAAACCCAAGCACACCACTGCAAGACTTCATGATACTATAAGCTCGTTTTGCATAAATCGGACTAAAAATTAATATTCAAAAAACTGAAGGTAGCCGGACTAACTATGACATTGGGACGTCAAACATCTCAGCCCCCCCCCCCCGTGACTATGGATTATTAATCAACTAGCACTGAGAGGGATGCTCCTTTTCTTCTTATTATTCTTGTCGTCTGGTGCTCTTCTGCGCCGCGAATGTCCACCGGCAGGATGTCCGCCTTTTATTCTCACGGCCGACTTTCTCTCGGTGATTAGTCGCGCGCGACGCATGGCGTAAAGTAGTCGCATGCGGGGCCAACGGTGGCATCTCCCGTCGCCGTCCGCAACAAATGTCAATTGTGTCGTCCCCAGCATGGTATACACGGAATCCTCCAGCCGCACGGCCTGGGCCACCTGCTGGGGCTGGACGTGCACGACGTGGGCGGGTACCTGCCGCACTGTCCCCCGCGGCCGGACGGCCCGCTCGCCAGGCTGCGCACCGCGCGGCTGCTGCAGCCGGGCATGGTACTCACCGTGGAGCCAGGTTGCTACTTTATACCGAAGGTGAGTAGACTCACGCATCTCAGTGAATTAGTAATAGCCAACTGAGATGGGTTACGCGCAAATTTTGACTTCAGTTAGAACTGAGGTGAATTTGACACAATATCAACAGATAGACAGACAATTGGACATAGTTATGCAAACTAAAATCAACCCACAAAAAAGGGAACTTTAGAGATAATTAGATTTTTGTTTCTTTAGAAACAGAAGTCCTGTTTTGTTTCTAAAGTGTGTGTAGAAATATACAGGTAAGTTATTTAAAACAAACAACTATACAATGTTAAGGTTGGTATTGATGGCAATATAGGACAATTAAATTATTTGGATTTTAGTCAGATTTCTTATCTGTTTTTGATCAAAAAGCTGATGGTTCCTTAAGCAAAATTACTGTTTTGTGGGTTGGTTCTTTGTTACAATATGTTAAGGTTTTTCAAGTAGGTAGATTGCTTTAATAAATTTTAAAATACTTATGTTTTAATCACATTTTTATTGACTTGAACATACATACTAGTTTAACACATTGAAATTGTGATTTCTTAAAGTTACGCGAACAGTACACATTGAATAAAATTAATTTTACAGATTTTATCGCGTTTAATTAAGTACTTTTACTTATTTTTCCGAAAATTAATATTAAAAACCGAAGTATATAATATATATAGAATATTAAAGACCGAAAAATTAATATTAAAAGACTGAAGGTAGACGGACTAACTGTACATTGGGATGTCATACATTTCAGTCCCCCCCCCCCGTGACCATGGGTGCTGTAATTACAAATAAGTAAAAGCAGTTAATTAAACGCGATAAAATCCGTAAAATTAGTTTTTATTCAATTTTAGTAAGTTGTTACAGGTTAAAATTGTACCTGTAACAACTTACTTAAGCAAAGCACTGTTATTGGTCTTCGTCCTACATTACCTAATCGTCATCATCCACTTCTACCTTAAAATCCACTTCACCAGTAGCATCTCCCGTTAATTGATTGTAAAAGTCTTGGTCATCTTCAGTAATAAAATGCAACAAGCTTTTAAAGCCACACATCATGGTTCCTTTTAGCAAGAAAAAGTCCAACATAATTTTGTCCGTTTCTTTTTTTAAGGGAACCACGTTGCTTGGTTCTATTTTGCGTATTAAAAAAGCTGAAGATCTACAGGTACTATCCGGCAAAGGTCCGTTTAGCTTTTAAAAAAAGACTCTATCTGGGGTTGGTATCCTTGGCAGCTTGGATCTCTTTTGAGTATATGAAAGTTGATTCGTAGCTTCCGTTGGTACCAATAACTCAACTTCACCAGTTTTGTGGGTTGCTTCTAGTTTGCATAACTGTGTACAATTAGCACTGGTTGGTTGCTCTATCCACTACATCAGGCTGTATTTTAAAAAAGATAAATATGATTAAAACTACTTTTACGGATTTTATCGCGTTTATTTTTGCTTTTAATTACTTTTATTTTTAATTCCCGACGTTTCGGGCGCTTTCCAGCACCCATGGTCCGGGGGACTGAGATGACTGACGTCCCGATGTCATTGTTAAACCCGGAGTACCTTCAGCTTTTTTAATTATTGTTTATGGTCCGATCTATGCAAAATGAACGACTATGTCTTGAGGTCTTGAAGTGGTATGCTTGGGTTTAGTTTTAATTTTATTGATTATAGGATCCCAAGCAGGTGGTAGTACCCAGCCTCCTTCTCTATTGAAATTAGGATGTTTTTTAATTTCAATAGCCTCACGTATCATCCTTGGTAGGAATCGGTGTTCTTTCGCGAGGATTTGTGGTCTATCAAATCTGATGTAATGGTTGGGGCCGTCCAGGATATGATCATAAACTGCAGACTTCCCGGAACGTTGATGCTTCACATCAGCTATATGTTCTTTTACGCGGGTTCAACTTGTATAAAAGAGACCAATATGAGAAATATATAATAGATACAAGTCAAATTTAAGACCACTACGGCTGCATTATGGGGAGTGTATTATCCTGCATTAAAACAAATCTATTTCCTTTAAATTGGGTCCATATATATACATATATAAATTACGTGGTGTTTCGTATGTAGCCCCATATACTAACCTTCTCATAACATAACTGACGCTTAACAGATTAAGGAACACTATTTGTCTCTTTAACTCCTCTTATTTATTATAAAGAATGTTGTCATTTTAGTACTAAGTTAAGTTATTAAGTTTGTATTTTTTTTATTATTATATATTTTTTCTAATTTAGTGCTCCCTACCCGTTAATCTTTTTCGTATTTTAACAATTTCTTCTTCTGGGTTGTCTGGAAGAGATTGCTATGTAGTAATAAGATCGCCTTTTGCCTTTTCCCTCATTGTTTGTTCTTTTTTTGTTATATTTATCGTTCATTGGTGTACAATAAAGATTATTGTATTTTATCGTATTGACGCTTCACCATATGCCTCTTTTACGTAGCGTCACTCTATTCCGGGCGTCTTCGCGCTTTAATTCTTCCATCATCTGGTTTTCAGGAAAAATCTGGACTCATTTGTGAATAAAACATGACTCCAAGCTTCGTCATTCCAATTTTCGTGATTGCTAGCAAAATTAACTCGGGCTACTCAAGGGCATGTGGCAAGAGGGGACCTCTAGCGGGCAAGTGTGAATTTATTCTGCCCGATTGCAGTCTTTTTCTCACAGTTTTTGTATTTACTGTAACTTCTTGGTGGCTTGTTCTTACCTCAGAACTTAAGGTCAGGTTTCAAAGCACGCTGGAAACGATGAACAGGTCATCTCTGGCCACACTTTTTCGTTTACGTCGTTTTCGTTAAAAGCGACCGTATCTAATCGAACAGATTATACACCAAGGAAAAATTAAAATAAAAAAACTCCTCGAAATAAAAAGCAATAGCATAAAAAAGGCTTCAATCGCAGAAACGGTATTTAAACAAAAAAGTTACAAGTTTGCGAGAAATACTAAATTCGCTGACAGAAACACCTTTGATAAATAAAGAACACAAACAGATCCTAGAAAAGATAGGAATTGAAGAAAGCGAACTATTAAAGAGATGATTACTTAAAAGTAAGACTGGAAAACTGCCCAGAACTAAATATTCCCCAGAGTTAAGATGTTTCGCCTTATCTCTTAATTATTAACCGAAAGCCTATCATTGACTAAGTGGTACACTACCATCAATGGCTGACCAGGGTTTACTCAAGAAATGCTGAGGTCATTAAAATTTGTACCTTAGCCACGGATGAAATGAAAATTAACTTTTAATTAATCATTTTGGCTATGTCGACTACGGATTTGATATTATATCCGATAATTCCGATGGTACTACTGACGCGTTAATGTTTTTATTGGTTGGTATAAAATCAACGTGGAATGTACCCATAGCCGATTTTTTTTATTAAATTTGAATTAAAATCTGAGTTTGATCCAGTCTTTCAAAAACTGGTCATAATTCTATTACCTAATGAAATCATAATTTTATATAACACTAAAATGCTTTCACTGCTGGCAATATGAGGAAGCTCAAAGTCGCTCAGCGAGCTATGGAGATGCTCGGGGTTTCTTTACATGACAAACTTAGAAATAAGGATATCCGCATTAGAACCAGAGTGACCGACATAGCCCAACGGATTAGTAAACTGAAATGGCTATGGGCCGGCCATATAGCTCGAAGAACCGACAGCCGATTGGGCGAAAAGGTTCTCTAGTGTAGCCTCGTACCGATGGGTGAAGTGTAGGGCGACCCCCTACTAAATGGAGTGACGACCTGGTAAGACATGCAGGAAATTGATGGATGCAGGTGGCTTAGGACCGTACTTTGTAGCATTCTTTGGGAGAGGGCCTATGTTCAGCAGTGGACTTGTGAAGGGCTGTAATGAATGAAAAAACACTAAGAATCACTTTTACCAATGCTGAAATAATACGGACTATGATGATTGTTTATTGATAAAAATATCGACATAGTACTCGCCCTACGTTGCTTATGGATGTAGACAGTTGCACCAATGTATCGACACGTACAATTTGATAGTACCTACGCGTTAATGCAATAAACACAAACCCAAATGCTGTAATGTGCTTGTATAATGACGCGATTCAATTTTGCTTTGTATTGAAGTATACAGCAGTGTGTTTTCCACGACTTCCCCTGAAAGTGACACTTTTGTTTAGGAATTAACACGCATGGCCTCTCCAGTTGGTTGAATATTCAAAGGTTCTACTTATAGATTGCAATATCTTTTAAAGTAACTAAACAATAACCTTAGACATTAGGCAAACCAGAAACATTTAGATAATGGGTTGCAATTTTACAGCTTTTGGAAGGTGCACTGAACAACCAAGAACAAGCTGGGTTCTTCAATTGGGATGTGGTGGACAAATACCGAGGTTTCGGCGGGGTCCGCATTGAAGACGACGTCCTAATTACTGAAAGTGGGATCGAAGATCTAACCTCTGTTCCAAGGACGTAAGTATATCTATACTAAAGAAATCCGTATTAGAATTAAATAATTTTTAAGATTTAAAAATTATAATTCTAATACGGATTTCTTTACTTTAGTATTTTTTAGGGATTTAATCGCATTTCTATTTCTTATTTCATACTTCCGACGTAGCGAGTGCATAGCAGCACCCATAAACCCGTAAAGCAGCACCTGTGCATCAACACACTTGCTTTGACAGACCGAGATATAATTTTAAAACAAATTATTAATAATAATAATGTTTAATCAATAAAAAATAAACATTATTAACTTCTATAGCTGGGATTTTAAAATTTAGAGTTAAATCTTCCAATTTAATTTCTTTTAAACTCAAAGCTTTTGGTAGAGTAGTCAATCGACATCTTCTGGTAAAACTAGAGATTGTATAAATCGCTTTGAACAATTAAGCTTGATTTTTAACTTATTTTAAACTTTTAGTTAAATGATGCAAAAAAATACTAATAGCTATATCTGCATATTTTAAATAAAATAATGAACACTGTAGTCATTAAACTTTAGCAAATATAAGATATTATTATGCACACCTATAGCCTAACTTAACCATTTTTTACTATTGAAGAGATAATATCCCGTATATTCCACCTAACAATACCTAAAGCCCACAGAGAACGAGGCTTCTGAAACCGCAATCATCAATCCGGCTGCCAAGCTTAACGACTACGGTAAATCCTTTCTCCAATGGGAAAGACCCATTCTTACCTTTTGAGCGCCAAAGTGACCTATACTTGACCAGCACTTGCGGGTCCTGTGGGCCAACGACGTCTATAATCGACAAAAAACCTGGATCACAAAAATATGGAATATAGATATTGAAAAATTATTACTGGTATTTTAATGCTACATTCCTCAATATAGAAAATCTGAGCAACATGTGAGTATCAAAATATAAGTCTCTTAGAGCCACAAGTACTGAGAAACATTGAACTAAAAAAAAACATGGATTTTTATCAAATAATAAATATAATGTCCAGCACGCCAAATTCGTCTGTGGTATTGTCGATTATAGACAGCTAGTGTTGTAATGCGGAAATCATACACACATCAACAGAATCTCAGGATACCTTCATTCTAAATTATTTACGACTTTATAGTTTAAAATCTTTATAGTTTGTATAAAAAGTTTATATACAAATTGAAACCTCTTTTATTCTTTTTTAAAATGAAAATAAACACATAAAAAATGGGGCATTCCATCTTAGTCCTCACGGGTGACAACGCATCTGCATTTTGATTTTTGAGGATAGATGTAGATGTCTATGGGTCAAAGCAACCACTTACCTGCAGGTGGACTGTGTGCTCGTTTGTCACCCTATCCTATAAAAAAACCTAGTCAATCGGGACCGGTATGTACTCGAACATTCTAGATGTTTCAGTCGAAGAGGCCCTATACAAGGCCGATTAGGACCGCGACCGAGCATACAACTGCAAACTAAAGTGATCAGTAGTACAATTGTGTTTTATTATTAGTGTGTTTTAAGTTGTAATTGGTGTTCTGTAACTAAAGTGTCAATTTTGGTAATTCAATCGGCAGTTTTTATTGTCACGAACCCCAAGCTCGTAACAGTACTAATTACTTATATTCAAAGAGAGAAGACAGCACAAGATTAAATAAAACATCCCAGATTATAAGTAGTCATTTATTGCATTGATAACCAACCAAAACATGTCACTGTATGTTACCGATATATCAACTCCGGGCAACACTATTTTTTTCGCAGGTATTTTTGTTTACTTTGTGCTTTGGCATACAGGACACGAGTATGCATTTGAGGCGTGGCGTTCAAAAGGTTAACTTTATAGGCTAATAAAAAAGAAGTAGAAGATTATGATAATTTACACAATAAAAACTGTGCTTAATTATAACATTATCTGTTTCACAGGGTCGCTGAAATTGAAGCCTTCATGGCTAATGGTGCCAATTTTAAATAATTGTAATATGTACTATAACTTTCTCATATGTTATTAAATGTTAAATAAGTTATTTTTTTGTATTACCAAATAATTATGTACATAATATTATTATAAGTTGTTTAAACTTTATATTTGTATATTTTGTAATTAAACATTATAGACCAATAGTCATATTTTATTGACAGTATGATTAACTGTCATTTATCACATTTTATTACAACAAATTATCCACAAATACATTCATAAAAAACATTATGGGATTATTAAAACACTGCGGCAAACCATCACAAAATCAGCAACAAAATGAGTAACAACATTCGAATACCTTCATTTTTATATTAATTTTTGGTC